>CM035111.1:29542164-30820465 GCA_020205505.1 Panax japonicus
TTTTATGATTTAAAAGGTTTTTCATCACTTTTATCACTGAGACTCAGCTTAATAAATAATCCATATCATCAAATCATCCGTGCATTACAGGCCAATGATATTCTTTAGTATCACGACCAGGTCATGTGTAAAGTACAGTCTGGATGTTCCAACAGAATAATAAAGAACAGAACCAGGTCATGCATAAAGCACAGACATGATGTTCCAACAGAATGATAAAGAACAGAATAATAACAAAAATCACCATGCATGTGGTACATCGCATAGACAGGTTATTCCAACATAATGATAAAGAATGGAATAACAGAAGAATTTCACCAAGTATAGGGTATCCCGTGTATACAGGTTATTCCAACAAAATAATAAAGAATGGAATAACAGAAGTTCTCTTCACGAATAAGAAAGAAAGAATACCCCTTACGAGTACAACAAATAATATCCTTACCTTAAAAAAAAGTATTCCGACTGGTAGGGCGGGAATATACTTAAAAAAACTTGCACTATCTTCTACGCTCAAAGCTTTCTTAAACTCTAAAGAAATACGCTCGAGATTACAGAAGAAGAACTTTCTCTATAGTTTCTCTCTCTAGAGTTTCAGTGAATTCGAAAGAAATAATGAAGGAATGAGCTTCTATTTATGGAAGAATGGACTGCATAGTAACTAATTCATGAACGGTGCAGATTGATTTACTTTAAACGGAGGGTCCAGATTTAAAACAAAATCTTTTAGATAAAATATAATATAATCTATTTATAATCTAATAAAACGAATAACTTTATAAAAGTATTATGTTTTATATAAAAAATATTTTACTATGCAAAACACTATGCAGACACTATACAACACTATGCAGGCACTATGCAACGCTATGCACAATAAAATATAATATATTCTATTTATAGTCCTAATAAAACAAATAACTTTATAAAAGTATTCTGTTTTATATAAAAAAAAATTTACTATGTAAAACACTATGCATAATAGAATATAATATATACTTATTATAGTCTAATAAAACGAAGAACTTTATAAAAGTATTATGTTTTATATAAAAAGCTTTTCTGTTTTATTACATTAATAATACTAATAAAACAAAATTGAGTGACTTATCAGGTAAGCATCAATAATCAATACTGTGTTCTACTATGCAATCACGCGTATTCCAGTACTTTTACTACTGAGTAGTTCAACAGTATTAACGGTAAAACTTTCGCCGTTATTTTCATTAAATATTTTTGTTGTTTTTCTTAATCCGACAATAATTCCGTTGTGGAGTCCACCAATAATTGTACCATCATACGGATAATCTCTGACAAAAACAATATTCCCCGACCAATCGAATATTATACAACAACTTGCATATTTTTCAAAATTTATAAATACTACCCATAACTATAACACTATCTCAAATCCACACCATAATATTTAAAAAAAATATTTCGAAAAAATTAAATCTTTATTCATAAAATCTGGCCCCCAAAATAAGGTATACATCACCCATCTTGAGTCGCCAAATACATGGTACAAAATTCAAATAGAACTTAATTATACAACAGTCGTGTAAAATACGACTAAACATATGCTGTGATTTTTAATTCAAATATTATCATCTAGACAATATACAAACTCAATGGGATCCTCATTACATTTATTATCACACTATTTCACAAAATAGTGAGGACTACTAATTCACCATCTAGGACCATCACTCTATTTCCCCCGACTAGTCCCTCCTACGTTCTCATTTCCTGAAGAGAACAATGAAAGCAAAGGGGTGAGCTCAACTAGCCCAGTAAGAAATATTATAACTAAGATAATGCAGAATAAATTATCGTTAGCCTTCAACGGTGTTAAACTGATACAATATAACAAACATCAAGTTTAACTGCAGCGGAACAAGCAATCCATTAAAAGAGTCAAGTAGAAAATAAAATCTACTATCTTTTATGATTTAAAAGGTTTTTCATCACTTTTATCATTGAGACTCAGCTTAATAAATAATCCACATCATCAAATCATCCCTGCATTACAGGCCAAGGATATTCTTTAGCATCACGACCACGAATTATCCATGCACTACGGGCCAAAGATAATCGTGTTTTCATCAACGGTCCTGATCATGCCATAAAATAATTCGTCTTTGCACCCTTGGCCGAAGAGAATCCATAGCCATAATCATACCAAAAACTTTCCATCAATTCACTACGGGCAAATGAGGATTTTTTTTCACATCATTTATAACATCAAGGATATTCCACTAATTTCATGGAGTATAGAAGTCAAAACTTTAACCAACTGAGTATAATAAAGAATGAAATAACAAAAGAAATCACCAGGCATGCGATAGACCGCACAGACAGGTTATTCCAACAGAATATTAAATAATGGAACCAGGTCATGCGTAAACGCACAGACAGGATGTTCTAACAGAATAATAAGGAACGGAACCAGGTCATGCGTAAAGCACAGACAGGATGTTCCAACAAAATGATAAAGAACGAAATAATAACAGAAATCACCATTCATGCGGTACTTCGCATAGACAGGTAATTCCAACATAATGATAAAAAATGGAATAACAGAAGAATTTCACCATGTATGCAGTACTATGCATAGACAAGTTATTCCACATAATAATAAAGAATGGAATAACAGAAGAATTTCACCAAGTATAGGGTATCCCGCGTATACAGGTTATTCTACCAGGATAATAAAGAATGGAATAACATAAGTTCTCTTTACGAATAAGAAAGAAAGAATACCCCTTACGAGTACAACAAATAATATCCTTTACCGTAAAAGAAAAGTATTCCGACTAATAGGGCGAGGATATTATTGAAGAAAACTTGCACTACGCTCAAAGCTTTCTTAAACTCTAAAGTAATACGCTCAAGATTATAGAAGAAGAACTCTCTCTTAAGTTTCTCTTTCTAGAGTTTTAGTGAATTTGTAAGAAATAATGAATGAATGAGATTATATTTATAGAAGAATGAACTGCATAGTAACTAATTCATGAACGGTCCAGATCGATTTACTTTAAACAGACGGTCCATATTTAAAGAAAATATTTTTAAATAAAATATAATATATTCTATTTATAATCTAATAAAACGAATAACTTTATAAAAGTATTCTGTTTTATATAAAAAGATTTTACTATGTAAAATACTATGCAGGCACTATACAATACTATGCATAATAAAATATAATATATTCTATTTATAGTCTAATAAAATAAATAACTTTATAACAGTATTCTGTTTTATATAAAAAAGATTTTACTATACAAAATACTATGCATAATAGAATATAATATATTCTATTTATAGTCTAATAAAATGAATAACTTTATAAAAGTATTTTGTTTTATATAAAAAGCTTTTCTGTTTTATTACATTAATAATACTAATAAAACAAAACTGAGTGACTTATCACGTAAGCATCAATAATCAACACCGTATGCTACTATGCAACCACGCGTATTACTGTACTTTTACTACCGATTAGTTCAACAATATTAACGGTAAAACTTCCGCCGTTATTTTTATAAAATATTTTTGTCATTTTCTCAATCCGACAATAATTCCGTTGTGGGGTCCACCAATGATTGTACCGTCATACGGATATTCCTCGACAAAAAGAATATTCCCCGACCAATCGAATATTATATAACAACTTGTATACTTTTCAAAATTTATAAATACTACCCACAACTATAAAACTATCTCAAATCCACACCATAATATTCAAAATATATTTTGAGAAAATTAAATCTTTATTCATAAAATCTGGGGTCTCACAATCTCCCCTCCTTATGAAATTTTGCCTTCGAAATTTACGTACGTACGTGGTATGCCGAAGAGGTGAGGATACCTTGACTTCATTTCAGATTCTAATTCTTGAGGTATAACCTTTGAGTGTTGAATACGATCCTTCTTATCCATGATTTTAACACGTATCTCCTCATGCGTTAAATCTTCTACTATATCGTTTAGTTCTAATTTAATAATGTGGTTCGGGTCGTCCACATATTTACGTAACATCGATACGTTAAAAAAACGTTCTGAACACGCAACATACTTGGCGGTAAAATGAGTCTATAGGCCACAGTTCCTACTTCATCGAGGATTTCAAATGGGCCAATTCAATCGAGGGTTGAGATTTCCCCTCTTCGACGATTCTTGCTTCTAGAATAACGCCCTCTTGAACCTTCTTCTTCACATTCATCAGCTCTGGGTGTGTAGCTTGAGTGGCTTTAACTTTATCGATTAAAGTCAATTCTACTCGTATATTCGTTATCTTCACGGGGGTTCGTATATTTGCACTTGTAACCGCATACGATCTTCTACTCAACGCGTTAGCTACTATGTTCGCTTTTTCTACGATGGTATTGAATGGTACAATCGTAATCTTCAACAGCTCGAGCCAATGTCTTTGGCGCATGTTACGTTCGCTTTAGTTGAAGAAATATTTAAGGGTTTAAGAAATGGGTTTTGTACTGGGGTCAATGCAAAATTCGATTTCACGCTTGAGGGTAGGCTAAGAAGTCTTCAAGAATACGTCAGGAAATTTATTAACAATAAAAATATCATTCTAAACTGTGACCCTCATCCAAGACTTGGATAGTACGTCACATTGATACCTATCAACTTGTCATCGTCATTCACGATGTCGCCTACAGAAAGTCTAGCTTCGGTGCATTCCACACAAGGAAGTCAACAATGAAAGGACCGGGGCTCTTTACTTATGGCTTGATATGACAATGATTGACTTTAGTGGTTTGGTTGCTTGAATTCGCATAACAGGTTGGTTAGAAATATGAAAGAACCTTACAAAAAGCATGATGAGTAGTTAACCAATCGATTCCTAAAATTGCATCAAAGGCAAGTATTTTCAAAGAGATAAGATTGGCAGGTAACGTGAAAGTGTTTATTTGAATCAAAAAGATTTATAAACAGTAGAAGTAACTAAGCTTTCTCCTAATAGAGTTTCAACAGATAAGTCAAAGTCTAATTTCTCCGGAGTCAAATTTAAACATTGAACACAAGTAGGTGAAATAAAAGAGTGGGTAGAACTGGTATCTATCAAAGTATAGATACAACTGTCATAGTTTTGAATGATATTTCTATTGTTAATAAATTTCCTGATGTATTCTTGAAGACTTCTTAGTCTACCCCTAGAGCGTGAAATCGAATTTTGTATTAACCTCAGTACAAAACCCATTTCTTAAACCCTCAAATATTTCTTCAACTAAAATGAACGTAACATGCGCCAAAGACGTTGACTCGAGCTATTGAAGATTACGATCGTACCATTCAATACCATCGTAGAAAAAGTGAACATGGTAGCTAACATGTTGAGTAGAAGATCGTATGCGGTTACAAGTGTAAATATACGAACTCACATGAAGATAACGAATATACGAGTAGAATCGACTTTAATCGATAAAGTTAAAGCCGCTCAAGCTACACACCTGGAGCTGATGAATGTGAAGAAGAAGGTTCAAGAAGGCGTTATTCTAGAAGCAAGAATCGACGAAGAGAGGAAATCTCAACCCTCGATTTAATTGGCACATTTGAAATCCTCGATGAAGTAGGAACTGTGGCCTATAGACTCGTTTTACCGCCAAGTATGTTGCGTGTTCAGAACTTTTTTTTCGTATTGAGGTTACATAAATATGTGGACGACCCGAACCATATTATTAAATTAGAACTAAATGACATAGCAGAAGATTTAACATATGAGGAGATACGTGTTAAAATCTTGGATAAGAAGGATCGTAAATCAAAGGTTATTCCTCAAGAATTAGAATCTGAAATGAAGTCAAGGTATCCTCACCTCTTCGGCATACCAGGTACGTACGTAAATTTCGAGGGCAAAATTTTATAAGGAGGGGAGATTGTGAGACCCCAGATTTTATGAATAATGATTTAATTTTCTCAAAATATTATTTTTTTAATATTATGGTGTGGATTTGAGATAGTGTTATAGTTGTGGGTAGTATTTATAAATTTTAAAAAGTATACAAGTTGTTGTATAATATTCGATTGGTCGGGGAGTATCCGTACGACGGTATAATCATTGGTGGACCCCACAACGGAATTATTGCCAGATTAAGAAAACGACAAAAAAAATATTTTTATGAGAATAACGGTGAAAGTTTTACCGTTAAAACTGTTGAACTACTCGGTAGTAAAAGTACAGTAATACGCGTGGCTGCATAGTAGCACACGGTATTGATTATTAATGCTTACGTGAGAAGTCACTCAGCTTTATTTTATTAGTACTATTAGTGTAATAAAATAGAAAAAGCTTTATATATAAAACATAATACTTTAATAAAGTTATTCATTTTATTAGACTATAAATAGAATATATAATATTCTAATATGCATAGTATTTTGCATAGTAAAATCATTTTATATAAAACAGAATATTTTTATAAATTTATTTGTTTTATTAGACAATAATTAGAATATATTATATTTTATTATGCATACTGTTGCATAGTTCCTGCATAGTATTTTGTATAGTAAAATCTTTTTATATAAAACAGAATACTTTTATAAAGTTATTCGTTTTATTAGATTATAAATAGAATATATTATATTTTATTTAAAAAAATTTGCTTTAAATATGGACCGTCCGAAAAGTAAATCAATCTGGACCGTTCATGAATTAGTTACTATGCAGTCCATTCTTCTATAAATAGAAACTCATTCATTCATTATTTCTTACGAATTCACTGAAACTCTAGAGAGATAAACTATAGAGAGAATTCTTCTTCTATACTCTTGAGCGTATTTCTTTAGAGTTTAAGAAAGTTTTTGAGTGTAGTGCACGTTTTCTTCAATAATATCCTCGCCCTATCAGTCGGAATACTTTTCTTTTACGATAAAGGATATTATTTGTTGTACTCGTAAGGGGTATTCTTTCTTCCTTATTCGTGAAGAGAACTTCTGTTATTCCATTCTTTATTATTCTGTTAGAATAACCTGTATACGTGGGATACCCTATACTTGATGAAATTCTTATGCTATAACATTCTTTATTATTATGTTGGAATAACCTGTCTATGCAAAGTACTGAATACATGGTGAAATTCTTCTGTTATTTCATTCTTTATTATTCTGTTAGAACATCATGTTTGTGCGTTTACGCATGACCTAGTTCCGTTGGTTATTATTCTGTTGGAATATCATGTCTGTGCGTTTATGCATGACCTGATTCTGTTGTTTATTATTCGGTTGGAATATTCTGTCTGTGCATTTACGCATGACCTGGTTCCATTATTTATTATTATGTCGGAATATTATGTCTGTGCTTTATGCATGACCTGGTTCCGTTATTTATTATTCTGTTGGAATAACCTGTTTGTGCGGTCTATCGCATGCCTGGTGATTTCTTTTGTTATTCATTCTTTATTATACTCAGTTGGTTAAAGTTTTGACTTTATACTCCATGAAATTACTGGAATATCATTGATATTTGTGTTTCATCCAGTATCTTTTTATGGAAATATTCTTCTGAGTATTCTTGAATTTTACTCTACAAAGAAGTATCATGTTGACAATTTGGACGTTATTGGTTCCTAGATAAATTAATTCTTGAACTTGTTTTATTGAATTATTATGTCATTGTCATCATCCTCATGTTTATATTATGTTGAAAGTCATCTGTGGCCTGTAGTGCATAGATGGACTTGGTATGATTATGACCAGGGATTATTCGGTATAATCATGACCGTAATGTTACAAATGATGTGGTAAAAGTCCTCATTGGCCCGTAGTACATTGATGGACAGTTTTTAGTATGATTATGGCTATGGATTCTCTTCGGCCAAGGTTGCAAAGATGAATTATTTTATGGCATGATCAGGACCGTTGATGAAAACACGATTATCTTTGGCCCATAGTGCATGAATAATTCGTGGTCGTGATACTAAAGAATATCCTTGGCCTGTAGTGCAGGGATGATTTGATGATGTGGATTATTTATTAAGCTGAGTCTCAGCGATAAAAGTGATGAAAAATCTTTTAAATCATAAAAGATATTAGATTTTATTTTCTACTTGACTCTTTTAATGGATTGCTTGTTCCGCTGCAGTTAAACGTGATGTTTGTTATATTGTATTAGTTTAACACTATTGGAGACTAATGATAATTTATTCAGCTTTATCTTAGTCATAATATTTCCTACTGGGCTAGTTGAGCTCACCCTTTCTTTCATTGTTCTCTTCAGGAAATGAGAACGTAGCAGCGACTAGTCGGGGAACGGAGTGACGGTCTAGATGATAACATTAGTAGTCCTCACTATTCTATGAAATAATGTGATAATAAATGTAATGAGGACCCCATTGAGTTTGTATATTGTCTAGAAGATAATATTTGTATTAAAACTCACAGCTCATATTGTATAATTAAGTTTTTATTTGTATTGTGTACCATGTATTTGGCGACTCAAGATGGGTGATGTATACCTATTTTGGGGGCGTCACAGTTGGTAGAACAGGTATCTATCAAAGTACGGTCCATGAATGGTAACCATTTCGGTGGTAATCATGGCCAAGATAATAGAAGTGGAAATTTCAAGAAGAGAAGGTTCAATAATGATGGAAAGACAGCAGCACCAGCACTCGTTTCAAAGGAAGAAGAACGACCACCGGTCGTATGTTTTA
Source organism: Panax japonicus (assembly GCA_020205505.1). Taxonomy (NCBI): domain Eukaryota; kingdom Viridiplantae; phylum Streptophyta; class Magnoliopsida; order Apiales; family Araliaceae; genus Panax; species Panax japonicus. The sequence continues at coordinate 29,550,843 of CM035111.1, forward strand.
AATGCGGACAGGAGGGACACATCCGTCCAAACTGTACGTAGCAATCCAAAACGTGTTTTAATTACAGAAGAGAAGGTCACTTAGCTCAATTTTATCGTATGGTGAAGTCAAGTCCAGCTGGGATAGTGATGCCAAAGGATGTCCAAGACAAGCCAAAGCCGGTAGTTTAAGAGAGAGCATTTTTTTGACGAGGAGCCTGAATAAAATTATCACAGGTAAGTTAATCATAAACTCATGAGAAGTCTATACCATGTTAGATACCGGTTCTACTCACTCTTTTATTTCACCTAGTTATGTTCAATGTTTGAATTTAACTCCAGAGAAGTTAGATTTTGATTTATCTGTTGAAACTCAGTTGGGAGAATCCTTCGTTACATCCACTATGTATAAATCTTGTTTAATTCAAATTGACACTTTCACGTTACCTGTCAATCTTATCTCTTTGAAAATACTTGTCTTTGATACGATTTTAGGAATCGATTGGTTAACTACTCATCATGCTTTACGTAAGGTTGTTAGCTTTCATATTCCTAACCAACCTGTTATGTGAATTCAAGCAACTAAACCACTAAAGTTAATCATTGTCATATCAAGCCATAAGTAAAGAGCCTCAGTCCTTTCGTTGTTGACTTCCTTATGTGGAATGCACTGAAGCCAGACTTTCTGTAGGCGACGTTGTGAATGACGATAGCAAGTTGATAGGTATCAATGTGACGTACTATCTAAGTCTTGGATGAGGGTCACAGTTTTGAATGATATTTCTATTGTTAATAAATTTCCTGACGTATTCTTGAAGACTTCTTAGCCTACCCTAGAGCGTGAAATCGAATTTTGTATTGACCCTAGTACAAAACCCATTTCTTAAACCCTTAAATATTTCTTCAACTAAAGCGAACGTAACATGCGCCAAAGACGTTGGCTCGAGCTGTTCAAGATTACGATCGTACCATTCAATACCATCATGAGAAAGCAAATATGGTAGAAGATCGTATGCGTTTACTAGTACGATGTTGTTAACACAAAGACCCATTTCGTACGACTTACAAATGATGAAGATAGAGTTAAAGACTCTAGGAACCCACGTGAAGATAACGAATATATGAGTAGAATCGACTTTAATCGATAAAGTTAAAGCCGCTCAAGCTACACACTCGGAGCTGATGAATGTGAAGAAGAAGGTTCAAGAGGGCGTTATTCTAGAAGTAAGAATCGACGAAGAGAGGAAATCTCAACCCTCGATTTAATTGGCCCATTAGAAATCCTTGATCGAGTAGGAGCTGTGGCCTATAGACGCGTTTTACCGCCAAGTATGTCGCGTGTTCATAACGTTTTTTTTCACGTATCGATGTTACGTAAATATATGGAGGACCCGAACCACATTATTAAATTAGAACTAAACGATATAGCAGAAGATTTAACGTATGAGGAGATACGTGTTAAAATCATGGATAAGAAGGATCGTATTCAACACTCAAAGGTTATACCTCAAGAATTAGAATCTAAAATGAAGTCAAAGTATCCTCACCTCTTCGGCATACCACGTACGTACGTAAATTTCGAAGGCAAAATTTCATGAGGATGGGAGATTATGAGACCCCAGAATTTATGAATAAAGATTTAATTTTCTCGAAATATATTTTGAATATTATGGTGTGGATTTGAGATAGTGTTATAGTTGTGGGTAGTATTTATAAATTTTAAAAAGTATGCAAGTTGTTGTATAATATTCGATTGGTCGGGGAATATTCTTTTTGTCAGAGAATATTCGTACGAAGGTACAATCATTGGTGGACCCCACAACAGAATTATTGTCGGATTGAGAAAATGACAAAAATATTTTATGAAAATAACGGCAAAAGTTTTACCGTTAATACTATTGAACTACTCGGTAGTAAAAGTACAGTGATACGCGTGGTTGCATAGTAGCACACAGTATTGATTATTGATGCTTACGTGATAAGTCACTCAGTTTTGTTTTATTAGTATTATTAATGTAATAAAACAGAAAATATTGTTATATAAAACAGAATACTTTTATAATGTTATTCATTTTATTAGACTATAAATAAAATATATTATATTCAATTATGCATAGTGTTTTGCATAGTAAAATCTTTTTATATGAAACAGAATACTTTTATAAAGTTATTTATTTTATTAGACTATAAATATAATATATTATATTTTATTGTGCATAGTGTTGTATAGTGCCTGTATAGTGTTGCATAGTGTCTGCATAGTGTTTTGCATAATAAAATCTTTTTATATAAAACATAATACTTTTATAAAGTTATTCATTTTATTAGATTATAAATAGAATATATTATATTTTATTTAAAAGATTTTGTTTTAAATCTGGACCGTCCGATTAAAGTAATTCAATCTGGATCGTTCATAAATTAGTTACTATGCAGTCCATTCTTCTATAAATAGAAGCTCATTCCTTCATTATTTCTTACGAATTCACTGAAACTCTAGAGAGAGAAACTATAGAGAAAGTTCTTCTTTTGTAATCTCGAGCATATTTCTTTAGAGTTTAAGAAAGCTTTGAGAATAGAAGATAGTGCAAGTTTTCTTCAAGTATATTTTCGCCCTACCAGTTGGAATACTTTTCTTTTTAAGGTATGAGATATTATTTATTGTACTCGTATGGGGTATTCTTTCTTTTGTATTCATGAAGAGAACTTCTATTTTTCCATTCTTTATTATTATGTTGGAATAACCTGTATACGCGGGCTACCGTATACTTGGTGAAATTCTTCTGTTATTCCATTCTTTATCATTATGTTGAAATAACCTATCTATGTGAAGTACTGCATACGTGGTGAAATTCTTCTGTTATTCCATTCTTTATTATTCTGTTGGAACATCCTGTCTGTGCGTTTACGCATGACCTGGTTCCGTTGTTTATTATTCTGTTGGAATATCATATCTGTGCGTTTACGCATGACCTGGTTTCATTATTTGTTATTTTATTGGAACATCATGTCTGTGCGTTTATGCATGACTTGGTTTCGTTTTTATTATTCTGTTGGAATAACATGTTTGTGCGGTCTATCACATGCCTGGTGATTTCTTTTGTTATTCCATTCTTTATTATACTCAGTTGGTTGAAGTTTTGACTTCTATACTCCATGAAACTAGTGGAATATCCTTGATATTTGCGCTTCATCCAGTATCTTTTCATGAAAATATTCTTCTGAGCATTCTTGAATTTTTACTCCACAGAGCAGTATCATGTTGGCAATTTGGACGTTATTGGTTCCTGGATAAATTAATTCTTGAACTTGTTTTATTGAATCATTATGTAATTGTCATCATCCTCGTGTTTATATTATGTTGAAAGTCATCTGTGGCATGTAGTGCATAGATGGACTTGGTATGATTATGACCAGAGATTATTCGGTATAATCATGACCGTAATGTTACAAATGATGTGCTAAAAGTCCTCATTGGCCTGTAGTACATTGATGGACAATTTTTGGTATGATTATGGCTATGGATTCTCTTCGGCCAAGGGTGTAAAGATGAATTATTTTATGGCATGATCAGGACCGTTGATGAAAACACGATTATCTTTGGCCCGTAGTGCATGAATAATTTGTGGTCGTGATACTAAAGAATATCCTTAGCCTGTAGTGCAGGGATGATTTGATGATGTGGATTATTTATTAAGCTGAGTCTCAGCGATAAAAGTGATGAAAAACCTTTTAAATCATAAAAGATGGTAGATTTTATTTTCTACTTGACTCTTTTAATGGATTGCTTGTTCCGTTGCCGTTAAACTTGATGTTTATTATATTGTATCAGTTTAACATCGTTGAAGGCTAACGATAATTTATTATGCATTATCTTAGTCATAATATTTCTTACTGGGCTAGTTGAGCTCACCCTTTTTCTTTCATTGTTCTCTTCAGGAAATAAGAACGGAGCAGGGACTAGTCGGGGGAAACAGAGTGATGGTCCTAGATGGTGCATTAGTAGTTCTCACTATTCTGTGAAATAGTGTGATAATAAATGTAATGAGGACCCCATTGAGTTTGTATTTGTCTAGATGACAATATTTGTATTAAAACTCACAGCATATGTTTAGTCGTATTTTACACGACTGTTGTATAATTAAGTTGTATTTGAATTTTGTACCATGTATTTGGCGACTCAAGATGAGTGATGTATACCTATTTTGGGGGCGTCACAAAAGCCTTCCAAATTTTTGCGGCAAAAGGCTCCACCATGTAGAGATCGTATAAGCGATCCGTAAGTGAATTAAGAATATGTCCATGACACATGACTTCATCTTCCTGTCTTTTTTGTCTTTGTGCTTTCAATTCGGTTCAATCATTAATTTTTGGTGGAGGAATGGGAGGAAGGTTTGGGTCAAGAACATAGGATTTTCAAGGCGGTAAGCATGAAAATCAATTTGTCATTCCATCTCCATCAAAACGATCAAAACGAACAAAATCTTGGTTCATGAGTTTCATGGTGTTTGAGGATTCAATGGTGTTTGAGTGATGTTTTAAATACCACGAAAAAAATATTGCTTTTAGATTGTTAGTAAAATATGGAAATAAGGATTAAAGAACCAAAAACACAAATAAACTTGAAGTAAAAAATGACTTGAAACGCATAAAATCGTTTTTCTAAAAGCAATATTTTCTCCCTCTCCTTCTTGAGATTGTTATAGGATGAATGCAAATAGCCTTAGTGGATATGACAAGCCTTGAGAAGTTTTGCACTTAGCAAATAATGAAAAACTTCAAACTAGGAATATGAGAGATGAGAATTTGATAATTTTATAGAGAAAATAATAGTTTGAACAACAAAAATCAGCACCCATAATAATATGGATATTCATATATTTATAATAGAAAATAACTATCAATAACTACCAATAACTTCTTTTTAATAACTACATTTTAATAACTATTTTTTAAATAAGAAATATCATTTTCTTATTTGAATAATTTATAACAACTATTACATATATGATATATTTTTTTGTCTATTTTCAAATTAGATTTATATTTTTATTTTTAGACTATAAAATAACATTAATTTTCTAGCAGTTCACTTCCATTTTGTTGTGATCTGGTTCTGTACTAGCATAAAAATGACCAAAATAACTGCGAAAAAGACACCAATTCAGACTATAAACGTTGATCAGTTGCAGTTTAAATGAAGCTACAAGATGGATAAACTTTGGATCAAACACAACACAATTAATTGTTCTTCTCGTTGACCAGAAAGAAAAAGGTAAAGAAAAAGAAAAAGAAAAAAGAAAAGGAAAAGGAAGGGAAAAAAATGTTGTCTAGCAAGGGTTCTTTTGATGGATTATAAGAAAATACTTTAATTCCGACGGAATTAATTTCGATGGAATGTATTCCGTCGATATTGATTTAAGTTCGATGGGATTATTCAGTCGGAAATAGTTACATCAAAAATCGTATAAACTCGACGAAATTCTATCAATAAGGCAAATACATTGGTGCCAAATTTCCCTCCGGCACGCTTAATAATATCGACGAAACAAATATTAATTTTGACGAACGTCCGTTAAAATCCACGGAATTAAGGTCGACGAAATTCCTTCGGAAATAGTAACACTTAAAACCTAATTGTTAACTTAGTAGCGCAGCTGTCAAAGAAGAAAGAAAAAGAAATTCTCTCTCTCTCTAACCTGTCGCTCTCTCTGGTCCCTCTCATTTGGCAGACGCATCTCTTCCGGCCAAGTCCGCCAGCCTTTCGGCGCCGCATCTCAGTCCGTCGGAAACCTTATCTTTCTGGTATGTACGTTTCTATGTCCTTTCTCTTTCTCTTTCTCCAAACGTAGCAATCATATAATTCCTAAAAATTATTTAAAACCCAGTTCAATTCTAGTGGTTATGAGCTCCTTCTTCTCTTTCATACCTCTATTAGCTCCAATTTAAGATTATTTTTTATCAATTAATTGTTAATTTGGAACCCTATATATTTTGATATTTGGTTATGCATAAATTTGGTTATATGTTTTTATCAATTAATTGTTAAATTGGAGCTAAGAAATATTCTGATATTTGGTTATGCATAAATTTGGTTTATATTGTGGCTTAATTTGAAACCCTAAATATTCTAAGAATATTTGGTTTATACCAAGGCTTAATTTGTTTGAGTTTTACATTGCATGATCAGTTGATGCTTATAGTAGTTGTTCCATAGTAGTTTTACAGTTTGTAATGGCTTTACCTGTGAGTAGGGCTTGAAAAATGCATAATTTGTTTATTAGTTCTATAGTGTTTCATAGTCATTATTGAGTATATTGATACTGTGAATGTGATATTGGGACTGCCTTAATAATGTTGGGGCTGCCTTTGTATTGCTATGATATGGATATTTCTTAAAATTTTATGTCTTCATCTTGCCTTATGATTCTTGCTATGATATGGACTGACTTAATCGTTTTGTTGGTATATTTGCAATTTTCGACGGAATTCTCGATAAAAAAAATTTCAAAATTATTCAATTGCATTATATGTGGACCTTGCTAACTATTTCTGTATTTAGTTAAATTTTCAATATTAAAATAAACAAAGTAACATTTACTTAGTTTTGCACTACTAAATAAATTAATATAAAATAAATTAAATTACATAATATAATATAATACATAATAAATAAATTAAATTAAATTAAAATAGTGAATCTGATCATTTCAGAATATACGTGAATTTGTTCATTTGAATGACATTTTGTTGGAGGATTTTGGGTCGATACAAATAAGTTGGCCGCATCACAATTTTAAATGAAGGATACTTGGACAAGAATTTGGTAGCTACTTCAATTGCCCCATTTTCCCCATGCCCATGATCACTACTTATTACATCCACCCTTGAAAATATTTTTACAACCCCTGCTTAATTAATTGATCGCACACAACCATATTGACACATTGAAAAACGGAATATATAATAGAAACAATCACAAGAATTGCATCTATGTAACTTTGCAATCACATAAATTCACAAAGATGAATAAATTGACTATAAGCAGCCACAATATTTATAAATCAGAATAATAAGAGTTAACCCTAAAACACATGAAAACATCCTTTAAATACAAAACAATAAGCTGGAAATCCTAATTACACTAAGGAATAGTTAAATTATGAAATAGTCCAAATAAATCCAAAATTGGAAAATTTTCAGAAGACCCAAACACATGTTTTCAGGCTTTTTTGGCCTTTTAACGGTGTCTATCATGGCCGAAGATGATGTCTTGCACCGCAAGAAAAGCTTATAATATTCTCGACGGAATTATTTCTGACGCACTACATTCCGTCGACTTTATATTATTTCCGGCCAATATTCGGTTGCAATTACTTTTGTCATAACTAACATATTCTCGACGAAATTCTGTCGGAGATATTAACCTCCCATTGGCTCCAGATTTCCTGTCAGCGCCAAACACAATATCGACGGAATGTAGATTAAGTCTAATGGAATGTCTGTCGAGAATAACGTATTTCTGAGGGAATTACGGACAACGAAATTCCTGTCGAAAATAGAGGTTGAAACCATATCCCTTTCAGTCTGTGCCGGTATAGATAAATTTTCCCAAATTTTGTTTCTCTCTCTCCGAACCAACATGTCTTGTCTCTATTGCTATCTCTCTCCTCACCCTTCCTCCGTGGTCGTCCTCCTTCGGTCGACGCCTGCCTCCCGCCGGCGCCCTCCTAATTGTCATCGTTGTCCTGCCATCTTCTTGCCGCCAGCGTCCTCCTCCTGTCTTTGTGTACTTTGGGTTCTCTAAAGTAATTAAGGTTTACTATTGATTCAATGTTAGATTGTTGATGTTGTGGGTAATTGTACAGTATAATGTTAGGTAATTGTTGATATTGTGGGTAATTTTTTATTATTGTGTTGTCAGTATAAGTTTAGGATTTGGTTTGATATTGTTTATGCAGTGGGTAATTAATACATGCTAGATTGTGGGTATTGATCAAGTACTAGTTTCCAGCAATTATCAGTTTAATTTCCAATTTTTTTTGTTTCTATCAATCTTGAGGTTCACTGCAGTATTTGGCTTTGATTTTGAGTTTCAATTGCAACATAGATGTTATATTAATTACTTACTGCTAATTTTATATGAGTAGTATAATGATTTTAAGGATTGGATACTGATTATGCATGTTTGGTATCAATTTGGGTTATATCATGTTCAATAAATTTGGAATACATATATATTTGTTATTTTAGAAAGATTTCTCAACAGAATTCTGTCAGAATTATTCAATTTCAAAATCTATTGGTCATGCATGTATTTATGTATTATTATTAAATTAATTTCCCAATATTAAATTAAACTAAGTAGCATTTACTTAGTTTTGTCACTTCTAAAAAATAAAATAATATAATAACATAAACTAAATTTACATAATTTAAGATAATATATTATAAAATAATAAAATTAATATAATATTAGAATACAATAAATTTAATTTAATTAAATATAAAATAAATTTAATTAAATTAAATATACTAAACATAATATTATAAAATAAAATAAATAGAAAAAAATTTATATAATATAATACAAATAAAAGAAATATAATAAAATAATAATAATAATAATAAATTAAATAAATAAAATTAATTAAATTAATTTAATAATTAAAATTTATGTAATTAAATTTTTATAAAATATATAATATAATATAATATAATACAAAATAAAATACAATACTATAAAACATTAATAAAATAAATTTAAATTAATAAAAAATTAATTTAATAAAAAACCATATAATATAATGTAATATAATATATTACAAAATAAAATAAAATACAATAAAACATTATAATAAATTAAATTAAATTAATAAAAAAATTATATAATATAATATAATATAAAATAAAATAAAATACAATAAAACATAATAAAAATAAATTTTAAAATAAATATTATAATATAATCATAGATATAATATGTATCAGAAACTGAGTAGCATTTACTTAGTTTATTATTGGAAAAATAAGTAGCATTTTCTTAGTTTTCTACAATTACAATAAATTGCATATATACTCGTGCATGTAGTATATATAGGTAGGAGCTTAGAAACCTGTTTAACATTCACTCATTAGGAATGAATGACTCATAATAATATGGTATGTTTTGAACCCCTCAGCGAATGGAACGCCTATGGTCTGACTAGGATAAGTTCTTAAACTCATATTATTGCGACAAGTCCTGAACTTCCAATGTGCGGTAAGTTTGATGAACTAGGGTATAATTAAGATATGAATGAAGAATTGAGGGTTATGGGAATAGATAGAATAATTAAGCAATAGATCAGTATAGAAAGTGGAGACATAAATTTTTTCAAATCTTCTAGCTATGCTAGACTTCAAATTTTTGACATCAAGCTAAATTCGCACTATGTGCCTTTTTAAAATGAATTTTTACTCTCAACGCATGGTAACAAATGTGTATATGTGGACTTCAGGACACTGACACATCGTTACATGTTGAGATATGATATCACTAAAACTGATTTTCAAAGATTTTTAAACTGTTTAAAGAATAGTCTATGCTAATTGTTTCGGCTAGACGAAAATGATTTGAAAATATCAAATTGTATTTTATATCATTAATACATCATGGAACCTGGTGCAAAGATGATAAAAATGATGGAGTTATCAATGTAGAATTTCTTAGTGTTGGATGTGATCTAAGGATCAGTCAGCCCACTATGGTATGATGTAGTATGACAAAGTCACAAAATGACGGAATCCTCAAACGGACTGTAAATACAGTGCGGTATCATGACGCCATAAAAAGATTTTTGAGATTTATTTAAGATATGATGTGACAACCCGAGAATTTGGGCAAATTATTAAAATCTTAAATGATGGATTTAAGGTCAAATAATAGACCTAGACAGAGAATAAGTGTATGCGTTTGATGTTATTGGGAAGGAATTTTGAAGGTTTCAAAATTCTGTGAAGGATATAGGTGAATTATTCAGGATTAAGGATTTATGTGAATATGTTCTGTGAATATGGTTATATATGTGTGCTGAATGTGGTTAAGGGTCAAGGAATTGATCAGATAAATTACATCTGTGATAAACCCTAAGTGTATATTAAGAACGTCAACGTTCAGTTAGAAAACTCTAACGTCTAATAAGAAACCCTAGAAATCGGTTCTGGAAACCCTAGTTTCAGTTCCGGGAGTACGAAATCCTAATTCGGATATTGAAAACCCTAGATTGGGAATGCAATGATATGTATAAGGTTAAACGTCATTAATATTAAATTAATTAGGGAAAACCCTAATGAATTATCTAAAATCTTAATTGATTATTTGAAAACCCTAATACCAGATCTGAATACCCTAATTTCAGATTCTGATAAAATGAAACCTTAATCTGGGAATATAATGGAGAATTGTAATGCTTTAGTGCTATTAATTAAGTACTAATTAGAGTAAAAGTTAATTAATTAACAAATCCCTAATTTCCATTTTTGGAACCGTAATTGTTCCGTCAGAAACCCTAATGCTCAATTGTGGATTTAATTGCTAAAATTAGCAATGTTGATTAGGAAACCCTAATCCTAATTATATCAATTTATGTGTAATTAGAAAACTCTAATCTAATTACGAGATTTAATTAGAAACCCTAATTAGTGAGTTATGAACCCTAATGACCATTTTGACCCTAATTGCGTAATTAGCAATTTTAATTAGGAATTATTAATCCTAATTAGCAAGAATGAATTTATGATTAAGAAATTTTTATATAATTAGTAAATTCTAATTATAAGTTAGAAATATTAATTTTCTATTTTTATAACCGAAATTCGGAAATGTTAGAAATTAAATTTTTACAAAGTTAAGGGTTAAAACCTAAACCCTAATATGTCCAAACCCTAAACCCCTAAGGGTTTCATCAAATTACAAATATAGAAATAAAATGGTATGCTAAATGTTATTTTTTGATTTTTTTTATTAGTAGCTTGCTTGCAAATCTTGCTAATCTTGGGCGGTTGAACAACCCTAGCCCTAACCCTAGCACTAGCATGTGCCTATTATCCAGCAACTCAGCCTAATTCAGCAGATTCATGCATTGCAACATAATATATATAGATCTAAGAGAGAGAAAATGTACAAAACTTGCTCATTTACTCACCAATACTCATCCTTGACTCTCTCTCTCTCTAAAAGCTTCGAAATGTAGTGCTAGATCAGTCCCAAAATACAGCCCTACATTTACCCACATCAGATCAGAAACATAGAATCATGAATTGATGCATAAAGGTATAAACCCTAAATTTTGAAATCTATGATTCTGATGTTTAATGTTGTTGATTGTTGTTTAAATATGTGTTATAAGGTGTCAATTAGAGATCTGGGTTGTTGGATTATGGATCCATAACACCTAGATGCTCGAATCTAGCATTTTAGAAAATCTAGAAAAGTTGGAAAACGTTGACTGACAGCCTAATGTCAGGGCTTCTAGATCCGTGTGTGTTAAGTGTTATGTGTGTTTTATGTTATGGATCTATAGTATGCTAAGTGTTCTTTATTCTGAAACTTGAATCAACCCTATAGCATGTCTAGATCGTAAGTTACAAGCGGTCAAAGATCGTTGACCGATCACGTTTTCTGGATTTCTGGGCAAAACTAGAAACCTAGATCGCCTGACAAGCTTTTTGAAGCTTTTGATCTTGCTGTAATTTGATTGTTTGGCCACGTTGTTGATTAGTTGTATTCTGGTATGTAGACTACACATTAAAGCCTTTAGGTCACTTAGAACTTAACTGGAATAGCAGGAAATTGAGATCAAACTTTCTTTGACCGACTGTTTTGACGAAATCTGGGAAATTTCCAGATTTTTGAAGAACAGTTGCTGGCAGGTAGTTTGACCGGACCAGATCTTTGGTAGATAATGTTTTTAGATTGTTATGATGTTATAAAGTTGTACTCTGACATCAATACTACAATTTTGAACCTTTATATCACACAAACCAGTCTTAGAATCAAAGCTATATGGATCCAAAGGAGGTACCTTGACTGTTCTTCATTTTCTGGGTAACCCAGAAAATGAAGAACACGTCTGTCCGACATTTCGGGAGCCCAGATCTTACTGCTATGTTGTTGTTTGGTCATGAAATGAGTTTGTAGTTGTAGTACTACACGAGTACTACAATAGTAACCTCATAAGTTACCCAAAACGTATCAAGAACACGGATTAAATCGCGGTCAAACCATGACCCTTGCTAGCTAAACTGTCAGTGTTCTTGAGTGAAGAACACCAATGGCGACAGACAAGTGTCGCTAAAGCCTTTTAGCGACAGTTTATTTCTTATTTTTCAGAAATTGATTAAAAATTAGAAAAAAAATGGTTTTTAATTATTAAAAATACAAAATAAATTATGAAAAATTATTTTAAAGTCTGAAAAATAGTTTTTAACTATTTTGAGTATATTTTGAAAATATTTAATATTTTTGGAATATAAATGCTATTAATTTATTTAATTATAATATTAAATAAATTAGTTAAAAATAATTTTAATTCATGAAAAATCATGAAAAATTATTTTATGGTATAAGAAAATATTTTAAGTTATTTTTGATGACTTTTAATATTTTGGGATGAATTTCATTAATTAATCAATATTAATGATAATTAGTTTATTTAATAGATATATTAAATAAATTATGAAAAAATAGTATTAATGATTTATAAATCATATAAAAATGATTTAAGTGTTATAAAAATATTTTAAGTTATAAAATATAACTTTTGATATTTAGTCATGAAAATATTAATATTTTAATATTAATAGCAATTATCGGATAATGGATTTAATTGTTGGAAAATCATATAAAAAATGATTTTAAGGTATTAAAAATACTTTGATATATTATAATTATATTATAATATTATGTAAGGATTTTCATTAATATTTTATATTAAATAAATATTAATGATTAAGTATTTATGTGGTATTTAATTTATTTAAATACGGTTTTAAGGATTGAAAAATGTTGATAAATGGTAATAATTATCCAAAAATTATTACGAGCCTAGGAAAAATGTTTTGTCTGATAAGAAATTATCTGTGATAATGGTTAAGTGGTTAGTCAGAGTTTAATTGAACTTAAACTCGATTTTCGTCCGACTATACCATCGGGATGATAGAATTGTGTCGGGTTCAACTCAGACTGCAATAGTTTGACTTGATACCTAGTCTTATGTGTGTTATAGACTGATCGGGTTATGTGGTAATGTGTTTAGGTTATTCTATGGATATAAATATAACAATATTATACTGTGATGATATTTTTTCTAATATTGGAGATCTATATTTTTAATATTAGGTCTTCGGGTAAAGCGTTAAAAATTGTGTTGCGGTAATCAACTGTTCAAGCAAGTTTTCTTTTACTTAACTCTAATAAGAGTAGTTTATTCAAGCTTATGGTTAATCATTGCTGATTGTCATGAAAATTGTACTCTGTACATCTTGCATGTATAAGTCAGGTATGAAAGGCTGATCACCTTCATTACCAGTTGGTTCAGAAATGTTTGTTCATGTATAAAACTTGTTCAGTCAAATGTTTGTTCGTGCTAGTTCTCAATTATCTTGATGAATTATAGCCAGCTTATTATTCATACTCTTCAATCATGATATATCGTTATGTTATTGTATATAAACTTGTTGGGCAACTTTCATGCTCACCCTTGCTATATCATGATAAAACATTGCAGATAAGGCGAATGCATTCGGATACAGGAAAAGATAATGCCAAGTTCAGCTTGGGATAAAACGTGCGGCTATCTTGTAATAGTTATTTTGATAAATTTTATTGTGTAATAGATATTTTATGAATTGTGTCTATGTTAAGGTTACTCGACCTTAGGGAATAGTGTGTAATGTAATGTATAAACAATTTATGTTTATATCTTCCGCAAATAGTGATAGAAATAGCGTACCGAGTTCGCGGCGATTCGGGGCCCGGATTCGGAGTTGCCACATATGAGAATATATATATATATATATATATATATATATATATATATGTACATGTTTATTTCGATTGATGTCCGAATTATTGTAGAAGTCTATGCTATTTGATTCAGCTAGACGATTATTGAAAGATGTTCATGAAATTCAAACGTTCATTGAAAAGTTATGTCAAACCAAATTATTTTGGTGCGGATTCAGATGTTGAAAAGCTGAGGTGAACAACCCTATAAGGGGACATGTTTTCGGGGACAATGGTTCTGAGCGTAACTCATATAGTCGTTACAAAACACTACATTGCGGCCCAACGTAGTGGTTCAATACGCTAGCCACCTAGTGTACGTGAGGAGGGTGTTTTCAGTCTTTGTGATTGATAAACACTCTGGTTTGCAGTGTGAAGGATTGAGTTGAAGCACTAATAAACCAAGAATAAAGTTCACGGTCTTGTTACCCTCAGCATGATTTGGAATCTTTTAAATTCTTGTTATTCATACCGCTTTCTAATTATTGAGCAATTGTGGAAGATTCTTTTTATTTTGAAAGGTGAAAGTGGAAAGGATGAGAAAATTAAGAAAAACTTAATAATTTCAAAAAAGAAATGAAATTCCAGAAAAGAAGAGAAATGTGAAACTCTTAGAAGATGATGAGGTGAGGAATATGATGATCTTAGAAAGATCCTTAGAGAAAGAATTTGGTTGTAGAACCTAATGAATGAATAAAGTATTAACATAAAATCTATTTTGCTAGATTGACTGAATGAAGATTAATAAATAAAAAAATTTCGAGGACGAAATTCTTAGAAGAAGGGGTGAATGTAATGGCCCGAGAGTTTGATCATATAATATATGATAATGATCCTTAGAGAAAGATAATGAACGGGTCAAAGAATATGTAATACTCAAATATAATTGAGTCTAAGTAAATGTTATGAAATAAAACTTATAAGAATTTATTATCAAGAATGGTGAGAGTAGAAAATATAAAACCTATATTAAGGTAATCTGTTGAAGTTATTCAATGAATAGATTTGAGGAAAACCTTAGTAAGGTAGGGTTTCGGTGATTCCGAGGACGGAATCCTTATAAGGAGAGAATGATGTGACATCCCAGATTTTTAGAATTTATAAATGAGAATTTTATAAATAAAAATATTATTTATGAGATATGTTGGGTGTGAGTATGTGTATGTCATATATTGTAGAATATGTGAATTGATGTGAAAAGAATGTTATATATTAATTTTAATATATATAAATATTTAATTGAATTATTTATTGAGATAAATATATAAATTTGGTTTTGATTATAGAGTAATGTAATTAAGTGTAGTAGATTAATTAAATGGATATTTAGTATTTAATTTAATTAATATAATAATTTTATGTTATAGTTCTAATTTAATTGAGATAATTAAATTAGATGAGTTATGTGATGATTGTTACACGAAATTATAATTAACAAGGAAATATAATTATGTGACAATTTGATGAGATTGATTGATGTTAAGCTATTGATTAATTAAAATAATGAGTATTTTCCAAACATGGTCTTAGGCTTTTCAAGTTCAAGTTGGTGTAACCTATGTATTAACTAGTAATTAGTATATCTAATAATTACTAGGAGTTACATATAGTATATATTACTAGTTTTGTATATTATATGTATATACTACAAGTTAGTAAGTTAGTTTTAGAAAACAAACCAAAGAAAGAAGAAGAGAGTTAGAGAGAGTTGTAGGAGAAGAAGAAGAGGAATAAAAAGAAGAAGAAGGTAAAGCTTTGAGAAGACAAAACAAGCCCCATCATCATCATCATCTCCATCTCTCTCTTAAATTCATACTAATAAGGTTTTAATCTAAATTCCTTGTTTTAATTATATTTTTATGTTCTTTATAATGTAGTTCTATGATAATTGTTATATAGAAGTTGTATTGAGTAATTATATTCATGGAAAAGTGGTTTGTGAAAGAAAATTTGAAGAACAAAATTCGTAGGTTTTGAGTAATTGTAAACAAATCTTGTGAAGTTCATACCTCTTTGGATATAATGAGTTGGAAAGTGAGCCTTATATCAAATCGAAGATATGGAAGTAAGCTATATTCTTAAAGTGGAATCACATGAAAACTCTTTGTAGATTTCTTGCAATGTCTGTTTTAGTAAGGCTGGTTCGAAGGGAAAATAATCTGTCCAGAAAATCAAAACTGTTACGGTTTCTGACTTCGAAAAATTCATATAAATTCATGTGTTTTGAATCTGAAGAAACTTAAAACTGCAAAGTTGTAGATATGGAAGTTTACTAGCTAGACTCTCGTAATTGAGCCATTTTATTGACCGGATCATGTCCGAAATAAATTGTTTAGTAAGGATTTCCAGAAAATGAAATTTTCTAGACTAGTTGATGAATTACAGAATCAGGTTTAGATGGATAAGGGTCTGACTTTAAGGCATAGATGAGATTTTAGTACACTGAGTAAGGGTTAATTCTATATAAGAAGGAACAAAAACGGACATGTAACGAACGAGTTACGTTAAAAATGAAAACAACGTTTTGTTAAAGAAATTGTGAAGATGAGTTTTAAAATTCTGTTTGAATTAAGATTTTAGGTGATGATATATTTTGATGATTAAAAATATGTTTTGACATATGTAATGAGTATATATATGTGTTATCATATTTTATGCATAATTAACCATTTAAGATCAAGAGTTGAGATAAGTTAATGTGTGCACATAACGTGCTCGATAAAATGCCTAAAAGTAATAGTGTTTCTAAACTTTGGTATACAAAGTGTCTAATTAATGGCTAATATTGGATGTTATATGTATCTGAGTATGAAAAGATGATAATACAAGAATAATAATAGAATGAAATCGAAAAAAGCGATTTTTGATTTTTGAAGGAAAATTAAACATGTAAACAATGTGTTGAATATGCATTTTTGAAACTAAAGTGGTATAATAAAATGGTGTGATATATGCACATTAAACTACATGTGCGATAGTCTAGCATGTGTGGTGATAAAAATGAAAATAAAACTGAGTGGCATATAAAACATAGTTAGATGTCTATAAAGACATTATAAAGGATAATAAGATAAAGTAAGGTCTTAGAATATATTTGATCATGAGATCGAGTATTGATTTTGTTTATTATCAATCTCACATACAGTGTAGGTTGTGCAAGGACGAGAAGTATTAGCGTGTTGGTAAAACGATGGTAAAGACAAGTCTTTCAATTCCTTTTTGCTATGTGAACTTGATGATGATCTGTTTTAAAATTTTAGTGTATGATGTATTATATATGTCAAAAGTATGAAATGTGAAAGTCAATCTATGACTATGATGATTAAACTATGAATGTTGATTGTGTAAGGAACTCAATCTTTATAGTTGTTATGTGAACTATAACATGCATGTTATGTTTGTTTATGATTATTCTTGTATGTTGATCATGTTATTATGTGTTACGTGATGCATGAAAACTGTTAGATTTTGCTGAGCTGTCGAGCTCATTCTTGCAAATAACCATTTTTGCATATTCAAGAATTGAAGGTAACGCTATGTGCTACTTGATTGTTATGGATCAAAAGTGATATATGAAGATTTAATATCCTAGCTAAGTTGTTATTCTTGTAAACCATGTCTAATGTTTCGAATAATGTATTAATGTTGAATTGTAATATTATTTTGCGACTGTAAACTATTGTAGTATTAAAATGACTCTGAGATATTTAGATGTAAAGGTTGAAGGTTTTGGGAACGAAGATAGTTTGTAATAAAAAAATTAAAATTATTCTGCAAATTGCAATGGTTGTATTATCGTTTAATGATGTAAAATTAGAGGTTAAATGTATTATTAACGACCAAAGTCGAGAATTAAATTGTATAAATTTTGGGGTCGTTACAATTGGTATCAAAGCTGTAGGTTATAAACCTTAGGTAGGAGTACTGTAGGCTATAACCTTAGAGAAGGAATGTGAAGATAATGAAAGAATAAGCTCATATAGAGTTTGAACAATAAGAAGTAATTTAAGAAACGTATAGAGAAGGGATTAAAATATCCGTGAGAGGATTCAAAAAAAAAAAAGAATCTCACAGAGTTATGGGGTTACCCAACTCCTATAATATGGATGTAAGGTGATAATAAATAGACAGTGTCTATAAGAAGAGAATGATAAAGAAGTTAAGAATAAAAGTTATAGTTAAGTATGGTACAGGTGTACTCTTTAGTAATTGATATATGGTATCTGGGCTAAACGATTCATTCATAGAGCGGAGGTATATACGAACTAGCAACTCGGAACCTAGTTTGTTGGTTGTTTGTGGAAAACCAGTCAACGTACCATATTGAAACTATTAGAGACTCGATGTGTACCAAGTTTAGAAAATGGATACGTATGATGAAAATGTGGAACTCGATTGGAATGTTGAACAATGTAAATGAAGTTGGAAATTCTTAAAGCAGGAATTGTTATATAAACAAGAAGATTCAAAGAAGAATCTTGAAGAGATATGTAGATAAGAAATGGGAGTTACCTAACTCCAATAGCCAAGATAACAAATAATGTCGTAAATGAAAGGAAAGAAAGGGGATCGTAAAACAAAACGATCACAAGTTAACAAAAGAATTTAAGAGAGATGATTATAGAATAAAATCACGACGTGATCAGTTTACGTTATAAAAGAAAGATGGCCTGTAATGTTTGAATAATTATAGCTTAATGCTATGAAGATGGAGTACTATAAAATAGTACGAGATAAGTCACGAGGAGTTATAGATGATGTGATACGAGAAATTCGTATCGAGCAAAAAGCAAGTTAAGAGTAAGATAGAGTTAGGTGGGATTTCAATTGAGGACTCATGTGATGGTTGAGTTATACAAATCTTTGTATGGGCGAGGGTTTTGTGCTTTCACTTAGTTTATCATACTGATAATCATTAAAATGTTGGTGTCGCGCTATCAATGTATATGTGACGAAAAGGTGATTCTTTTCACATGTGTACGTTTGATAGTTAGAAACTATTAAGATTTGACAGATATTATTAGGATTAAGAGCAGTTCTTAAAACTAATGCATATGGTAAGTTTGTGACTCATAATAATATGTTATGTTTTGAACCCCTCAGCGAATGGACGCATATGGTTTGACTAGGATAAGTTCTTAAACTCATATTATTGTGGCAAGTCCTGAACTTCCAATGTGCGGTAAGTTTGATGAACTGGAGTATAATTAAGATATGAATGAATAATTGAGGATTATGGGAATAGATAGATTTATTAAGCAATGGATCAGTATAAAAAGTGGAGACATAAATTTTTCCAAATCTTCTAGTTATGCTAGACTTCAAATTGTTGACATCAAGCTAAATTCGTACTATGTGCCTTTTTAAAATGAATTTTTATTCTCAATGCATGGTGACAAATGTGTGTGTGGACTTCAAGACACTGACACATCGTTACATGTTGAGATATGATATCACTAAAACTGATTTTCAAAGATTTTAAACTGTTTAAAGAATAGTCTATGCTAATTGTTTCGGCTAGACGAAAATGATTTGAAAATATCAAAATGTGTTTTATATCATTAATGCATCATGAAACCTGGTTCAAATATGATAAAAATGATATAGTTATCAATGCAGAATTTCTTAGTGTTGGATGCGATCTAAGGATCGTCAGCCCACTATGGTATGATGTAGTATGACAAAGTCACAAAATGACGAAATCCTCAAACGGACTATAAATATAGTGCGGTATCATAACGCCATAAAATGATTTTTGAGATTTATTTAAGATATGAGAATATATATATATATGTATATTTCGATTGATGTCCAAATTGTTGTAGAAGTCTATGCTATTTGATTCAACTAGACGATTATTGAAAGATGTTCAAGAAATTCAAACGTTCATTGAAATGTTATGCCAAACCAAATCGTTTTGGTGCAGATTCAGATGTTGAAAAGCTGAGGTGAACAACCCTATAAGGGGACATGTTTTCGGGGACAATGGTTCCGAGCGTAACTCATATAGTCGTTACAAAACACTACATTGCGGCCCAACGTAGTGGTTCAATACGTTGGCCACCTAGTGTACGTGAGGATGGTGTTTTCAGTCTTTGTGATTGATAAACACTCTGGTTTGCAGTGTGAAGGATTGAGTTGAAGCACTAATAAACCAAGAATAGAGTTCACGGTCTTGTGACCCTCAACATGATTTGGAATCTTTTAAATTCTTGTTATTCATACCGTTTTCCAATTATTGAGCAATTGTGGAAGATTCTTATTATTCTGAAAGGTGAAAGTGAAAAGGATGAGAAAATTAAGAAAAACTTAATAATTTCAAGAAAGAAATGAAATTCCAGAAAAGAAGAGAAATGTGAAACTCTTAGAAGATGAAGAGGTGAGGAATATGATGATCTTAGAAAGATCCTTAGAGAAAGAATTTGGTTGTAGAACCTAATGAATGAATAAAGTATTAACATAAAATCTATTTTGATAGATTGACTGAATGAAGATTAATAAATAAAAAAATTTTGAGGACGAAATTCTTAGAAGAAGGGGTGAATGTAATGGCCCGAGAGTTTGATCGTATAATATATGATAATGATCCTTAGAGAAAGATAATGAACGGGTCAAAGAATATGTAATACTCAAATATAATTGAGTCTAAGTAAATGTTATGAAATAAAACTTATAAGAATTTATTATCAAGAATGGTGAGAGTAGAAAATATAAAACCTATATTAAGGTAATCTGTTGAAGTTATTCAATGAATAGATTTGAGGAAAACCTGAGTAAGGTAGGGTTTCGGTGATTCCGAGGACAGAATCCTTATAAGGAGAGAAGGATGTGACATCCCAGATTTTTAGAATTTATAAATGAGAATTTTATAAATAAAAATATTATTTATGAGATATGTTGGGTGTGAGTTTGTGTATGTCATATATTGTAGAATATGTGAATTGATGTGATGAGAATGTTATATATTAATTTTAATATATATAAATATTTAATTGAATTATTTATTGAGTTAAATAAATAAATTTGGTTTTGATTATAGAGTAATGTAATTAAGTGCAGTAGATTAATTAAATGAATATTTAGTATTTAATTTAATTAATATAATAATTTTATGCTATAGTTCTAATTTAATTGAGATAATTAAATTAGATGAGTTATGTGATGATTGTTACACGAAATTATAATTAACAAGTAAATATAATTATGTGACAATGTGATGAGATTGATTGATGTTAAGCTACTGATTAATTAAAATAATGAGTATTTGCCAAACATGGTCTTAGGCTTTTGAAGTTCAAGTTGGTGTAACCTATGTATTAACTAGTAATTAGTATATCTAATAATTACTAGGAGTTAAATATATTATATATTACTAGTATTGTATATTATATGTATATACTACAAGTTAGTACGTTAGTTTTAGAAAACAAACCAAAGAAAGAAGAAGAGAGTTAGAGAGAGTTGTAGGAGAAGAAGAAGAGGAAGAAAAAGAAGAAGAATGGAAAGCTTTGTGAAGACAAAACAAGCCCCATCATCATCATCTTCATCTCTCTCTTAAATTCATAGTAATAAGGTTTTAATCTAAATTCCTTATTTTAAATATATTTTTATGTTCTTTATAATGTAGTTCTATGATAATTGTTATATAGAAGTTGTATTGAGTAATTATATTCATGGAAAAGTGGTTTGTGAAAGAAAATTTGAAGAACAAAATTTCGAAGATTTTGAGTAATTGTGGACAAATCTTGTGAAATTCATACCTCTATGGGTATAATGAGTTGGAAAGTGAGCCTTATATCATATCAAAGATATCGAAGTAAGCTATATTCTGAAAGTGGAATCACATGAAAACTCTATATAGATTTTTTGCAATGTCTGTTTTAGTAAGGTTGGTCCGAAGGGAAAATAATCTGTCTAGAAAATCAAAACTGTTACGGTTTCTGACTTTGAAAAATTCATATAAATTCGTGTTTTGAATCTGAAGAAACTTAAAACTGCAAAGTTGTAGATATAGAAGTTTACTAGCTAGACTCTCGTGATTGAGCCATTTTATAGACCGGATCATGTCCGAAATAAATTGTTTAGTAAGGATGTCCAGAAAATGAAATTTTCTAGACTAGTTGATGAATTACAAAATCTGGTTTAGATGGATAAGGGTCTGACTTTAAGGCCTAGATATGGTTATAGTACACTTAGTAAGGGTTAATTCTATATAAGAAGGAACAAAAATGGACATGTAACGAACGAGTTACGTTAAAAACGAAAACAACGTTTTGTTAAAGAAATTGTGAAGATGAGTTTTATAATTCTATTTGAATTAAGATTTTGGGTGATGATATATTTTAATGATTAAAAATATGTTTTGACATATGTAATTAGTATAGATATGTGTTATCATATTTTATGCATAATTAACCATTTAAGATCAAGAGTTGATATAAGTTAATGTGTGCACATAACGTGCTCGATAAAATGCCTAAAAGTAATAGTGTTTCTAAACTTTGGTATACAAAGTGTCTAATTAATGGCTAATATTGGATGTTATGTGCATCTGAGTATGAAAAGATGATAATACAAGAATAATAATAGAATGAAATCGAAAAGGGCGCATTTTTGATTTTTGAAGGAAAATTAAACATGTAAACAATGTGTTGAATATGCATTTTTGAAACCAAAGTGGTATAATAAAATGGTGTGATATACGCACATTAAACTACACGTTCGATAGTCTAGCATGTGTGGTGATAAAAATGAAAATAAAACCGAGTGGCATATAAAACATAGTTAGATGTCTATAAAGACATTATAAATGATAATAAGATAAAGTAAGGTCTTAGAATATATTTGATCATGAGATCGAGTATTGATTTTGTTTATTATCAATCTCACATATAGTGTAGGTTGTGCAAGGACGAGAAGTATTAGCGTGTTGGTAAAACGATGGTAAAAGCAAGTCTTTCAGTTCCTTTTTGCTATGAGAACTTGATGATCTGCTTTAAAATTTTAGTGTGTGATGTATTATATATGTCAAAAGTTTGAAATGTGAAAGTCAATCTATGACTATGATGATTGAACTATGAATGTTGATTGAGTAAGGAACTTAATCTTTATAGTTGTTATGTGAACTATAACATGCATGCTATGTTTATTTATGATTACTCTTGTATGTTGAGCATGCTATTATGTGCTACGTGATGCATGAAAACTGTTAGATTTTGCTGAGCTGTCGAGCTCATTCTTTCAAATAACCATTTTTGCAGATTCAAGAATTGAAGGTAACGCTATGTGCTACTTGATTGTTATGGATCAAAAGTGATATATGAAGATTTAATATCCTAGCTAAGTTGTTATTCTTGTAAACCATGTCTAATGTTTCGAATAATGTATTAATGTTGAATTGTAATTTATTTTGCGAATGTAAACTATTGTAGTATTAAAATGATTCTGAGATATTTAGATGTAAAGGTTGAAGGTTTTGGGAACGGTGATAGTTTGTAATAGAAAATTTAAATTATTCTGCAAATTTCAATGGTTGTATTATCGTTTAATGATGTAAAATTAGAGGTTAAATTTATTATTAACGAACGAAGTTGAGAATTAAATTGTATAAATTTTGGGGTCGTTACACCCAATGTTGACGGAGTGGAGGAAGATGTGGTTGTCAGTCTGTATGTGGTCATAGAAGATGATATTGAGGAAGAAATTGATATATAAGAGGATGAGACAGAATCAGAGGATGAAAATGATTTTGGTTTTGATGGGTTGGACGACGTACTTTTTCTTAACTAATTGGTGTTTTGTAAATATTTTACTACTAAAAATAATCATTAGAATAATTTAACTGAATTTTAATTAATGTCATCTATGTTTGTTATTTCAGTAGTACAGCTATGCCTAGACATAGCGGTGAAGGTGGTCGTGGTTGCGGCCGTACAGGATCGGGCAACAGTTCCCAGGGTGGGTCGTCTTCATCAGCTAGTGAGTTAATTTCATTTTGGCCCAATAACACTTATTTTATAATTTTTTTAATAAAAACGTCCATTTACTATTTTTTGACAATGTCATAACTATATTATACATATAAATGCTAGACGTAGGCATCAACGAGGGCCTAACCTCGGTCGATTAGGTCGTCCGCCGACAGTTCCTGACAGAATTCGTGTTAATGTCGGCTCGTCGGTGTAGGTTTCAACTATAATATATTATGTTCAATTAAAATGATATTATTACGTGATTAATAAATTAAAATAATTCATTTAAATTCTATATTCTAGTATTATGGATTTTGTCGCTAAAATGACCGTACACGCCATATACTTGACGCATCTCCCGACTAGCTACATATGATTTAGCCAGTACGCGTGGTACAGTGTTAACTTTATGCTGACAGTGTTACGCAAGTTTCACGTAAGTCGAATTACATATATTAAACCACAAATTTGGTCCTACTTATTTACATATTGTTCAATTAATTATTGATACGTACGTTATGTCCGTTTGATAGAGGTATTATAGATATTAGGCTGACATCACTATCGCAAACGGCGATGCTGTTATTAGTGTACACATCTCGAAGAACTATGTGGGCTGACTGTAAGAGATGTCGCAGAGGGTAGCCCGGGCAGTTGCCCGGGACTACTATACGAGATCATCAGCCGTCGACAGTATCAGATGCAACACGGGAGGCCATTGTACATATTGGGATGATGCTGCCTTCAAGGCAAAGTTCGAGCATATGAAGAAAAATCGAGGCAAGCTCCAGATTGTACATACTTCTGGATCGCAGTCGTTTTAGGAGGTTAAGTCGGTATGTATCTATATTTAATGAGGATTAATATTGTTCGTATATATATATATATATAGTAAGGTAATGTGATATTAATTAATGTATGATTTAGGCCATTTGGAGCATCCTGGGTCAACCTCCTACTATGGTAGAGTTTTGGGACAGAGTCCATACGCCGAAGGCGTCGACTTTGGCATCGACGGTGTCTCCCACAACATTAGCTTATACAGGTAATACATTTAGTGTAATTATTGTTATTTAGGATCATATTATGTAATTTATATGATGATGTCGAGTTGACTTTCATATACATATATTAAATTACAGGACCAATTTGACAAGCTCTAGGGCTAGCGTATAGCTGAGTTGCAGGCTGCTAAGGGCGATCCCGAGATGTTAGATTCCACCATCCCTCCACCCAGGATTTGTTTATCTCAAGATGAGGAGACAACTCTTTGGGTTGCGTCTTAGGATTCTCTTAGTAGCATTACTGGCCAGTATCGAGTGTTGGGGTTGCCGAGGATACCAATCTATACACTACTTAGAGGTATCTCTACTTTAATTTATTTTTTGTTTATGAATAAATTATATTGAACTTATACTATTATTCATGTTATATTTATTTTTGTAGGCTCTAGCCAGCGTCTACGTCCGAGAGCACCCGTGGGACCATCACATATAGGCGTTGGCTTAGATAATGTTATGTTCCAGAGGGTTATGGCGGCGGTGTCGGAGAGGTTTGGCGTGGAGCTGATATTCCGTCATCAGGACCTACCCAGCCATGCTCGCCTCCATCAGCTTGCTTAGGACATTGCAATTTGTGCCAATGCCGAGAGTACGGGTATCCTCTAGAGCAGTTCACCGCAATACATGATAAGATTGTTCGGATGGTGGTTACTTTACTCATTGACGCTTTTGGGATGATGTTGAGTTAGCCCTCGACTACTCAAGTATACTATTCATTTTAAATTCAAGTATGTATATATTCTACATGTTATTTTATTTTCATTTATTAGTTGTATCTTTAATTGTATCATATATATGGACTAATGAGTTACATTATATTGTATCAACAAGGTAACGCTCTCAAGCGGGCTAACGATGCCGAGGAGGCTGCTTACTCCGATCACAACAATTTTCATACGCCACAACAATAACGTCGATGCACGCTCGATGATCCTCCTCTCACCGGGGGTAATACTATTGGCTTGACTTAGTTTTGTAGATGATTAGTACATATTTACTTTAGTTTAGCTTAATGGGATGTTAATACTTTTTAGTTTAGTTGAGGTTTGACGTATTGTAATTTAAACCTTGTCATTACTTTAGTTTAACATCTTTACTTTAGTTTTGTTTATGTTTGAGGTATTTAGTTTAGTTTATCTTAATGTGATGTTTTATATACTTTAGTTTAGCTTAATGGGATGTTTGACATCTTTACTTCTCGTTTAGTTGATTTTTGACATATAATTCATATTCATGGACGCTTTTGGGATGATGCTGAGTTAGCCCTCGACTACTTAGGTATACTATTCATTTTAAATTCAAGTATGTATATATTCTGCATGTTATTTCATTTTCATTTATTAGCTGTATCTTTAATTGTATCATATATATGGACTAATGAGTTACATTATATTGTATCAACAAGGTAACGCTCTCGAGCAGGCTAACGATGTCAAGGAGGCTTCTCACTCCGATCACGATAATTTTTATACGCCACAGCAATAACGTCGATGCACGCTCGATGATCTTCCTCACACCTGGGGTAATACTATTGGCTTGACTTAGTTTTGTAGATGATTAGTACATATTTACTTTAGTTTAGCTTAATAAGATGTTAATATTTTTTAGTTTAGTTGATGTTTGATATATTGTAATTTAAACCTTGTCATTACTTTAGTTTAACATCTTTACTTTAGTTTTGTTTATGTTTGAGATATTTACTTTAGTTTAGCTTAATGGGATGTTCGACATCTTTACTTCTCGTTTAGTTGGATTTTGACATATTATTGGCCTTGGTAATTGTTGGGCCTTGGCAATTCATATTCATGTTGTTTGATAGTAAGTTATGTTGTATGTGTTGTTGGGAAAAAAGAACAGGTTTACATGTACAAAAATGTGGGTTAACACCCTGGATGTTGCCAAAATAGAGCAAACATTAAAAAATAAACTCCTTATTCTCGACGGATTACGGTAATATCGACGGAATTCCGTCTGACTTAAGCCTATCTATATGCCAGAAGTTTGTGCCACGTGGCTACGTAACTCTGATCGAATACTTTTGACGAAATGGAGTACGTCGAGTTTAACTTATTCAAGACTGATTTTTGGTCAGAAATAAGTCCGTCGGCGTTAGCTATTCTCAACTAAAATATCGACAGACTTAATTTTGACGCGCTTATACCCTGACTGAACTCCCGACGGAATAGTCTGGCGGAATTAATATATTCTCGACGGAATATCTTTAATCTCGACTGAATATTCCGTCGAAAATAACACCTTTTCTTAGTAGTGTTGTAGGGCTCATCCTAAGATTTGATTTGATATATTATGCTCCTCGTAACTCGCAACAGATCAAAAGTTATGGTCAAAACAGTGTCAACCCTTCTTGGACTTGGATTTCCTTCATTTCCTACTGCTGATCCAAAAAATTGTTAGTTGATTTCGCAATGAATACGTGCAAGTATACAATGTCAACAAGTAATAAAGTGAAAGTAGAGTATCATTCTCACGAGGAATTATTTAATAAAAATAGTAAGTACTAACTCTTAACCAAATTAATTTAATTTAAACAAATGATTTAAGATTATGAATTAAAATATTTACTAAAACTAATACTACTACAACTAGTTTAAATCAGATTATGGAGATTTAAGATCACAACTTCACTTATTGCTTCACTTAAATCAATACACTTCTTATTAATTATGTTCACTATTCAGAACTGCTAATCAGGAACTCATTAGTATTTATAACCACCTTCCAATGCATTAAAAACATATCAATCCAAATCCACATTTGATAGAATTGAATCAAACACCCTAATTAACTAATTCATTATATTCCTATGTGAATTAAAATTAAAGAGAGTTTACAGCACATGTTCCCTTATTAGATTGCATGCTATGTGTAGGTATATTTCCATCCTAAACACAAATTATGAATTTCATCGCCATGCAGAAAACACAATCACATGTTATTATGATCAGATCTAAATCTATAATCTGTTTCTCAATTTCATATAGATTATCACAGTAATTGTTGATCAGAAAATTAAGCATAAATCATAATAGACAATCACATAATAGATCACAGTAATCAACACAGAAGCGTACTAAGGTAAGCTATGCAATGAGATCAGTTGCAATCTTACACAAGAGAGTTAATTCATTGTCATTGAATTAAAATCTAGAATCCACAATTGAAATAACATAGAAATATAAAAGTAGAAGAACAGAAGAGAGTACAAATCTGTTGTCTGCAGCCTTAAGGCTCCCCTCTTACTCCTGCTTTGAATCCCCAATGCTAGCCAAATTGCTTCAATCTCCAAAACTAATTAAAAACTAGGGTTTATTAATGAATCAAATGTAACACCCCAGTCCCACATCGAAAGATAGGGGAAAAATTTGTCTGCATATAAGGAAATAAGTTACTACCAATAGTACCTTCAAGTCATGACCTTTTGGAAGCCTGTGGTGGGCTAAGATGACCCAACAAGATATTATTGGGCTAGTAGTTTGAGGACTTATTTTGATGGATTTGATTCGATTTGGACTTGGGATTTGACCCGAGATTTATTTCAGACTCGGGATTTGACCTGAGTTGTTTCATATGGTATCAGAGCCGACTCTTGAATGCTCGGGCCGGGTAATCCGATCGAGTTGCCTGAGGTGGGGACACGAAGGCTGGTGGTATTATCCCACAATGGAGAGATGGAGGTCTGGAGCTAGGGACACGAAGCCAGTCGGTATTATCCCATAATGGCTAGAGAGGCAAAGATCTTTGGGACGTGTGTGTGATCGGTTCTGACGGGGATGTCAGAAATTTAAGTGGGGGAGTTTGTAACACCCCAGTTCCACATCTAAAGATAGGGGAAAAATTTGTCTGCATATAAGGAAATAAGTTACTACCAATAGTACCTTCAAGTCAGTGACTTTTTGGGAGCTTGTGGTAGGCTAAGATAACCCAAGAAGATACTATTGGGACAGTAGTTTAAGGCCTTATTTTGATGGATTTAATTCGATTTGGACTTGGGATTTGACCTCATATTTATTTCGGACTCAAGATTTGACCCGGGTTGTTTCATAAAAAGTAGAATCCTAAACAAATTCTCCCTTAATACTCATAATATCTCCCTTTTTATATACCCTCTTCAAATGTATTAAAGTCCTTGAAACCAATCAGCCAAACCAATCCTTTTGGACTTAACTCCTGAAACATAGTAAAACAACCTTCTTTGTTCCCGACGACAATGCACTATATAAGTTCACCCCGACATATTGACTATTTGACATGGCCTCGGTGGATTCATTACACTAGGGGAATTAGCCCTGGGGGATTCATCAGACCAAAAATTACAAAAATGCAACTAAGCTCCAATTTTCATGTTCTGACCCTCCAAAGTCGTTTCGTACAAATCAAACACAAGAACAAGTAACAAAATACTAAAAATACTTAAAGTAAATAAAGAATTAAGCTCAAAATATGTCTAAATTGTAGGTACAAAACCCATTCATCAAATAAGTAAGGATAAAGGCTATATATCTCATCAGTACAAACCGTTGGCTCGGAATGTTGATGAAGGTGGTGTGATAACCCGGGATTTCGAATAATTCGAATTTTACTGAATAATTTTTTTTTAAATTTAATATTGATATTGATTATTAATATTGTGTTGTGTATCTATGATACGAGTTTTGAGAAGTTGTCAATTTGTGTATTGACTAAGAAAATAAGAGTAGAGTTGTGCTTAACAGATAATAGAAACCCTAACCCTAAGTCTGGATAGGGATTCGATAGAAAATACAATTAAAATAATTGTATTGATGAGTACGTGTTTGTACTGTGACAACCCAAATTTTTATAAGTTATTAAAATAGGAATTTAATAATTAAAATTCTTATTATGGGATGTTTTGAGTTTGAGTATGTATATATACGTTAGACCTGGCAAACGGGCCCAAAGCCCGCGGGCCGGGCCGACCGGCCCGCCAAAACCAGGGCTTTGGGCCGCCAGTTTTTAAGCCCAGTGAAAACCCGGGCTGTTTTGGCCCAGCCCGTTTTTGGCCCGGCCCGCCCGCCAAAAATTATTATTTTTTTTAAATAAAGTGTTAGGTTGTAAGGCTTGAACACAAGACATGTAAGTAAATAAATAAAAGTTCAAACCAACTGAGCTACAACAACTATTTGTTTTTGATATAATCTTCAATATATTTTAACTATAATTGAAAATTATAATTAAGATATGTATTTAAATTGTAGAGATGTATAATCCAAATTATCATCATAAATAATTTAGGTAATTAATTAATAATACTAATTTATAATACTATTAAAATTTTAATTAATTGAGATATGTAGTTAATGTATGTAATTAATTAATCGTGTTTGTTTGTATTATTGTTTATTATTAATTATTTTATTATTTTTAATATTTATTATTATTATTATTGGTGTAATAAAGAGTTTGCAAAAAAAAATAATGGCCGAAGCCCGCGGGCCGGCCCGGCCCGCCCGCCACGGGCCACGGGCTGGCCATTTCCAGCCCACCAAAATTCGGGCCTTCTTGGCCCGGCCCGCCGTTGGCCCGGCCCGGCCCGGCCCGCCTGTTTGCCAGGTGTAATATACGTGCTATATATTTTAAAATATGTGATCTGGTGTGAAGATATATATATATATTCATTTATTGAGAAAATGAGGTTTAATAGTTAAGTTAACTATTAAAGAAATTAAATGAATTTGGTAATTATTTTAAATATTTATTGAATTAAATAAATATTTTTAAATAATTGAATTATTGAGAAAAATAAATAATTGATGAATGGTGGTGCATTAATTTAGTAACTAAATTGATTAGTGTAAATTAAATTGAGTAATGATAATTTTATTTGAAGGATTTAATTAAATTAAATCAAGTGTTTAATATTAAAGAAATTAAATAAAGTAATGTTTCTAATTTATTAATTAAATTAGACATATATAATTATTGATTAATTATAAGTATAATTATAATAAAAATTATAATTATTATAATTACTATTATAAGTTCTTTAAATTAACTAAAATAAAGTTATTTAAATTAACTAAAGTGTGACAAATAGAAATTATATAATATAAGATTATTAAAATAATCTACTATCGAGGAATTGGTGTATGGCCAAACAAGGCCTTGTGGCCTTTGGCTTCTTTAACTAACGCCTTTTTGTTTTTTAACTGAAAAAGAACGTGGGAGGATGGCCATATCAGTTTTTTTTACGCGTTCTTTTCTTCCTAAGGCTATAGTCAGAGAGTTTAGAAGAGAGGAACACAGTGAAACACAGAGAGTTTGGAGAGATAGCATGAGAGGAATCACTATGATTGAAGGCGAATTTCTAAACCTAATCATCATCTTTTTGCTAGTAAATAATCAAAGGAGCAAGGTATAACATACTCTAATGTTAACCCTTATTTTTGAAATTTCTATTGATAATTGTGTTGAATTGATACATATATATGTATGAAGAGGTTACACTCTGTTAATTATCACATTTGAGTGTTGTTTGATAATAAAAATTCATGTAATTTGGGTTTATAGGAAGAAAGTATATAACAGTGGTTATGTTTGAGAAAATGGCTTTAGAAAGTACAAAAATTGATGCTCATATGTGTTATAATATGTAATTTGTTATTGGATTATGTTAATATGTTAAGAAACAAAAACAACGAAGTTTAAATCATTGCAATCGGTTCAGTAACGAATTCGTGGTGATAGAATTCGCTAAATATGTTAAAATGAAGAAAATTTAGAATTTGGGGATTTTGATTCTTCAAATTTATGTATAGATGGTGTTTTTGTGTATAGAATGATGTTTAGCATGTGTAACCATGTTACTACAGAGTTTTAGAAGTTGAGTGTGGTGTTTTCGGTGAATTTTGGTTTGAAATGGGTTTCAGCCGTGTATCAGAGCTACTGCTGCAGTTTCTGTCTGGGTGTGGTGCAGCTGCGCCGTCACCACAGGCTAAAAACGGCGCAGCTGCGCCGTATGGTTTTCTGTATTCGAGCACCAGCGCAGCTGCGCCAGTGCCAAGGCTTGGGACAGCGCAGCTGCGCCGTGTCCTGAGTCTAGGCAATGAAGTCTGCCTATTTGCAGGTCATGACTAATGGACTTAATCTAGTTTGGCAAGCATGTTAATGATGTTAAGACATATTGTGGACTATAATAACAGATTGTAATGAGATGTAATATAAAATGGGAAGATTTTTAAGTAATTATTTAAATAAGTTATGAAATGAAACTAAATGTGATGTTTTTAAAAGTTGAAGATAAATGATAAGGTTTATAGTGAGATATAAGTTGAAAGAATGATTTGAATGTTAACTTGATTGGTTAATCTAATATATGTTTAAAAGGATGTAAATACGCATTAGAAGACTTAATTGTCAATTGTAAGAGAAGTGTAACGAGATATAAGGCGGAGGTTATATAACCTAGTTGTTGTTAACAAGTGTAATACATCTAATATGTGGTAATGGAATCTATGACGACTTTAATGAACATTAAGTGTCGGTTTCGAAAGAAGTATAAAGAAACACAATATGGGATTACATAATGATAGGTGTCATACGAAGAGGAGTAAACACCTGAAGTTATGTGTTAAGTTTCAAAGAGACGCAAGTTATAAAAAGATTAAGACTAAGAGTCATTGTGGTTTCATTATGTGTGTAACTAATGAATGTGAACATGAACCTTTGAACTGTTGTAGGATGTACACAAAGCATTTAGGTTATTTTTTAGTAATTGGTAATCTACGAACCAGGCAAGTCTTTCATTTCCTATTTGTTATGTGAACTTGATGATTAACTGTTTTAAATCTTTATTGCAAATAACATGATGTGTTATATTTATGTTGAAAGCATGAAATGTTAAAGTCAACTTATGACTACGTGGATTGAGTAAAGCCTGCTGATTGAGTAAGGAACTCAATCTTTATACTTGTTATATGAATTATAGCATGTATGTTATGATAGTCCAATGTTTAAGAGATATATGTTGAGCATGCTATTATATGCTACGTGATGCATGAAAACTGTTAGATTTTGCTAGGGCTGTCGAGCTCAACCTTGCAAATAACCATTTTTGCAGGTTAAGGATTGATGATGACACTATGTGCTACTTGAATGAAGTGGTTCAGAAATAATATACGAAGATGTATATTTTAGCTATAGTTGTTATTTCCTTAAACCATGATTAAGACTTATGAGATGTAGTAAATGTTTTATAATGTATAGTTTTATATTGAGTTGTAAAGCTAAAGTTAGAGTTATCTAATATGTAAAGGTTATCGGATTGAAATGTAAAATTCTATATGATAACAGTGATCAAGCGAATCATAAAATATGATTGATTCAAAAACATGTAGTTGATAAAGGTTTTGATTCAGGGAATTAAAGTAAGAAGACATAAAAGTTTAAATTATTCTGCATTTTATAAAGTTTAACAGCAAATAACGGTGTAAAATCAGAAGTTAGATGTATTGTTAATGACCGAAGTCGAGAAATTAAATTACATGAATTTTGTGGTCGTTACATGTACTGTATAGAATTAATGATCAATGATTGATCAGATAAGGTATAAATTTAGTAAACCCTAATAAGGGATTAAAAACCCTAATCTCAGGATTAGAAACCCTAACGTACAGTTAGGAGCCCTAATCGAAAGCCAAGAAATCCTAATTTTAAATTCGGAAATCCTTAAACCCTAATTAGGAAATCTTAATCCTAATTAGCAAGCCCTAATGTGATTAGTAAACTTTAATGTGATTAGTAATCTTTAATATAATTAGGAAACCCTAATTTGAAAAATTCTAGATATTTAAAGTTATAAAGCCTAAGGGTTGGAACCTTAGGGTTAAACCCTAAGGATTTAGATAAATATCTACAATGCCATTAAAATTACAATGCAAATGACCAAAATACCTTTTTTGTATTTTTTATTAGTTAACTTGTTAAGTTTGCCAACAACTTTAGTTGTTCACCAAATAATATTGACAATGTGACTTATAAACTCCAGCAACTCAGCCAACACATCAGATGTATACATTATATCATATTATGTATATATATATATATATATATATATATATATATATATATTAAAGAGAAAAAAAGTTCATATATTTTTCTCATTTGCTCTCTAGCTCACAACCAACTCCTTCTCTCTCTACATATTTGAAATATCTAAGTATATCAGTCCTTAAACAACCTCCTAGAACACCAAGAACAGATTTGGAGAGCTAAGATCAATGATTGGAACTTAAAAGGTATAAACCCCAAGTCTCCTTTTGATCTTGTATGCTTAGTCAAAATTCGTGTTTATGTGTTTATATAAGTGCTAGAAGACGTTTCATGATGATCTATGATGATCCTTCATAGATCTATAGTATCAAATGGCTTTAAAAGTGAAGTTTTCAAAAATTGCTCAAGAACACTAAAGGTGGTCTGACAAGCATATGTCAGGAGCCACAGATCTTTCTCTGTTTATGATTTTTGTTGTTTTAAGCCTTAAATTTGTAGTTTGTCATGAGATCTTTACTCTGGAAGTAGAATCATAGTCATTCCATATCCAGATTGAGTTTCTGGAAAACCCAGAAACCATATGAACAAATTTTCTGACAGACTTTGACCGGACTTAATCTGGAGAATATGATGTTGTTGGACTGAGATCATGACATGTAAATGTTCCTTGACACGAGGACTATAGATTTGGACCTTAAGAACACTGATTCGATGACAATAACATAGCGATAATTGAGCTAGAATATACCTACTCAAACTACCTGGGTTTCTGTGTTACACAGAACAAACCTGACAACGATTTTAAAGGCTCAGATCGTGCATCTGAGTTGTTTTATGAACAAGGTAGTGGTTGATAATTGTAGTACTACATGTATACTACAAGATCGATGCTCAAGCAAGCACAGAAACAAATTGAACTGAGAATTGAAAGCGGTCAAACGTGGCATGTTGAACACTGGCTGTCAGTGTTCTTGAGCCCCAAAAACACCAACAGCGACGATTACTGTCGCTATAGCCTATAGCGACAGTTTTATTAATTTTATTTTTTGAATTTCTGGAAAATGATTAAAAATAGAAAATAAATTCTAAAAATTACAAAAATGGTTTTAAAAATTATTTTAAATTATGAAAATTAACTTTTGATAATTTGAAATATTTTTCATTAATATTTATAATTATTTGGATATTAATGATATTAATTAGTGTATTAAATAAATTAGAGAAAATGATTTTAATATTATAAAAAGCATTTTAAATAAGAATAAAGTGTTTAAAAATATTTTGAATTATAAAATGTAATTTTTGATATTTTTGGAGAATTCTCATTAATAAATTATTATTAATGATATTAGATTTATTTAATTAGTATATTAAATAAATGATGGGAAATGATTTTATTGACTTAAAAATCATTTAAAAATGAGAAAAATGATTTAAAAATATTATAAGTGATAATTAATGACTTTTGATTTTTTTATGAGAAATTCATAATATTTAAATATTAATGGTAATTGTTTAAAAATGATTTTAACTATTTTAAAATTCATTTAAGTAGAATATTGGTGATTTAAAAATATTTTAAGTTATTATTAATAACTTTAATATTTTGACAAGTATGTCATTAATATTTTAATATTATTAAATATTAATGATGATGGAATTAATTATTATTTAAATCAATTAAAAATGATTACGGTGTTTGAAAATTATTATAATAATTGTTAGAAAATTATTAAAAGCTTCCAAAAAATATTATGATCGATATTTGACTTATCTAAAATAATATTGAAGCTTTGAGTCCGAGTTTAATTGACAATAAATATGTTAATTATCAGATAGGGTGACTAGGACACCGAGAATAAACTTAAGTCCAACAAGATCGAACTAGTTAGACTTGATAAGTGTTTATATAGGTTATAAACACTGATGTGACAATGTGGTAACGTGCCTAGGAGAAGATTGACTGTAAATTACAGTGATACGTGTTGTGATTTATTGTTCTAATTGTGAGACTGATATTGTGATTATATGTCTTGTGAACGCAGATAAGTATATTGTGTAGCAGTAATCAACGCGGAAGGCAAGTTTCCTAACTTAACCTTGAGTTATACTTTTTAAATATTATGGTGGTTAATTATTGTTGATTAGACCACGTCTGAGAATTATTGTTGATTATTCGCAGTTAGTGCATGTTTATTAATTCAAATTGAATTAGTGATTCTGAGAATATACTTGGAGAATATCTGTTGCTGGATACTTACATCCGTGGAAGCTATTATTGATAGTATAGATAATTCATGTCTATTATCGAATTATGTTGAGAAATATCTTAGCTAATTATTCTGGCTAGACGAACATTTGTTAGAACTTGATAGGTTCGAGAAGAGAATTCAATTATTATTGACAGATCGATGCCAATTATTTCGGCTAGATCGAGAAGTGATTAGATATTGAAATCATAATATCTAGTTGTTATAAGTTAAACTTTGATTATAAGACTGAGAAGAACAACTTTTTATACAAAGAGAACATTTTGGTCGTATATTCGGTCTTTGCGCGCGTGTAAGTATTATGCATAATATAGGGTACAAGGAGTTGGCCGCTCTAAGTACTTGCAGAGGGGTATCATTTAATCTTTTTGATTATCTGATACACCTGGGTATATCAAAGTCAAATCTTTGATAGTTACTGTGATAACCCAGGATTTCGAATAATCCAAAATTTGCGAATAATTTTTTTTTAATTAATATTAATATTAATTGTCAATTTTGTGACAAGTTTCTGTGATACGTGTATCGAGAAGGTCAATTTATGTATTGACTCATAAAATTAGAGTAGAGTTGTGCTTAACGGAGAATAGAAACCCTAACCCTAATTTTTGGAACGGGATTCGATAGAAAATATAATTAAAATAATTATATTAATATGTATGTGTTTTAACGATATAGAATTTTTGATCAATGATTGATCGGATAAGGTTTAATATTAATAATACCTAATATGAGATTAGAAAACCTAATCTCAGGATTAGAAATCCTAACGTACCTGTTAGAAACCCTAATTGTACGCTGAGAAACCCTAATTTTAAAACCGGGAATTTTAAACCCTAAATTAGGAAGCCCTAATCCTAATTGACAAGCCTATGGGTTCATTAAACTTAAATATGATTAGAAAGCTTTAATTATATTTTTGTATATTAATTTTTCTATTTAGAAAACCTAATTGTATTTTAGGAATTTATTTTCTAATTTGAGAACCCTAAATTTGAAAATTGTGGGAACTAGAAATTTTTAAAACCTAAAAGGGTTCAAACCCTAAACCTTATTGTCCAAACCCTAAACCCTAATGCTACGTTTGGATTGAAGGAATGGAATAGAGTAGAGAATGGAATAGATGAGGGAATGGAATAAGGAAGGGAATGTAATGATTTTTTAATATTCCATGTACATGTTTGGTTGATGTTAGGAATACATCTAAGAATGAAATAAATAATTAGAAAGTGACCTAAATACCCTCAAATATTCAAATTTAACTTAAATTCAATTTATATTAAAAATTTAACACATATTTTATTCTTAGAAATAAAGGGTAGGGGAGGGGTGGGGGTAGGGTAGGGTAGGGTGGGGTGGGGTGGGGGTGTGGGGGTGGGGTAAGTGGGGTAGGTGGGGTAGGTGGGTAAGTAGGGTATGTGGGTTGGGGTGGTTAGGTGGGGGTGGGTTAGTAGGGGATGGGGGTAGGTGGGGTGGGGTGGGTTGGTAGGGTAGGTGGGTTAGGGTGGCCGGGTGGGGTAGGTAGGGTGGGTGGGTTGGTAGATAGGGTAGGTGGATTGGGGTGGCTGGTGGGGGTAGGGGTGGGCGTGTGGGGTGGGGTAGGTGGTTTAGGGTGGCTGGGTGGGGGGTAGGTAGGGGGTGGGGGTAGGTGAGGTGAGGTGGGTTGGTAGGTAGAGTAGGTGGGTTGGGGGGCTGGGTGGGGGTAGGTTGTACGAGGTGGGGGTAGGTGGGTTGGATGAGTGGGTGGGGTAGGTGGAGTGGGGAGATGGAGTGGGTGGAGTGGGGGTAGGTGGGGGTAGTGTGGGGTGGGGTGGGGTGGGTAGGTAGGGTATGTGGGTGGGTAGAGTGGGGTGGGTGGGTAGGTGGGTAGGTGGGGTGGGGTAGGTGGGGTGGGGTAGGTGGGGGTAAGTTGGTAGGGGTGGGTGTAGGTGGGGTAGGTGGGTTAGGGGTGACGTGAGGTGGGGTGGGGTGGCGGGGTGGGGGTAAGTGGGGTAAATTACGAAGAAATAGAAATATGAAAATTCCAAAAAAATTATCAAATCTCGGCCCCTTCTCTCTCGTCGTTCCCAGATCGATCGAATTGAATGAATATGTAAAAAGCCTTATTATATTTTTAGGGGTATATTTGTCAATTACTTAAAATAATGGATGGAATGATTTATTCCTGGCCATCCCTAATGGAATGAAAACTAAAATTTTAAATTAACTATCATTCCAGGAGGAATACATTATTCCGTTGGAATAAACAAACCAAACAACATTTTTATCATTCCAATGGAATGATTCATTCCATTCTCCCTCCTATTCTATCGATCCAAACGTAGCATAAGGATTTCATCAAATCCAAGTTCTAGAAAAAAATTGGAAAAGACCATAATGCCCTTTTGTGGAGATTTTATTAAATTACTTGAAAATCTTGCTAAATCAAGAGTTGGTCCCCAACTATTGACTTTGTGGCTCTCAAAATCTCAGCAAATCAGCTCCCAGCCAAAATTTGATCTGATCCAACAACTTTACAAGCTATATATAAAGATTTAAGAGAGAGAAAATCACAAAAATTAGCCATTTTGTACACAAGGTCTCACCAACTCTCATTCTCTCTCAACCTTCGAAAATCCATTGTAGATCAGTCCTAGAAACAGTCCATAGATCATCCATAAACAGATTGGAGAGCCAAGATCAAAATCAAAGTTCAAAAGAGGTATAAACCCTAATTTTGAAATCCTTCAATTCCTTGTTAAATATTGCAATTGATTGTTCAAAGATGTGTAATAAGGTGTCACTTGATGATCTGGGTTGATAAATCATGAACCCATAACATCAAAGTGCACGAATTTAAAGTTTTTCAAAATCTGGAAATCTGGAAAATTGTGTTTTTTAGTCAAATGTCAGATCTTATAACGCCGTGTGTGTTAAGTGTTTTTGATGTTTAAAGATTGTAACATGTAGCCTGATATGTGGTCTTTAAGATGCAAAAAGAATGAAATTCATATCATTTGTAGATAAAACGTTATAGACGGTCAAAACCCGTTGACCGAAATCTGTCAAGAACACGAACCCAGAAATTTTGAGCCCAACTTCCGTGTTCAGATTTGACCGGATAGATCTAGCTTTTGTTTTGATGTTTTAGTGTTATTATGATCGGTAGTTGTAGAACTACATGTTGTCTACACACTGGAATTGATATATCGTATAATAGTTGCACGATCATCAAGTTATAGAGGTCCGAAGTAGGTACCTCGATCTGTTCTTCGTGAAGAACAGCTTTGTCAGAGACTTTGGAGACTTAGATCTCTATGATCTGTTGTTGTTTAGAGATGAAACTTGTTATGTAGTTGTAGTATTACATTTATACTACAACATGAAAGCAATTACGAGACCAGAAAGTAAGAAGAACACAGATTAAAGTTCGGTCAAAGTAGGCATCTCGCTGCTGGTGATTTTCTGGGCTTGAAGCTCAAGAACACCTATAGCGACAGAAA
The DNA here is from genome assembly GCA_020205505.1 of Panax japonicus. Taxonomy (NCBI): domain Eukaryota; kingdom Viridiplantae; phylum Streptophyta; class Magnoliopsida; order Apiales; family Araliaceae; genus Panax; species Panax japonicus. The sequence continues at coordinate 29,590,682 of CM035111.1, forward strand.
GTGTCGCTATAGGCCATTAGTGACGGATTAATTATTTATTTTCTGATTTTCAGGATTTTAATAAAAAAAATAGAAATAAATTATAAAAATTACCAAAAATAGTTTTAAAAATTATTTTAAATTATGAAAAATAATTTTTGACCAATTGGAATATTTTTCTTTAATATTTATAATTATTTATAATATTAAAGGTATTTAATTTATTTAATTAGTTTATTAAATAAATTAGAGAAAAATGATTTAATATTATGAAAAATCATTTTAAATAAGAATAATGTATTTAAAAATATTTTGAGTTATAAAATGTAACTTTTAATATTTTTGGAGAATTTTCATTAATAATTTAATATTAATGATATTAGATTTATTTGATTATTAAATTAAATAAATAAGATAAAAATGATTTAAATTATTTAAAAATCATTTTAATTAAAAATAAAGTGTTAGAAAATATTTTAAATTATAAAATATAATTTTCAATATTTTTGGAGAATTTTCATTAATAAAGTAATATTAATGATATTTGATTTATTTAATTATTATATTAAATAAATGAATTAAAAATGGTTTTATTGATTTAAAAATCATTTAAAATGAGAAAAATGGTTTAAAAATATTTTAAGTTATAATTAATGACTTTTAATATTTAGATAATAATTTTATTAATATTTATTTATTAATGGTGATGATTTAAAAATAATTTTAATTATTTTAAAAATCATTTAAGTAGAATATTGATGATTTAAAAATATTTTAAGTTATTAATAATAACTTTAATATTTTGACAAGTATGTTATTAATATTTTGATATTATTAAATATTAATAATGATAAGATTATTTGATAATTAAATCATTTAAAAATGATTTAAGTGTTTGAAAAATTATTATAAATTATAATAAGTGTTTATAAATTATTAAAAGCTTCCGGAAAATATTATAAACGATATTTGACTTATCTAAAATAATATTAAAGCTTAAAGACCAAGTTTAATTGACAATCAATGTGTTAATTGTCGGATAGGGTGACCAGAACACCGAGAATGGACCAAAATCCAACCAGACCCAAATAGTTAGACGTGATAAGTGTTTATATAGGTTATAAACACTAATGTGGCTATATGGTAATGTGCCTAGGAGAAGCTTGACTGTAAAATACAGTGTTATGTGTTATAAATGTTTGTACTAATTGTGAGACCGACATTGTTGAATATAGGTCTTACGAACGCAGTTAATTATATTGTGTAGCTATAATCAACGTGGAAGGCAAGTTTCCTAACTCAACCTTGAGTTATATTTCCTTCAATTATTATAGTGGTTAATTATTGCTAATTACACCACATCCAGGGAAGTTATTGTTGATTATTCGCAGTTAGTGCATGCTTAATAATTCAAATTGAATTACTGATTCAGAAATATACATTCGTAGAATTACTGTTGTTGAATATTCAAATTTGTAGAAGTTAGAATTGACAGTACAGATAATTCATGTTTATTGTCAAATTGTTTTGAGAAATGTCTTAGCTAATTATTCTGGCTAGACAAACATTGGTTAGAACTTGATAAATTCAAGAAAATAATTCAATTGTTATTGGTAGAATCGATGCCAATTATTTCGGCAAGATCGATAAGTAAGTAGAATTTGAAATTACAATATTTCGTTGTAAAATCAAAATATTGATTCTAAAACTGAGAAGAACAACCTTTTATATAAAGGGAACATTTTGGGTCGTGAATTCGACCTTTGCGCGCGTTTTGAGTATTATGCATAATATAGGGTACAAGGAGTTGGCCGGCTCCAAGTACTTGCAGAGGGGTATGATTTAATCTTTATGGTTATCTGATACTCCTGGTATGTATCAAAGTAAATCTTTTGTAGATGCCCGAGAAAATAAGTTCAAAGATCTTGTGTGATCACTCAGTATAAATCTGGAAATTATTCCACTTGGTTATTGTGTAGAATTGATTTTTGTAGAATTTTGAAAGCGTTGTACTCTTTCATTATCAAATTATGGTGTTGCATAGAAAAGGAGAAGTCTTGTTATTGAATAACAATTTGTTCATCTATTTCAAAGTTCCCCGAACTTTGGTTTCATTATATCAAAATAGATAGGATATTATTGTTGATTCATATACATTTATTGTATAATCTTAACTTGCGGGGCAAATTTGTTGCTCACCCTTGCTATAAATAAAACATTTCAGCTAGGGACGAAGTTGCAGGAGGTGCTGTGAAGCAGAACAAGGGAAAAGGCGTAGTTATAAATTAGTTATGTTGAATATATTTATTATGTTGTATTGTAAACCCTTTTTGTATATCTAAAGGGTATGTTTGTAAAGTTAAGGTTAGAGAACCTGGGTGATGTATTATGAAACTCTGATAAAAACTTATGTAAGATACTATCTGTATATATTATGGGTAGTTAAATGTTATTTATATTGTGGATCGTGAACACCAAACTCGGGGGTCAGGTAACCCGAATTTGGGGGTGTCACAGTTACTCGAGAAGAGAAGTTCAAGATCCAATGGATAACTCAACATAAATCTGGAAAACATTCCATTTTGTTATTGCGTAGAATTGATTCTTGATTATTCATTAGAATATTGGAGAAACTTTGAAAGCGTTGTACTATTTCATTATCAGATTATTGTGTTGCATAGAATGCGAGAAGACTTGTTAGTAATTAACGAATTGTTCAGCTATTTCAAAGTTCACCGAACTTTGGTGTTATTCTATCAAATTAGATAGTCTGTTATTATTGATTCTTATACATTCATTGTATGTCTTAAATTGCACGTGAGGAAAATTTGTTGCTCACCCTTACTAAATAAAATATTTAAGCTAGGAACGAAGAGGCCGTCAGCGAGGCTAAGAAGAACAAAGGCAAAGGCATAGTGCTGGAGTAGTTGTAATGAACATTATTATTATGTTATTTTTATAAACTCTTTTTGTATATCTAAAGGGTAAGTTTGTAATGCTAAGGTTAGATAACCTGGGACGAATGTATTAACTATATCCGTTAATAAGATATGTATTGCTATTTATAATTAAATGGGTAGATTAATGTTATTATATTGTGGATTGTGAACACCAAACCCGGGGGTCAGGTAACCCGGATTTGGGTAGTTATAAATGAATGTTTTGATTAAGTGAACACCAAATCTTGAGGAAATGAAGTACCAGGATTTGGGGGTGTCACAAGTTGGTATCAAAGCTTTAGGTTATGAACCTTAGGTGGGGGGAAAGCCTTAGGAAGCAACATTTGAAAAGATAGTGGAGATAACTCTTATCGAGTTTTAAGACAGAAGTAATAAAACACTTATGTGCTTATGTGTTTATAGTTTATGTACTCGTGAGTGTCGAGTAGTAATGATTAATAATTAAAACTTTAAAACTTTGTTGTCAGGATGACTAATGTCAGAGAATCCAGTCAGGCTAGGGAGGAGGGACCTCAAGTGCCTATAGAGGAAGAGCCTCGCGACATTCAGGAAGTTTGGGAACAACTACTACCACAGGAGTTAGCCTCGTTGGTCACAGTAGTTGAAGATGAGGATGATGATATGGAGAAAGATGAGGAGGATCCCGTTGAGTTACCACAGGAGGATGAGGATGATGAGGACGAGGAAGAAAGGATTTCACTTAACTCGATAGAAGGCCGTATATACGATGAGGTGCATGATTGTAACGTGGAATTTCAGGATACAGTTGAGGAGTTACAGGAGATAGTAGCTGAACAACAGACTCTAATGACACAAAAAGACGGCGAGATCCAGGATCGTGAATAACGACTAACAAATGTCGAGGAAAAACTATTACAGACTGAAGGAGAGAAAGAACAACTGATCGAAGTGGTCGCTAAACTGAAGAACAAGCTGAGAGAAGAAGCTGGTAAGAGGGCAAGAGCTGAAGATGCTTACGAGGAAGCTTTTCAACGAACCAGATTAGCAGCAAGAGACACGCAAGCAAAGAGGATGGAGATGGAAGAGATGGATAAAGTATTTAACACCGCAATTAATCGAGCTCAAGATCGGGTCATGGGATATCCGATTCAGTTCGAGACGCTGCCATCATTCGTGTTAGATCGAAGAACAATATTTTGAGTCATGGAGGAAGAACGTGATAAGGCTAAGAAGTATCTTAATAGAACATCGTAGCTGTTGTACGATGAGTGAAAGGTTAAATAAATTATAAATCCCAAGTGTTATGCAACCTATGGGATATGACTATGATGTTGTCCTGAAACTTTTGTAGTTCAGGAAAGTAATGTAGATAGCAGTGATGCTATTGTTTTATGTTTTCCAAAAAGGTTTTGAATAAATAAAAGTTGTTACTTTATTTAAGGTGTTATGTGTTATGTGGTTATTTCTTTTGGAGGTAAGGTAAGTAGAAATTTCTTAAAAGAGTTGAATAAAAATATAATGAATGTATTTTAACAGAAAATGCCTCCCAGACGTGAACCACCCCGACAGAGAAACAATGAGAGAACTACCAATAATGACAATGTTGACGGTAACCCCGTTCAACAACTAGTGACACTACTGACAGGAGCGTTGCAGAATCAACCACAAAACTATGGTACAACGTTTAAGGATTTCAAGGCGGTTGGACCACCTGAATTCTGTGGGTCTATGAATCCAGTCGAAGGATTTCAAGGCGTTTAAGGATTTCAAGGCGGTTAGAGAATGTATGCTTACTTGACCCATTATGAAAATGTATCCAGAGACCTTTGAGCACTTCAATCCCCAAAGTATGAAGTTCTATACAATAAGGTTGAATATGTTATGCACGTCAGTGAATGCATTTTCTCAAACCTTAATAGTTGACGATAATACAGATATATATGGTCATCGAGTACAGGGATCTATTTGCTGACTTTTAGAGAGATAGGGATTTAACGTTATTTGGTTGGTGAGCCATCTAAACTATATTAAACAACTCCATTTTTCACATCCCCTAGTTGACGAGCTTCATGTAATTGACCATCATATTGACGATGCTAACATAGAATTATAAAACTTGCATGGTCGCCACAAGGCAAAGATGAAAGAAATTCAAGAGGCTTTTGGATACATGGGTACTAGGCTTGCAATGAGCCAGGGGAGGATCCAAGATCTATTCCCAGCAGTGGCATATTTTTTTAGGCTGAAGTTTAGCGAGGTAGAGAGCGAGAATTTGAATACATTATACACCGCATGTTTAATTTTTTTTATAGTAGTAGTAGTTTAAGTTTTTTGCCCCTCTAAGTTTACTTTTTTTATAAATTTGTCCCCTTTAAGTTTATTAAATTTTATTTTTGCTCCTCTCACTATACCTATAAAAAAATTTGAGCATAGGTAGTGCCCCATTTGCCCTCCATGTAGATCCGCCTCCATGTAGATCCGCCAGTGCAGTGGACTATGTTAGAGATGGTCTATTTTCTATTACTAAATTTCTAGCACTGCAATTAATTCTGTTAGTTTGGGTCTTTAGTTTCAATTTACCTTTTAGGGTAAAATGAAAATGTGACCACTGAACTTTAGGTATTTTTGGGTATTGAGCCCCTTTCTTTTGGTCAACACAAATTGAGCCATTTTCTGTTACAAAATTTAGATATTGAGCCCCTAGGTGTCACATGTGCATTGACTTGCCTACGTGGCACACGTGGAACCGCTGACATAGACATTTTTGTCGTGTGTCACCACTTACGTGTACACTTTCCAATTAATTGCTTAAAAACATGATTTTTCAAAGAATCGAACTCAAAATCTCAATTTTGAGAATTTGGTCATCAAACCAACTGAGCTAAATGAAACTTATAATTACTTTATCAAAAGAATTAATATTTATACCAAATCAATTCATCTCCCCCAAATAATATTTAAATAAAGTAATTGACTTATTAAAACAGTAAAAACACATAAAAGAAAAAAATTGAATTATATATTAAAGGTGTAAAAAAGTTCATACATACTTAATTCTTAACTAACCAAGTAAAATAATTAACTCAAATAATTAACACAAAATAAAATAATTAACATACTAAGTAATCTAAATAAAATAATTAACAAAAGTAAACTATGATAAATAAATTACTTAATTAACTAATTAAATAAGTTTAGTTTACCCAATAAATAAGTTATTACTTAATAAATCAAAATTAACTAATTAACTAATTAAATAATGATACTTAAAAAAATAACAAAGTCACAATTAGAAAAACTAATAAAAATTATTTACACAAATTAAAAAATTACACTTAGGTGAACCCCTTTAATAATTGAAAACTCATTTATAATTTGCAAACAAATAATAACTAATGTTTGAAAATAAAAATTATTTTTAGAAAAATTAAAATTAAAATTTAGAAAATAATTAATATTTTTGCAAAATAAGTAAATTTCATCTAAAGAAGATATTTATAATTATAAATACATAACATCAATTGAAAATACAAAACAGTAATTAAATGGCTTCCGAAATCACACAGTGAATCTCACTTTTTCTAGGATTCCCACTTTCTCTCTCACACACAAACACACAGTGAATCTCACTTCTTCTTCCTCTGTTATCAATGGCTTCCAAAATCAACAACAGAAAATCGAAACAACAGTAACAACAAGTATCCATAATGATAAAATAAGGGTTTCTCTCAGATTACTTTCTTTCTCCTCCCTTCCCCATCCAAAACCCAACTTCCCCTCTCCAAGATTTCTCTCTCACCTCCGCCACCCCTTTCCCGAACTCCCCTAACGACGGCCGGCCAATTCCGATCCGACCCAGCACCACCCTCTTCTAATTTTGGTTTTGGTTTAGAGTGGTTGGATCTGATTTGGATGGTGGTTTGGGTTGAAATGGGTTGTGTCATTGTGTATTGTTTTGGGTCTGTTATGGTGTTGGTTCAGTCTTCCTCCGATTTCTTACTAGCTTCCCATTAACCTTAAAAAACAAGTTAGGATCATAACTCTTTTTGCGAGGTGTTGATGCCGCTTTAGTATTAACAACTTTTTCTTGTTTTTCTAGCTTAAAAGTTCCTAGCTTCACAGCTTCACATCTGACGATGGATTTTCTGATATGGGTATTACCCCCTATTTTTTCGTGTTCTTCCTGATCTGGGTTTGTTAATTTAGGTCACGTATAGTACTGATTTGGGTCACACATGAATAATAATAATAATAATAATAATAATAATAATAATAATAATAATAATAATAATAATAATAATTAATAACAAGAACAAGAAGTACAAAAATTATTTACCAGAAATTATGTAATTTGGGGATCTAAAATTTGGGGATCTAAAATTTGGGGATCTAATTGTTTAGTTATAAAGATTAATCCTTATAAAATAATAACAGCTAGGCCTGGGTGCTTGGGTGGTAATTGGACCAAAGTTTCAAACTAGAGGTTTTGAGTTTGAATATTTGCAATGACATATTTTTGGGAAAAATTTTAAAAAACGGCCACGTCAGCTCGTCCACATGAAAAATGTGCACGTCAGCGATGCCACGTAGGCGCCACGTAGGCAGGTCAATGCACATGTGGTGCCTGGGGCTCAAAGTCCAAATTTTTTAATAAAAAGAGGCTCAATTTGCGTTGACCAAAAGAAAAGGGCTGAATACACAAAAACACCTAAAGTTCAGTGGTCACATTTGCATTTTACCCTTACCTTTTATGGAAATACTATAACTTTTGTTTTTGAACATTATGATGATTGCATCAAGGGTCGATACTAAACTCATACCTGTTTACATTGGTTATGAATGAGTTCACAAAGAGCATATAAGACCCAGTACAAGGTTTAATGTTCAACTAGACTTGTGATGAGATATTTTAGCCAAGATAGTACAAGGGAAGTGTGCAAAAGGTGTCACAAGAGGCATGAACTTAGATAGGGGTGTATGATGATAAAAGATTCGTGCATGACCCTCAACTAGTTTAGGAATAAGGTTTATTCATGCTCAAAACAAAAAAATATGTACCTCAACACCATTTTGAGAGAAACATAAAACAAAGAATTTTAGAGAAAGTGAATATGAAATTAGAGAGAGAAAGCATGATGAATTCTCTATAGAATGAGCAAAATATGTTTTGGGACAACATGAGACAAAAGGGAAAAAATTAAGAGATAATTTGAGGAAATGAAAAAGCTTGGGGGTATAAAAGTTTTAGGGATAAATACACTTTTTCCTACTGTAATCGACATCGATTTACAAATGCATCATTGGAATGAAATTTTTTACAATCGATTCAGTGAACTACAAATATTTAACAAATCACTACAAAATCCATTAAATGAGTTAGCTTTTAACAAAAACCTATTACATCAGAAAAGGCCAACCCGCATCCAATTACAAGTCACCAATTTCACGTAGGTTAATCCTAGTCATTGCTACGTTGGAAACTCAGTGGGTATAACCTATTTGCACGACCAAAGACCAAACAAAAGAGAGAGAAACTAAAAGTGTGTAAAGAAGAAAATGAGAGAGATTGGAGGCGCGAACCATCTACTGCTAACGAATCTTTGGTGCGAATCTTATGTGTAGCTAGTGCGAATCTTCTTTGAGGTTGAGAATGGGTATGATTAAATTAGGACTTTTTAATCTCTTGTTGTTATCTTGTGGGTCTTTATGTTTTCTCCATATTTCTTGACTTTATACATTTGATATGTGGTACATGGGGTTGATTTTTGCGATTATTATCTTTTTTGGTCTTGTGACGCACCCAAATTTGGTTACTTAAAACCTATACTTAGTGCTATACGATACCATTCATTCAAACTACTTAATATATTATATAATTAAAAAGATTACATCAGAGTTCACTATCCCAGGTACGAAGACCTTTAAGAACTTTATTACATGATAGATAATGTATTACCATATAATAAAACTATTACAAATAACGCTTTTCGACTACTCATTTAGTTTACAATTGCCTTTGTCCTTTCTGGACCTTTCAATATGTTCCTGCTTAGCTAAAAACATTTAATTTCAAAGTAAAAATGAGCATTTAATTAGTTAGTAATTAATAACAGTTTATAAACATCGTATACAAGGATTAAACATTTTTTTTAAGATATACTTCTACAACGAATAAATAGTTATGAAGTAACTGAAACAATACTGATTAACCTATCAAATCGTTTACATTTTTGGAACGACGTAGTGACTATAGATGTTTAGTGGTCCATGAACTTTGTTTTCAAGTTTCTGATAAGGTTTGAACAAAAATTCATCTTCACACCGACATACTTACAGGAACGGTGGGTGATCAACCCGTTATGCCCTACGTTGATCAACCCTACATGCGAAAATGACATTCGCGTTTATCATACCGCCTATGGCGCATACAAATTTCCCAAAAAAGGGATTCTCATTCTCAAACTTGAGTCCAAGCTAAAATAATTCAATTGGACAGCTCTACCTAATATCAATAATATTTCAAGACTTGCAAATAAGAATTAAAGAAATATTAGTCTAGCGGTATCAAATGACTTAAACTTTCTATTTAGACAGTTCATGTATTTCTGAACTTTTTAAATAAGCGTTATAGCAAACTGAACTACAATTATGCAACCGATAAAAGAATTGCATAAATTTGAACTTGATTTATACAGACATTCATAAGAGATTTCTCAAATGGTTATATTAACTTCACATCAAGGACTAATGTACATGAGTAAAATATTTGTAACAATAATTAAATTGTACAAGTTAGGGAACTTGTACAAAAAAACACAGATAACTTGCAAAATATTGAGATACTTGTATTCAATACAGGAATTGAACGAAGTTAAAAACTTGTACATGTTTAAGATACTTGCATAATCATATACCTCTTGCATAAAGCAAATGCATAGAGTGGATATACTTGTTTTGCTCGTAGTTTAGCAAGTATAGTTTAGTTTAACGTCACTTCATAAATCCTGCATAGTTACATTCACTATACATGCACATTTTAGCCACATATTCATGTCACAGAACCTGTATAGCTATTAAACATTCACATAAATCATATTAACATCTGTTGTTTTCATTTTCGAAACACTTTCATATTCTTTTGGAATCTTATAAGCTTCGACTTAATATAGTTGTAAATCGCTAAAAAAATTCTAATACGGCTTTTAGAATGTCAATACATTGCATTTGTAGTTTATAAACCTTTTATAATGCATTTATTGACTTTGCATGCATCTATATGTAAACTTATAGTCATATAGCGCATCTATGTCTTCCTTTGAATAATTATAGCTTAACTCCGCTTTTGTGAGTAACTTGAATGCTATTTTGTATAAATACTAGATTAACATGCTTAATGCATTCATATATCAATACTTTTCATATTAAAGCATACAAATTTTAATGAAGTATATATATATATATATATATATATAAATATATATATATATATATATATATATATATATACTTTGCATGTATACTTTAACTACAACGCAAGATCATGTCTTGTTTGCTTAGCTCGTAGGTAGACATATACTATCTATATGCCTTATGCCCATACATAGCTTATATGTGTCATACAATGAGTTATTGACTTTGTTTTCATCACTCTCACTTCGTATTCCAAAAACAATCTATTTTTTAATTTTACATTGCAAATTTGCTTTTAATGATGTCAACGCATTCCCATTACCCGGATAGATTATCCACATATATGTAAACTTATGTTTACATATTTCCTTTTGCGTGTTGAACAAATAAACGCATTGTATAACTGCGTTTCATATCTATTTCGGTGCTTCGGTATACGCTTAACTGCCAAAAACCTTAAAATTCGTGTCGCAACAACGAAACCTGTGTCATGCCATCAATAATTACATCACGGCTTGAAAACTATGTCTCGATGTCAGACTGGGCCCAACTGGGCAGCCTGGGCTTGGTCGGGGGCTAGCAAGTGGTGAAGCCAGAAAATATTATCATGGGGGCGAAGTTATTACCAAGTTATAAATAATTTGGCAGGGGGTCGGGGGCAGCGCCCCCGAGCAAATATTTTTAATATACTTTATACTTTCGAATATATATATACTATATTACAATAAAAATATAATGATTAATAATATATGGTATATACACACTATATTGACTCATAATAGACTTTTTTAATCACAATTGTTCATAAGAAAGTAATTCATTATTTATTTTTAAAAGTAATATAAATTAGATTATTATTTAGTTTAAAATATTATAGGGAGAGATACATATATTGAGAGGATATGAGTTATATGTGGTTAAAATTTGATTAACAATTTCAGTGTAAAAAGAGTGGGTGCAAATTTCAGTGGGTGCAAATTACTTTGAAACGGGAAAGTGTCAACCCATTATTTTATTTCTCCTACTTGCGTTCAACGTTTAAATTTAACTTTGGAGGAATTAGATTTTGAATTATCTGTTGAAAATCTGTTGGGAGAAACCTTCATTACATCCACAGTTTATAAGTCTTATTTGATTCAAATCGGCAATGGCACATTAACTGTTGATATTATCTCTTTGAAAAAACTTGCATTTGATGTGATTTTAGGGATTGATTAGTTAACTACTCATCATGCTAAAATTGATTATTTTCGTAAGGTTGTTAGCTTTCATATTCCTAACCAACCTATTATACGAATTCAAGTAACTAAACTACTAAAGTCAATCACTGTCATATCAAGCCATAAAGCTATTCATTTATTAAAAAACGGATGTCAAGCTTTCTTAGCTCATGTCACAAATTTAAACAAAAATACGTCAGATTTGAATGATATTCATATTGTTAATAAATTTCCTGACGTATTCCCCGAAGAACTTCCTGGCCTACCCCCGGAGCATGAAATCGAGTTTGGTATTGACCTTGAACCCAGTACAAAATCCATTTCCAAAGCCCCATATCGAATGGCTCATATTGAACTTCAGGAGTTAAAAACCCAACTACAAGAACATCGATTTCATTCGTCCTAGTACGTCTCCTTGGGTTACTCCTGTTCTATTCATAAAGAAGAAAGATGGAAGTATGCGACTTTGTATTGACTATCAGGAGTTGAATCATGTCAGCATCAAAAATAGGTACCCATTATCTCGCATTGATGACTTGTTTGACCAGTTGCACGATGCCAAATTCTTTTCAAAGATCGATCTTCGTTCTAGATATCACCAATTAAAGATTAAAACTGATGACATCCCAAAGACTGCTTTCAGAACTCGGTACGGGCATTACGAATTCCTAGTTATGGCTTTTGGATTGACTAATGCTTATGTTACCTTTATGGATATGATGAACCGAGTATTCAAGGAATATTTAGATCACTTCGTGGTCGTCTTTGTTGATGACATCCTCATATACTCCAAACGTCGTGAAGATTATGAGCAACACTTGAGGCTGATACTCCAAAAGCTTTGTGAAAATAAGATGTATGCCAAGTTGAAGAAATACAAGTTCTGGCTTGAGGAAGTAGCATTCCTTGGGCACGTGATATCCAATCACAGAATATCTGTTAACCCCGCGAAGATTGAAGCAATTCAAAGTTGGGAGAAACCTAAGTTAGTAACCGAAGTACGTAGCTTTCTGGGCTTAGCTGGTTATTATCGGAGATTTGTGGAAGGATTTTCCAGAATCGCTACTCCATTAACTCAGCTGACTCGAAAAGATACAAAATTCAGTTAGAGCAAGGAATGTGAGAAGAGTTTTCAAGAACTCAAGAGAAGACTAATTTTAGCACCAGTTCTGACAATACCATCTACAGTGATACTTCAGGCAGAGGGTTAGGATGTGTTCTCATGCAACATGGGAAAGTTATAGCATATGCCTCACGACAACTCAAAGAATATGAGAGGAATTATCCTACTCGTGATTTAGATTTGGCAGCTGTCGTTTTCGCACTTAAAATCTGGAGGCATTACCTGTATGGGGAAAAGGTGGAGATCTATATAGATCATAAAAGCTTCAAATATTTCTTCACCCAAAAAGAACTCAACACGCGACAAGGACGTTGGCTCGAGCTGTTGATAGATTACGATCATACCATTCAATACCATCCTGGAAAAGCGAACGTGGTAGCTGACGCATTGAGTAGAAGATCATATGCGGGTACGAGTGCAATATTGTCAACACAAAGACCCATTTTATATGACTTACAAAGGATGGAGATCAGGTTAAAGACTCCAAGGACCCACATAATGATGTCAAATATACGAGTAGAACCGACTCTAATCAATTAAGGTAAAGCTGCTCAAGCTAAAGACCTGGAACTGATGTGTATGAGGAAGAAAGTACAAGAAGGTGCTATTCTGGAAGCAAGAATCGATGAAGAAGGAATACTTTGAGTCAACTCCAGACTTTTTGCTCCTAACGACCCTGATTTAAAGTATAAAATCATGATGGAGGCGCATAACAAACCATTTGTAATCCATCCTGGGAGTACCAAAATGTATCGTGATGTTTGACATACATTTTGGTGTAGCAAAATGAAGATAAAGATAGCGGAGTTTATCTCAAGGTGTCTAACTTGTCAACGTGTCAATGCAGAGCACCAATTGCCAAAAGGTCCATTACAACTATTTGAAATTCAAGAATGGAAGTGGGAGCACATTACCATGGATTTTGTTACCGGTCTTCCCAAGGTTTCTCAACGCATAGATACAATTTGGGTCATTATTGATAGATTGACCATTGGTGGGATAATGGGACAAGTTCTTGCCATTGGTGGAATTCTCCTACAATAAAAGTTATCAAGCAAGTATTGGCATGGCTCCATTCGAGGCGTTGTATAGACGCAAGTGTCATTCTCCAGTATGTTGGGATGAGGTCGGTGAAGTAACGTTGTTGGGACCAGAATTGGTACGCAGGACAATGAAAAATATTCAAATGATCCGATAAGGTATAAAAACCTCACAAGATTGACAAAAGACTTATGTTGATCTTCATCAAAAAGACATGTAATTCAATGTTGGAGAGCATGTGTTGTTATGTGTGGCATCACGGAAAGAAGTTATGAGATTTGTTAAGAGAGGAAAGCTCAATCCTCGATTCATTGGCCCATTTGAAATCCTTGACCAAGTAGGAACTGTGGCCTATAGACTCGCTTTACCGCCAAGTATGTCTCGCGTTCATAATGCTTTTCACATATCCATGTTAAGTAAATATGTGAAAGACCCGAACCACATTATTGAGTTAGAACCGGACGAGATAGCGGAAGATTTAACGTATAAAGAGGTACCTGTTAAAATCTTGGATAAGAAGGAACATATTCTACGCTCCAAGGTTATACCTCAAGTCAAAGTTTTGTGAAGAAACCATGATGTTGAGTATATTCAATTATTGTCGAGGAAACCATGATGTGAAGAAACCAGTTATATTCAATTATTGTTATAGTAATTGTTGCATAATATCTCACGTTATTTGATTCAATTATTGTTAATATTTTATATTATTAAATCAATAATTGAGATGACAAGTTATTCATATTATTATCTGCATAATTAACAACGTCTAGAAAGTTCTGTCGAAGAAAGGAGTTTGGTCACCTCATTGCACGCCAATATGGAGAAATCCTTATCGGAAAGCCCCCCTCTTTCTTAGGAACGATCTTGTTGTTAATATTGCGAGTTATAATAATGATGAATAAATGTTTTTAAAAATATTGAGGGGATTTTTATGAAGTATTTGTTATAAATTTTGGCGTATTATTTGGACCTCCATTTACCCATTTTTCAAAATAGTCGGAAGAAAGTTATATCAGTTTTGTTTTATTACTTATATATATATATATATATAGAGTCCGGTTCCAGTCCGAACTCTCGGATTTTAGTACCGTCCGGACTTTTTTTTTTAAAAAACAACTAAAAAAATTAATATTTTATGGAACTGAAATTTTTCCATAATACAGTGTTTTGGGTGTGATTTGAATACATATAACAAAATATGTATATATAGACCGTATATACATATTTTTTTATATGTATCCAAATCACACCCAAAACACTGTATTATGAAAAAAAAATCCAGTTCCATAAAATATTAAACTTTTTTTTAGTTGTTTAAAAAAAATTAGGTCCACATTTTAATCAGGTCCGGGAGTCCGGATCTAATCCTTATTCTATATATATATATATATATATATATATATATATAACATGTGGGATGATCACGGGTGGGGGAAGAAAGGATTGTCAGGAGGGAGTTTGTTATTATTATTATTATTATTATTATTATTATTATTATTATTATTATTATTATTATATATATTATAATAAGTTTTGTTTTTTTATAAAAAATAGAATATATTATATTTTATTATGCATAGTATTTGCATAGTAAATGCATAGTAACAAATTAAAAATCAAACGAAATTCAGCCGACATCTGTGAAAACTTCACTGTGCAGTCTGTGATTTTCTTTTTCAAATAGTATCTTTCCATTCTCCTAAAAATAGGATTCTTAGTTTAGAATTGAAAATCACACCAGAATCAGATAATTCTTCTTTTATAATATTAAACGTATTTCTTTAGACTTTTAAGAAGCTTTGAGCGTAGAAAACAGTGAAAGTTTACTTCAAGAATATTCCCGCTATACCAGTTGGAATACATTCCTTTTTAAGGTAAGGGATGTTATTTTGTTCAATATTCGTAAGAAATAATATTTTCTTCCATACTCTGTAGTATATAAGTAATATTATTTCGTTTTAGATTCCGAATTCTACACTCATTTTTCTTAAGTTTTGGCTTCTATACTCTTTGAAATTAGTAGAATATCTTTGAAATTTGCGCTTCATCCAGTATCTTTTTATGAAAATATTATTCTGAATATTTTTGATAAGTTTTAATTTTTTCATGTCGAAGTACTATTTACGAGTTATTATTCCCGAATTACTATTCACGGGGTACTATTCACTCAGGGTACTATTCATAATAAAAATTGATTTCTTTTCGGTCTAAATCATTTTTGGTATAATATTATTCTTGAATTTTACTCCGCAAAGCAGTATCATATTGACAATTTGGACATTATTGAATTCTGGATAAATTAAATTATAAATCTTTAAAAATTTATCTTTTGCTTTCATTTAATTGATTTCTTATATCATTTTCATCATACTCATGCTTATATTGTTATGAAAGTCATCTTTGGCCCGTATTGCATAGATGGACTGTTGATCGGTATGATTATAACCAGGGATCATTCAGTATAATCATGACCTGTAATATTACAAGTGATGTGGTAAAAGTTCTCATTGACCCGTAGTGCATTGATGGACAGTTGTAGGCATGATCATGACAATTGATGATTACACAAATATCCTTAGCTAGTAGTGCATGGATAATTTGTGGACGTGATACTAATGAATATCCTTGGCCCGTACTGAAGGGATGATTCGATGATGTGGATTATTTATTAAGCTAAGTCTCAGCGATAAAATTGATGATAAACTTTTTAAATCATAGAAGATTGTAGATATCATGTTCTACTTGACTCTTTTAATGGATTTCTTGTTCCACTGCAGTTAAACTTGATGTTTATTATATTTTATCAATTTAACACTGTTGAAGGCTAATGATAATTTATTCTTCATTATCTTAGTCATAATATTTCTTACTAGGCTAATTAAGCTCACCCTTTTGCTTTCATTGTTCTCTTCAGGAAATGAGAACGTAGTCGGGACTAGTCGGGGAATAGAACGATGGTCCGAGATGGTAGTTTTAGTAGTCCTCACTATTTAGTGTGATAATAAATGTAATGAGGATTTAATTTGAGTTTGGATATTGTCTATGAGACAATATTCGTGTAAAAACTCTTAGCTCATATTATATAATTAAGTGTGTATTTGTATTCAGTATCATGTATTTGGTGACTCAAGATTGGTGATGTATACCTATTTTGGGGGCGTCACAGATCATACAAAGTGTTAGCATGGCATGACAATAGCAACTGCTAATACTCTGCAACAAAAGTAAGCAATTAATGTTATATATAGGGCAGAGGGATTTTCTGCCCTTTTTACCCTTTTCGACAAATGCAATGAGTGATGCATCAATTTCCAAGGGTCAAGTCCTGGTGGACAGCTGTGATGAAGGGGCGGTTATCATCCTCCTCCTCTTGAATAATGACCATGACATCTGAGCAGTCGTCATCTAAGATATCCTTGTTCATACCATCGGTATGCACCAGGAAGTACATCTTTGATAACCGTCTCTTTATGTCTTGTTTGTGCCTTTGATTCCTTTCGTCAATATCTAGGTCTGGAATTAGAACTTCTTTCTCATTAGCCTATCTGGGCTTAGGAAACAACATACTCGCCACAGAGACATGAATTTTCCTTAGAGGCCATACAGAATCTATATTTGTAGGTGTAGGCAATAGCATTGTAGATGAAGGAACCGGTGTATGCTTGTGCGGGTTCCTGGGACTTGACCCAGAGGAGTAGCCTAGTTCGGACTTCCCTGTTTGGCTGGGAATTTGAATTGGGTATTTGATTCCTTGCTGATTCTTTCCTAACCTTTGTCCTGGTTGGAAACCAAAGGATATCATCTCTTGACTGGCCGACATTACCTCGGCGAAAACTCTGGGTTTCAAAGTTGGAACCCTGATGGGTTGTTAGTGAGTGTTGCTCACCTCAAGGGCTTAGAAGCTAACATGCTCAACTTCTTCATTGAAACTGATTAGAGGCATATCATTTTGGATAGGATACTCTGGTTCAACATTGACATTGACCAGATTACTGTTGATGATATACTTGAGCTGTTGATGAAGAATAGATGGGACGGCTCCCGCCATATGGATCCAAGGTCTTCCCAACAGTAAATTATATCATGTAGTGATTTTGAGCACTTGAAAGGATATGTAGAACGTATGTGGACCAATTTCCACTGGTAATTTAACCTCTCCCATAACATTTCACCGAGATCCATCAAAGGCTTTGATGATGATGTGGCTGCTTCAGATCCAGTTGGGATTGATCTTCATCCTTTCTAATGTGTCATATGGGCATATGTTTAGGGACAATACTCCATCCATTAGCACACGTCCGACCACATATCCGGAAGACATCACTGCAATATGCATTGGCTTGCAATGACCCATCCCTTTAGGAGGTATGTCATCACTAGTGAAAGATATCACATTGTTGTTGAAAATATGATCTTCCAGATAATGAAACTTTTCAACATCCACCGTCTTTGACAAGTGGTCTTCTTCTAATATCATCATTAAGACCTTTCGATGATCTTCTGATGAGAATACCAAGTCTAGAATAGATATCTGTTGAGGTGCTTCTTTCAAGCTTTACACCACCTTAGCTTCATTATGTCCCATCTTGCATAGGAATTCTTTGATTTTCTCCTTGGGCACTTTCCCCTTAGATCTGATGACTGACTTCATCACTCGTTGAGGGAGATATAGCTGGTTTTCCTTGGATACCGCAACAGATGTGTTTGATTTTGATCCTTCAACCTCTCTATACTTCCATGGGACTTTCTTAAGGTTAATGATAGGCTACTGCAGTCTGAATGTCAATACTAGTGGTTTTGGTGTAGCCACCTTCAAAGCGTTTTCAATTCCTTTGAGCTTGATTGGTTGAATTGTAAGGGTTGTGGCAGCCAGGTCTCCCTCAGAGGATATGACTGCTATGATGTCCCTCCATCTTTGCGATCCAGGAGGAAAGGTATTTTCACTCTCAAGTGATACGGTGTCATTGTCTGCCATTTACAGGTCATTGTTGTCAATCATATTTTAGATAAGATGACGGAATGCCCAACATCCTTTTACTGCTGTGACCACGAGTATTGGAGTGGTATCGACAGACCCTGGTAGCATCAAATCTTTTTGATTGTGGGTTGACTGGAGGTAGCAGTGTTGTGATTTTTCCCTCTTTGATCAGTATCTACAATATTTCTTCCATCGATTGGCCCAACTGGGTGAACTCTCTTTTGTTGGCAAAGTCCCGACGGGCTTTAGCTCTTACTTTTCTTGCAAGATTTTCCTCTAAGGTTTCATTTTCTTGGATCTGTGGTGTATTCTTTGTGATAAGAGAGAGGAAACTTGCATGCTCCTGATTGAACAACTGCCGTGTGACTTAGGTGTTGATGTATCACCAGTTCTGCCAATTAATTGACATGTTCATCAATAGACTTCAACTCGTTCTATCATGAACTGAAACTCCGAATAATCCCATTTATCGGATTTATCTTTGCTGGTTTGGGGAGAACCATCCACATATTTGAGGTACTTGGAGCTCTCTCCACTGCCTCTATTAATCATGTTAACATATTTTTCCTTGTGTTGAGGGAGAGGGTTATCTTGAACGTGTGGTTGTTCGAGCTTTGTCACCATGATCTCACCATTGTCTATTAAGTCTTGGATCTTATGCTTGAGGGCCCAACAATCCTAGGTGTCGTGGCCTGGAGCTTCAGAATGGTAAGCACACTTTTGGATTGTATTAAACCCTTTCCACTTGGATTGGCTGGTGGAAGGAGATGAGTGATTTTCTTCTGAGATGACAAAAGTTTGAAAAAGTTTTCCAGTGAGTCCCCTAAGGGTGTGAACACTCTTGAGCGTCTGACTTCTCCACTCTTTGGCAAGGGAGGATTTGATGATTGTGCTTGTAAATAGGAATAGTTTCTCATTTGAATAGGCAATTTTTGATTGCCTTTTGATTTTGTCCTTGTAGTATCAAGGAGACATCTTCTTTTTTCTTCTTATGGACCCTCCGGGGGTTGTTCCCATAACTTCCAGATTGGATATGCTCAGCTACGACTTTTTAAAGCGGCGAGGTCTTGAATCTTCCCAGATTTTAACCCCATTTCTGCCATTTCTTCGTGCTTGATCATTTCTGAGAATGGTTTTCCTATACCTGCTAGGACCCTCTCATAAAATGGAGCTTCTTAAATATCTATGAAAGTCATCACCATCTCAGTCTCTGTTATGGATGGGATTACTTGAGCAGTCAGACACCTCCATTTTTGGGCATACTCCCTGAATGACTCATTGACTTGCTTCTTAACTTTGTTAATCTGATACCTGTCTGGAGCCATCTGAGTTTGAAAGTTGTATTGACTGAGGAAAGCATGGGTAATTTTTCCCAGTTGTGGATTTTATAGTTATCCAATCTGGTGTACCATGCTCTGGCTTCTCTAGTTAGACTCTTCTGAAATAGCTGCATTCTAAGATTTTTATTCTCAGCGTAGGCTCTGAGTTCTCCTAATGAACACTTTTAAATGAGTGTAAGGATCTCCCAATCCATCATATTTCTCAAAATCAGGAGCCTTGAATTTATTCGGATAATGAACCCCGGGGAAGATACAAAGGTCTGAATAGGAAACGCTTCTGTGCGTTCCAATCCCTTTGATGAACCGAATGGTCTCTTCTATTTGTAGAACCTTCTTCCGAATATCACCAGTGTCCTGATCTTCTTTAAGATGGGTGATTTCAGGGGTTTTGTTGGACTTCTCAGTCTGAGACTCGGGGACTGGGATTTCTCTGTCCGGGCCCTGGATTCTTCCCTGTGTAGAAGATTCTGTTTGGATGGGTATTTGTGGACCCTCATTTGATTTGTTTATTTCTTTCAGGAGAACAACGAACTTTGTTATTTGATTCCTTAATCCTTCAAACTCCTCGCGAGAGACAGGAGTAGGATCAGGCTGGGCACTTGTAGCCATGTTTCACTGTGGGCTTAGTGCCTTTTTGGACTTTAAATGGGTAACGGAACCAATTGTTTCCCTACAAAAAGACTACATAGTTTAGTCTGGGAAAACGTGGAAATTATACATTATATGCACTGTGTCCGTTTTTTAGGAGTGTTTTAATGTTCTACTGCAAAATGGATGTCAGTTATTTTAATGACAAGATAGCATGACAGGTCTTGATATGAAATAGGAATGCATATTTACATATTCTTTTATATTTTCCATTACATTGAGATTGACATGGAATTAAAATTACATGGAGTTGAAAGGGGAATGTATGAAGAGACTTTCCTTCACAGTTTGGTTTTTTAGAGGCAGACCTATCTTAGGCTACTCTCACGGCTTTTTAGCATGAAGGTCCCCAGATCAATCGCAATTTACTAGATGGGAAGTTAATCTGATCTTTCAACTAGAGCGAATCTGGCTGGTGCCTTTCCTGAGCCTCGCGGGATTAGTCTCCCTTGAGTCCAGTAATCAAACACCGACGGGTTAGCCTTCTGTTTGACGAATCACACAACATATATTCACATACATCGCGTCTCACCGTATGGAAATGATGACATGTGTGAAGCACTAATATCACAGGCAAATATGATGCGAAGCACTAAAGTACAGTAAATAAAGCATTATTACACATCCATTCAATGTAAATTCAGTATCCAGACATAAGCAGATAAAAGTTTTGAAAAGCTTGAAGAGCGGCTTAAGCCCTCTTACTGACAGTCCCCAGCAGAGTCGCCATATGTCGACGTCGGGATTTTTATTTATCCCTTTATGTGCTTGTCTTTTGGTGTTCTCATTTTAGATGAGTTTTATTTGAAAAAACAAGTTTGAAAAGGTCGACATGTATATGTCGATGATTTGACTTTTGAGAATTGCCAGTTGGTAGATTTGAAATGGTTGTACCAACTCAACTAAAAAGGTTTGCACAAAGACCCAATGGTTTGACACTGTTTAACTGGTCTTGGAAACTTAGATTCATTAGGGTTCGAGGGCTTTATTAAGCGGAGGGAAGGTTTTAGGCACCCCCCCGACTTCCTTGATAACACAGTTACCGCCACTTTTCATTTAACTTTTATCTACATATGTGTGTGTGTATGAGTTGGGCCTATATGCAATTATCTCGAAGTACTGTTATGCCTCGTTTGCACCTATATACAAAGGGTTTGACTTTTGTATAAAAGTTCAATTATAACAATATATAGCAATAAAGTTTTGGAAAATAGGTTTTTCAAACCCTTATGCTCAATAGTAATTGAGGCCTTTGATACTCCCATTTTATTATTTGTTCGGCTTGATTTCTTTTATTTTTGAGATGCAAAGCATCTTCGAGCGCATCTCGAAAATAAGATACATAGCAGTGTCGAACTCCTTGTGGGCATGAGAGCCATCTAAGGATATCCAGACACCGTAGATGATTTACAAGTTGGCTGCAGCTAAGAAATGTCTATCGTGGGAACCAAATCTAGATTCAGAGGCTGAATCTATGATCACATGATTCCTAAGCTCACATGAAAGAGTAATATGTACAAAAGCTAGAAAAGAAATAGATTTGAGTAAATCTAAACCATTCTAGCTCTAACGATTCCAGTTTAGTCACTTTTGAACTGGTCAAAGTTACAAATAGTCAGATTTAGGCAAATCTAGCCCCCAAGATGAAAGATAAAATATCTACATTATGAAAGCAGTTAAAGCATATATTTATATAAAAGTGGTATATATATATATATATATATATATATATATATATATATATATATAAGCAGTAAAAGGTCACGAAGTAAACTCCAGGCCAAACAGAAATGTAAATATATATATATATATATATATATATATATATATATATATATATATATATATATAAGCGGTAAATGGTCACGAAGTAAACTCCAGTAAAAGGTCATGAAGTAAACTCCAGCCCAGACAGGAATGTAAATATATATATATATATATATATATATATATATATATATATATGTATATATATATAAGCGGTAAATGGCCACAAAGTAAACTCCAAGACTGACAGATATGCAAATATATATATTTATAAGCGATAAACGCACCGAATATTCTTTCTAGGCTTAATCGAATTCGAGTATATATATATATATATATATATATATATAAGAAATAAAAACCACGGATTGACAATTCGAGCATACCCACTTGAAAAGACTCTCAACGTTAGTATATATATAGATATAAAAGTAGTAGAAAACTTAAAAATCTAAAAAATCTTACAATGGGCTGCCAAGAAGACTTCAGATAGCTTTTGACTCCTAAAAACTTAGTTTCCATCGGTTAAACTTCAATATATAACAAAACACGAGCTTACAAGTGTTTAGAAAGAAGAATCACTCAGTTTAGAGCACTCTAGCAGGGGTTACAGACTGAAATGGATAGAGTTTTCTCTCGTTTCTTCTTTTTTTTCAAGTGAGTTGTCAAGAGCTCATATTTAAAGACCAGATGGTCGTGGGTCAACCCGTGGTAGCCACGTGTCTACCTGCGGCTACCCGAGCTGCCCCGGGCCATGCGGGTCCCATCGTCTGGAAATACGTGCACTTGGGCTACGCGCTATCCGCTTGAACCTTCATAACTTTCAATTCGGGCATCCAATAAAGGAGTGTTGTACCTTTTCGGAATGCTGTTGTCGAGAGCTATACAATGAAATTGGATTATAGGTTAAACGGAGCCAGGAAGATGGGTCCATGAATAGATCTCCAAGTCTTCAAAGTCTATCCGTTGTACTGTCTTTTGTAGTTATCACTCGGGATTTGAGTTATGGTTCTTGTGGGACATCTTGATACGCAGTGTGAATTGAATTGTGTTGTGTGGCAGCCCCGAATCCGGGCCCCAAATCGTCGCGGATGCGGTACACTATTTCTATAACTATTTGCGGAAGATATAAACATAAATTGTTTATACATTAAACTTACACATAATCCTCAAGGTCGAGTAACCTTAACTTATACACAAATCATAAACTATTTATCACACAACAATATTTATCAAAGTATACTATTACAACTAGCCGCACATTTATATCCCAAGCTGAACTTGGCTTTAACCGTTTCCTGTATCCGAACGCATTCGCCTTATCTGCAATGTTTTATCATGATATAACAAGGGTGAGCATTAAAGTTGCCCGGCAAGTTTAAGTACAATAATATAACGATATATCATGATTGAAGAGTATGAATAATGGGCTTGCTATAATTCATCAATATAATTGAGAACTAGCACGAACAAATTTTTGACTGAACAAGTATTATACATGAACAAACATTTCTGAACCAACTGGTAATGAAGGTGATCAGCCTTTCATACCTGACTTATACATGCAAGATGTACAAAGTACAAATTTTATGGCAATCAACAATGATTAACCATAAGCTTGAAGAAACTACTCTTATTAGAGTTAAGTAAAAGAAAACTTGCCTGAACCGTTGATTACCGCAACACAATTTATAACGCTTTACCCGAAGACCTAATATTAGTAATATAGATCTCCAATATTAGAATAATATCATCACAGTATAATACTGTTATATTTATATCCACAGAATAACCTAAACACATAGCACATAATCCTATCAGTCTATAATACATATAAGACTTAGCATAAAATTAGACTATTAAGTTTGAGTTGATACCGACACAATTTTATCATCCTGACGGTCTAGTCAGACAATACTCGAGTTTAATTTCAATTAAACTCTGCCTAAACACTTAACAATTACTTAGAATCACATTTATATTATTTAACATTCGCTTTTTCATTTCATAAGTTATTCGTTAACACCTACTAAGTCAAATACTAATCCAGCAACCTGGATTCCATTTCAGTAACCTGAATTCACTATTATTCTTCACGAAAATTTCAAATCAACTTATTATTTTTCTATCCTTTGGTCAAACATATATACATGTATTTCATACACAAAAATTATTTTTCCATAATTTTCCAACTTCCTTTGATATTTTTCAAAAATTAATTCTAGTGCGTAGCTTAAGAAATTAGCTACCTCGTGCTTAACTCCAAACATTCCCATCTCTTGGGATAACCTTATATATGTTAACGCGATGCTCCATTTTAAATTTCGTGGCAATCGGAGTTGTAGAACTCCGTTTATAGCGATTTCCTGTCGAAAAATCACAAAAATTGTAATGGTCATAACTTGGTCGTTTTAACTCGGAATTAACTTATTTTTGGACACGAGCTACATAATACCATATATTTTCATTTCCCAAAAGTCCTATAATTTTCTCAATTAAATAAATGTCCGAAACAGCCCCCGGAAAATTTTGGGCAGCAACTTTTTGACGTAAAACAGTTTTAGAGTCCTTCACCAAAACTTAAATAAAATGAAATCTATAACTCCGATTAATGATCCGTCAATTTTGTTGGGTTCATATCTTTCCGATCTACAATTTTCATCTATCACAATCCATATTTGGACATGTTAAGCTCCCGGAAATTAGCCCGGAAGTGACTGTTCAAAACTGTCATTCTTACAGTTTTTATTACCTTTGAATAGTTTGGGAGAAATCCCATAACTTGTTCAATATTCAACCTAATTAAGTAATTCCAAAGGGATTTTATCCCTAACACATATATCTAGCTCCACAAACTGACCATACTCGAAAATTCAAAGTAGAATGAGAGATAAGATCATTTCCATATCATGCTTGGTTTCTCCAACAATTTTGTTTTTCGCAGTTTTGATCATGCTTCTTCCGAACGTCATAACTACTTCATCCGGAGTCGGAATTAGTCCGTTCCGGAGTCTATGGAAAGCTTATTTAGTTTACTACAACATATCACAAGTCCAGAATTTTAGAGCAACCTAACAAATCCGGAATTTTCCTTTTAGAGACAGCAGTCCACTAGATTTTTTTTTCTTTAAGGTTTGAAAACTGTTTTGTTTTTCTTGTTTTGATTAAACTTTTAATACTCAAAATAGTTAGATCTAAGCATAACACACCATTTAACAAGTAGATCTATAGTTCTCATGCTCAAGATCATAAACTTCATGATTCAAAATAACCAAAAATCAAATACATAAACTAGTTAGGATTTTATACCTTTTGTGATAATCCTCTTGATTTTGATTTCTGATCCGCATGAACTGTTATTGATGTATTTTTACACAATCCTAACTTGGTTTCTCACAATTTCACACTCCAAGATCCGAAATATAGAGAGAGATGGGACTTGGTTGTTTTGCAAAATAAAATGGAGCTTTTCTCTCTCTTTCTAGTCTTTTAAATTGATACAATGTATCTATACATTGCAAGGTGGCAATGCTAGATATAAAATCCACATGCCAAGGTAGGTTTAGGTTTAGGTTTAGGGTTGGTGAACAACCAAAGGTAATGCAAGATTTGCACTCCAACTTAATTAAATACAAGAGGGTCATTTTGGACTTTTCCTTTTAGTTCTAGAATTTCCATTTGTTGCAAACCCTTAGGGTTTAGGTTTTGAGCAATCTAGGATTTAGGGTTTGAAAAACTCTTAGGATTTAGGTTAGGGTTAGGGTTAGTTCACCCACCCAAGATCATGACTAGATCTACACTCAACTTATTAAAAAATGTGACAAAATAGTATAAATGACATTTCCTTTTATTTCTAGTCTTGCCACTTGACCCAATATCTTCCAATATCTCTTAGATTGTTTGAAATCTTGGTGAAATAAGGTGGCTTCTTTATGCTTTTGACACCTAGCATTCTTGTACATATCTTTACAAATTGTGGCTCAATTTATTACATGCCACCATCTCTTTTCTTCCCTTCCATAACCGGCCATGTAGCATTACTAGATCCCACTAATTCTTGCTCTTTCTCTCCCACACTAACCACTAAAGCTTTGCTTGTAAGAATGTCCATAAGTATTGGCAAAATAATAAGATGACACTTAAGAGGAGTAGGTGGGAGTTGGTAAACAATCATGCCAAATATGTGGTGTATAAATGAATGAGGTGCATGCACCACTTCCTCTCATTTCTCCTCTTTCAATAGCCAGCCATGTGGCCTTATAATGCTCCCAATTTTGCTTTCTTTTTAATGCCTTAATTGATTTACTAAATGTCCAAAAAATCCTCTCCCACTTGGGCTAAAAGTTAGGCCATTCCTTTAATGTATTGCTTGTGCCTCTAAAATATACATAATCCAATACCTTAAATTCTTATCCAACCCAATTCATTTAATTAGGGTTTTTACTTCCTCAATTATAGCACAAATCCTTACTCATGCCCACTTATTTCCTTAACCCAATTAGACTTGCTATAATTAGGTTATAAAATTAATCATTTGAGATATATAAAATAAATCTCCTAGAATTAGTAATTATTCTAAATACCACAATTCTCTTTTTCCATAACCCTTAAGTTATTAAATCATTCATTCCTAATATATATAATTAGGGTTACACTAGTTTATTTTGTTTGTTTATATAATAAACAAAAATAAATCATCACATAATGTTCATATTCATTACTCACATAACTATTAATCCTTAGGATTTTATACATAGCATTAGAGTTTCTAATTTAGCAATTAGGGTTATCTCTAATATATTATCAAAATACATAAGCCATTATATTTAGCCTTTGATTTCCCAAATTAGGGTTTCTGAACATATCGTTAGGGTTTTCTAACTTAATCACCATATTCATATCATGATTTTAGGGTTTCGGATTCCCGGAACTGAAAACTAGGATTTCCAGAACCGATTCTAGGGTTTCTTATCCATTGCTAGGGTTTTCTAACAGAACGTTGACGTTCTTAATATATACTTAGGGTTTGACACATATATAATTAATCTGGTCAACCCTTGACCCTTAACCACATTTAGTACACATACATATTCACATAAATCCTTAATCCTGAATAATTCACCTATATCCTTCACCGAATTTTGAAATCCTCAAAATTCAATCCCACTAACATCAAACGCATACACTTATTTTCTGTCTAGGTCTATTATTTGACCTTAAATCAATCATTTAAGATTTTCATAAATTGTCCAAATTCTTGGGTTGTCACATTCACCCCTCCTTATAAGAATTTCGTCCCCGAAATTCATCTTACACCTTACACCATACAACTTACATCATTCACACATATCATCACATGCTACCTAATACACCACTCACAAGGGTACACAAAATTTAAAACTGTGCTGAGGAATCGTATAGACTATTTGTTTTTTTCATTTTCGCAAAGGTTTTATGGAAATTCATCCGCAAACCGTCATTACTTACGGACACAAAGGGTGATTAGCCCGATATGCCCTGTACTGGCCAAGTACTGATTTTATCTGTTTTCCCATCACTGCCAAAGGCACAAAAATTTTACCTTAGTCTTATTTGATTCCACAGCAAAATAATTTGGTTTGGGAAATTTCTTTCAATAAAATATTTTTGAGAATGACGTCATGATGCCGCACTGTATTTAACAGTCCGTTGAGGATTTCGTCATTTTGTGACTTTGTTATACTACATCATATTGTAGTGGGCTGACGATCCTTAGATCACATCCAACACCAAGTAATTCTGCATTGATAACTCCATCATTTTTTTTATCATCTCTGCACCAGGTCACATGGTACATAAGTGATAAATAAAAACAAATTTTTTTTAAAAGGCACATAGTGCGTATTTAGCTTGATGTCAAAAATTGAGGTTTAGCAAAGCTAGGGGTTTAGGAAAACCTAAATCTCTACTAATGATCATATTCTTAACAATCTATCTGTTCCTATAATCCTTAACACTCCATTCACACACAACTATACCCAGTTCATAAAGCCACACTTATGAGTTCATAACCATGGCCACAATTATATGAGTTTACGAACTTACCCTAGTCTGACCTTTGCGTCCGTTCGATGAGGGGCTCATAAACATTTCATATAACTATAAGTCAAGAATGTCACATAAGTATGAGTTCTAAGAATTCGTACTTAATCCTATATTCTCTACCTATGACCTATTTATCTGTATATAACAACTAGCGTGACACAACATTTCAATTATTACCAATGCCACCAACTAAGTAGTTTTTACACCAAGTACAATTCCCCGCCCATACAAGGAATCATACAACTCAGTAGCTGTCACGAGTCCTCATTGAAATCCCCACCTAATCTTAACCCCCTTTTTCCATACGAATTCAATTCGTATTCATAATCCATAACTCTTTTATGAGTTTTCATAGTACCATTTCATAGTACAACTTTCACACAGCATCTTGCTGTAAACTTTTCAATCATAAGATTGATTCTTTCTGACTGTCATAACCTTATCCGATCACGGGGTGATCTTATCGTATATATTACGATTTATTTATATGCCTATGATCATTTTGTTTTACGATCTTCTATTCTTGCACTTTCAGTCTTTTAGACTCGATCTATTCACCATTAATGTTCAACTTTATTATCAGAGTTAGGGAACTATGTGTCTTTACACTCGTCGAGATTCATCTTTGAATCTTACCGACCAACTAACTCTATGTGAGTTAGATCTTATCCTAATCACTACGGTTATTGGTCTCAGGTATTCCTACTTAAGCTTCATAACCAACAGCTCTGATACCAACTGTGGCAACCCCGAATCCGGGCCCCAAATTAGCCGCGGATCTGGTATACTATTTCTATAACTATTTGCGGAAGATATAAACATAAATTGTTTATACATTAAACTTACACATAATCCCCAAGGTCAAGTAACCTTAACTTATACACAAATCATAAACTATTTATCACACAACAATATTTATCAAAGTATACTATTACAACTAGCCGCACATTTATATCCCAAGCTGAACTTGGCTTTAACTATTTCCTGTATCCGAACGCATACGTCTTATCTGCAATGTTTTATCATGATATAACAAGGGTGAGCATGAAAGTTGCCCAGCAAGTTTAAGTACAATAATATAACTATATATCATGATTGAAGAGTATGAATAATGGGCTTGCTATAATTCATCAATATAATTGAGAGCTAGCACGAACAAATTTTTGACTGAACAAGTATTATACATGAACAAACATTTCTGAACCAACTGGTAATGAAGGTGATCAGCCTTTCATACCTGACTTATACATGCAAGATGTACAAAGTACAAATTTTATGGCAATCAACAATGATTAACCATAAGCTTGAAGAAACTACTCTTATTAGAGTTAAGTAAAAGAAAACTTGCCTGAACCGTTGATTACCGCAACA
Source organism: Panax japonicus (assembly GCA_020205505.1). Classification (NCBI taxonomy): domain Eukaryota; kingdom Viridiplantae; phylum Streptophyta; class Magnoliopsida; order Apiales; family Araliaceae; genus Panax; species Panax japonicus. The sequence goes on from CM035111.1 coordinate 29,620,567, forward strand.
CAATTTATAACGCTTTACCCGAAGACCTAATATTAGTAATATAGATCTCCAATATTAGAATAATATCATCACAGTATAATACTGTTATATTAATATCCACAGAATAACCTAAACACATAGCACATAATCCTATCAGTCTATAATACATATAAGACTTAGCATCAAATTAGACTATTAAGTTTGAGTTGATACCGACACAATTTTATCATCCCGACGGTCTAGTCAGATAATACTCGAGTTTAATTTCAATTAAACTCTGCCTAAAGACTTAACAATTACTTAGAATCACATTTATATGATTTAACATTCGCTTTTTCATTTCATAAGTTATTCGTTAACACCTAGTAAGTCAAATACTAATCCAGCAACCTGGATTCCATTTCAGCAACCTGAATTCACTATTCTTCTTCACGAAAATTCCTAAATCAACTTATTATTTTTCTAGTCCTTTGGTCAAACATATATACATGTATTTCATACACAAAAATTATTTTTCCATAATTTTCCAACTTCCTTTGATATTTTTCAAAAATTAATTCTAGTGCGTAGCTTAAGAACTTAGCTACCTCGTGCTTAACTCCAAACATTCCCATCTCTTGGATAACCTTATATATGTTAACAGTGATGCTCCATTTTAAATTTCGTGGCAATCGGAGTTGTAGAACTCCGTTTATAGCGATTTCTGTCGGTAAATCACAAAAATTGTAATGGTCATAACTCGGTCGTTTTAACTCGGAATTAACTCATTTTTGGACACGAGCTACATAATACCATATATTTTCATTTCCCAAAAGCCTATAATTTTTCTCATTAAATAAATATCTGAAACAGCCCCCAGAAAATTTTTGGCAGCAACTTTTTGACGTAAAACAGTTTTAGAGTCCTTCACCAAAACTTAAATAAAATGAAATCTATAACTCCAATTAATGTTCCGTCAATTTTGTTGGGTTCATATCTTTCCGATCTACAATTTGCATCTATCACAATCCATATTTGGACATGTTAAGCTCCCAGAAATTAGCCTGGAAATGACTGTTCAAAACTGTCATTCTTACAGTTTTTATTACCTTTGAATAGTTTGGGAGAAATCCCATAACTTGTTCAATATTCAACCTAATTAACTAATTCCAAAGGGATTTTATCCCTAACACATATATCTAGCTCCATAACTGACCATACTCGAAAATTCAAAGTAGAATGAGAGATAAGATCATTTCCATATCATGCTTGGTTTCTCCAACAATTTTGTTTTTCGCAGTTTTTATCATGCTTATTCCGAACGTCATAACTACTTCATCCGGAGTCGGAATTAGTCCGTTCTGGAGTCTATGGAAAGCTTATTTAGTTTACTACAACATATCACAAGTCTAGAATTTTTAGAGCACCGTAACAAATCCGGAATTTTCCTTTTAGAGACAGCAGTCCACTAGATTTTTTTTTCTTTAAGGTTTGAAAACTGTTTTGCTTTTCTTGTTTTGATTAAACTTTTAATACTCAAAATAGTTAGATCTAAGCATAACACACCATTTAACAAGTAGATCTATAGTTCTCATGTTCAAGATCATAAACTTCATGGTTCAAAATAACCAAAAATCAAATACATAAACTAGTTAGGATTTTATACCTTTTGTGATAATTCTCTTGATTTTGATTTCTGATCCGCGTGATCTGTTATTGATGTGTTTTTACACAATCCTAACTTGGTTTCTCACAATTTCATAGTCCAAGATACGAAATATAGAGAGAGATGGGACTTGGTTGTTTTACAAAATAAAATGGAGCTTTTCTCTCTCTTTCTAGTCTTTTAAATTGATACAATGTATCTATACATTGCAAGGTGGCATGCTAGATATAATAGCCACATGCCAAGGTAGGTTTAGGTTTAGATTTAGGGTTGGTGAACAACCAAAGGTAATGCAAGATTTGCACTCCAACTTAATTAAATACATGAGGGTCATTTTGGACTTTTCCTTTTATTTCTAGAATTTCCATTTGTTACAAACCCTTAGGGTTTAGGTTTTGAGCAATCTAGGATTTAGGGTTTGAAAAACTCTTAGGGCTTAGGTTAGGGTTAGGGTTAGTTTACCCACCCAAGATCATGACAAGATCTACACTCAACTTATTAAAAAAATGTGACAAAATAGTATAAATGACATTTCCTTTTATTTCTAGTCTTGCCACTTGACCCAATATCTTCCAATATCTCTTAGATTGTTTGAAATCTTGGTGAAATAAGGTGGCTTCTTTATGCATTTGACACCTAGCATTCTTGTACATATCTTTACAAATTGTGGCTCAATTTATTACATGCCACCCTCTCTTTTTTCCCTTCCATAACCGGCCATGTAGCATTACTAGATCCCACTAATTCTTGCTCTTTCTCTCCCACACTAACCACTAAAGCTTTGCTTGCAAGAATGTCCATAAGTATTGGCAAAATAATAAGATGACACATAAGAGGAGTAGGTGGGAGTTGGTAAACAAATCATGCCAAATATGTGGTGTATAAATGAATGAGGTGCATGCACCACTTCCTCTCATTTCTCCTCTTTCAATAGCCAGCCATGTGGCCTTATAATGCTCCCAATTTTGCTTTCTTTTTAATGCCTTAATTGATTTACTAAATGTCCAAAAAGTCCTCTCCCACTTGGGCTAAAAGTTGGGCCATTCCTTTAATGTATTGCTTGTGCCTCTAAAATATACATAATCCAATACCTTAAATTCTTATCCTACCCAATTCATTTAATTAGGGTTTTTACTTCCTCAATTATAGCACAAATCCTTACTCATGTCCACTTATTTCCTTAACCCAATTAGACTTGCTATAATTAGGTTATAAAATTAATCATTTGAGATATATAAAATAAATCTCCTAGAATTAGTAATTATTCTAAATACCACAATTCTCTTTTTCCATAACCCTTAAGTTATTAAATCTTTCATTCCTAATATATATAATTAGGGTTACACTAGTTTCTTTTGTTTGTTTATATAATAAACAAAAATAAACCATCACATAATGTTCATATTCATTACTCACATAACTATTAATCCTTAGAATTTTATACATAGCATTAGAGTTTCTAATTTAGCAATTAGGGTTATCTCTAATATATTATCAAAATACATAAGCCATTATATTTAGCCTTTGATTTCCCAAATTAGGGTTTCTGAACATATCGTTAGGGTTTTCTAACTTAATCACCATATTCATATCATGATTTTAGGGTTTCGAATTCCCGGAACTGAAACTAGGGTTTCCAGAACTGATTCTAGGGTTTCTTATCCATTGCTAGGGTTTTCTAACAGAACGTTGACGTTCTTAATATATACTTAGGGTTTGACACATATATAATTAATCTGGTCAACCCTTGACCCTTAACCACATTTAGTACACATACATATTCACATAAATCCTTAATCCTGAATAATTCACCTATATTCTTCACCAAATTTTGAAATCCTCAAAATTCAATCCCAATAACATCAAATGCATACACTTATTTTCTGTTTAGGTCTATTATTTGACCTTAAATCAATCATTTAAGATTTTATAAATTATCCAAATTCTTGGGTTGTCACATGTTGAGACGACGTGAATGTGATGTTAAGGTGTCAAAATGACTATTTTGCCCCCACCGTGGTTATCTCTAACTTTGGCGCAGATGTAGTAGTCGTTTCTCAGGTTTATCTTTGAGATTGGGTTGTTGTAGATGTTGAATGTCCTCAAGGTTATCTCTGAGGTGGGCTTGACCTCCCGGGGTTATCTCCGAGGTTGAATTGACCTCCTAAGGTTATCTCCGGGGTTAAAACTAACTTTTTCGGGGTTATCTTCGAAACTTGGACTGTATCCCTCGGGGTTATCTCTGAGGTTGGAACTGGATCTCCCGGGGTTATCTCCAGGGTTGCAACTGAATCTCTCGGGGTTATCTCCAAGATTGAAAATTAGATCTCCTGGGGTTGGAAATGATATGACTTCCAGGGTTATCTCTGGAAGATAATTCTGCCCTCCTGCAGGATTAGTAATAGGAATGCAAAATTTAGAGTGTCTACAGACATATTACTATTCAATGTCCAAATGAGAGAACTATGTAGTTGCTTGATAATGGAGAAGTGGAGATCGAGGGTGAAGAAAGTGACCCCGATTATATGCCACCATTACAAGATATTGATGAAAGGGAGGTTGTTATGCATGGCGATGTGTTAGTTAAGAGAATAGAGCTTAGTGTACACGTGAAAGAGGAAAGTTAGGAGCAACGAGAGAATTTATTCCACACACGGTGACTTGTTCAAGGGAAAATTTGTTATGTGGTAATTGATGGTGGGAGTTGCACCAATGTGGAAAGTAAGACCATGGTAAAGAAATTAGGATTATCAATAAACAAACATCCACATCCTTATAAATTGTTATAGCTTAATGATACTGGAGATGTGAGGGTGACAAAACAGGTGTTGGTCCCGTTTACCATTGGAAAATATGGGGATGAGATTTTGTGTGATGTGTTTCTGATGCAGGCTGGTCATTTACTACTTGGGAGGCCATGGCAATTTGATAGGCGTGCGAAGCACGATGGCTTTACAAAAGAATACTCTTGTGTACACAATAAAAGAAAGGTTACGTTATGTCCTATGTTACCACAACAGGTACATGAGGATCAAATTCAATTGTAAAAAGATAATGTTCAAAAAAGAGAGTGAAAAAAAAGAAAAATAAGAGAGAAAAAGAAAGAAAAAGAGAGAAAAACAAACATTTATGCAAAAAAAAAGTGATGTGAGGCGAGCTTTGGATTCTAAATAGCCGATGATTATACTTCGGTATAAGGAGGCACTTTTGAATACTAATGCTAATGATTATTTACCTAGTGTTATTTCATCTCTTTTGTAGGATTACAAGAATGTATTTCCCGAGGAGCTTCCACAAGGACTACCACCTACTTGGGGAATCAAACATCAAATTGACTTTGTACCCGGTGCTTGTATTCCAAACCATCCAGCTTATCGGAGTAATCCCAAGGAAATAAAGGAGTTACAAAGGTAAATTGACGAATTGATGGAGAAATGGTTCGTGAGGGAGATCATAAGTCCTTTTGCAGTTCCAATGATCTTAGTGCCAAAGAAGGATGGGAAATGGTGCATGTGTATTGATTGTCAAGCGATAAATAACATTACGGTAATATATCGACATCACATTCCTCATTTAGATGAGATGTTAAATGAATTGCATTGGTCATGTATATTTTTTAAAATTGATTTAAAAAGCGTTTATTATCAAATAAAAGTACAAGAAGGTGATGAATGGAAAATATCATTTAAGACTAAGGGGGCGTTTGATAAGAACTGAATGAATCTGAATCTTAATGAAAAAAGCGGTTTGATAATTGACATGTTTGAAACATCTGAATAACAAAACTTTATTATTTTACCCCTCTAAAAATAATTCAAAATTGTTGTAAATTTATTTAATATTACTTAATATAATAGTTAATATTTTTTTATATTTTTTAATTTGTTTAATATATTTTTTACTTCATTCAGACGCTCATTCAGCTAAAATAAACTGACTTAGCCATTCAGCCCATCCATCTTACCGATTCAACCAATCAGACCAAAACAAATGCACTAACCGATTCAGCCATTCAGATTCAGCTCCATTCAACTCTAAATAAACACCCCCTAAATATGGTTTGTATGAGTGGTTAATATTACCTTTCGATTTAACTAATGCACCCAACACTTTTATGCATCTAATGAATCATGTTTTGCGCCCATTCATAGGGAAATTTGTTGTTGTTAATTTTAATTAAATCTTGATTTATAGTAAAAACTTAGAAGAGTATGCACTACATTTAAAATCTATTTTAGATGTACTTAGAAAGGAACAATTATTTGCTAACATGGAAAAGTGAACGTTTTGTTCGGAATGAGTTATTTTTCTTGGCTTTTTTGTGAGTTCACAGGGAGTCCAAGTGGATGAGGAGAAAATAAGTTCAATCCGAGATTGGCCGAGTCTGACAAATGTGAGTCAAGTACGAAGTTTTCATGGACTCGTAAGTTTTTAACGACATTTTGTCTGGAATTTTAACGAAATTATAGCACCATTATGTTGAGTAAAATCTAATTACGCACAACACGCAAGTATACGTGGTCAACAAGTAATACAGTGATAAGTTGAGTATTGTTCCCACAGAGAATTCTAATTAATAAATCCCAACTACTAATACTATATCAATTCAATTTTATTTGAACACGAAGAAATTATGATTTTCTGAATTATTAACACAAAATTAAACACCAGAAGATATTATCCTAAAATAAACGAATAAATAAACTAATGCTTGAATAAAGAATTTCCGATAGATAAAGGTTAAGACTTCAATATCCCCAATTATGAACCATAAATCAGTTACCTACTCATCCCAATTACTATGTCTACTGAATTGCTAACAAGAATTCTTAAATGCCAAGTGTCCTTTTCCAAGTGATCAATTGACTTCTATTTAATCCAGATTAATCTTGCTATATTCCTATGCAAAACAATTGAATTAAACGCTTTCCAATTCCAATTCCCTATGTGTTACATGCGGTGAAAAGATATTTCCATTCAATTCACAAACCTAATTATGCAAATAATCAAGTCACATATCATCATGCCCAGTTCTAACCCTAGAATTCCTTTTCCAATTCCTTCTAGAATAACAGGATAATTATTGGCCAAATAATTACGCAATAAAGTCAAAACATGATGAACAATTCACTTCAACATAAGTAATTAGAATGAATGAATAACTACTTTATAGTCATAAAAGGTTCAATTGAAATCTTAATGAAAGAATTAGTTCATCTCGGAAATAAAAAACATTAATCGTTGACAAATCATCCTTAAAGAATTATAAATTAAAAATAAGGAGAAAAAGAATAAACTCTGTAGCCAATCCCTAATCTCCAAGCAATCTCACGTAGCCTGCAATAGAGACTTTCTTGAATCCTTTCTTCAGAACTCAAAATCCAAAACGAGCCTCCTTTATTTCAGCACTTTGTTTCTTTTTATATCCCCACAATCCTTCTCCAATTAGGTTTTATTTTAGCTCTCCATGACCAAATTAAGTCCATCCGGAAGTCAAACGCGCGTCCCCAGTCAACGCCAGCCGAGGCTCAACGCCCCGGCGCTGTGGATAGTACTAATTCCAGCGCCCCGGCGCTGTACTTCGCCATAATTACCGAATTGCCATTATTTGCTTGAATTTCCCATAATTGCCCCCTTCAGCTTCCAAATCTGCAAAACAAGATATAAACACAATAAAATGCTACTAAATAACTTAAAAATGCAATAACTTAAGTCCAAATGTATCCAATTCATGGGTATACTACCCATTCATCAAATACCCCCAAACTTAAAATGTTGCGTGTCCTCATGCGACAAAACATAAACTCACAAACAAAACTAAACATTATGCAAACACAAACTATTTATATTTATATATTCGTAATTCCAGCTATTCAAGAGCTCGCGTATATCCATATGCCTCAGAAAAATCACGTAACAGGCCAATTCATCATGCAAAAACAGATCGACAATCTCCCGACAATCAACGGATCTAAATCTGTTATTACTGATATTGTGCGTGTGTGTCCAACAACCATGCTAACCCATGAAAGACAAAAATACGAAAGATAATAAATTTCTTAGTAGGCATCATACAGTGTAAACTGGAGCACTCATCAAATATACTCGTTTCAACTGAATTCAAACACTTACCCGCATTCGAAAGTCAACATGGAATACTTATGCTTTGCTTTTCTTTTTTTTTTTCTTTTTTTTTTTATAAATGACTGTGCAATGTCTTATCTCATTAGGCTAACAGTGTTACCCCTTAGCGAGCTTTCGACCAACGACTCCCAGACCATATAAGACCTTAGGGCGCTAGGTTTTAAGATACCCCTTCGGGCGTACTTGCTCAAGTAACAAAGGCCCCGAAACAAGACTAGTCACTCTGTATATTCTTTATTTATTTATTTATTTATTTATTATTAATTTTTTTTTTTTTTAGATAGATGGTTGGTGAGTGCGTTTTACGCTCCATCTCACGCTTGTGTTTATGGGGAGTGTTTCCCCTCAACCCACCACAAAACTCAACACACAGTTTTTTTTTATTTTTTTTTATTTTTTATATTCCATATATTTTCCCCCAAACTTGAGTTTATGCATAAATTCAGTCTCCTCTAGTTATTCAAATTGTTCTTCCATATCACTAGCAATCCTTCTTTAGAACTCTATTATCTAGCCATTTAAACTATCATAGCCAACATGGTCGTTTTGTCAAAGTGCCTTCCTATAATATCAATGTCAAACAGATAAAGACCCAATTTATGTCAAGAAAATCATATCACTGAATCAACAATCCTTATTAGACTTGTTCATGCAATTCTACTTTCATCATTGGCCTCAGATATACGCATTATCAAGAACTGGAATTAACATGCAATCCTAAATGCAACTTTATGAATAAACAATCCACATACGAATAAACTACCACTTTTAAAAATAACACTTAACTACCCCCAAACTTATCTAGAGCAATGTCCTCATGCGAAAAATAAGGCAAAATAAGACAGAGGACTTCCCTGACGAGCTTATTCCTCCGGGGGAGCATCATCGTCTTCACTCATCTCTTGATCGGAAGGGGGAAATACCGGCAGAACGGGAGCCGTTGGGAAATGGCTAAGGGGAACACCCGGATGAGTTTGGATGGTTAGTGCATTCTGCGCAGCAAATTGATCAACTAAATACTTGAAAATCACATCTTGGCGTTCCGCTAAGCGCACATTCTGGGACTCAATGTTGTAAAACCAGCCGTCGATCTCCCGCTGGACAGCGTCAGGGACCACACCTCGCTGAGCTGCTGTCGACGGACCGTAAGTGGGTGGGGCCTGGGGTGGTGGAGCTGGTGGAGATGTGACTTGGGGGATAATGAAACCCAGTCCCCTAGGGTGATTAGCTCCACCCGACCACACTTTATAACGCCGGATCAAGTTATGGTCCAACACAGGCATAGGAGTTTGAATCATCTCGTCTGATTTCCATTTGACCCCAAACTTAGCACATAAAACGCAGATCAGTGACGGATGTGGTAACCCTCCTGTGGTCCCTCCGCGAGATACGCGGAGCATAGATTGCTGAATAAGATGGCCGACATCAATTCTGAGGCCTTGTACGATGGAGTATAATAGCACAGCCCTTTCTTTGGTGACGTGACTCACATGGGTGCAGGGCATCAATTTAGCACAGATAAAGGCATACCATGCCTTTCCATATATACTGAGGTGAGATAATGGGAAAGTCATGCTGCCACGCTCATGCAGGGTCCATGTAGTGCCCGGCTGACACAGCTCCCGAATAATCTTTTCATAGTCTGGCCCATCACTCACTAGTCCAGCATATTCATCATGAAACTCCTCTAGTGGTAGTTGATAGCATCCATTTATATCCTCCTCGCCAATTTCCACAGATTTACCTCTGACAAATACCACATAATGGTTATGTTCGGGCAAGTTAGCATAAAATTCTTTAACCACTGCAATCACCGCAGGGTCAGGCTGTTCGGCGAGGGAGAACCAGTTTCGTTCAGCAATCATCACTGCGATTTCGCCATCCTTGGTGTGATCGGGACGGAGACCACGTTCGGGGACTAATGAGTGGGTGGCCATGCGGCTGTAGCGTTCTTGAGCTGCGTGACTAACAAAACGCCGGCTGTCAAATTTTTGAGGTGACACGGAAGCGGCCCCGGACCCTTCGCCACGGTGACGTTTGGATGCCATGTAGAGGGTTTGTTGCACCTTCGTTGGAGGGGTAAAACACAGCACACACGACTCCGACACAGTTAGTGGGGTGCGGTAGGGGTGTGGGAGAACTAGTATCCAAGAGTAAAGTACTGTGTGAGTGGGAGATGGGGGAGAAATTGAGGAGAATGGGAGAGAAATTCACTGCCCTGAGTAGCCGGCGTGTGAATGGAATGGGAGAGAAGGAAACGGCTGAGAAGTAGCTTATAACGTCAAACTTGATCCCAGCGCCGGGGCGCTGGGTTTTACCTGTTGTAGAGCGCCGGGGCGCTGAGTGGCAGAGGCGGTTGATGTGCTATAGCGCCGGGGCGCTGGAAATACCTTGGAAGCCAGCGCCGGGGCGCTGGGGTTAAATTTAAGTTTCTGGTCCCTAGAGCCGGGGCGCTGTAAATGAATGGGATGCCAGCGCCAGGGCGCTGGGCTTGATTTTCAGCTTCTGGTGCCTAGTGTCGGGGCGCTTTAAATGACTGGGAGGACAGCGCCGGGGCGCTGGGCTGGGTGAGAAGCTTCTGGTCTCTAGCGCCGGGGCGCTTGGTCCTTTGCAGTGGGAGCGCCGGGGCGCTGTATTTTTGGTGCTAGTTTGCTTTGTACCGTCCCTTCATGGAAAATCACTAAGAAGTAAGCTATCAAAATCGTATTCTTCAATGCTAAAGAAAAATAAAAAAATAAAAAAATAGAAACTAAATAAAATAAAATAAAAAAAATAAAAGGAAATCACTCAGAATAACATGAAATAACGTTAAAAGTGCAAAACTTAATGGGTTGCCTCCCAAGAAGCGCTTGGTTTACAGTCGTCAGCCCGACTTTTCGGTGTTGGTCAGTTATGCACTGGTTCGGAGAGGTACTGGACCGTAGCTTGACGTTCGATTGGTCCACTCCAATAGTGTTTCAGACGTTGACCATTGACCTTGAATGTACTCTTGGAGTTCGGTTCCTCGACCTCAATGTTTCCGTGTGGCGTGACAGATATAACAACAAATGGTCCGGACCACCTGGATTTCAATTTTCCCGGAAATAGACGCAGGCGTGAGTTGAACAATAGTACTTGTTGGCCGGGTTCAAATGTTCTATCAAGAATTTTTTTATCGTGCCAAGCTTTGACTTTCTCCTTGTAGAGCTTAGCATTTTCGTACGCATTGAACCGGAATTCAGCCATCTCGTTCAACTACAGTAACCGTTTCTCACCCACTGCTTCCAGATCAAAGTTCAGTTTCCGAATGGCCCAATGTGCACTGTGTTCGAGCTCGACCGGTAAGTGACACGCCTTTCCAAATACCATTCTGTACGGTGACATGCCGATCGGATTTTTGTACGCTGTTCGATAGGCCCATAGAGCATCGTCAAGACGCAATGCCCAATCTTTTCGTGACGGATTGACTACCTTTTCCAGGATCCTCTTAACTTCCCTATTCGACACCTCCGCTTGGCCATTGGTTTGTGGGTGATATGCAGCTGCAATTTTGTGTCGAACCCCATACTTGACAAGCAATTTGGTAAACTGTTTGTTACAGAAGTGAGTTCCCTCATCACTTATTATAGCTCGCGGTGTACCGAATCGGGTAAAAATGTACTTCTTCAAAAATCGGACAACCACGTTAGCATCATTCGTTGGTAATGCTGCTGCCTCTACCCATTTGGAAACATAATCGACCGCTAACAAGATGTACTGATTATTAAAAGAAGATGGAAATGGTCCCATAAAATCGATTCCCCACACGTCGAAAAGTTCCACCTCTAAAATTGTATTGAGTGGCATTTCATTACGCTTAGAGATATTACCGACGCGTTGGCATCGATCGCATTTCAGCACAAAGAGATGAGCATCTTTGAATAGAGAAGGCCAGAAAAATCCCGATTGTAGTACTTTCGCTGCTGTTCTATCACCGGAATAATGCCCTCCATAATCTGAGGAGTGGCAGTGGCCTAATATACTATCCATTTCTTCATGAGGTACACAACGTCTTATCATTTGGTCGGCACATGCTTTAAACAGAAACGGTTCATCCCAATAGTATTGCTTCACATCGTGGAGAAACTTCTTTCGTTGTTGTGAAGTCAAATCCGGCGGTAACACCTTGGCAACCACGTAGTTTACATAGTCAGCATACCAAGGCAATAGGGTAGTTACCCGGAACAGTTGCTCATCTGGAAAGTTTTCATTAATCACTAAGTTGTCTCCTTTCTGCTCCTCTGTATTTGCTAACCGAGACAAATGATCCGCTACTTGGTTTTCTGTACCTTTTCTGTCCCGGATCTCCAGATCAAATTCTTGTAACAACAGCACCCATCGTATTAGCCGTGGTTTAGCATCTTTCTTTTCAATCAGATATTTAATAGCCGAATGATCAGTGTAGACAATTACCTTGGTGCCTAGGAGATAAGCTCTGAATTTGTCAAAAGCAAACACCACTGCGAGTAATTCCTTTTCGGTTGTTGTGTAGTTCAGCTGGGCATCCGTCAATGTCTTACTAGAGTAATAGATAGTATGAAAAATCTTATCGTGACGTTGTCCCAATACGGCTCCCACCGCGTAATCACTGGCGTCGCACATCAATTCGAACGGTAAAGACCAATCGGGTGCGACAATGATTGGTGCAGAGACCAATTTCTTCTTTAATACTTCGAATGCCTCGATGCATGCCTGATCCATCTTAAACGGCACATCCTTTTCCAAAAGTGAGCATAGGGGTTTCGAAATCTTTGAAAAATCTTTAATGAAGCGTCTATAAAACCCTGCATGTCCCAAAAAGCTTTGAATGCCCTTCACAGATGATGGAGGAGGCAATTTCTCAATTGTCTCAATTTTCGCTCTATCCACCTCCAATCCGGATGCTGAAACCTTATGGCCCAGAATAACTCCTTCTTGAACCATAAAATGACATTTTTCCCAGTTAAGCACCAGGTTCGTCTCCACGCATCTTTTTAATACCAAGACCAGATTCTTTAAACACGAGTCGAAACTGTCACCGAACACGGAGAAGTCATCCATGAATACCTCTAAATTATGTTCGACCATGTCAGAGAAGATTTCCATCATACAGCGTTGAAAGGTTGCCGGTGCATTACATAACCCAAATGACATACGCCGGAATGCAAACGTACCGTATGGACATGTGAACGTGGTCTTTTCTTGATCTTCCGGTGCTATGGCAATTTGATTGTACCCTGAATATCCATCTAACAGACAGTAGAATTGATGTCCGGCTAACCGGTCCAACATCTGATCAATGAATGGCAATGGAAAGTGATCTTTGCATGTAGCTTTATTCAACTTGCGGTAATCCATGCATACTCTCCAGCCTGTAACAGTTCTCGTTGGGATAAGCTCTTGAGCTTCGTTTTTTACCACAGTCATGCCCCCTTTCTTCGGTACACACTGTACAGGACTCACCCATGAACTGTCTGAAATTGGGTAAATAATATCGGCATCCAACCATTTTATAATTTCCTTTTTTACCACATCTTTCATAATAGGATTTAACCTTCTTTGCATCTCAATGGTTGGTTTTGATCCTTCTTCCATTAACATCTTATGCATACAGAAAGATGGGCTAATACCTCGAATGTCCGCTATAGTCCACCCAATCGCTGTTTTAAACTCGCGCAGAACCCGCAGCAACTTTTCTTTTTGGGTGTCAGTTAACTTGGTCGAAACAATAACTGGTAGAGTCGCGTCTATCCCTAGATAAGCATATTCAAGATGAGAGGGAAGTGGTTTTAATTCCAACACCGGTGGCTCTTCTATCGAGGGTTTGCATTTTTTTCCTTCCGTTTTGGGCCTTTCAAGGGTGTCGAATGGTTGATTACTTTTCCGGTAGAATGATGCTGTGTCTAGCCATTTGACATGCTCATTGTCCGCAGCAACACTATCGTTATCTGTACCGAGCAACATTGATTCTATCGGATCCTCTGAATAATTACAGCAAATCTTGTGATTGACTATCTCCTCCATTAAATCCACCCGCAAACACTCCATTTTTTCCTTCGGATAAGACATGGATTTAAACACATTAAAAGTGACTTGTTGATCGTCAACTCTCATCGTCAATTCCCCTTTTTGCACGTCGATTAACGTTCTCCCCGTGGCTAAAAATGGTCGTCCGAGGATGATGGGAAGCTCCGTATCAACTTCGCAATCCAAGATAACGAAGTCTGCTGGGAAGATGAATTTATCCACCCTTACTAATACGTCTTCAACGATACCTCGTGGATATGTAACTGATCGGTCTGCCAACAGTAAACTGATGTTTGTCAGTTTTGGTGCCTGGAGCCCGAACTGACGGTAGACTGATAATGGCATCAGGTTAATACTGGCCCCCAAGTCGCACAGTGCTCTCCCCGAAAACTGATTACCAATATCACATGGAATAGTAAAGCTACCTGGATCTTTCAGCTTTGGAGGCAACTTGTTCTGAATAATTGCGCTACATTCTTCAGTTAGCGCCACTGTTTCAAAATCCCCCAATTTCCTTTTCTTTGATAGCACATCCTTCATGAACTTAGCGTAGCTCGGCATTTGTTCTAAAGCTTCGGCGAATGGGATGTTGATATGCAATTTTTTAAAAATATCCAAAAATCTTGAAAACTGCTTATCTAACTTGGATTTCTGAAATCTCTGCGGATATGGTATGGGTGGCAGTGTTGTAGTTGGCCCGGATGCTTTGTTCTCTCCTATTTCTTCTTTATCTTTCCCAGTTTCCACAACTTCTTCTATTTCAGCTGTTGCGTTGTCCCCCTTTTCTTTATCCTTGACTGTTTGCAATTCCTTCCCACTTCGTAAGATTACTGCTTTGCAATGTTCATTTCTGCCCGGGTTTATTTCTGTATCACTCGGGAGCGTTCCTAGTGGACGGGTATTCAATGCATGTGCTATTTGTCCCAATTGATTTTCCAGATTCTTTAACGATGCCCCGTGGCTTTGCAAAGTCAAATCTAATTGATTCAATTTCTTGTCTTGTTCCTCGTTCTTTTTGTCTGCTGCTCTAACGAATTTTTCCACTGCTGCTTCCAAACTTGATATCCTCTCCGGTTGTTGATTTTGATTTTGAAATCCGGAGGTGTTTTGTTGCCTAGGGGGTTGAACTGCAGCTTGATTGTTACTCCATGAAAATCCTGGATGATTCTTCCAACCTGGGTTATACGCATTTTGAGTCGAATACGGTTGAGTAGAGCGATTATAGCTTCCTACGAATTGTGCTGATTCAGAATTTATGGCACATTGATCCGTCGCATGACCCCCAGCACACAACTCACAAACCATCGCTACCTGATGTGTGGCTTGTGGATGCCATGTTTCCAATTGCTTAACTATTGCAGTCACTTGTGCTGTTAATGCTGTCAACTTGTCCACTTCATACTTCCCCGATGCTTTTGGATGGTTGTTTCTCGTCATGGGCCACTGATAGTTGTTGGTAGCCATTGTTTCTAACAATTGATATGCCTCATCAAAATTTTTGGACATGATCGCGCCTCCGGCTGCTGCATCAATACTAGCCCTCGTAGCTGCGTGCAAACCATCACAAAATATCCCTAATTGCATCCACTGTGGGATTCCATGATGAGGGCACTTACGGAGCATATCCTTAAACCTTTCCCACGCCTCATATAACGATTCTGACTCAAATTGTGCGAAAGTATGAATATCATTCCGTAGTTTGGCCGACTTCGCTGGTGGGAAGAACTTAGCTAAAAATTTTTGAGCTAAGTCATCCCATGTTGTGATTGAACCAGGAGGTAAGGAGTGTAACCAGCTTCGTGCTTTATCTTTCAAAGTAAACAGGAACATCCTCAACCTTATAGCATCTTCCGACACATTGTTAAATTTGAAGGTGTCGCAAACCTCCAAAAAGCTCAAGATATGTTCATTAGGATCATCTATCGAATTACCCCCAAACTGACATATATTCTGTAGCATCTGAATTGATCCCGGTTTTATCTCAAAACTGTTCGCATTGATTGCCGGTCTCTTAATACTGGACTGTAAATCCGTGACATTTGGCAGGGCATAATCCCTAAGTGATTTCTGTTCATTCTCTGCCATGTTTACGAGAATTTCTTGAGTTGTCAGGTCTTCTTCCAGATGTGCAGCCTCACTATTCAAACGCACTGTTTGAAACTTCTGCTCACGGTTGTCGGTATACGTAAGAAGTTCCTTTCTCGCTTTCGATCTAGTGTGCATACACGAATTCCTGCCAATCCAATAAGAAAGATTAAGTAGCGTTCAAATTAAAATCGAACTGATTATAACTAATATGAAATTAATATTAATAAAAACTCCCCGGCAACGGCGCCAAAAACTTGTTGAGTAAAATCTAATTACGCACAACACGCAAGTATACGTGGTCAACAAGTAATACAGTGATAAGTTGAGTATCGTTCCCACAGAGAATTCTAATTAATAAATCCCAACTACTAATACTATATCAATTCAATTTTATTTGAACACGAAGAAATTATGATTTTCTGAATTATTAACACAAAATTAAACACCAGAAGATATTATCCTAAAATAAACGAATAAATAAACTAATGCTTGAATAAAGAATTTCCGATAGATAAAGGTTAAGACTTCAATATCCCCAATTATGAACCATAAATCAGTTACCTACTCATCCCAATTACTATGTCTACTGAATTGCTAACAAGAATTCTTAAATGCCAAGTGTCCTTTTCCAAGTGATCAATTGACTTCTATTTAATCCAGATTAATCTTGCTATATTCCTATGCAAAACAATTGAATTAAACGTTTTCCAATTCCAATTCCCTATGTGTTACATGCGGTGAAAAGATATTTCCATTCAATTCACAAACCTAATTATGCAAATAATCAAGTCACATATCATCATGCCCAGTTCTAACCCTAGAATTCCTTTTCCAATTCCTTCTAGAATAACAGGATAATTATTGGCCAAATAATTACGCAATAAAGTCAAAACATGATGAACAATTCACTTCAACATAAGTAATTAGAATGAATGAATAACTACTTTATAGTCATAAAAGGTTCAATTGAAATCTTAATGAAAGAATTAGTTCATCTCGGAAATAAAAAACATTAATCGTTGACAAATCATCCTTAAAGAATTATAAATTAAAAATAAGGAGAAAAAGAATAAACTCTGTAGCCAATCCCTAATCTCCAAGCAATCTCACGTAGCCTGCAATAGAGACTTTCTTGAATCCTTTCTTCAGAACTCAAAATCCAAAACGAGCCTCCTTTATTTCAGCACTTTGTTTCATTTTATATCCCCACAATCCTTCTCCAATTAGGTTTTATTTTAGCTCTCCATGACCAAATTAAGTCCATCCGGAAGTCAAACGCGCGTCCCCAGTCAACGCCAGCCGAGGCTCAGCGCCCCGGCGCTGTGGATAGTACTAATTCCAGCGCCCCGGCGCTGTACTTCGCCATAATTACCGAATTGCCATTATTTGCTTGAATTTCCCATAATTGCCCCCTTCAGCTTCCAAATCTGCAAAACAAGATATAAACACAATAAAATGCTACTAAATAACTTAAAAATGCAATAACTTAAGTCCAAATGTATCCAATTCATGGGTATACTACCCATTCATCACATTAACTTAGGTCATCAAGAAAATTGTAGGATTTAAGTAGGGGAATGAACAGGAAAAAGCATTTAATTTAATTCAGGATAAATTGACTAATGCTCCTTTACTTATTTTGCCTAACTTTGCTAAATGTTTTGAGATTGAGTGTGATGTTTCAAGGTTAAGAATTAGAGTTGTTTTGATGCAAGAAGAAAAAATAGTGGTGTATTTCAATGAAAAATTGAGTGGAACAGCCTTGAACTATCCTACCTACGACAAGGAGATGTACGCATTAGTAAGAGCATTGGAGACGTGGCAACATTACCTGTGGCCCAAGGAATTTGTGATTGATACCAATCATGAATCATTGAAATACTTGAAGGGACAACATAAGTTGAACAAGAGACATGCGCGATGGATGAAATTTATCGAGACATTTTCATATGTCATTCGATACAATAAGGTTAAGGAAAATGTCATTGTAGGTGCTATTTCTCGGTACGTGTTGTTAAATACTCTTCATACAAAATTACTTGGTTTTGAACAAATTAATGAATTATATGTTAATAACCATGATTTTAGTGAAAATTTTAATACTTGTGAAAAGAATACTGTGGGTAAATACTTTAAACTTGATGGATTCTTATTTAGTAAAAATAAATTGTGTATACATGCATGTTTTTTACGTGAGTTATTGGTTAGGGAATCACATGGGGGTGGTTTGATAGGGCATTTTGGTATTAAAAAAACTTTATCTGTTTTGAAAGATCATTTTTATTGGCCTCATATGAAACGAGACATCGAGCGAATTTGTGATAGGTACATTACCTGTAGGCAAGCTAAATCTCGTGTTCAAACCCATGGACTTTATACACCATTGTCTATACCTGATGAACCTTGGATTGATTTATCAATGGATTTTGTGTTAATTTTGCTTATGTCTAGGCATGGTAATGATTCCATATAGCTGACTTATTCTTTAGAGAAATTATATGTTTGCATGGTATGCCTAGAACAGTTGTTTCTGATCGAGATGCTAAGTTCTTAAGCTATTTTTGGAAGACTTTATGGTGAAAATTGGGAACTAAACTAGTTATTTTCTACTGCTTGTCATCCACAAACTGATGATCAAATTGAGGTAGTAAATAGAACTTTGTCTGTGTTGTTAAGGGTTATCATTAAAAAGAATATCAATCATTAGGAATAATGTTTACCGTATTTTGAGCTTGCTTATAATCGTTTAGTTCATTCTGCTACTAAATTTTCTCCATTTAAAATTTTTTATGATTTTAATCCTCTAACTCCATTGGATTTGTCGCCATTACCCATTTCTGAATTTACTAATATGGATGGAAAGAAAAATTCCAAATTTTTTAAGCAGATACATGAGAATGCGAGACTTAACATTTAGAAGAGGACGGAGCAATATGTTAGACAGGCCAACAAGGGTCGACGTCAAGTTATCTTTGAATTGTGAGATTGGGTGTGGTTACATATACGGAAAGAAAGATTTTTGACTCAAATAAGATCCAAATTGCTTCCAAGAGGAGATGGTTTGTTTCAATTTCTTGAGCTCATTAATGAAAATGCCTACAAATTGGATTTTCCTGATGAGTATAATGTTAGTGCAATATTCAATGTTACTAATCTAAGTCTGTTTGACGTAGGTGATGATTTGAGGTCAAATCCTTCTCAAGAGGAGATGAATGATGAGGACATACTTAGATCGAAATTATAGGCAACTATGGAGTGGTCCGATGCAAGTTCCCGTTAGACCCGTGACGAGAGGTCGAGCTAAACTTTTCAAGGATGGGCTTATCGAATTGATTCATGAAGTTTGGAATGAGGATGGATTGACATCAAAGATTATTGAGATGGATTCCAAGTCCGTGAAGGTCGTGAACATGTTGGTGTTGAACCAGGAAATAAAAGAGGTTAAAATTTAGTTTTCTAGGTCAGGCGCGGTCGCGCCCTGACCTAGTACAAAAGCAGAACTATCGCGCCTTCCAGCGACACAGAATTGGATCTTTGTCATTCCAGCGTGGTCGCGCTGTAAGGATTACAAAAGATCGAATATCCTTGTAAATAGTATTTATAAGAAATTATTTAATAAAATGAGATTTTATTGATAATTTGTGTTTTATGTGACTTATGGTCGTTGTATGATGGCACTACGATACTTCCATGTACACTTTATTATACCCAAACATAACCTATAATATACCTTGAAGTATTAAGGATTGTGGCAAATTATAACTCAAAATACACAAGGTACTATGATGATCTCAAGTCCAAGAATTACTTATGTTACTATCACTTTATAAATTCCTACTAACAAGTAAGTAAAACTCCATTAAGTGTTCCTTAAGCGAGTCACGTTCAGTGAACTTATTCTCCAATAAGCACCCACATACTTGGTTTAGTGTCTCAGACAAATGATTATGAAATCAATCATCCTCTTCAAAAAAGCAAGCATAATATGTACTAATCTATCAACATTCAGTAACCGTGCATTACCGATCCATCGATTAGGAAATTTCTAGTTTTGAGCTATCTTAAATTTAGATCTCATTACCATGAACTCTTCATGGTTCTAAAAGTATTGCTTCAAAACTATGAGTTTATCACATTTATTTAATTCAAATAGTTAAACATCGATTAAGAATGCATTTAAATAAACAAATTCTTTTATTAATAAATGAAAAAGATTACAAAGTAAATGTTTATCACATCATATGTGATTGGCTTGAGAGCATACTACTTTCATTCTTCCACTTGCACTAAAGTCAATCGCCCTGATATCTAACACACATCTTCTCTAAGTTGCAATTGAATTGATGTTGAGATAATGCTTTAGTAAATAGATTTGTAATGTTGTTCTGAGAGTCCACTCTCTTTAAGGTGACATCTCCTCTTTCAATGATTTCTCTAAACAAATGAAAGTGCCACAACACATGATTGGATTTCTGATGAGACCTAGGTACCTTGGCTTGTGCAATAGCTCCAGTGTTGTCACAATACACATGTATTGGTTCTTAAATGCTAGGAACCACTCCAAGTTCTTTAATAAACTTCTTCATCTAAACATATTCCTTTTCAGCTTCACTTCCAGCTATGAACTCTGCCTCTGTCACTGAATCAACAATTGTTTGCTACTTGGAACTCTTCCAACTTACAGCTCCACCATTTAAGATAAATACATACCCTAAAACGGATTTTTTTGTCTTGATCAGTCTAAAAACCTAAGTCTGTATATCCCTCTAGTTTCAAATCAGACCCACCATATACTAGAAAGACATCCTTAGTTCTTCTTAAGTATTTTAGGATATTTTTCACCGCTTTTTAGTGTTCTTCTCCAGGATTAGTCTAACATATGCTTGTCACACTTAGTGCATAATTAACATCAAGTCTTGTACATATCATGTCATATATGATAGATCCTATTGCCAAAGCATAAGGCATCTTACTCATGTGATCTCTCTCTTCAGGTGTATTTGGGGACATTTTCTTAGAGATATTCACTCCATGGCTCATCGGTATGAGTCATCTCTTGGATTTTTCCATGTTTAACCTTTTTAACATCAAATTATTGTATATTCCTTGGGTCAATCCAAGCATCTTTTTAGATATATCTCCAAATATTTGTATCCCCAAAATGTAGGATGCTTCTCTCAAGTCCTTCATGGAGAAGTGTTTATACAACCATATCTTTACTTATTGTAGCATTTGTATATCATTCCCAATAAGTAGTATATCATCAACATCTAGTACTAGGAATATCACAGTGCTCCCACTAACCTTCTTGTACACACATGGTTCATCTTCATTTTTGATAAAATCAAACTCTTTGATTGTTTCATCAAAATGAATTTTTCATTTTCGAGAAGCTTGATT
This sequence comes from Panax japonicus, assembly GCA_020205505.1. Taxonomy (NCBI): domain Eukaryota; kingdom Viridiplantae; phylum Streptophyta; class Magnoliopsida; order Apiales; family Araliaceae; genus Panax; species Panax japonicus. Next base: position 29,641,847 of record CM035111.1, read on the forward strand.
TAATCCATAAATTGATCGTTATAGCTTACATACTAGATTTTTTCTATCTTTTGAAAAAAAATCCATATGTTTGTATCATGTATACATCCTTTTATAGTTTTCCATTGAGGAAGACTATTTTCATATCCATTTGCCAAATCTCGTAGTCATACTAAGCTGCAACCGCAAGCAAAATCCGAATGGACTTGATGAAAGTAGTATGCATACAAGCCAATCATGTTTGATGATAAAGCATATACTTTGTAACAATCTTATTCATTTATTAATAAAAAGTGTTAATTTATTAAAGGCTTTTAATTATCTACATGATGCTGTTTTATAATATGTGATAAACCTATAGTTTTAAGCAATGCTTTTAGAATAATGATGATGATCATTCTAATGAGATCTAAATTCTTAGAAAGCTTAAAAATAAAATAGTTCCCAATCGTTGGATTACTAAATTGGGGATTAGTGAATCCGGATAGATTGGTATATACGTTGCTTGCTCATTGGATGAGGATGATTGATCTCATGATCATTTGTGTGGAGACACTAAAGCAAGTATGTAGGTGCTTATTAGAGAATAAGTTCACTGAACGTGGCTGGCTAAGGGATACCTAATGGAGTTTTACTTGCATGTCAATAGGAATTCCTGTAGTGATAGTAGTACAAGTGATCCTTGGACTTGAGATCATCATAGTATCTTGTGTATGATGAATTATATTTTGACTTATTCCTTAAGACCCTTAGGGTATATCAAAGGGTATGCTTGGGTATAATAAGTTGTACATGGAGATAATGTATGATCAATAAAGAATCTACCACTTCTAGTAAAAGAAGAGAAATGTCCTATGTGATTCGATAAATGACAACTCAGTAGTCCTTGGCCAAGGCAGAATGAAATTAGAAAGGAGTTTCTAATTTGCATTATTTGGAGTTGTGCATTTAAGAGTCGAAATACATATAATTAAATAAAATAAGACTTGACAGAAATTCTATGTCTTATATTTAATTGGGACATTGTATGGTGGAAGGATTGAATTGTATGGTAACTATTTACTCAAAGGTTCTTTTATGATTAATGTTGAAATCTATATTATCTGGAAAGTCGTTGATCGCTAGGGAGGCTTATCCCTATTGTAGAATAAATATTATTTATTTAAATAAATTAATATTTTAATTTATTTATTTAAATAAGATTAGAATTGTTCTAATTGATTTATTCACAACCGGTTTAATATGGAGAACCTAAAGGGTCACACCATAAAAGGAAGAATAATTATTTAAGAAGTTAATGGCATAATCGTAATAATAAGTTAAGTATATTTAATTTAATCTATGGTGATAGAATAAATTAAATAGCTTAATATTTATTATTTAATATTTTAGAAATATTAAATATAAATTAATAAGAGGAGTCTTATTATTATTATTACTATTATTGTTATTTAATTCCTAAAGGAGTTTGGGAATTAATTAATAAAAGTACTCTCAAATATCCTAATAGAATTAGGAGGCAAATTAATTAAAAGAGTTTAATTAATTATCCCTAATAAGATTAGGGAGCTTAATTAATTAAAAGGTTAATTAATTATTTCTAATAAGATTAGGAGCCTAATTAATTAAAAGAGTTTAATTAATTAAAATAAAACCCAATTTCTTAATTGTTAATGATGGGTTGCCCACATCTATAAATAAGAGGAGTCTTATTATGGGTGTGAGAGAGGTTGACGTATTATTAGAATACATAATTCCAATAGTTGGGAGAGTACACCTTTTTCTATAGAGATAGAAAAACTAGGGTTTAGCCAACAACCCATCTTCTTGAATTCTTCTTCTTCCTTGGTGGATCACCTCTAGAGGCCAAACACTTGGGTGGCTAACAGTTGATCAAAGGAATAGGACCAAACCCGGTGGATTCAAGTTGAACGCGAAAAGGATTGGAGGTGAACTTGTACCTGAGGAAGCTCGGATCTTCAAGGGTATGATTTTATCCTTCATATTTTCGTTTAATTAATAATTGTGCATAAAGGGTGATCCGGGTATATGGTTTGTAAAATTTTTAAAACTCTGATTTTCACGTTTCCGCATATTTTGTGCAATTTGATTGCGTTCATGAATATTACAAATCTAACAGTGGCATCAGAGCCAAACCTTTATGCGAATTATTAATTGTTCAGATTTAATATGTATATTGATATGTGTTTAGAATAATTTAATTGGGCATAATTTTGTTGAATAAAATTTATTTAATAATAATAAAAAAAAAAACTAAACCGTAATCTTTTCCGAAAATCTGTTCGGAAATCTGGACTGAGTTTGTTTTTTTTTTCCCACGTGGTTCCTGTTATTTTATATTACCGAAGTTATCCAGTTTACAAGGGTATCCACGCATATGATATATTAGGAAGCATTCACGTGGGTTTTCATGTTGCATCCAAGTGTTGACTTTTAAAAAGTTTATCATGTTGCTTGCTTCACGAATGTTTAACATGAATATTATATATATAATATAAAAGGTTCACGGGAATAATGCTTCATGATGCTCCTGATTCCACCACATTACCAGAATGTATCTTATATATATTTTATATATAATAACATGATTCAGGCAAGGCAACCGTATTATAATATATATATATATATATATATATATATATATATTAATTATTTTATAATATTAAAATATAAAGTTTATTTTAATTTTAAAATTAGATTTCATGCTAACTAATTAGAAGTTGGAATTGGATTCCATGATAACTAATTAGAGTTGAAATTGGATTGCCTAATTTCCTTAAATAAAGGAGTTTATTTAGATATGAAATAAGATTTCATATTATTCAAAATAAAGGAGTTTATTTGTGAATAGGAAAGAGAATCCTAATTTCCTTAAATAAAGGAGTTTATTTAGATATGAAATAAGATTTCATATTATTCAAAATAAAAGAGTTTATTTGTGAATAGGAAATAGAATTCGTGTTTCCCTTGACAAAGGAATTTTTTTTTTACATGGAATTGGATTCCATAATTAATTAAAATAAAGGAGTTTATTTTGATTAAAGATTTTAATTAAAATAAAATAGTTTATTTTATTCAAAATTGGATAAATTAAAATAAAATAGTTTTATTTTGATTTAAATTTGGATTAAAATAAAGGAGTTTATTTTGATTCAAAATTAGATTTTATACTAACTAAATTTGCCCATTAAATGATATCAATATATATATTAAATATTTATTATTCATGAGATGAATGTTATTTATTGATACATATGGTGATGTGTATGATAATAAATGGGATTGATTATGGATTATTGACCAATGTGATTGGATTTTATTTTAGTTGGATGCATGAATGTATGGGTTTTATTAAATGGGGTCTGCGTACCTCGTCTTCTCTAATTTTTCTTAATGTAAATTTTAACTCCCTCCTATGTACTTCCCCTTGACTGCTGATCAAGGTTTCTATTTATTTTAAATAGTTTTGTAATAGGAATAGTTAGAATTAATTTTGAAGAATTGGAGATCAAGGAGCAAGGACCGCTTGAAGACCCGTTTGTAATGGAGCCCGTGTTTAAATGTAATAGTTATATTTAAATATTAATTCTTGCACCCCTAGGGTTTGACCTTTTGGTTCACTTGGTGGCTCTAGTGAACCAAACTAGAATAAAAGTCCATAATCAATCCAAAGTAGAATATAGTATTATATATGTGCATGCTTATACTATATATATATATATATATTATATTATATTATGCAAACATGCTTCGCATGTTAATTAATATGACGCGTATTTTATATATATATGTGCATGCGCGCTAAACAAGATGAGACAAATTAATAGCAAACCCCTCAAATATTTTATATTAAGTTGTAACGTTCAAAGATATTTGGAATATCAAACGTCGCCTTCTAGCATGATAGAAACAATAGAGTATTGAATATTTAATATGAGTTTGTTGTGCACACACAAGGCGAGTATTAAATATTTAAGATGTTGTTTTTATTACATATGATGTTTATAAGGAATTGAACATTACTGCTTTGTTGTGCACACACAAGGGCTGTAGTTTTCTCTTCACTTATATGGAAATGCTGGGTCTGACTTAACTTAAATCATTTTAGTTCGGATGTGCACACACTTGGCCATTACGATTTAAGAGGCAAAATACAAGGAGTTACATAGTTGATGTAATTGACAAGAGTTGTCTACCTATTTATTTATATATAGTTTGTTGTGCACACACAAGGCTATATACATTTGAAATGGGATCCTTATTCTCACTAGCAAATCTTTAATTAGATTTTGCCGAACTATATAAGTGAGGGTAATATAGTTTGAAGAAAATAGTGGGAGATACCAATTTAAAACAAGACCTAATTTATTTTGGTAATTAATAAAAGAATGTATGTTAAAATGTTGTTAATTATAAATTCATTTACGGAATTTTACAATGTCTAAATTACTATCACTGCGTAGCATATTAGATGCTAAATTAATCGGACCGAATTAAATGGATTGGTTAATGTAATTGAGAATAGTTCTCACGGCTGAAAAGCTATCTTATGTCCTTAATACGCCTATCCCTGCAAAGGTTGTAGACAATGCCTCCGAGGAAGAGATTGCTACTTTTAGAAAGTGGCAAGATGATGCACAGTTGGCTCAATGCATCATGCTCACATCCATGAGTAACGAGCTTCAGCGTCAGCATGAAACTATGGATGCTCTCTTACTATATTCCTGCACATCAAGTTGTTGATGGTAAGGAAAGTAGGACTGATAGATATCAGATATCTAAGGAGCTCTTCCGATCTAGAATGGCCAATGGCACTATAGTACAGATAAAAGTCCTTAACATCATCAATTTGATTGATTAATTAGGACAACTGGTTTTGTCATGGATGGAGAGTTGAGCCAAGATTTGATCTTGCACTCACTTCTGGACTCCTTTCACAATTGTTGTGAATTTTTCATATGAACGAGCTAGATATCAGCCTCGCTGATTTGCTTAAAATGTTGAAAAATGTTGAGAGTCACTTTCCAACCAAGAAAGACCAAGTCTTACTGGTAGGGGCCAAAGGATCTTCTGAAAAGAAGAACGATTCTAAGAAGGTAAATAGAAAGGGCAAAAACAAAGGATAATAAGAACAAAACTGATACGGATAGCAAAGGAGTTTGCTTCCACTGCAATAAGCCTGGACACTGGAAAGAAACTGCGAGAAGCATCTTGCAGAGGCTAACCAAAGAAGCTTAGAGAAGTTTCGGTTACAAATACAAATTTGTTCATCATTTAAATAAACTTTTCTTTAAGTCAAGGTTCTACTTGGGTATTGGATACCGACTTTGGTTATCATAAATATAGATTTATGAAGGGACCAAGCAGAAGTAGAAAGCTAAACAAATATAAGTAATCCTATGTGCGGGAAATGTAGCAAAGGTTGCCATATTAGCCATAGGAACTTATAGTTTAGAAATGTAGTTTAACATCTGTATTTGTCAAATCTTGTCTCAAGCTTGTCACTTTCTAACCTCTTTATATAAGCTGGACAACCTTAAATCTTAACATTCTTAAGACTAGGTTTCCTCCCTGTCCATAACTCATATGGAGTCTTAGGGATAGATTTTGAGGGGACTATATTTAGTAAATATGCATCCGTTTCTAAGCCATTTCTCTGAGTGTCTATTACTAATAGCCTCATCTATATAATTGGATCATCATCTTCTATGATACGTACCTCATCATCATCATCTATGATAAATCTATACCTTTAAGGTATCTTCGGTATCCTTCCAGATTTACGATTCAGTTGTGGTACAAAAGGTATCTCTACTTGGAAAAGTTCATCCACTTGACCTGTAGTGGTTTGTGGTTTTTGAACTTCTTTAAGATCTGTGACGCCCCCAAAATAGGTATACATCACCCATCTTGAGTCGCCAAATATGTGACACCCCCAAATCCTGGTACTTCATTTCCTCAAGATTTGGTTTTCACTTAATCAAAACATTCATTTCTAACTACCCAATTATAATAAAATTGAATAATCAAAACCTGCCCATATAGGATTAAACTTAAATAAAAATCTCCCAGTTTATCTAACCTTTAACAACAATCATTCAAATGCAAAAATTAAATAAACTTCATTACAATCTTTAAACAGAAGTCTAATAATAATACTATCAAATCTACTACAAGTCTTCAGTACTTGTTCATCTTTCCTTTTCCTTTACTGGTGCTAGGTACGTCACCAGTTTCAACTTTAGCGGTAAGAAATTTTACAGGCAAGAGTGAGCAAACAAGGCCCACTTGAAATAACAATAAATAATCTTTAAACTTTTACATCAATTATCAACATTAGGCTCAATAGAAATGAACAATATATTCTATTAACTTTCTGAAATTTTTAACATTCACTGAGGGACTAATGACCGAGAATCATATCCACAGTTATAAGTAATCTTTCAACTTTAACTTTAACAGTCATAAGACTATAAGGACTCCACGTACTTAGGGGGATCAACCCTTCGTACAATGTATTGTGCACAACCATTTCAACGCTAAGCGTAAACCTCTATTAAAAGAGTTGTTCATCTCAGTATTTAGAATACAAGTCCGCACCAAAGTAAGTTTGGTTTGGATAAGCTTTCAAGGAAATTTGGAATTTAACGAACATCAACTAAAGAGTAGTTGAATAAAACCAACAACACTATACTATAGAATAATAGTGATTGAATCAATCATAGTAACTAAAGTTATGCATTAGGAATAATCTAATAGCATACAATATGAATAAATATAGCATACCTTGCTTGAACAATACTAAGCCAAGGTTAATTAGGATTTAATACTAAACATGCATGGCAATTCAGTTATGCATGTTAATCACTAATTGAAATACAAGAATAACTTGTTCAACATCAAACCAAAGTATAGACCACTTACATCATTATAAGATAATCGAATTGAAAACAATAATTAGCTCAATAAGACAAAGGATTAGAAAACTTGCTCAATTATAAAATAGAGTTAGAAAAACTTGCACAATGAAGTTTTGAGTTAGAGAACTTGCCTTTCGCACAAGCTAAACCCTTACCACTTGAATTAATACCCTATACATATGCCATATTGACATAGTTAGTCATTAACAATATTGTATATTTATATAAACAAATATATTCATCATATGGGTTAAATTACCCATTCACATTATCAACTATGTTACAAGTAGGTAACACTTAATAACATGATCATTCATAGTTTAATACTACTGAAATTATCATTTAAAATTATTATTATTAACACATAACATTTATTTTCAAGTTTTGTACACTAAAACAAAACTTGTCAGAACATTCTGCTAACTCGCATTGCGGCGCCACAGTTTACACTATGGTTCACGCTGCGGCGCGGGTCACAGGCCATTGGTTGGAGCTGCGGCGTGGCGCCGGCGCTGCGGCGTGGTGCCGGCGCTGCGGCGTGAGATTTGTACTACTGGGGCCGCGCTGCGGCGCCAGAGTCCAGAATCTGGCGATAGCCTCGGCAACAACATGAACAAAAAGCCAAATTGGCCTAACAAAGCTCGAATCTAATAGACTGATTATCATGTAATACACATATAAACTTCATATAAACATATTGTTAAGACTTCTAACATGTTCCTACTCATAAAATAACATAGACATCAAATATACAACACCCAATTTCAATGTTTTTGGCAAAACTCCATTTTTGATATTTTCAATAGAAATCAACACTGTGATTTTGTTTTTCAATCAAAACAGTAAATTCAAAACATCATGGTTATGATTATACATACTCTGTCAATTCCAATAATCAATTTATCAATTTAACAATTAATTAAACCTTAATTTCTATTTTAAATTAAGCCATATTCATATATATTTTCATGTAAACACTGTAATATGGTTTTCTTCACAAAACTCATACATACATGACTTAATTTCTCTATAATCACATACAAATTCATGAAAACCATTTACAAACAATTATAATACCAAGTTATATATATATATATATATATATATATATATATATATATATATATATATATATCAACAATTCATCTATTTAAAATATTTTATAGAGAACTTTTTGGAAGAAGAAAAACTAAACTTTTTGAAGAAAAAGATTGAGCTCCTACCTTTGATTATGAAGATGATAGTTCTCCTTTTGATAATCAAGCTTTTCTCCAATTCCTTTCTCAAACCTGTTAGAATTTCTCACTTTTTCTCTCTATAGTTTTCTTCTTATCTCCCTTTTTCTTCTTCTGAGCTTTTTTTCTTCCTAACTCTAACATACGTAAAATAATATAACGTATATAGATATAATGTATATATTAAATATATAATAAAACTCTAACTTAACTGACATCAGTTATTTTTATTTTGAAAATCAAAAGCCATAAAGCTTGTTTGGCTAACCACTAAAAATATAATCAATTAACCCTTATGCCTTGTTTGGTAAAACACAATTAGATAAAAGACTTAATAGGCATTAGGCCTTGTTTGGCAAAACTGAATTAAGCTCTCTTAATTTATTTTAGTAACTCCTTTATAGCAAGGTTATTAGTCACACTTTTATTTAATTAATAAATCAATTAAAGCATTAATCTATTAAATTACTTTAGCACATAATTTAATATCACATAACTATAATTTCTTTTATAATTATAATTTTATTTAACCAACTAATATTTTAAGTTACAATTTCCCATTTAAAATATTATAACTTATTTAAATCACTATAAGCTCTCTAGCTTACTTATTAAATTAAATTGGTATATAATCTCATAGCAATTAATTTACTTGGCTCCTTAATTATTTATTCAACAAATAATTAACTATATCACACCAACTCAAATTGCCATTAAATACTTATATAATTTAATAAATATTTAATATTGCAAATAAATATTTAGTATTTAATATTTAATTATTTATTCAACAAATAATTAACTAAATCACATCAACTCAAATTGAATAATTATTTATTCAATAATAAACATATCCATTAAATATTTATATAAATCAATAAATATTTAATATTACACTTTAAAATTCTAGAATGTTACATCATTCCCTCCTTACAAGGATTCTGTCCTCAGAATCACAACTCTCAAATAAATCATTCGTTACATTCTTCCCTACTTACAAAGATTCTGTCCCCGGAATCGAAGACATAGATTAAACAAATAACTCAGGGTACTCTTTCAACATTTTCTCTTCGAGTTCCCACGTAGTTTCTTCAACGTTGTGGTTCCTCCATATCACCTTCACAGCAGGTATCACTTTATTCCTGAACACTTGTTCTTTCCCGTCGACTATCTGGATTGGAACCTCTTCATAAGACAAATCTTTCTCGAATTGCAACGGTTCATACTTGATCACATGTTTGTAGTCGGGTTTATATGGTCGTAACACCGAAATGTTAAAAACATTATGAATGTTTTCCAACTCTGGAGGTAGAGCTACCTCATAAGCCACTTCTCCCACTCTTCGCAGCACTTCAAAGGGTCCAATAAACCTTGGACTTAGCTTTCCCTTTTTACCAAAATGAATTTTCCCCTTCCAGGGAGAAACTTTTAAAAATATAAAAGTTCCTACGTCGAATGCACGATCTTGTCTATGTTGATCAGCATACTTTTTCTGTCTATCTTGGGCTGCTACTAATCTTGTCCTGATGAGTTTAACAACTTCAGCAGTTTATTGTACCAGTTCTGGTCCTAACAGTTGGCGTTCACCGACTTCATCCCAGCACAGTGGAGTTCTGCACTTTCTGTCGTACAATGCCTCGTAAGGTGGCATGCCGATGCTCGCGTGATAACTGTTGTTGTAAGCAAATTCCACCAATGGTAATTGTTCTTCCCAGCTTCCTTTAAAGTCCATGACGCATGCTCTCAGCATATCTTCCGATGTCTGAATTGTTCGTTCGCTTTGGCCATCTGTTTGTGGATGATAAGCCGTACTCATTCGTAACTGTGTCCCCATGCATTCTTGTAGTCTATTCCAGAAATTTGATGTGAATCGCGGATCTCTATCAGACACAATTGATACTGGCACTTTGTGCCTCGAAATAATCTCCTTAATATACAATCTTGCTAACTGATCAAGATTGAATCTAATCTTTATTGGTAAAAAGTGCGCTGATTTCGTCAGTCTGTCCACTATCACCCAAATAGCATCACATCCTCTCTGAGTAGTTGGAAGACCCACCACAAAATCCATCGTGATGTGTTCCCATTTCCATTCTAGTATTTTCAACGGTTGAAGTAATCCGCTGGGTCTTTGATGTTCGGCTTTTACTCTTTGACATGTCAAGCATTTTGTTATGCATTCTGCAACGTCCCTTTTCATATTCGGCCACCAAAAATGTCGGCGCAAATCTTGATACATTTTCGTGCTTCCTGGATGAATTGAATATTTTGAGCTATGAGCTTCGGTCAAAATTTCTTCTTTCAGTTCTAGCACTGCTGGAACCCAAATTCTTCCCTTGAACCGTAGTAATCCTTCGGTATTGACCTTGTATTTTACATCACCGCCTACAACCAGATTCTATTTGATTTTCCCACACTCTTCATCTTGTAGTTGAGCATTCTTCACTTTGTCCACTAAAGTTGGACCAGCTTCTATCTGGAAAAGTTGTTCGTCAGATTCTTTTAGAAATTTGATTTCTAATTCCAGTTTTGTCATTGCTGAAATGAGCTCCTTCTAAGTTGTTATCAGCATCAACTTCTCCCGACCTTTCCTGCTTAAAGCATCTGCCACCACATTCGCTTTGCCCGGATGATAAAAGATCTCACAATCATAATCTTTTATCAACTCCATCCACTTTCTCTGATACATGTTCAAATCTTTCTGAGTGAAAATATACTTCAGACTTTTGTGGTCTGTGTAGATCTCATATTTTTCTCCATAAAGGTATTGTCTCCATATCTTCAGAACAAATACAACTGCAGCCAATTCCAAATCATAAGTCGGATACCCTTTCTCATAATCCTTCAGTTGTCTTGATGCATAGGCAGTAACTTTGTCGTTCTGCATAAGAATACAACCCGACCCTTTGTGTGAGGCATCACTATACACCACAAAATTTCCTGTATTATCTGATAACATCAACACAGGTGTCATACTTAACTTCTTCTTCAAATCTTGAAAACTCTCTTCACACTTCTCTGTCCAAACGAATTTTACAGTTTTCCTTGTCAAATTTGTTAGCGGAATGGCTATCTTAGAAAAATCTTGAATAAATCTTCTATAATAACCAGCCAGTCCTAAGAAACTCCTCACTTCTGATGGTGTTCTTGGTTGTTCCCAATTGATTACAACTTCCACTTTTGATGGATCCACTGAAATCCCATCTTTGTCAATCATGTGACCCAAAAATTGTACACGATCGAGCCAAAATTCGCACTTAGAGAATTTTGCGTACAACTTTTCCTTCCTTAGTGTTTCCAATGTCAAACGTAAATATTCCACGTGTTCTTCTTGAGTTTTGGAATACACCAGAATGTCATCAATAAATACCACTACAAACTTGTCTAAGAATGGTTTAAACACCATATTCATCAAATCCATGAACGCATCAGGTGCATTGGTTAAACCAAAAGACATCACCAGAAACTCGTAATGTCCGTACCGAGTTCTGAATGTCGTTCTAGGTATATCCTCCTTTCTTACCTTCAATTGGTGATACCCACTTCTCAAATCTATTTTCGAGAAATTTTTAGCACCTTTCAGCTGATCAAACAAGTCATCTATTCTAGGCAAGGGATATCTATTCTTAATAGTGACCTTGTTTAACTCCCTATAATCAATGCAAAGACGCATTGATTTGTCCTTCTTCTTAACGAATAAAACTGGTGCTCCCCACGGTGATACGCTTGGTTGAATATATTTCTTATCCAGTAACTCTTGCAACTGTACCATCAGTTCCTTCATTTCTACCGGAGCCATTCTGTACGGGGCCTTCGCTATCGGTGATGTTCCCGGCGCTAAGTCGATCACGAACTCAATTTCTCTGTCAGGCGGAAGTCCTGACAAATCTTCTGGAAACACATCTTCGAATTCTCTCACTACTGGTATTTCTTCTAATTTCACACCCTTCTTCTGAGTATCGACTATGTAAGCTAAATAGCCCACACAACCTTGACTCAACAACTTCTTGGCCTGCATAGTCATCAGACATTTCATTTGTCTAGGTGACTTGTTACCATAAAATACTACCTTTGACAGAGTCATAAGGTTTACACACTTCTTGTGACAATCGATTACTGCTCCATATTTGAACAGCCAATCCATCCCCAAAATTACATCAAATTCCCCGAGTCTAATCGGAATTAAATCTACCAAAAAAATATTTTCCTTAATGTTCACCCTACAGTTCTTGTATACGAATCTAACATGGATTAATTCCTTATTCGCAATTTCTATGTTCAAAGGAAAATTCAATTCTTCTCTAGGCAATTCTAACCTCTTAGCAAATTCATCAGATATAAACGAGCAAGTATCACCCGAATCAAGTAATACATATGCATTAATATTATTGATTGGGATAATACCTGACACTACATCTTTTGATTGCATAGCTTCTTGCACAGTCATGTTTAAGGTTCTGGCTGTGGGTTTGTTTGATGCTGCAGGTCCTGCAATGGCCCATGTACCTCCATTGTTACCTCCATTGCTTCTAGTTGTCACTCCTTCCTTCTTCTTAGGGCATTCACGAGCAAAGTGATCCTTAGATCTGCACGTGAAGCATACATTCTTCTTCGGTTGAGTGCAATTTGGGGCGATGTGACCCTCCTGGCCAAAATTATAGTATACTCGCTTCCCTATCAAGCACACACCCTTATGGAATTTCCGGCATATCGCACATGCTTCAAACTTTTTGTTTTGTTGGTTACCCTGCTGGTTTCCAGCACCCATGTTCCCATTCCAGTTCCTCTTCATGTCGTTGTCGTTGTTGTTGTTGTTGTTGTTGTTGTTGTTGTTATTGCTGTTTCCACTGCTACCACTGCTACCACCTCCACTCTTAATCTCATTCGCATTCCTCTTCTTCTTTTGTTCCTGGTTGAACTTTGTCACTGCCTGTGACACCCCCAAATCCTGGTACTTCATTCACTTAATCAAAACATTCATTTCTAACTACCCAATTATAATAAAATTGAATAATCAAAACCTGCCCATACAGGATTAAACTTAAATAAAAATCTCCCAGGTTATCTAACATTTAACAACAATCATTCAAATGCAAAAATTAAATAAACTTCATTACAATCTTTAAACAAAAGTCTAATAATAATACTATCAAATCTATTACAAGTCTTCAGTACTTGTTCATCTTTCCTTTTCCTTTACTGGTGCTAGGTACGTCACCAGTTTCAACTTTAGCGGAAAGAAATTTTACAGGCAAGAGTGAGCAAACAAGGCCCACTTGAAATAACAATAAATAAATCTTTAAACTTTTACATCAATTGTCAACATTAGGCTCAATAGAACTGATCAATATATTCTATTAACTTTCTGAAATTTTTAACATTCACTGAGGGTCTAACGACCACGAATCATGTCCACAGTTATAAGTAATCTTTCAACTTTAACTTTAACAGTCATAAGACTATAAGGACTCCACGTACTTAGGGGGATCAACCCTTCGTACAATGTATTGTGCACAACCATTTCAACGCTAAGCGTAAACCTCTATTAAAAGAGTTGTTCATCTCAATATTTAGAATACAAGTCCGCACCAAAGTAAGTTTGCTTTGGATAAGCTTTCAAGGAAATTTAGACTTTAACGAACATCAACTAAGGAGTAGATGAATAAAACCAACAATACTATACTATAGAATAATAGTGATTGAATCAATCATAGTAACTAAAGTCATGCATTAGGAATAATCTAATAGCATACAATTAGAATAAATATATCATACCTTGCTTGAACAATACTAAGCCAAGGTTAATTAGGATTTAATACTAAACATGCATGGCAATTCAGTTATGCATGTTAATCACTTATTGAAATACAAGAATAACTTGTTCAACATCAAACCAAAGTTTAGACCACTTACATCATTATAAGATGATCGAATTGAAAACAATAATTATCTCAATAAGACAAAGGATTAGAAAACTTGCTCAATTATAAAATAGAGTTAGAAAAACTTGCACAATGAAGTTTTGAGTTAGAGAACTTGCCTTTAGCACAAGTTAAACCCTTGCCACTTGAATTAATACCCTATACATATGCCATATTGACATAGTTAGTCATTACCAACATTGTATATTTATATAAACAAATATATTCATCATATGAGTTAAATTACCCATTCACATTATCAACTATGTTACAAGTAGGTAACACTTAATAACATGATCATTCATAGTTTAATACTACTGAAATTATCATTTAACATTATTATTATTAACACATAACATTTATTTTAAAGTTTTGTACACTAAAACAAAACTGTCAGAACATTCTGCTAACTCGCGTTGCGGCGCCACAGTTTAGACTGTGGTTTGTACTGCGGCGCTGAGTTGGCGCTGCGGCGCGGGTCACAAGCCATTGTTTGGCGCTGCGGAGTGGCGTCAGCGCTGTGGCGTGAGATTTGTACTGCTGGGCCGCGCTGCGGCACCAAAGTCCAAAATCCGGCGACAGCCTCGGCAACAGCATGAACAAAAAGCCAAATTAGCCTAAAAGCTCGAATCTAATAGACTGATTATCATGTAATACACATATAAACTTCATATAAACATATTGTGAAGACTTCTAACATGTTCCTACTCATAAAATAACATAGACATCAAGCCATATTCATATATATTTTCATGTAAACACTGTAATATGGTTTTCTTCACAAAACTCATACATACATGACTTAATTTCTCTATAATCACATACAAATTCATGAAAATCATTTACAAACAATTATAATACCAAGTTATATATATATATATATATATATATATATATATATATATATATATATATATATATATATCAACAATTCATCTATTTAAAATATTTTACAGAGAATTTTTTGGAAGAAGAAAAATTAAACTTTTTGAAGAAAAAGATTGATCTCCAACCTTTGATTATGAAGATGATAGTTCTCCTTTTGATTATCAAGCTTTTCTCCAATTCCTTTCTCAAACCTGTTAGAATTTCTCACTTTTTCTCTCTATAGTTTTCTTCTTCTCTCCCTTTCTCTTCTTCTGAGCTTTCTTTCTTCCTAACTCTAACATACGTAAAATAATATAACGTATATAGATATAATGTATATATTAACTATATAATAAAACTCTAACTTAACTGACATCAGTTATTTTTATTTTGAAAATCAAAAGCCATAAGGCTTGTTTGGCTAACCACTAAAATTATAATCAATTAACCCTTCCGCCTTGTTTGGTAAAACACAATTAGATAAAAGACTTAATAGACATTAGGCCTTGTTTGGCAAAACTGAATTAAGCTCCCTTAATTTATTTTAGTAACTCCTTTATAGCAAGGTTATTAGTCACACTTTTATTTAATTAATAAATCAATTAAAACATTAATCTATTAAATTACTTTAGCACATAATTTAATATCACATTACTATAATTTCTTTTATAATTATAATTTTATTTAACCAACTAATATTTTAAGTTACAATTTTCCATTTAAAATATAATAACTTATTTAAATCACTATAATCTCTCTAGCTTACTTATTAAATTAAATTGGTATATAATCTCATAACAATTAATTTACTTGGCTCCTTAATTATTTATTCAACAAATAATTAACTAAATCACACCAACTCAAATTGCCATTAAATACTTATATAATTCAATAAATATTTAATATTGCAAATAAATATTTAATATTTAATATTTAATTATTTATTCAACAAATAATTAACTAAATCACATCAACTCAAATTGAACAATTATTTATTTAATAATAAACATATCCATTAAATATTTATATAAATCAATAAATATTTAATATTACACTTTAAAATTCTGGAATGTTACAAAATACATGGTATAAAATTCAAATATAAGTTAATAATACTGTTAGGTTTGTAATATTCAAGAACGCAATCAAATTGTGCAAAATTATGCGGAAGCGTGTAAAATCAGAGTTTTAAAAAATTTACAAACCATATACCCGGATCACCCTTTATGCACAATTATTAATTAAACGAAAAAGAAATAATATGAATCATACCCTTGAAGATCGAGCTTCCTCAGGTACAAGTTCACCTCCAATCCTTTTCGCGTTCAACTTGAATCCACCGGGTTTGGTTCCTTCCTTTGATCAACGTTAGCCACCCAAGTGTTTGGCCTCTAGAGGTGATCCACCAAGAAAGAAGAAGGATTCAAGAAGATAGGTATTTGGCTCAAACCCTAGTTTTCTATCTCTATAGAAAAAGGGGCGTACTCTCCCAACTATTGGAATAACGTATGTTTTGATATCTGATATAAGACTCCTCTTATAAAGATATCAAGTAACCCTATTAAAATAAGGTATTATTTATTTAATTAAACTCCTTTAATTAAATGGGCTCCCTAATCTTATTAGGGATAATTAATTAAACTCCTTTAACTAATTTTCCCTCCTAATCCTATTAGGAATAAATGAGAGTACTTATATTAATTAATTCCCAAACTCCTTTAGGAATTAAATAATAATAATAGTAATAATAATAATAAGACTCCTCTTATTAATTTATATTTAATATTTCCAAAATATTAAATAATAAATATTAAGCTATTTAATTTATTCTATCACCATAGATTAAATTAAATATACTTAACTTATTATTACGATTATGCCATTAACTTCTTAAATAATTATTCTTCCTTTTATGGTGTGACCCTTTAGGTTCTCCATATTAAACCGGTTGTGAATAAATCAATTAGAACAATTCTAATCTTATTTAAATAAATAAATTAAACTAATAATTTATTTAAATAAATAATATTTATTCTACAATAGGGATAAGCCTCCCTAGCGACCAACGACTTTCCAGATAATATAGATTTCAACATTAATCATAAAAGAACCTTTGAGTAAATAGTTACTGTACAATTCAATCCTTCCACCATACAATGTCCCAATTAAATATAAGACATGAAATTACTGTCAAGTCTTATTTTATTTAATTATATGTATTTCGACTCTTAAATGCACAACCCCAAATAATGTAAATTAGAAACACCTTTCTAATTTCATTCTGCCTTGGCCAAGGACTACTGAGTTGTCATTTATCGAATCACATAGGACATATCTCTTCTTTTACTAGAAGTGGTAGATTCTTTATTGATCATACATTATCTCCATGTACAACTTATTATACCCAAGCATACCCTTTAATATACCCTAAGGGTCTTAAGGAATAAGTCAAAGTATAACTCATCATACACAAGATACTATGATGATCTCAAGTCCAAGGATCACTTGTACTACTATCACTACAGGAATTCCTATTGACATGCAAGTAAAACTCCATTAGGTATTCCTTAGCGAGTCACGTTCAGTGAACTTATTCTCTAATAAGCACCTACATACTTGCTTTAGTGTCTCCACACAAATGATCATGAGATCAATCATCCTCATCCAATGAGCAAGCAACGTATGTACCAATCTATCCGGATTCACTAATCCCCAATTTAGTAATCCAACGATTGGGAACTATTTTAGTTTTAAGCTTTCTAAGAATTTAGATCTCATTAGAATGATCATCATCATTATTCTAAAAGCATTGCTTAAAACTATGGGTTTATCACATATTATAAAACAGCATCATGTAGATAATTAAAAGCCTTTAATAAATTAATACTTTTTATTAATAAATGAATAAGATTATTACAAAGTATATGCTTTATCATCAAACATGATTGGCTTGTGTGCATACTACTTTCAATCTCCCACTTGCACTAAAGCCAATCGCCATGGTATCTCATACTCTTCTTCTCTAAGTGACGATTATCCTGCTGTTGGATAAGCTTTAGTTAATGGATATGTAATGTTGTTCTTGAGAGTCCACTATCTCTATAGTGGTTTCCCATCTTTCAATGATTCCTATAATCAAATGAAAGTGCCACAACACATGTTTAGATCCAAGATGAGACTTAGGAACTATTCCTAGTTCAATAATGAACTTATACTCCAAACAATCAACTTGCAGCTTCATTTATAGCTATATACTTTGTATTTATCACTAAACCAGCAACTCTTTGCTGTTTGGAACCTTTCCAATTCACTGCACCACCGTTCAAGGTAACCCTTTACCTTAAAGTGGATTTTCTGTCGTCTTGGTCTGTCTGAAAAACTTGAGTCTGTTAAGCCCTCTAGTTTTAATTCAGACTCACCATAAACTTGACCACATCCTTAGTGCCGGTTAAGTACTTTAAGATGTTTTTCACTTTCTCACAGTGAACTTCTCCAGAATATGACTGATCAACATCAGGTTGCGTATATTTCATTGCATACATGATTGTCTCAACAAGACGAATGTTCCATATTTGAGAGTGTCTACAACTCTTACCTCATCGTATGTAACTGGATCATCATCTTCTATGATACGTACCTCATCATCATCATTCATGATGAATCCATACCTCCTAGGTATCTTCGGTACTATTCCAGATTTACGATTCGGTTGTGGTACAATAGGTCTATCTATATGTTCCTCTTATTCGACTTGTAGTGTTTTGTGGTTCTTGAACTTTTCAAGATGTATTATCCTCCCACTAGCCCTTTCAATGATAAACACCTTTATCTTAGAAGGCAGCATGTTTCGCAACAAACACCTTTTGCTTAGTAGGATTATAGAACATATGCCCTAAACTTACTTTAGGATGTCCCACAAATTTGTACTTGTAAAATTTTGTCCCAAGCTTATCCTCTGAAACCGTTTCACATAAGTTGGACAACCCCTTATCTTAACATACTTAAGATTAGGAATCTTCCCTGTCCATAACTTTTATGGAGTTTTGGGGCGGATTTTGAGGTTACCGTTTCCGTAGATATGCAGCCATTTCTAGTACATGATCCTAGAAGGATACTGGAATGTCGGTAAAATCATTATGGATCGCACCATGTCCAACAAGGTACGATTTTTCCATTCAGATACATCAATCAATTATTGCGTATCGGGATGTGTCCATTATGAGAAAACCATTTGAGATGATCTAGAAACTTATTGCACAAGTATTTATTCCTTGATCTAATCAAAGAATCTTAATACTTTGTCAATTTGTTTCCTTTCTGAATTCTTTGAACCTTTCAAATAATTCACACTTGTATTTCAACAAATACATGCATTCAACTCTTTGAATGATCATCTCCTTTTCTTATACTAGTTTGTTCAATTTGCAAAATATATTTTTCACGTAAGTCAAGTATACAAAATTCATTAAGTAATATTCCAGTTCTATACAAAACATTATTATTATAAATAGAACAACAATTGTTCTTAATTATAATACCAAAGATTTCATTGTCCAACAATAAAATGGAAATAATGTTTCTAACAAGAACTGGAATACAATAACAACTTATTGACTTAATAGACTTGCCCGTAGGCATTGCTAAACTATAAGTTCCTATGGCTAATGCAGCAACCTTTGCTTCATTTCCCACACATAGGTTTACTTATATTTGTTTAGCTTTCTACTTTTACTTGGTCCCTTCATAAATCTATATTTATGATAACCAAAGACGGTATCCAATACCCAAGTAGAACCTTGACTTAAAGAAAAATTTATTTAAATCATGAACAAATTTGTATTTGTAACCGAAACTTCACTAAGCTTCTTTGGTTAGCCTCTGCAAGATGCTTCTTGCAGTTTCCTTCCAGTGTCCAGGCTTATTGCAGTGGAAGCAAACTCCTTTGCTATCCGTATCAGTTTTGTTCTTATTATCCTTTGTTTTTGCCTTTATATTTACCTTCTTTGAATCATTCTTCTTTTCAGAAGATCCTATGGCCCCTACCAGTAAGACATAGTCTTTCTTAGTTGGAAAGTGACTCTCAACATTTTTCAACATGTTAAGCAAATCAGCGAGGCTGATATCTAGCTTGTTCATATGAAAAATTCACAACAATTGTGAAATGAGTCCGGGAGTGAGTGCAAGATCAAATCTTGGCTCAACTCTCCATCCATGACAAAATCTGTTGTCCTAATTAATCAATCAAATTGATAATGTTAAAGACTTTTATCTGTACTATAGTGCCATCGGTCATTCTAGATCGGAAGAGCTCCTTAGATATCTGATATCTATCAGTCCTACTTTCCTCACCATCAACTACTTGATGTGCAGGAATATAGTAGAAGCATCCATAGTTTCATGCTGACGCTGAAGCTCGTTACTCATGGATACGAGCATGATGCATTGAGCCAACTGTGCATCATCTTGTCACTTTCTAAAAGTAACAATCTCTTCCTCGGAGGCATTGTCTGCAACCATTGCAGGGATAGGCGTATTAAGGACATAAGATAACTTTTCAGCCGTGAGAACTATTCTCAATTACCTTAACCAATCCGTTTAATTCGGTCCGGTTAATTTAGCATCTAATATATTACGCAGTGATAGTAATTTAGACATTGTAAAATTTTGTAAATGAATTTGTAATTAACAACATTTTAACATACATTCTTTTATTAATTACCAAAATAATTAGGTCTTGTTTTAAATTGGTATCTCCCACTATTTTCTTCAAACTATATTACCCTCACTTATATAGTTCGGCAAAATCCAATTAAAGATATGCTAGTGAGAATAAGGATCCCATTTCAAATGTATATAGCCTTGTGTGTGCACAACAAACTATATATAAATAAATAGGTAGACAACTTTTGTCAATTACATCAACTATGTAACTCCTTGTATTTTGCCTCTTAAATAGTAATGGTCAAGTGTGTGCACATCCGAACTAAAATGATTTAAGTTAAGTCAGACCCAGCATTTCCGTATAAGTGAAGAGAAAACTACAGCCCTTGTGTGTGCACAACAAAGCAGTAATGTTCAATTCCTTATAAACATCATATGTAATAAAAACAACATCTTAAATATTTAATACTCGCCTTGTGTGTGTACAACAAACTCATATTAAATATTCAATACTCTATTGTTTCTATCATGCTAGAAGGCGACGTTCGATATTCCAAATATCTTTGAACGTTACAACTTAATATAAAATATTTGAGGGATTTGTTATTAATTTGTCTCATCTTGTTTAGCGCGCATGCACATATATATATAAAATACGCGTCATATTAATGAACATGCGAAGCATGTTTGCATAATATATAATATATATAATATAAGCATGCACATATAGAATACTATATTCTACCTAGATTGATTATGGACTTTTATTCTAGTTTGGTTCACTAGAGCCACCAAGTGAACCAAAAGGTCAAACCCTAGGGGTGCAAGAATTAATATTTAAATATAACTATTACATTTAAACCCGGGCTCCATTACAAACGGGTCTTCAAGCGCTCCTTGTTCCTTGATCTCTAATTCTTCAAAATTAATTCTAACTATTCCTATTACAAAACTATTTAAAATAAATAGAAACCTTGATCAGCAGTCAAGGGGAAGTACATAGGATGGAGATAGAATTTACATTAAGAAAAATTTAGAGAAGACGAGGTACGCAGACCCCATTTTAATAAAACCCATACATTCAAGCATCCAACTAAAATAAAATTCAATCGCATTGGTCAATAGTCCATAATCAATCCTATTTATTATCATACACATCACCATATGTATCAATAAATAACATTCATCTTATGAATAATAAACATTTAATATATATATTGATATCATTTAATGGGCAAATTTAGTTAGTATAAAATCGAATTTTGAATCAAAATAAACTCCTTTATTTTAATCCAAATTTAAATCAAAATAAAACTATTTTATTTTAATTTATCCAATTTTGAATAAAATAAACTATTTTATTTTAATCAAAATTTTAATCAAAATAAACTCCTTTATTTTAATTAATTATGGAATCCAATTCCAAGTAAAAAAAAATAAAACTTCTTTATTAAAGGAAACACAGATTTTCTTTCCTATTCAAAAATAAACTCTTTTATTTTGAATAATATGAAATCTTATTTCATATCTAAATAAACTCCTTTATTTAAGGAAATTAGGATTTTCTTCCCTATTCACAAATAAACTCTTTTATTTTGAATAATATGAAATCTTATTTCATATCTAAATAAACTACTTTATTTAAGGAAAGATTGATTCACTTTTCCTATTCACAAATAAACTCCTTTATTTTGAATAATATGAAATCTTATTTCATATCTAAATAAACTCCTTTATTTAAGGAAACATGGAATCCAATTTCAACTCTAATTAGTTATCATGGAATCCAATTCCAACTCTAATTAGTTAGCATGAAATTTTAATTTTAAAATTAAAATAAATCTTTTTATTTTAAAATTAAAATAAACCTTTTATTTTAAGATTAAAATAAACTTTTATTTTAATAATAAAAATATTATATATACCGTTATATATATATATATATATATATATATAATATAACTATTATATCTAATATATATATAACCGAATATATATATATATCCATAATCAAGAATCCCTGATATCTTTTATTTAGTAGGATGGCTATTATATATAAATATAAGTAATCATTACATTACTTTACAGGACATGTAATAGGAAACATGTCCCTATATCATATTCAATAACCACGTGCAGTAAAAAAAAATTGCAACTTGAAATACCATTGTGCCGCAAATCATTTTGTACCAAGCCGCATATCACTGTTATTAACCAAATAGAAGCAAATCGTGAATCATTGAATAAGCCATGAATCCTGCAAACAGCCTCGCGAAAACAGGTTACGCGAATTGACGGCTTTTCCGTTTTTTTTTTTATTATTTTTTTTTTTAATTTTATACAATAAAATTATGCCCAATTAAATTATTCAAAACACATATCAATATACATATCAAATCTGAACAATTAATAATTCGCATAAAGGTTTGGCTCTGATACCACTGTTAGGTTTGTAATATTCAAGAACGCAATCAAATTGCGCAAAATTATGCGGAAGCGTGTAAAATCAGAGTTTTAAAAAATTTACAAACCATATACCCGGATCACCCTTTATGCACAATTATTAATTAAACGAAAAAGAAATAATATGAATCATACCCTTGAAGATCGAGCTTCCTCAGGTACAAGTTCACCTCCAATCCTTTTCGCGTTCAACTTGAATCCACCGGGTTTGGTTCCTTCCTTTGATCAACGTTAGCCACCCAAGTGTTTGGCCTCTAGAGGTGATCCACCAAGGAAGAAAAAGGATTCAAGAAGATGGGTATTTGACTCAAACCCTAGTTTTCTATCTTTATAGAAAAAGGGGCGTACTCTCCCAACTATTGGAATAACGTATGTTTTGATATCTGATATAAGACTCCTCTTATAAAGATATCAAGTAACCCTATTAAAATAAGGTATTATTTATTTAATTAAACTCCTTTAATTAAATGGGCTCCCTAATCTTATTAGGGATAATTAATTAAACTCCTTTAACTAATTTTCCCTCCTAATCCTATTAGGAATAAATGAGAGTACTTATATTAATTAATTCCCAAACTCCTTTAGGAATTAAATAATAATAATAGTAATAATAATAATAAGACTCCTCTTATTAATTTATATTTAATATTTCCAAAATATTAAATAATAAATATTAAGCTATTTAATTTATTCTATCACCATAGATTAAATTAAATATACTTAACTTATTATTACGATTATGCCATTAACTTCTTAAATAATTATTCTTCCTTTTATGGTGTGACCCTTTAGGTTCTCCATATTAAACCGGTTGTGAATAAATCAATTAGAACAATTCTAATCTTATTTAAATAAATAAATTAAACTAATAATTTATTTAAATAAATAATATTTATTCTACAATAGGGATAAGCCTCCCTAGCGATCAACGACTTTCCAGATAATATAGATTTCAACATTAATCATAAAAGAACCTTTGAGTAAATAGTTACTGTACAATTCAATCCTTCCACCATACAATGTCCCAATTAAATATAAGACATGGAATTACTGTCAAGTCTTATTTTATTTAATTATATGTATTTCGACTCTTAAATGCACAACCCCAAATAATGCAAATTAGAAACACCTTTCTAATTTCATTCTGCCTTGGCCAAGGACTACTGAGTTGTCATTTATCGAATCACATAGGACATATCTCTTCTTTTACTAGAAGTGGTAGATTCTTTATTGATCATACATTATCTCCATGTACAACTTATTATACCCAAACATACCCTTTAATATACCCTAAGGGTCTTAAGGAATAAGTCAAAGTATAACTCATCATACACAAGATACTATGATGATCTCAAGTCCAAGGATCACTTGTACTACTATCACTACAGGAATTCCTATTGACATGCAAGTAAAACTCCATTAGGTATTCCTTAGCGAGTCACGTTCAGTGAACTTATTCTCTAATAAGCACCTACATACTTGCTTTAGTGTCTCCACACAAATGATCATGAGATCAATCATCCTCATCCAATGAGCAAGCAACGTATGTACCAATCTATCCGGATTCACTAATCCTCAATTTAGTAATCCAACGATTGGGAACTATTTTAGTTTTAAGCTTTCTAAGAATTTAGATCTCATTAGAATGATCATCATCATTATTCTAAAAGCATTGCTTAAAACTATGGGTTTATCACATATTATAAAACAGCATCATGTAGATAATTAAAAGCCTTTAATAAATTAATACTTTTTATTAATAAATGAATAAGATTATTACAAAGTATATGCTTTATCATCAAACATGATTGGCTTGTGTGCATACTACTTTCAAATACAACTGTCGTGTAAAATACGGCAAAACATAAACTGGGAGTTTTAAAAAGAATATTGTCTTCTAGACAGTATTCAACTCAAATAGAGTTCTCCATACAATTATTATCACACTATTTCATAGAATAGTGAGGACTACTAATGTTATCATATGGACCGTCACTCCGTTCCCCGACTAGTCCTGGCTACGTTCTCATTTTCTGAAGAGGACAATGAAAGCAAAAGGTTGAGCTCAACTAGCCCAGTAAGAAATATTATGACTAAGATAATGCAGAATAATTTATTGTTAGCCTTCAACAGTGTTAAACTGATAAAATATAACAAACATCAAGTTTAACTGCAGCGGAACAAGCAATCCATTAGAAGATTGAAGTAGAGAATAAAATCTATTATCTTCTATGATCTAAAAGGTTTTTTATCACTTTTATCGCTGAGACTCAGCTTAATAAATAATCCATATCATCCCTGCACTACGGCCAAGGATATTCATTAGTATCACGACCATAAATTATCCATGCACTACGGGCCAAGGATATTCGTGTATTCATCAATGGTCATGATCATGCCAACAACAGTCTATCAATGCACTACGGGCCAATGAGGACATTTACCACATCAGTTGTAACATTACGGTCATGATTATACCGAATAATCCTTGGTCATAATCATACCAAGTTCATCTATGAACTACAGGCCACAAATGACTATCAACATAATATAAAAATGAGTAGGATGACAATGATATAAGAATTCAATAAAACAAGTTTAAGGATAAATTTTTAAAGATTTATAATTTAATTTATCCAGAAACCAATAACGTTCAAATTGTCAACATGATACTGCTTTGTGGAGTAAAATTCAAGAATAATATTGTACCAAAAATAATTTGGACAGAAAACGAATCAATTTTTATCATGAATAGTACCCCGGGTGAATAGTACTCGAGTGAATAGTACCCCATGAATATTACTTCAGGAATAGTAACCCCGTGAATAGTACTCCGGCATGAAAAAGTCAAAACTTATCAAGAATGCTCAGAATAATATTTCCATGAGGGATACTGGATGAAGCGCAAATATCAAGGATATTCTACTAATTTCATAGAGTATAGAAGCCAAAATTTTAACAAACGAGTATAGAATTCAAAATCTAAAATGAAATAATATTACTTACATACTACATAGTATGGGAAAAAATATTATTTCAAGCGAATATTGAACAGAAATAACATCCCTTACCTTGAAAAGAAGAGTATTCCAACTGGTATAGCGGGGATATTCTTGAAGAAAACTTTCACTGTTTTCTACGCTCAAAGCTTTCTAAAACTCTAAAGAAATACGCTCAAGATTATAGAAAAAAAATTATCTGATTCTGGTGTGATTTTCAATTCTAGCTTAAGCGCCTATTTATAGAAAAATGCTAGAATGCCATAGGAGACTAAATAATAAAATAAAAATTATTTTCTACGCACACTTCTTTGAAAAAATTTCAGCCACCACAAGTGGGGCCCACTAAAATTAGCCACCTTTCCCAACAACCAAAAGTGGGGCCCACCCATATTTTTAATAAAAATATTTTAATTTCTGAAACTTCAATAATTCATAATAAATAGCCCTTTTATCAGAAAAATACGAATTTTATGTCCATTCCAAACGAAATCGAATTCTCTACAACTTTGCAAAAGAAACATTTTCAAAATTCCAAACAGAAAATATCCGAATTTCACAAACGGACAATTTTCAACACCTCTTAAAATTCATAACAAATCATACGTTAATTTTTAACAGTTCAAAATTTGTGGACATATACTCAACTTATATATGTATAATATATCCAAAAATCACAACGATCTAATAGTCGGATTAAAATTATAACTCACGCAATACAACTTTAAGAACACTGATTTGATTTTTAATACCTCCATTCCGACAAAAATACTGATAAAATACCTCATCATTAATTCCTTAATTTATAAACACATAAAATAAATATTTTCCTATCCATCAGTTATGTCCACATAAAATAAATATTTCCTTATCATATAAATCAATAATTAATTACTCACAAATAATATTACAGAATCACAATAATGACAACCATACCGTTTCCAGGAAAGAAGGGGCTTTCCAATAAGGATTTTTCCTTACTAGCGCGCAATTAGGTGACCAAACATCTCCTTGATAAAACTTTCTAAACATTGCCAATAATGATATCTAATAATATTATTCAAATAATATGAATTATTGATTTGATAATGGGAAATACTTTGCAGTGATAATTATTGAAACAACAATAATATAAAATATCAACACAGCAATTATTGAACCAATAAAATAAAATATTGAACAGTAATTACTGTAACAATTATTGAGTAGTGCCTTCTTACGTAAAAATCAATAATTCAAAAATATTATGCAATACCGTGTGTTACTATGCAACAACGCGTATTACGGTATTTTAACCACCAGGTATTCCAACAGTGTTAACGTTAACGATTACGCCGTTATTTATAAAAAATCAAATTTTTCGTTTTCTTCATCCGACAGTTATTCTGTTATGGGGCCTACAAATGGTTGCACCGTCGTATGAATATTCCCCGACAGAAAGAATATTCCATGACCAAACGAATATTCCCCGACCACATGAATATTTTATAACCACTTGCTTATTTTGCAAAATTTATAAATATTGCCCACAACTATAACATTATATCAAATTCACTCTATAATATTCAAAAATGATATTTATAGAAAATTCATCTTTATTCATAAAAGTTGGGGTCTTACAAGATCTATTTTCCTCCCATTAGCCCCTTCAAAAATAAACTCCTTTTCTAAGAAGGTAATTTTTTTTGCAACAAACAATTTTTGCTCAGTAGGATTATAGAAATAGTACCCTAAACTTTCTTTAGGATATCCCACAAATCTGAACTTGTCAGATCTTGTCCCAATCTTGTCACATTATAACATTTTTACATAAGTTGGGCAACCCTAAATCTTAATATGCTTAAGACTATGTTTCCTCCCTGTCCATAACTCATATAGAGTCTTAGGGACGTATTTTAAGGGGACTATATTTAGTAGATATGCATCCGTTTCTAAGGCATAACCCCAAAAGGATATTGGAATGTCAGTAAACTCATCATAGACCGCACCATATCCAACAAGGTACGATTTCTTCTTTTAGATACACCATTCAATTGTGGTGTACCAGGACGCATTCATTGTGAGAGAATACCATTACCCTTGAGATGATCTAGAAACTTATTGTTCAAGTATTCCCCTCCTCGATCTGATAAAAGAATCTATGTACTCTTGTCAGTTTGTTTCTCTACTTCACTTCTGAATTCTTTGAACCTTACAAATGATTCAGACTTGTATTTCATCAAATACAAACATCCAAATCTTGAATGATCATCAGTGAAAGTAATGAAATACAAATACCCTCCTCTAAAATCTGTTATCAAAGGTCCACATACATTTGTGTGTACCAACTCTAACAACCATGCAACTCTCTCTCCATGTCCACTAAATGGTGATTTAGTCATTTTTCCATGAGACGAGATTTAACAGTTGGATATGATTCGAAATCAAATTGTTATGCAACTTGTTTAGTCTTATTTCATTAATGTGACCAAGTCTACATTGCCATATGAAAGTATGACTCACATCATCTCTTTTCCTTTTATTAATTTGTTCAATTTGAAAATTATTTTTATGTAAGTCAAGTATGTAAAGTCCATTAATTAATCTATTAGTTCCAAATAAAACATTATCATTATAAATAGAACAACCATTGTTCTTGAATATAATATCAAAACCTTCTTTGTTCAACAATGAAATCAAAATAATGTTTCTAATAAGAACTGAAACATAGTAACAATTTACTAAATTAATTAATTTTCCCAAAGGCAATGCTAAACTATAAGTTCATACGGCTAATGCAGGAATCTTTGCTCCATTCCCCACGCGTAGGACTACTTCCCCTTTGTTGAGCTTTCTACTTCTGCTTAGGCCCTGTATAGAATTACAATGTGAGAACCATAGTCGATATCCAATATCCAAGTAGGACTTTGACTTAAAGAAAGATTTATTTCAATCATGACCAAGTCTATAGTAGAAGCTTCACCAAGCTTCTTCTGCTTAGTCTTCACAAGATACTCCTTGCAGTTTCTTTTCCAGTATCCAGGCTTATTGCAGTGGAAGCAAACTCCTTTGTTATTCACATTATTTTTCTTCTTATTGTCCTTAGTTTTTGCATTTCCTTTTGTCTTCTTTGTTTTCTTCTTTTCAGAAGAACCTTTAGTCATCTTCTTTTTCTTGGTAGAATTATCTACAAGTACGACTTGATCTTTCTTGGCTGGAAAGTGACTCTCTATTGTTTTCAACATGTTAAGCAACTCAAGCAAATGTTGATGTAAAATTCAATTACGCACAACAAGCAAGTATACGTGGTCAACAAGTAATAAAGTGATAAGTCGAGTATCATTCCCACAAAGAAAAAATTAAACTGATTTTTAATCTAACAAGCACCGATATCTTTGTATTATCTAAGTTTTTTTAAACAAGTGATCAAAGTTGTGAAATCTATGAAATTAATTACTACTAAATTAAAAACAACTACCATGAGATTTAATCAATTAAAGGAGACTTAAGACTACAATTTCAATTATTGCTTCACTTAGATCGATACACTTCTAATTAAGTTAAAGTAGTTATTCTGGATTGGCAATCAAGAACACATAAGTAAATATGACAATCTCTCAATGCATCATACTCATATCAACTTAAATCCATAGATGATAGAATTAAGATGAACACCCTAATTAACTAATCCACTATATCTCTGTGTGAATTACAATTAAAGAGTATTTAAAGCACAAGTTCTTTTCAGGATTACATGAGATGTATAAGTATATCTCTATCCTAAACATAAATTATGAATTTTTACGCCATGCAGAAAACATAAACACATGCTATTATGATCAGATCTTAACTTATAATCCATTTCTCAATTTCATATAAGTTATCATGGTAATTATTGGCCAAACAATTAATCAATTTAGCATAAACCATAATAGACAATCCATTGAATAATTATTTATACTCAATTAGGAAGCATGTCAATCTTCGTTACACAAGAAGATCAATTATAGCCTTAAAAAGAAATTTAGTTCATAATCATTTAATTAAAAGTCAATTTCCACAAGCAATATACCATGATGAATACAAGCAGAAGATAAAGAGAAAAGAAATAAAACTGTTGTAACAATCTTGGTCTTTGTCTCTACCTCTGCTTTTAAACTCCTTGCTAGCATCATTGCTTTAATTCTCTAATAATATAATCAATCTAGGGTTTAGAACTAAAAAGAGATGGAATTAATAACTAATGTTCCTAATAACTAACAAAAGATCATATTTATAAGTTTGTTACAAATCCTGGTCTCATTATGAAAAAAAATACATGAATTACAACTCAATTGTAGCCCTTAAGTGAAAATTCAAACTTTGTCAACATCGCTCCGGCGCGGTCGCGCTCTCTCTAAGCCTGCATTGGGTGCGGTCGCGCTGTCTTGCAGGGAAGTCTTTTAACAACTGGGTTCAAGCGCGGCCGCGCTGCCCCATAGTTCTTTTTGGGCGCACCCGCGATGTAAATCAGTGCTACCGTATTTCATCTTCTTTTGTTGTAGCACATATTTGCCATCATGCCCATTCCTTTAAGCCATCAATTGCATCAAATTAGCCACCAAGTGCCACCAACTCAGCTCCCAAGCCTGTTTCCTTCCAAATGGAAAGAAAATGCATGACATACCAGATTTGTAGGTATAAAACCTACTTATCAGCAAGCTGAGATATAGCTTTTTCATGTGAAAATTTACAAAAAATTGTGAGTAGGAGTCTAGGAGTGACTGCAAGATAAAATCTTGGCTTAACTCTCCATCTATTACAAAAATCAATTGTCCTAATTGTTCAATAAAATTGATCATTATTAGAATATATGTCTACACTGTAGTGTCATCGATCATTCTAGATCGAAAGAGCTCTTTTGATACCTCATATCTGGCAGACCTACTCTACTCACCATACAAATCATGAAGGTGAAGCAACATGGTAGACGCATTCATTTTCTCGTGTTAACGTTGTAACTCGTTACACATGGAGGCCAACATTATGTACTAAGCCACAATTGAATCATCTTGCTACTTTCTAAAAGTAGCAATCTCTTCCTCAGATGCTTCGTCTGCAACAATTGCAGGGACTAACGAATTTAGGACATAAGATAGCTTTTCAGCAGTGAGAATAATTCTTAAATTCCTTAACAAATGCGTATAGTTCGGTCCAGCTAACTTGTTAGCATCCAATATGCTCCGCAATGATTGTGAATTAGACATAATAAAATTTTGTAAATGAAATTTTAACAACATTAGCATGAATTCATTTTATTAATCATCAAATTAATTAGGTCTTTATTAAAATGATGTCTCCCATTATTTTCATCAAACTATATGACCCTCCATATATAGTTCGGCAAATCTTAATTAAAAGTTTGTGTAAAATTCTGCTTAGAAAGATAAGGATCTTATTGCCATAAATATACGGCTTTGTGTATGCACAACAAACTATATATTTATTCAACATGTAGATAACTCTTATCAAACATCAACTATATAACTCCTTTTATTTTTCCTCTTAGATTATAATGGTCGTGTATGCGTACATATTAACTAAATAATCAAAGTTAAGTCATTACTAGCATTTCCATATAAGTGAAGAGAAAAATGTGGTCCTTGTGTGTGCACAGCAAAACATGTGTTGCTCAATTCCTTATAAACATCCAATGTAATAAAGTCAACATCTCAAATACTTAATATGAGCCTTGTGTGTGCACAACAAACTATATTAAATATTTAATACTTTATTGCTTTATCATGCTACAAAGCTACATTCGACATTCTAACTGTCTTTGAACGTAATCAACTTAATATTTTTTTTAGGGATTTGTTATTAATTGTCTCATCTTGTTTAGCGCACATGCAAATATATATATATATATATATATAATACGTATCATATTAAACATTCATCTCATCTATAATAATATATTACTCCCTCCGTCCCTTAATATAAGACATTTTAGAGAAGTTTTTTGTCCCTTAATATATGACGTTTTAGAATTCCAAGTAAGCGTTAATTGCTTAGTTTACAATATTACCCCAAGTATTAAATATAATTTTTGTTCTCTGACTATTTTTTGCCCAATAAATAATAATCTTTTTTTCTAATAAAAGGGCAATATAGACATTTGATATTATATTTAATGTTATACAATCATTTCTTAATATTTGTGCACAACTCTAAAAAGTCTTATATTAAGGGACGGATGGAGTATTATATAATTAGCATGCAAATATAGAATACTATATTCTACTTGGGATGATTATAAACTTAAATCTAGTTTGATTTGCTAAATCCAACCATCGAGTGAACCAAAAGGTCAAACCTAGGGTGCAAGAATAAATTTGAATATGATTATTACATTCAACCAGGGCTCTAATACAAATGGGTCTTCTATGCTCCTACTCTTCAGCTCTAATTTCTTGAGTAGTTCTACAAAATCCTATTACAAACTATTTTTAATAAAACAGAAACCTTGATCAACAATCAAGGGAAAGTACATAGGAATGATATAAAATTTACATCAGAAAATAAGATAAACAAGGTACGTAGACCCCATTTATAAAAAACTCATTCATTCAAGCATTTATAAAAATTAAATCAAATCACATTGATCAATGTTCCATAATCATCCCCTTTATTATCATACATGTCATCACATGTTTCAATAAAAGATTACTCATACATCATCACATGTATCATATGTGAAGCCCCCAAAATAGGTCTACACAACCCATTCTGGGTAGCCAAAATATACATTATAGAATCCAAATACAAATCTTCTTAATTAAAACTATTAATTTATCGTGAAAAATACGACAACACATAAGCTGTGAGTTTGTATGCAAATAACAGTACTCACACTCCAAACCAATGAAACTTTACATAAAGGTACAGTCGATAACTTTTTTAGGAATTAAAATCTTTGAAAAATGCTCAAGAAAGTTTTCATACATGAGAGGTCCATGCATCTAAGTTATAATAGATATCATAGGACTTAAGAATTAACTTTGGTTGACTCAATAGACCTCAAAGAAGAATGAGAAGATTACTATCCTATTTATTCCAATGGTGTGAATCTTCTTTCCATATAATTATCTCCATTGTCTCAAACTGAGTATTATATTCCAACCATACTCCAAGATTATATAGATAATACTCATGAATATAGTTAGTAAGTGGATGCACACAACTATATCTTATGATAACACGAATTTTTTTGTTGTTAGACATCGTGTATGATAGTGGCAACACACCCTTTAAGCTCTCAATACAATTTTGTCCTCCTCATTCTAATGGGGTGCATTTTTTACGCTTTCAAAGTCAGATTCTCATCACCCTTTTATTGTTCACCAAAATTAACTATTAAATGACATATAAAATATGACACACATTTTAAGTCCTCAGTATATTTATATATTGTCATGTTGTTTTATAATGTATTGAGAAACTTCAACAGTCACAGACCATCAATTTATTCTCCTGTTATCCCCGTTCGACCCAGCTACACTCTTATTACCTGAAAGGAATTTTGAAGCAAAAGGGTGAGCACAAATAGCCCAGTAAAGAATATTATGACTAAAGATAATTAAATTATCAATATCCGTCATCAGTAATAAATCAGATATTTAGAACATATGAAAGATGATAAGAGTTTTCAACCATAACTGCAGCAGAATCAACAATTCATTATAAGAGTCAAGTATAACATAATATCTACTATCTCCTCTAAATTAAAAGTCCATCATTAATATTTCATTCCTGTAATACCCATCAACAGTTCTTTATTGTACCCAAGACAGAGAGTACTTTCATCACATGTCTTCACCTGAACCACTAAAGATTATAGTTAAATTCACAATTCATGTTTATAATAACGTAAATCAATAGTTTCTCTTTGTCCCAAAGGCTTAATAGAACTTTCACTCAATGTCCTTGCCACAAAGGATAAAGACACTCAATATTCATATTGTCTTTGCACCCTACACCAAAGACATTCAAATGTAACAAAAATGATCATGATCATACCAATCAATTGTCTATCTTTGCACTACAGGCCAAAGATATTCAACTGTAATATCAATGGTCATGATCATACCAATAAATTATCCATCTTTGTACTACGGGCCAAATATATCAATTAATAATTCATCTTTGTACTACGGGCCAAAGATATTCATCAATCAACAGTTCATATTTGTACTACGGGCAAAAGATAACTTTCAACATAATTTAAGTCTAAGAATTATGGCAATGACATAAAAAATGAATCAAGTGAGATCAAGGATAAATATTAGAGATTTATAATTTAATTTATCTAGAGTTCAAGAATGTCCAAATTGTCAACATGAAGATCATAACATGGATTCAATTTCATGAATAAGATTCATAAAAGATAACTTGGACAAAGAAAAGGAAATTAAATCACGTTGTGAATAGTACTCATGAATAGTACCGTATGAATAGTACCGTATAAATAGTAATATGAAATAAAATAATATCACTTACATAATATGGAGTATGAAAGAAAATGATATCCCTTATGAGTATGAAAGAATATACGAAATTGTAAATACATTTTCACCTGTTACGCGGTAATCCGCGTAGACAGATCATTTCCACAACTTAATAAAGAATAAATATGAAGGGTTATTCACCAAACATACGATAATCCGTCTAGACAGGTTATTCCCACAGATTAATAAGGAATAGAATGACAACCCTTATGAGTATGAAGAAAATAACATCCTTTATAAATACGAAGGAATTAATACCCCTTAACTTAGTAGGAGATTGGATACTACAATAGTGTAGTAACAGAATACTCCTCTCCTTTCTTTCTTATTCTCTCTCTATAGTTTCTCTCTTTATAGCTTTAGTGAATTAGTGAGAATGAAGGAAGAAATGAGCTTTTATTATAGAAGAATTCTAGTTTGGCCCTTGCAATGTGAAGAGGCAAGTGGCTTGACGCCTGGTAATGTGAAAAAGGTAAGTGGTTTGATGCCTGTAATGTGAAAAGGCAAGAGGTTTGACGCCTGTAATGTGAAAAAGCAGGTTGTTTGACGCCTGGTAAAGGCAAGTACTATTGGAGAAAGTGACTCTTAGATGATGACCTATGGATCCCATAGAATAAACCAAACTTACAACAAACGTCTCATGACAAACCTCTCTATTTATATCAAAAAATGAATAAATATCTACCATAAATCAGTTATCTTCAATCAACACATTTTTAATCTTTCAACAATTATTCATCAATAATATTATAACTCACAATATTGACAATTAGATCATTCCCAGGAAAGAGGGGGCTTTCCGATAAGGATTGCTCCCTATTGGCGCACAATTAAATAACATAACCCCTTTCCTCGACAGAACCTTCTAGACATTGTCAATAATGTAAATAATAATATGAATAATTGTGTTGTGTCAATTATTGATTTAATAATATAAAATATTGTGCAGATGATACTATGACAATAATTGAATCAATAATATGAGATACTATACAGCAACTACTGTGGCAATTATTGAATGAAACTGAGTGACTTCTTACGTAAGCATCAATAATCAGAGATACTGTGCAATATTATGTGCTACTGTGCAATAATGCGTATTACTATACTTTTATCGTCCGGTATTTCAACAGTTTAACGATAAAAGTTTTGTCGTTATTTTCATAAAAATGTTATTTCTGTCATTTTCTATATTTGACAGTTATTCCATTATGGGGTCCACCAATGATTGCGCCGTCGTACGAATATTCTTCAACAAAAAAAATATTCCCGACCTAACGAATATTTCCCGACACAACGAATATTTTATGACAACTTGCTTACTTTGTAAAATTTTTACATATCACCCTTACCTTTAACCTTTTATCAACTTAACCATTAACTGAATAAAATAATAATTATAAGAAAATTTGAATACTTTTATTTCATAAAATTTGGAGTCTTACATCATAAAACATTCAACTCATGAAAATAAAACATTCAATATATATTGATATCATTTAATGGGAAATATTAGTTAATATGAAATCCAATTTCAACTTCAATTAGTTATTATGAATTCCAATTCTAAATTTAATTAGTTATCATGAAACCAAATTCCAATTAAAATAAACTTCTTTATTTTAAACTAATTCCAAATCAAAATAAACATTTTATCTTAATTTGAAATCAATTAATAAATAAATATTATGGCGGGTTGGTGCGACAGCGCCGTTATTGAGCTTGTTACCAGCACGACCACGCCGTGTCTCCAGAATGCTTTATGGTGCCCAGAATCGGTAGTACCATATTTATACTTTCTATCAGCGCCGCAGCACCAGATCACGATTTTTTGCTTTTTTTCTCTCCAAAAAATATGATTTTATGCCAACAACTATGTTTAATTAAATTATTTTAAACATATATCAACATATATATATAAATCAAAAATAATTAATAACTCGCAAAAAGATGGCTCTGACACCATTGTAAGTTTGCAGAAACAAGATAATACATACAATCTTAGTGTAAAACAATGGAAGCATGACATAAATAGAATTTAAAATTTTCTGCAATCCCAGAAATCACCTTATGCGATATTATTAATTGACGATGGATAAAAGATATACCTTAAGAAGATGATAAATTCCTTGATGTGATCTTGAAGTTACAATCCTTTGTTCCTCCAAGCTTCTTCCAATCCACGGATCAAACGCATGCTACTCAGTGTGTGCAGCGCTCTAAAGTTGATCCACCAAGAGTATATTGATTGAAAAGTAAATTTAGGTTTCTATAAACCTTGGGTGGCTAACCCTAATTCTTTCTCTCACCTAACTCCTTAGATTGTAGAGAAGAATAGAATACCAATAGCTAATATGATTTTAGATTTCTCCAATTCTTAATTATAAATATTAAGCTATTTAATTTATTCTATTAATAAATTAAATATACTTAACTTATTATTATTAAGACAATTACTTCTAAGATAATATTTTTTTTATGGTGTGACCCTTTAGGTTTAATATTATGTCGATAGTATAATAAATAAATTAGAATCATTCTAATATTATTTACAATGAATTAAACTCCTTTAATTCATATACAAATAAATAATATTTATTCTATCATGAATAAATTATGAAATTAATGTTTAATAATATAGAACCTATTCAGTAATTAGTTACCGTACAATTCAATCCTTCTATCACACAATGTCCCGATCAAATATAAAACGTGAAATTTCTGTTAAGTTTTATTTAATTGATCATATGAATTTCGATTCAAAATTGCACAACTCTAGTTAACGTAAATTATAAACTCCTTTCTAATTTTCATTCACCCTAGGCAAGGATTCCTGAGTTTTCACTTATCGAATCGCATAGAACATTCACGTCCTTTACTGAAAGTGGTAGATCTTTTGTTGCTCATTCACCTATCTTCATGTACACTTTATTATACTCAAACATACCCTATAATATACCCTGAAGTATTAAGGAATATGGAAAAGTATAACTCAGAATACACAAGTTACTATGATGATCTCAAGTCCAAGAATCACTAGTACTACTATCACTTTAGGAACTCTTATTGACAGGTGAGTAAAACTCCATTAGGTGTTCCTTGAGCGAATTCACGTTCAGTAAACTTGTTCTCCAATAAGCATACATATACTTGTTTTAGTATCTTCGCATAAATGATTATGAGATCAACCATCCTCTTCAATAGAGCAAGCATAGTATTTACTAATCTATCCACATTTAGTAACTCCACATTAGTGATCCATCGATTAGGAACGTTCTAGTTTTGAGCAAGTCTTAAATTTAGATCTCATTAACATGAACTCTTCATGATTCTAAAAGCATTGCTTAAAAACTATGGATTTATCACATTTATTTAATTCAACTAATTAAACATGGATAAAGAATGATTTTAAATAAACAAATTCTTTTATTTATAAATGAACAAGAATAAAAATTAAATGCTTATCACATCCTATGTGATTGGCTTGAGGGTATAC
This sequence comes from Panax japonicus, assembly GCA_020205505.1. NCBI lineage: Eukaryota > Viridiplantae > Streptophyta > Magnoliopsida > Apiales > Araliaceae > Panax > Panax japonicus. The sequence goes on from CM035111.1 coordinate 29,679,934, forward strand.
TACTTTCCTAATCAGTGACCAACAAAAGGTATATATTTAATATAATTGCCTCTATTTTACTAAAAGCCTCTATTTTACTAAATGCCTCTGTTTTACTAATTACATATACTTTACTAACTAACTTTGTGTTGTGCAGGGTTTGAAGAATGCCATAGGTGAACTTCTTCCTCATGTTGAGCATAAAAATTGTGTTAAACACATTTATGTTAACTAGAGGAAGAGGTTCACTTCATAGGCACTAAAGAGAGTGTTTTGGGAAGCTTCATGTGAAACCCATGATCAAGCACACAATAGAGAAATGTCAGAAATTAAGAGGATTTTTGGCCCTACATATGATAAGATCGTTGAGCATAATCTAAAGCTTTGGTCTAAAGCATATTTTGGTACTCATTCAAAGGCGGATAATGTTGAGAATAACATGTCTGAATGCTTCAATGCTTGGATTATTAAAGCTAGGTATATTCTTACTAATTTATTACAAATTGTATTTATGTAATATATTACAATATAATTAAGTTACACCTATTCTTATATCTATAATGAAAATTTCCTAGGTAAATGCAAGTTCTAACAATGCTTTAAGAAATTCATGATCAAATCATGGTTAGATTGTATCACAAAAGTGATGTTATGCTTAAGTCTGAGGATTTTATTTGTCCACGAATTAAGAAGAAAGTTGATCCAGTCATCATTGCCTCTGCCCATTGTGATCCACGTTGGGATGGAAAAATCTCATTCTAAGTCAAAGAAAGAGGAAGAGCATTTACTTTGAATTTTAAAGATAAAACTTGTGCTTGTAGAGTGTGGGACCTTACTAGCATCTCATATTGTCATGATGTCTCAGAAATTTAATCAGTTTATCAAAAATATAATAGACTATGTAGCCCACTAGTATAATAGAGAAACTTACCTCAAGACTTACAGTCATACTCTTGAGGTATTAAATGTTGAAGATTTCTGGAAATTCATAGACTGTGACATCATGGGACCTCCACCAATGCGAAAGAAACGGAGAGGCAAACCACAGATGCTAAGAATGAGAGAAGGCTGGGAAGACAAAGAAAATCATGGTCAAGTTTAAAGGGTGAGTAGAGTAAGAAGAAAAATACATTGTAATATTTGTAGAAAATCTAATCGTAGAAAGAACTAATGCCCTGTTAGATAGCCCAATACAAGTGAGCAAGTTGAAGAGCCAACTGAACAGTCTACCAAGAGCCCACTATACTGCCTGGTGTAGTCATTAGAGAAAGGGACCAATTCAACCAAGTCAATATTCCAGCACCTAATGTAAGTTTTCACACGTATTGACTTGGAATTACATTTAGTATATGTACATTTTTTTAGTGAAAATGATAAAGACTAACTATGATATATATTACAGTCCAGAGGAAAAGGTAAAGAAAAGGTGGGATGTTATAATTAAAAAAACAAAGATAGACCCACACAAGCATTTATGTTTGTAAGTATTAAAGTCCTATATTACTATACTTTCCATGTTATTATTTAATTTCTGAGTTAATTTGAGACTTTTTTTATCTTTTTTAGATGCCAACTCCATGTGTGATGAATACTACTATTTTTCCAACCAATAATACCCCTCTAGTTAATACCCAACCAAATGAAGTACACCTTAGTGGAATAGGCTTACAAACACCAAGTCTCAGCTCAGTTTCCTCCTTAATTCTGTTGGTTTTTGAATTTATGATGTTTTGAATGATGACTAATTTAAGTATATTAGACATGTGCATGGTTCATGGTTTGTTATAATATTATTATTAATATGCATGTGTTATGGTTATTACATGAACACTTGTTGATTTCCTTCCGTTGGTATGTTGGAATATTTTAAAATTAAGGAAGATTTGATTTGGAGTTTATTAAGGAAGATTTGATTTGGAATTTATTAAGGATGATTTGAATTTGAGTTTATTAAGGAATATTGGTATTTATAATTTTTAATGCTATCAAATATTATTAGATGGGTTTATATATGTTATTCTAGTTGGCTCAAATTTCCTTCATCTATTATACAGAGTATTTCGTGGGTACTATAATTTATTTAAGGATATACTCTTGCTTAGTGGGACCCATAATTGTTAGTGGTACTTTGTATTCTAATTGAGAAAGGAGTCTTACTGAAGCTGTTTAGAGTTGTTGGGTCTCATCTTATCTTATCTCCTTGTTCCTTTATTTAAGGTGTTTTGCTTTGACTTGAAAACATATCCTTGATTTCCCAAATCAGTTGAACTCTTTAATTGCTAATATCATGGGGTATACCAACTTTGATATGCGTTTCCTATTCTATCACTTGTTCATAATTGTTGGTCAATATTGTAGCTAATATTATGGAATTTAAATCATCTGATTTCTTGCTATGGGATTTAAATCATCTGATTTATTGCTAACAATTATTTTATAACCGTTGGGTCTCTCTTTATATATAGTCTTATTTTCACGGCTAAGCACAAGAGGATACAAGAAGCTAATTCACGTTGCTATACAGAGAAGAATCATATTGAGAGCTTTCATTATTTATTTTCAGCTATTCATTGTACTGTCAATAATTCTTTGTGGCTGGAAAATAAGAAGTCTATTATAATTTCTTATATCATATTCAAAGTTCAAATCTTGTTTGGCTTGATCGATCCAGTAGTGGATAGGGTCTGTTCAAAGAGAGGTTTCAAGGTTGCAGAGGTGCAAAGGTCTCAGTGGTGAGAAAGGTTGCAGAGGTGCAAAGGGGGCAGAGGTTTCCATCAGTGGAAAACTTCTTTGTAACAGGGAGTTCTTTTTATTGTATTTAATTGAATATTATGTTTAATAAAAAGAGTCTCCAATCCTAGTTAGGATTGGACGTGGATTATGCCACTAGGTAGATGATAGGGGCTGAACCACGTAAAAATCTTGGTGTGATTTTTACTTCTGTTTATCTCTTTAATTGTCATTCACGTTCTGCACTTATTGTTATTCATGCCACTAATCCAGACACTAAAGCAGATAGGTCTAGTTGTCTGATAATCATAAATGAAGAACAGACACTAAAGCAGATAGGTCTAGCTGTCTGATAATCATAAACGAAGAACAGGCACTAAAGTAGACAGATGTAGCTGTCTGAATTAAACCTGTAGCAGAAAATTTCAAAAAGTTTTTATCATTTATCACTTTTAGATTAAACACCTATTCACCCCCCGTCTAGGTGTGCACATACATAGAATTACATTGGTATCAAAGCAAGACTCTACTAATATTGATCGTTGCAGGTCGTAGGGGAAGATCCTATGGCACACCTAAACTTTCAAGAAGGTCAGTCCACAAGTAGGCCACCGCTGCTGTTCGGAAGTGAAAACTTCAACTTTTGGAAGTTCAGAATGAAGATTTTTCTTAAAAGAGACCCATGGGAATGGTGGGTTATTGAAAATGGACCTATCATTCCTAGACATGATGATGGCAAACCAAAGGCTCTCATGGAGATGGATGCAAACGAAAGCTATATGTTTTCCTGCAACTCAAGAGCCATAAACACCTTGCTAAGCGGAATAGTCCAAGCTGAAATTGATAAAGTATCATCGTGCAACACAGCAAAAGAAATGTGGGATACAATCTTAATGAGCCACGAGGGAACTACTAAGGTGAAGGAAGTCAAGCTAAGTATGTTGATGCAAGAATATGAACTCTTCAAATTAGAAAAAGATGAAATAGTTAATGAAGCTCAAGGGAGATTTCTTACTGTAATGAACTCTCTAAGTATGCTGGGATGGAAAATTGATCAGATGGAAATTAATAGAAAGCTGCTAAGAGTCATGCCCAAACGGTTTGCTCCGAAAGTCACAACTCTCCAAGACTCACTAACAATTAGTACCATGGAAACTCTTACCTTGTTTGGAGAGCTTTGAAGAATTTGAAAATCAACTCAAGAGGTATGATAAAGAGGATGAAGCATTAATAAAGAAAACATTGGCACTTCAAATCGAGAGCAATGATGAAAGTGATCACGAAGATTTTGATGAAGAAATTGAAATGCTCTCAAGAAAACTCGAGAGACTACTTCAAAGAAAGAAACAAAGAAAAAATCAAAAAGGTAGCTCAACTCAAGTGAGTAAGTCCAAAACGGAACAAGAAGAAGAAACTGTCCAACTCTGTTTCATGGAACTAGAAGATGATGATCAACTTGAGGTAAAAAAATTTCATGAAGCTTTTGAAATATCTATGCCTGAATTTATTGCTTTACAAAATGAAAATCAACAGCTCAAAAAGAAAACTGCCTATTTTAAGAATTGTGTAAATGAGCTAATGAATGAAATTAAGTCGCTTATTAAAGAGAGAGAAGAAAATGAATATCTTAAAAATGAAAATGAAGTGTTAAAAGAAAATTTAAAAATGAGAGATGCATGCATAGATGCTTTTAATGATGGAAAAATAATGAATGTTCAACATGATGATAATATAACAAATGCAGAAATAGCATCTTTAAAAAATGATCTTGCTAAATTTGTGCAATGAGAAGATAACCTAAATGTTATGTTAGGGGCACAAAGGTCTAGTCTTGATAAACAAGGAATTGGGTATAATCCTATTAAAAATGTGGAAAATAAGACTAATAATAATATTAGAATGATTAATAGTAAACCAAGGTTTAAGCCACTTTATTGTTCACCATTTGTTACTTGTAAAAAATGTGGTTTTAAAGGTCATTTTGATTCTAATTGTAATAAAATTAGAATAAAACAAATTTGGATAAAGAAAAGTGATTTATATGCTACTAACCCAAAAGGACCCAAGAAGATTTGGGTACCAAAAAGATAGAGACTATTTATTTGTAGGTGTCTCAAGATCAAAAAGGAGATGGATGATTCTTTACTTTGAGAGAGTAAGTTACCTATAAATTATTTGGCAAAATCTGTAAGTACCTCATGTTGTTTTTTAAATAGAGTTTTAATTAAATATATTATTATAAAAACTCTATGGATTTCATATTACAAGGGTTCATAACATCATCATTTATTATGTCAAATGCTCCATATTTAATATACATGACAATCTTAACAAAAGGTTGATTAGGTAACAAATTACAAAGGTATGATTATATTGTTTACTTGCTATATGTGATTTTGTTATAACCTGTTCTATTGTCATTCTTTATGCTTATTTTTTTAATTTCGCAAATAGGGATGAGATAACTAACTTCAAATAAATTGATATGAATTATTTTTTGTTGATGACAAAGGGGGAGAGATATAACTTGATGATTTATTTCTTTTTGATAATGACAAAGGGGGAGAGATATTTGGGTATATTTGTTTTAATTGGTATTCATGTTGATATTGAGATACTATATTATGCTGGAATATGCAATGATGGTTATTTGGATAAAGTAATTTTCTTTTGCTCCTTAATATGTATAAATTCAGGGGGAGCCATATACTTAGGGGGAGCATGTTGGTGCATAAATTGTAATCATCAAAAAGGGGGAGAAGGTTGGTTTTTGAATTTATGATGTTTTGAATGATAACTAATTTAAGTATATTAGACATGTGCATGGTTCATGGTTTGTTATAATATTATTATTAATATGCATGTGTTATAGTTATTACATGAACACTTGTTGATTTCCTTCTGTTGGTAAGTTGGAATATTTTAAAATTAAGGAAGATTTGATTTGGAATTTATTAAGGATGATTTGAATTTGAGTTTATTAAGGAATATTGGTATTTATATTTTTTAATGCTATCAAATATTATTAGATGGGTTTATATATGTTATTCCAGCTGGCTCAAATTTCCTTCATCTATTATACAGAGTATTTTGTGCGTACTATAATTTATTTAAGGATATACTCTTGCTTAGTGGGACCCATAACTGTTAGTGGTACTTTGTATTCTAATTGAGAAAGGAGTCTTACTGAAGTTGTTTAGAGTTGTTGGGTCTCATCTTATCTTATCTCCTTGTTTCTTTATTTAAGGTGTTTTGCTTTGACTTGAAAACATATCCTTGATTTACCAAATCAGTTGAACTCTTTAATTACTAATATCATGGGGTATACCAACTTTGATATGCGTTTCCTATTCTATCTCTTGTTCATAACTATTGGTCAATATTGTAGCTAATATTATGGAATTTAAATCATCTGATTTCTTGCTATGGGATTTAAATCATCTGATTTATTGCTAACAATTATTTTATAGTCGTTGGGTCTCTCTTTATATATAGTCTTATTTTCACGGCTAAGCACAAGAAGATACAAGAAGCTAATTCATGTTGCTATACAGAGAAGAATCATATTGAGAGCTTTCATTATTTATTTTCAGCTATTCATTGTACTGTCAATAATTCTTTGTGGCTGGAAAATAAGAAGTCTATTATAATTTCTTATATCATATTCAAAGTTCAAAGCTTGTTTGGCTTGATCGATCCAGTAGTGGATAGGTTATGTTAAAAAGAGGTTTCAAGGTTGCAGAGGTGCAAAGGTCTCAGTGGTGAGAAAGGTTGCAGAGGTGCAAAGGGGGCAGAGGTGTCCATCAGTGGATAACTTCTTTGTAACAGGGAGTTCTTTTTATTGTATTTAATTGAATATTATGTTTAATAAAAAGAGTCTCCAATCCTAGTTAGGATTGGACGTGGATTACGCCACTAGGTAGAAGATAGGGGCTGAACCACGTAAAAATCTTGGTGTGATTTTTACTTCTGTTTATCTCTTTAACTGTCATTCACGTTATGCACTTTTTGTTATTCACGCCACTAATCCAGACACTAAAGCAGACAGGTCTAGCTGTCTGATAATCATAAACGAAGAACAAACACTAAAGCAGATAGGTCTAGCTGTCTGATAATCATAAACGAAGAACAGACACTAAAGCAGACAGGTGTAGCTGTCTGAATTAAACCTGTAGCAGAAAATTTCAAAAAGTTTTCAGCGTTTATCATTTTTAGATTAAACACCTATTCACCCCCCCCCCCCTTCTAGGTGTGCACATACATAGAATTACAAATTCAAACTAGAGGAGGGGGAAAAAAGAAAGATAGATGTTGGAAGCCAAGAATCCACACGAAGGCCATATAAAATTCTAAGGAAGAAGGGTGGAGCAAAGTTAGATATAAATTAGGATTTCTATCTTTTGGGACTGAGCTTTTGGGAGATTAAGTTATTATGAGATTAACTAGTGTTTTTTAAACTATTTCTACTACTAATATATTTGTGCTTGGATGTAGTATTCTATTCAATTAGTATTTTGCATGTAATTATGGTATTGAATGATGGTTCATGACAGGGATTGAATGTTGATAAGTTGTGATGGTTAGATTAGGATAGGGTTAAGGTATAATTTTTTCAACTAGGATTGAATGCTTATGAATATGAATATATTATGCTTTGAAGTGGATGATTATGGTTATGTGTTTTACTATATATTCTTATATCTAGTTGGGATTGAATGAAGTTTGTGATTACTTCTTACAGGTGTAATAAGTTGATGAATGTATTTTGGAATATGAAATGCTCTATAATGGTTGTTTTGAAGTTTTTATACTCTATAGTGCTCTGTAATGAGTTGTTATGATTAATAATATGGTAATTATTAAGTTGTGGTGCTAAGATTAGGAAATGGTGTAACAAGTTAGTGTTGTTATGGTTTATGACAGGGTAAATATATGATGGATCAGTGTGTGTTTATGGTCCTGAATTTTAGTACTCATGCACTGCTTTTGTATTTTTTTGACTTAATAACTTGTTTGGTGTATAGGTTGTTGTCACATGCTTTCATTTGTTGGTGTCGCATTAAACATGAATTCATATTAAACCTTCAATACATACATTCAGTTCTGAAAAAAAAGTATTCAATTCAACACTAAACATACATTCAGATTTAAGCCAAATCAGTCTTCAATACTGATGAGTGAGTTTTATACGTATAAATTGAGTACTTTTACCTGGATGAATTGTGAGTTCTTGGGTATTTTTTGTTCCTTTTTATGTGATTTTATGTTTTTGTGTAGGAAACAGAAATGGGAGCAAAATGGTTGCGTTATAGTCAATTTGGAGTTGCAAAGGTGCCTCAGTGCTAGAATATTCGTTCGTTCGACATCCGTTGATAAAAGAGCCATAACTTTTTATCCGGGAAGAGTTACGAGACGTGTCACCTATCAAAACGAAGATCGCGAAGAAATCTATAAGGTTAGATAGGAGGTGCAGCGCAAATGCACTGCTATGGAGCTCTATTGTGCTAGATGTAGCGCTGCTGTGCTACTTTGGATTGTTGTTGCGCTAGTTCGAACGCGGGGGTTATTTTGTTGAATTTTTCACTTCTAATTGACTCGGGCTTGTCATATTGATTCCTAATGGGATTAAATGTCTACCAAGCTACATAGAGGATATAAATACACATAAAATAGGGTTACAAAGGAGAGAAGACTTAAAGTGGTCAGGAAATAAGTAGCATATAGTTAAGGTTTTAAGGAGGCACTTCAAGGTTGCAAGGATTGAAGAGAGTGGTGAAGCTTGACTGTGACAGCGTTCATTCTTCACTCTTAATTTTATCTCTTGTACTTTAAGATGTTTTCTAAATTTATTGTATTGTTTATTTTATTATTTAATATGAACAAGTTTTTTATTGTGATTGCAATGGAACCCAATGTCTAGCTTTTATTAATTTATTCTCTTATTGATTAGGGTTGATTATATATGAATTGTTTTTGATGTTTTGTGCTTCATAAATGATTATCTAGCAAGCAATTATATGTGATAACCTATATGAAATTGAAAGATAGAATATAGGTTTAAATCTGGATATGATTACATGCGTCTTGATCATTCTTCTTAGGAGTGAATAACTTGATTTGTGTTTAGAATAGGAATATACCTAAATATCGTGTGTTGCCAATTTGAGAATTTATTCTTAATGAATTTATTCTTCATTACTTCATATAAGAATATAATGAAATAATATGAATGAATATGTTATATAATTACTTGAGAAATGATTATATGGATAATCAAGAATTCTCGGTTAATAATTTGTTATAACTAATTCAGTAATAAGAGAATGAAGAGATTTGAGTGAACCATTGGGTGAAATTATAATCTTAGTCTTTTAATTTGTTAACATTTTCGTAATTTAGTTAATCTCTTAACTTCGATTGTTTAAATAAAATTGAATCGATTATAAATTAGTGGTTGGAGTAATTACTTTTTACTATTCCTTGTGGGATCGACAACTTTCTTATCATTATATAAATTATGGACCATGTACACTTGCACGTGAATTTTCTAGTATAGATTTAGCTCAACAAGTTTTCAGGCATCGTTGTCAGGGAGTATTAATAATTATTGTTCCAATATTAGTATACGTCGATTTGGTTTTAGTTTAAATGTTTCTTTTTATTTTTGTTTTAATTATGTTTTTCCAAGATACGCAGGTACAAGGAACCATGACACCTTATAATGATCAATAGTCTATTGCAAGGAATAATCAACCAAATACATTAGGGATTAATAAAAAGCAATGTAATTTCTGTATTAGTTGCACAGATAACAACGTTGTCGAAGAAGATGGATGCCTTTGAAACATAACTTAATCAGAATGCGCTGGTAATTTGTGGATTTTATAATGGAAACCATCCAAGCCATCAGTTCGCTTTCAGTCCCGAATCAGTACCGTATGGTGGCAACTTCGATAACTACTCCAACGAGTTTGTCTACCAGAACAATTACAATCATGACTGGTGTAAGACCCCAACTTTTATGAATAAAGATTATTTTTTCTAAATATCATTTTGAATAATAAGGTGTGGATTTGATATAATGTTATAGTTGTGGGTAATATTTACAAATTTTTCAAAGTAAGCAAGTTATCATAAAATATTCGTTTGGTTAGGGAATATTCGTACGACAGAACAATCATTGGCGGACCCCACGGCAGAATTACTGTCGGCGTTAGAAAACAACAGAAATAACTTTTTATTAAAATAATGGTAAAAGTTTTACCGTTAACTGTTGAAATACCCGGTGATAAAAGTAAAGTAATACGCATAGTTGCATAGTAGCACACGGTATTTTACAATATCTTTGATTATTAATGGTTGTGACACCCCCAAATCCCGGTACTTCATTACCTCAAGATTTGGTGTTCACGTAATCAAAATATTCATATCTAACTACTCAATCATAATAAATTGAATAATAAAAACCTGTCCATAAAGGATTACTTTAATAAAAATATTATCTCACAGGTTCTCTAACCTTTAATACAATCATTCAAGTGCGAAAATAAAATTATTACATCACATCATTATTAAAAGTCTATCATCATAACGATTTAAGCAAAATTACAAGTCTTCATCACTTGTACATTTTTCCCTTTCATTTGCTAGTTGTAGGTTTATCTACCTTCTCAATCATAGCTGTAAAAAATGTATAAATATGCAAGAGTGAATAAACAAAGCTCACTTGAAATAAGAATAACTATCATTACATCATTTGCCAAATAATAGGCTCAATAGAACTGAATTATATGTTCTATTATCATTTCAACATTTGCCAATTCATAGGCTCAATAGAACTGAATGATTTGTTCTATTAACATTCTTAAATATACTACTGAGGGTCAAATGACCATGAACCATGTCCACAGTTATAAGTAATCTTTCAACTTTAACTTTAACAGTCATATGACTATAAGGACTCCACCTACTTAGGGTGATCAATCCTTCGTACAATGTATTGTGCACAACCATTTCAACGCTAAACAGTAAACCCCTAAACATATGGTTGTTCATCTCAGTATTTAGAGTACAAGTCCGCACCAAAGAAAGTTTGGTTTGGATAAACTTTCAAGGGTAATTGAAGTTTAATGATCATCAACTAGGGAACTAGTTGAATCAACAATGCTTGATAATACAACAGTTGTTTAATAACAACATAACTTAGAACATTTGAGAATCATAAATGAACTAATTCTACATATCTAACACATGCTTGAAATAACTATATAGCATAAGTATTCAATAGAATGAATAAAATAGTTAACCTTTGCTTGAACAGTAAAATAAGCTAAGGTTCGAGTCTTATAACATTAGAATGATATTCCTGAACGTACATTTAACTGATAACAAGCTGGAAACTAAAACTTGCCCAACAATGTATTAACTCATGTAAGGAATTAAAACAGTTCAATAATAGAGACGAGAGTTCAAAAACTACGCTCCTTATATAATAATAGAACTTAAGAAACTTGCTTAATTGTAAACAAGTTAGAATGAATCAATATAATAATCGAACTAACTCAATGAAAATGTAGAGTTAGAAAACTTGCACAATGTAATAAATGAACCAGCTTAACGAAAGTGTAGAGTTAGAAAACTTACCTCGAGCGTAAGCTATAAAATTAAACTCACGATCATCTACACATAATTTTAGAACCACAATACCTATTAGACATGCTAACATATCATAACATGATCATTACCATCCACATTTCAGAAACTCTAAGTGTTTTACTTCGCAACCCTTGTCTAACGTTCATTATGTAAACCAAATTATCACATAACGCATTCTTGATTTACTAATCACTTTTAACATTTTGAATTCATAATCCACATAACACAACTCTGTAATAGCCTTGTTTTTACATGATGGACTCATTACCATAACCTTTAGCTAAGCCACAAAGAATGCCCAAAGTCTGCAGAATAAAAAGACTTCAGTGTCTGGAAATGGCCACTCGCGGCGGCCGCGCGAGTTTTATATGGGGATGCCGCGCGACAGTTGCACGCCCGCGCCTAAGGGTTGCGTACCCACGCGACTTGCAGAATCCAGTTTTGCAGAACAGAGCCACGACACTCTTCTTAAGCCAACTAACACGAATTTCACCCATCAAACAGTGATAATAACACGTAAAATAAATATACAACTATCATAAACATGATTGCTAACATATACAATCACTTAACACAATTTAACAACTACTAACACTATTTTAATTTCTCAATTTTCATATTTTTCACATAAAACTCCAATTTTTGATATTCATCCCAAAAATCATCATTGTGAATTCATTATTTGGCCAAATCACTCCATTCCAATTACGTTATGCTCGTATTTCAACAAACTAGCATAAAAAAACTAAATTAACATTTTAGCATGCAATTTGACCCTCAAAATTGATACCTACACAGCCACACATGAAAAACATAAACATTGATAAAAAAATTCTACTATTAACTGTAATTAGCATGAATTTCTCGTTTAAGACACAATCTACAGTTATCATATACTCATATAATCACAAGTAATCCCATAATATAGCAACAATTCAACAATTTGAAATTCACAGATTATATAAAAGTTGTCGTAACCCTCTTAAACATATATATATATATATATATATAACACTAATGTTGTGTAAAAATACCTTGAATTTTCTTGCAATCCTTGTTAACTCACTAGAATTTACCGTGAAGATTCTTAAGCTTTCTCTCAGTTTCTCTCAACTCTCAATTCTCTGAACTCTCAGACTTAGCCAAGCGCATAAAGAAAAAATGATATGGCCAAGCGTAAGAACAAAACTGCTACTTCTTAGTACACATACTAATTGTAATATTAGTTACATAGTAAACGTAAATATTATTAATATATTATATTTATTATTTATTTTATTTAATTTAAATAAACTAGAAATCTCAAAAGACATAAGGCTTGTTTGGCAAAATCCTTTAATTATTAAAGAATTAATATATTAAGCCTTGTTTGTTAAAACTAAATTAAACTACTTTAATTTATTTTAATAACTCCTTATAATATAGTTATTTGTCACACTATATTTAATCAAGCTTTCATATTTATTTTAATTAATGCAATTCACAATTAATTAAATAAATCCTTTAATCACATAACAGAATACAAATGATTAATCATTTAAAGTGAAATATTAATATAATAATAATTTCCTTATTTCATCAATTATTTATTTAATACATAATTAACTAAACAAAATTAAATCAATTGAACAAATATTTATTCAACGATAATCACATCCATTAAATATTTATATAAATCAATAAATATTTAATAATACATTTAAAATTCTGGAATGTTACATCATTCCCTCCTTAAAAGGATTCTGTCCTCAGAATCATAATTCAAACAATCAAAACGTCACAATGCTTACGTGAGAAGTCACTCAGTTATACTCAATTATTGTCACAGTAATTGCTGGATAGTATCTCATATTATTGATTCAATTATTGTCACAATATCATCTGTACAATATTTTATATTATTAAATCAATAATTGAGACAACAAAGTTATTCATATTATTATTTGCATTATTGACAATATCTAAAAAGTTTTGTCGAGAAAAGGGGTTTGGTCACCTAATTGCGCGCCAATAAGTAGAAGTCCTTATCGGAAAGCCCCTCTTTCCTGTGAATGGTCTGGTTGTTAATATTGTGAGTTATAATATTAATGATGAATAAATGTTATTAAAAATATATTTAGTGAAGCCAAGTAAATTGAGATAAATAGAGGGGCTTTTATGAAGTATTTATTGTAAGTTTGGCTTATTACATAGACCCCCACTTACCCATATTTCAAAATCGTCGGTAGAAAGTTATCTCAATTTTATTTTATTACTTATATATATATATATATGTGTGTGTGTGTGTGTGTGTGTTGTGTGTGTGTGAGGATATATATATATATAATATATATATATATATATATATATATAATAAGATGTTTTTTATATAAAATAAAATATATTATATTTTATTGTATAGTGTTTGCATAGTACTGCATAATGTTGTATAGTACTGCATAGTGTTTGCATAGTGATGCAAAGTAAAAACAAAATTTTTAAAAGTTTCAGCCGGTGCGCGCCCGTGATTTCCCCCAACTGTTCACCCGTGATTTTTTTTTAAATAGTGCCTTGTCACTCTCCTATAAATAGGATGCTTAGTTTAGAAATAAAAATCACACCAGAATCAGAGAATTCTTCTTCTATAATATTGAGCGTATTTCTTTTGAGTTTAAGGAAGCTTTGAGTGTAGAAAATAGTATAAATTTTCTTCAAGAATATCACCGCCATACCAGTCAAAAATACTCTCCTTTTATGGTAAGGGATATTATTTTTGTTCAATATTCGTAAGAAATAATATTTTCTTCCATACTATGTAGTATATAAGTAATATTATTTCGTTTCATATTCCTAATTCTACTCTTATGTTGATAAGTATTGCTTCTATACTCCTTGAAATTAGTAGAATATCCTTGAAATTTGTGTTTCATCTAGTATTGTTTCACAAGAATATTTTTCTGAACATTCTTATTAAATTTTAATCTTTTCATGTCAGGGTACTATTCACGGGGTAATATTCACCCGGAGTACTATTTATGAATTTCTGTCCAAATTATTTTTGATACATGAATATTATTCTTGAATTTTACTCCACAAAGCAGTTATCATGTTGAAAATTTGGACATTTTTAAACTCTAGATAAATTAAAAATCTTTAATATTTATCCTCGATTTCGATTGATTAATGCTTATATCATTGTCATCATCCTCATGCTTATATTGTGATGAAAGTCATATTTGGCCCATAGTGCATAGATGGACTGTTGATTGGTTAATTATAACCAGGAATTATGTATCGGTATAATTAAGACCTATAATGTTACAATGATGTGGTAAAAGTCATCATTGGCCCGTAGTGCATTGATGGACAATTGTTTGCATGATCATGACCATTCGTGATAATAATTAATATCATTGGCCCGTAGTGCATGGATAATTCGTGGATGTGATACTAATGAATATCATTGGCCCGTAGTGCATGGATAATTCAGTGATATGTATTATTTATTGAGCTGTGTTACTGCGATAAAATATTGATGATGAACTTTCAAATATAGAAGATAGTAGATATCATGCTCTACTTGACTCTTCTAATAGATTGTTTGTTCCACTGCAGTTAAACTTGTTGTTTATTATATTCTATCAGTTTTTATACTATTGAAGGCTAAGGATTATTCTGCATTATCTTAGTCATAATATTCTTTACTGAGCTAGTTGAGCTCACCCTTTGCTTTCATTGTTCTCTTTAGGAAATGAGAATATAGTTGGGACTAGTCGAGGAATGGAGTGATGGTCCAGATGGTTGCTATAGTAGTCCTCACTATTCTGTGAAATAGTGTGATAATAACTATAATGAGGACTTTATTTGAGTTTGGATATTGTCTAAGAGAAAATATTTGTGTTAAAACTCTCAGTTTACGTTTGTCATATCGTATAAATTAAGTTTGTATTTGAATTATGTACCATGTATTTGGCGAATCGGAATGGATTGTGTATGCCTATTTTGGGGGTGTCACAGTTGGTATCAAAGCTTAGGGATATGGTCCCTGGCTAAGATTTGAGGCTAGAACTAGGAGGGGAGAGATGAGTAAATCCTTCGCTAGTATGACTTACCTAAGCTTAATTGTTATTTAATTGGTCGATCAGAATATAGGGAGAATATATGGCATGTCAATTATCCCTTATTTTATGGTAGTGTTTGAAAATGGCATCTAAAAATGTTGAGATAAGCAATGGAGCACGAGACCGTTGAGTCACCGATGATCAATAACCAGGATAATGTGCATCAGAAAGGCAATAATCCTCATGTAAACAACAACACCGACCAAATGATGAACGACGGGATGTTTAGAAACTTTCTATAATTCATGCAACATCAGACGAGAGAGACTCATGTTCAAAATGCAGGTGGAAACACTAGTAACTCACGGCTGGTCATCGCTAAGCAATTCAAGGAGTTGGGACCACCAGAAGTTTTTGGGAAAACTAGAACCACTTAAGGCAGAGACGTGGATTAAGTAGATCATCAAGATATTTGATGTCTTAGGATGCTCTAAAAGTAAAAGGTTCCCTTTGCCACCTTCATGTTGTGAGGAGAGGTAGATCATTGGTGGGAATCTATAAAACGTACTCAGATTGCCGCATTGAAGATGTCTTAGGAGAAGTTCCAAAAAAAATTCAACGACAAGTACTTTCCTGAAAGTATTCGTCACATGAAAGAGGTAGAATTCATTAAGCTGGAGCAAAATAATATGACTGTATCGCAGTACGAGGCTAAGTTTGCCAAGTTATCCCAGTTTGCATCCCATTTGGTAGATAATGAGGAGTGTATGACGTGAATATTTCTGCGAGGTTTGAAACCCGAAATACGTCAATACCTCATTTCTCAAAAACATTGCTTTTCTTCAGATGTTGTGAATATGGCTTAGTTATTGGAGCGCGATAATGAGTCAACCCAACCAAGAGATAGCAACCGACAAAATGATAATACCAGTGGTAGCAGTCATCGAAGCGGTGACAACAAACGTGGAGGAAATCAATATGCCAGAAATGGTAACCACTTCGGTGGTAATCCTGGCCAAGATAATAGAAGTGGAAATTTCAAAAAGAGGAGATTCAACAATGATGGAAAGACAAAGCATCAACACTGGTTTTCAAGGAAAGAGAATGACCATCGGTCGTATGCTACAAATGTAGAGGGGAGGGACACATCATTCCAAATTGTACACAGCAACCTAAAGCGTGTTATAATTGCTAAAGAGAAGGTCACCTAGCTTGATTTTGTCGTGTAGTGAAGTTAAGTCCAGCTGGGATAGAGACACCAAAGGTTATCCCAGACAAGACAAAGCCGGTAGTTCAAGGGAGAGCGTTTGTCGTGACTCCCAAAAAGTGAGGAACATGAATGAGGTTATCACGGATAAGCTAATCATAAACTCTTGCGAAGTCTATACCTTATTTGATACAGGTTCTACCCATTCTTTTATTTTACCTACTTACGTTCAACGTTTAAATTTGACTCCAGAGAAATTAGACTTTGACTGGAGAAATTAGTCTTTGACTTATCTATTGGGAGAAACCTTCATTACATCCACTGTTTATAAGTCTTATTTGATTCAAATCGACACCCTCACATTACCTATAGATCTTATCTCTTTGAAAATAGTTGCATTTGATGTGATTTTAGGGATTGATTGGTTAACTACTCATCATGCTAAAATTGATTATTTTCGTAATGTTGTTAGCTTTCGTATTCCTAACCAACTTATTATGTGAATTCAAGCAACTAAACCACTAAAGTCAATCACTTTCATATCAATCCATAAAGCCATTCGCTTATTGAAAAATGGATGTCAAGCTTTCTTAGCCCATGTCACAGATTTAAACAAAAATACGTCAAATTTGAATAATATTTCTATTATTAATAAATTTCCTGACGTATTCCCTAAAGAACTTCCTGACCTACCCCCAGAGCGTGAAATCGAGTTTTGTATTGACCTTGAACCCGGTACAAAACAAATTTCCAAAACCTCATATCGAATGGCTCCTATTAAACTTCAGGAGTTAAAAACCCATCTGTAAGAACTGTTAGACGTCAATTTCATTCATCCTACTACGTCTCCTTGGGGTGCTCTTGTTCTATTTGTGAAGAAGAAAGATGGGAGTATGCGAATTTGTATTGATTATCGGGAGTTGAATCATGTCACCGTCAAAAATAGGTACTCATTGCCTCGCATTGATGACCTGTTTGACCAGTTGCAAGGTGCTAAATTCTTTTCAAAGATCGATCTTCGTTCCGGATATCATCAGTTAAAGATTAAAACTGATGACATTCCAAAGACTGCTTTTAAAAATCAGTACGGGCATTACGAATTTCTAATCATGTCTTTTGGATTGACTAATGCTCATGCTACCTTCATAGATATGATTAACCGAGTATTGAAGGAATATTTGGATCATTTTGTGGTTGTCTTTATTGATGACATCCTCATATACTCCAAAAGCTGTGAAGATCATGAGCAAAACTTGAGGCTGATACTCCAAACGCTTCGTGAAAAAAAGATGTATGCCAAGTTAAAGAAATGCGAGTTCTGTATTGTAACATTTCAGAATTTTAAAGTGTAATATTAAATATTTATTGATTTATATAAATATTTAATGGATATGTTTATTATTGAATAAATAATTGTTCAATTTGAGTTGATGTGATTTAGTTAATTATTTGTTGAATAAATAATTATATTAAATATTAAATATTTATTTGCAATATTAAATATTTATTGAATTATATAAGTATTTAATGGCAATTTGAGTTAGTGTGATTTAGTTAATTATTTGTTGAATAAATAATTAAGGAGCCAAGTAAATTAATTGTTATGAGATTATATACCAATTTAATTTAATAAGTAAGCTACAGAGCTTATAGTGATTTAAACAAGTTATAATATTTTAAATGGGAAATTATAATTTAAAATATTAGTTGGTTAAATAAAATTATAATTATAAAAGAAA
This sequence comes from Panax japonicus, assembly GCA_020205505.1. Taxonomy (NCBI): domain Eukaryota; kingdom Viridiplantae; phylum Streptophyta; class Magnoliopsida; order Apiales; family Araliaceae; genus Panax; species Panax japonicus. The sequence continues at coordinate 29,698,284 of CM035111.1, forward strand.
TTATAGTTATGTGATATTAAATTATGTGCTAAAGTAATTTAATAGATTAATGTTTTAATTGATTTATTAATTAAATAAAAGTGTGACTAATAACCTTACTATAAAGGAGTTACTAAAATAAATTAAGGGAGCTTAATTCAGTTTTGCCAAACAAGGCCTAATGCCTATTAAGTCTTTTATCTAATTGTGTTTTACCAAACAAGGCATAAGAGTTAATTGATTATATTTTTAGTGGTTAGCCAAACAAGCCTTATGGTTTTTGATTTTCAAAATAAAAATAACTGATGTCAGTTAAGTTAGAGTTTTATTATATATTTAATATATACATTATATCTATATACGTTATATTATTTTACGTATGTTAGAGTTAGGAAGAAAGAAAGCTCAGAAGAAGAAAAAAGGAGATAAGAAGAAAACTATAGAGAGAAAAAGTGAGAAATTCTAACAGGTTTGAGAAAGGAATTAGAGAAAAGCTTGATAATCAAAAGGAGAACTATCATCTTCATAATCAAAGGTAGGAGCTCAATCTTTTTCTTCAAAAAGTTTAGTTTTTCTTCTTCCAAAAAGTTCTCTGTAAAATATTTTAAATAGATGAATTGTTGATATATATATATATATATATATATATATAACTTGGTATTATAATTGTTTGTAAAAGATTTTCAAGAATTTGTATGTAATTATAGAGAAATTAAGTCATGTATGTATGAGTTTTGTGAAGAAAACCATATTACAGTGTTTACATGAAAATATATATGAATATGGCATAATTTAAAATAGAAATTAAGGCTTAATTAATTGTTAAATTGATAAATTAATTATTAGAATTGATAGAGTATGTAAAATCATAATCATGATGTTTTGAATTTATTGTTTTGATTGAAAAACAAAATCACAGTGTTGATTTCCATTGAAAATATCAAAAATGGAGTTTTGACCAAAAGCATTGAAATTGGGTGTTGTATAATTGATGTCTATGTTATTTTATGAGTAGGAATATGTTAGAAGTCTTCACAATATATTTATATGAAGTTTATATGTGTATTACATGATAATCAGTCTATAGACTCGAGCTTTTAGGTCAATTTGGCTTTTTGTTCATGCTGTTGCCGAGGCTTGTCTCTGGATTCTGGACTCAGGCGCCGCAGTGCGGCCCAGCAGTACAAATCTCGCGCCGCAACGTCGGCGCCACGCCGCAGCGCCAACCAATGGTCCTGTGACCCGCGCCGCAGCGCCAACTCAGTACCGTAGCGCGAACCACAGTGTAAATTGTGGCGTCGCAGCGCGAGTTAGCAGAATGTTCTGACAGTTTTGTTTTAGTGTACAAAACTTGAAAATAAATGTTATGCGTTAATAATAATAATGTTAAATGATAATTTCAGTAGTATTAAACTATGAATGATCATGTTATTAAGTGTTACCTACTTGTAACATAGTTGATTATGTGAATGGGTAATTTATCACATATGATAAATATATATTTGTTTATATAAATATACAATGTTGGTAATGACTAACTATGTCAATATGTCATATGTATAGGGTATTAATTCAAGTGGTAAGGGTTTAGCTTGTGCTAAAGGCAAGTTCTCTAACTCAAAACTTCATTGTGCAAGTTTTTCTAACTCTATTTTATAATTGAGCAAGTTTTCTAATCCTTTGTCTTATTGAGCTAATTATTGTTTTCAATTCGATTATCTTATAATGATGTAAGTGGTCTAAACTTTGGTTTGATGTTGAACAAGTTATTCTTTTATTTCAATTAGTGATTATCATGCATAACTTAATTGCCATGCATGTTTAGTATTAAATCCTAATTAACCTTGGCTTAGTATTGTTCAAGCAAGGTATGCTATATTTATTCAAATTGTATGCTATTAGATTATTCCTAATACATGACTTGAGTTACTATGATTGATTCAATCACTATTATTCTATAGTATAGTGTTGTTGGTCTTATTCAACTACTCCTTAGTTGATGTTCGTTAAATTCCAAATTTCCTTGAAAGCTTATCCAAACCAAACTTACTTTGGTGCGGACTTGTATTCTAAATATTGAGATGAACAACTCTTTTAATAGAGGTTTACGCTTAGCATTGAAATGGTTGTGCACAATACATTGTACGAAGGGTTGATCCCCCTAAGTACGTGGAGTCCTTATAGTCTTATGACTGTTAAAGTTAAAGTTGAAAGATTACTTATAACTGTGGACATGATTCGTGGTCATTAGACCCTCAGTGAATGTTAGAATTTTTAGAAAGTTAATAGAATATATTCTTCAGTTCTATTGAGCCTAATGTTGACAATTGATGTAAAAGTTTAAAGATTTATTTATTATTATTTCAAGTGGGCCTTGTTTGCTCACTCTTGCCTGTAAAATTTCTTACAGCTAAAGTTGAAACTGGTGACTGTACCTAGCACCAGTAAGGAAAAGGAAAGATGAACAAGTACTGAAGACTTGTAATAGATTTGATAGTATTATTATTAGACTTTTGTTTAAAGATTGCAATGAAGTTTATTTAATATCCGCATTTTAATGATTGTTGTTAAAGGTTAGATAACCTGGGAGATTTTTATTTAAGTTTAATCCTGTATGGGCAGGTTTTGATTATTCAATTTTATTATAATTGGGTAGTTAGAAATGAATGTTTTGATTAAGTGAACACGGAATCCTGTGGAAATGAAGTACTAGGATTTGGGGGTGTCACATGTTGGTATCAAAGCTTTAGGTTATGAACCTTAGGTGGGGGGGGTAAAGCCTTAAGAAGTAACATTTGAAAAGATAGAGGAGATAACTCTTATCGAGTTTTAAGAAAGAAGTAATAAAATACTTATGTGCTTATGTGTTTATAGTTTGTGTACTCGTGAGTGTCGAGTAGTAATGATTAATAATTAAAACTTTAAAACTTTGTTGTCAGGATGACTAATGTCGGAAAATCCAGTCAGGCTAGAGAGGAGGGACCTCAAATGCCTATAGAGGAGGAGCCTCGCGACATTCATGTAGTTTGGGAACAACTACTGCCATGGGAGTCAGCCCCGTTGGTCACAGTAGTTGAAGATGAGGATGATGATATGGAGACAGACGAGGAGGATCCCGTCGAGTTACCACAGGAGGATGAGGATGACGAGGACGAGGAGGAAAGGATTCCACTTAACTCGATAGCTGGCCATATATACGATGAGGTGCATGACCGTAACGTGGAACTTCAGGATACAGTTGAGGAGTTGCAAGAGATAGTAGCTGAACAACAGACTGCAATGACACAAAAAGATGGCGAGATCCAGGATCGTGAGGAACGACTGAAAAATGCCGAGGAGAAACTAGTACGGACTGAAGGAGAGAAAGAACAATTGATCGAGATGGTTGCTGAACTGAAGAGCAAGCTGAGAGAAGAAGCTGCTAAGAGGGCAAGAGCTGAAGATGCATACGAGGAAGCTTATCAACGAACTGGAAGAGCAGTAAGGAACTCACAGGCGAAAAGGATGAAGATGGAAGAGATGGATAAAGTATTTGACATCGCAATTAATCGAGCTCAAGATCGGGTCATGGGATATCCGATTTAGTTCGAGACGCTGCCATCATATGTATTAGATCGCAAGACAATGTTTCGAGTCATGGAGGAAGAACGTGATAGGGCTAAGAAGTATCTTAATAGAACATCGTAGTTGTTGTAAGATGAGTGAAAGGTTAAATAAAGTGTAAATCCCAAGTGTTATGCAACCTATGTGATATGACTATGTTGTTGTCCTGAAAATTTTGTAGTTCAGGAAAGTAATGTAGATAGCAGTGATGCTATTATTTTATGTTATCCAAAAAGGTTTTAAATAAATAAAAGTTGTTATTTTATTCAAAGTGTTATGTGTTATGTGGTTATTTCTTTTATGGAGGCAAGTTAATTAGAAAATACCTAAAGAAGTTGAGTAATAGTCTAATAGATGTTTTATTTTAACAGAAAATGCCTCCCAGACGTGAACCACCCCGACAGAGAAACAATGACAGAACTACCAATAATGACAATGTTGATGGTAACCCCGTTCAACAACTAGTGACACTACTGACAGGAGCAGTTGCAGAATCAACCACAAAACCATGGTACAACAGTTTAAGGATTTCAAGGCGGTTGGACCACCTGAATTCCATGGGTCTATGAATCCAGTCGAAGCACAGACCTGGATTATGGAGATAGAAAAAGTATTCGATGTCGCTAGGGTAGGGGATAACCAGAAGACTGCTTTCGCAACGTTCATGTTGAAAGCAGAAGCTAGTTATTGGTGGCAGGCCAATAAAACTCGGGAAGGGCCAGGAGTGATGACCTGGGATAGGTTCAAGGAGTTGTTCTTCTAGACTTATTTCCCAAAGAGTTCGAAGAGTCAGCTGGAAGTACAGTTTTTGGAACTAAATCAAGGGACGATGACAGTATCCGAGTATGCCGCAAAATTCAACGAATTGGCGAGGTTTGCGCCATATCAAGTCAGCACAGACGATCGTAAGGCGAAGAGATTTGAACAGGGACTGAAGCACTGGCTATACAGTAGGGTCTCCCTGTTCCAGTGAACGACATTTGCAGCAGTGATGGAGAAAGCAGTACTTGCTGAAGGTGGAGGCGAGGCAATGACAAAGTTCAAGCAGGAACAAAAGAAGAAGAGGAATGAGAATGAGACTAAGAATGGAGGTGGTAGCAGTGGAAACAGCAATAACAACAACAACAACAACAACAACAACGGCATAAAGAGGAAGTGGAATGGAATATGGGTGCTGGAAACCAGCAGGGTAACTAGCAAAACAAAAAGTTTGAAGCATGTGCGACATGCGGGAAATTCCATAAGGGTGTGTGCTTGATAGGAAAGCGAGTATGCTACAATTGTAGCCAGGAGGGTCACATCGCCCCAAATTGCACTCAATCGAAGAAGAATGTATGCTTCACGTGCGGATCCAAGGATCACTTTACTCGTGAATGCCCTAAGAAGAGGGAAGGAGTGACAACCAGAAGCAATGGAGGTAACAATAGAGGTACATGGGCCATTGCAGGACATGCAGCATCAAACAAACCCACAGCCAGAATCTTCAACATGACTGTGCAAGATGCTATGCAATCAAAAGATGTAGTGTCAGGTATTATCCCAATCAATGATATTAATGCATATGTAGTATTTGATTTGGGTGCTACTTGATCATTTATATCTGATGAATTTGCTAAGAGGTTAGAATTGCCTAGAGAAGAACTGAATTTTCCTTTGAACATAGAAATTGTGAATAAGGAAGTAATCCCTGTTAGATTCGTATACAAGAACTGTAGGGTGAACATTAAGGAAAATATTTTGTTGGTAGATTTAATTCCGATAAGACTCGGGGAATTTGATGTAATTTTGGGGATGGATTGGTTGTTCAAATATGGAGCAGTAATCGATTGTCACAAGAAGTTTATAAACCTTATGACTCCATCAAAGGTAGTATTTTATGGTAGCAAGTCGCCTAGATAAATGAAATGTCTGACGACTATGCAGGCCAAGAAGTTGTTGAGTCAAGGTTATGTGGGCTATTTAGCTTACATAGTCGATACTCAGAAGAAGGGTGTGAAATTAGAAGAAATACCGGTAGTGAGACAATTCGAAGACGTGTTTCCAGAAGATTTGCTAGGACTTCCGCCTGACAGAGAAATTGAGTTCGTGATTAACTTAGCGCCGGGAACAACACCGATATCGAAGGTTCCGTACAGAATGGCTCCGGTAGAAATGAAGGAACTGATGGTACAGTTACAAGAGTTACTGGACAAGAAATATATTCAACCAAGCGTATCACCGTGGGGAGTGCCAGTTTTATTTGTTAAGAAGAAGGACGGATCAATACGTCTTTGCATTGATTATAGGGAGTTAAACAAGGTCACTATTAAGAATAGGTATTCGTTGCCTAGAATAGATGACTTTTTTGATCAGCTGAAGTGTAATGACTCCAAAATAGGTCCATTCCATCCAACTCATTCTGAGTCGCCAAATACACGGTACAGAAAACAACTACAACTTTATTACAACAATTGTCGTGCAAAATACAACAACACATATGCTGTGAGTTTGGATACAAATATATATCAACTGTGACTCATGTCCCAATCGTGGATAGCACCTCATAATGACACCTTATATAAAGGTATAGTCAAAAACTATTTTAGAAATTAGAATCTTTGGGAAGTGCTCAAGGAAACCTTCGTACATTGGAGGCCATGCTTCTAGGTTATGATAGATATCATATGGCCACAGAATTATCCTTGGTTGACCCAATAGACCCCAAAGAAAAATGAGAAGATTACTATCATATTCTTCCCAATGGTGAGTTTTCTCTTGACTTATCATTATCTCCACTGTCTCTAATTGAGAGTTATATTTCAAATAGACTCCAAGATCATATAGGTAGTGCTGGTAGATATACTCAGTAAGTGGATGAGCACAACCCTGTCTTATGATGACATGAGGTTGTATGTCATTAGACATCTAGTATGATAGTGGCAAAACACCCTTCCAAGTTAAATTCACCTCACCCTCAACATCTATAGACCACCGTTCTATTCCCTTGTTATCCCCCGCTTAACCCAGCTACACTTTTATTACCTGAAAGGAATTGTGAAGCAAAAGGGTGAGCACAACTAGCTCAGTAAAGAATATCATGACTAAAGATAATTAAATTATCAATAGCCTTCATCAATAATAAATTAGAGATTTACAAAATATTGTAGATGATAAAAAAAATTCAACCATAGTTGCAGCGGAACGAGCAATCCATTAGAAGAGTCAAATAGACCATAAAATCTATTATCTTCTCCATGTTAAAAGTCCACCAACAATGTTTTATCCCTGTAACATCAATCAACAATTCTTGTCCACAATCACTTATATAACTCATAATCATAATTGTAGTTCTAAAATCCTTTCCTCATCCAGGACAAAAATAATTTTCATCACCTGAAACATCAAAGATTATGGTTATACCAAATCACAGTTCATGTTCATAATCCTACTAATAAATTCATCTTTGCACTACGGCCAAAGATATACATCAACAAGTCATCTTTGCACTACAGGCCAAAGATATACATCAACAAGTCATCTTTGCAGTATAGGTCAAAGATATTCATCAACAAGTCATCTTTGCACTACAGGCCAAAGATATTCATCAGTAATCATTCATCTTTGCACTACAGGCCAAAGATATTCCGTTATATCATCATTTAGGACTGAGGATGATGAAAATATTTTAAAGAAAATGAATCCAGTGAAGCAAAAGAATAAATATTAAGGATTCGTACTTTAAACAATTCCCATTCAAAAATACTTCATAAATAACCATAGTGGGATAAAATTCAAGAATGATCAAAACATGGATACAATCAAAGCTAGTATCCAGAATAGATATTTTGGACAAAAAAAGAAATTTTATTTTTCGGTGAATAGTGTCGTATTCGTGAATAGTGCCGTATACGTGAATAGTAACTCCAACACCAAAAGATAGAAATTTTACAAAAAACATCATCACGTTTTGTGAATAGTACTCGTGAATAGTAACTCATGAATAGTAATTCATAAATAGTAACTCGTGAATAGTAACTTATGAATAATAACTCGTGAATAGTAACTTGTGAATAGTAATCCCGACATGAAAAAGTTCCAAATTTGATAAAAATTTCCAACCAACATTTTGGCATAATGATATTGAAGAAATAATATCATTTTAGAAGAAAATAACCTCCCTTACCTTAGAAAGAATAGTACTTCTGACTAGAATACTGGATATAGTGCTGAAAGAACTTGCACCGTATAGCAATACTCGAAGTACTAAAATACTCACAAAATACGCTCAATATAATAAAGGGAGAAATAGAGAGAAAACTTCAGTTTCTGGTGTGATTTTCAATTCTAACCTAAGCACCCTATCTATAGGAAAATGCTTAGAACACCAAAGTAGAAAATTTAATAAATTAATATTATTTATTTTTCCACATCTTCCTACGCATCCAAGAATCTGAATTCAGCCCCTAGCACATGTTAATGATGCCTCCACACATTCCAAAAATGTTTTTGTTATTTAAAATAATTAAAACTTTCAAAAATCAATTATTTCGGAACTTTGGAACTTCAATAATTCATAATAAATAGCCCTTTTATCAGAAAATTCGAATCTCCCGACTTTTTATAGAAAATTCAATTCTCTACAACTTTGCAGAAGAAAGTTTTTCCAAATTCCAAACAGAAATTGACCGAAATCTATAAACGGGTAATTTTACAGGCTATAATCAAATTTCAGTCAAGAAATGGGGTCCAGTGACACACAAAATATGTGTTAATCATTTAATGCAACAAAATACTCTTCCTCCTCATATACTCATATATCCTACATTCATTGTAAAAATATCATCATTAATATATTATAATAATATAATAAAATATTATTTTATCATAAAAGATAAAATATCGATTTTCAACAATTGTCACTTTAAAAAATTTCTCCATCTATATCCACATAAAATGAATATTTTTCTTATCATATAAATCAATAATTAATTATTCTCAAATAATATTACAGAATCACAATAATGACAACCAGGCAATTTCCAGGAAAGAGGGGGCTTTCCAATAAAGATTTCTCCTTACTGAAGCGCAATTAGGTGATCAAACCTCTCCTTAGACAGAACTTTCTAGATATTGCCAATAATGTTTTGTAATAGTATTATTCAGATAATATGAATTATTGTTTTGATAATGGAAAATACCGTGTAGTGACAATTATTGAAACAACAGTAATATAAAATATCAATGCAGCAATTATTGAATCAATAAAATAAAATATTGAACAGTAATTACTGTAACAATTATTGAGTAGTGCCTTCTTACGTAAGAATCAATAATTCAAAAATACTGTGCAATACCGTGTGCTACTGTGCAACAACGCGTATTAATTTACTTTACCCACCTGGTATTCCAACAGTGTTAATGGTAACCACTACGCCGTTATTTATAAAAACTTTAATTTGTCTTTTTCTTCATCCGACAGTTATTCTGTTATGGGGCCCACAAATGGCTACACCGTCATACGAATATTCCCCAACAGAAAGAATATTCCACGACCAAACGAATATTCCCCGACAACAATGAGTATTTTATAACCACTTGCATATTTTTGAAAAAATTTCATATATCACCCTTAACTTTAACTTTTTATCAATTTAACCATTTACTGAATTGTAATTATAAAAAAAAAATTGAATACTTTTATTTCATAAAATTTGGGGTCTTACAATCTCCCCTCCTTATGAAATTTCGTCCCCGAAATTTACGTACCTGGTATTTCAAAAAGTTGAGAATGCCTTACTTTCATTTCAGATTCTATCTCCCGGGTCATCATGATTTCTCCATTGCTCATCTCCCGTGATAACTTCATTTGGGTTCCTCACTTGTTGGGAGGTCATGACAACCACTATCCCTCGAACTATCCGATTTTGACTTGTTTGGGGTAGCATTTGGCGTCATCACTACCGTTGGAACATACTTTTCTATAGGGCATATTCCTCCCTCAACTGCCTCTTCGTACTCCTGATTCATGATCTGAATCATCAATCTTCGATCCATATCAAATTCAGGTTGACAGCTCTGTACAGCGTAATTCAAAACTCGATGTTGAGTTCTCCCAATTGTTTTTCAAAAAGAGAAATTCATATCATCTATTTTAGCCTTCTTAGATCGGATATCTCTTTCCACAATATCCACGTGTCGTGTGGCTTTTACCCATGCATCACTTATTCTTACTCGTTCAGTTTTTTCTTCTTTCAGTTCAGATTCCATCTTTATCATCTTATACTCTGCCAAAGAATGCTTCTGTTCAAGCATCACATATCGGGTAACACAAGCTTGAATTGTTGCATCCTTTTGCTCCACGACCGTCTGTCGTTCTTCAGCTTGCTCTTCTAACTCATGAATACAATTTTAAAATTCTATATTTTGATCATATAATACCTCTAATAAATTCTCCTCAGGTACCTCTTCTTCCTCTTCTTCCTCACGCTCAGCTGTTACCTCTACGACTATCTCAGGTGTAACTATCAATTCTTCACTCACCACATGGATATCTCTAATTCCTTCTTCGTCTGACATCACATTATCATGGTTAGTGATTAAAGGTATCCTCACAGTCTCATTCACTCCATTGTTAGCATTCTCAGCTGCCATTCTCAAATACTGCCATAAAACAAGGGTTAATTAAACAAATTAACATATCACATAATATACATATATTATGACCGACCAACAATTAAGCTTAGGTAGGACACACTAGCGAAGGATTTACTCATCTCTCCCCTCCTAGTTCTAATCCTGATCTCCGCCAGAAATCATATCCCTAAGCTCTGATACCAAATGTAACGACCCCAAAATAGGTCCATTTCATCCAACCCATTCTAAGTCGCCAAATACACGGTACAGAAAATAACTACAACTTTATTACAACAATTGTCGTGCAAAATACAACAACACATATGCTGTGAGTTTGGATACAAATATATATCAACTGTGATTCATGTCCCAACCGTGGATAGCACCTCATAATGACACCTTACATAAAGGTATAGTCGAAAACTGTTTTAGAAATTAGAATCTTTGGGAAGTGCTCAAGGAAACCTTTGTACATAGGAGGCCATGCTTCTAGGTTATGATAGATATCATATGGCCACAGAATTATCCTTGGTTGACCCAATAGACCCCAAAGAAAAATGAGAAAATTACTATCATATTCTTCCCATTGCTGAGTTTTCTCTTGACATATTATTATCTCCATTGTCTCTAATTGAGAGTTATATTTCAAATAGACTCCAAGATCATATAGGTAGTGCTGGTAGATATACTCAGCAAGTGGATGAGCACAACTCTGTCTTATGATGACACGAGGTTGTATGTCATTAGACATCTTGTATGATAGTGGCAAAACACCCTTCCAAGTTAAATTCACCTCACCCTCAACATCTATAGACCACCGTTCTATTCCCTTGTTATCCCCCGCTCGACTCAGCTACACTTTTATTACCTGAAAGGAATTGTGAAGCAAAAGGGTGAGCACAACTAGCTCAGTAAAGAATATCATGACTAAAGATAATTAAATTATCAATAGCCTTCATTAATAATAAATCAGAGATTTAGAACATATGGTAGATGATAAAAAAAATTCCAACCATAGTTGCAGCGGAACGAGCAATCCATTAGAAGAGTCAAATAGACCATAAAATCTATTATCTTCTCCATGTTAAAAGTCCACCAACAATGTTTTATCCCTGTAACATCAATCAAGAATTCCTGTCCACAATCACGTATATAACTCATAATCATAATTGTAGTTCTAAATTCCTTTCCTCATCCAGGACAAAAATAATTTTCATCACCTGAAACATCAAAGATTATGGTTATACCAAATCACAGTTCATGTTCATAATCCTACTAATAAATTCATCTTTGCACTATGGCCAAAGATATACATCAACAAGTCATCTTTGCACTACAGGCCAAAGATATACATCAACAAGTCATCTTTGCACTATAGGCCAAACATATTTATCAACAAGTCATCTTTGCACTACAGGCCAAAGATATTCATCAGTAATCATTCATCTTTGCACTACAGGCCAAAGATATTCCGTTATATCATCATTTAGGACTGAGGATGATGAAAAATATTTTAAAGAAAATGAATACAGTGAAGCAAAAGAACAAATATTAAGGATTCGTACTTTAAACGATTCTCATTCAAAAATACTTCATAATTAACCATAGTGGGGTAAAATTCAAGAATGATCAAAACATGGATACAATCAAAGCTAGTATCCAGAATAGATATTTTGGACAAAAAGAAGAAATTTTATTTTTGGTGAATAGTGTCGTATACGTGAATAGTAACTCCGACACCAAAAGATAGAAATTTCAGAAAAAACATCATCATGTTTCATGAATAGTAACTTGTGAATAGTAACTCATGAATAGTAACTCGTGAATAGTAACTTATGAATAGTAACCCCGACATGAAAAAGTTCCAAATTTGATAAAAATTTCCAACCAACATTCTGGCATAATGATATTAAAGAAATAATATCATTTTAGAAGAAAATAACCTCCCTTACCTCATAAAGAATAGTACTTCTGACTAGAATACTGGATATAGTGCTGAAAGAACTTGCACCGTATAGCAATACTCGAAGTACTAAAATACTCACAAAATATGCTCGATATAATAGAGAGAGAAAACTTCAGTTTCTGGTGTGATTTTCAATTCTAACCTAAGCACCCTATTTATAGGAAAATGCTTAGAACACCGAAGTAGAAAATTTAATAAATTAATATTATTTATTTTTCCACAACTTCCTACGCATCCAAGAATCTGAATGCAGAAAAATATTTTTGTTATTTAAAATAATTAAAACTTTCAAAAATCAATTATTTCGGAACTTCGGAACTTCAATAATTCATAATAAATAGCCCTTTTATCAGAAAATTCGAATCTCCCGACTTTTTATAGGAAATTCAATTCTCTATAACTTTGCAGAAGAAAGTTTTTCCAAATTCCAAACAGAAATTGACCGAAATCTATAAACGGGTAATTTTACAGGCTATAATCAAATTTCAGTCAAGAAATGGGGTCCAGCGACACACAAAATATGTGTTAATCATTTAATGCAACAAAAATACTCTTCCTCCTCATATACTCATATATCCCACATTCATTGTAAAAATATCATCATTATTATATTATAATAATATAATAAAATATTATTTTATCATAAAAGATAAAATATCGATTTTTAACAATTGTCACTTTAAAAATTTTCTCCATCTATATCCACATAAAATAAATATTTTTCTTATCATATAAATCAATAATTAATTATTCACAAATAATATTACAGAATCACAATAATGACAACCAGACAGTTCCCAGGAAAGAGGGGGCTTTCCAATAAAGATTTCTCCTTACTGGCGCGCAATTAGGTGACCAAACCTCTCCTTAGACAGAACTTTCTAGACATTGCCAATAATATTTTCTAATAGTATTATTCAGATAATATGAATTATTGTTTCGATAATGGAAAATATTGTGTAGTGACAATTATTGAAACAACAGTAATATAAAATATCAACGCTGCAATTATTGAATCAATAAAATAAAATACTGAACAGTAATTACTGTAAACAATTATTGAGTAGTGCCTTCTTACATAAGAATCAATAATTTAAAAATATTGTGCAATACCATGTGCTACTGTGCAACAACGCGTATTACTTTACTTTACCCACCGGGTTTTCCAACAGTGTTAACGGTAACCACTACGCCATTATTTATAAAAACTTTAATTTGTCTTTTTCTTCATCCGACAGTTATTTTGTTATGGGGCCCACAAATGGTTGCGCCTTCGTACGAATATTCCCCAACAGAAAGAATATTCCACGACCAAATGAATATTCCCCGACAATAATGAGTATTTTATAACCACTTGCGTATTTTTGAAAAAAATTTATATATCACCCTTAACTTTAACTTTTTATCAATTTAACCATTTACTGAATTGTAATTATAAGAAAAATTGAATACTTTTATTTCATAAAATTCGGGGTCTTACATGAAGGGTGCTAAATATTTCTCGAAAATAGATTTGAGAAGTGGGTATCTCCATTTGAAGGTAAGAAAGGAGGATATACCTAGAACGGCATTCAGAACTCGGTAAGGACATTACGAGTTTCTGGTGATGTCTTTTAGTTTTACCAATGCCCCTGTTGCGTTCATGGATTTGATGAATAGGGTGTTTAAACCATTCTTAGACAAGTTTGTAGTGGTATTTATTGATGACATTCTGGTGTATTCCAAAACTCAAGAAGAACACTTGGAACATTTACGTTTGACATTGGAAACACTAAGGAAGGAAAAGCTGTACGCGAAATTCTCTAAGTGCGAATTTTGGCTCGATCATATACAATTTTTGGGTCACGTGATTGGCAAAGATGGGATTTCAGTGGATCCATCAAAAGTGGAAGCTGTAATCAATTGGGAACAACCAAGAACACCGTTAGAAGTGAGGAGTTTCTTAGGACTGGCTGGTTATTATAGAAGATTTATTCAAGATTTTTCTAAGATAGCCACTCCGCTAACAAATTTGACAAGGAAAGCTGTAAAATTCGTTTGGACGAAGAAGTGTGAAAGAGAGTTTCCAAGATTTGAAGAAGAAGTTAAGTATGGCACCTGTGTTGACGTTACCAGATAATACAGGAAATTTTGTGGTGTATAGTGATGCCTCACTACCTTTATGGAGAAAAATGTGAGATCTACACAGACCACAAAAGTCTGTAGTATATTTTCACTCAGAAAGATTTGAACATGCGTCAGAGAAGGTGGATGGAGTTGATAAAAGATTACGATTGTGAGATCTTTTATCATTCGGGCAAAGCGAATGTGGTGGCAGATGATTTAAGTAGGAAAGGTCGGAAGAAGTTGATGCTGATAACAACTCAGGAGGAGCTCATTTCAGCAATGAAAAAACTGGAATTGGAAATCAAATTTCTAAAAGAATCTGACGAACAACTATTCTAGATAGAAGCTGGTCCAACTTTAGTGGACAAAGTGAAGAATGCTCAACTACAAGATGAAGAGTGTAGGAAAATCAAAGAGAATTTGGTTGAAGGCGGTGATGTAAAATACAAGGTCGATATCGAAGGATTACTACGGTTCGAGGGAAGAATTTGGGTTCCAGCAGTGCTAGAACTGAATGAAGAAATTTTGACTGAAGCTCATAGCTCAAAATATTCAATTCATCCAGGAAGCACGAAAATGTATCAAGATTTGCGCCGACATTTTTGGTGGTCGAATATGAAGAGGGAAGTTGCAGAATGGTTAACGAAATGCTTGACATGTCAAAGAGTAAAAGTCGAACATCAAAGACCAAGCGGATTACTTCAACCATTTGAAATACCAGAATGGAAATGGGAACACATCACGATGGATTTTGTGGTGGGTCTTCCAACTACTCAGAGAGGATGTGATGCAATTTGGGTGATAGTGGACAGACTGATGAAATCAGCGCACTTTTTACCAATAAAGATTAGATTCAATCTTGATCAGTTGGCAAGATTGTACATTAAGGAGATCGTTTTGAGGCACGGAGTGCCAGTATCAATTGTGCCCGATAGAGATCCGTGATTCACATCAAATTTCTAAAAGAGACTACAAGAATGCATGGGGACACAGTTACAAATAAGTACGGCTTATCATCAACAAACAGATAGCCAAAGCGAATGAATAATTCAGACATTGAAAGATATGCTGAGAGTATGTGTCATGGACTTTAAAGGAAGTTGGGAAGAATAATTACCGTTGGTGGAATTTCCTTACAACAACAGTTATCACGCGAGCATCGGCATGCCACCTTACGAGGCATTATACGGCAGAAAGTGCAGAACTCCACTGTGCTGGGATGAAGTCGGTGAACGCCAACTGTTAGGACTAGAACTGGTACAACAAACTGCTGAAGTTGTTAAACTCATCA
Source organism: Panax japonicus (assembly GCA_020205505.1). Classification (NCBI taxonomy): domain Eukaryota; kingdom Viridiplantae; phylum Streptophyta; class Magnoliopsida; order Apiales; family Araliaceae; genus Panax; species Panax japonicus. The sequence goes on from CM035111.1 coordinate 29,713,841, forward strand.
GGATAAGATTAGTAGCAGCCCAAGACAGATAGAAAAAGTATGCTGATTAACATAGACAAGATCGTGCATTTGACATAGGAACTTTTGTATTTTTAAAAGTTTCTCCCTGGAAGGGGAAAATTCATTTCGGTAAAAAGGGAAAGCTAAGCCCGAGGTTTATTGGACCCTTTGAAGTGCTGCGAAGAGTGGGAGAAGTGGCTTACAAGGAAGCTCTACCTCCAGAGTTGGAAAACATTCATAATGTTTTTCATATTTCGGTGTTACGACCATATAAACCCGACTACAAACATGTGATCGAGTGCTGCGAAGAGTGAGAGAAGTGGCTTACGAGGAAGCTCTACCTCCAGAGTTGGAAAACATTCATAATATTTTTCATATTTCGGTGTTACGACCATATAAACCCGACTACAAACATGTGATCGAGTATGAACCGTTGCAGTTCGAGAAAGATTTGTCTTATGAAGAAGTTCCTATCCAGATAGTCGACAGGAAAGAACAAGTGCTCAGGAATAAAGTGATACCTTCTGTGAAGGTGATATGGAGGAACCACAACGCTGAAGAAGCTACGTGGGAACTCGAAAAGAAAATGTTGAAAGAGTACCCTGAGTTATTTGTTTAATCTGTGTCTTTGATTTTGGGGACAGAATCTTTGTAAGTAGGGAAGAATGTAACGAATGATTTGTTTGAGTTGTGATTCTGAGGACAGAATCCTTGTAAATAGGGAATGATGTAACATTCCAGAATTTTAAAGTGTAATATTAAATATTTATTAATTTATATAAATATTTAATGGATATGTTTATTATTGAATAAATAATAGTTCAATTTGAGTTGATGTGATTTAGTTAATTATTTGTTGAATAAATAATTAAATATTAAATATTTATTTGCAATATTAAATATTTATTGAATTATATAAGTATTTAATGGTAATTTGAGTTGGTGAGATTTAGTTAATTATTTGTTGAATAAATAATTAAGAAGCCAAGTAAATTAATTTTTATGAGATTATATACCAATATAATTTAATAAGTAAGCTAGAGAGCTTATAGTGATTTAAATAAGTTATAATATTTTAAATGGGAATTGTAATTTAAAATATTAGTTGGTTAGATAAAATTATAATTATAAAAGAAATTATAGTTATGTGATATTAAATTATGTGCTAAAGTAATTTAATAGATTAATGTTTTAATTGATTTATTAATTAAATAAAAGTGTGACTAATAACCTTACTATAAAGGAGTTACTAAAATAAATTAAGGGAGCTTAATTCAGTTTTGCCAAACAAGGCCTAATGCCTATTAAGTCTTTTATCTATTTGTGTTTTACCAAACAAGGCATAAGGGTTAATTGATTATATTTTTAGTGGTTAGCCAAACAAGCCTTAGGGCTTTTGATTTTCAAAATAAAAATAACTGATGTCAGTTAAGTTAGAGTTTTATTATATATTTAATATATACATTATATCTATATACGTTATATTATTTTACGTATGTTAGAGTTAGGAAGAAAGAAAGCTCAGAAGAAGAAAAAGGGAGATAAGAAGAAAACTATAGAGAGAAAAAGTGAGAAATTCTAACAAGTTTGAGAAAGGAATTGGAGAAAAGCTTGATAATCAAAAGGAGAACTATCATCTTCATAATCAAAGGTAGGAGCTCAATCTTTTTCTTCAAAAAGTTTAGTTTTTCTTCTTCCAAAAAGTTCTCTGTAAAATATTTTAAATAGATGAATTTTTGATATATATATATATATATATATATAACTTGGTATTATAATTGTTTGTAAAAGGTTTTCATGAATTTGTATGTGATTATAGAGAAATTAAGTCATGTATGTATGAGTTTTGTGAAGAAAACCATATTACAGTGTATACATGAAAATATATATGAATATGGCTTAATTTAAAATAGAAATTAAGGTTTAATTAATTGTTAAATTGATAAATTGATTATTGGAATTGATAGAGTATGTAAAATCATAATCATGATGTTTTGAATTTACTGTTTTGATTGAAAAACAAAATCACAGTGTTGATTTCCATTGAAAATATTAAAAATGGAGTTTTTGCCAAAAACATTGAAATTGGGTGTTGTATATTTGATGTCTATGTTATTTTATGAGTAGGAACACGTTAGAAGTCTTCACAATATGTTGATATGAAGTTTATATGTGTATTACATGATAATCAGTCTACTAGATTCGAGCTTTTAGGCCAATTTGGCTTTTTGTTCATGGTGTTGCCGAGGCTGTCGCCGGATTCTGGACTCTGGCACCGCAGCGCTGCCCAGCAGTACAAATCTCGCAGCCACAGCAGCCGACGCCACGCCGCAGCGCCAACCAATGGCCTATGACCCGCGTCAGTAGTGCTAGCTCAGCGCCGCAGCGCGAACCACAGTGTAAACTGTGGCGCCGAAGCGCGAGTTAGTAGAATGTTCTGACAGTTTTGTTTTAGTGTACAAAACTTGAAAATAAATGTTATGTGTTAATAATATTAATGTTAAATGATAATTTCAGTAGTATTAAACTATGAATGATCATGTTATTAGGTGTTACCTACTTGTAACATAGTTGATTATGTAAATGGGTAATTTAACCCATATGATGAATATATTTGTTTATATAATTATACAATGTTGTAATGACTAACTATGTTAATATGGCATATGTATAGGGTATTAATTCAAGTGGTAAGGGTTTAGCTTGTGCTAAAGGCAAGTTCTCTAACTCAAAACTTCATTGTGCAAGTTTTTCTAACTCTATTTTATAATTGAGCAAGTTTTCTAATCCTTTGTCTTATTGAGCTAATTATTGTTTTCAATTCGATTATCTTATAATGATGTAAGTGGTCAAAAATTAGTTTGATGTTGAACAAGTTATTCTTGTATTTCAATTAGTGATTATCATGCATAACTGAATTGTCGTGCATGTTTCGTATTAAATCCTAATTAACATTGGCTTAGTATTATTCAAGCAAGGCATGCTATATTTATTCAAATTGTATGCTATTAGATTATTCCTAATGCATGACTTGAGTTACTATGATTGATTCAATCACTATTATTCTATAGTATAGTGTTGTTGGTCTTATTCAACTACTCCTTAGTTGATGTTCGTTAAATTCTAAATTTCCTTGAAAGTTTATCCAAACCAAACTTACTTTGGTGCCAACTTGTATTCTAAATACTGAGATGAACAACTCTTTTAATAGAGATTTACGCTTAGCGTTGAAATGGTTGTGCACAATACATTGTACGAAGGGTTGATCCCCTTAAGTACGTGGAGTCCTTATAGTCTTATGACTGTTAAAGTTAAAGTTAAAAGATTACTTATAACTGTGGACATGATTCTTGGTCATTAGACCCTCAGTGAATGTTAAAATTTTTAGAAAGTTAATAGAATATATTGTTCAGTTCTATTGAGCCTAATGTTGACAATTGATGTAAAAGTTTAAAGATTTATTTATTGTTATTTCAAGTGGGCCTTGTTTGCTCACTCTTGCCTGTAAAATTTCTTACAGCTAAAGTTGAAACTGGTGACAACTTAGCACCAGTAAATGAAAAGGAAAGATGAACAAGTACTGAAGACTTGTAATAGATTTGATAGTATTATTATACTTTTGTTTAAAGATTGTAATGAAGTTTATTTAATTTTCGCATTTGAATGATTGTTATTAAAGGTTAGATAACCTGAGAGGTTTTTATTTAAGTTTAATCCTGTATGGGCAGGTTTTGATTATTCAATTTTATTATAATTGGGTAGTTAGAAATGAATGTTTTGATTAAGTGAACACTGAATCTTGTGGAAATGAAGTACCAGGATTTGGGGGTGTCACATGTATTGAGGAAGTAGCATTCCTTGGGCACGTTATATCAAATCACAGAATATTTGTTGACCCAGCAAAGATTTATGCAATACATAGTTGGGAGCAACCTAAGTCAATAACCGAAGTAAGTAGCTTTCTAGGTTTAGCTCGTTATTATCAGAGATTCGTGGAAAGGTTTTCTCGAATCGCCACTCCGTTAACTCAGCTGACTCGGAAAAGATACAAAATTTGGTTGGAGCGAGAAATGTAAGATGAGTTTTCAAGAACTCAAAAGGAGACTCATTTCAGCACATGTTTTGACAATACCATCTGATTCAGAGGGATTTGTCATCTACAGTGATGCTTCAGGCAGAGGGTTAGCAGTCATTTTTACGCTTAAAATCTGGAGGCATTACCTATATGGGGAGAAGGTGGAGATCTATACAGATCATAAAAGCCTCACATATTTCTTCACCCAAAAGGAACTCAACATGCGGCAACGACAGTTGGCTCGAGCTGTTGAAAGATTACGATCATACCATTCAATACCATCCTGAAAAATCGAACGTGGTAGCTGATGTAAAACCCCAACTTTTTGAATAAAGATGAATTTTCTATAAATATTATTTTTGAATATTATGGAGTGAAATTGATATAATGTTATAGTTGTGGGTAATATTTATAAATTTTGCAAAGTACGAAAGTTATTATATAATATTCGATTGGTCGGGAAATATTCGTTTTAAAAGGAAATATTCGTACAACGGCACAATCATTGGTGGACCCCACAACGGAATTATTATCGAATTGAGAAAATGACAAAAATACTTTATGAAAATAACGGCGGAAGTTTTACCATTAACTGTTGAAACAACCGGTGTTAAAAGTACAGTAATACGTGTGGTTGTATAGTAGCACACGGTATTAATTATTGATGCTTACGTGATAAGTCACTCAGTTTTGGGGGTATTATTAATGTAATAATACAGAAACTCTTTTTATATAAAACAAAATACTTTTATAAGGTTATTCTATAAATAGAATATATTATATTCTATTATGCATAGTATTTTGCATAGTAGAATCTTTTTATATAAAACAGAATACTTTTATAAAGTTATCTATTTTATTAGACAATAATTAGAATATATTATATTTTATTATGCATAGTATTTGTATAGTGCCTGCATAGTGTTTGCATAGTAAAATCTTTAATAAAGTTATTCATTTGATTAGATTATAAATAGAATATATTATATTTTATTTAAAAGATTTTGCTTTAAATATGGACCGTCAGATTAAAGTAAATCAATCTGGACCGTTCATGAGTTAGTTACTATGTAGTCCATTTTTCTATAAATAGAAGCTCATTCCTTCATTATTTCTTACGAATTTACTGAAACTCTAGAGAGATAAACTATAGAGAGAAAGAAGAAAAGTATTCTACTACTTCACTACTCATATATCCAGCACTCTTATTCTTATGGTAGGGAGTATTATTTCTTTTGTATTCATGAAGAGAACTTCTGTTATTCCATTCTTTATTATTCTGTTGGAAAAACCTGTATACGCGGGCTACCATATACTTGGTGAAATTCTTCTATTATTCCATTCTTTATCATTATGTTAGAATAACCTATCTATGCGAAGTACCGCATGCATAGTGATTTCTGTTATTATTCCGTTCTTTATTATTCTGTTGGAACATCCTATCTATGCTTTACGCCGGACCTGGTTTATTATTTATTATTCTATCGGAATATCCTGTCTGTGCGTTTTACGACGGACCTGGTTCCATTCTTTATTATTCTGTTGGAATATCATGTCTGTGCGTTTTACGCCGGACCTGGTTCCATTATTTATTATTCTGTTGGAATAATCTGCCTGTGCGGTCTATCGCATACATGGTGATTTCTTTTGTTATTTCATTCTTTATTTTACTCAGTTGGTTAAAACTTTTACTTCTATACTCCATGAAATTAGTGGAATATCCTTGATATTTGCGCTTCATCCAGTATCTTTTTATGGAAATATTCTTCTGAGCATTCTTTAATTTTACTCTACAAAGCAGTATCATGTTGACAATTTGGACGTTATTGGTTCTTGGACAAATTAATTCTTGAACTTGTTTTATTGAATTCTTATATCATTGTCATCATCCTCATATTTATATTTTTTGAAAGTCATCTGTGGCCTGTAGTGCATAGATGGACTTGGTATGATTATGACCAGGGATTATTCGGTGTAATCATGACCGTAATATTACAAATGATGTGGTAAAAGTCCTCATTGGCACAGTTGTTGGCATGATCATGACCATTAATGAATACACAAATATTCTTGGCCCGTAGTGCATGGATAATTGTGGTCGTGATACTAAAGAATATCTTTGGCCGTAGTGCAGGGGTGATTCGATGATGTGGATTATTTATTAAGCTGAGTCCCAGGGATAAAAGTGATGAAAAACCTTTTAAATCATAAAAGATAGTAGATTTTATTCTCTACTTGACTCTTTTAATGGATTGCTTGTTCCGCTACAATTAAACTTGATGTTTGTTATATTGTATCAGTTTAACACTGTTTAAGGCTAATGATAATTTATTCTGCATTATCTTAGTCATAATATTTCTTACTGGGCTAGTTGAGCTCACCCTTTCTTTCACTGTTCTCTTCAGGAAATGAGAATATAGCTGGGACGAGTCGGGGAATGGAGTGATGGACCAGATGATAGTATTAGTAGTCCTCATTATTCTGTGAAATAGTGTGATAATAATTGTAATGAGGACTCCTTTTGAGTTTGTATACTCTCTAGGAGATAATATTTGTATTCAAACTCACAGTTTATGTTTTGTCGTATTGTACACGACAATTGTATTATTAAGTTGTATTTGAATTATGTACCATGTATCTGGAGACTCAAGATGGGTGATGTATGCCTAATTTTGGGGGCGTCACAGTTGGTATCAAAGCTTAGGGATATGATCCCTGGCTAAGATGTGAGACTAGAATTAGGAGGGGAGAGACGGTGAATTCCTTCGCTAGTATGACCTACCTAAGTTTATTTGATATTTAATTGGTCGGTCAAAGTATAGGGATAATATGTTATATGTTAATTAACCTTTAGTTTTGTGGCAGTATCTGAAAATGACATCCGAGAATGTTGAGAATAGCAATGGAGCACAAGAGACCGTTGAGTCTCCACATATCAATAATCAGGATAATGTGCATCAGGAAGGCGACAATCCTCATGCAAACAACAAAATAGACCAAATGCTGAATGATGGATTGTTCAGAGGCTTTATACAATTCATGCAACATCAGGAGAGAGCGACTCCTGTCCAAAATGTCGGTGGAAACACTGGAAACTCTCGGACGGTCACCGCTAAACAGTTCAAGGACCTGGGACCACCGGAGTTTATTGGAGAGCCAAAACCACTTAAGGCGGAAGCATGGATAAAGTAGATCACCAAGATATTTGATGTCTTGGGATGCTCCGAGGAGAAAAAGGTTTCCTTCGCCACCTTCATGTTGCGTGAAGAGGCAGATTACTGGTGGGAATCTGTAAAACGTACCCAGCCTGACGCACTCAAGATGTCTTGGGAGAAGTTCCAAGAGCTATTCAACGAAAAATACTTTCCCGAGAGTATTCGTCATATGAAATAAGTGGAGTTTATCAAATTGGAACAAAACAATATGACCGTGTCGCAATACGAGGCTAAATTTATGGAGTTATCCCAGTTTGCATCCCATTTGGTCGATAATGAGGAGCAAATGACGTGAATGTTTTTAAAAGGTTTAAAACCGAAGATACGTCAATATCTTATTTCTCATAAACTGTGTTTGTACTCAGATGTTATAAATAGGGCTCAGTTATTGGAGCACGGTAACGAGTCAACGCAACCAAGAGAAAGCAGCCGACGGCATGAAAATACCAGTGGTATCAGTCATCGAAACGGTGACAACAAACGTGGAGGGAATCAACATGCTAGAAATGGTAACCACTACGGTAGTAATCATGGCCAAGACAGTAAAAATGGACATTTCAAGAAAAGGAGATTCAACAATGATGGAAAGGACGTCAGCACCAGCACCCGTTGTTAAGGAAGGAGAACTTCCACCTATCATATGCTTCAAATGCGGAGGGGAGGGACACATCAGTCCAAACTGCGCGATGTCATCCAAAGCATGTTATAATTGTGGAAGAGAAGGTCACTTAGCCCGATTTTATCGTTCACCGAAAGACAAGTTCAGCTAGGATGGAGGCACCAAAGGCCGTCCCAAAAAAGTCAAAGTCAGGTAGTGCAAGGGAGAGCATTTGTTGTGACCTCCCAGAAAGCAAGGAACCCGAATGAGGTCATCACGGGTAAGTTTATCATAAACTCTAGCAAATTCTATACTTTATTTGATACCGGTTCTAACCCATTCTTTTATTTCTCCTACTTGCGCTCAACGATTAAATTTGACTCCGGAGAAATTAGACTTTGACTTATCTGTGGAAACTCCGTTGGGAGAAACTTTCATTACATCCACTGTTTATAAGTCTTGTTTGGTTCAAATCGGTACCCTCACATTACCTGTCGATCTTATTTCATTGAAAATACTTGCATTTGATGTAATTCTATGGATTGATTGGTTAACTACTCATCATGCAAAAATTGATTATTTTCGTAAGGTTGTTAGCTTTCATATTCCTAACCAATCTGTTATGCGAATTCAAGCCACCAAACCATTAAAATCAATCAATGTCATCTCAAGCCATAAAGTTATTCGTTTATTGAAAAACAGATGTCAAGCTTTCTTAGCTCATGTCACGGATCTAAACAAAAATACGTCAGTTTTGAATGATATTTCTATTGTTAATGAATTTCCTGACGTATTCCCTGAAGAACTTCCTGGCCTACCTCCAGAGCGTGAAATTGAATTTTGTATCGACCTTGAACCTGGTACAAAACCTATTTCCAAAGCCCCATATCAAATGGCTCCTATTGAACTTCAGGAGTTAAAGACCCAACTACAGGAATTGTTAGACATCGGTTTCATTCGTCCTAGTACTTCTCCTTGGGGTGCTCCTGTTCTATTCGTGAAAAAGAAAGATGGGAGTATGCGATTTTGTATTGATTATCGGGAGTTGAATCATGTCACCATCAAAAATAGGTACTCATTGCGACGTATTGATGACCTGTTTGACCAGTTGCAAGGAGTCAAATTCTTTTCAAAGATTGATCTTCGTTCTGGATATCACCAATTGAAGATTAGAATCGATGACATTCCAAAGACGGCTTTCAGAACTCGGTATGGGCATTATGAATTCCTAGTCATGTCCTTTGGATTGACTAATGCTCATGCTACCTTCATGGATATGATGAACCGAGTATTCAAGGAATATTTGGATCACTTTCTGGTCATCTTTATTGATTACATCCTCATATATTCCAAACCCCGTGAAGATCATGAGCAACACTTGAGGCTGATACTCCAAAAGCTTCGTGAATACAAGCTTTATGTCAAGTTGAAGAAATGCGAGTTCTGGCTTGAGGAAGTAGAATTCCTTGGGCACGTGGTATCAAGTCATGGAATATCTGTTGACCCAGCAAAGATTGAAGCTATTCAAAGCTGGGAGCAACCTAAATCAGTGACCTCAGCTGACTCGGAAAGATATAAAGTTTGGTTGGAGCGAGGAATGTGAGAAGAGTTTTTAAGAACTCAAGAGGAGACTCATTTCAGCACCTGTTCTGATAATACCATCTGGTTCGGAGGGATTTGTCATCTACAGTGATGCTTCGAGCAAAGGGTTAGGATGTGTTCTCATGCAACATGGGAAAGTCATAGCCTATGCCTCACGATAACTCAAAGAATATGAGAGGAATTATCCTACTCATGATCTAGAGTTGGCAGCTGTTGTCTTCGCACTAAAGATTTGTAGGCATTACTTGTATGGGGAGAAAGTGGAGATCTTTACGGATCATAAAAGCCTCAAATATTTCTTCACTCAAAAGGAACTCAACATGCGACAACGACGTTGACTTGAACTGTTGAAAGATTATGATCATACCATCCAATACCATCCTGGAAAAGCGAACGTGGTAGCTGACGTATTGAGTAGAAGATCATATGCAAGTGCGAATGCAATATTGTCAACGCAAAGGCCCATTTTGTGTGACTTGCAAAGGATGGAGATAGAGTTAAAAACTCCAGGGACCCATGTGATGATGGCGAGCATATGAGTAGAACCGACTTTAATTGATAAAGTTAAAGCTGCTCAAGCTACAGACCTGGAGCTGATGCATATGAGGAAGAAAGTGCAAGAAGGTGTTATGCCTGAAGCAAGAATCGATGAAGAAGGAATACTTCGAGTCAACTCCAGACTTTGTGTTCCTAACGACCCTGATTTAAAGTATAAAATCATGATAGAGGCGCACAACACACCGTTTGCAATCCATCTTGGGAGTACCAAAATGTATCATGATATTCGTCATACATTTCGGTGGAGCAATATGAAGAGACAGATAACGCTGTTTATCTCAAGGTGTCTAACGTGTCAACAAGTCAAGGCGGAGCATAAAGTACCAAAAGGTCCATTGCAACCACTTGAAATTCTAGAATGGAAGTGGGAGCACATTACCATGGATTTCGTTACCGGTCTTCCCAAAGTTTCTCAAGACATAGATGCGATTTGGGTCATTGTTGATAGATTGACCAAGTCTGCTCATTTCTTACCTATATGAGAAACTTATACACTTGAACAGTCTTGTTCGTATGTACATAAACGAGGTTGTAAGATTGCATGGTATGCCAGTATCCATAGTTTCTGATCGAGACCCAAGATTCACTTCAAGATTTTGGGTTAGTTTGCAAAAAGTTATGGGCACGGATTTACGATTTAGCTCGGCATATCATCCTGAGACGGACGGGCAGTCGGATATGACAATTCAAACTCTTAAAGATCTATTAAGACTCTGTGTCCTTGACTTCAAGGGAAGTTGGGACAAGTTCTTACCATTGGTGGAGTTTTCCTATAACAACAGTTATCAAGCAAGTATTGGTATGGCTCCATTTAAGGCGTTGTATGGAAGTATGGAAGAAAGTGTCGTTCTCCAGTATGCTGGAATGAGGTGGGTGAAGCAACATTGTTGGGACCGGAGTTGGTACGTATGACTACGAAAAGATTTAAACGATCCGGCAACGTATAAAAACCTCACAAGATCGACAAAAGAGTTATGTTGATCTTCATCGAAAGGATGTAGAATTCGATATAAGAGATCATATGTTGTTACGTTTTGCTCCATGGAAAGGAGTTACTAGATTTGGAAAGAGAGGAAAGCTCAATCCTCGATTCATCAGCCCATTTTTAATCCTCGATCGAGTAGGAACTGTGGCCTATAGACTCAATTTACCGCCAAGTACGTCTCGTGTTCATAACGTTTTTCACATATCCATGTTACGTAAATATGTGGAAGACCCGAACCACATTATTGAGTTAGAACCGGATGAAATAGCGGAAGATTTGACGTATGAAGAGGTTCCTGTTCAAATCTTGGATAAGAATGAACATATTCTACGCTCCAAGGTTATACCTCAAGTCAAAGTTTTGTGGAGAAACCACGATGTTGATGAAATGACTTGGGAGTTAGAATCTAAAATGAAATCAAGGTATCCTTACATCTTCGATATACCAGGTACGTACCCTAATTTTGAGGGCAAAATTTCATAAGAAGGGGATGTTGTAAAACTCCAACTTTTTGAATAAAGATGAATTTTCTATAAATATTATTTTTGAATATTATGGAGTGAAATTGATATAATGTTATAGTTGTGGGTAATATTTATAAATTTTGCAAAGTACGCAAGTTGTTATATAATATTCGATTGGCCGGGGAATATTCGTACAACGGCACAATCATTGGTGGACCCTACAATGGAATTATTGTCGGATTGAGAAAACGACAAAAATATTTTATGAAAATAACGGCGGAAGTTTTACCGTTAACTATTGAAACACCCGGTGTTAAAAGTACAGTAATACGTGTGGTTGCATAGTAGCACACGGTATTAATTATTGATGCTTACGTGATAAGTCACTCAGTTTTGTTGGTATTATTAATGTAATAATACAAAAAATCGTTTTATATAAAACAGAATACTTTTATAAAGTTATTCTATAAATAGAATATATTATATTTTATTATGCATAGTGTTGCATAGTGTTTTGCATAGTAAAATCTTTTTATATAAAATAGAATACTTTTATAAAGTTATCTGTTTTATTAGACAATAATTAGAATATATTATATTTTATTATGCATAGTGTTTGCATAGAGCCTACATAGTGTTTGCATAGTAAAATCTTTTATAAAGTTATTCGTTTTATTAGATTATAAATAGAATATATTTTATTTTATTTAAAAGATTTTGCTTTAAATATGGACCGTCAGATTAAAGTAAATCAATCTGGATTGTTCATGAGTTAGTTACTATGCAGTCCATTTTTTTATAAATAGAAGTTCATTCCCTCATTATTTCTTACGAATTTATTAAAACTCTATAGAGATAAACTAAAGAGAGAAAGAAGAAAAGTATTCTACTACTTCACTACTCATATATCCAGTACTCTTATTCTTAAGGTAGGGAGTATTATTTCTTTTGTATTCATGAAGAGAACTTCTGTTATTCCATTCTTTATTATTCTGTTGGAATAACCTGTATACGCGGGCTACCCTATACTTGGTGAAATTCTTCTGTTATTCCTATTCTTTATCATTATGTTGGAATAACATGTCTATGCGAAGTACAGCATGCATGGTTATTTCTGTTATTATTCTGTTCTTTATTATTTTGTTGGAACATCATGTCTATGCTTTACGCCGGACCTGGTTCCATTATTTATTATTCTGCCAGAATATCCTGTCTGTGCGTTTTACGCCGGACCTAGTTCCATTCTTTAATATTTTGTTGGAATATCATGTTTGTACATTTTACGCCAGACCTGATTCCGTTATTTATTATTCTATTGGAATAACCTGCTTGTGCGGTCTATCGCATACATGGTGATTTCTTTCGTTATTTCATTCTTTATTTTACTCAGTTGATTAAAACTTTGACTTCTATACTCCATGAAATTAGTGGAATATCCTTGATATTTGCGCTTCATCCACTATCTTTTCATGGAAATATTTTTCTGAGCATTCTTGAATTTTACTCTACAAAGCAGTATCATGTTGACGATTTGGACGTTATTGGTTCTTGGACAAATTAATTCTTGAACTTGTTTTATTGAATTCTTATATCATTGTCATCATCCTCATATTTATATTTTTTTAAAAGTCAATTGTGGCCTGTAGTGCATAGATGGACTTGGTATGATTATGACCAGGGATTATTCGGTGTAATCATGACCGTAATGTTACAAATGATGTGGTAAAAGTCCTCATTGGCCCGTAGTGCATTGATGGACAGTTGTTGGCATGATCATGACCATTAATGAATACACAAATATTCTTGGCCCGTAGTACATGGATAATTGTGGTCGTGATACTAAAGAATATCCTTGGCCGTAGTGCAGGGGTGATTCGATGATGTGGATTATTTATTAAGCTGAGTCCCAGCGATAAAAGTGATGAAAAATCTTTTAAATCATAAAAGATAGTAGATTTTATTCTCTACTTGACTCTTTTAATGGATTATTTATTCCGCTGCAGTTAAACTTGATGTTTGTTATATTGTATCAGTTTAACACTTTTTAAGGCTAATGATAATTTATTCTGCGTTATCTTAGTCATAATATTTCTTACTGGGCTAGTTGAGCTCACCCTTTCTTTCACTGTTCTCTTCAGGAAATGAGAATATAGCTGGGACGAGTCGGAGAACGGAGCGATGGACCAGATGATAGTATTAGTAGTCCTCACTATTCTGTGAAATAGTGTGATAATAATTGTAATGAGGACTCCTTTTGAGTTTGTATACTCTCTAGTAGACAATATTTGTATTCAAACTCACAGTTTATGTTTTGTCGTATTGTACACGACAGTTGTATTATTAAGTTGTATTTGAATTATGTACCATGTATCTGGCGACTCAAGATCGGTGATGTATACCTAATTTTGGGGGCGTCACAGCTGACGCATTGAGTAGAAGATCATATGCGGGTACGAGTGCGATATTATCAACACAAATGCCCATTTTGTAAGACTTACAAAGGATGGAGATAGAGTTAAAGACTCCAGGGACCCACGTGATGATGTCAAATATACAAGTAGAATCGACTTTAATAAATAAAGTTAAAGCTGCTCAAGCCACGGACCTGAAGCTGATGCGTATGAGAAATAAAGTACAAGAAGGTGCTATTTCGGAAGCAAGAATCGATGAAGAAGGAATACTTTGAGTCAACTCCAGACTTTGTGTTCTTAATGACTCTGATTTGAAGTATAAAATCATGATGGAGGCGCACAACACACCGTTCGCAATCCATCCTGGGAGTACCAAAATGTATCGTGATCTTCGACATACATTTTGGTGGAGCAATATGAAAAGAGAGATCGCGGAGTTTATCTCAAGGTGTTTAACTTGTTAACGTGTCAAGGTGGAGCATCAAGTTCCAAAAGGTCCATTGCAACCACTTGAAATTCCAAAATAGAAGTGAGAGCACATTACCATGGATTTTGTTACTGGTCTTCCCAAGGTTTCTCAAGGCATAGATGCAATTCGGGTCATTGTCGATAGATTAACCAAGTCTGCTCATTTTTTACATATACGAGAAACTTATTCACTTGAACGTCTTGCTCATATATACATAAATGAGATTGTAAGACTGCATGGTATGCCAGTATCCATAGTTTCTGATTGAGACCCAAGATTCACTTCACTAATTTTGGTTTAGTTTGCAGAAAGCTATGGGCACGGATTTACGATTTAGTTTGGCATATCATCCTCAGAAGGACGGGTTGTCAAAGAGGACTATTCAAACTCTTGAGGATCTATTAAGACTCTATGTCATTGACTTCAAAGAAAGTTGGGATAAGTTCTTGCCATTGGTGGAATTCTCCTACAACAACAGTTATCAAACAAGTATAGGCATGGCTCCATTCGAGGCGTTTTATGGACGCAACTGTCGTTCTCCAGTATGATGAGACAAGGTGGACGAAAGCAACGTTGTTGAGACCGAAATTGGTACGCATGACAACAGAAAAGATTCAAATGATCTGGCAACGTATAAAAATCTCACAAGATCGACAAATGAGTTATGTTGATCTTCATCGAAGGGACATGGAATTCAATGTTGGAGATCATGTGTTGTTACGTGTTGCTTCCTGGAAAGAATTACGAGATTTGGAAAGAGAGGAAAACTCAATCCTCGATTCATTGGCCCATTTGAAATTCTCGATCGAGTAGGAACTGTGGCCTATAGACTCGCCTTACCGCCAAGTATGTCTAGTGTTCATAACATTTTCACATATCTATGTTACGTAAATATGTGGAAGACCCGAACCATATTATTGAATTAGAACTAGATGAGATAGCAGAAGATTTAACGTATAAAGAGGTACTTGTTAAAATCTTGGATAAAAAGGAATATATTTTATGCTCCAAGGTTATACCTCAAGTCAAAGTTTTGTGGAGAAATCACGATGTTGAGAAAATGACCTGGGAGTTAGAATCTGAAATAAAATCAAGGTATCCTCACCTATTCGACATACCAGGTACGTACACCAATTTTGAGGATGAAATTTTATAAGAAGGGGAGGTTGTAAGACTCCAACTTTTATGAATAAAGATTTGTTTTCTCTAAATATCATTTTGAATAATAAGGCGTGGATTTGATATAATGTTATAGTTGTGGGTAATATTTACAAATTTTTCAAAGTAAGCAAGTTGTCATAAAATATTCGTTTGGTCGGGGAATATTCGTTTTATCAAGGAATATTCGTACGACGGCACAATCATTGGTGGTCCCCACAACGGAATTACTGTCGGAGTTAGAAAACGACATAAATAACTTTTTATTAAAATAACGGCAAAAGTTTTACCGTTAAATGTTGAAATACCCGGTGATAAAGTACAGTAATACGCGTGATTGCATAGTAGCACACGGTATTGGATAAGTATCTTTAATTATTAATGCTTACGTGAGAAGTCACTCAGTTATACTCAATTATTACCACAGTAATTGTTGCATAGTATCTCATATTATTCATTCAATTATTGTCACAGTATCATTTGCACAATATTTTATAATATTAAATCAATAATTGAGACGACAAAACTATCCATATTATTATTTGCATTATCGACAATGTCTAGAAAGCTCTGTCGAGGAAAGGGGTTTGATCACCTAATTGCGCGCTAATAAGGAGAAGTTTTTATCGGAAAACCCCATCTTTCCTGAGAATGATCTGGTTGTTAATATTGTGAGTTGTAATATTAATGATGAATAAATGTTATTAAAAACGTGTTTAGTGAAGCCAAGTAAATTGAGATAAATAGAGGGTTTTTTTTATGAAATATTTGTTGTAAGTTTGGCTTATTACATGGACCCCCACTTACCCATTTTTCAAAATCATCGGTAGAAAGTTATCTCAATTTTGTTTTATTACTTATATATATATATATGTGTGTGGGGGGGGATATATATATATATAAGTTTTGTTTTTTATGTAAAATAGAATATATTATATTTTATTGTATAGTGTTTGCATAGTACTGTATACTGTTGCATAGTGTTTGCATAGTAAAATTAAAATTTTTAAAAGTTTCAACCGGTACGCGCCCGTGAATTCGCCCGTGATTTCCACCCACTATTCACCTGTGATTTTTCTTAAATAGTGTCATGTCACTCTCCTGTAAATAGGATGCTTAGTTTAGAAATAAAAATCACACCAGAATCAGAGAATTCTTCTTCTATAATATTGAGCGTATTTCTTTTGAGTTTAAGGAAGCTTTGAGTGTAGAAAACAGTATAAGTTTTCTTCAAGAATATCCCCGTCATACCAGTCAGAAATACTCTCTTTTTAAGGTAATGGATATTATTTTTGTTCAATATTCGTAAGAAATAATATTTTCTTCCATACTATGTAATATGTAAGTAATATTATTTCGTTTCATATTCCTAATTCTACACTTATGTTGATAAGTATTGCTTCTATACTCCTTGAAATTAGTAGAATATCTTTGAAATTTGCGCTTCATCTAGTATCGTTTCACAAGGATATTTTTTTGAACATTCTTGTTAAATTTTAATCTTTCCATGCTGGGGTACTATTCACTCGGGTACTATTTACCCGGGGTACTATTCACGACAAAAATTAATTTCTTTTCTGTCCAAATATTTTTGTTACATGAATATTATTCTTGAATTTTACTCCACAAAGTAGTTATCATGTTGACAATTTGGACATTTTTAAACTCTGGATAAATTAAAAATCTTTAATATTTATCCTTGATTTCTTTTGATTGATGTTTATATCATTGTCATCATCCTCATGATTATATTGTGATGAAAATCATCTTTAGCTCGTAGTGCATAGATGAACTGTTGATTGGTATGATTATGACCAGGAATTATGTATCGGTATAATCATGACCTGTAATGTAACAAATGATGTGGTAAAAGTCATCATTGGCCCGTAGTACATTGATGGACAGTTGTTAGCATGATCATAACCATTGGTGATAATAACGAATATCCTTAGCCCGTAGTTCATGGATAATTCGTGGATGTGATACTAATGAATATATTTGGCCCGTAGTGCATGGATAATTCAGTGATGTGAATTATTTATTGAGATGTGTTACATCGATAAAATATTGATGATGAACTTTTAAATCATAGAAGATAGTAGATATCATGCTCTACTTGACTCTTCCAATGGATTATTTATTCTGCTGCAGTTAAACTTGCTGTCTATTGTATTCTATCAGTTTTTATACTGTTGAAGGCTAAGGATAATTTATTCTGCATTATCTTAGTCATAATATTCTTTACTGGGCTAGTTGAGATCACCCTTTGCTTTCATTGTTCTCTTCAGGAAATGAGAATATAGCTGGGACTAGTAAGGGAATGGAGTGACGGTCCAAATGGTTGCTATAGTAGTCCTCACTATTCTGTGAAATAGTGTGATAATAATTGTAATGAGGACTTCATTTGAGTTTGGATATTGTCTACGAGACAATATTCGTGTTAAAACTCTCAGTTTATGTTTATCGTATTGTATAAATTAAGTTTATATTTGAATTATGTGTCATGTATTTGGGGACTCGGAATGGGTAGTGTATACCTATTTCGGGGGCGTCATAATTGGGGGAATCATCCGAAGTGTTTTTGGAGCGAAAACAATCAAGTTCAAACTTTTGCTCCATGCTAAACATACAATCTAGAAATTCCATGATCATGCTTCTCCTCGACAAGAAAGGGAGTCAAAATTCGAAGAACTTATCCCCAAGTATATAGTTTTGACCGAGGAAAAGATGAATAAATAGGATGTGCTGATGCAAAGGCTCAAAAAATAGATGAGTCAATTTGTCAACGCCGACAATAATCAACAGCAGGTTATGTTACCAACCAACATGGTTTCTGAGAATGACATAGGGCCCACATCAATGTTACAAAATGTCATGGAAAATGATAATGACACTGCAAAGGAGGAGGTGAAGAGCGAGGAACTGGTAAAAAAGGAAATAGGAGATTCTGATTTGAGTCCTAATGTAAGAAATTAGATTCTTATCGTGATCCATGTGCCTTCTCCACAACATAATCAAGAATGGGAGTTTGGATGAGCAAGTTTGCATGTCACCGGAGTTCTAGGCATCTCTCAATCATTGACGCGATTTGTGATGATAATTTTGTTGGAGCTCATTTTAGTTCCTCTCTTAATTATCTTCTCTTCTTCGTCTTTCCTCTGTTAATTGTGTTCTCTTCTTCGTCGGTCTAGGTGGAGGAAGGAGTTGGAATCGAATGGGACTCATTTTAGGGAATTAGGGATTTAGGGCTTTTGATTCCTCAGTTAAATTTCTCTTCTTCGTCGATCTAGCTGATGGTGAAGGAAGAAGTTGGAAACAATTTGGGACTGATTTTGGGGATTTAGTCTTTTACTTATATATTTAATACATGTAAGTAATGTAATTGATTTCCGCATATTGTTACGTATTGTCACGTCAAATTTTGTAAATGATTAACGGACATAGACAACTGTATCAATTTTTGTAAATATTTTCAATCTAATGATGTATTTATAAACCGAGGTCGGATACAGTGGAAAAAAAGTGTATTTAACCCAAAAGTTTTATAATAGAGAGAAGAAATTTAAAAGGGGAAAATAGTGAGTACCCATCTTTAGCATAAAAGAAAGTATAATTTTTACGCAATTTAAAAATAATAATAATATAAAATAGAGTAACGTGAATAAAAAAGTTCTATTTTTTATCACAAAAAATGCACATAACTATAATATGATACACATTCTATCTGATTTTACTTGTTTTAATTGAGTTTTTATGATTAAATTAATATTAATAATTAAGCAAATGTATTAAATTTTTTCAAATCAAATAAATCGACTTTGTTAGTATATTGGATGCACTTTCTTCTAATAATAATTTTGTGTCTATATGTAATAAACTTAAAATTAATTTTGATTTTAAATATGGTTTATTTGACCATAAAAAGTCAATTATGACAAACAAAATTGGACAGATGGAGTATTTTTTTTTAATGGATCCTACTTCAATGTTTTTAGGAGGGTGTATTTAATTAAGATTTTAAAAGTTTAGTTGTATTCAATTAAGACATTTAAATAGTTTATAAAAGTTTAGTGGTATTCAATTATAACTTTTTTAATGTCTTTAAAAGTTAGATGGTATTCAATTAAGATTTTTATAAAGTCTATAAAAATATTTTGGTATTCAAAAAGTCATAGATTTTAAAGATTTCTTTCAAATGGTAGAGTTTGACCGACTTTAGAAGAAAATTATAACTATCAATCCATATCAAAAGTCTTACATCATCTCTAAAGATTTCTAAAGACTTCCAAATAAAAACAAAGGTGGATAAAACTAGTTATTAATTGGACTTTGTCTTTTATTGGGTCAAATTAGTTATTTATTTTATATGGGCTAATAAATATTAATATGTGATGGATAAATAATTTGATAAAATTTGGGACATAAAAATAATTGAATTTATTATAATAAGAGAATTAACAAGATATATTAATAAGTAAACAAATAACTAGACCTAATCTGAAATGGTGAGGAAAAAGAAGCCATTCGAAAGCTTCCAATAGAAAGAGGGAAGAGATTTGTTCAACAAAGGTGAGATAAAATCATGAAACTCTCATGTCGGTTGTAAAGATTATGTATATATAATATATGAAAATAGAAAATATATGATGTGTACGTGTATGTTTTTTTTAGTTTTCTGACATTTTAAACGAAGGAAATTACTGTTAATTTTTGAGACATCCTTCATATTTGTCTTCAAGTGTCTTTGGTGTATCACAGTGAAATAATGTACTATGTGGTTGTATTCCTGCATGACAAATATATATATATATATATATATATATATATATATGTTGGTGTATCATAGAAAAAAATGTAATGTTTTGATATATGTTAGGCGCATAAAAAAGATCCACACAATTAAATAGAATTAGCAACAGTTAAGATGCAAAATTGGGTTCACAGAATCACACAATCAACATATATATATATATATATATATATATATATATATATATATATATATATACACACACATATATATTAGTAAAGCAATCAATATAATATTGAATTACCAATGCTCCACCCTAACCATTTCAAGGAACAAATACGAAGGCTTTCTTGTCCGCCAATGCTCAGAAAAAAAGAAACATAATTGATTTTGAAGGGAATAATAGCTCCATTGAGACCACTACTCGATCATAATAATAACAATGGCCGGTAACAAGGGTAATAGTTTTGAAATTCTTAAAAATTTTGAATTATTTTGAGTTTATTTTGGTGATTACAAAGATGAGCGATTTTTGATACCCAATTGTGATAAATTTTCTATAACTTGGTGGCAATTTACTCACATATATGAAGTTTTGCAACTTTTAATCATATAAATTTTCATCGTCATATTATTTTGTGAAAAACAGAGTTTGATATTCCTACTAAAAAGCATACGCATATGCATAAAGTATATATAGCTTAATGAAAAGTGAGCTTAATTTTTGTATTGTGTCTGTAGTTTCTAAAGTTTTATTGGTATCCGAGTATCCAAATGTATTATGAAATGAGTAGAATAATGTGAACGCTTTCAACATATATAAAATCTCATGCCACAATAATATAATGAGATTTACTCTTGTTCATGAAAAAAGAGGGAGAGGTTGTACACATGGGATAATTAACAATTAATATAAGTTGTAAGATATATTAGAAATATACAAAAGCCTATCACAGTCTTGATAAAAAGTTTATAAAAGTTTGTTACTTATTTCATGGAGTCTATAAAAGTCATTTTAAAAAAGTCTTTAAAGTATATGAAAGTCATTAAAATATTACAAATTCTACAAAAATGTGTCACTTAAAAAAAGTCTTTAAAAATCTTAATTGAATACACCCTCTTAAGATAAAATAAGTTTTATATAATATTTTGAATTTTACTTTTTTAATAGATAATTTTTTTATTTGTACTATAAACATTTTGTGGGAAAAGAAAGTATTTTAAAAAAAAAATCATTTGACAGGCACAAACTTTATTAAAAAAATCATTTGACAGGCACAAACTTTATTACCGAATTTGACCCATCCAAAAATATAAAAGATCCGGTTAAATCATGATTCATGAGCAGTTTGACTAAACCCTGAGATTTAAATTTCCACCTATCTTCCATCGTCCATCGTCCATCGTCCATCGTCCATCTTCATACTAGACTGGAATGAGGTTTTGTCCCCAAACTGCAATTTTCAATCAACTGGATTGTACATTGTAGTTTCGAATTCTTTAAATTCTGCAAGCACCCAATTCCCAGTTAGCAAATTCCCAAAATTTCATACCCAAAAAGAAGAAATTGTAATGGGTTTCTCACTGGGATTCTTCTCTACTCCCATTATTTGCAGAGCCAGTGACAATAATGGCACCAACAATTCCCACACTCTCGACGCCTCGTACATAAAACGCGCCGCCGCGTTGGCAGACAAGTCTGCTGGTTTTACCTCTCCACACCCTAATTTTGGTTGTGTGATTGCTACTGATGGTGGTAGAGTGGTTGGAGAAGGGTACCTCCATGCTCAGGGCACCAAGCCCGCCGAGGTGCTGGCTGTGGAGGCCGCCGGAGAGTACTGCAAGGGCGCTACTGCTTATCTCAACATGGAATCCGGCGATTGTCACGGTGATTTCACGGCTGTGTCTGCTTTGATCAAGGTGTCTATTAGCCTCTCTTGTTAAAATACTACTATTAGATTATTAATAATTTGTCAAAATAATTTTTTATGGCATAATTGTACTCCCTCCTATGTTTCACAAGAACTGTCCCAATTTGTAGTTCCGCCCCCCTCCCTCCCTCCCTCCCTCCCTCCCACCCACCCACCCAAAAATAAATAAGTAAATAAATAAGAAAAATAGTCCCATTTATTTTGATGGTATAATATTGAATAACACAATGTGGCCAAGTATATTAGCATTACATTATTCATTACTGCCTTCAACTAAACTAAACATTCAAAAAGGAAATGTATTTTGTGATTTTGTAAATGAGACTCTTTTTGTGAAACGGATGTTGTATTATGTATTAAGAAAATTCTGTTTAACATTAGCATATATAAATCTGATTTATTGCTTGACGTATATTGTACAATTACTCAACAATTAAGGAGAAGAGTAATGATGGTTTAAGAAAATTAGACACCTCTTGTTAATTCACTATCACCAACTTTATTTATGATGCTTGTGAACAGCAATATTTACTCGTTCTCATATTCCAAGTTTAAATTAATTACCCTTTTCTATTTTTTTTGTATTACTGAAGAGTCACCAACGTGTAGTATTATTTTTAAACAAGTGCTGTAAAGTCACAAAACACCAATTATTATCAATATGTAAGTATGGTAATAATAATGAAAAACAATTCTAGTAAATTACTATCTTTCGTAATTGTTGTGATTACCGTTTTGTGCTTTTGCCTAGTGACATGAGCTGCATTATGTGTGCTTGGCATTTGATTTAGATCTTAGAGTCAGATGATGGGGTCAAGATCAAGCTTCTTATTGTAAATTATTTATTATTGTTTAGACAGGTTTCTCCAAATTGAATCAATGATTTAAATCTTTAAGTGCTTTTTCTGTGCTATAAACACTAGAATAGATCCACACAGTGGGGAAAAAATGAAAGCAGTTGCATTCCCTCCGACAAAGTGCTACGCCTTCAAGTTTCAGTTGGAATTCCACTCCCTCGTCATATAGTGAAAACCCTTTCATGGAGTTGAGTCAAATTATTCAACTCTTCAACAAGAACTAAATAAGTAGCAGACAACAAGTATATTACAACTAATTTACTGCTATATAAACATAAAATTGCTGCAATAACTAAGTTTTTTCTATTCTAAAAAACTTAACGGTGATGCGTTAATAATATAACTATAAAAGTGAAATTAGATCATTTTTAGCATATTAGACCAGAAACTAATTAAACTATAGGATTTAAAAGTTCCAAGTTCTTGTCAGAGAAAAATTAACTCGACTTGGACTGTCCTAAATCTTTAGTTTTTGGCTTCCATTAAAGGTATATCTTTTATAATTAAGCCTGCTCCACGTGAGTGAGGTAGTTCATTGATTATAATTATATCGTTGAAAATTAATTTTCGGGGTTGAGAGATACTAACGTAGTTGATAAATATTTAGGGAAGATAAGATTTGTACACATTCTAATATAATAGGTAATCACCTGCATTACTTTCACACCTTAAATGTTTTTCTATAAATTAAAAGTTATAAAATAGGAAGAATTTTTTTGATATTAGGCAAGATTGTAGAATGGGCATTTAATGAAAGTGTATGTATCATAATTGTTGTTTGAAGTTAGATGCTAGCGCAATCCTAAGCATAGGAATAATCAAATTCAGTTTAGGCTGGGTCTGATGGAAAAGTAAAACAGTAATATTTGAATATATTTTCCATCCAATTATTTCAGCCAAAAAGAATTACAATGCTTAGATCTTATGAATTCATTACATCCTTAAATTACAGTATACAAGTAAATCATATCTATTTTTAGGCAGGAATTACTAGAGTTGTTGTTGGGATTAGGCATCCTTTGCAACATCTTCGGGGAAATGCTATTTGTGCATTGAGAAGCGAAAGACTGCAGGTTGATGTCCTTGGGGAGGATCTGCAAAGTAAAACTATTGAGGTATAAATTTTATGCTTTTGCACTTTAAATTATTTGACATTCTGTGGGTAGCAAGTTAATCAAAGTGCTGATTTTGGCATCACCTTCCCCTTGTCTTGTTTTAGTTTGGTTTTGTTGGCTTGAAATGTTTCCAAATGTTATGACATTGGTCTTTCTTTATTGTTTGTTGAAAGATTTGATATTTACCGTGCCATTTGATTCTTGTAAAGCGCAGTTCTTATTGACATTGTAGTTGCAACTAACTTAATATTTTTATGAGATGGGAGAAACATCAATAACTAAAAGCTTTAATTCATTAAGTTCACTTTTAAGTTATGTAAAAATTGAGATGCTTATTTCATTGAAGTTGTTTCTATCTATTACATAGATTGATATATACATAAAACAACCTAATTACATTTATGGTAATTCCTAAATTTCAGTAATGTGTACACACTGATTAAGGAAGCTACAATTATGGTATATCCTGTCATATCTTCTAACACTCCCCCTCAAGTTGGTGTATAGATGTCTCGCATACCCAACTTGAAACATAGTGGATGAAACATCTTACTACTAAGACCCTTGGTCAAAATACCAGCAAGGTGATTTTCTGTTTTGACAAAAGGTAAGCAAATAAGACCACTAGTTAACTTTTCTTTGATGAAGTGTCTGTCAATCTCAATGGGCTTCGTTCTATCGTGTTGTACTGGGTCGTTCGCAATACTAATGGCTGCCTTATTATCACAAAATAACTGCACAGGCCTATTAGTTGTAACACCCAAATCTTCTAACAAGGTTCGAAGCCACATTAGTTCACATATACCCAAGACAATATAACTCGATATTCCACTTCAACACTAGATCTTGCTACCACGGATTGTTTCTTACTACGCCAAGTAACAAGATTACCTCCAACAAATGAACAGTAACCTGATGTAAAACGATGATCCTCTATAGAGCTTGCCCAATCTGAGTCGAAAAAAGCTTCAACTCTCATATGACCATGTGATGCGAACAATAACCCTTTTCCGGGAGCAGACTTGAGATACCTCAGAATTCTGTAAACTGTTTCCATGTGACAATGTCGAGGATCATGCATATACTGACTCACTATTCCCACAACATAAGATATATTAGGTCTAGTATAAGAGATATATATCAATCGTCCTACCCATGGTTATCAAGGCGTCGCCTAGTCGACGCCTAGTTGACGACTAGTCGTCAAGGCGCTGGATAGATGGCAAGGCGAGGTCACGCCTTAGTGAAACTTAGCCCAACGAAAGTAAACTATCCAAAGACATCATCAAGTAGAGTCAAACAGCAACACGAACCCCATAAATGGACAGATCGATGAATTTCGAGTGCATTGGTACAAGTCCGGTGATGATCGGAAACTTCACACGTCAGAGTGAGGTGTGTCATCGCCAGCGAACAACTTCGTCTTAGCTGCTAGGTTCAGTCGCGTGTGTTAGTGTTTGTTGTAAAGAACTGAAATGATGAGTTTTTTCTCTTTATCTGGAGAGTGGTGAGTTGGTGATTCATTTTGCAATTCACTAACACCACATGTAGCTGATGTAAGTTTTTGGATTGTGCTACTTTGTTTATTGATTGTGCCGTGTCACTTTAGCAAATAACTTCAAATGGAGAACAACTAGCAGCAACTTGTCTATTTGACTAGTATAGTTGAATATTATAATCTCAAAAGGTTTATATTGGGGTATGTTTGGCAATAGTCTTTAAAAACTTAAAATATTAACATTTATATTTACTGATATCTTTGTTTCTTTTTATACTATTTTATTTAATAATTAAAAAAAAATACTAATTTCATGTACTATTAAGGTATACACATACTTTTCTATTAAATAATTAAAGTATATTTTGTGTTTTAAATGGTATTTAATAGTTTTTATTAGGAAATGGAAACATATTTGTGAGTAACTTTCATATGTTTAATATATTTTTGAAGTAAAATATGTATGTGCATATATATAATTATAAATATATAAATTACACATTACAAACGACTTGTCGACTTGTGGACGACTAGTCGGGCGCTTTGTTGCCTAAGCGCTTAAGCTCCCGGCTGTCGCTTCGCCTCGACTTAGCGCCTTGATAACTATGGTCCTACCAAACGTTGATATCTTTCTTTATCAACTGTAGGTCATGTGTCACCTACTATATGATGATTAACTTCAAAAGGAGAATCAACAGGCTTACCAGTTTCTGTTAAAAGATCAAGGACATACTTTCTTTGAGATAGAAAAATCCCACTGGTAGATCTTGCAACTTCAATACTAAGGAAATATTTCAAAGGACCAAGATCTTTGATCTCAAATTCTTTGGCCAAACTTGCTTTGAGATTCACTTTCTCTTCTATATTATCCTCTGTCACCACAATGTCATCAACATAAACAATAAGAATGGTAGTCTTACCGTTTATCTGTTTGACAAATAGGGTATGATCCGCTCTACTCTGCTTGTACCCAAATCTTATTATTACTTTGTGGAATCTACCAAACCAAGCTCTAAGAGATTGCTTCAACCCATATAAAGCCTTTCGCAGTTTACAAACCTTACCCTTGGTGGTAGATGAAGCAAAACCAGAGGGTATTTCTATATATACTTCCTCCTCTAAGTCACCATGAAGGAATACATTTTTCACATTCAACTGTTGAATATCCCAGCCGAAGTTTGTTGCACATGAGATTATGATACGAACAGAGTTCATCTTTTCCACATGAGCAAATGTCTCCTGGTAATCAATCCTATGAGTTTGAGTGTACCCTTTTGCAACTAATCTGGTTTTGAATCGCTCAAATGTCCCATCTGGCTTCTGTTTGACTGTATATACCCATTTGCAACCAACTGATCTTTTTCTGTAAGGAAGTGAAACTAGTTCCCATGCATCATTCTTTTTCGGGGCATTCATCTCCTCTATCATAGCCTGTTTCCAATTCTCATCGCTCATTGCTTCTTTCCATCCCTGAGGTACAGATATTGAAGACAAGGAAGAAACAAAAGAGAGATAGGATGCAGAAAATTTATCATAAGCTACAAAATTAGAGATCGGATGTTGAGTACAAGCTCTAACCCCTTTTCTAAAAGCAATAGGAATATCAGAATCATCAGATGAGCAAATAGGATTAGGATTCTCACCATTTGCATTATCAAGACTAGGTTTTGAGCAGGGTTAGAGTAGTGGTGCAGAAATGGTGACCTTATGCTTGCCTCTTCGAACATAGGTTCTCAACTCAGGTTCATTCTGTAACTCCCCTGTGTAGAATTATTAGGAACATCAATAGGAATAAGGGAAGATGGAACATGAAAAGAGGGTAGAATAGAACTTGTAATGCCAGCCTCAGGAGGAAGCTTCTCCTCATCAATGACATCCTCCCCCTAAGGAGAAGGTGAAGAAGAATAAAAAGGTTCCAATTCCCAAAAGGTTACATCCCGAGTGACGAATACTTTGTGTGAAGGAGGATGATAACATTTATACCCTTTTTGGGTGGGAGAGTAACCAATGAAAACACACCGAAGAGACTTGGGATCTAATTTTCTTCAAGTGGGAGATTTATCATGAACATAATACACACAATCAAAGACTCGAGGTGAAGGAGAAGGACTTGTTGTGTGGTGAAGCAAAGATATTGGATTTTTGTTCCCAAGAATTCT
This sequence comes from Panax japonicus, assembly GCA_020205505.1. Lineage (NCBI taxonomy): Eukaryota > Viridiplantae > Streptophyta > Magnoliopsida > Apiales > Araliaceae > Panax > Panax japonicus. The sequence continues at coordinate 29,741,686 of CM035111.1, forward strand.
AGAAGGAAGTCGATTTATCAAAAAAGCAGCAGTCAAAACAGCATCGCCCCATAGAAATTTAGGGGTGTTTATAGTGAACATAAGGGTGTGGGCTACCTCTAGTAAGTGGCTATTCTTTCTTTCCGCCACACCATTTTGTTCTGGAGTTTTGACACAAGAGATTTGAAGAATAATGCCATGCTGAGAGATATTAGATGCAAAAGCAGTATTATTACTATATTCACGACCATTATCACTATGGAGAATATTTACTTTAGCTTCAAATTGGGTTTGAATCATTTTATGAAATTCCTGGAAACAATCAAACACCTCATCTTTGGAACGAAGAAGATAAATCCAAATTACATGAGAATGACAATCAATAAAGCTAACAAACCATCTATGACTAGAACGGGAAACAACCCGAAAGGGCCCCCACACATCAGAATGTATAACAGTAAAAGATTCTGAATGTCGATTGTTAATAGCAGAATAAACAGAACGTTTGTGTTTTTCTAATTCACATGGTTCACACAAAAACTGAGTTTTATTACATTGTTGAACTAAAGATGGAAACAAAGACTCTAAAATAGAAAAAGAGGGATGTCCCAAACGTTAATGCCACTGATTGAGAGAAGACAAACTTGAGTCAGAAGTACAGTGAAGAGCCTGAGTAGGGAACATATTCGACGAGGGAATATCTAAGTAATAGAGACCACCAACTGCATTACCACTGCCAATCTTTTGCCCTGTCACCAAGTCCTGAAAAACATAATGAGATGAGAAAAAGGTTACTGAACAATTTAAGGATTCAGAAAGACGTTGAATAGATAACAAATTTGCAGTGAATGAAGGAATATGAAGAACAAATGAAAATGTCAATGATGGGGTACAAACTACAGAGCCTCTCCCAGAGATAGAAGAGAGAGAACCATCAGCTACGCGGACCTTGTCTTTTCCAGAACAAGGCGTGTATGAAGTAAAGAGGGTAGATGACCCAGTCATATGCTCGGAGGCACCTGTGTCAATAATCCAACTAGAGCAAGTTGATGAAACATTAAGAGCACAAGATTGTATACCTGGCTGGGCGTAATGAGAAGAAGTGGATTTGGAATAGAGTTTCCGAAAAGCTGAGATTTCCTCAAGAGTGAGTGCAGAAGTAGTGTCTGAAGCATTGGAGATATCAACCTGAGGTGTGGTAGTAGTCACATAGGCCTGAGATCCACGTCCACGACCACTACCACTACCACTACCAAACCTACCCACTCGCCCTTTAGGACGTCCATGAAGCTTGAAAAAACGATCTCTGGTATGGTTCTTACCCCCACAATAATCACATTCACGAGATTCCTTCTCAACAGGAGACCGAGTAGTGAAGCCAAACATAGGAGATGAAGCAACCATGGCGGATCGATCAACAAAATTTAAAACCATCACCCGATGCCTACTTTCCTCTTGTTGGACTCTAGTAGGAGCCTCTCGTAACGATGGAAAAGGTGTCTGACCAATCATCTGTGCTCGAACTTGATCAAATTCTATATTCAAACCTGCCAGGAAATCCACAACTCTATCTGCACTAACAAACTTCTGATAAGCTGCTGCATCTTCCAGAAATTTAACTGAAAAGACCCGGTATTGATCAAGTTCCTGCCAAACAGCATTAATTTCTGCAAAATGCTGTGCCACAGTCTTCTCCCCTTGACTTAGCTCGCAAATCCTTTTATGAATATCATATGCCTTAGACATATCACCAAAAACAGAGAAAGTTTGAGAGATAGCCTCCCAAAGCTCATAGGCAGTGTCTAAGAACATGTAACTACTCCGCATACTAGGTTCCATGGAATTAAAAATCCATGTTTTTACCATGGAATTATCATATTTCCATTCCTCTTGGATCAGACCCGGTTTCTCAGGCATAGTGGTTGTTCCATTGATGAAGTGTTGCATACGATTTGCCTCAATTGACATGCGGCATGCTTGAGACCATGCCAAATAGTTGGTTCCATCTAGTTTGAAGGGACTTAGAACCAGTGCTGAATTAAGTGTATGGCTTCTAGCAACTTCTTGTTGTTCCATGTTACCCTTATGAATCCCATTGCTAACACCACCTTGTTCCGCCTTATAACAAATAAAAAAAAATATATATATCCTAGGAGAATAAACCCTCCAAAAGGATACGAAAGAAAAGGGTACGGTGTTGTGAATGAACGGGCTAACAACTTGCAGTAGCACGGAAGGAACCGAGGAACCAAGCAAACCAACTGAAGACAGGAAAAAGAAATCGAAAACTCGAAGCCAAACACAGTGGAAACCAAACACGTTGCCGACCAGGCCAACTGAGGAAGAAAAACCTTTCAATACCACTGCAAATAGCAAGAGGGAAGAAAACCGACCAGACTGGAAGAAAATCGCGTTGGAAAAAATGGCCGGAAAAGGTCTCAAGCGCATGGGGGCATGTGCAGCAGTGGGTCGGGAAATTGAAAACTCAGGTTGGGTCGCCTGGTACTGTAGGACTCAATTATGATCTCAATTTCTCCATATCAAGTCGTTCAACTAGGTTTCTAATTGAAACTATGAACGGCAGCAAGAAAAAGAAAAAGAAAAAGAAAACAAAGCTTCTGAAAAAAAAAGGCTTTGATACCTTGTAGAAATTGAGAAGCTTATTTTATTGAAGTTGTTTCTATCTATTACATAGATTGATATATATACATAAAACAACCTAATTACATTTATGGTAATTCCTAAATTACAGTAATGTGTACACACTAATTAAGGAAGCTACAATTATGGTATATCATGTCATATCTTCTAACAAGTTCTATATCCTAAGCTTCTTCTACGCACATATATGTTCTTCTATACAAAGTTGGAGCATGTTTTTCATTTACATTTTTGGCTTTTACAAAATTAATATATTTTGTTCTAACTAAGAGTTAAAAAAAATTGTCTGCTGATACCCTTCTAGACTAATGTTTGCTGAGAATGCAGTTGTTTACATTGAAGTTTATCAAATGTACGAGAAAATATAACTTGTAAAATTAGTTTATTAATTGCATTGAGAAAAGGCAATGGGGAGTGAACTAGAAAATCATTTAAATTGTTTACTGCAGACTTGTTTTCTCAAAAATTAGAAAGGAAAAAGGAAAACATTTCAGCCATAAATCCTTCATCTTTTTATGAAATATTATGATTTGTTAGCGAACGGAAAAAGGTTGGTGAGAGGAAAATTTGAAAGAGGTTTTATTCAAATACAATGACATAACCAGAAATACATAGGGAGTACCTCACAAGAGGAATAAAAAGGGCCTGGGAAAAGAAACTGATAATTGGCTTGACCAATGAGGTATTCTGGTGTTAAAGCGTTCCCAAAATTTCCCGAGGGAGAATGTCTTGCTTTTCTATAGTATATTGCTTGTTTGCAAGAGGCCTAAAAGTAAAACTCATGGGTGCCTAGGCCACATTCCTTAATTTATAATGGAAATGTCTTGTTTGCAATTCATATGTAATATCAAAGTCAAAATATTAGGGAAGTTGGGAAATTACAATAATTGGTACAGGAATAAAGAGTCTGAAGCTTATAAAATCCTTAAAGAATAGGTCATGTCTTATTATTTTATTACCGCTGAGGAAAGTAGATATATTAAGATAGATAAATTGGAATGCTTTATTTGGACTGTGGCAATGGAATAGACATTATTATGATGACTCATGTTGAACTTCACTTTGCAATTATGTAAGATAGCTATGTATTTTTTAAGTTGGATTCATAGATTTCAGTCTTCAGATGCATTTTGAGTGTTTTAAACGTGATGATGGCTGCTCACCCTTTCATAAATAGAAACTTAGTAGGTCAACAACCTATATTATTGCTCTTGAGAATGGCAGCCATTTTCTTTCTGAAGTATCTCTTTGGGGGTTTTCTGATATCCGTTTTTATGTTTCTCTAGGAAGCTCTGAATCCCTGCCTCCTAGTCAATGCTCCTTTGCTTTATAGAGCTGCTTCTCAAGTTCCGTTCTCTGTTCTGAAGTATGCAATGACCCTTGATGGTGAGAAACAATTTCAAGTTTATATTGTGACAAGATCAAATCTGATTGACCTTCTTCAATTATTGTAAGGACCACAGAGTTTTGATAAAATCAAAGTTGCTAAAGGTATTTTATTGTATTCTGACAGGAAAGATTGCTGCCACTAGTGGGCATGCGTCATGGATAAGCAGTAGAAAGTCTAGAGCTCAAGTTTTTGAATTGCGGGGTAGAAGTGATGCTGTTATTGTAGGAGGAAATACTGTACGCAGAGATAGTATGGATATTCACTAGCTACTACTTTTCAATTACTAGAGATGCTCAAATTATTAATGATGCAGTTTCTAATTCTGCTTTCAAATATAGATCCACAACTAACTGCAAGACATGGGGGTGGCCATTTGCCTCTGCGGATTGTAATGTCACAGACTCTTGACCTTCCTGATGTTGCAAATCTTTGGGATGTTTCTGAGGTACCCACCATAGTTGCAACTCAAAGAGGCGCTAGAAAGAGTTTCCAGAAGTTTCTTGCTTCTAAAGGCGTTGAAGTAGTGGAGTTTGATATTTTAAACCCCAAGGATGTTATGAATTACTTGTATGAACGTGGTTATCTTTCCATTCTGTGGGAGTGTGGAGGGACGTTAGCTGCATCTGCTATTTCTTCCGGTGTCATACACAAGGTATGCACTAGTTGTTTTTCTTTTTTAAGCTAAAGGTATAATGCTTCTTAATATGTTGTGGACGCCTCTATGAATTTTGCTTATTAATACAAAAAACTGTTGCTTAATTCCATGCTCATATGAGCTTTAAATAAAATTTACTTCATTCAGTGCCTTCTGCAATTTTTGCGAATTATTTGCTATCTTATAGTAAAGTTTGCTGTCCACCTATGCCAATGTAGTTTATTGTATCAAAAATTCGAAATACTTTTTCTTTCTTTTCTACTATACTTTTGTCTCTCTATTCTACTATGTATTTTTCTTGGGCAGCTATAGGTTGCTGATGCATGCTTTGTCAGCAATGCTATTTATTTCTTGCATGTTATTTTTCTTATGCTAAATATCTATGAGCATGATCTAACAATATGTATGAACGCAATAATGCATCGTTTACTTTTCTTCGCATTGTTTTTGCATACTAAATCCAACTCATCCTCTATTTTAATAATGTCGAGATGACTACTGTTTGTTTTTATTTTGTTTGCTTCACTAATTTGTTTGACGAAATTTGATTCATTAAACTGAAAATCCAGTTTAGACTGAAAGCCGAGGAAATATCTATATATTGTGGTTTTTTATATGCATTTGATATGGTGATGCAGGTTTATGCATTTGTTGCTCCAAAAATAATTGGTGGAAAGAATGCACCAACTCCAGTAGGTGAACTTGGAATGGTTGAGATGACACAAGCTCTTGAATTAAGTGATGTTTGCTATGAGCAGGTTGGTATTCATTTTTTCTTTATTTTTTTTGTAATACCAGTACCATAATAATGATTTAAAATTTTCTAGTTTATTACATGTTGTATCATTCTTCTTACGAGTTATAGCTATAGAAGTAATAATATTAATTGTGATATAAATAGATAATATTAACATTTATATATTTTTTGCCCAAAAAAATTTGTACATGTTAAATTCGTTACAAGGAAACTTGTGATCAATGTTAATTTGATTCAAGAGGGATAAGCTTTATTGTAAATAATTAACTCTTTAGTAGGGAACTGTTTGTGACATTTTCATTTAAATCCTATTTCCATTGAATAAGTTAATTGGAATCAAGTTAAGTTTACACCACAATGATTGCATTGTTACGATTGGAGGCTAATGTCCAATTCACCAGCCTTGAAAGTTCATCTCTTTAAGTATATTTATATGTAATAATTCTAGTGCCAGCTGACCTGGTTCAATATAATTTAATGAGAGTTACAAATTAATTTTTTCTTCTGAAGCAGCAAAACTTACATATATTTATTTTACGAAATTGAAAATTGAGAAGGTAATGTTGTAAAAGCTGCTATGCTTAGACTTGTCAAATAAAAAGAGCTGCTATGCTTAGAAAAAGAACATATAATTTGTGCCAAGTATTGATCTCATTCACGGGGTTGTGTTCTTAATTCTGATTCACGAACTGCAGATTGGACCTGACATGCTTATTAGTGGATTTCTTCAGCCTATTCCTGACCAGACTCCTGTTATTCCATCATTGGATGAAACATCTGCAATTGATCCAACCGTTTCTCCTTATGAGCCGAGCATCATATTCTTTTACAAAACATGGGATCCTTATGGTGCTTTTTCTAACTTCTCTCCCCATCCAATTCGAATTCCTGATGATAATGGTGATTATATCACCTGGTCAAGTGTAGAGCACTATTATCAGGTCTCTTGCTCCGTCTCCAAAAATCCATCCTCTACAGCTTCCTTCTCGTTAATTCTAATAATTTTTATTTTTTTTGCAAATGCAGGCACATAAGTTCGTGGGGGTGAATAATCCTGACGTAAGAAACTTTATTGAAGACATAGCATGTGCAAGAAGTCCAGAGGAAGCAGCTCGAATGGGAAGGAGAATACAGAGGCTGCGCCCTGATCTGGTATGTCTTTCAAATTCAGTAGTAAGTGGATGAGCTTCGAGCTTGACATTCCCACTTAATGTGTTTCAAATATTAAAGCATGTAGTGAGAATTTGTAAACATGACGACTTGGCCAGTATTTATGGTTCTTTCCATTTTGATATCCTAAGAAGTATGGACTATGGCTAAGAATTGGTTGCTTGGTTTAAAAGATCTGACTCACTGAACCATGCTTAAACCTTCTCATTTATGATCGAACTTGTGAAAGTGGTTCACGAGCATAAGATGAAAATTGAAAAGTAGTACTTTGTTCCAAAATATAGGATAAGTTTTGACTTTGAAGTCGATTTGAGATATTTTGAAATTCAAAATTGATATGAATTCATTTAATTCTAGAAAATAAGATTATGAACATTTTAAACTATGTAAAAAATACTACTGATTACCAAAGTAATTATTTGCAAAAGTTAAATGAATCACATCAATTTTGAGGTTGAAAATATCTTAAATCGACTTCTTGAAATAAAAAAGTGATCTTATATTTCAGAACGGATAGAGTATTTTGTTTTCCGTTTTTTCTTTTCTCCCCTCTCTCTCTGTCTCTATTTCTCTTGCTCTCTCTCGATGCTTCTGGTGAAATAAACTGAAAAATATAAGTTGCAGTAATTGCAATGCGTCAATTTTTGTGCTTTGATAACTCTGTCTAATTTGATTCTTATCCTCAATCTCTTGCTTCTGCTTAAGATTCAATTAGTAAGCCTATGATACTTGCACGAGATTATTCTAGTGGTTACCAAAGTATTAAATTTCAGTCTTGCAATAGTGTTTTCGATGTCTAGTAAAAGTTAATGCTTAGCATCAATTCTTCCATAATAAAAAAACAAAAAACATTGCATTTATTTCTGCTTTTTGAGTTCCACTGTAGGAATGTACTATCTCCAGGTGCTACATAGTAGAATAGAGCATTGATTCTAGATGCCTCTTAGTAAATTGTTGTTCATAAGGAAAGCATGAAAAAGACCTTTCTCTTTGTAATTGCCACAAAGACATTCGTTCCGGTCTAGGGAAATATATGTTTGTTCCCTTATTTGTTTCAAGAATAGTTTAGTTTAGTAACAGCTTTGGGTTAAGGTAGACAACTTCTTGTCAGCTACATTGTGCCATTGTATATGTCAAACCTCGTACAAATGCTTTATTCTCCCTTTATTACAAGCCTTTATCACAATCATAGTAATAGTGTAACGCTGATATAATTGATATGAACAACTGAAAATTTTCATTTTAGCAAATTAAATAATTAATGATCCATTCTACATGTGTGCAATGCAGGTAAGATCCGATTGGGAGTCCATCAAGATTGATGTCATGTACAAGGCATTGAAATATAAATTCTCGATATACCCTCACTTAAACTCTATGTTGCTCTCGACTGTGGGGTCTGTCCTTGTAGAAGCGTCGCCTCATGATCTCTTCTGGGGCGGAGGTCGAGATGGAGAAGGCCTAAATTATCTTGGTAGGCTCTTGATGCAGTTGAGATCAGAGTTTCTAGGTGAGACTCCAACATCAGATGATAGCTCCATAGCTCAACAAGAAATAGGGGAGATGAAGTAAAAATTTCACAGGTTAGCTATATAATTATTTTTGTAACATCATTATTTTGAAAATGGTCAATAATCTATTCATCATATTGTTCACTAGTCAACAAGGACATATTGCTCATATTGCATACTCTTCTTCCTTTTGAAAAAGTCTAGGGGGACATTGCTTGGCGACCGGTCCAAAATTTTATTTATTTATTTATTTTTTTAAAATGTCTCCCAAATAATTTATAAGATTTATTAGAACTGAAATTGGATGTCATATTTTTTACATGTATCCAAATGACATCCAAAACACTTTATTCTGTAAAAATTTTAGTTCCAATAATTCTTATAAATTATTTGAGAGACATTTAAAATATATATATATATATATATATATATATATATATATATATATATATATATATATATATATATTTGCCCGGTCGCTGGACCGGTCGCCAAGACCCGGTCAGCGTAGAAGAACTCCTTCCTTTTACCTGAAAGCTAGCACATACAAGGACATTTTGTCCTTTTCAATTTCAATAATTCTAGGGATATTTTTTTGGTGACATTCTAGCGACATTATTTTTATTTTTTTATTATTTTTTTATAGTACCTCTCAAAAAATGTATAATATTTATTCCAACTGAATTTTTTATAAAAAATAGTATTTTATGTGTAATTTGGATACATACAAGAAACAAGGTTGTATAGACTATATAGACCATATTTCTTGTATGTATTCAAATTACACCTAAAACACTTTTTTACAAAATTTTCAGTTGAAATAAATATTATACATTTTTTGAGAGGTACTAAAAAAAACTAAGAAAATAAAAATAAAAAAATAATGTCGCTAGAATGTCAGCAAAAAAATATTTTAGAAGAACTCTTTGAATTTTTCAAGATTATTGCCAACAAGAAAAAAAAATATTTCTTTAGTATTGCCACGTGATACTTTTCTTGGTCTTATGCCACATAAGAAAGGATTTTTCAAGTATGCTCCAAGAATGACCGAAAGTTTAAGAAAAGATGTAAAAAGTGTTTTGGGCTTTAAATATTCATTTTGGTTTAATAGCCCAACACTAGAAAACTTGATTCAAATATTGGGTTTGAGAGTTTTAAGAAGATTGGCCCATGTTATGTTTTTCTTTTAGGGTCATAGCCAATAAATTTCAGCCCCTTCAAAAATGTCGGCCCATACCAAATAAATAGTTTCAAACTTGTAGCTCCTTTTTATAAAAAAAGTTTTTATAAATATATTGGTAAGCATATTAGTTCAGGTAATCATATAAAAATGCAGTATGAATCCTATGGTTAGGAATAGGATTCTAACCTAGATTTCCTAAATGAAAACTTTTAATATTTTTTTAATTTCCGCTTTTTATTATAACTAAATTTGTTATCATCAAAAATTCAAATAATTTTAACCTATCAGATTGTTGTTGCTTTCCCAATATAAGGACTATCAAAACTTAATTACAAATATTAAGAAACTTTTGTTGGCACCCCTTGAAAATAATTAGTTACTCCCTTCGTCTTCAAAAGAATGACGAAAGTATAATTTTCACACAAATTAAGATAGTGAAAAAAATTAGGCGAGTATATATTTTTTTCCTCAATTTACCGTTGTCCTCGAATAGTGTCATGAGTTGATATTTGTATCGGTTAATATATTTAAGAATTACTCTAGGGGGACCGGCATATGGTGACCGGGTATTTTTTTAGACTTAAAATAATTATAATATTTATTGAAACTGGAATTTTTATAGAATACAGTGATTTAGGTGTAATTTGGATACGCGTAAAAAACAGGGTTGTACAGTCTGTGCAACACTAGTTTTTACGCATATCCAAATTACACATGAATCACTGTATTCTGTAAAAATTTTAATAAATATTATAATTATTTTGAGAGTAAAAAAAAAAAATCCCGACCACTAGACCGGTTGCCCCAAAAGGATTGTATATTTAATTGGGTTTTGAATAGAGTGAGAATTAGTGATGTTACTGATTGACTATTGAGTTAAGTAAAATATGATAGTAAGTCGAGGGTAAATTTGTCCAAGTAAAAATGTATGTAGTATTTTTGTCATCCTTTTGATGATAAAATTTTTTTACCACTTGATTCATTTTTTTAGGAACGGAGAGAGTATTAATTTAGTAATGATAACATGATATGAAATTTTACCCCTAAAAATGTTAATATACCAATAATTATTATAAATTAATTTTTAAAAAGTACTTGTATTACTTATGAAATTTATTATTTAAAAGTTGTCTTAAATCACATCATTTTTCAAAAAATGCATATAGGGCTAGGCGACTTAACATCGGTGGTATTTTGAGAGCAAAACATTTGAATTTATTAGTGCAAACATAAAAGAAGAGAATTGAAATTTGTCACAAGTAAAAAGTGAAATTTTACAAAATTCATCTTACATGAATAGTAAATGAATCATATATTTATGTGGAAGAGACATTATGAAGATATCAAATAAAAGAATTCATTTTTATTGATTGCTTGTTGTGAATGAGAAAATAAGACTTCAAAATTTTGAACAAAATATAATTTTCATATAATATGAATAGGGAAAAGGATTATATATATATATATATATATATATATATATATATATATATATATATCTATCTAATAAAATACAAATGATTTTGAATTTCCCGCTCACTCAATAAATCATCTGGGCCGTCCAAAGTTTGAGATAAATCACACCGTTCATACATCTATCTAATAAAATACATCTATCTATCTAATAATCTAATAATAATTTAATAAAATACAAATGACTTTAAATTTTCCGCTCACTCAATAAATTATTTTGGTCGTTCAAAGTTTGAGATAAATCATATTGTCCATACAGTACCGGAGGCACGGGACCCAGCTAGTATATATATATATATTGCAAATATTTAAGTTGATTATTTGATTGTCAATTACATAGATAAGTATTAATGACAACTTTTTAAGAAATATATGTAATAAGTAGGGTTTTCCTATTATTCTTATCAATCTCATATATTAATAAAACTTCACAATTATACTTCGGCATAAATTTATCACAATACATAACATCATTCGTATACATATATGGCTGAGCAAGTAATCAAATTGGAACCGAAATCGCACCAAAAATCGCAAAAACCGCACCAACAGTTCCGGCGTATGTGGCAGTTTTAGATGAATTGAAAAACCAAATTTACGATTTCGATTTGGTTACTAGTCAAAACCACACGCATACAACCGAAACCGCACCATGTATGTGTATGTATGTATGTATGCAGGGGTAGATGAAGTACAAGGGCAATCTCATAACCGGATTGAACTAGAAACAGCTGTGAGATTTTAGCAACATAATTGAAACTCATGTTTTCTGTACTATGTATAAGGGAACATTATCTAGTGGAGTTGAGACTTGAGATTGTTGTTGTCTCAACCTCAATAAATTCTTTTAAAGAATGGTCAAGGCCTTCAGAAATAGCCTATGGAAAGAAAGTTGGTTATTTTGGTTGGCAGCTAAAGACTTACTACCTCCGTCTCAAATTATCTGCTATTTTAGCAAAAAAAAATTTGTCCCACAATATCTGCTTTTTTAAGATTTCAATGCATTTTTTTCATTTGTTTTCCAAATTTGCCCCTCTATCTTAATTGTTGATAATCATTACTCTCATTAATGTCTCTCCTCTTTTTTAAACATCTACATTCATGTCTCTCTCTCTCTTTAATTAATAATTGTTTCTCTCTATCTCTCTCTTCAATTAATGTGCTGTTTTCTCTCTCTCTCTCTTCAATGTTTCTCTCTCTCTCCAATTAATTAGTTGCTTTTTCTTTCTCTTCAATTAATAAAAAAGTCAGCACAAAAGGGTATTTTAGTATTTTATCATACATATTGGTATCTGTGTGAAACTCTAGAACAACAGATAATTTAGGACGGAGGGAGTATTATAAATGAATTATGAGTTTTAGAGAACATATGGTGAGCTAATTATATGTTTCCTTTTCTCAGAAGGAATAACTTATATGAATCTTGATTTTTTTGGCCTTTTTATAGATTGTATAAAATTTTGTTATTTTAATTGGTTTTGGAATCGAAACCGTACCGAATGAAACTGCATCGTACCAATTACAAGTGGTTTCATGTGCGATTTTGAATTTATCAAACTGCACTTAAACGATTTTGAGTGTCATTTGAATTTCAAATGTCACCATTTTCATCCCTATATACATCACTCAATATGAATTGTCTTAATCGGTGGATGGCATACGAGTCAAGGCCGACAGTAATGCCCAAGTTGTTTTGTTGGTGCAACATTTTATTAATCAAATCGTGAATCATATGGTTTATATTTTATATTTTTTGTCTTTTCAAAAATTAAATAAATTAATAGTTTATACTTTACGTAATGTATCAAGTGTATTAGTTACACCTCGTAAACGGCCCGGCCGGGCCGGGCTAAAAAGATTCGGATTTTGGTGGCTGGAAATGGCCAGCCCGTGGCAGGCGGACCGGGCTGGCCCGCGGGCTTCAGCTATTTTTTTTTTTGCAAACTCTTTATTACACCAATAATAATAATAATAAATATTAAAAATGATAAAATAATTAATAATAAACAATAATACAAACAAACACGATTAATTAATTACATACATTAACTATATATCTCAATTAATTAAAATTTTAATAGTATTATAAATTAGTATTATTAATTAATTACCTACATTATTTATGATGATAATTTGGATTATACATCTCTACAATTTAAATACATATCTTAATTATAATTTTCAATTATAGTTAAAATATATTGAAGATTACATCAAAAATAAATAGTTGTTGTAGCTCAGTTGGTTTGAACTTTTATTTATTTACTTACATGTCTTGTGTTCAAGCCTCACAACCTAACACTTTATTTAAAAAAAAAATTAATTGTTGGGGGGCGGGCCAGGCCAAAAACGGCGATCCAAAGCCCGAGTTTTGACGGACGGGCCGGCCCGACCCGCGGACTTTGGGTCGTTTGTCAGGTCTAGTATTAGTCATGAATAATTGTAACACTAGTCACTTGAGTATATCCGACCAATGTCATCCATGGAAACTTATCAAAAAAAATTATATTGACAAAATAATTGTAAAAATGTTAATGGACGTGTATTTATAAAATACTATCTTCATAATTCATGTAAGGCGCGATTTTTTTTATTTATAAAATTTTGTTATTCTCAAAGGCACTATAAAATTTAGGTGGGTTGAATATATCTTTTAAAAAATTTAACATGAAAAATTATTACCAATATTAAATTAAACAAATTACTTTATTGATTATGAACAGCGGAATGATGTTATAACAAATTCCTTCAAAGATTAATAAGAAATTACAGTTCTAAATTTAGTGTAAGAAAGTGCAAACAAATCATAGGGATAAAACGTAGAGTGCCGAAAGTAAATTGCAGTAAAGTAAGAGACACAATTTTTTTTTAAAAGATTCAGAGTACAAATGTCTGTTAGTCCTCTCTTTTACTCTGCGAGTAGGGATATTCCACTAAGGAAGAGTAATCATTCAAATTACAGTTCACAAATAACTGTTTTACAACTGATTCACTAAGAATCCCTCAAGACACAAACTTGGATTACACTGATCACTAAGATCACAATTATAAAGAAGTTGAATGATTTGAGGCACTGTTAAGTAACGTTAAGATTCTTGATTTCATGACTTAGCAGTCGATGAGATTTCTAAATCGTAGAGTGAGTAGATTATGAGCTCAGACAATCAGCACTTCAACTTGATCGATTTATCTCTATGTATTCATGGATTGTTTGATACTGCTAGCCTTTTTATAGATTCACCTTGGGATCTTCCTGTTGAGATTTGATTGTTATTCCATTCTAACTTGGGCACCTGTCGATTTTCAATAGTTTGATTTTGAAATGTTGTCGGCTATGACCACTTTAGGTCGCTTTCGTTGTACTCTGTCAGGTGCAGATGTAGTCGTGTGTTTTTTTCCTTAGCAGATATAGTTGCTAGACTCAACTTCAGAAATGTCTTATCCTTGTCGACAACCTTTAGGAGGACCATCCTTGGGATTTTCAGTCCTAGGTGTACGATATTGTCATAAACAGTCAGAAAAGTACTCTGCGATTTTGCTTAATCCCAAAGTTATATATCTGATAATAGAGTGTGTGACGCCCCTAAAATAGGTATACACAACCTATTCTGAATCGCCAAATATATGGTACATAATTTAAATACAAACTTAATTATACAAATATCGTGCAAAATACGACAAAACATAAGCTGAGAGTTTTAACACAAATATTATCTTGTAGACAATATCCAAACTCAAATGGATTCTTCATTACAATTATTATCACACTATTTTATAAAATATTGAGGACTACTACAGCCACCATCTCGGATCGTCATTCCATTCCCCGACTAGTCCCAACTATGTTCTCATTTCCTGAAGAGAACAATGAAAACAAAGGGTAAGCTCAACTAGCCTAGTAAAAAATATTATGACTAAGATAATGCAGAATAAATTATCGCTAGCCTTCAACAGTGTTAAACTAATAGACTACAATAGACAACAAGTCTAACTGCAGCGGAACAAACAATCCATTAGAAGAGTCAAGTAGAACATGATATATACTATCTTCTATGATTTAAAAGTTCATCATCAATATTTTATCACTGTAACACAACTCAATAAATAATTCACATCACTGAATTATCCATGCACTACGGGTCAAGGATATTCATTAGTATCACATCCACGAATTATCTATGCACTACGGGCTAAAGATATTTGTATTATCACCAGTGGTCATGATCATGTCAAACAACTGTCCATCAATGCACTACGTGTGACGCCCCCAAAATAGGTCCATTCCATCCAACCCATTTTGAGTCGCCAAATACATGGTACAGAAACAACCACAACTTTTACAACCCATAAACTGTGAGTTTGAATACAAACATTGTCATCTAGACAATATACATACCCAACTATGTCCTCAATACAATTATTGATTTACTATTTTACAAAAATGGTGAGGACTACTAAACAACTCTCTCAAGGACCATCAATTCATACCCCGACTCGTACCCGCTATATTCTCGTCTCCTGAGAAGAAAAATGGAACAAAAAGGAAAAGGGTGAGCTCAACTAGCTCAGTAAAGAATATTATGACTAAGATAATATACAACAAATTATCGTTAGTCTTCAACAGGGAAAAATCTAATAGAATACAATAGACAACAAGTTTTAAATCAATATTCGCAGCGGAAAATATTAATTCATAGAAGAGTTACGTAGAGGATGAAATCTACTAATGTCTATGAATTTAACAGTCCATCAACAATATTTTTATCCCTGTAACATCAATCAGTACACATCTTTAATCATATATTCATCCTTGCACTACAGGCCAAGGATATTCATCTGTTGGTCATGTTCATCTAAACACCTGTTCATCTTTGCACTACGGGCCAAAGATATTCATCAGAAATCATTCATCTTTGCACTACAGGCCAAAGATATTCAATAATAACATCCTTTAAGACTGAAGATGATAAAAATATTTTTAAAGAAGCGAATCCAGTGAAACAAAATGACAAGGATTAAGGATTAAGGATTCGTACTTTGTTTTGTCCATGTCCACAAATACCTCAAAAATAATCATAGTGGTGTAAAATTCAAGAATGATCAAAACATGGATACAATCAAAGCTAGTATCTACAATAGATATTTTGGACGAAAAGAAAAAAAAATAATTTTTTTCTGTGAATAGTGCCGTATTCGTGAATAGTGCCGTATACGTGAATAGTACCGTATACGTGAATAGTAACTCCGGCACAAAAAGTTCCAAATTTGATAAAAACGTTCACCAATATTTCGGCATAATGATATTGAAGAAAATAATATCATTTAAGAAGAAAATAACATCCCTTACCTCAAAATAGCCGTACTTCTGACTTAATTTCGGTATAGTGCTGACAGAAACTCGCACCGTATAGCAACACTCAAAGTATACTCACAAGAATACGCTCGATAATATAGAGAGAGAAAGAGAGAAAACTTTGTTTCTGGTGTGATTTTCAATTATAACTTAGCCCTCTATTTATAGGAAAATGTTAGAACGCCAAAGGAGACTAAAATAATAAAATAATATTAATTCTTTTCTTCCATTCTACGTACACCTCATTCAAAGCCAGCCATCTTTGAAGAAATAGCAGCCCATGTGCATATTCATCACCAACCAAGGGTCCCACCCATAATTAATAAAAAAATCATTTTATTTTCCGTAACTTTAATAATTCATAGAAAATAGCTCGGTTATCAGAAAAATTCGAAACTCGCGATTTTCCATGGGAAATTCCATTCTCTACAACTTTGCAGAAGAAAATTTTTCCAAATTCCAAACAGAAATTATCCAAAATCCACAAACGAGCGATTTTACAGTCAATAATCAATTTTCGGTCAAAAATTATGTCCACCGACACACAAAACATGTGTTAAACATTTAATGCCACAAAAATACTCTACCTTCTCATATACTCATATATCCCACATTCATTGTAAAAATATCATCGTTAATATATTATTAAAATAATATATTTAAATGAATTATTTTATCAGAAAAAGATAAAATATTAATTTTCAACAATTGTCACATTAAAAATTTTCTCCATCTATATCCACATAAAATAAATATTTTCTTTATCATAATAATCAGTAATTAATTATTAAAATAATATTACCGAATCACAGTACCGACAACCAGGCCGTTCCCAGGATAGAGGGGGCTTTCCAATAAGGATTTCTCCTTACTGGCGCGCAATTAGATGACCAAACCTCTCCTTGACAGAAATTTCTAGACATTGCCAATAATGTTATCTGATAATATTATTCAAATAATATGAATTATTGATCTGATAATTGAAAATACTGTGCAATGACAATTATTGAAACAATAATAATATAAATATCAACGCAGCAATTATTGAATCAATAAAGTAATGAGCAGTAACTCCTGTAGCAATTATTGAGTAGTGCCTTCTTACGTAAGGATCAATAATTCAAAATACTGTGCAATACCGTGTGCTACTGTGCAACAACGCGTATTACTGTATTTTAACCACCGGGTATTCCAACAGTGTAAACGGTAACAACTACGCCGTTATTTATAAACAGCTTATATTTGTCGTTTTCTTCCTCCAATCGCTTTCCGTTATGGGGCCCACACATGGCTGCGCCGTCGTACGAATATTCCCCGACAGTACGAATATTCCACGACCAAACGAATATTCCCCGACAACAATGAATATTTTATAACCATTTGCTTATTTTGAAATATTTGCGTATTTTACCCATAACTATCCACATTATTTAAATCAACCCTTACTATTCAAAATAATAATTAAAGGAAATTAAATTTCATTTATTAATTATTTGGGGTCTTACAACCTCCCCTCCTTATGAAATTTCGTCCTCGAAATTGACATACGTACCTGGTGTTTCGAAAAGGTGAGGATACCTTGCTTTCATTTCCGTTTCCAACTCCCAGGTCATTTCCTCTATAGCATGATTCCTCCACAATACTTTAACTTGTGGTATTACCTTCGTGCGTAGGACATGCTCCTTCCTATCCAAGATCTTGACAGGTACCTCCTCATACGTTAAATCTTCGGCTATCTCGTCCGGTTCTAACTCAATGACGTGGTTTGGGTCTTTCACATATTTACGAAGCACAGATATATGAAAAACATTATGAACACGAGACATACTTGGAGGTAACGCGAGTCTATAGGCTACATTACCTACTCGATCAAGAATTTGAAACGGACCAATAAATCGTGGATTAAGCTTTCCTCTCTTCCCGAATCTTGTAACTCCCTTCCATGGGGCAACACGCAACAATACATGATCCCCAACACTAAATTCTACGTCCTTTCGATGAAGATCCGCATAACTCTTTTGTCGATCTTGTGCCGTTTGTATACGTTGCCGAATCGTTTGGATCTTCTCTGTAGTCATACGTACTAACTCGGGTCCCAACAATGTTGCTTCACCCACCTCGTCCCAACATACTGGAGAGCGACACTTTCGTCCATACAATGCTTCAAATGGGGCCACACCAATGCTTGCCTGATAACTGTTGTTGTAGGAGAATTCCACCAATGGTAAATATTTATCCCAACTGCCCTTGAAGTCTAGGACACAGAGTCTTAATAAATCTTCAAGAGTTTGAATAGTCCTCTCTGATTGTCCGTCCGTTTGAGGATGGTATGCCGAACTGAATCGTAACTCCGTACCCATAGCTTTTTGCAAGCTAACCCAAAATCTTGAAGTAAATCTTGGGTCACGATCCGAAACTATGGATACTGGCATGCCATGCAATCTTACAATCTCATTTACGTACATTTGAGCAAGACGTTCAAGGGAATAAGTCTCCCGTATCGGCAAGAAATGAGCAGACTTGGTTAATCTATCAACAATAACCCAAATAGCATTGATGCCTTGAGAAACCGTAGGAAGACCCGTAACGAAATCCATAGTAATGTGTTCCCACTTCCATTTCGGAATCTCAAGTGGTTGTAATGGACCCTTTGGCACTTGATGCTCCGCCTTTACACGTTGACAAGTTAAACACGTTGAAATAAACTTTGCAATCTCTCTTTTCATATTGTTCCACCAAAATGTATGTCGAAGGTCACGATACATTTTGGTACTTCCAGGATGAATTGCAAACGGTGTATTGTGTGCCTCCATCATGATCTTGTACTTCAAATCAGGATCGTTAGGAACACAAAGTCTGGAGTGGACTCGAAGTATTCCTTCTTCATCAATTCTCGCTTCTGGAATGGCACCTTCTTGTACTTTCGTCTTCATATGCATCAGCTCCGGATCGGTGGCTTGAGCAACCTTAACTTTTTCTATTAAAGTTGGCTCTATGCGTATACTTGACATCATTGCACTCATTCCTGCATATGATCTTCTACTCAATGCGTCAGCTACCACGTTCGCTTTTCCAGGATGGTATTGAATAGTGTGGTCGTAATCTTTCAACAACTCGAGCCAACGTCGTTGCCGCATGTTGAGTTCTTTCTGCGTGAAGAAATATTTGAGGCTTTTATGATCTGAATATATCTCCACTTTCTCCCCGTATAGATAGTGCCTCCAGATCTTTAGCGCGAAAACGACTGCTGCCAACTCTAGATCATGAGTAGGATAATTCCTCTCATACTCTTTAAGTTGTCGCGAGGCATAGGCTATGACTTTCCCACGTTGCATGAGAACACATCCTAACCCTTTGCCTGAAGCATCGCTGTATATAACAAATCCATCCGAACCAGATGGTATTGTTAGAACAGGTGCCGAAATAAGTCTCCTCTTAAGCTCTTGGAAACTCTTCTCGCATTCCTCGCTCCATACGCATTTTGTATCCTTACGAGTTAGCTGAGTTAATGGAGTAGCAATTCGAGAAAACCCTTCCACGAATCTCCGATAATAACCAGCTAAGCCCAAAAAGCTACGTACTTCAGTGACCGACTTCGGTTGCTCCCAACTTTGTATTGCTTCAATCTTCGTCGGGTCAACAGATACTCCATTTTTTGACACCACGTGCCCAAGGAATGCTACTTCCTCAAGCCAGAACTCGCATTTCTTCAACTTAGCATATAACTTGTTTTCACGAAGCCTTTGGAGTACCAGCTTCAAATGGTGCTCATGATCTTCACGGCTTTTGGAATATATGAGGATGTCATCAATAAAGACAACAACGAATTGATCCAAATAATCCTTGAATACTCGGTTCATCATATCCATGAAAGCAGCAGGAGCATTAGTCAATCCAAAAGACATGACTAAGAATTCATAATGCCCATACCGAGTTCTGAAGGCAGTCTTTGGAATATCCTCAGTTCTAATTTTCAGCTGATGATATCCAGAACGAAGATCGATTTTTGAAAAGAATTGTGCTCCTTGTAACTGGTCAAACAAGTCATCAATACGAGGTAGAGGATACCTATTCTTGATGGTGACATGGTTCAATTCCCGATAGTCAATACAAAGTCGCATACTCCCGTCTTTCTTCTTTACGAATAAAACAGGAGCACCCCAAGGAGATGTACTAGGACGAATGAAACCGATGTCCAATAACTCCTGTAGTTGGACTTTTAACTCCTGAAGTTCAATAGGAGCCATTCGATATGGGGTTTTAGAAATGGGTTTTGTACCAGGTTCAAGATCAATAAAGAATTCAACTTCACGTTCTGGGGGTAGACCGGGAAGTTCTTAAGGAAATACGTCAGGAAAGTCAATAACAACAGGAATATTATTCAATTTTGACGTGTCTTTATTCAAATCCATAACATGGGCTAAGAAAGCTTGACATCCGTTTTTCAATAAACGAATAGCTTTATGATTAGATATGACAGTGATTGATTTTAATGGTTTAGTTGCCTGAATTCGAACAACAGGTTGATTAGGAATATGAAAACTAACAACCTTACGAAAACAATCAATTTTGGCATGATGAGTAGTTAACCAATCAATCCCTAAAATCACATCAAAAGCAAGTATCTTTAAAGAGATCAGGTCAACAGGTAAGGTGATGGTGCCAACTTGAATGAAACAAGATTTATAAACAGTGGATGTGATGAAAGTTTCTCCTAACGGAGTTTCCACAGATAAGTCAAAGTCTAATTTCTCCGGAGTCAAGTTTAAACGTTGAGCACAAGCAGGAGAGATAAATGAATGGGTAGCACCGGTATCAAGTAAGGTATAAACTTCGCAAGAATTTATAAATAGCTTACCCGTGATCACCTCGTTTGGGTTCCTCGCATGTTGACCAGTCACAACAAACGCTCTTCCAGGAACCATTGACTTTGGCTTTTCTGGGACAGTCTTTTGAGTCACCGTCCCCGCTGAACTAGGTTTCGCTACCGTACAATCTCGAGCGATATGTCCTTCCTTTCCACAATTATAGCATACCTTGAACTGTTGTGGGCAGTTTGGACTGATATGTCCCTCTTTCCCGCACTTATAGCATATAACCGGTGGTCTTTCTCCTCCCTTAGAACCAGTTGCTGCCGGCACTGTCGTCTTCACATGGTCATTGTTAAATCTCCTCTTTTTAAAATCTCCTCCTGACTCGCTTCTTCTATTTTCATAGCTATGATTACCACCAGAGTGGTTACCATTTTTGTCCGTCTTTTTCTTTCTCCACTGGTTATTGTTGTTTTGCTGACTGCTATCTTCAGTATGATCCTGATTGTGGTACCTCGGTTGACCGTACTCGTTGTCTCGCTCCAACAATTGAGCCCTGTTAACAACATCTGAATAGAGAGAAAATTTATGAGAGATGAGATATTGTCGTATGCCGGGTTTCAAACCTCTCAGAAACATCCGCGTCATACGTTCCTCATTCTCCACCAAATGAGGTGCAAACCTGGATAACTCTGCAAACTTTGCCTCGTACTGAGACACCGTCATGTTATTTTGTTCTAATCTGATGAACTCCACTTCCTTCATATGACGAACACTTTCAGGAAAGTATTTGTCATTAAATAGTTTCTGAAACGTCTCCCAAGACATGCTGAGTGCGGCTGGATGGGTACGCTTCACAGACTCCCACCAGTAGTCTGCCTCGCCACGGAACATAAAGGTGGCGAATGGAACCTTCTGTTCCTCCGTGCATCCCAAGACATCGAATATCTTGGTAATTTGCTTGACCCATGTCTCTGCCATGATCGGATCTGGCTTTCCCTTAAATTCTGGTGGTCCCAACTCTTTGAACTGCTTGGCTGTGACAACCCGTGAATTGTTATCATTTCCTCCTGTATTTTGAACACGAGTCTCCCTCGTCTGATTTTGCATGAACTGCAAAAAGCTTCTAAACATTGCGTCGTTCATCGTCTGATCAGTGGTGTTGTTCACAGGAGGAACATTACCAGCCTGTTGCACGTTCTCCTCGTTGGTAAGTACAGGCATCTCCACGGTCTCATTAACTCCATTGTTAATATTCTCGGTTGCCATTCTTAAATACTGCCATAAAACAAGGGTTAATTAAGCAAATCACATATCACATAATATCCCTATATACTGACCAACTAACAAATAAGCTTAGGTAGGACAAACTAGCGAAGGATTTACTCGTCTCTCCCCTCCTAGTTCTATTCCTCGATCTCCGCCAGAGATCATATCCCTAAGCTCTGATACCAACTGTGACGCCCCCAAAATAGGTCCATTCCATCCAACCCATTTTGAGTCGCCAAATACATGGTACAGAAACAACCACAACTTTTACAACCCATAAACTGTGAGTTTGAATACAAACATTGTCATCTAGACAATATACATACCCAACTATGTCCTCAATACAATTATTGATTTACTATTTTACAAAAATGGTGAGGACTACTAAACAACTCTCTCAAGGACCATCAATTCATACCCCGACTCGTACCCGCTATATTCTCGTCTCCTGAGAAGAAAAATGGAACAAAAAGGAAAAGGGTGAGCTCAACTAGCTCAGTAAAGAATATTATGACTAAGATAATATACAACAAATTATCGTTAGTCTTCAACAGGGAAAAATCTAATAGAATACAATAGACAACAAGTTTTAAATCAATATTCGCAGCGGAAAATATTAATTCATAGAAGAGTTACGTAGAGGATGAAATCTACTAATGTCTATGAATTTAACAGTCCATCAACAATATTTTTATCCCTGTAACATCAATCAGTACACATCTTTAATCATATATTCATCCTTGCACTACAGGCCAAGGATATTCATCTGTTGGTCATGTTCATCTAAACACCTGTTCATCTTTGCACTACGGGCCAAAGATATTCATCAGAAATCATTCATCTTTGCACTACAGGCCAAAGATATTCAATAATAACATCCTTTAAGACTGAAGATGATAAAAATATTTTTAAAGAAGCGAATCCAGTGAAACAAAATGACAAGGATTAAGGATTAAGGATTCGTACTTTGTTTTGTCCATGTCCACAAATACCTCAAAAATAATCATAGTGGTGTAAAATTCAAGAATGATCAAAACATGGATACAATCAAAGCTAGTATCTACAATAGATATTTTGGACGAAAAGAAAAAAAATAATTTTTTTCTGTGAATAGTGCCGTATTCGTGAATAGTGCCGTATACGTGAATAGTACCGTATACGTGAATAGTAACTCCGGCACAAAAAGTTCCAAATTTGATAAAAACGTTCACCAATATTTCGGCATAATGATATTGAAGAAAATAATATCATTTAAGAAGAAAATAACATCCCTTACCTCAAAATAGCCGTACTTCTGACTTAATTTCGGTATAGTTCTGACAGAAACTCGCACCGTATAGCAACACTCAAAGTATACTCACAAGAATACGCTCGATAATATAGAGAGAGAAAGAGAGAAAACTTTGTTTCTGGTGTGATTTTCAATTCTAACTTAGCCCTCTATTTATAGGAAAATGTTAGAACGCCAAAGGAGACTAAAATAATAAAATAATATTAATTCTTTTCTTCCATTCTACGTACACCTCATTCAAAGCCAGCCATCTTTGAAGAAATAGCAGCCCATGTGCATATTCATCACCAACCAAGGGTCCCACCCATAATTAATAAAAAAATCATTTTATTTTCCGTAACTTTAATAATTCATAGAAAATAGCTCGGTTATCAGAAAAATTCGAAACTCGCGACTTTCCATGGGAAATTCCATTCTCTACAACTTTGCAGAAGAAAATTTTTCCAAATTCCAAACAGAAATTATCCAAAATCCACAAACGAGCGATTTTACAGTCAATAATCAATTTTCGGTCAAAAATTATGTCCACCGACACACAAAACATGTGTTAAACATTTAATGCCACAAAAATACTCTACCTTCTCATATACTCATATATCCCACATTCATTGTAAAAATATCATCGTTAATATATTATTAAAATAATATATTTAAATGAATTATTTTATCAGAAAAAGATAAAATATTAATTTTCAACAATTGTCACATTAAAAATTTTCTCCATCTATATCCACATAAAATAAATATTTTCTTTATCATAATAATCAGTAATTAATTATTAAAAATAATATTACCGAATCACAGTACCGACAACCAGGCCGTTCCCAGGATAGAGGGGGCTTTCCAATAAGGATTTCTCCTTACTGGCGCGCAATTAGATGACCAAACCTCTCCTTGACAGAACTTTCTAGACATTGCCAATAATGTTATCTGATAATATTATTCAAATAATATGAATTATTGATCTGATAATTGAAAATACTGTGCAATGACAATTATTGAAACAATAATAATATAAATATCAACGCAGCAATTATTGAATCAATAAAGTAATGAGCAGTAACTCCTGTAGCAATTATTGAGTAGTGCCTTCTTACGTAAGGATCAATAATTCAAAATACTGTGCAATACCGTGTGCTACTGTGCAACAACGCGTATTACTGTATTTTAACCACCGGGTATTCCAACAGTGTAAACGGTAACAACTACGCCGTTATTTATAAACAGCTTATATTTGTCGTTTTCTTCCTCCAATCGCTTTCCGTTATGGGGCCCACACATGGCTGCGCCGTCGTACGAATATTCCCCGACAGTACGAATATTCCACGACCAAACGAATATTCCCCGACAACAATGAATATTTTATAACCATTTGCTTATTTTGAAATATTTGCGTATTTTACCCATAACTATCCACATTATTCAAATCAACCCTTACTATTCAAAATAATAATTAAAGGAAATTAAATTTCATTTATTAATTATTTGGGGTCTTACACTACGGGCCAATGAGGACTTTTACCACATCATTTGTAACATTACAGGTAATGATTATATCGATACATAATTCCTGGTCATAATCATACCAATCAACAGTCCATCTAAGCACCACGTGCCAAAGATGACTTTCATCACAATATAAACATGATGATGATGACAATGATATAAGAATTCAATCAAACGAGATTAAGGATAAATATTAAAGATTTATAATTCAATTTATCCAGAGTTCAAGAATGTCCAAATTGTTAACATGATAACTGCTTCGTGAAGTAAAATTCAAGAATAATATTCATGTATCAAAAATAATTTGGACAAAAAAGAAATCAATTTTTGTCGTGAATAGTACTCCGGGTGAATAATACCCGAGTGAATAGTACCCCGTGAATAATACTTCGTGAATAGTACCTCGTGAATAGTACTTCATGAAAAGTACCCCATGAATAGTACCGTATGTATGAATAGTGCCTTATGTATGAATAGTACCCATGAATAGTATTCCGTCATGAAAAGATTAAAATTTAATAAGAATGTCCAGAAAAATATTGTAATGGAATGATACTAGATGAATCGCAAATTTCAAGGATATTCTACTAATTTCAAGGAGTATAAAAGCAATACTTATCAAAATATGTGTAGAATTAGGAATATGAAACGAAATAATATTACTTACATACTATAGAGTATGGAAGAAAATATTATTTCTTACAAATACTGAACAAAATAATATCCCTTACCTTAGTAGGAGAGTAATTCCGACTGGTATAGTAGAGATATTCTTGAAAAAAACTTATACTGTTTTCAACACCTAAAGCTTTCTTAACTCAAAAGAAATACGCTCAATATTTTAGAAGAAGAATTCTCTAATTTTGGTGTGATTTTCATTTCTAAACTAAGCATCCTATTTATATGAGAATGAAATGATACTATTTAAGAAAATAATCACGAACTTCACAGGGAAAAAAATTTCGGGCCCAATTTATCAGCACACCATTTGATCAACAAATAAGAGAATACCCTATTGTAAAGGTAATTAGAAATTGAGAGAGATAGACCAATGGGAAAGCGCCCTTATTAACAAGTTAGTGAATAGCAATGAGAGTTTGGTCAATAATAACAAAATCAGCCAATCACAGAATTACCTCCTTTGAGGTAATTGGGGCCACAGAAGAATTATGTATCCTAAAAAAACTAAATGAATAAACACCAATTTAAAAGGATAATTGAACAAACATCTTCCACTCATCAATTATTATTCTTATCTTTAATTAACACGATCTTTATTTATCATTAATATTATAACTCACAATATTAACAACCAGATCATTCCCAAGAAAGAGGGGGCTTTTCGATAAGGACTTTTCCTTATTGGCGCACAATTAGGTGACCAAACCCCTTTCTTCGACAGAACTTTCTAGACATTGTCAATAATGTAAATAATAATATGAATAACTTTTTCGTCTCAATTATTGATTTAATAATATAAAATATTGTGCATATGATACTGTGACAATAATTGAATCAATAATGTGAGATACTATGCATCAACTACTGTTGCAATAATTGAGTAAAACTGAGTGACTTCTCATTTAAGCATCAATAATCAAAGATACTGTACAATACCGTGTGCTACTATGCAACCACACATATTGATGTACTTTTATCACCAGATATTTCAACAGTTAACGGTAAAAGTCTTGCCGTTATTTTTATAAAAATGTTATTTCTGTCATTTCTAAATTCGACAGTAATTTTGTTGTGGGGTCCACCAATAATTGTGCCGTCGTACGAATATTCCCTGATAAAACGAATATTCCCCGATCAAACGAATATTTTATGACAACTTGCTTATTTTGCAAAATTTATAAATATTACCCACAACTATAACATTATATCAAATCCACACCTTATTACTCAAAATGATATTTAGAGAAAATTAAATTTTTATTCATAAAAGTTGGGGTCTTACATGATATGTGAAAATTTTACAAAGTAAGCAAGTTGTCATAAAATATTCGTTGTCTCGGGGAATATTCGTTTATTTTGGTCTTGATCAAAGAATTTTTGTCTCTCTCACAAATATATAAAATAAACCAACTCTATCCTTTTTCTTTTTACAAAAGATTAGTTTTGACATTACTTCTAAGTAAGTAGATAAAAGTTAGTACATATTTATAAAAGTTTAAATAACTTTTATAGTTGATACTTCTCAAATAAGCAGATATGCAGTTAAAGATCAAATATCAAATAAAAGTTTAAGACTTTTATGTGGGATGCTTTCAGGTAAGCAAATATGAAAATTGATGTACTTTTATAAAGATTTTCTTTTCTTTTAATAAAGAATGTGTTTCTATGGATTAAACATGTATAGAAAAGATTTTCTTTATAATTAAAGAGTGTGTTTCTATGATTAAACAAATATATCTTTGACTAAGTCACTCAATTTTATAATGAAACAAGTACCTTGCGAATAAGTAAGTTTGTGAACAGGATACTTGTAATGACAATTATCAAGTATGACAGATTAATCAATTTAAATAATACTTGAAGAAATTTGTTTCACCTACGTATATATTATATTATATTTGTTTCACCGACTATATATTATATTATATGTGTGTGTGTATGTTTATAACAATTATATATATATATTGAAATTCTTTAATTGAGCACACTTAGAGGGGGGTGAATATGTGTAAATACCCAAAAGTGATATACATTAGTCAATGTTTAAAGTTTATAACTGCAGACTATAATCGGACGGGCTAACCCTGTCCATATTAGTATATGTTCTTCGTCTGCTATAATCGAACAACTAATATATGTCTGTATTAGTATATATTCTTCGTCTGTTATAATCGGACAGCTAATACATGTCTGTTTTAGTATAATTTTGACCATGAGTTAAACCAGATTCTGCAGATTAAAGCATATAACAGAAAATAAAAAAACAGTAAATCACGCCAAGATTTTTACGTGGTTACACCACTATCCTCTAATCTTGTGGCCTAATCCATGTCCAATACTAAACGGTATTGGAGATTCTTTTTATTAAACTTTAATACGCTATTAAGTACAAATAAAAAGAACTCCCTGTTCAAAGTAGCTTCACACTAATGGACACCACTGCCCCTTTTCACCTTTGCAACCTTTCTCACCACTGAGACCTTTGCACCACTGCAACCTTAAAAGCTCTCTAAGAACAGATCCTATCTACTACTAGATAGACCAAGCCACACATGACTTACACTCAGAATTTAGTATAAATGATATTAGAATATAATGGACTCTTGATTATCAGCTAAAAATAATTAATAAACAATACAATCAATAGCTCTTGATAATCTCTGTACTGAAATTGATATAAGCTTCAAGTCCCTGTTCCTATTTTAGCTGAGAAGGAGAACAAATAACGTGAGTAGCAACGACTATAAAACTGTTAGCTAAAAAGCCTCTGACCCATTGGAAGGACCCATGATTTCAACAACTTTGTATAAATAAATAGATATGAGATAATCTTCAACAGCTATATGGGTTTCCAAAGGAAACTAAATTACTTAATAAAAGGAAAGAAATAAACAACTTGAATAACATATATAATATAAACTCTAAATCAACAACCAATCCAAGCAAAAACGGGAATAGCTAAAATAAAGTTGTTAGAGTCATATTCAACTTTAATTAGTTAAATGGGTTTCCATGATAGACTCATTTTTAAATATAAACAGACTCCTTAGCAAAATCAATTCCTTAAAAAGATCCAATTCGATTTTGAACTGAAATCTCAGCTAAAATAAATTCCCAAATATATTCCAGTAAAATAACCAAGTACATAGAATTATATTCAATATAAATAATATATGAACCTAAAATATAATACATGCAATCCATAAAAAAACTAAAATGTACAAATATATTGTCATTATTAAAATCACCAGTAATAAACACTAATATTCTCCCCCTTTTTGATGATGACAATATATTAAACTTTATAATAACATGTTCCCTCTGAGTATATGCCCCCCCCCCTAAATTTATGCATATTAAGGAGTAAAAAAATAACTTGATCCAAATAATCATCACTGCATATTCTTAGCACAATATAATATCTTACTACTAACACGAATACCAATTCAAATACCAAATATCTCTCCTCCTTTGTCATTATAAAAAAGAAATCATTAAGCCTATGTTGATTATAATATATATATATCAAAATTTTGTTACCAATGATAAGCTTGATAGTTGAGCTCCTTAGTGTAGTCTCTCAAAGTAAAGTATTATTCGCCTCCATTTTGACCTTGAGATATCTACAAAACAAATAAATTGTCTCTACTTTTTTGGTACCAAAATCTTCTTGAGTCCTTTTGTGTTAGTAGCATATAAATCACATTTCTTTACCTAAATTTATTTTATTACAATTAGAATCAAAATGACCTTTAAAACCACATTTTTTACAAGTAACAAACGGTGACTGTAAGACCCCAGTTTTTATAAATAAAGATGAATTTTCATAATTATTATTTTTGAATATTATGGAATAAATTTGATAAAATGTTATAGTTGTGGGTAATATTTATAAATTTTGCAAAATACGCAAGTTGTTATAAAATATTCGTTTGGTTGGGGAATATTCTTTTTGTCGGGGAATATTCGTACGACGGCACAATCATTGGTGGACCCCACAACGGAAGTATTGTCGTAGTTAGAAAACAACAAAATTAGCTTTCTATAAAATAAACGGCGGAGGTGTTACCGTTAAAACTGTTGAACTACTCGGTAGTAAAAGTACAGTAATACGCGTTGTTGCATAGTAGCACACGGTATTGATTATTGATGCTTACGTGAGAAGTCACTCAGCTATACTCAATTATTGCTACAGTAATTGCTGCATCATATCTCTTATATTATTGATTCAATTATTGTCACAGTATCATCTGTATAATATGTTATATTATTTAAACAATAATTGAGACGACAAGTTATAAATGATTAATAATTGTTGAAAGATTAAATATGTGTTGATTAAAAATAAAATAATTTTTGGTAATTTTTATTCAATCCTTGATGTATATAAAGAGTCTATTATTAGACGTTTGTGGTAAGTTGAATTATTTATGGGGGGCCATATGTCATCATCTAAGAGTCTTTTTCATAAATAGTAATTACCTTCATAAATAGTAATTACCTTCGTAAATAGTAATTACCTTCGTAAATAGTAATTACCTTCATAAATAGTAATTACCTTTGTAAATAGTAATTACCTTCGTCAATAGTAATTACCTTCGTAAATAGTAATTACCTTCGTAAATAGTAAATACTTTCGTAAATAGTAATAAATCTTCTATAAATAGAGGCCTAGGGCTTCATTATTTTTCACGAATTCGCTCAAGCTATAGAGAGAGAAAGTATAGAGAGAATAAGAGAGAAAGAAGAAGAGTATTCGGTTATTACACTGCTGCAGTATTCAATCTCCTAAATAAAGTAAGGGGTGTTATTCTTTCTTCTTGAAGAGAACTTATGTTATTCCATTCTTTGTTATTCTGTTGGAATAACCTGTAAAAGTGGCATACCCTATACATGACCTGTATACGCGGTACACCCTATACTTGGTGAAATCCTTATGTTATTCCATTCATTATTATTCTGTTGGAATAACCGGTATACGCGGAATACCCTATACTTGGTGACATCCATTTACTATTCTGTCTTTACATTTCTGTCGGAATATCCTGTCTGTGCTATACGCCGGACCTGGTTCCATTCTTTATTATTCTGTTGGAATATCCTGTCTGTGTGTTTTACACCGGACCTGGTTCCATTCTTTATTATTCTGTTGGAATATCCTGTCTGTGTGTTTTACACCGGACCTGGTTCCATGCTTTATTATTCTGTTGGAATATCCTGTCTGTGTGTTTTACACCGGACCTGGTTCCATTCTTTATTATTCTGTTGGAATATCCTGTCTGTGCGTTTTACGCCGGACCTGGTTCCGTTATTTATTATTCTGTTGGAATAACCTGCTTGTGCGGTCTATCGCATGCATGGTGATTTCTTTTGTTATCTCATTCTTTATTATACTCAGTTGGTTAAAACTTTGACTTCTATACTCCATGAAATTAGTGGAATATCCTTGATATTTGCGCTTCATCCAGTATCCTTTCATGGAAATCTTCTTCTGATCATTCTTGAATTTTACACCACAAAACAGTATCGTGTTGACAAATTTGGACGTTAATAATTCCTGGATAAAATAATTCTTGAACTTGTTTTATTGAATTTTTATATCATTGTCATCATCCTCATGTTTATATTTTGTTGAAAGTCATCTGTGGCCTGTAGTGCATAGATGGACTTGGTATGATTATGACCAGGGATTATTCGGTGTAATCATGACCGTAATATTACAAATGATGTAAAAATTAAAAATCCTCATTGGCCCGTAGTGCATTGATGGACAGTTGTTGGCATGATCATGACCATTAATGAATACACAAATATTCTTGGCCGTAGTGCATGAATAATTGTGGTCGTGATACTAAAGAATATCCTTGGCCGTAGTGCGGGGGTGATTCGATGATGTGGAATATTTATTAAGCTGAGTCTCAGCTATAACGATGATGAAAAACCTTTTAAATCATAAAAGATAGTAGATTTTATTTTCTACTTGACTCTTTTAATGGATTGCTGGTTCCGCTGTAGTTAAACTTGATGTTTATTGTATTTTATCAGTTTAACACTGTTGAAGGCTAATGATAATTTATTCTGCATTATCTTAGTCATAATATTTCTTACTGGGCTAGTTGAGCTCACCCTTTCTTTCACTGTTCTCTTCAGGAAATGAGAATATAGCTGGGACGAGTCGGGGAACGGAGTGATGGACCAGAGAATAGTATTAGTAGTCCTCACTATTCTGTTAAATAGTGTGACAATAATTGTATTGAGGACACCTTTTGAGTTTGTATGATCTCTAGTAGACAATAATTGTATTCAAACTCACAGTTATGTTTTGTCGTATTGTACACGACAGTTGTATTAGTAAGTTGTATTTAAATTCTGTACCATGTATCTGGCGACTCAAGATGGGTGATGTATACCTAATTTTGGGGACGTCACAGTTGGTATCAGAGCTTAGGGATATGATCCCTGGCTAAGATGTGAGAATAGTACTAGGAGGGCAGAGACGGGGAATTCCTTCGCTAGTATGACCTACCTAAGTTTATGTGCTATTTTATTGGTCGGTCAGAATATAGGGATAATATGTTACATGTCAATTAACCTTTTGTTTTGTGGCAGTATCTGAAAATGACATCTGAGAATATTGAGAATGACAATGGAGCACAGGCGATCGTTGATTCACCACATATCAATAATCAGGATAATGTGCATCAGGAAGGCAAAAATCCTCATGCAAATAACAACACTGACCAAATGACGAATGATCAAATGTTCAGAGGTTTTATACAATTCATGCACCAGCAGGCGAGAGCAACTCCTGTCCAAAACGTAGATGGAAACGCGGGAAACTCTCGGGCGGTCACCGCTAAACAGTTCAAGGAGCTGGGACCACCAGAGTTTAAGGGAGAGCCAAAACCACTTATGGCGGAAACATGGATAAAGCAGATGACCAAGATATTTGATGTCTTGGGATGCTCCGAGGAGCAAAAGGTTCCCTTTGCCGCCTTTATGTTGCGCGGAGAGGCAGATTACTGGTGGGAATCAGTAAAACGTACTCAACCTGCTGTACTGAAGATATCTTGGGAGAAGTTCCAGGAGCTGTTCAATGATAAATACTTTCCCGAAAGTATTCGCCACATGAAGGAGGTGGAGTTTATTAAGTTGGAACAAAATAATATGACCGTGTCGCAATACGAGGCAAAATTTGCAGAGTTATCACGGTTTGCGTCCCATTTGGTGGATAATGAAGAGAGAATGGCGCGAATGTTTTTAAGACGTTTGAAGCCGGAGATACGTCAACATCTTATTTCTCATAAATTGTGTTTATATTCAGATGTTGTAAATAGGGCTCAATTAGTGGAGCGCGATAACGAGTCAACTCAACTAAAAGAGAGCAGCCGGCAAAATTATAATACCAGCGAGAGTGGTCATCGAAGTGGTGACAACAAGCGTGGAGGGAATCAGCAGGCCAGAAGTGGTTACCACTTCGGTGGTAATCAGGGCGAAAACAATAAGAATGGACATTTCAAAAAGAGGAGATTCAACAATGATGGAAAGACGTCAGCACCAGCACCCGTTGTTAAGGAAGGAGAAAGACCACCTATCATATGCTTCAAATGCGGAGGGGAGGGACACATCAGTCCAAATTGCGTGATGCCATCCAAAGCATGTTATAATTGTGGAAGAGAAGGTCACTTGACCCGATTTTGTCGTTTACCAAAGACAAATTCAGCTAGGGTGGAGGCACCAAAGGCCGTCCCAGAAAGGTCAAAGCCGGTAGTACAAGGGAGAGCGTTTGTTGTGACCTCCCAGAAAGCAAGGAACCCGAATGAGGTCATCACGGGTAAGCTTCTCATAAACTCTAACGAAGTCTATACTTTATTTGATACCGGTTCTACCCATTCTTTTATTTCTCCTACTTGCGCTCATCGATTAAATTTGACTCCGGAGAAATTGGACTTTGACTTATCTGTGGAAACTCCGTTGGGAGAAACCTTCATTACATCCACTGTTTATAAGTCTTGTTTGGTTCAAATCGGTACCCTCACATTACCTGTAGATCTTATTTCATTGAAAATACTTGCATTTGACGTGATTCTAGGGATTGATTGGTTAACTACTTATCATGCAAAAATTGATTGTTTCCATAAGGTTGTTAGCTTTCATATTCCTAATCAACCTATTATGCGAATTCAAGCGACCAAACCATTAAAATCAATCACGGTCATCTCAAGCCATAAAGCTATTCGTTTATTGAAAAACGGATGTCAAGCTTTCTTAGCTCATGTCACAGATTTAAACAAAAATACGTCAGTTTTGAACGATATTTCTATTGTTAATGAATTTCCTGACGTATTCCCTGAAGAACTTCCTGGTTTACCCCCAGAGCGTGAGATTGAATTTTGTATCGACCTTGAACCCGGTACAAAACCCATTTCTAAAGCCCCATATCGAATGGCTCCTATTGAACTTCAGGAGTTAAAAACCCAACTGCAGGAATTGTTAGATATTGGCTTTATTCGTCCTAGTACTTCTCCTTGGAGTGCTCCTGTTCTATTCGTGAAGAAGAAAGATGGGAGTATGCGACTTTGTATTGATTATCGGGAGTTGAATCATGTCACCATCAAAAATAGGTATCCATTGCCACGAATTGATGATCTATTTGACCAGTT
Source organism: Panax japonicus (assembly GCA_020205505.1). Classification (NCBI taxonomy): domain Eukaryota; kingdom Viridiplantae; phylum Streptophyta; class Magnoliopsida; order Apiales; family Araliaceae; genus Panax; species Panax japonicus. The sequence goes on from CM035111.1 coordinate 29,776,039, forward strand.
GCAAGGAGCCAAATTCTTTTCAAAGATCGATCTTCGTTCCGGGTATCACCAATTGAAGATTAGAACCGATGACATTCCAAAGACGGCTTTCAGAACTCGATACGGGCATTATGAATTCTTAGTCATGTCCTTTGGATTGACTAATGCTCCTGCTGCCTTCATGGATATGATGAACCGAGTATTCAAGGAATATTTGGATCATTTTGTGGTCGTCTTTATTGATGACATCTTTATTTATTCCAAAAGCCGTGAAGATCATGAGCAACACTTGAGGCTGACACTCCAAAAGCTTCGTGAATATAAGCTTTATGCCAAGTTGAAGAAATACGAGTTTTGGCTTGAGGAAGTAGCATTCCTTGGGCACGTGGTATCAAGTCGTGGAATATCTGTTGACCCAGCAAAGATTGAAGCTATTCAAAGCTGGGAGCAACCTAAATCAGTGACCGAAGTACGTAGCTTTCTCGGTTTAGCTGGTTATTATCGAAGATCCGTGGAAGGATTTTCTCGAATCGCTACTCCATTGACTCAGCTGACTCGGAAAGATACAAAGTTCGGTTGGAGCGAAGAATGTGAGAAGAGTTTTCAAGAACTCAAGAGGAGACTCATTTCAGCACCTGTTCTGACAATACCGTCTGGCTCGGAGGGATTTGTCATCTACAGTGATGCTTCGGGCAAAGGGCTGGGATGTGTTCTCATGCAACATGGAAAAGTCATAGCCTATGCCTCGCGACAACTCAAAGAATATGAGAAGAATTATCCTACTCATGATCTAGAGTTGGCAGCTGTTGTCTTTGCACTTAAAATTTGGAGGCATTACTTGTATGGGGAGAAAGTGGAGATCTTTACGGATCATAAAAGCCTCAAATATTTCTTCACTCAAAAGGAACTCAACATGCTACAACGACGTTGGCTTGAACTGTTGAAAGATTATGATCATACCATCCAATACCATCCTGGAAAAGCAAACGTGGTAGCTGACGCATTGAGTAGAAGATCACATGCAAGTACGAGTGCGATATTGTCAACGCAAGGGCCCATTTTGTGTGACTTGCAAAGGATGGGGATAGAGTTAAAGACTCTAGGGACGCATGTGACGATGGCGGATATACGAGTAGAACCGACTTTAATCGATAAAGTTAAAGCTGCTCAAGCTACAGACCTGGAACTGATGCGTATGAGGAAGAAAGTGCAAGAAGGTGCTATGCCGGAAGCAAGAATCGATGAAGAGGGAATACTTCGAGTCAACTCCAGACTTTGTGTTCCTAACGACCCTGATTTAAAGTATAAAATCATGATGGAGGCGCACAATACACCGTTTGCAATCCATCCTGGGAGTACCAAAATGTATCATGATATTCGTCATACATTTTGGTGGAGTAATATGAAGAGAGAGATAGCGTTGTTTATCTCAAGGTGTCTAACTTGTCAACGAGTTAAAGCGGAGCATCAAGTACCAAAAGGTCCATTGCAACCACTTGAAATTCCAGAATGGAAGTGGGAGCACATTACCATGGATTTTGTTACCGGTCTTCCTAAGGTTTCTAAAGGCATAGATGCGATTTGGGTTATTGTTGATAGATTGACCAAGTCTGCTCATTTCTTACCGATACGAGAAACTTATACACTTGAACGTCTTGCTCGTATGTACATAAACGAGATTGTAAGACTGCATGGTATGCCGGTATCCATAGTTTCTGATCGAGACCCAAGATTTACTTCACGATTTTGGGTTAGTTTGTAAAAAGCTATGGGCACAGACTTACGATTTAGCTCGGCATATCATCCTCAGACGGACGGACAGTCGGAGAGGACTATTCAAACTCTTGAAGATCTATTAAGACTCTGTGTCCTTGATTTCAAGGGAAGTTGGGACAAGTTCTTACCATTGGTGGAGTTTTCCTATAACAACAGTTATCAAGCAAGTATTGGCATGGCTCCATTTGAAGCGTTGTATGGAAAAAAGTGTCGCTCTCCAGTATGCTGGGATGAGGTGGGTGAAGCAACGTTGTTGGGACCGGAGTTGGTACGTATGACTACGGAAAAGATTCAAATGATCCGACAACGTATAAAAACCTCACAAAGTCGACAAAAGAGATATGTTGATCTTCATCGAAAGGACGTGGAATTCAATATAGGAGATCATGTGTTGTTACGTGTTACTCCATGGAAAGGAGTTACAAGATTTGGAAAGAGAGGAAAACTCAATCCTCGATTCATCGGTCCATTTTTAATCCTCGATCGAGTAGGAACTGTGGCCTATAGACTCGCTTTACCGCCAAGTATGTCTCGTGTTCATAACGTTTTTCACATATCCATGTTACGAAAATATGTGAAAGACCTGAACCACATTATTGAGTTAGAACCGGACGAAATAGTGGAAGATTTGACGTATGAAGAGATTCCTGTTCAAATCTTGGATAAAAAGGAACATATTCTACGCTCCAAGGTTATACCTCAAGTCAAAGTTTTGTGGAGAAACCACGATGTTGAGGAAATGACTTGGGAGTTAGAATCTGAAATGAAATCAAGGTATCCTTACCTCTTTGACATACCAGGTACGTACCCTAATTTCGAGGGCGAAATTTCATAAGAGGGGGAGGTTGTAAGACCCCAGTTTTTATAAATAAAGATGAATTTTCATAATTATTATTTTTGAATATTATGGAATAAATTTGATAAAATGTTATAGTTGTGGGTAATATTTATAAATTTTGCAAAGTACGCAAGTTGTTATAAAATATTCGTTTGGTCGGGGAATATTCTTTTTGTCGGGGAATATTCGTACGACGGCACAATCATTGGTGGACCCCACAACGGAAGTATTGTCGTAGTTAGAAAACGACAAAATTAGCTTTCTATAAAATAAACGGCGGAGGTGTTACCGTTAAAACTGTTGAACTACTCGGTAGTAAAAGTACAGTAATACGCGTTGTTGCATAGTAGCACACGGTATTGATTATTGATGCTTACGTGAGAAGTCACTCAGCTATACTCAATTATTGCTACAGTAATTGCTGCATCATATCTCTTATATTATTGATTCAATTATTGTCACAGTATCATCTGTATAATATGTTATATTATTTAAACAATAATTGAGACGACAAGTTATAAATGATTAATAATTGTTGAAAGATTAAATATGTGTTGATTAAAAATAAAATGATTTTTGGTAATTTTTATTCAATCCTTGATGTATATAAAGAGTCTATTATTAGACGTTTGTGGTAAGTTGAATTATTTATGGGGGGCCATATGTCATCATCTAAGAGTCTTTTTCATAAATAGTAATTACCTTCATAAATAGTAATTACCTTCGTAAATAGTAATTACCTTCGTAAATAGTAATTACCTTCATAAATAGTAATTACCTTTGTAAATAGTAATTACCTTCGTCAATAGTAATTACCTTCGTAAATAGTAATTACCTTCGTAAATAGTAAATACTTTCGTAAATAGTAATAAATCTTCTATAAATAGAGGCCTAGGGCTTCATTATTTTTCACGAATTCGCTCAAGCTATAGAGAGAGAAAGTATAGAGAGAATAAGAGAGAAAGAAGAAGAGTATTCGGTTATTACACTGCTGCAGTATTCAATCTCCTAAATAAAGTAAGGGGTGTTATTCTTTCTTCTTGAAGAGAACTTATGTTATTCCATTCTTTGTTATTCTGTTGGAATAACCTGTAAAAGTGGCATACCCTATACATGACCTGTATACGCGGTACACCCTATACTTGGTGAAATCCTTATGTTATTCCATTCATTATTATTCTGTTGGAATAACCGGTATACGCGGAATACCCTATACTTGGTGACATCCATTTACTATTCTGTCTTTACATTTCTGTCGGAATATCCTATCTGTGCTATACGCCGAACCTGGTTCCATTCTTTATTATTCTGTTGGAATATCCTGTCTGTGTGTTTTACACCGGACCTGGTTCCATTCTTTATTATTCTGTTGGAATATCCTGTCTGTGTGTTTTACACCGGACCTGGTTCCATGCTTTATTATTCTGTTGGAATATCCTGTCTGTGTGTTTTACACCGGACCTGGTTCCATTCTTTATTATTCTGTTGGAATATCCTGTCTGTGCGTTTTACGCCGGACCTGGTTCCGTTATTTATTATTCTGTTGGAATAACCTGCTTGTGCAGTCTATCGCATGCATGGTGATTTCTTTTGTTATCTCATTCTTTATTATACTCAGTTGGTTAAAACTTTGACTTCTATACTCCATGAAATTAGTGGAATATCCTTGATATTTGCGCTTCATCCAGTATCCTTTCATGGAAATCTTCTTCTGATCATTCTTGAATTTTACACCACAAAACAGTATCGTGTTGACAAATTTGGACGTTAATAATTCCTGGATAAAATAATTCTTGAACTTGTTTTATTGAATTTTTATATCATTGTCATCATCCTCATGTTTATATTTTGTTGAAAGTCATCTGTGGCCTGTAGTGCATAGATGGACTTGGTATGATTATGACCAGGGATTATTCGGTGTAATCATGACCGTAATATTACAAATGATGTAAAAATTAAAAATCCTCATTGGCCCGTAGTGCATTGATGGACAGTTGTTGGCATGATCATGACCATTAATGAATACACAAATATTCTTGGCCGTAGTGCATGAATAATTGTGGTCGTGATACTAAAGAATATCCTTGGCCGTAGTGCGGGGGTGATTCGATGATGTGGAATATTTATTAAGCTGAGTCTCAGCTATAACGATGATGAAAAACCTTTTAAATCATAAAAGATAGTAGATTTTATTTTCTACTTGACTCTTTTAATGGATTGCTGGTTCCGCTGTAGTTAAACTTGATGTTTATTGTATTTTATCAGTTTAACACTGTTGAAGGCTAATGATAATTTATTCTGCATTATCTTAGTCATAATATTTCTTACTGGGCTAGTTGAGCTCACCCTTTCTTTCACTGTTCTCTTCAGGAAATGAGAATATAGCTGGGACGAGTCGGGGAACGGAGTGATGGACCAGAGAATAGTATTAGTAGTCCTCACTATTCTGTTAAATAGTGTGACAATAATTGTATTGAGGACACCTTTTGAGTTTGTATGATCTCTAGTAGACAATAATTGTATTCAAACTCACAGTTATGTTTTGTCGTATTGTACACGACAGTTGTATTAGTAAGTTGTATTTAAATTCTGTACCATATATCTGGCGACTCAAGATGGGTGATGTATACCTAATTTTGGGGGCGTCACAGTGACCAATAAAGTGGTTTATATCTTGATTTACTATTTATCATTCTAATATTATCATTAGTTCTATTTTTTATATTTTTAATAGTATTATACCCAATTCCTTGTTTATCAAGACTAGACCTTTGTGCCCCTAACATAACATTTATGTTATCTTCTCCTTGCAAAAATTTAGCAAGATCATTTTTTAAAGATGTTATTTCTGCATTTGTTATATTATCATCATATTAAACATTCATCATTTTTCCATCATTAAAAGCATCTATGCATGCATATCTCATTTTCAAATTTTTTTAACACTTCATTTTCATTTTTAAGATATTCATTTTCTTTTCTCTCTCTAACAAGAGACTTAACTTCATTCATTAGCTCATTTACACAATTCTTAAAATAGGCAGTTTTCTTTTTGAAATGTTGATTTTCATTTTGTAAAGCAATATAATCAGGCATAGATATTTCAAAAGCTTCATGAAAATTTGTTACCTCAAGTTGATCATCATCTTCTAGTCCCATGAAACAGAGTTGAACAGTTTCTTCTTCTTATTACTTTTTGGGCTTACTCATAGGAGTTGAGCTACCTTTTTGCTTTCTCCTTTGTTTCTTTCTTTGAAGTAGTCTCTCGAGTTTTCTTAAGAGCATTTCAATTTCTTCATCAAAATCTTCGTGATCACTTTCATTGTTGATCTCGACTTGAAGTGCCAATGTCTTCTTTATTTGTGCTTCATCTTCTTCATCATATCTTCTTAACTGATTTTTAAATTCTTCAAGCTCTCGAAATAAAGTGAGAGTTTCCATAGTATTGATTGTAGTTGAGTCTTGAAGAGTTTTAACTTTTGGTACAAATCGTTTAGGCATGACTCTAAGTATCTTTCTGTTTATCTCCCTTTGATCAATTTTCCGTCCGAACATACTTTAAGAGTTCATTAGAGTGAGAAATCTCCCTTGAGCTTCATTAGTTGTTTCATCATTTTCTAACTTGAATAACTCATAGTCTTGTATTAACATACTTAACATCTCCTTTTTTACTTTGGAAGTACCTTCATGGCTTGTAAAGATAGTATCCCACATTTCTTTTTCTATATTACACGATGCTACTTTATCAATTTCAGCTTGGACCATTCCACTTAGCAAGGTGTTCATGGCTCTTGAGTTGTAAGAAAACATGTAGCTTTCATTTTCATCCATGTCTATGAGAGTCTTGAGTCTACCATCATCATGTATATGAATAACATGTCCATTTTCATCTACCCACCATTTCCATAGGTCTCTCTTGAGATAAATCTTCATTCTGAATTTTAAAAAGTTGAAGTTCTCGCTTCCGAGCAACAAAGGTAGTCGGCTTGTAGATTGACCTTCTTGAAAATAGAGGTATGGCATATGATCTTTCTCTACAACCTAAAAAGATCAATATTAATAGAGCCTTGCTCTGATACCAAATGAAAATTTGTAAGTAAGCACACCTAGAGGGGGGGTGAATAGGTGTAAATACCCAAAAGTGATCTACATTAGTCACTTTTTAAAGTTTATAACTGTAGACTATAATTAGATGGGCTAACCCTGTTCATATTAGTATATGTTCTTCGTCTATTATAATCGAACATCTAATACCTGTCTGTATTAGTATATATTCTTCATCTGTTATAATCAGACAGCTAATACCTGTCTATTTTAGTATAATTTTGACCACGGTTAAACCATATTCTGTAGATTAAAGTGTTGGTCGATTTCGTAATCAATGAAATCGTGCAATTATACATGATCAACAAGTAATAAAGTGAAAGTAGAGTATCGTTCCCACGAGGAATTATTTAATAAAAATCACCAAGTACTAATTCTTAACCAAACTAATTTTATTTAAACAATCTCAAATCGTGATTTTTCTAATTAAGAAAACTAAATTAACTAATTAAACTGAATCGTTTTATGACTGAATTCAGATAAATAAATATTAACGCTTCAATATCCCCAATTATGAACTATAAATCAATTATCCAATTATCCCAACTATTATGCCTACTGAATTGTTAACAAGAATTCTCAAATGCGAAAAGTCATTTTCCAAGTGATCAAATTGCCTTCTATTTAAGCCAGATTAATTTTGCTATATTCATATGCAAAACAATTGAATTAAATTCTTTTCAATCCCAATTCCTTATGTGTTACATGCGGCGAAGAGATATTTCTATTCCATTCACAAACCTAATTATTCATTGTGCAAATAACTAAGTCACATGTCACCATGCCCAGTTCTAACCCTAGAATTCCTATTTCAATCCCTTCTAGAGTAACAAGGTAATTACTGATCAAATAATTAGTCAATAAGCATAAGGCAAGATAAACAATTCACTTTGACACAAATAAGTGGAACAAATCAAATAACTAATTTATAGACATGAAAGGTTCAATTAAAATCTTAATGAAAGAGTTAGTTCATAATTAATGAATTAAAACCAAGAATTCACAATTGAATAGACATTAAAAGATAAAAGTATGATAATAGAAGAGAATAGAATCTGTTGTTAGCAAATCTGATGCTCCCCGCTTGCTCTTGCTCTTGATCTCCAGTGTTCTTCAAGTTGCTTCAATCTCCAATGGCTAATTAAGAACTAGGGTTTATATTCTAATCTAATGGAGTGTTTTATCTAACCTAAGCTATGTAATACCCTTTTATTTTATGCATTACATCATGTATTTATAGGTTACAAGTCCAATTTTTAGCTTAGGAACAAACCCAATCCAATTTGGAGTAAAAAAGGTGTCAAAATTCGCCTCAAAACACGTCCAAGCCTAACCAGACCCTTCCCCAGTGCCCCAGCGCTGGGCACGGCACTGGGATTCTGCCCCCTAGCGCCCCGGCGCTGTAAATATGCATGATTTGGGTGCCCCAGTGCTGGCATATGCTCTTACATTTTCTACTCCGACGTCATTTGGGAAAATGGCCATAACTTCTTCGTCCAAACTCCGATTTTGATGATTCAAGATGTTCCGGAAAGAGGAGAAGTAGATCTACAAATTTTATTCTTTGAGTGTTTTGAAATAAGGGCCGAAACAATATTCAAATTGGCTCTGAAGTAACTGTTGTGTAAATGGCAAGCCGGAAACGCGCATCTAGCCACCCCAAACGTCGATCCAAGTAACTTTTGTCCCAATTCCTACAAAATAACATAAAACATGCATGAATATATATATAAAAACTTAAAAACATCTAAAAGATTAAGTTCAAACACACTCAATTATGAGTATAAAACTCACTCATCAAATACCCCCAAACTTAAACCTTTGCTTGTCCTCAAGCAAAAACACAAAAGAACTAAAAATAAACAACGTAAATTAACTACATGAATGGATATGCATGTTCTACTTCCTAATATACCTACGAACCCAGTAATAAATCAATATGATATATAACAACATGCCTCAAAGATACCATTGATACTCAAACAATTTATCCGATCAAATTAAAGTCCATAACTCTAACCAGTTAGTCAATCCAAACCTGTCATCACCCATGTTGTGCGTGTGTGCTTGTTAACCATTCTAACCAACTACAGTTCAAGATAATCACAAAACAAACTTCTTAGAAGGAAAATTTCAGTTCCAATTCAATTACCTTTGTGAATATGACAACTCCGGTTAAAACTAAGCAATTACCAAGTCTAAGGGTAAATACATGATATTTTTATACTTTTATTCAAGCACGAGGGCATTTTTGCTCTTTCTCGTGTTTTTTTCATTATTTTTCTCATGGCTGTGCAATGTCCTATTCCCTTAGGCTTTTCAGTGCTACCTTAACGAGCTTTCGACCAACGACTCCAAAGCCATTAAGACCTTAGGGAGCTAGGTGTAAAGACAATCCCCTCGGGCATACTTACTCAAGTAACAAAGGCCACAAAACTAGACAAGCATGCCACGGTGTTTATTCTCTTCTCTTTTTTTTCACTTTTTTTTTCTGGATTTTTTTTCTTTTCATCATTTCTTTTTTTTCTTTTTTTCTTTTTGTAATATATATCCCATAAATTCCCCCAATCAATGAATACGTGCAAGTATACACGGTCAACAAGTAATAAAGTGAAAGTAGAGTATCGTTCCCACGAGGAATTATTTAATAAAAATCACCAAGTACTAATTCTTAACCAAACTAATTTTATTTAAACAATCTCAAATCGTGATTTTTCTAATTAAGAAAACTAAATTAACTAATTAAACTGAATTGCTTTATGACTGAATTGAGATAAATAAATATTAAGACTTCAATATCCCAAATTATGAACTATAAATCAATTATCCAATTATCCCAACTATTATGCTTACTGAATTGTTAACATGAATTCTCAAATGCGAAAAGTCCTTTTCTAAGTGATCAATTGCCTTCTATTTACGCAGATTAATTTTGCCATATTCCTATGCAAAACAATTGAATTAAATTTTTTTCAATTCCAATTCCTTATGTGTTACATACGGCGAAGAGATATTTCCATTCCATTCACAAACCTAATTATTCACTGTGCAAATAATTAAGTCACATGTCACCATGCCCAGTTCTAACCCTAGAATTTCTCTTTCAATTTCTTCTAGAGTAACAAGGTAATTACTGATCAAATAATTAGTCAATAAGTATAAGGCAAGATAAATAATTCACTTTGACACAAATAAGTAGAACAAATCAAATAACTAATTTATAGATATGAAAGATTCAATTAAAATCTTAGTGAAAGAGTTAGTTCATAATTAATGAATTAAAACCAATAATCCACAATTGAATAGACATTAAAAGATAAAAGTATGATAAGAGAAGAGAATAGAATCTGTTGTCAGCAAATCTGATGCTCCCCGCATGCTCTTGCTCTTGATCTTTAGTGTTCTCCAAGTTGCTTCAATCTCCAATGGCTAATTAAGAACTAGGGATTATATTCTAATCTAATGGAGTGTTTTATCTAAGCTAAGCTATCTAATACCCCTTTATTTTATGCATTACATCATGTATTTATAGGTTACAAGTCCAATTTTTAGTTTAGGAACAAACCCAATCCAATTTGGAGTCAAAAAGGTGTCAAAATTCGTCTCAAAACGCGTCCAAGCCTAACCAGACCCTTCCTCAGCGTCCCAGCACTGGGCATGGTGCTGGGATTCTGCCCCCTAGATCCTCGGTGCTGTAAATATGCCTGATTTGGGCGCCCCGGCTCTGGCACATGTTCTGACATTTTCTACTCCGACGTCCTTTGGGAAAATGGCCATAACTTCTTCGTCCGAACTCCGATTTTGATGATTCAAGATGTTCCGAAAAGAGGAGAAGTAGATCTACAACTTTTATTTTTAAGGTTTTCGAAATATGGTCCGAAAAAATATTCAAATTGGCTCTGAAGTAACTGCTGTGTAAATGGCAAGCCGGAAACGCGCATCTAGCCACCCCAAACGTCGATCCAAGTAATTTTTGTCCCAATTCCTACAAAACAACATAAAACATGCATGAATATATATAAACACTTAAAAACATCTAAAAGATTAAGTTCAAACGCACTCAATTATGAGTATAAAACTCACTCATCAAATACCCCCAAACTTAAACCTTTGCTTGTCCTCAAGCAAAAACACAAAAGAACTAAAAATAAACAACGTAAATTAACTAAATGAATGCATATGCATGATCTACTTCCTAATATACATACGAACCCAGTAATAAATCAATATGATATATAGCAACATGCCTCAAAGATACCATTGATACTCAAATAATTTATCCGATCAAATCAAAGTCCATAACTCTAACAAGTTAGTCAATCCAAACCTGTCATCACCCATGTTCTGCGTGTGTGCTTGTTAACCATTCTAACCAACTACAGTTCAAGGTAATCACAAAATAAACTTCTTAGAAGGAAAATTTCAGTTCCAATTCAATTACTTTTGTGAATATGACAACTCCGGTTAAAACAAAGCAATTACCAAGTCTAAGGGTAAATACATGATTTATATATACTTTTATTCAACACGAGGGCATTTTTGCTCTTTCTTGTGTTTTTTTTTCCATTTTTTTCATTATTTTTCTCATGGTTGTGCAATGTCCTATTCTCTTAGGCTTTTTAGTGTTACCTTAACGAACTTTCGACCAACGACTCCCAAGCCATTAAGACCTTAGGGCGCTAGGTGTAAAGACAATCCCTTCGGGCTTACTTACTCAAGTAACAAAGGTCACAAAACTAGACAAGCATGCCACGGTGTTTATTCTCTTCTCCTTTTTTTTTTCTCTTCTCTTTTTTTTTTTCTCTTTTTTTTCTGGATTTTCTATATTTTTTTCTTTTCATCATTTTTTTTCTTTTTGTAATATATATATCCCATAGATTCCCCCAAACTCAAGCTTTTACGTCATCCAACCTTTACCGCCAGTTCACTAATTTCGTTAAATTTTAACCAAGATTTTCCCTCAGAAACAAATTATGAAACCCTTGAACCAAGTGGATTAAAACAGTTAAACTTTAAGTGCTAACCGGTTACATAAGTTTCAGACAGGCTAAGATTATCATCATGATTAAAATTAGAACTCATCATTAATTATCAACACTGTTCAAGTTAACATGCAAAACCAATCTTATCATAGGCCGAGCTAAGACCACACCAACCGATCACATAGATTCATGCAAAAAAAAATGCAATTATACTACATGAACACATACTAATGCAACACATATATGAATATGGAAATAACTACCATGTATTATATGCAACCTAAAAAAAACACAACGCTAACACATAAAAAAAATGAACTGTAATGCAAATAACTAACTATATGCAATACGACACTAAAATGTCCCCAAACTTAAACTAGACATTGTCCTCAATGGCTAAAATAGAAAAAAGTAAAGCAGAGGACTTTCCTGAAAATATAACAATCTTCATCCTTGTTTGCTAAGTTTGGAGAATAGGCTAAGCACATGAAATAAATTGGGCACCACACTAGAATTTGACTTGAATAACCTATAAATCATGATAGAAATAATTTTATTAAATTCTAAATAAATGCAAATTCAAAACTAATAATATAAAACCTAATAAAAAGTAAAAATAAAAATTAAACTTGGGTTGCCTCCCAATAAGCACTTGTTTTATAGTCTCAGCCTGACTTCTTCAATTCTCTATCCAATTCTCCTACGAAAATTGAGGACCCCTCCATCCATCAGAAGCAATGTCTCTTTTGGGAGGTTCCCAATTGTAATGCCCCTTGAGTTTAAGTCACCTAGCATGATCTTTTTAGATAGGATTCCTTTTAAGTACGACAAACCACTAGGTGCTTTCCCCATTGTGTTTGTGATCAAATTATGGCATGGAAGCTTGTCAAACATAATGGGCTCTTCCTCTATCTTCTCCTTTTCAACCCACCATGACTCCACAATTGTACTAACTCTTATGTCACAAAGAGCTTTGCCTACGACATGACTGCCAATTGGGCATGGTTTTGCAAAACTGCCCGGATTCTTGAACTTTGGTGGAGGAGGCACATGGGATACTAATGAAATCAGCTCATCTTCGTTGAATCTTAAAGTTAAATCTTCATCGATCTCCTTTTCCTTGACTGTCTCTTGTACATTCTTTCCACTACGTAGAGTCACAGCCTTGCAATGCTCATCTCTACCAGGATTTATCTTTGTATCACTAGGGAGCGTTCCAAGTGGGCGGTTATTCAATGCAAGTGCTATCTGCCCCAATTGATTTTTTAGATTCTTTATCAACGCACCTTGGCTTTTTATATTCAGCTCTACTTGATTCAATATTTTATCTTATTCATCGTTCCTTTTTTCAGTAGCTCTAATGAATTTTTCTAAGGCTTCTTCCAAACTTGATTTCCTTTCTGGTTGTTGTGGAGTCTGATTTTGAAATTCGAATATGTTTTGCTGTCTAGGCGCTTGAGCTTGATTGTTACTCCAAGAAAATCCTGGATGATTTCTCCAACCCGGATTATACGCGTTTTGGTTCGGATACGGTTGGGTAGACCGACTATAGCTCCCTACGAACAGAGCTAATTCAGCGTTTATGACACATTGATCTGTAGCATGACTCCCAACACATAACTCACAAACCATAGCTAATTGCTGCATTGATGGTGATATCCATGTTTCTATTTATCGAGTTATGTTCGTGTATGGCCATTGATACGCAAAGTCATCCATGGTACCTGAAATGAGAGAAATATAGGAAGAGAATTAAAAATAAAAATAAAAATGTTTAAATTAAGACTAATTTGATTGAAATTAATATTGGTAAAAAAATTATCATATTAATTGCCCGGCAACGACGCGAAAAACTTGTTGGTCGATTTCACAATCAATGAATACGTGCAAGTATACACGGTCAATAGGTAATAAAGTGAAAGTAGAGTATCGTTCCCACGAGAAATTATTTAATAAAAGTCACCAAGTACTAATTCTTAACCAAACTAATTTTATTTAAACAATCTCAAATCGTGATTTTTCTAATTAAGAAAACTAAATTAACTAATTAAACTGAATTACTTTATGACTGAATTCAGATAAATAAATATTAAGACTTCAATATCCCCAATTATGAACTATAAATCAATTATCCAATTATCTCAACTATTATGCCTACTGAATTGTTAACAAGAATTCTCAAATGCGAAAAGTCCTTTTCCAAGTGACCAATTGCTTTCTATTTAACCCAGATTAATTTTGCTATATTCCTATGCAAAATAATTGAATTAAATTCTTTTCAATCCCAATTCCTTATGTGTTACATGCGACGAAGAGATATTTCCATTCCATTCACAAACCTAATTATTCACTGTGAAAATAACTAAGTCACATGTCACCATGCCCAGTTCTAACCCTAGAATTCCTCTTTCAATTCCTTCTAGAGTAACAAGGTAATTACTGATCAAATAATTAGTCAATAAGCATAAGGCAAGATAAACAATTCACTTTGACACAAATAAGTGAAACAAATCAAATAACTAATTTATAGACATGAAAGGTTCAATTAAAATCTTAATGAAAGAGTTAGTTCATAATTAATGAATTAAAACCAAGAATCCACAATTGAATAGACATTAAAAGATAAAAGTATGATAAGAGAAGAGAATATAATCTATTTTCAGCAAATCTGATGCTCCCCGCTTGCTCTTGCTCTTGATCTTCAATGTTCTCCAAGTTGCTTCAATCTCTAATGGTTAATTAAGAACTAGGGTTTATATTCTAATCTAATGGAGTGTTTTATCTAAGCTAAGCTATGTAATACCCCTTTATTTTATGCATTACATCATGTATTTATAGGTCTGAAGTTCAATTTTTAGCTTAGGAACAAACCCAATTCAATTTGGAGTCAAAAAGGTGTTAAAATTCGCCTCAAAATACGTCCAAGCCTAACCAGACCCTTCCCCAGCGCCCCATCGCAGGGCACGACGCTGGGATTCTGCCCCCTAGCTCCCCGACACTGTAAATATGCCTGATTTGGCACATGTTCTGACATTTTCTACTCCGAAATTCTTTGGGAAAATGGCCATAACTTCTTCGTCCGAACTCCTATTTTTATGATTCAAGATGTTACGGAAAGAGGAGAAGTAGATTTACAACTTTCATTCTTTAAGTTTTTTGAAATAAGGTCCGGAGAAATACTCAAATTGGCTCTGAAGTGACTGCTGTGTAAATGGCAAGCCAAAAATGCGCATCTAGCCACCCCAAACGTCGATCCAAGTAACTTTTGTCCCAATTCCTACAAAACAACATAAAACATGCATGAATAGATATAAACACTTAAAAACATCCAAAAAATTAAGTTCAAACGCACTCAATTATGAGTATAAAACTCATCATAAAGCATATCCAGAAAATAAAAAAAAATAGTAAATTTCCTCTAATCTAGTGGCCTAATCCACGTCCAATACCAAACGATATTGGAGACTCTTTTTATTAAACTTTAATACACAATTAAGTACAAATAAAAAGAACTCCTTGTTCAAAGTAGCTTCACACTGATGGACACCACCGACCCTTTGCACCTCTACAACCTTTCTCGCCACTGAGACCTTTGCACCACTGCAATCTTGAAAGCTCTCTAAGAACAGATCTTAACTACTACTAGATAGACCAAGCCACACAGGACTTACACTCAGAATTTAGTGTAAAGGATATTAGAATACAATGGACTCTTGATTATTAGTTAAAAATAATTAATAAACAGTACAATCAATAGCTCTTGATAATCTCTGTACTGATATTGATATAAGCTTCAAGCCCCTGTTCCTGTTTTAGTCGAGAAGGAGAATAAATAACGTGAGTAACAATGACTATAAAATTGTTAGCTAAAAAGCCTCTTATCCGTTGGAAGGACCCATGATTTTAGCAGCTTTGTATAAATAAATAGATATGCGATAATCTTCAACAGCTATATGGGTTTCCAAAGTAAACTAAATTACTTAATAAAAGGAAAGAAATAAACAGCTTGAATAATAGATATAATATAAACTTTAAATCAACAACCAATCCAAGCAAAAACTAGAATAGCTAAAATAAAGTTGTTAGAGTCATATTCAACCTTAATTAGTTAAATGGGTTTCCATGATAGACTCCTTTTTAAATATAAACATACTCTTTAGCAAAATCATTTCCTTATAAAGCTCCAATTCAAATTTTAATTGAAATCTCAGCTAAAATATATTCCAGTAAAATAACCAAGTCCATAGAATTATATTCAATACAAATATTATATCAACCCAAAATATAATACATGTAATCCATAAAATAACCAACATTTAAGTTATAATAGATATCATATGACTTGAGGATTAACCTTGGTTTGTAAAGACCGGGAATCTTCGAACAATTATATCTATATTTTTACGAATAAATTTTTGTATTATTATTATTATTATTATTATTATATTTTAAGAATATTGGTATCATGTATAATATTTTGAAATTTATGAGATATGGACTTAGCAGAATTTTAATTTAAAATTTTAAGTTGACTAAGAATGAAAGTAAAGTCGGATATGAAATCAAAACCCTAATTATGAATTTTGAATAAAGAATGAGAATATTAATATAATATTAATTATATTTCAGTACTATAAGTATGTACTGTATGTGTGTACTGATAATGGTTGGTCAATTATAGTGTAGCATGATAAAACCCTAGTATCAAACTGATAAACCCTAATTTGAAACTCAAATAGGAGTTCAAGATTGTTAAGTAATTGTGTTAATGTGATTAATGACAAGTATTATAGATTTTAATGTTAATTAAGGAAATACTAATTATCAATTAAAAACCCTAATTATTAGAAATCCTAATTGCTAAGTTATAAACCCTAATATCTAAATTAGAAAGCTAAATGCTAATTAGTGGATCTTAAACTTAATTTTCAAGTTATAAGTAATTAGGAAACCTAATGTAAATAGGAAACCCTAATTTCTATTTTTAGAAAGTTTAATTTTCATTTTAACTATAATTAGAAATCGTAGAAAATCAAATTGTAAAACTTTAGGGTTAAAGGTTTAACCTTAAGGGTCAAAACCTAATGGTTATGTCAAGTTACAAGATTGCCATTAAAATTATAATAAAAGACCAAAATGCCCTTTTCACACATTCTTTATTACATAACTTGTAAATCTTGCCATATAACTGAGTTGGTGACCAACTCTAGATCACCCATGTGCTAAAAATCCCTGCAATATTCAGCCATATACATCATCCTATATACTTTCATATATATAGATTAAAGAGAGAGAAAAGTTCATATTTTAGCTCATTTGTTCACCAAACACTCAACCAAACTCTCTCAACCCCTAACCCATGAATTACATTAGTAGACCAGTCCCAAATCAAGTCCATAGCACCACCATAACAGATTAGAAGCCAAGAGTCAAGTATTGTTCAAAGAAAGGTAAACCCTAAACCAAAAATTTTGATCTTGCATGCTATATAAAAAGTTATGTTTTTGTGTTTTAATATGTTGTATGACATGTTAATAAGTGATCTGGGTAGATATATTATGGATCTATAACATCTAGATGCACAAAATTAAAGATTTTAAAAATCTGGAAAAACTTGAAAATGTTGTATGACAGTCGAATGTCAGACCTCATAGATCAGTGCCTGTTAATTGTTTTAGTGTTTTAAAAGTTTATAGTTGTAGTATGTTATGTGAACTATGATCTGGAACTTGGATCAGGGTCAGATCATGTTTTTATTACACGTTATGGATGGTCAAACCTCATTGACCGGTGTCGATGTAGGGATTTTTATTTGTCCCTTTTCGTTTCTTGTTTTTTGGTGTTCTCATGTTAGGTGAGATTTGTTTGAAAAAACAAGTGAAAAAGGTCCGACATGTATCATGTCGACGATGAACTGTTAAGAGTTGCCAGTTGGTTTTTTATATGGTTGTACCAATACAACCGAGAAAAGGTTTGCACATTGACCCAATGATGTGACACTGCTAAACGGGTCGGTGAAACCGAGATTCATTAAGGTCTCGGGGCTTGCTTATGCGGAGGGAAGGTGTTAGGCACCCCCCGACATCCGTGTTACCACAGTGTCTGCCACTTTTCAAGAAACTATTATATGAATGTGTGTGTGTGGGGGGGGGGTCAATGTGCTGTTATTTGGAAGTAGTGCGAGGCCTCGTTCACACTTATATACACAAGGTTTGAATTTGTGTAAAAATTCAGTTTTAAACAAGATATGGCAGTAATGTGAGGCCTCGTTCGCACCTACACGGCAGAGAGAGTTTCTTCCCTTTTTACCCTTGTCGGCAAATACAAGGACTGCTGTTCCAATTGTCGAGGGCAAAGTCCTGGTGGACTGCAGTGATTGAGAGGCTGTCATCATCCTCCTTTTTCCAAATGATGACCATTATGTCTGGGCAATCATCGTCTGGGGTGTATCTGTTTGTGTGTTCATCATGGACAATGATGCATACGTTGGACATCATTATGAACATGTCTTGTTTAATTCTTTGTTCCTCTTCTTCCATTGCAGGATCTGGAACTAGGATTTCTTTCTCCTTCACTGGTATCAGCTTGTGAAATAACATAACCATTACGTTGACTGACACCTTTACCGGAGGTTGTGCGGACTCAGGATTTGCAGGTGGAGATAATCATCGTGTGGCTGAAGCTGAAGGAATCTGTATGTGCTTATAAGGATTTCTGTGACTAGAACTTGCAGCATCCGGACCTTGGGTTCCTCCTTGTGCGGAGGATTCAACATTTATGGGTATCCTTGTACCCTGAGTAGATTGGTGTAGTTCTTTAAGCAGAACAACTAAATCAGTGATTTGTTTACTTAATTTGTCAAATTCTTCGCGAGAAATTGGATTAAGATCAGTCTGGTCAAATGAAGACATAATTGATTGAAGGCTCGTGGCCTTTTTGGATTTTGACCAGGTAACTGGACCAATTATATCCCTACAAAAAAGACTTATGTAGTTTAGTCTTAGTGAATGTAGCAATATTACGTAATGTGTCCGTTTATGAGTATCGTCCTGCAAAACGGATGTCAGTTGACAAGATAGCATGTCAGGTTTTGATTTAAAGGGAAGGCATGTACACATATTCCTTCCTATTTTCCATTACATTGAGATTTACATGGAAATGAAATTACAATTAATTGAATTTACAAGTAATTGAAATGTGAAAAAATAAAGAGACTTTCCCCTGCGTTTGGTTTATCAGAGGCTGACCTGTCTTAGGTTACTCTCGCAATTTTTCGGCATGAAGGTTCCCAAAACATCGCAATTTACTAGACGAGAAATTAATCCGGTCTTTCAACTGGAGCGAATTTGGGTGGTGCCTTTCCTGAGCCTCGTTGGAATTAGTCTCCCTATGAGTCCATTAATCAAACACCAACAGGATAGCCTCCTGGTGGAGGGACCACACAACATACATTCACATACATCATGTCTCACCGTATGGAAATGATGACATGTGCGAAGCACTAATATCACATCCAGATATGGTGCGAAGCACTAAGTACAGTAAGTAAATGCATTAATACACATTCATTCAAATGTAAATGCAACATTCACACGCAGGCATATAACAGTTTTGAAAAGTTTGTAATAACGGCTTAATTCCTCTTACTGGTGTCCCTAGCTGAGTCGTCACCTGTTGACGTTGGGATTTTTATTTGTCCCTTTTCGCTTCTTGTTCTTTGGTGTTCTCATGTTAAGTGAAATTTGTTTGAAAAAATAAGTGAAAAAGGTCCGACATGTATCATGTCGACGATGAACTGTTAAGAGTCACCAGTTGATTTTTTATATGGTTGTACCAACATAACCGAGAAAAGGTTTGCACATTGACCAAGTGATATGACACTACTAAACGGGTCGGTGAAACTGAGATTCATTAAGGTCCAGGGACTTGCTTATGCAGAGGGAAGGTGTTAGGCACCCCCCGACATCCGTGTTACCACGGTGACCACTACTTTTTAAGAAACTGTTATATGAATGTGTGTGTGTGGGTCAATGTGCTGTTATTTGGAAGTAGTGCGAGGCCTCGTTCGCACCTATATACACAAGATTTGAATTTGTGTAAAAATTCAGTATTAAATAAGATATGGCAGTAGTGTTTTATAAAAGAGGTTTTTCAAACCCTTATACTCAATAGTAATTGAGACCTTTTACACTTCCATTTTATTAAGTGTTCGACTTGATTGTTTTTAATTTTCGAGATGCGAAACATCTTCGAGAAAAAATGTACAAAATGGTGCCGAACTCCTTATGGGCATGAAAACCATATGAGGAAATCCAGACACCGTGAATAAATTTACAAGATGCTTAGAGCTGAAAATGTGCATCACAAGAACCGAATCTAGATTCAGTAGACTGAATCTGCTATCACATGATTCCTAGGCTCACATGATGTCGCAATTGATATGAAAGTAGTAAGCTGTAAATATATATATATATATATATATATATATATATATATATATATATTAACATGATCAACCACCACGAAGCACCTCCATGGGGGATCAAAAATGTAAATAAAGCTGTAAAAGAAATCAACCGCCACGGAGCAAACTCTAGGCGGGACAAAATATAAAGAAATCTGTAAAAGCGATCAACTGCCATGAAGTAAACTCCAGGCGGGACGAAATATATATATATATATATATATATATATATATATATATATATATATATATATATATATATACGGTCCAGATCAAGTGCATACCCCTTATCTTACTCACCCATGCTCACCCCCCTTTAGGCGACGGTTTCGGTTATACAACCGTCGTCTATACTTTTAACGACGCTATATGTTGTCCGTCGCTAAAAGTATAGACGACAGTTGTATTACCGAAACCGTCGCCTAAAGGGGGGTGAGCACGAGTGAGTAAGATAAGGGGTATATACTTGATCCTTGCTATATATATATTATTGCAGTAAACGCTCCGAATGTAAAATCCAGGCTCATCGAATAAAATTCGACAACAGTTCATATATATATATAAAAGCAAATAAATGCTCCAGACATAAGTCTAGGCTCATCGAACAGAGTTCGACACACAGTTCATATATATAAGTATATATATATATATATATATATATATATATATATATATATATATATATATATATAAGAAAATAAATAAACACTCCAGACCGAAGTCTAGGCTTAATCGAGGCATAACTCGATAATGTTAGTCCATATATATATATATATATATATATATATATATATATATATATATATATATATATATATATAGACTGAAATGAAACCACGGACCGAAGTCCGGGCAAACACACGTAACGCGACTCTCAACGTGAAGAATGGTGTGTGTAAAAATGAAGAGAAATGCTTTAAAATGTGTAAGAAGGCTTACAGTGGACTGCCAAAGAAGATTTCTATAACTTGAAAGGGATGAACACCCGGCTCCCGCTGGTACAAAAGAGTAGATATATATGAGCTTACAAGTGTTTAAAATGAGAAAACACTTAGTATAGGGTGTGTATAGAGTAAATTGGACAGGGCTTCTTCTTCATTTTTCTTGCAAATATGGCCACCCCAAGCCCTCTATTTATAGAGGGGAGGCCGCAGGTGTACCTATTGCTTCCCGGGGTGCCCTGGGTAATTGGTGTCTCGCTGTCTCGACGTACGTGCACTCAAACAACGCGTTGTTCACTCGAACCTTCATAACTTTCAATCCGGGAGTCCGATGGAATCGTGCCA
The DNA here is from genome assembly GCA_020205505.1 of Panax japonicus. Classification (NCBI taxonomy): domain Eukaryota; kingdom Viridiplantae; phylum Streptophyta; class Magnoliopsida; order Apiales; family Araliaceae; genus Panax; species Panax japonicus. The sequence continues at coordinate 29,797,468 of CM035111.1, forward strand.
TACCTTTCTGGAAAGCTCTTTCTGAGAGCTACATAAGGATATAGGATTTGCCCTTTTTTGAATCCAGTAAATGGGTCCATGACCGAAATGATATGTCTGAGTTTCCGTCAGGCAGTCCGTTGAGCCGTTTTGCGTAGTTTGTGCTTGAAAGTTATGATATGGTTCTTGTGGGACAACTTTTGAAGCTATTTGAGTTAAAATGAGTTGATTTGATATGAGTTGAAGTTGAGTTGGAAAAATTACCATTTTGCCCCTCCCGTGGTTATCTCCGATTTTTGCACAGTTGTAGCAATTTTTCTCAGGGTTATCTCTGAGGTTGGCATGATGTTGACTCTGAATGTCCTCATAGTTATCTCCAAGGTTGGCTTGACCTCCTGGGATTATCTCTAGGCTTTGAACTTGATCCCCCGGGGTTATTTCCGGGCTTTGAACTGATTTTCCCGGGGTTATCTTCGGGGTTGGAAACTGATTTCTTGGGTTTATCTCCGGGGTTAGAAAATGGATCTTCCGGGGCTATCTCCAGGGTTGGAATTGTGATGCCCCCAAATTCAGGTACTTGAAACTCGAACTCGGTGCTTCACGATACCATTTCTATGAGCGGAATAATACTAATAATAATAACAATAATATAGATTTTCAAACTTAATTTACATATTATCAGAGTTTAGTTCCCAAGTACAAAACCTTTAAACATTCGTTACATGATAATAATAATAATATTTATTATCCTTATCATAAAGTCAGACTATTACATAAAATAGCTTAAACATTTAATCAGCAACTTTCCCTTTTCCCTTGTTCTTGGCAGATCCTTCGGGTTGTTCACACTTAGCTGAAAACATTTAAAATTAAGCAAGAATGAGCATTCAAGTGCCCAGCAAGTAATAGCAACAATAATAGTTAACTGAAAGGATTAAATGTTTTCTTTGAAAGATACTTCTACAACGGATCAACAGTTGTGAAGTAAGCTGAACCAATAATCAACAACATGTCATTTCGATTTCAAATTTTTGAAACTACGTATTGTCTATAAATGAGAATCAGTTGACAGACTATGAACATTATTTTCTATTTTTGAAAAGGTTTAAACAGAAATTCATCTGTAAACCGTCATTGCTTACGGGCACGGGGGTGATCAGCCCGTTATGCCCTGTATTGATCAATTCTACATTGCTAGAATGATATTATCGTTCATCCTTTGTCCGCCGTAGCGCATAAAAATTTCCCATGATTGGGATGTTCATAACAGTCTTGAATCCATACCAAAACAATTCGGTTGGATAAGTTTTATCTTGTTCAACAACAACTTTAAATATATGTCTAGCTAGATCAAATAGCTTAGACGACCTTTATTTCAAGGTATACATACTAAGCAACTATAAGTATGTATCAACATGTGATAAAATATAATGATTATCCAAGTGGGGACACTTGTATAACCATGTTATAGAAATTAACGAACAGAATAAATAACTTGATCAATATTAACAGGATAAAGGAAATTGTACAACAATTATTGGTTAATAGCTTGCTTATACAGAATCATTGCATAAGTATATACAAAGGTTGAAATATTTGAACAGTTCAGATATTATCTTACGCATGTCCTTAGCATAAAGTAAATGCAAAGGGTTAGATACTTGCCTTGTCTGCTGCTTACACAACTTAGATATATCTTTTCTATCAAGTCCTATCATTAAATAGATCATTGTCTGATTAGAATAATATATCATATCATATAATACTGCTTATTGCAGTCAGCACATTCCTAATCACATTGTCACATAACTTTAACACCATTGAATCACAAATAATTCACTTATCAAGTCAATCTATCTAAGTCCAGATCAATTTCTAAAATATGTCGGTCTACCGACAACTTTATTGGATAAATATCGAGTCTATGACTTTATACAGTTATACAATATCCACTTAGATATCTTAAACAACAGTCGCATTACTTTTCATGACCTTATAATAACTATAAAATAATTATTACCATTTACCATAATTTTTGAAATATCAGAATCATTGTTAAATGATTTAAATATCAAACAATTCTATTATCATTAATATTTAATAAATAATAAACTATTAATAAAACTATTGCCAAAATATTAAGTTATTTAAAATAACTTACTATTTTTAAAACATTTATATTACCCTTAAATGATTTTTAAAACATTTAAAATCATCATTAAATAATTACCATTAATATTTAAATATTAATTTATCATTATCCAAATATTAAAAGTTATTAATTACAACTTAAAATATTTTTAATTCATTTATATCCTTTTTAAATGATTTTTAAATAAATAAAACTATTTTTAAACTATTTATTTAATATAATTATTAAATAAATTTAACATCATTAATCATTAAATAATTATCATTAATATTAAATTATTAATGAAATTATCCTTTAAATATTAAAAGTTATAGTTTATAACTTAAAATATCTTTAAATACATTATTTTCATTTAAAATAATATTAAAATCATTTTTAAACTAAATTATTTAATATAATTATTAAATAACTTTAATATCGTTAATAATAATTAATTAATGAATTTTACCTTTAAATATTAAAAGTTATATTTATAACTTAAAATATTTTTAAATACCTTATTCTTATTTAAAATGATTTTTAATTTAATAAAATCATTTTTAATTCATTTATTTAATTCATTTAATAAATAACTTAATTATCATTAATATTAATTTATTAATGAAAATTATCACATAATATTAAAAGTTATCAAAAATAACTTTAATTATTTTCTTATACCATAATATAATTTTAAATGATTTTTCAAATATTAAAATTATTTTTAAATAATTTATTTAATATTATAATTAAATAAATTAAATACTTTTAATAGTCCAAAAATATTAAATATTTATGAAATATATTTAAAATAATTAAAAACTAATTTTTAGAATTTAAAATAATTTTTAATAATTTATTTTGTATTTTTAATAATTAAAAACTAATTTTTTCTATTTATTTATTAATTTCTGAAAATTTAATTAATATCTGTCGCTAAAGACCACCTATAGCGACAGAACCGTCGCTATAGGTGTTCTTGGTGTTCTTCATGCCAACCCAGAAAACGTGACAGTGACCGGGCTTGCTAGTTTGACCGACTGCAATTTCGTGTGTGATGTGTTTTTGGGCTCGGTTTTGGTCAGATCATGTAGAGAAAATGTAAGCCTACAATATCCAGCAACAAATATTCTTATAACATGCATAACCAACGAGATCTGAGCCCTTAAATTGGCTGTCAGACCTGTTCTTCATTTTCTGGGTTACCCAGAAATGAAGAACAGTTCGTCCATCCTCTTTTGGGCTTCCACAACTTGCAAGATATGATATGTTTTAGTGATTTAAAAGCTGCAGTATATAAAACACATGTAACACTATAGATCCATCACAAAACATCACTAATAAAACAATAGAACAGCCAGATTCGACACGGTCAAACCATGTCAGACGACATGTTCAAGTGTTTTCTGGGTTACCCAGAAAATAGCTTTTCATGTTCGTCCGGCCTGGTTTGACCATAGATTACTAATTCCCTGCTTGATTAAAAGGATATTTTAAGGCATAAAAATGTAGTCCATATACAAGACTACAACATAGATCCAACAAATCAACAAAACAATTAACAACAAACAAGATCTGAGCCATTGAACTTCCTGTCACACGAATCTGGGCAAGTTCTTGACTGCCCAGAAAGTTCCGGTCAATGCCGGTCAACGTGGTTTGACCACTAATAACTTTCTACTGGCTTAAAGTTTGACTTTGATTACAATTTCAGATCAAAGATCTTCCAGCATACTACCAGATCAAAGCTTAAAAACACAAAAACACATAACAGTACGAGATCTATGGGACCTGACATTTGGTTGTTAGACCATATTTCTCTCTTTTCCAAAATTTTCAAATCTTCAAATCCAAGATTCTAGATGTTATGGATCTAACATCTACAACCCAGATCATCATTAGACACTATAACAAACATGTTTAACAAAAAATCTAACATTTAACAACAGAATTTTGGGCAGAATTTAAGCTAGGGTTTATACCTCCTTATGAACAATCATTGATTCTGTGCTTCTGATTTGGTTGTGATGTTCGTGGGGCTTGGTTATGGAACTGTAATACCTTATAATTTCGTTGGTTTTGAGGGAGAGAAATAAGTTGAGTGTTGAGAGAGAAAATGAGCTTGCAAATGATTTTTTTCTCTCTCTCCAATGCTATAAATACAAGGGCTAGATACATGTAATGCTGATATAGAGACTGATGTGCTGGTGTTTTAAGTCAAGATAGTTGTTACATTAGGTCACTAACCCACCCTATTGTCAAAACCTACATATTAGACTTCAATAATGTATAGAGGGGCAATTTGGTCATTTGTATTTCCCATTTAATGGAAAAAATAGAAATTGACAAACCCTTAGGGTTTGGCCCTTAGGGTTTAACCCTAAGATTTAGTACATAGCATTTGTAGGATTTAGCAATTAGGGTTTGTGCCAATAAAATAAAATAAATAAATAAAATTATTTTAGTTTCTAAAATTTAAAAATTAAGATTGTTAATTAGATTAGGTTTACTAATTACGTTATACATGAATGTTAGGGTTTAGTACCCCTAATCATAATTACTCTTGCCAATTTGGCAATTAGTGATTACAATTTTTAATAATTAGCGCTACTAAAATATATAATTAGAGTTTCTATTAATTAAATTAGGGTTCTTGATATAAATTTAAATTCTTTATTTATACGTGGACATTATGGTATTATATCGTAATTAACTTTACCACTTGAATAATTAGTGCTTAAAATTAACAATTAGGGTTCAAAGAAATACGATTAGGGTTTCGATTTCACAATTAGGGTTTCGCGACAAAATTAGGGTTTTTCCTAATTAGCGCTCCATGAAGTAATACGTAAACATATATCATATAACACAGATATTTAATAATCTTAAATTTCCCATTTAAATTGATAAATATGGTTAAATCAATTAATGCTAGGGTTTGGTCAATATACCATAATTGACCGTCCATCAACAGTATAATTTTTACAGTACGTATTAGTAGCACTAAAAATTCAAAATATCATAATATTATAATATTATTATCATTCCTTGATCAAAACCCAAAATTAGGGTTTGGATTCCATATATGATTTTATCCACCATAATTAACCTTATAATTAAGTAAAAATAATTTACTTAATAACTTGAACAAAATTCTTATAATAAAATAATTATTATAATTATTCAAAAATCATTTCATGTATTATTTGAATAATATAAACATATAATTTCATGGAAAAATAATTAATAAACCATTTCTAATATAGAATTAATTACTATAAGAATATCATTTATAATAACCAATATTTCTAAAATAAATTTATTTAAAATTAATAATGTATTAAATAAATTTTATTTATCAAACATATAATTATAATTACACATTACCTTGGCACATATCATTCATATTTATTTTTAAATAAAAAAAAATTATACGCAAAATTTATGATTTATTTATATAAAAAATATCGGGTTGTCACATTCACCCTCCCTTATAAAGATTCCGTCCCCGGAATCACCACATTAAAACATATACCTACCAGGGTACATGACATTCACAATCGTTGCAGGTAGATCTTGATCACTTTGATCAGTCTGATCTTTAACTTTTTACTTAAAGCTTGTCTTTCTGATTATACAGAATTTTGATTTCTAAAGAAACTCAAATTCCTCCTTCAAAATTTCCTTATAAAATAATTTACTAGAAATAGAAAAATTATATATATGAAAATAAAAGTTATAAGAAAAGTACCTGGAGTTCCACTGCCAGCTGCCGCCGTGTTTTGGACTGTCATGTTGAAGACCCTTGCAGTAGATTGCGTTGGTTTGCTGGATGAAGTTGGTCCCGTGATTGCCAAAGTTCCGCCGCTTTTCCCCATGTTCGCACTTGCTGTCTCCGCTTTCCTTTTTGGACAGTCTTTCACCCTATGATCCTTTGATCCGCATAGAAAACACCCACCAATTGTCTTAGAATTGGGGCAGTTGGGAGAGATATGACCCTCCTGCCCGCACTTGAAACATGCGAATTTTCCCTTTAGACATTCTCCTAAATGATTTTTCCCACAATTCCCACATTGCACCAACGGCTTCTTATTTGCACCTTCTTGTTTTACTTGCACCCCACCAAAGTTGTTCACCTTCCTCTTATCCCTCCTATTCCCAGTATTTGCTTCCACCTTCCCAGTTCCCTCAATTTTTCCCTTGTTCCTCCTTTCTTTGTTGTAAAGGCTCATGGCCTCACTTCCCTCCTCAGCAATAAGTGCTTTCTCCACGAGTGCTGCAAATGTAGGGATTTGCAACACTGCCACCTTGTTGTAGAGCCAGGGTTTTAATCCCAGATCAAACCTTCTTGTTTTTCTAGCCTCAGTATCGACTTGATGCGGGGAGAACCTAGCCAATTCATTAAATTTTGCGGCATATTCCGCAACAGACATATTCTCTTGTTTTAATTCAAGAAATTTTACTTCCATTCTAGCCTGCATACTAGATGAGAAATATTTTTCGAAAAACAGGGTTTTAAACCTTTCCCAAGCAACTACACCTTCCCCAGCCCTTGCCTGATTAGCTTCCCACCAAAAATTTGCCTCACCCTTCATCATATAGACAGCAAAAACCGTCTTCTGCTCCTCAGCCACCCTAGTTATTACAAACGCCTTTTCTATTTCTTTAACCCAAGTTTGGGCTTCTACAGGGTCAGTTGTATCTCTAAATTCGGGAGGTCCTACAGCTTTGAAGTCCATGAAGTTTGATAAGCGATTGTCTTGTTGGTTCCCAGCGGCTACCGTTTCTTGTTGCATGGCTTGAGCTATCATATTTGCAAATTGCTGCATTGGATCTGGTTGTGGTTGTCCTTCAACGTTGTTGACAGATTCTTCTGCCCTTTGATTTCAGTTTTATCGTCGAGGCGGCATTATCATGTTAAATAAAACATAATTTAACTTACATTCTAAACCTTATTATATAAGTTTAATATATTAAACTTGTTTCATTACTCAAACATGAGTTCATTTCCATTAATTCAAAATAATTTACATAACATAGCCCATAATACTATCCCTTTGTGACCACAAGAGTTGGGATTTACAACTTTGATTAACACAAAAGTTGAGAATATTACATTACACAAACATACTAAACATACATATAATATTAAACAAACCTACACCACAGAACCTACACTACGTATTCACTACACCTTTTCCTTGACCGAGGACAACTTTTTGCTTGATGACCTTCTATCCCACAGATAAAACAAACACACTGCTTAGGATTGGGACACTGAGGAGAGAAATGTCCCCCATGTCCGCAATTATAGCAAACATTTTTGCCTTTTCTGCACACGCCTTCATGCTTCTTGTCACATTTTGTACACTTTTCTATGTGTTTAAAGTTCCATTGGTTATTATCAGGATCACGATGATTCATTTTTCTTTTTCCCTTCTGGTTCGAAGCTGCACTTGACTTGTTGCTTTTAGCTCCTATTTGGTCAATTTGGATTTTAAGCTTATCTTGTTCCTCCATTGTTTCAATTAATGCTTTTCGCAGTTGACTATTTAGTAATTTTTCTATTTCCCACAACTGTTCCAAAGAGGAAACCCGGTCCCGCAGATTCTGCACTTCAGTTGATGCTTGGTCAGCTCCAACTTCAGTGTCTAAATCACTTTCGGTTAGTTCCACCATTTCTGGATTTGGTACGACATTCTCCACAATAACCACCTCATCGAGGTTGCTTTCACTTTTAGCCTCTATTTCAGCTATTGGCTTTGATATCAGCTTCTTCTTTACGATCCAAGGGTATCCTAATCCTTTTTCACCTGACATCTACACACACAAATTATCCTGATTAGCATAGAATATATACACATAACACATAAAAGTTTTATATAAGTTATCTTTTAATTTATTTGACGATGAATTTATCCGATTCATCTACCTTTAAACTCTATATGAGTTAATTATATTTTCAACGTTTCCCTCTGTTCTAAGGTTATAGCCTAAGGTCTATCCCACCTAAGATTTCTAACCCTATAGCTCAATGGGAAAAAAAATGATAAAATACAATATGCAACAAGTGTTAAATCAACAACTGCAGTGAAAATAGCAATCCATTAGAAGAGTCAAGTAGAGCATGATGTCTACTATCTTCTATGATTTAAAAGTCCATCATCAATATTTAATCCCTGTAACACCAATCAATAATTATTTTCAATCAACGAATTATCTATGCACTACGGGCCAAAGATAATCGTTTGTATCATCAATGGTCATGGTCATGTCATACATCTGTCCATCTATGCACTACGGGACCAAAGAGAACTTTTACCACAAACCTTTATCTGTAACATTAAAGGTTATGATTACACCAATACAAATTCCTGGTCATAATCATACCAATCAATAGTCCATCTTTGCACTACGGGCCAAAGATGACTTTCACCACAATATAAGCATGAGGATGATGACAATGATATAAAGAATCAATCAAGTAAGATCAAGGATAAATATTAGAGATTTATAATTCAATTTATCCAGAGTTCAAAAATGTCCAAATTATCAACAAGATAACTAATTGTGGAGTAAAATTCAAGAATGATAATCACGTATCAAAAATAATTTAGACATAAAAGAAAATTAAATTTTGTTGTGAACAATACTCATGAATAGTACCGTATAAATAATACTCATGAATAGTACCATATGAATAGTACCCATGAATAGTACCGTATGAATAGTACCCCGACATGAAAAGATTAAAATTTAATAAGAAAGTTCAGACTAATATTCCAGTGAAATGATATTAGATGAAGCGCAAAACTTAAGGAATTTCTAATCATTTCAGAAATTATAGAAGCAATAATTACCGTAATAAGTTTAAATTTAGGAATACGAAATGAAATAATATCACTTACATAATATGGAGTATGAAAGAAAATGATATTTCTTACGAGTATTGAAATAAAATAATATCCTTTACGAGAAAAATAATAATATCATTTACCTTAGTAGAAAACTAGATTTGACTGGAATATCGGATATTATCCTGAGAAAATCTTGAACTAAAAGCTACACTCAAAGTATTCTTATACTCAAAAGAAATACTCACAATATTGAAGTAGGAATGCTTGAGATTTTTGGTGTGTTTAAGAAGGAGGGTTACCCCCCTTTTATAGTGCAACCTCGAAGGGAAATCCAATAAAATTTGTCTAACTTTTCTTCTTTTTTTCTCCGCCTAACCTGCAATTTCTTCTCTTCCTAACTTCTCATTTTTCAATGGTTGAGGGCCCACTAAATTTGGAGAAAAGAATTGCAGGAGGAATAACCAACTTGGAAAAAAGAGAGAGGCTATAATTCTTTTGAAAACAAAGCATTCAATTAAAATTTTCTTACCTCCGTCCCTTTTATCACATTCTTATATATATAATAATAATATTAATTTAAACAATTATAATATATTATAATAATATATTTGAATGAATATTTATCAGAGAAAATAATTGTGATTCCATAGAAAAATATGCCAAATGCGACACCCCCAAAATATATATACATAACACATTCTGAGTCACCAAATACATGGTACAAAATTCAAATACAAACTTCATTTATACAATACGACAAAAACGTAGCTGAGAGTTTTAACACGAATATTGTCTCGTAGACAATATCCAAACTCAAATGGAGTCTTCATTATAATTATTATCACACTATTTTATAGAATATTGAGGACTACTATAGCCATCATCTCGGACCATCACTTCGTTCCCTGACTATTCTCAGCTATATTTTCATTTCCTGAAGAGAACAATGGAAGCAAAGGGTGAGCTCAACTAGCCCAGTAAAGAATATTATGACTAAGATAATGCAAAATAAATTATCGTTAGCCTTCTACAATGTTAAACTGATAGAATATAATAGACAACAAGTTTAACTGCAGCGAAACAAACAATCCATTAGAAGAGTCAAGTAGAGCATGATATCTACTATCTTCTATGATTTAAAAGTTCATCATCAATATTTTATCGCTGTAACACAGCTCAATAAATAATTCACATCACTGAATTATCCATGCACTACGGGCCAAAGATATTCATTAGTATCACATCGACGAATTATCCATGCACTTCGGGCCAAGGATATTTGTTATTATCACCAATGGTCATGATCATGCCAATAACTGTCCATCAATGCACTACGGGCCAATGAGAACTTTTACCATATCATTTGTAACATTACAGGTCATGATTATACCGATACATAATTCCTGGTCATAATCATACCAATCAACAGTCCATCTATGCACTACGGACCAAAGATGACTTTCATCACAATATAAACATGAAGATGATGACAGTGATATAAAAATTCAATCAAACAAGATCAAGGATAAATATTAAAGGTTTATAATTCAATTTATTCAGAGTTTAAGAATGTTCAAATTGTCAACATGATAACTATTTTGTGGAGTAAAATTCAAGAATAATATTTATGTAAAAATAATTCGGACAGAAAAGAAATCAATTTTTATCATAAATAGTACTCTGGGTGAATAGTATTCGAGTGAATAGTACTTCGTGAATAGTACCCCGACATGAAAAATTAAAATTTAACAAGAATGTTCAAAAAAATATCATTATGAAACGATACTAGATGAAACACAAATTTCAAGGATATTCTACTAATTTCAAGGAGTATGGAAGCAATAATTACCACATTAAGTTTAAATTTAGGAATATGAAATGAAATAATATCCCTTACATAATATGGAGTAAGAAAGAAAATAATATTTCTTGCGAATATTGAAATAAAATAATATCTTTTACCTTAGTAGAAACTGGATTTGACTGAAATATCAGATGTTATTCTGAGAAAATCTTGCACAAAAAGCTACACTCAAAGTATCCTTATACACAAGAAAAATACTCACAATTAGGACTGAGCAAAAAACGGGTATAACCGAAGAATCGAACCGAACCGAACCGAAAAAAGTTAACCAAAGTTTTCTGACAATTCAGGTATTTTTAACATTTCGGTTATATCCGAATTTTTTTTTACGGTTTTCGGTTAGTTTGTACGGGTATTACTTTTGGATAATTCGGGTTAATCGAATAACCGAACAAAACTTGTAAAGGTAAAATATTTTTAAACCGAACAAAGCAGACTACTCTACCTCTACTTTACTAAATTAATTATTGTGAACAAAGCACACCCACTCGTCTCTCTGAACAAACAAAGTTGTGACGCCCCCAAAATTAGGTATACATCACCCATCTTGAGTCGCCAGATACATGGTACAAAATTTAAATATAACTTAATAATACAACTATCGTGTACAATACGACAAAATATAAACTGTGAGTTTGAATACAATATTTTCTACTAGAGATTATACAAACTCAAAAGATGTCCTCATTACAATTATTATCACACTATTTCATAGAATAGTGAGGACTACTAATGCACCATCTACGACCATCACTCTGTTCCCCGACTAGTCCCAGCTACGTTCTCATTTCCTGAAGAGAACAGTGAAAGAAAGGGTGAGCTCAACTAGCCCAGTAAGAAATATTATGACTAAGATAATACAGAATAATTTATCGTTAGCCTTCAACAATGTTAAACTGATAAAATATAATAATATCAAGTTTAACTGCAGCGAAACAAGCAATCCATTAAAAGAATCAAATAGAGAATAAAATCTACTATCTTCTATGATTTAAAAGGTTTTTCATCACTTTTATCGCTGAGACTCAGCTTAATAAATAATCCACATCATCAAATCATCCCTGCACTACAGGCCAAGGATATTCTTTAGTATCACGACCACGAATTATCCATGCACTACGGGCCAAAGATAATCGTGTTTTCATCAACGGTCCTGATCATGCCATAAAACAATTCATCTTTGCACCATTGGCCGAAGAGAATCCATAGCCATAATCATACCAAAAATTACCCATCAATGCACTACGGCAAATGATGATTTTTGCCACATCATTCGTCACATTATGGTCATGATTATACCGAATAATCCCTGGTCATAATCACGCCAAGTCCATCTATGCAGTACGGGCCAACGATGACTTTTACCACATCATTTGTAACATTACAGTCATGATTATACCGAATAATCCCTGGTCATAATCATACCAAGTCCATCTATGCACTACAGGCCACATATGACTTTCAACGTAATATAAACATGATGACGATGACAATATTATAAGCATTAATCAAACGAAATCAAGGATAAATATTAAAGACTTTAAATTTATCCAAATATTATCCATCGTATAATAAACTCATTATCTAATATTGTTAATATTATAACAATATTTTAATTACTTCTTAAACTTATAAACAATTTATTTTAATTGTTTACACTTTATCAAATAATGCATTTAATCATTCAAAAATGCTATACTCAAAAGATTTCATCACCAATGATCAAATCACTCATCAAAAATCTACATATACCTTATATAAGATTTTCAAGCCCTAAAATCCTATTTACCAATTCTTCAACTCCACATAACATATTTAACTCATATGTTCGTAACTAAACTATTTTCATGAAAAATACCAAATTAGTCCCAAAAATAATTCTTTTCTGGGATTTAGCATAATATAGTCCCATATTGAACATATATTTGTCTCGGAATTTTTAAAATTCATTTATTATTTTTCAAAAATCAATTTCTAATTAATTCCTTAATAAATTAGCTACCTCAAGGTTAACTCCAGAAATTCCCACATCTTGGCAGGATCTTACACATGTTAACGTGAGCTTCCAGTTTAAATTTCATAGTCATCGGAGTTATAGAACTCCGGTTATAGCGTTTTTCGTCGAAAAAACCTAAATATTAAAATGGTCATAACTTGCTCATTTTAAGTCGGAATGAGCTCATTTTTGGACATGAGGTACTTTATACAATATACTTTCATGTCCCAAAAGACCAGAATTTTTCTCATAAATTAAGTGGCCGAAAATGCCCTTTTAAAAATCTCGGCAGTAGCTTTTTCTTAAATTGCCGTTTTTGACTCCTTTACTAAAATCAGTTCACATGCAAATCTACAACATCTTTTCCAGTGATTCTACTTGGATAAGTTACAAAACTCATAGACCTAACTCTGGAACTTGACCTCACTCAAAAATTCAAAATATAATAGGAGATATGATCAATTGAATTTCATGTTCCATTTTCACCAAAATCTGATTTTCAACCCTTTGTGATTTCTAAGAAACTTTCAAGTTTTCACATAATAACCAACATAACTCATCATAACACTTACTAATACCATATATACCCATAACTTTTATCAGTCCAATACTTTTTTATGACCTTCATCATAATCCACGTAAATAGATCATTTCCACAATTTAACAAGGAATGAAATACAAAGGATCGATCACCATGCATGTGATAATCCACATAGACATGTTATTCTAACAGAATAATAAAGAATGGAATAACAGAAGGATTCACCATACATGCAATAGAGACCGCACAGACAGGTTATTCCCAACAGAATAATAAATAATGGAACCAGGTCTGGCGTAAACGCAAACACAGGGATATTCTGACAAAATAATAAAGAATGGAATAACAATAGAAATCACCATACATGCGATAGACCGCACAGACAAGTTATTCCAACAGAATAATTAATGGAATCAGGTCAGGCATAATACGCATTGACAGGATATTTTGACTAGAATAATAAAGAACGAAATAATAGAAGAATTTCACCATGTATGCGGTACTTCGCACTAAACAAGTTATTCCAACATAATAATAAAGAATGGAATAACAGAACAATTTCACCAAGTATAAGATATTCCACGTATATAGGTTATTCCAACAGAATAATAAAGAATAGAATAACAGAAGTTCTCTTCATGAATAAGAAAGAAAGAGTACTCCTTACGAGTACAACAAATAATATTCCCTACCTTTGAAAGAAGAGTATTCTGACTGGTAGATCGATGATATACTCAAAAAAAACTTGTATTATGCTCAAAGCTTTCTTAAACTCTAAAGAAATACGCTCAAGATTATAGAAGAAGAATTCTCTCTATAGTTTCTCTCTCTAGAGTTTCAGTGAATTCGTAAGAAATAATGAATGAATGAGCTTCTATTTATAGAAGAATGGACTGCATAGTAACTAATTCATGAACGATCCAGATTGATTTACTTTAATTGGACGGTCCAAATTTAATGAAAAATCTTTTAAATAAAATATAATATATTCTATTTATAATCTAATAAAATGAATAACTTTATAAAAGTATTCTGTTTTATATAAAAAGATTTTATTATGCAAAATACTATGCAACACTATGCATAATAAAATATAATATATTCTATTTATAGAATATCTTTATAAAAGTATTCTATTTTATATAAAAAGATTTTACTATACAAACACTATGCAAGCACTATGCAAATACTATGCATAATAAAATATAATATATTCTATTTATAGAATAACTTTATAAAAGTATTCTGTTTTTTATATAAAAAGATTTTACTATTAAAATATTAAACCAACGATCCATATTGATTTACTTTTATAATTTCAACCAACGGTCTGAAAAATTAGCGCATCTCTTCATGGAATAATATTGTACCCAAAAATGATTTAGACCGAAAATAAATATATTTTTCCAGTGAATAGTATCCCGACACAAAAAGTGTCTCAAATACCCGAGTGAACAATACTAGAGTGAATAGTAATTGGGTGAATAGTAACCCGTGAATAGTAATTTATGAATAGTACTCTGACACGAAAAATACCCCAAATATCCGAGTGAATAATATTCAGGTGAATAGTAATTTAGGTGAATAGTAACCCATAAATAGTAACTCGTAAATAGTACTCGGACACAAAACGTTTCCCAAATACTCGAGTGAATAATACTAGAGTGAATAGTAACCGGGTATTTTATGACAACTTGTCTACTTAAAAAAATTTCACATATCACCCTTAACTTTAAATTTTTATTAATTTAACTATTTACCAAAATAGAAAAATTGAATACTTTTATTTAATAAAATTCGGGCTCTCACAAAAGCACTCTCTCATCTGTCTCTCTCACTTCTCAGATCTACTTTACTCTCTGTCTCTCTCACTTCTCAGATCTCGAACTCTCTCAGTCTCTCAGATCCAGACGCAGCCATCGCCTCGGTTCTTCATCTCGAACTCTCTCATCGGTCGACGCCGACGACCATCGCCTTGGTCCTTGTAACATTCTAGAATGTTAAAGTGTAATATTAAATATTTATTATTTTATATAAGTATTTAATGGATATGATTATTTGTTGAATAAATAATTGTTCAATTTGAGTTGATGTGGTTTAGTTAATTATTTATTGAATTAATAATTAAATAATATATATTAAATATTTATTTGAAATATTAAATATTTATTGAATTATATAAGTATTTAATGGCAGTTTGAGTTGATGTGGTTTAGTTAATTATTTGTTGAATAAATAATTAAGGAGCTAAAAAAATTAATTGTTATGAGATTATATACCAATTTAATTTAATAAGTAAGCTAGAGAGCTTATAGTGATTTAAATAAATTACAATATTTTAAATGGGAAATTGTAATTTAAAATATTAGTTGGTCGAATAAAGTTACAATTATAAAAGAAATTATAGTTATGTGATATTAAATTATGTGCTAAAGTAATTTAATAGATTAATATTTTAATTGATTAATTAATTAAATAAAAGTGTGACTAATAACCTTGCTATAAAGGAGTTATTAAAATAAATTAAAGGACTTTAATTTAGTTTTTGACAAACATGTCTTATTGCATAATAAGTCTTTAATCTAATGATGTTTTAGCAAATAAGGTATAAGGATTAATCCATTTATTTTAGTTAGACTTACCAAACAAGGTGTAAGGATTAATGAGTTATTTTATTTTGATTAGCCAAACAAGCCTTATGGCTTTTGATTTTCAAATAAAATATAACTGATATAATTATATCTATACTTATATTATATCATTAATATATATTATTACTATATACGTTATATTGTTAGTACGTATGTTAGAGAAGAAGACTCAGTTGAAGTTTATAGAGAGAAAATAAAAGAGGAAGGAAAGCTAGAGAAATTGAGAAAGGAATTTGGAATAAGAAGCTTGATAATCAAAAGGATAATCTAACTCTAGGATATCATCTTCTTAATCAAAGGTAGGAGCTCAATCTCTTTCTTTAAAAGTTTAGTTTTCCTCTTCCCAAAAAGTCTCTGTAAAATATTTGTAAAAGAAGAATTGTTGATATGTATATAGTTTAGTATAATAATTGTTTGTAAAAGGTTGTTTCATGAGTTTATGCATGATTATAGAAAAATTAATTCATGTATGTATGTGTTTTGTGAAGAAAATATATTACAGAGTGTTCATATAAAAAATATATGAGTATGGCTTAATTTAAAATAGAAATTAAGGTTTAATTAATTGTTAAATTGATAAATTGATTATGGAAATTGATAGAGTATGTATAATCATAACTATGATGTTTTAAAATTTCTGTTTTGATTGAAAAACAAAATCACAGTGTTGATTTTCATTAAAAATGTCAACAATGGAGTTTTTGCCAAAAACATTGAAATTGGGTGTTGTAAATTTGATGTTTATGTTATTTTATGAACAGAAACATGTTAGAAGTCTTCACAATATGTTTATATGAAGTCTATATGTGTATTACATGTTAATCAGTCTATTAGATTTGAGCTTTTAGGCCAATTTGGCTTTTGTTCATACTGTTGCCGAGCTTGGTCCCCAGATTCTGGAGTCTGGCACCGCAGCGCGGCCCAGCAATATAAATATCGCGTCGCAGTGTCGGCGCCACGCCGCAGCACCAACCAATGGCCTGTGACCCGAGTCGCAGCGCCAACTCAGCGCCACAGCGCTAACCACAGTGTAAACTGTGGCGCCGCAGCGCGAGTTAGCAGAATGGTCTGACAGTGTACTTTTTGTACACAAAATTTTAAGAAACACTATGTGATGATAGTAGGACTGTAAAATATTGATGTTAGTATTTCTATACTAAGCATAATTAAGTTATTAAAGATTAGCTTGTGATTATGTGATTAAAAATCCAATTTTAAATGATGAACATACTTAGTTATGTTTATAAAGTAGTAATGGCTAACTATGTCATGATGACATATGTTTATAGGATATTGTGATTCGTATTGATTCGGTTTAGCCTACGAGCAAGGCAAGTTTTCTAACTCTATTTTATAATTGAGCAAGTTCTCTAACTCAAAACTTCATTATGCGAGTTTAATTTCATTTGGTACATTATGCTTAGTGTTGTTCCAGCAAGGTATACTATAGTTATTCAAATTGTATGCTATTAGATTATTCCTAATGCATGACTTTAGTTTACTATAATTGATTCAATCACGATTATTCTATAGTATAGTGTTATTGGTCTTATTCAATTATTCCTTAGTTGATGTTCGATAAATTCCAAATTTCCTTGAAAGTTTATCCAAACCAAACTTACTTTGGTGCGGACTTGTATTCTAAATACTGAGCTGAACAACTCTTTTAATAGAGGTTTACGCTTAGCGTTGAAATGGTTGTACAAAATATATTGTACGAAGGGTTGATCCCCCTAAGTATGTGGAGTCCTTACAGTCTTATGACTATTAAAGTTAAAGTTGAAAGATTACTTATAACTGTGGACATGATTCGTGGTCATTAGACCCTTAGTGAATGTTATAATTTTCAGAAAGTTAATAGAATATATTGTTCAGTTCTATTGAGCCTAATATTGGCAATTGATGTAAAAGTTTAAAGATTTATTTATTATTATTTCAAGTGGGCCTTGTTTGCTCACTCTTGCCTGTAAAATTTCTTACAGCTAAAATTGAAATGGGTGACGTACCTAGCACCAGTAAGTGAAAAGGAAAGATGAATAAATACTGAAGACTTGTAATAGTTTTGTTAGTTTACTTTCAGACTTTGGTTTAAAGATTGTAATGAAGTTTATTTAAATTTCCGTGTTTGAATGATTGTTGTTAAAGGTTAGATAACCTGGGAGATTTTATTTAAGTTTTATCCTGTATGGGCAGGTTTTGATTATTCAATTTTATTATAATTGGGTAGTTAGAAATGAATGTTTTGATTAAGTGAACACCAAATTCTGAGGAAATGAAGTACAAGGATTTGGGGGTGTCACATGTTGGTATCAAAGCTTTAGGTTATGAACCTTAGGTGGTGGGAAAAGCCTTAGGAAGTAACCTTTGAAAAGATAGTGGAGATAACTCTTATCGAGTTTTAGGAAAGAAGTAATAAAACACTTATGTTCTTATGTGATTTTAATTTATGTATTCGTGAGTGTCGAATAGTAATGATTAATAATTAAAACTTTAAAACTTTGTTGTCAGGGTGACTAATGTTGGAGAATCCAGTCAGGCTAGGGAGGAGGAACCTCAAATGCTTATAGAGGAGGAGTCTCGCGACATTCAGGTAGTTTGGGAACAACTACTGCCACAGGAGTCAGCCCCGTTGGTCACAGTAGTTTAGGATGAGGATGATGATGTGGAGACAGACGAGGAGGATCCCGTTGAGTTACCACATGAGGATGAGGATGACGAGGACGAGGAGGAAAGGATTCCACTTAACTCGATAGCTGGCCGTATATACGATGAGGTGCATGACCTGTAATGTAGAACTTCAGGATACAGTTGAGGAGTTGCAGGAGATAGTAGCTGAACAACAAACTGCAATAACACAAAAAATACGGCGAGATCCAGGATCGTGAGGAACTGACTGACAAACTGCCGAGGAGAAACTAATACAGTACTGAAGGAGAGAAAGAACAATTGATCGAGATTGTTGCTGAACTGAAGAACAAGCTAAGAGAAGAAGCTGCTAAGAGGGAAAGAGATGAAGATGCATACGATGAAGCTTATCAACGAATTGGAAGAGCAATAAGGATCTCATATGCGAAAAGGATGAAGATGGAAGAGATGGATAAAGTATTTGACACCGCAATTAATCGAGCTCAAGATCGGGTCATGGGATATCCGATTCAGTTCGAGACGCTGCCATCATATGTATTAGATCACATGACAATGTTTCAAGTCATGGAGGAAGAACGTGATAGGGCTAAGAAGTATCTTAATAGAACATCGTAGTTGTTGTACGATGAGTGAAAGGTTAAATAAATTGTAAATCCCAAGTGTTATGCAACCTATGGGATATGACTATGATGTTGTCCTAAAACTTTTGTAGTTCAGGAAAGTAATGTAGATAACAGTGATGCTATTGTTTTATGTTTTCCAAAAAGGTTTTGAATAAATAAAAGTTGTTACTTTATTCAAAGTGTTATGTGTTATGTGGTTATTTCTTTAATGGAGACAAGTTAATTAGAAAATACTTAAAGAAACTGAGTAATAGTCTACTAGATGTTTTGTTTTAACAGAAAATGCCTCCCAGACGTGAACCACCCTGACAGAGAAACAATGAGAGAACTACCAATAACAAAAATGTTGACGGTAACCCCGTTCAACAACTAGTGACACTATTGGCAGGAGCATTGTAGAATCAACCACAAAACCATGGTACAACATTTAAGGATTTCAAGGCGGTTGGACCACTTAAATTCTGTAGGTCTATGAATCTAGTCGAAGCACAAACCTAGGATTATGGAGATAGAAAAAATATTCGATTTCGCTAGGGTAGGGGATGATCTGAAGACTTCTTTCGCAACATTCATGTTGAAAGCAGAAGCTAGTTATTGGTGGCAGACCAATAAAACTCGAGAAGGGCCAATAGTGATGACCTGAGATAGGTTCAAGGAGTTGTTCTTCGAGACCTATTTCCTAGAAAGTTCAAAGAGTCAGCTAGAAGTGCAGTTTCTGGAATTAAAGCAGGGAACGATGACGGTATCTGAGTATGCCGCTGAAATTCAATGAATTGGCGAAGGTTTGCGCCATATCAGGTCAACACAGACTGAGCGTAAGGCGAAGAGATTTGAACAGGGACTGAAGCCCTGGATGTACAGTAGGGTATCCCTGTTCCAGTTGAAGACATTTGCATGCGGTGATGGAGAAAGCAGTACTCGCTGAAGGTGGAGGCGAGGCAAGTGACAAAGTTCAATCAGGAACAAAAGATGAAGAAGAAGAATGAGAATGAGATTAAGAATGGAGGTGGTAGCGGTAGAAACAACAACAACAACAGCTTGAAGAGGAAGTGGAATGGGAGCATGGGTGCTGGACACCAGCAGGGTAACCAGCAAAACAAAAAGTTTGAAGCATGTGCGACATGCGGGAAATTTCACAAGGGTGCGTGCTTAATGGGGAAGCGGGTATGCTTCAATTGTGGCCAGGAGGGTCACATCGCCCCAAGTTGCACTCAACCAAAGAAGAATGTGTGCTTCACGTGCGGATCCAAGGATCACTTTGCTCGTGAATGTCCTAAAAAGAAGGATGGAGTGACAACCAGAAGCAATTGAGGTAACAATGGAGGTACATGGGCCATTGCAAGACCTACAACATCAAACAAACCCACAGCTAGAACCTTCAACATGACTGTGCAAGATGTTGTGCAATCAAAAGATGTAGTGTCAGGTATTATCCCAATCAATGATATAAATGCTTATGTATTATTTGATTCGGGTGCTACTTGTTCGTTTATATATGATGAATTTGCTAAGAGGTTAGAATTTCCTAGAGAAGAACTAAATTTTCCTTTGAACATAAAAATTACGAATAAGGAAGTAATCCCTGTTAGATTCGTATACAAGAACTGTAGGGTGAATATTAAGGAAAATATCTTGATGGTAGATTTGATTCCGATTAAACTCGGGGAATTTGATGTAATTTTGGGGATGGATTGGATGTTCAAATATGGAGCAGTAATCGATTGTCACAAGAAGTGTGTAAACCTTATGACTTCGTCAAAGGTAGTATTTTATGGTAGCAAGTCGCCTAGACAAATGAAATGTCTGACGACTATGCAGGCCAAGAAATTGTTGAGTCAAGGTTGTGTGGGCTATTTAGCTTACATAGTCGATACTCAGAAGAAGGGTGTGAAACTAGATGAAATACCGGTAGTGAGAGAATTTAAAGACGTGTTTCCAGAAGATTTTCCAGGACTTCCACCTGACAGAGAAATTGAGTTCATGATCGACTTGGCACCGAGAACAACACCAATATCGAAGGCCCCGTACAGAATGGCTCTGGTAGAAATGAAGGAACTGATGGTACAGTTGCAAGAGTTGTTGGACAAGAAAAATATTGAACCAAGCGTATCGCCGTGGGGAGCGCCAGTTTTATTCGTTAAAAAGAAGGACGGATCAATGCATCTTCGCATTGATTATAGGGAGTTAAACAAGGTCACTATTAAGAATAGGTATCCGTTGCCTAGAATAGATTACTTGTTTGATCAGCTGAAGGGTGCTAAATATTTCTCGAAAATAGATTTGAGAAGTGGGTATCACCAATTGAAGGTAAGAAAGGAGGATATACCTAGAACGACATTCAGAACTCGGTACAGACATTACGAGTTTCTGGTGATGTCTTTTGGTCTAACTAATGCCCCTGCTTCGTTCATGGATTTGATGAACAGGGTGTTTAAACCATTCTTAGACAAGTTTGTAGTGGTATTTATTGATGACATTCTGGTGTATTCCAAAACTCAAGAAGAACACGTGGAACATTTACGTTTGACATTGGAAACACTAAGGAAGGAAAAGCTGTACGCGAAATTCTCTAAGTGCGAATTTTGGCTCGGTCGTGTACAATGTTTGGGTCATGTGATTGACAAAGATGGGATTTCAGTGGATCCATCAAAAGTAGAAGCTGTAATCAATTGGGAACAACCAATGACACCTTCGAAGGTGAGGAGTTTCTTGGGACTGGCCAGTTACTATAGAAGATTCGTCCAAGGTTTTTCTAAGATAGCCACTCCGCTAACAAATTTGACAGGGAAAGCTATAAAATTTGTTTGGACGGAGAAGTCTGAAGAGAGTTTCCAAGATTTGAAGAAAAAGTTAAGTATGGTACCTGTGTTGACGTTACCAGATAATACAGGAAATTTTGTGGTGTATAGTGATGCCTCACATAAAGGGTTGGGTTGTGTTCTTATGCAAAACGATAAAGTTATTGCGTATGCATCAAGACAACTGAAGGATTATGAGAAAGGGTATCCGACTCATGATTTGAAATTGGCTGTAGTTGTATGTGCTCTGAAGATATGGAGACACTATCTTTATGGAGAGAAATGTGAGATCTACACAGACCACAAAAGTCTGAAGTATATTTTCACTCAGAAGGATTTGAACATGCATCAAAGAAGGTGGATGGAATTGATAAAAGATTATGATTGTGAAATCTTTTATCATCCAGGCAAAACGAATGTGGTGGCAGATGCTTTAAGCAGGAAAGGTTGGGAAAAGTTGATAATGATAACAACTCAGGAGGATCTCATTTCAGCAATGACAAAACTGGAGTTGGAAATCAAATTTCCAAAAGAATCTGAAGAACATCTATTCCATATAGAAGTTGGTCCAACTTTAGTGGACAAAGTGAAGAATGCTCAACTACAAGATGAAGAGTGTGGGAAAATCAAAGAGAATATGATTGAAGGCGGTGATATAAAATACAAGGTCGATACCGAAGGATTACTACGACTCGAGGGAAGAATTTGGGTTCCAGCAGTGCTAGAACTGAAAGACGAAATCTTAACCGAAGCACACAACACAAGATATTCGATTCATCTAGGAAGCACAAAAATGTATTAAGATTTACGCCAACATTTTTGGTGGTAAACATGAAAAGGGATGTTGCTGAATGCGTAGCGAAATGCTTGAGATGTCAAAGAGTAAAAGTCGAACATCAAAGACCCAACGGGTTACTTCAACCGTTGGAAATACTAAAATAGAAGTGGGAACACATCACAATGGATTTTGTGGTGGGTCTTCCAACTACTCAGAGAGGATGCAATGCAATTTGGGTGATAGTGGACAGACTGACAAAATCAGTGCACTTTTTACCAATAAAGATTAGATTCAATCTTGATCAGTTAGCAAGATTGTACATTAAAGAGATCGTTTCGAGGCATGGAGTGCCTGTATCAATTGTGTCCGATAGAGATCCGCAATTCACGTTGAATTTCTGGAATAGACTACAAGAATGCATGGGGACATAGTTGCGAATGAGTACGGCTTATCATCCACAAACAGATGGCCAAAGTGAACAAACAATTCAGACATTGGAAGATATGCTGAGAGCATGTGTCATGGACTTTAAAGGAAGCTGGGAAGAATAATTACCATTGGTGGAATTTGCTTACAACAACAGTTATCACGCGAGCATCGGCATGCCACCTTACGAAGCGTTGTATGGCAAAAAGTGCAGAACTCCACTGTGCTGGGATGAAGTCGGTGAACGTCAACTGCTAAGACCAGAACTAGTGTAACAATCTGCTGACATTGTTAAACTCATCAGGACAAGATTAGTAGCAGCCCAAGACACACAGAAAAAGTATGCTGATCAACATAGACAAGATCGTGCATTCGACGAATGAACTTTTGTATTTTTAAAAGTTTCTCCCTGGAAGGGAAAAATTCATTTCGATAAAGAGTGAAAGCTAAGCCCGAGGTTTATTGGACCCTTTGAAGTGCTGCGAAGAGTGGGAGAAGTGGCTTACAAGGTAGCTCTACCTCCAGAGTTGGAAAACATTCATAATGTTTTTTACATTTCGGTGTTACGACCATATAAACCCGACTACAAACATGTGATCGAGTATGAACCGTTACAGTTTGAGAAAGATTTGTCTTATAAAGAGATTCCTGTTCAGATAGTCGACAGGAAAGAATAAGTGCTCAGGAATAAAGTGATACATTCTGTGAAGGTGATATGGAAGAACCACAACGCTGAAAAAGCTACGTGAGAACTTGAAGAAAAAATGTTGAAAGAATACCCTGAGTTATTTGTTTAATCCGTGTCTTCGATTCTGGGGACATTGTAAGTAGGGAAGAATGTAACGAATGATTTATTTGAGTTGTGATTCTGAGGTCAAAATTCTTGTAAGGATGGAATGATGTAACACTCCAGAATTTTTAAGTGTAATATTAAATATTTATTGATTTATATAAGTATTTAATGGATATGATTATTTGTTGAATAAATAATTTTTCAATTTGAGTTGATGTGGTTTAGTTAATTATTTGTTGAATAAATAATTAAATAATATATATTAAATATTTATTTGAAATATTAAATATTTATTGATTAATATAAGTATTTAATGGCAGTTTGAGTTGATATGGTTTAGTTAATTATTTGTTGAATAAATAATTAAGGAGCTAAGAAAATTAATTGTTATGAGATTATATACCAATTTAATTTAATAAGTAAGCTAGAGAGCTTATGGTGATTTAAATAAATTATAATATTTTAAATGGGAAATTATAATTTAAAATATTAGTTGGTCAAATAAAGTTATAATTATAAAAGAAATTATAGTTATGTGATATTAAATTATGTGTTAAAGTAATTTAATAGATTAATTTTTTAATTGATTATTTAATTAAATAAAAGTGTGACTAATAACCTTGCTATAAAGAGTTATTAAAATAAATTAAACGAATTTAATTTAGTTTTTGCCAAACATATCTTATTGCATAATAAGTATTTAATCTAATGATGTTTTAGCAACCAAGGTATAAGGATTAATCCATTTATTTTAGTTAGACTTACCAAACAAGGTGTAAGGATTAATGAGCTATTTTATTTTGATTAGCCAAACAAGCCTTATGGCTTTTGATTTTTAAATAAAACATAAATGATATAATTATATCTATACTTATATTATATCATTAATATATATTACTATATACGTTATATTGTTAGTACGTATGTTAGAGAAGAAGACTCAGTTGAAGTTTACAGAGAAAAAATAAGAGAGGAAGGAAGGCTAGAGAAATTGAGAAAGGAATTGGGGAAGAAGAAGCTTGATAATCAAAAGGATAATCTAACTCTAGGATATCATCTTCTTAATCAAAGGTAGGAGCTCACTCTCTTTCTTTAAAAGTTTAGTTTTCCTCTTCCCAAAAAGTCTCTGTAAAATATTTGTAAAAGAAGAATTGTTGATATGTATATAGTTTAGTATAATAATTGTTTGTAAAAGGTTGTTTCATGAGTTTATGCATGATTATAGAAAAATTAATTCATGTTTGTATGTGTTTTGTGAAGAAAATATATTACAGAGTGTTCATATGAAAAATATATGAGTATGGCTTAATTTAAAATAGAAATTAAGGTTTAATTAATTGTTAAATTTATAAATTGATTATGGAAATTGATAGAGTATGTATAATCATAACTATGATGTTTTGAAATTTCTGTTTTGATTGAAAAACAAAATCACAGTGTTGATTTTCATTAAAAATGTCAACAATGGAGTTTTTGCCAAAAACATTGAAATTGGGTGTTGTAAATTTGATGTTTATGTTATTTTATGAGTAGAAACATGTTAGAAGTCTTCACAATATGTTTATATGAAGTCTATATGTGTATTACATGTTAATCAGTCTATTAGATTCGAGCTTTTAGGCCAAATTCTGGAGTCTGGCGCCGCAGCGCGTCCCAGAAGTATAAATATCGTGCCGCAGTGCAAGCGCCACGCCGCAGGACCGTCGCCAGGCCGCAGGACCGGCGCCAGGCCGCAGGACCGGCGCCAGGCCGCAGTACCAACCAATGGCCTGTGACCCGAGCCGCAATGCCAACTCAGCGCCGCAGCGCGAGTTAGCATAATGGTCTGACAATGTACTTTTTGTACATAAAATTTTAAGAAACACTATGTGATGATAGTAGGACTATAAAATATTGATGTTAGTATTTCTATACTATGAATAATTATGTTATTAAAGATTAGCTTGTGATTATATGATTAAAAATCCAATTTTAAATGATGAACGTACTTAGTTATGTTTGTAAAGTGGTAATGGCTAACTATGTCATGATGACATATGTTTATAGGATATTGTAATTCGTATTGATTCGATTTAGCCTACGAGCAAGGCAAGTTTTCTAACTCTGTTTTATAATTAAACAATTTCTCTAACTCAAAACTTCATTGTGCGAGTTTAATTTCATTTGGTACATTATTGTTTTTAAATTCAATTACAATTGTTGTAAGTTGCTACTTCTGCACTTTCATAGAGCTAGATTGCCTATTATTGAGTAAGTCATTGTATCTAGTTACTCATGATGATACAAGTTTTCTAATCTATTATCTTGTTAATTCAATTACTGTTTTCAATTCGATTACAATATAATGATGTAAGTTATTTGGAGCAAGTTATTCTTGTATTTAACTTGTGGTTTAGCATGCACAACTATATATGATATGCATGCTTACTATTCAATTCTAATTAACCATTAGCTTAGTGTTGTTCTAGCAAGGTATGCTATATTTATTCAAATTGTATGCTATTAGATTATTCCTAATGCATGACTTTAGTTTATTATAATTGATTCAATCACGATTATTCTATAGTATAGTGTTATTGGTCTTATTCAACTACTCCTTAGTTAATGTTCGATAAATTCCAAATTTCCTTGAAAGCTTATCCAAACCAAACTTACTTTAGTGCGGACTTGTATTCTAAATACTGAGCTGAACAACTCTTTTAATAGAGGTTTACGCTTATCGTTGAAATGGTTGTGCACAATACATTGTACGAAGGGTTGATCCCCCTAAGTATGTGGAGTCCTTATAGTCTTATGACTATTAAAGTTAAAGTTGAAAGATTACTTATAACTGTGGACATGATTCGTGGTCATTAGAACCTCAGTGAATGTTATAATTTTCAGAAAGTTATTAGAATATATTGTTCAGTTCTATTGAGCCTAATATTGGCAATTAATGTAAAAGTTTAAAGATTTATTTATTATTATTTCAAGTGGGCCTTGTTTGCTCTCTCTTGCCTGTAAAATTTCTTACAGCTAAAGTTGAAACGGGTGACGTACCTAGCACCAGTAAGGGAAAAGGAAAGATGAATAAATACTGAAGACTTGTAATAGTTTTGATAGTTTACTTTCAGACTTTGGTTTAAAGATTGTAATAAAGTTTATTTAAATTTCCTCATTTAAATGATTGTTGTTAAAGGTTAGATAACCTGGGAGATTTTATTTAAGTTTTATCCTGTATGGTCAGGTTTTGATTATTCAATTTTATTATAATTGGGTAGTTAGAAATGAATGTTTTTATTAAGTGAACACCAAATTTTGAGGAAATGAAGTACCAGGATTTGGGGATGTCACAGTCCTTCATCTCGAACTCTCAATCTCCCAACTCAAGTCTCAAGAGTCAAGCAAGTCTCATACCTGTCATCCGCCATTCGGTTATCGGTACGAATTTGCAGAAGGTGTTTGATCTGATATTGCAAGTGGCTGTGAATGTGAATTTTGATGAGCACCAGATGATTAAGAGAATATTTGTGTTTAGTGGAATGGAATTTGATCAGGCCTCCAAGAATCACTAGGAGACTGATTATCAATCTATAACCAGAAAGTTTACAGTGAAAGGTTATGGCTCTTGTGTGCCAGAGATTGTATTCTGGAATTTGAAGGACTCAAGAGCCACGCCTGTCCCAGGGAACTAGCCAGGGGTGGCACTTTTCAGTGGCTATTCCAAGAACTTGATGATTATCTTCTTAGAGGATAATGGAGATCTGACTTCGGAGACTATTATGGAAGTATCCATTACTGGCGACGAGTACAAAAACCTTTAAGTGTTCAATTGATAAATTTATGGGGATGAGTGTCTTTGGTTTCCCCCTCCTACTTGCCTACTTGCCTTGTTGGACAGTTATGAGTTCACAGTTAATTTATGTTGGATGGTGGTTCGGTTATTACCTGAATAACTGAACGCACAATTCGATAATTCGGTATTCGGTTATTAGCAAATTTCGATTATTATTTTGGATAATAAAATTATCAATAATTCAATTTTCAGTTATAACCAAATAGCTTATTCGGTTCGGTTATAACCGAATGATCACTCCTACTCACAATACTATAGAATAAGAATTTTTAATATTGAAGGTATGTTTTAGGAAGGAGGGGTTACCCCCAATTTATAGTGCAACACGGAGGAAGGAAACAATGCAATCCGCCTAACATTTCATATTTTTTTCTTCTGTGTCTAATTTTTGCCTAACACCTCTCATTTTCTTATGGGAGAGGACCCACCCATTTGAAAAACTTAGTTTGCAGGAAATGTATCACCAACCCATTTTTATCACATGCATTTATACAATACTATTATTTAAACAATTATAATATATTTAAATGAATATTTTATCGGAGAAGATAATTGTCAAACTTTCAACCAATATTTCATGTTAAATTTCTTTATTTATATCAAAATTGAACCAAGATCCACCACGTAATAATTGTTCATAATTTATATTATAAGCTCACAATATTAACAACCAGATCATTCCTAGGAAAGGGGGCTTTCCAATAAGGACTTCTCCTTATTGGCGCGCAATTAGGTGACCAATCCCTTTTCCTCGACAGAACTTTCTAGACATTGTCAATAATGTAAATAATAATATGAATAACTTTGTCGTCTCAATTATTGATTTAATAATATAAAATATCGTGACAATAATTGAATTAATAATGTGAGATACTATGCAACAATTATTGTGGCAATAATTGAATAAAATTGAGTAAATTTTTACGTAAGCATTAACAATCAAAGATATTGTGCAATACAGTGTGCTACTATGCAATCACGCGTATTACTGTACTTTTATCACTGGGTATTTCAACAGTTAACTGTAAAACTTTTGTCGTTATTTTTATAAAAAGATATTTATGTCATTTTCTAACTCCGACAGTAATTTTGTTGTGGGGTTCACCAATGATTGTGTCGTCGTACGAATATTCCCTGTTAAAATGAATATTTCCTGACCAATCGAATATTTTATAACAACTTGCTTACTTTGCAAAATTTATAAATATTACCCACAACTATAACATTATATCAAATTCACACCATAATAATCAAAATTATATTTAAAGAAAATTATTCTTTATTCATAAAAGTTGGGGTCATACAACCTCCCCTACTTATGAAATTTCATTCTCGAAATTTGTGTACGTACCTGGTATGTCGAAGAGGTGAGGATACCTTGATTTCATTTCAGATTCTAACTCCCAGGTCATTTCTTCAACATCGCGGTTTCTCCATAAAACTTTGACTTGAGGTAATCTTGGAGCATAGATTATGTTCCTTCTTATCCAAGATTTTAACAGGTACCTCTTCATACGTTAAATCTTCCGCTATCTCGTATAGTTATAATCAAATAATGTGGTTCGGGTCTTCCACATATTTACGTAATATAGATATGTGAAAAACGTTATGAACACAAGATATACTTGGCGGTAAGGAGAGTCTATAGGACACAGTTCTTACTCGATCGAGGATTTCAAATGGGCCAATGAATCGAGGATTGAGCTTTCCTCTCTTTCCAAATTTCGTAACTCCTTTCCATGGAGTAACACGTAACAACACATGATCTCCAACATTGAATTCCATGTCCTTTCGATGAAGATCAGCATAACTCTTTTGTCGATCTTATTAGGTTTTTATACTTTATCAGATCATTTAAATCTTTTATGTTGTCATGCATACCAATTCTGGTCCCAACAACGTTGTTTTACCCACCTCATCTCAGCATACTGGAGAATGACACTTGCGTCCATACAACTCCTCAAATGGAGTCATGCCAATACTTGCTTGATAACTGTTGTTGTAGGAGAATTCCACCAATGGCAAGAACTTGTCCCAACTTCCTTTGAAGTCAAGGACACATAGTCTTAATATATCTTCAAGAGTTTGAATAGTCCTCTCCGATTGTCTGTCCATTTGAGGATGATATGCCGAACTAAATTGTAAATTCGTGCCCTTAGCTTTCTGCAAACTAACCCAAAATCGTGAAGTGAATCTTAGGTCTCGATCAGAAACTATGGATAATTTCATACCATGCAGTCTTACAATCTCATTTATGTATATACGGGCAAGACGTTCAAGTGAATAAGTTTTTTGTATATGTAAGAAATGAGCAGACTTGGTTAATCTATAGATAATGACCTAAATTGCATATATGCCTTGAGAAACCTTGGGAAGACCATTAACAAATTCCTTGGTATTGTGCTCCCACTTCCATTATGAAATTTCATGTTGTTTCAATGGAACTTTTGGCACTTGATACTCCGCCTTGACATGTTGACAAGTTAGACACCTTGAGATAAACTCCGTTATCTCTCTTTTCATATTACTCCACCAAAATGTATGTCGAAGATCACAATACATTTTGGTACTCCCAGGATGGATTGAAAATGGTGTGTTGTGAGCCTCCATCATAATTTTATACTTCAAATCAGAGTCGTTAGGAACACAAAGTCTGGAGTTGACTCGAAGTATTCCTTCATCATCGATTCTTGCTTCCAGAATAGCACCTTCTTGTACTTTCTTCTTCATACGCATCAGCTCCAGGTCTGTAGCTTGAGCAACTTTAACTTTATCGATTAAAGTAAGTTCTACTCGTATATTTGACATCATCACATGGGTCCCTGGAGTCTTTAACTATATCTGTATCATTTGCAAGTCATACAAAATGGGCCTTTACGTTGACAATATCGCACTCGTACCCGCATATGATCTTCCAGGATGGTATTGAATGATATGATCGTAATCTTTCAACAGCTCGAGCCAACGTCGTTGCCGCATGTTGAGTTCCTTTTGGGCTAGGAAATATTTAAGGCTTTTACGATCTGTATAAATCTCCACATTCTCCCTCATACAGGTAATGACTCTGGATTTTAAGCACGAAAATGACTGCTGCCAACTCTAGATCATGAGTAGGATAATTTCTCTCATATTCTTTGAGTCGTTGTGAAGTATAGGCTATGACTTTCCCATGTTGCATGAGAACACATCCTAAACCTTTGCCTGAAGCATCGTTGTATATGATAAATCCCTCCGCACCAGATGGTATTGTTAGAACATGTGCTGAAATGAGTCTCCTCTTGAGTACTTGAAAACTCTTCTCACATTCCTCACTCCAACCGAATTTTGTATCTTTTTGAGTCAGCTGAGTTAATGGAGTAGCGATTCAAGAAAATCCTTCCACAAATCTCCGATAATAATCAGCTAAGCCCAAAAAGCTACGTACTTTGGTTACTGACTTAGGTTGCTCCTAGCTTTGTATTACTTCAATCTTCACTGCGTCAACAGATATTTCGTGATTTGATATCACGTACCCAAGGAATGCTACTTTCTCAAGCCAAAACTCACATTTCTTCAACTTAGCATATAGCTTGTTTTCACAAAGCTTTTAGAGTATCAATCTCAAGTGTTGCTCATGATCTTCACGGCTTTTGGAGTATATAAGGATGTTATCAATAAAGACGACCACAAAATGATCCAAATATTCTTTGAATACTTGGTTCATCATATCCATGTAGGAAGCAAAAGCATTGGTTAATCCAAAAGACATTACTAGGAATTCGTAATGCCCGTACCGAGTTCTAAAAATAGTCTTTGGAATGTCATCAGTTTTAATCATTAACTTATGATATCTGAAACGAAGATCGATCTTTGAAAAGAATTTAGCGCCTTGCAACTGGTCAAACCGTTCATCAATGTGAGGCGACGGGTACTTATTTTTGATGGTGACACGATTTAACTCCCGATAATCAATACAAAATTGCATACACCCATCTTTCTTCTTTATGAATATAACAGGAGTACCCCAAGGAGTCGTACTAGGACGAATGAAACCGATGTCTAACAACTCCTGCAGTTGGGTTTTTAACTCCTGAAGTTCAATTGGAGCAATTCGATATGGGGCTTTAGAAATGGGTCTTGTACCGGGTTCAAGGTCACAAAACTCGATTTCACGCTCTAGGGGTAGGCCAAGAAGTTCTTTGGGGAATACGTCAGGAAATTTATTAACAATAGAAATATCATTCAAATCGGACGTATTTTTATTTAAATCCG
This sequence comes from Panax japonicus, assembly GCA_020205505.1. Classification (NCBI taxonomy): domain Eukaryota; kingdom Viridiplantae; phylum Streptophyta; class Magnoliopsida; order Apiales; family Araliaceae; genus Panax; species Panax japonicus. The sequence goes on from CM035111.1 coordinate 29,829,637, forward strand.
TGACATGGGTTAAGAAAGATTGACATCCGATTTTTAATAAATGAATAGCTTTATGGCTTGATATGATAGTGATTTACTTTAGTGGTTTGGTTGCTTGAATTTTCATAATAGGTTGGTTAGGAATATGAAAGCTAACAACCTTACGAAAATAATTAATTTTTGCATGATGAGTAGTTAACCAATCAATCCCTAAAATCACATCAAATGCAAGTATTTTCAAAGTGATAAGATCGATAGGTAACGTGATGGTGCCGATTTGAATCAAACAAGATTTATAAATAGTGGATGTAATGAAGGTTTCTCCCAACGGAGTTTCAATAGATAAGTCAAAGTTTAATTTCTCCAGAGTTAAATTTAAACGTTGAGCGCAAGTAGGAGAAATAAAAGAATGGGTAGAACCAATATCAAATAAGGTATAGACTTCATAAGAGTTTATGATTAGCTTACCCGTGATAACCTTGTTCGGGTTCCTCACTTTTTGGAAAGTTACGACAAACGCTCTCTGTTGAACTACCGACTTTGACCTGTCTGGGACTGCCTTTGGTGTCTCCATCCCAGCTGGACTAGACTTCACTACACGACAAAATCGGGCAAGATGATCTTCTCTTCCATAATTATAACATGCTTTGGACTGCATCGTGCAGTTTGGACTGATGTGTCCCTCCCCTCCGTATTTGAAGCATACGATCGGTGGTCGTTCTCCTTCCTTAAAAACGGGTGTTGGTGTTGCTGTCTTTCCATCATTATTAAACCTTCTCTTCTTGAAATTTCCACTTCTGTTGTCTTGGCCATGATTACCACCGAAGTGGTTGCCATTTCTGGCATGTTGATCCCCTCCACGTTTGTTGTCACTGCTTCGATGACTGCTACCACTGGTATTATCGATATGCCGGTTGCGCTCTCGTGGTTGGGTTGACTCATTATCGCGCTCCAATAACTAAGTCTTATTCACAACATCTGAATACAATCAAAGTTTGTGAGAAATGAGGTATTGACATATTTTGGGTTTCAAAACTCGCAGAAACATTCGCGTCATTCTCTCCTCATTTTCTACCAAATGGGATGCAAATCGGGATAACTCTGCAAATTTAGCCTCCTACTGCGATACGGTCATATTGTTTTGCTCTAGATAGAGGTATAGATGAATGTACTATACTGTAATAATTCGAGCCTCTAATCATGTAATTATCAAAACTATGTTTTCTTATAAATAGAAGCTCATTCTTTTTTCTTTCTCACCAATTCACTAAGACTCACAAGAGCAATTATAGAGAGAGAAGCTATAGAGAGAAAGGAGAAGAGTATTCTACTACTTCACTATTCCAGTATTTAGTTTTCTTCTATGGTAAAGGATATTATTTTTGTTCAATATTCATATGAAATAATATTTTCTTCCATACTCTGTAGTATGTAAGTAATATTATTTCGTCTCGTATTCCTGATTATACCCTCATTTTGTTAAAGTATTACTTCTATACTCCGAGAAATTAGTAGAATATCCTTGAAATTTGCGCTTCATCTAGTATCGTTTCATAATGATATTTTTATGCACATTCTTGTTAAATTTTAAGTTTTTCATGTCAGTGTACTATTCATGGGTACTATTTATTTATACGGTATTATTCACGGGGTACTATTCATAAATTATTATTCACAAGGTACTATTCATGAAATACTATTCACGGGTACTATTCACAAAGTACTATTCATGGAATACTATTCACAAAGTAATTCACTCGGATACTATTCACCCAGAGTACTATTCATGACAAAAATTAATTTTTTTCGGTCCAAATCATTTTTGATACAATATTATTCTTGAATTTTACTCTACAAAGCAGTATCATGTTGACAATTTGGACATTATTAAATTTTGGATAATTTAAATTATAAATCTTTAAAATTTATCCTTTGCTTTCATTTAATTGAATTCTTATATCATTGTCATCATCCTTATGCTAATATTATGATGAAAGTCATCTTTGGTCGTAGTGCATAGATAGACTATTGATTGGTATGATTATGACCAGGGATCATTCGGTATAATCATGACCTATAATGTTACAAATGATATGGTAAAAGTCATCATTGACCTGTAGTGCATTGATGGATAGTTGTTGCTATGATCATGACCATTGGTGATTACACGAATATCCTTGGTCCGTAGTGCATGGATAATTCGTGGACGTGATACTAATGAATATCCTTGGCCCGTAGTGCATGGATAATTCAGTGATGTGGATTTTTTATTGAGCTGAGTCTCAACGATAAAGTTTATGATAAACTTTTTAAATCATAGAAGATAGTAGATATCATGCTCTACTTGACTCTTCTAATGGATTACTTGTTCCGCTGCAGTTAAACTTGTTGTTTATTATCAGTTTAACATTGTTGAAGGCTAATGGTAATTTATTCTGCATTATCTTAGTCATAATATTTCTTACTGGGCTAGTTGAGCTCACCCTTTTGCTTTCTTTATTTTCTTCAGGAAATGAGAACGTAGCCGGGACTAGTCGGGAAATGGAGTGACGGTCTGAGATGGTGGCTGTAGTAGTCCTCACTATTTTATAAAATAGTGTGATAATAATTGTAATGAGGACTCCTTTTTGAGTTTGAATACTGTCACTAGACAATATTCGTGTAAAAACTCTCAGCTACATTTTTGTCGTATTGTATAAGAAAGTTGTATTTAATTTGATGACTCAGAATATGTGATGTATACCTATTTTGGGGGCGTCACAATACTTATCAAAATAAGTGTAGAATTATGAATATGAAATGAAATAATATTACATACATACTACAGAGTATGGAAGAATATATTATTTCTTACGGATATTGAACAAAAATAATATCCCTTACCTTATTAGGAGAGTAATTCTGACTGGTATAGTGAAAATATTCTTGAACAAAACTTATACAGTTTTCTACACTCAAAGCTTCCTTAACTCAACAGAAATACGCTCAATATTATAGAAGAAGAATTCTCTGATTTTGGTGTGATTTTCATTTTTAAAATAAGCATCCTATTTATAGAAGAATGACATGATACTATTTATAAAAATAATCACGGACGCACAGTAAAAATATTTGGACGCTATTTCATCAGCATATATTTGAGACCACCAATAAAGGAGTGCCCTCTTGAGGAGGTAACTAACAAAGTGGGAGATAAGAACCAATGAGGGAGCGCCCTCTTTTGAAGGTAACTAGTAAATGGGGAGATATGGACCAATGAGGGAGCACCCTCATTCATAAGGCAGTGAACAGTAGCTACATTATTTGAAAAGTTGGCCAATTATCATAACATATAGAAGAATTTTGTACCCTAAAAAAACTAAATGAAAAAACACCAATTTAAAAGGATAATTGAACAAACATCTTCCACTCATCAATTATTATTCTTATCTTTAATCAACACGAACTTATTCATCATTAATATTATAACTCACAATATTAACAACTAGATCATTCCCAAGAAAGAGGAGGCTTTCCGATAAGGACTTCTCCTTATTGGCGCGCAATTAGGTGACCAAACCGCTTTCCTCGACGGAACTTTCTAGACATTGTCAATAATGCAAATAATAATATGAATAACTTTGTCATCTCAATTATTGATTTAATAATATAAAATATTGTGCAGATGATACTGTGACAATAATTGAATCAATAATATGAGATGCTATGCAGCAACTACTATTGCAATAATTGAATAAACTGAGTGACTTCTCATGTAAGCATCAATAATTAGTGATAATGTACAATAATGTGTGCTACTATGCAACCACACGTATTACTGTACTTTTATCACTGGGTATTTCAACAGTTAACGGTAAAACTTTTGCCGTTGTTTTTATAAAAAGTTATTTCTGTTATTTTCTAACTCCAACAGTAATTCCGTTGTGGGGTCCATCAATGATTGTGCCATCGTACAAATATTCCCTAATAAAATGAATATTACCCGACCAAACGAATATTTTATAACAACTTGCTTACTTTACAAAATTTGTAAATATTACCCACAACTATAATATTATATCAAATCCACACCTTATTATTAAAAAATATATTTGGAGAAAATTAAATCTTTATTCATAAAAGTTAGGGTCTAACAACCCATGTAGCGAGCGTTGAACCAATGACTCCTAAATCAGTCGGCTTTAAGGCACTAGGTGTAAAGACGTCTATAAGGGATTACTAACTCGAGAAACAAAGACCACAAAATTTGACTAGTCAAGCAGCTTTTATCCATCACACTTTTTAGCGTGAATATCGATACTTCCTATGGCTTGCATATCCAGTTATTTCGTTCAATGGATATTAAAGCAGTTATTTATTTATTTTTTTTTTAACTTTTTTCAATTTTTTTCCTTGAAATTACTCGAATCAAAGTTTATACCCCACAACTAAGAATTAGTGCAAACATGAAGTGCAAAAATGCTTGTGAAATCAATTTTAATCCATATGGTGTTTCGAACTAAGATTTCGTGCCTAATCAAAGGTTCAAGAGTTTTAAATCTTTTAATTTTACTCATGAATTTTTAACTCCACAAACACTTATTAGAATAAATCCAATCCATAAAAAGTTGAACAACATTTTTAATTTTTAATTTTTTTTTGTTTTTAACTCTATTTTCCTATAAAAATACAATAATACAAACAAACTCCCCCATACATAAATCACGCATTGTTCTCAATGTATACAAATTAAAAATAGAGAACAAAGATATTAAAGAATTATACCTTGTACGTGGGGTTTTTATTCTACAAGAAAATACGGTGAGAAAGAAAACAAATGTACATATCTAAAAATTTCATAAATCCTAAAAATTATGTGACTATACATGAATGATACAAATGAGTAAGTGAGTCTGGCCTTGTCGTGATTTTCAGGAGGTCTAAGAAATTGAAAATAGTTAGACTTTTTATCAGAATTATTCTTAAAGTCTACCTTAAGAAAACTTTCACTAACATGTTCAAATGATGGAAGAATTGGTTCACATACATGTTCTAGTTTAGTTGACATATTTGTAGTGGATCTTAACAACTCATTGACCTTATCTAAATATTTAGATTCATTCCAATTTTGGTCAAGGTGATTTAAGAAAAAATCAATTGGATCTTTTTCAATCAAGAGTCTATTTTGAATTATTTATTGGTTCATTGATAACTCTTGGATTATGTTTATTTTAATGGATTGGTCCAAAAAATCACCAAGTGGTTTTTAGGAATAAGTCTTTCAGGGTATAAAGCATTATGCTTATATACTTTTTCAACCGACTCATTAAATGAGACATGATCAATTTTAGGCATAGACTTATTATTTTTAGACTCCCCAAACTTGACTCAAATTGTGTAGAATTGAATATAAATTTTTTATTTTTCTCATCATTTCCACAACAATTAAGATTTTAAAATTAACCTCAGAGTTACTAGAAAACTCACCCACCTATTGTTCATTTATTATGGTGGCTAATCGACATCAGTTGAATTTCTAGACGAGATATAGCTTGATTCAAGCTAAATTGATTTTCCATTAGAACTTCCACAGTTTTTCTCTAAGGCATTAAGTCTTTCCTCTTCTTAATTTGATAATTCTTGTGGATATTGAGGTTTGGATCCGAATATAAATATGGACATGGATGTGGATATGAACTTAGATAAGAATTTTCATAAGTTAAAAAAAATTGATTTACTTGGTGTGCATTAAAATTTTCACAAGGTTCTTGGTTCCAAGCAAAATTATTATTCCAACTATAATAAGGATCAATTTTTCCACAAATCACAAAACAAATAGACAACTAACCAAGAAAGTCACACACACACAAAATGTAAGACCCCGAATTTTTTTTAAATAAAAATAAAATTTCCTTTATTTATTATTTTGAAATAGTAAGGGATGATTTGATTAATATGGTTATTTATGGGTAAAATGCGTAAATATTTTAAATAAACAAGTGGTTATAAAATATTCATTGTTGACGGGGAATATTCGTTTGGTCGTGGAATATTCGTACTGTCAGGGAATATTCGTACGACGGCGCAGCCTTGTGTGGGCGCCATAACAGAATAACTGTCGGATGAAGAAAACGACAAATTTGAGTTTTTATAAATAACGGCGTAGTTGTTACCGTTAATACTGTTAGAATACCCGGTGGTTAAAACACAGTAATACGAGTTGTTGCACAGTAGCACACGGTATTACACCAATTATTGATTCTTACGTAAGAAAGCACTACTAAATAATTGTTACAGTAATTACTGTTCAGTATTTTATTTTATTTATTCAATAATTGTTGCATTGATATTTTATATTACTGTTGTTTTAATAATTGTCACTGCACAGTATTTTCCATTATCGGAGCAATAATTCATATTATCTGAATAATATTATTAGATAACATTATTGGCAATGTCTAGAAAGTTCTTTCCAATGAGAGGTTTGGTCATCTAATTGCGCTAGTAAGGAGAAATTCTTATTGGAAAGCCCCCTCTTTCTTGGGAACGGCCTGATTGTCAGTACTGTAATTCTGTAATATTATTTATGAATAATTAATTATTGATTATTATGATAAATAAAATATTCATTTTATGTGGATATAGATGGAGAAATTTTTTAATGTGACAATTGTTGAAAAATTATATTTTATCTTTTACTGATAAAATAAATCATTTAAATATATTATTTTAATAATATATTAACGATGATATTTTTACAATAAATGTGAGATATATGAGTATATGAGGAGGAAGAGTATTTTTGTGGCATTAAATGATTAACACATGTTTTGTGTGTCGGTGGACCCCAATTATTGACCGAAATTTGATTATAGTCTGTAAAATCGCCCGTTTGTGGATTTCGGTCAATTTCTGTTTAGAATTTGGAAAACTTTTCTTCTGCAAAGTTGTAGAGAATTGGATTTCCTATGCAAAGTCGTGAGATTCGAATTTTCTGATAAAAGGGCTATTTATTGTGAATTATTGAAGTTTCGGTATATCGGGTGTGAATTGATTTTTGGAGTTTAAATGATTTTTTGTACTTTGGTGGCCCTCACTTGCACATGTTAATGGCTGAAATCAGATTTCAAAGGTGGGCGAAGGAATTTTGTTTATAAATAAAATTATTATATTTAATTTTCTACTTTGATGTTCTAAGCATTTTCCTATAAATAGGGTGCTTAGGTTAGAATTAAAAATCACACTAGAAACTGAAGTTTTCTCTCTATTTCTCTCTCAATATATTGAGTGTATTCTTGTGAGTATACTTTGAGTGTTGTTATACGGTGCAAGTTCAAGTCATAGCCTATATCCGGTGTTTCAACTAGAAGTACTATCTTTACGAGGTAAGGGATTGTAAGCGATGTTGTTTCTTCTTAAATGATATTATCTTCTTCAATATCATTATGCCGAAATATTGTTCTGAACTTTTTATCAATTTAGAACTTTTTCATGTTAGAGTTACTATTCATGAGTTATTATTCACAAGTTACTATTCACGAGTACTATTCACGAAGCGTGATGATGTTTTTGTAAAATTTCTATCTTTTGGTGTCGGAGTTACTATTCACGTGTATGACACTTTTCACGTATACGGCAGTATTCACGAATACGGCATTATACATCGAAAAATGAAATTTCTTTTTTTTTGTCCAAAATATCTATTTTAGCTACTATCTTTGATTGTATCCATGTTTTTATCATTATTTTTGAGTTCTGCTTCATAATCAGTTGTTATGAAGTATTATAGATCTTGGACAAACTGTTGTACGAATCCCTAATATTTGTCCTTCTATCTCACTAGATTCGTTCTTAAAAATGTTTTTCATCATCCTCAGTCCTTAATGGTGATACTTGATGAATATCTTTGGCCTGTAGTGCAAAGATGAATGATTAAACTGATGAATCTCTTCGGCCCGTAGTGCAAAGATGAACATGTGTTGAGATGAACATGACCAACTGGTGATACAAATGAATATCTTTGGCCTGTAGTGCAAAGATGATTAAAGATGTATATTGATTGTTGTTACAGGGATGAAATATTGATGATGGACTTTTAAATCTTACAAGACAGTAGAATTCATTCTCTACGTGACTCTTCTAATGGATTGTTGTTTTCGTTGCATTTATTGATCTAAAACTTGTTGTCTATTATATTTTATCAGATTTTTCCCTGTTGAAGACTAACGATAATTTGTTGTATATTATCTTAGTCATAATATTCTTTACTGGGCTAGTTGAGCTCACCCTTTCCTTTTTGTTCCATTTTTCTTCTCAGAAGGTGAGAATGTAGCGAGTACGAGTCGGGGTATAGAATGATGGTTCTAGAAGTTGTTTTAGTAGTCCTCACCATTTTTGTAAAATAATATATCAATAATTGTATTGAGGACATAGTTGGGTATAGATATTGTCCAGATGACAATATTTGTATTTAAACTCACAGTTTATTGTTGTATTAATAAAGTTGTAGTTGTTTCTGTATCGTGTATTTGGCAACTCAGAATAGGTTGGGTGGAATGGACATGTTTTGGGGGCGTCACAGTTGGTATTAGAGCTTAGAGATATGATCTCTGGCGGAGATCGGGGAATAGAACTGGGAGGGGAGAGACGAGTAAATCCTTTACTAGTATGTCCTACCTAAGCTTATTTGTTAGTTGGTCAGAGTATATGAATATTATGTGGTATGTTAATTTGTTTAATTAACCCTTGTTTTATGATAGTATTTTTAAGAATGGCAACTGAGAATGAAGAATGTATGACGTGGCTGTTTTTGAGAGGTTTGAAACCCGACATACGTCAATATCTCATTTCTCATAAATTTTCTCTATATTCAGATATTGTGAACATGGCTCAATTATTAGAGCGAGATAATGAGTCTGTTCAACCAGGCGACCTACAACTCGATGATAATCGTACCGGTGGCAACGACCATCGGGACAATGATAACCATCGTGAAAGAAATTATCAGGCAAGAAATGGTAACCACTTCGGTGGTAATCATGACCAAGATAATAGAAAAAATAATTCAAGTGGAAATTTCAAGAAGAGAAGTTTTAACGATGACGGGAAGACGTCGGCAGCAGCACCAACACCAACAATAAATTCTAGGGGAGGAGAACGACCGCCAGTTAGATGCTACAAATGCGGAGAGGAGGGACATATAAGTCCAAACTATTCACAGCCTTCCAAGGTATGTTTTAGTTGTGGAAAAGACGGTCACATAGCTCGATTTTGTCCGGTAGTGAAATCAAGTCCAGCTGGAACGGTGGCACCAAAGGCGGATACGGAAAAGACAAAGTCAACGGTTCCTGGAAGAGCGTTTGTCGTGACCGGTCAGAAAGCGAGAAACCCGAATGAAGTTAGCACGGGTTAGTTAATTATAAATTCTTGCAAAGTTTATACCTTATTAGATACCAGTTCTACCCATTCTTTTATCTCTTTTGCTTGCGCTCAACGTTTAAACTTGACTCCAAAGAAATTAGACTTTGACCTATCTGTAGAGACTCCGTTAGGAGAAATTTTCATTACATCGACTGTTTAGAAATCTTGCTTGATTCAGGTTGGCACTATCACATTACCTGTTGACCTAATTTCTTTAAAGATATTTGCTTTGATATGATTTTAAGGTTAACTACTCATCATGCCAAAATTGATTGCTTTCATAAGGTTGTTAGTTTTCATATTCCTAAGCAACCTGATATTCGAATTCAAGCAATCAAACCATTGAAGTCAAATATTTCATATCAAGCCATGAAGTCATTCGTTTATTGAAAAACGGATGTCAAGTTTTCTTAGCCTATGTCATGGATTTGAACAAAAAATACGTCAGATTTGAGTGATATTTCTGTTGTTTGTTAATTTCTTAACGTATTTCCTAAAGACTTTCTTGGCCTACTCCCAGAGTGTGATATTGAATTTGTATCGACTTTAAATCTGGTACAAAACTCATTTCTAAAATCTCATATCGAATGGCTCCTATTGAACTTCAGGAGTTAAAAAACCCAACTATAGAAGTTGATAACCGAGCCTCTATCTGGTGACTTCCTTTGTGGAATACACCGAAGCCAAACTCTCCGTAGGAGACGCTATATTTGTGCGGTAGTAAACTGATAGGTGTTATTGTGATGTGTTATCCAAGATTGGGATATGAATCACAGTTGAGAGCAACCTAAGTCAGTAATCGAAATATGTAGCTTTCTAGGCTTAGTTGGTTATTATCAGAGATTCGTTGAAGGATATTCTCGAATCGCTACTCCATTAACGCGTCAGACTCATAGAGATACAAAATTCGAATGGAGCAAGGAATGTGGGAAGAGCTTTGAAGAACTCAAGAGGAGACTCATCTCAGCACATGTTTTGACCATACCATCTTGGAAAAGTGAACGTGGTAGCTGAAGTGTTGAGTAGAAGATCGTATACGAGTACGAGTACGATATTTTCAAAGACCCATTTCGTATAACTTATAAATGATAGATATAGAGTTAAAGACTCTAGGGACTCACGTTATGATATACAAGTAGAATCGACTTTAATCTATAAAGTTAAAACCGCTCAAGCTACACACCGGAGCTGATGAATATGAAGAAGGAGATGCAAGAAGTCGTTATTCCAAAAGCGAGAATCGACGATGAGAGGAAAGCTCAAACCTTCGATTTATTAATCCATTTGAAATTCTCGGTCGAATAAGAACTGTGGCCTATAGACTCGTTTTATCGCCAAGTATGTCGCGTGTTTATAACGGTTTTTTTCACGTACCGATGTTACGTAAATATGTGGACGACCCGAACAACGTTATTGACTTAGAACCAGAAGAGATAGCTGAAGACTTAACGTACGAAGAGGTACCTGTCAAGATCTTGGATAGGAAGGAGTATGTCCTACGCACAAAGGTCATACCATAAGTTTAGGTTTTATAGAGGAACCATGCTATAGAAGAAATAACCTGGGAGTTGGAAACGGAAATAAAAGCGAGGTATCCTCATCTTTTCGAAACACCAGGTACGTACGTCAATTTCGAGGACGAAATTTCATAAGGAGGGGAGGTTGTAAGACCCCGAATTTTTTTTAAATAAAAATGGAATTTTCTTTATTTATTATTTTGAAATAGTAAGGGTTGATTTGATTAATATGGTTAGTTATGGGTAAAATGCTCAAATATTTTAAATAAGCAAGTGGTTATAAAATATACATTGTTAACGGGGAATATTCGTTTGGTCTCGTGGAATATTCGTACTGTCAGGGAATATTCGTATGACGGCGCAGTCTTGTGTGGGCGCCATAACAGAATAACTGTCGGATGAAGAAAACGACAAATTTGAGTTTTTATAAATAACGGCGTAGTTGTTACCGTTAATACTGTTAGAATGCCCGGTGGTTAAAACACAGTAATACGCGTTGTTGCACAGTAGCACACGGTATTACACCAATTATTGATTCTTATGTAAGAAGGCACTACTCAATAATTGTTACAGTAATTACTGTTCAGTATTTTATTTTATTGATTCAATAATTGCTGCATTGATATTTTATATTACTGTTGTTTTAATAATTGTCATTGCACAATATTTTCCATTATCAGAGCAATAATTCATATTATCTGAATAATATTATTAGATAACATTATTGGCAATATCTAGAAAGTTCTTTCTAAGGAGAGGTTTGGTCATCTAATTGCGCGCCAGTAAGGAGAAATTCTTATTGGAAAGCCCCCTCTTTCCTAGGAACGGCCTGATTGTCAGTACTGTAATTCTGTAATATTATTTATGAATAATTAATTATTGATTATTATGATAAATAAAATATTCATTTTATGTGGATATAGATGGAGAAAAGTTTTAATGTGACAATTGTTGAAAAATTATATTTTATCTTTTTCTGATAAAATAATTCATTTAAATATATTACTTTAATAATATATTAACGATGATATTTTTACAATGAATGTGCGATATATGAGTATATGAGGAGGAAGAGTATTTTTGTTGCATTAAATGATTAACACATGTTTTGTGTGTCGGTGGACCCCAATTATTGACCGAAATTTGATTATAGTCTGTAAAATCGTCAGTTTGTGGATTTCGGTCAATTTCTGTTTAGAATTTGGAAAACTTTTCTTCTGCAAAGTTGTAGAGAAATGAATTTCCTATGAAAAGTCGTGAGATTCGAATTTTCTGATAAAAAGGCTATTTATTGTGAATTATTGAAGTTTCGGTATATCGGGTGTGAATTGATTTTTGGAGTTTAAATGATTTTTTGTTAGAAAAATGTTTTTTGTACTTTGGTGGCCCTCACTTTCACATGTTAATGGCTGAAATCAGATTTCAAAGGTGGGCTAAGGAATTTTTTTATAAATAATATTATTATATTCAATTTTCTGCTTTGGTGTTCTAAGCATTTTCCTATAAATAGGGTGCTTAGGTTAGAATTGAAAATCACACCAGAAACTGAAGTTTTCTCTCTATTTCTCTCTCAATATATTGAGTGTATTCTTGTGAGTATACTTTGAGTGTTGTTATACGGTGCAAGTTCAAGTCATAGCCTATATCCGGTGTTTCAACTAGAAGTACTATCTTTATGAGGTACGAAATTGTAAGGGATGTTGTTTCTTCTTAAATGATATTATCTTCTTCAATATCATTATGCCAAAATATTGTTCTGTACTTTTTATCAATTTGGAACTTTTTATGTCAGAGTTACTATTCATGAGTTACTATTCATGAGTTACTATTCACGAGTACTATTCATAAAGTGTGATGATGTTTTTGTGATATTTCTATCTTTTGGTGTCGGAGTTACTATTCACGTGTACGGCACTATTCACGTATACGACACTATTCACGAATACGGCACTATTCATCGAAAAATGAAATTTCTTCTTTTTGTCCAAAATATCTATTTTGGCTACTATCTTTGATTGTATCCATGTTTTGATCGTTATTTTTGAGTTTTGCTTCAAAATCAGTTGTTATGAAGTATTATTGATCTTGGACAAACTGTTGTACGAATCCCTAATATTTGTCCTTTTATCTCACTGGATTCGTTCTTAAAAATGGTTTTCATCATCATCAGTCCTTAATGGTGATACTTGATGAATATCTTTGGTCTGTAGTGCAAAGATGAATGATTAAACTGATGAATCTCTTTGGCCCGTAGTGCAAAGATGAACAGGTGTTGAGATGAACATGACCAACTGGTGATACAAATGAATATCTTTGGCCTGTAGTGCAAAGATGATTAAAGATGTATATTGATTGTTGTTACAGGGATGAAATATTGACGATGGACTTTTAAATCTTCTAAGACAGTAGAATTCATTCTCTACGTGACTCTTCTAATGGATTGTTGTTTCCGCTGCATTTGTTGATTTAAAACTTGTTGTCTATTATATTTTATCAGATTTTTCCCTGTTGAAGACTAACGATAATTTGTTGTATATTATCTTAGTCATAATATTTTTTACTGGGCTAGTTGAGCTCACCCTTTCCTTTTTGTTCTATTTTTCTTCTCAGGAGGTGAAAATGTAGCGAGTACGAGTCGGAGTGTAGAATGATGGTTCTAGAAGTTGTTTTAGTAGTCCTCACCATTTTTGTAAAATAATATATCAATAATTGTATTGAGGACATAGTTGGGTATAAATATTGTCTAGATGACAATATTTGTATTTAAACTCACAGTTTATTGTTGTATTACTAAAGTTGTAGTTGTTTCTGTACTGTGTATTTGGCGACTCAAAATAGGTTGGGTGGAATGGACCTGTTTTGGGGGCGTCACACAAAATATATATAAAAAAATAAAATAAAAATCATAATTCTACGGTTAACCTAAATAAAATCTAGATAGCTTCTAACTGTTCAAAATTACACCGCAAGGTCCATTAAATTCGAAATTAATCACACCACTAATCAGGTAAGTGTAAGAAAGGTGGGGAGTCTCTTCGTAGGTACGATGACTAATTGAATAACCACGTTCTTTGGGCTTTTGCCTTTTGAACCACTTGCCTAAACACCAATAATTTGATTAATTTAAAATTTAGACTCCTCTTGAAGTTTCTCGTCCTAATTGAGCTCAAAATTTCTAGTGGTCAATGTCTACTTGATTTTATTAGGACAATGTTATGCAAATTGGGTTGTTTGTGGACCAAGGAAGGGTGATGAAATCCCCACCTCATATTGTTATAAGTTGTGCCCTTAATGTTAGATTAAATATAAAAATGCACAAATAAAAAAAATATATAAACAAATAAAATGTCCTAAAATTATGTGAATTAAGAAAGAACAAGAAATTTTGATGTACCTCAATTCTCCAGCAATCACCATAGTTTATATTTGACAAAAAAAATAAAAACTTAAACATGATGTGCTCTATGTGAGTGAATGCATGAATGCGACAATTAGTTTTCTAACTAGAAAAAAATTAAGCTAATATTTTTTTTTTGAGTTAAGATACAAAATACCAGAAAATACACAACAATAATCTTGTCTTTCCGCACTGTTGATCCGCGTCGATAATCTTGAAAAGTAAAAAAAAAATTAGAAATAAAAAAAACTAATTCGGATAAATAAATATTAAGGAATATAAAATTAAGTCTAGTGCCCGACATCGACGCTAAAAACTTGATCTGTTAAAATTATGTATTGTAAGTGCACAACGTCTATTGAAGAACTGACAAGTACTGGTCGAACCACAAAGACTAAATTATTTTTATTGTACCTTTAATATCTATTTTAGGCGAATTAGAAATAAAGATTGAGAATTGATTAACTAGAATATGAAAACTAATAATGAGGATGTAATCTAGGAATTCGAATCCATTAAATAATAAACATAATAAGTAATTCAATCTCTTCTATTTTTATAACTTAACTATGATTTTGATCTCCATTCTCTTTAATTTAGTAATTTTGCAATTAACGTGGGTAAGCATAGACTATGAAAATTTGAGAATTAACTATAACCCATCAAAAAAATTTCGAGCAAGCATGAATTATGAAAAATTCATATCTTAACAATAATCTATCAAAACGTTTTAATTAATTTAAAATTACATAAGAACTACAAAACAAATGTATTTCAATAACGAAACTTGAAGACGAAATCAATTAAACATAAAAGTATAAATAATAGAAGAGATGAAACATATTATCAAGAATAATTACTTAATTTCATCTTCATCCTAGATTAAAAAAATTAGCTAGACATGGAAAATAAATAAACTAACTAAAATAAAGAAGAAGTAAAAGATTAAAAACAAGAAAACTCTTTTTAATTCACAATCATTCAACGAACGTACAATGAAAAAGTATTTTAATCTACTCCTACTCCTAACCTAAACTAATACAGAATTACTCCTCCAAGAGTCTTTTTCTATCTTTAAAAGTTGGATATAAATCATTTATTTACTCCCCAAGAAAAATAAATATTATTTTTGCAAAACAAAATAAAATGTATTAGTTAAATAAATAAGCATGTAAAATAATCAATATAAAAATATGAAAATATATTAATTATGTGTTTATCACATAATATGCCTAAAAATGATCAAACATAATTTATATTATTAATATAAACAGAGATTATTCATCAAATTCTTTAAGAAATTCAAATTGATCTTTATCGATTTAAAATACCTTATATGGCTGTCTTGCTGCAGAATTTCTAGATTTCACTTCTTTCTAGCTGGTAAGATAGAAGAGATTAGTACTGAGACATGCCAAGAATGTCTTCTTACATTGTGAATTCTGAATTTCTTTCATTTCGAGGCTTTTCGTCTGATTGAATATAGTTTTGGTAGGAAGTCAGGCTAAAGTAATCGCTAATCATTCAGTGCATAATAATATGATATTTTTTATGTATTAATTTCTTTACGAAGGTTACATGGTTTAAATTTCACTTTATCATAGTAGATAAAAAAAATTGGGGGAGATATTATAATTTAAAATTTATTATATTAAAAGTTGAAAGTTGAGGATAATATGAGAATTATAAAAATATTATTTATTCTAAGTTTTTTTGTTCGAACCAAGCCAATTTTGCATGAAAAATTTTGGCAGGAAAAGTAGCCAAGTTTTCTATCTATTTCTTTTCTTTTTCATTTATTAAAAAACTCAAAAACATAGGAATTGAAATTTTTTTTTAAATTTTTTGTCCATTTCTTTTCTTTTCTGTCTATTTTAAAACTCAGAAACAAAATGTTATGGTGACGAAAGATGTATTAAATTATAATTAATTGATGTTTCACCGTAATACATGAATAAATCCAATAGTTATAATCAATTATTATCATATATCTCATTTTGCATTATCTTTTTGTATATATCTTTTATCACCAAAATATATATTGTAAATTTATTATCCCACACTAGTCCTATTTGACACACATTAATTACATGATTACAAATAAAAAACTGCAAGATAATATAAGGATGGGAGAGAAAGTAAAAGATAAAATAAGAATAAAACGATAAATATTTTTTTTAATTCCTTAAGAGAAAAATGTGATACCACTTAATTTTTTTCCCCCTCATCTCCCTTAATAATTAATACTAAAATAGATAATGTATGGTTGCTTTGTAACAGCTCCTTAATTTAAAAGTTTAGGACTCAATTGCCCATGTTATAATAATGTTCACAATGTGGAACACGTGAAGTTCTTTTCAAAATTTATGGCCACAATATTTGGTCAACTATGAAACAAAGTCAAAGGTTTGCCACCCCAGATATGGCCCATAATTTTATATCATAATGGAGATTTGTCCCCACTCATTGATTGTAATTTAATTTACATCAAGGCTTCTTGGTTTCTTATCCTCTATATAAAATAAAATATTAATTGAGCATGTTCTGGAATTTATATTTTATTTTTTTATAATTTACTCGATAAATAATTAGGACAAAAATAATGTTGACGGACTAATATGTCTCTCTTAAAGTATAAAATATCGCTAAATATATATTTATTTGTTCTCGACACACCGTAATTAGGGACAAATGTGACGCCCCCAAAATTAGGTATACATCACCCATCTTGAGTCGCTAGATACATGGTACAGAATTCAAATACAACTTACTAATACAACTGTCGTGTACAATACGACAAAACATAACTGTGAGTTTGAATACAATTATTGTCTACTAGAGACCATACAAACTCAAAAGGTGTCCTCAATACAATTATTGTCACACTATTTAACAGAATAGTGAGGACTACTAATACTATTCTCTGGTCCATCACTCCGTTCCCCGACTCGTCCCAGCTATATTCTCATTTCCTGAAGAGAACAGTGAAAGAAAGGGTGAGCTCAACTAGCCCAGTAAGAAATATTATGACTAAGATAATGCAAAATAAATTATCATTAGCCTTCAACAGTGTTAAACTGATAAAATACAATAAACATCAAGTTTAACTACAGCGGAACCAGCAATCCATTAAAAGAGTCAAGTAGAAAATAAAATCTACTATCTTTTATGATTTAAAAGGTTTTTCATCATCGTTATAGCTGAGACTCAGCTTAATAAATATTCCACATCATCGAATCACCCCCGCACTACGGCCAAGGATATTCTTTAGTATCACGACCACAATTATTCATGCACTACGGCCAAGAATATTTGTGTATTCATTAATGGTCATGATCATGCCAACAACTGTCCATCAATGCACTACGGGCCAATGAGGATTTTTAATTTTTACATCACTTGTAATATTACGGTCATGATTACATCGAATAATCCCTGGTCATAATCATACCAAGTCCATCTATGCACTACAGGCCACAGATGACTTTCAACAAAATATAAACATGAGGATGATGACAATGATATAATCATTCAATAAAACAAGTTCAAGAATTATTTTATCCAGAAATTATTAACGTCCAAATTGTCAACACGATACTGTTTTGTGGTGTAAAATTCAAGAATGATTAGAAGAATATTTTCATGAAAAGATACTGGATGAAGCGCAAATATCAAGGATATTCTACTAATTTCATGGAGTATAGAAGTTAAAGTTTTAACCAACTGAGTATAATAAAGAATGAAATAACAAAAGAAATCACCATGCATGCGATAGACCGCACAGGCAGGTTATTCCAACAGAATAATAAATAACGGAACCAGGTCAGGTGAAATTCACACCGACAGGATGTTCCAACAGAATAATAAAGAATGGAACCAGGTCCGGTGTAAAACACACAGACAGGATATTCCGACAGAAATGTAAAGACAGAATAGTAAATGGATGTCACCAAGTATAGGGTATTCCGCGTATACCGGTTATTCCAACAGAATAATAATGAATGGAATAACATAAGGATTTCACCAAGTATAGGGTGTACCGCATATACAGGTCATGTATAGGGTATGCCACTTTTACAGGTTATTCCAACAGAATAACAAAGAATGGAATAACATAAGTTCTCTTCAAGAAGAAAGAATAACACCCCTTACCGTATTAAGAGATTGAATACTGCAGTAGTGTAGTAACCGAATACTCTTTTTCTTTCTCTATTACTCTCTCTATACTTTCTCTCTCTATAGCTTGAACGAATTCGTGAAAAATAATGAAGCCCTAGGCCTCTATTTATAGAAGATTTATTACTATTTACGAAAGTATTTACTATTTACGAAGGTAATTACTATTGACGAAGGTAATTACTATTTACGAAGCTAATTACTATTTACAAAAATAATTACTATTTACGAAGGTAATTACTATTTACGAAAATAATTACTATTTACGAAGGTAATTACTATTTACGAAAGTAATTACTATTTACGAAGGTAATTACTATTTATGAAAGAGACTCTTAGATGATGACATATGGCCCCCCATAAATAATTCAACTTACCACAAACGTCTAATAATAGACTCTTTATATACATCAAGGATTGAATAAAAATTACCAAAAATCATTTTAACACATATTTAATCTTTAAACAATTATTAATCACTTATAACTTGTCGTCTCAATTATTATTTAAATAATATAACATATTATACAGATGATACTGTGACAATAATTGAATCAATAATATAAGAGATATGATGCAGCAATTACTGTAGCAATAATTGAGTATAGCTGAGTGACTTCTCACGTAAGCATCAATAATCAATACCGTGTGCTACTATGCAACAACGCGTATTACTGTACTTTTACTACCGAGTAGTTCAACAGTTTTAACGGTAACACCTCCGCCGTTTATTTTATAGAAAGATAATTTTGTCGTTTTCTAACTACGACAATACTTCTGTTGTGGGGTCCACCAATGATTGTGCTGTCGTACGAATATTTCCCGACAAAAAGAATATTCCCCGACCAAACGAATATTTTATAACAACTTGCGTACTTTGCAAAATTTATAAATATTACCCACAACTATAACATTATATCCAATTTATTCCATAATATTCAAAAATAATAATTATAGAAAATTCATCTTTATTTATAAAAACTGGGGTCTTACAACCTCCCCTTCTTATGAAATTTCGCCCTCGAAATTAGGGTACGTACCTGGTATATCAAAGAGGTAAGGATACCTTGATTTCATTTCAGATTCTAACTCCCAAGTCATTTCCTCAACATCGTGGTTTCTCCACAAAACTTTGACTTGAGGTATAACCTTGGAGCGTAGAATATGTTCCTTCTTATCCAAGATTTGAACAGGAATCTCTTCATACGTCAAATCTTCCGCTATTTCGTCCGGTTCTAACTCAATAATGTGGTTCGGGTCTTTCACATATTTTCGTAACATGGATATGTGAAAAACGTTATGAACACGAGACATACTTGGTGGTAGAGCGAGTCTATAGGCCACAGTTCCTATTCGATCGAGGATTAAAAATGGACCGATGAATCGAGGATTGAGTTTTCCTCTCTTTCCAAATCTTGTAACTCCTTTCCATGGAGTAACACGTAACAACACATGATCTCCTATATTGAATTCCACGTCCTTTCGATGAAGATCAACATAACTCTTTTGTCGACTTTGTGAGGTTTTTATACGTTGTCGGATCATTTGAATCTTTTCCGTAGTCATACGTACCAACTCCGGTCCCAACAACGTTGCTTCACCCACCTCATCCCAGCATACTGGAGAGCGACACTTTCTTCCATACAACGCTTCGAATGGAGCCATGCCAATACTTGCTTGATAACTGTTGTTGTAGGAAAACTCCACCAATGGTAAGAACTTGTCCCAACTTCCCTTGAAATCAAGGACACAGAGTCTTAATAGATCTTCGAGAGTTTGAATAGTCCTCTCCGACTGTCCGTCCGTCTGAGGATGATATGCCGAGCTAAATCGTAAGTCTGTGCCCATAGCTTTTTGCAAACTAACCCAAAATCGTGAAGTAAATCTTGGGTCTCGATCAGAAACTATGGATACCGGCATACCATGCAGTCTTACAATCTCGTTTATATACATACGAGCAAGACGTTCAAGTGTATAAGTTTCTCGTATCGGTAAGAAATGAGCAGACTTGGTCAATCTATCAACAATGACCCAAATCGCATCTATGCCTTGAGAAACCTTAGGAAGACCGGTAACGAAATCCATGGTAATGTGCTCCCACTTCCATTCTGGAATTTCAAGTGGTTGCAATGGACCTTTTGGTACTTGATGCTCCGCTTTAACTCGTTGACAAGTTAGACACCTTGAGATAAACAACGCTATCTCTCTCTTCATATTGCTCCACCAAAATGTATGACGAATATCATGATACATTTTGGTACTCCCAGGATGGATTGCAAACGGTGTATTGTGCGCCTCCATCATGATTTTATACTTTAAATCAGGGTCATTAGGAACACAAAGTCTGGAGTTGACTCGAAGTATTCCTTCTTCATCGATTCTTGCTTCCGGCATAGCACCTTCTTGCACTTTCTTCCTCATACGCATCAGCTCCAGGTCTGTAGCTTGAGCAGCTTTAACTTTATCGATTAAAGTTGGTTCTACTCGTATATTCGCCATTGTCACATGTGTCCCTGGAGTCTTCAACTCTATCTCCATTCTTTGCAAGTCACGCAAAATGGGCCCTTGCGTTGACAATATCGCACTCGTACTTGCATGTGATCTTCTACTCAATGCGTCAGCTACCACGTTTGCTTTTCCAGGATGGTATTGGATGGTATGATCATAATCTTTCAACAGTTCAAGCCAACGTCGTTGTCGCATGTTGAGTTCCTTTTGAGTGAAGAAATATTTGAGGCTTTTATGATCCGTAAAGATCTCCACTTTCTCCCCATACAAGTAATGCCTCCAAATTTTAAGTGCAAAGACAACCGCTGCCAACTCTAGATCATGAGTAGGATAATTCTTCTCATATTCTTTGAGTTGTCGCGAGGCATAAGCTATGACTTTTCCATGTTGCATGAGAACACATCCCAACCCTTTGCTCGAAGCATCACTGTAGATGACAAATCCCTCCGAGCCAGATGGTATTGTCAGAACAGGTGCTGAAATGAGTCTCCTCTTGAGTTCTTGAAAACTCTTCTCACATTCTTCGCTCCAACTGAACTTTGTATCTTTCCGAGTCAGCTGAGTCAATGGAGTAGCGATTCGAGAAAATCCTTCCACGAATCTTCGATAATAACCAGCTAAACCGAGAAAGCTACGTACTTCGGTCACTGATTTAGGTTGCTCCCAGCTTTGAATAGCTTCAATCTTTGCTGGGTCAACAGATATTCCACGACTTGATACCACGTGCCCAAGGAATGCTACTTCCTCAAGCCAGAACTCGCATTTCTTCAACTTGGCATAAAGCTTATATTCACGAAGCTTTTGGAGTGTCAGCCTCAAGTGTTGCTCATGATCTTCACGGCTTTTGGAATAAATAAGGATGTCATCAATAAAGACGACCACAAAATGATCCAAATATTCCTTAAATACTCGGTTCATCATATCCATGAAGGCAGCAGGAGCATTAGTCAATCCAAAGGACATGACTAGGAATTCATAATGCCCGTACCGAGTTCTGAAAGCCGTCTTTGGAATGTCATCGGTTCTAATCTTCAATTGGTGATACCCGGAACGAAGATCGATCTTTGAAAAGAATTTGGCTCCTTGCAACTGGTCAAACAAGTCATCAATACGTGGCAATGGATACCTATTTTTGATGGTGACATGATTTAACTCCCGATAATCAATACAAAGTCGCATACTCCCATCTTTCTTCTTCACGAATAGAACAGGAGCACCCCAAGGAGAAGTACTAGGACGAATAAAGCCAATGTCTAACAATTCCTGCAGTTGGGTTTTTAACTCCTGAAGTTCAATAGGAGCCATTCGATATGGGGCTTTAGAAATGGGTTTTGTACCGGGTTCAAGGTCGATACAAAATTCAATCTCACGCTCTGGGGGTAGGCCAGGAAGTTCTTCGGGGAATACGTCAGGAAATTCATTAACAATAGAAATATCGTTCAAAACTGACGTATTTTTGTTTAAATCTGTGACATGAGCTAAGAAAGCTTGACATCCGTTTTTCAATAAACGAATAGCTTTATGGCTTGAGATGATCGTGATTGATTTTAATGGTTTGGTCGCTTGAATTCGCATAATAGGTTGATTAGGAATATGAAAGCTAACAACCTTATGGAAACAATCAATTTTTGCATGATAAGTAGTTAACCAATCAATCCCTAGAATCACGTCAAATGCAAGTATTTTCAATGAAATAAGATCTACAGGTAATGTGAGGGTACCGATTTGAACCAAACAAGACTTATAAACAGTGGATGTAATGAAGGTTTCTCCCAACGGAGTTTCCACAGATAAGTCAAAGTCCAATTTCTCCGGAGTCAAATTTAATCGATGAGCGCAAGTAGGAGAAATAAAAGAATGGGTAGAACCGGTATCAAATAAAGTATAGACTTCGTTAGAGTTTATGATAAGCTTACCCGTGATGACCTCATTCGGGTTCCTTGCTTTCTGGGAGGTCACAACAAACGCTCTCCCTTGCACTACCGGCTTTGACCTTTCTGGGACGGCCTTTGGTGCCTCCACCCTAGCTGAATTGGTCTTTGGTAAACGATAAAATCGGGCTAAGTGACCTTCTCTTCCACAATTATAACATGCTTTGGACGGCATCGCGCAATTTGGACTGATGTGTCCCTCCCCTCCGCATTTGAAGCATATGATAGGTGGTCTTTCTCCTTCCTTAACAACGGGTGCTGGTGCTGACGTCTTTCCATCATTGTTGAATCTCCTCTTTTTGAAATGTCCATTCTTATTGTTTTGGCCCTGATTACCACTGAAGTGGTAACCACTTCTGGCCTGCTGATTCCCTCCACGCTTGTTGTCACCGCTTCGATGACCACTCTCGCTGGTATTATAATTTTGCCGGCTGCTCTCTTTTAGTTGAGTTGACTCGTTATCGCGCTCCACTAACTGAGCCCTATTTACAACATCTGAATACAAACACAGTTTATGAGAAATAAGATGTTGACGTATCTCCGGCCTCAAACCTCTTAAAAACATTCGCGCCATTCTCTCTTCATTATCCACCAAGTGGGACGCAAACCGTGATAACTCCGCAAATTTTGCCTCGTATTGCGACACGGTCATATTATTTTGTTCCAACTTAATAAACTCCACCTCCTTCATGTGGCGAATACTTTCGGGAAAGTATTTATCATTGAACAGCTCCTGGAACTTCTCCCAAGATATCTTCAGTACAGCAGGTTGAGTACGTTTTACTGATTCCCACCAGTAATCTGCCTCTCCGCGCAACATAAAGGCGGTAAAGGGAACCTTTTGCTCCTCGGAGCATCCCAAGACATCAAATATCTTGGTCATCTGCTTTATCCATGTTTCCGCCATAAGTGGTTTTGGCTCTCCCTTAAACTCCGGTGGTCCCAGCTCCTTGAACTGTTTAGCGGTGACCGCCCGAGAGTTTCCCGCGTTTCCATCTACGTTTTGGACAGGAGTTGCTCTCGCCTGCTGCTGCATGAATTGCATAAAACCTCTGAACATTTGATCATTCATCATTTGGTCAGTGTTGTTGTTTGCATGAGGATTTTCGCCTTCCTGGTGCACATTATCCTGATTATTGATATGTGGTGAATCAACGATCGCCTGTGCTCCATTGCCAATCTCAACATTCTCAGATGTCATTTTCAGATACTGCCACAAAACAAAAGGTTAATTGACATGTAACATATTATCCCTATATTCTGACCGACCAATAAAATAGCACATAAACTTAGGTAGGTCATACTAGCGAAGGAATTCCCCGTCTCTCCCCTCCTAGTACTATTCTCACATCTTAGCCAGGGATCATATCCCTAAGCTTTGATACCAACTGTGACGCCCCCAAAATTAGGTATACATCACCCATCTTGAGTCGCTAGATACATGGTACAGAATTCAAATACAACTTACTAATACAACTGTCGTGTACAATACGACAAAACATAACTGTGAGTTTGAATACAATTATTGTCTACTAGAGACCATACAAACTCAAAAGGTGTCCTCAATACAATTATTGTCACACTATTTAACAGAATAGTGAGGACTACTAATACTATTCTCTGGTCCATCACTCCGTTCCCCGACTCGTCCCAGCTATATTCTCATTTCCTGAAGAGAACAGTGAAAGAAAGGGTGAGCTCAACTAGCCCAGTAAGAAATATTATGACTAAGATAATGCAAAATAAATTATCATTAGCCTTCAACAGTGTTAAACTGATAAAATACAATAAACATCAAGTTTAACTACAACGGAACCAGCAATCCATTAAAAGAGTCAAGTAGAAAATAAAATCTACTATCTTTTATGATTGAAAAGGTTTTTCATCATCGTTATAGCTGAGACTCAGCTTAATAAATATTCCACATCATCGAATCACCCCCGCACTACGGCCAAGGATATTCTTTAGTATCACGACCACAATTATTCATGCACTACGGCCAAGAATATTTGTGTATTCATTAATGGTCATGATCATGCCAACAACTGTCCATCAATGCACTACGGGCCAATGAGGATTTTTAATTTTTACATCACTTGTAATATTACGGTCATGATTACACCGAATAATCCCTGGTCATAATCATACCAAGTCCATCTATGCACTACAGGCCACAGATGACTTTCAACAAAATATAAACATGAGGATGATGACAATGATATAATCATTCAATAAAACAAGTTCAAGAATTATTTTATCCAGAAATTATTAACGTCCAAATTGTCAACACGATACTGTTTTGTGGTGTAAAATTCAAGAATGATTAGAAGAATATTTTCATGAAAGGATACTGGATGAAGCGCAAATATCAAGGATATTCTACTAATTTCATGGAGTATAGAAGTTAAAGTTTTAACCAACTGAGTATAATAAAGAATGAAATAACAAAAGAAATCACCATGCATGCGATAGACCGCACAGGCAGGTTATTCCAACAGAATAATAAATAACGGAACCAGGTCAGGTGAAATTCACACCGACAGGATGTTCCAACAGAATAATAAAGAATGGAACCAGGTCCGGTGTAAAACACACAGACAGGATATTCCGACAGAAATGTAAAGACAGAATAGTAAATGGATGTCACCAAGTATAGGGTATTCCGCGTATACCGGTTATTCCAACAGAATAATAATGAATGGAATAACATAAGGATTTCACCAAGTATAGGGTGTACCGCATATACAGGTCATGTATAGGGTATGCCACTTTTACAGGTTATTCCAACAGAATAACAAAGAATGGAATAACATAAGTTCTCTTCAAGAAGAAAGAATAACACCCCTTACCGTATTAAGAGATTGAATACTGCAGTAGTGTAGTAACCGAATACTCTTTTTCTTTCTCTATTACTCTCTCTATACTTTCTCTCTCTATAGCTTGAACGAATTCGTGAAAAATAATGAAGCCCTAGGCCTCTATTTATAGAAGATTTATTACTATTTACGAAAGTATTTACTATTTACGAAGGTAATTACTATTGACGAAGGTAATTACTATTTACGAAGCTAATTACTATTTACAAAAATAATTACTATTTACGAAGGTAATTACTATTTACGAAAATAATTACTATTTACGAAGGTAATTACTATTTACGAAAGTAATTACTATTTACGAAGGTAATTACTATTTATGAAAGAGACTCTTAGATGATGACATATGGCCCCCCATAAATAATTCAACTTACCACAAACGTCTAATAATAGACTCTTTATATACATCAAGGATTGAATAAAAATTACCAAAAATCATTTTAACACATATTTAATCTTTAAACAATTATTAATCACTTATAACTTGTCGTCTCAATTATTATTTAAATAATATAACATATTATACAGATGATACTGTGACAATAATTGAATCAATAATATAAGAGATATGATGCAGCAATTACTGTAGCAATAATTGAGTATAGCTGAGTGACTTCTCACGTAAGCATCAATAATCAATACCGTGTGCTACTATGCAACAACGCGTATTACTGTACTTTTACTACCGAGTAGTTCAACAGTTTTAACGGTAACACCTCCGCCGTTTATTTTATAGAAAGATAATTTTGTCGTTTTCTAACTACGACAATACTTCTGTTGTGGGGTCCACCAATGATTGTGCCGTCGTACGAATATTCCCCGACAAAAAGAATATTCCCCGACCAAACGAATATTTTATAACAACTTGCGTACTTTGCAAAATTTATAAATATTACCCACAACTATAACATTATATCCAATTTATTCCATAATATTCAAAAATAATAATTATAGAAAATTCATCTTTATTTATAAAAACTGGGGTCTTACAACAAATTATTGCTTTTAGTGATAAAATTATTTACAATGAATTTTATTGTATCACTAATTATTTGTGACGAATTTCATTTTGTCATTAAAGTTACGTTTGTTTGTAAGGATTATACTTTACATTAAATTATTAATCACAAATGTCTTGTTTGTTTTCAAATTTAAACTTGAGAGTTTTAGTCTAGAGATTATAAAATGAGTTAATATAAGAGACTATTTAATACTATGTTCAACCAGATATCATAATTTCATAATTATAATCCCATAAATTATAATCTTTGTAAATAAATACGGCCTAAACGTATTATTTGTGTCGTTGAATATGTATTGTAAAAATTGAAGAATAAACATAATGGAGGGGATAATCAGTCCATTTCTTAGGCTCACCTTTATTGAGCTCACCCCGAGCTCACCCTGCAATTTTTTTTTTATAAAAAAAACATAACTAATAAAAAATGTATAATAATTTTTGGAATTGAAATTTTTTTAAAAAAATATTTTGGGTGTGATTTGGGTACATATAACAAAACAGTGTTGTACAGTCTGTACAACACTGTTTTGTTATATGTACCCAAATCACACCCAAAATATTTTTTTTAAAAAAACTTTCAATTCTAAAAATTATTATACATTTTTTATTAGTTGTTTAAAAAAAAGATAGGATGAGCTCGGGGTGAACTCAATAAGGATGAGCCTAAGATCCTTGCTCAAATTTAGTAACTCAATACAAAGTCAAAAATATTACATAATCAAGGGTGAGGGGGAGTAGGAATGAAAAAATAGTACTATATAGATGTGTGTACTAAACCCTAATTACAGCTAATTATTTATTTTTATAAATTTTGATACAAGAGGGAAAAAAGAAGGGATTAGGACTTGATTGACAAAGAAAGCTTTTTTTCATTAAAATAAAGAGGTAGTCATGAATCATGATCATGATAATTGCGGTAAAGTAGGTACGAGTTTTAAACCCATGACGAGCAACTCATAATAATTTTAAGTCTAATAATTAGTATGATTTGAGACAGCTAGTAAAATTGTCAAAAATACTAAACAGTTGCCAGTTGGTGCTGTGATTTAGCAAATACATGGGGCCTGTTCGGGAATGCTTATTTTAAAACGACTTATAAGCTAAAATTTATTATAACTTGTGATTTATAAATAGAAGTATTTGATATTATTTTGATTTATAAATTAAAAATTAAATTAAAAAAATGTGTATATGTGTTTAGTTAAACTTACTTATAAGTTAAAATAAGTTGTAAAGATTAGTAAAATAAAGATACAAGTCTTTACATTTGGTCAAACTTACTTACTTAAAAATGACTTTTAAGTCAAATTTTTTTAAATTTTTTTTTTTACTTTTCAAAAACTACTTATAAATCAATGTATAAGTTAAAAAATAAATCAAAGAATATTTAAATAGGAAAAAACTACTTATAAGTTGGGATGAAATTGATTTCTACATAAAATGATTTACCCAGTGGATTAAGGGTGGGATGAAATTGGTTTCTACATGGAATGATTATGGATTAGGCATTTTTACTTCAATTATTATTCTTTAATTTGACTGTTAATTGAAATTAACACCTTAATTTATATTATTGAGTTGTATAATCACATCAAAATTTAGAGCGATCCGACATTTTGTTTATCATTTGATGAGTTTTTTTTCCTCACAAAATTTTAACAGTTAAACATCTTTTTTTAATTTCTAAGGGTAAAATACTTTTATTGATTATATATTTTGACAAAATTGATATCTATAATTAAGGCAAAACTAATGAAATACACACTGTAGTTGTCATGTTTTACTGATTACGCCATTGAATTTTTAATTTTTTAAATTACCTCACTAAACTAATTATTATTTTGAAATTGGGTCATTCCGTTAAAAAAAATAAACGGACATTAATTTTTTATCTACAAAACTAATGAATTACCCACTCTAGTTGTCACATTTTACTGATTACATTATTGAACTTTTAATTTTTTAAATTATCCCATTAAACTAATTAAAAATGATTATTTTAAATATTTTTAAAAATTATTATTATTTTTAGTAAAAAATATTGGAAACTTTTTTTTTTCCATAAAATGAGTAAAGTTTCATAAATTATAGATTCAAAAAAATTAAAGTGATATTATATTAAATTAATGTCTACTTATGACCCATTCTTAATATTAGAAATTTTAAAAACAAAAACTAAAAATAGAAATTAAAATAAAAAAACAATAAAGGATAAATACAGAAATTGATTAAATTTTTTTAAAAAAAGAAATTAATAAGTTTTATAAATAAATATTATTTTCAAGAAAAAATTGGAAAATTTATATATTTTAAAAAAATGAGTAAAATTTTATAAAATATAGATTCAAAAAAATAAATTTTATTTTCAAAAGAGAAAAATAATTTTTTTTTAAATCAGTAAGGTTTAATAAAACTTTAATTTTTTGAATATATATTTTATGAAACTTTACTCATTTTATGGAAAGAATTAAAGTTTCTAACATTTTTTTTATTGAAAATAATAATTATTTTTAAAAATATTTAAAATAATCATTTTTAATTAGTTTAATGGGATAATTTGAAAACTTAAAAGTTCAATGGTGTAATCAGTAAAACGTGTCAACTACAGTGAGTAATTCTTTAGTTTTGTTGATAAAAAATTAACGGCAGTTTATTTTTTCTAACGGAATGACCTAATTTTAAAATAATAATTAGTTTAGTTGGGTAATTTAAAAATTAAAAATTTAATTGTGTAATCAATAAAACATGTCAAGTACGATGGGTATTTTATTAGTTTTGCCCTATAATTAAGTACTTCCTCCGTCTCTAAAAAATGAGTAAAGTACAATTTACACACATTAAAAAAAGTACATGTAGATAAAAAAGTGTAAAAACTTTTAAATTTATCTTTAGTGACTCAACAAGATTATATAAAGTGATGAGTACTTTTTTATACTAATGGACTCCACTAAATAATTAAGGTTGTAAACGAGCCAAACAGTTCGGACTCGATTCGGACTCAACTCGGAAAAATACGAGCGAGACTTAGATTTATGAATAATATGATCTAAATCTAAGCATAAAAAATAGTTCGAATGGAAATATGAGTAGAATCTGGGTAATGTTATATGTGACGCCCCCAAAATAGGTATACATCACCCATTCTAAGTCGCCAAATACATGGTACAAAACTTAAATACAAACTTCATTTATACAATACGACAAAACGTAGTTGAGAGTTTTAACACGAATATTGTCTCGTAGACAGTATTCAAACTCAAATAAGTCCTCATTACAATTATTATCATACTATTTTATAAAATAGTAAGGAGCACTACAACCACCCTCTCGGACCGTCACTCCATTCTCCGACTAGTCCTGGCTACATTCTCATTTCCTGAATAGAACAATGAAAGCAAAAGGGTGAGCTCAGTTAGCCCACTAAGAAATATTATAACTATGATAATGCAGAATAAATTATTGTTAGCCTTCAACAGTGTTAAACTGATAGAATATAATAAACAACAAGTTTAACAGAAGCGGAACAAGCAATCCATTAGAAGAGTCAAGTAGAGCATGATATCTACTATTTTCTATGATTTAAAAAGTTTATCATAAATTTTATCACTGAGACTCAGCTCAATAAATAATCCATATCATTGAATTATACATGCCCTACGGGCCAAAGAGATTCATTAGTATCACATCCACGAATTATCCATGCACTACGGGTCAAGGATATTCGTGTTATCACCAATGGTCATGATCATGCCAACAACTGTCCATCAATGCACTACGAGCCAATGATGACATTTACCACATCATTTATAACATTATAGGTCATGATTATACCGAATAATCCATGTCCATAATTATACCAATCAACAGTCCATCTATGCACTTACAGTCCAAAGATGACTTTATCACAATATAAGCATGAGGATGATGACAATGATATAAGAATTTAATTAAATGAGAGCAATGATAAATTTTAAAGATTATAATTTAATTTATTCAGAATTCAATAATTGTCCAAATTGTCAACATGATACTGCTTTGTGGAGTAAAATTCAAGATATTATATATTGTATCAAAAATGATTTGGACCGAAAAGAAATCAATTTTTGTCATGAATAGTATCCCGGGTGAATAGTGCTTGAGTGAATAGTATCCCGTCATGAAAAGATTAAAAATTATCAAGAATGCTCAGAATAATATATCCATGAAAAGATATTAGATGAAATGCAAATTTTAAAGATATTCTACTAATTTCATGGAGTATAGAATCAATACTTTAACAAAATGAGTATAGAATTCAGAAACCCTAATTCGGTGTATAAAATCCTAAATTGGGAACTTAATGGCGTAAGTGTAAATAATTATAAGATTAGTTAGGGTAAAACTTAATTAATTAGCGAACCCTAATTTCAAATTTAAAAAAATTTATTTTTCTATTAGAAACCCTAATTCGTGGGTTATAAACCCTAATGACAATTTTGACTCTAATTGCTAAATTAGCGATTTTAATTAGGAAATGCTAATCCTAATTAGCAATATTTAAATTATGATTAAGAAATTTTAATATAATTAGAAAATCATAATTATAATTTAGAAATGTTAATTTTCTATTTTTAAAACCTAAATTGGAAAATTCAGAAAATTAAATTGCAAACCCTAAGGGTTTCAAACCCTATAACCTAAGGTTTTCTAAACCCTAAACCCTAACCCAAACCCTAAATCCTAAACCCTAAAGGTTTGACCAATTCCTAGTATGCCATTAAATTAAAAGGAAAAGGACCAAAATGCCCTTTTCTTAAAACTTAAGCAAAAGATACCGACAATTTTGGTGACTCACTACTCTAATGTTTATCCCATGTGCCTTAAATCATACAAGATCAGATTTGGGCCAGCTAGCAACTTCTTGGTTCATTGAATCCAAAGATTAAAACTAAAACTAAAGAAAAGTAAGTTACTTTACTCTTCATATTATCCAAGACCCTCTCTCTCTAAAATTCGGGAATGGGTAGTGAGAGATAGTGAGATACAAAGCCATGTTAGCCTCTTAGTTCACCAATATCACATCCAGGGATCAGAATCAAATATCAAAAGCATAAAAGGTATAAAAACCCTAAAATTTCAAAATCTTGTGATCCATGTTATTTGTTATGATTTGTTGTTTTAAGTTGTGTTAGAATGTGTCACTTAATGATCTGGGTTGCTGTATAGTGAATCCATAACATCAAAGTTCTCGAAATAATCATTTTAAGAAATCTGGGAAAAAGTTTAAAAAGTGGCCTGACAGTCATATGTCAGAGGCCTTAGATTTCTCTGTGTTAATGGTTAGTTCTGTTTTATGTTATAGATATATTCTTTGTAGTAAGGTATTTGATCTGAAACTAGGAACAGGGCCAGACCATGTATATATTGCATGATAGGACCGGTCAAAGTTTGTTGACCGAACACGAAACTTAGAATCTGGATAACCCAGAATTTCCAGTTTGGTCGGACAACCTTTTGATGGCCTCTGATCTTGCTTCTGTTAAGCTATCTGGCCATGTTGTTGTAATATAGCTGTAGACTGATATACTGACTATCGATTCATGCTTTTAAACTACTTAGATACATAGTAGGATCAAAATTATGAAAGGTCAAACCACCTTTGACCTTTATGCCGGAAGGAGATTCTGGGTAACCCATAATCTTCAAGACCTGTTTTCTGACTACCAGTTTAACCGGCTTAAATCTGTCTTGTGTGATGTTTTTGTTATGATCTAGCATTATGAAATTGTACTATGACATCATGACTACATGTAGGGACCATTAGATATCACAAAACAAACCCAGATTCCAAGTTATAAGGTTTCAAAGTAGGGCCTAACAACTGTTCTTCATTTCTGGGTCATTTCTGGAAAACCCAGAAATGAAGAACAGCTCTGACGTGATGTTCTAGAACCTAGATCTCTCATGTATGATATGTTATGGACATGAAATTGATTAATGATGGTAGAATTACAATTATACTACAATCCAAACACTTTTATATGCCCAGAAAACCTTAGGATCATAGATCAAATGATGGTCAAACCACCAACCTCGAACAGTGACATGCGTTTTCTGGGCAGCTCAAGAACAGCCTCAAGAACACCTATAGCGATGAGTCTGTCGCTATAGAGCCCTTTAGCGACGATTTCATTAATTTTGTAATTATTATTTTCCAGAAATTATTTAAAAATAGATAAAAATGATTTTTAATTATTAAAAATACATAATAAATTCTGAAAAATTATTTTAAATTCTAAAAATTAGTTTTAATTATTTAAAGTATATTCCATAAATATTTAATATTTTTGGAATATAATTGGTATTTATCTATTTAATTATAATATTAAATAAATAATTTAAAAATAATTTTAATACATGAAAAATCATGAAAAATAATATTATGGTATAAGAAAATATTTTAAGTTATTTTTAGTGACTTTTTATATTTTGTGATGAATTTCATTAATTAATTAATATTAATGATAATTAGTTTATTTAATAAATACATTAAATAAATTATGGAAAATAGAATTAATGATTTATAAATCATATAAAAATGATTTAAGTGTTATAAAAATATTTGAAGTTATAAAATATAACTTTTGATATTTTGTCATGAAAATATTAATATTTTAATATTAAAATCAATTATCAAATAATGAATTTAAGTGTTTAAAAATTATATAAATATGATTTTAAGGTATTAAAATACTTTAATATATTATAAATATAATATAATATTATGATATGTATTTCATTAATATTTGATAATAAATAAATATTAATGATAAAGGAATATTGTCGTATTTAATTCATTTAAATACAATTCTAATGATTGAAAATTCACGATAAATAGTAATAATTATTTACGAAAAATATTTTGACTGATAATAAATTATCTGAGTTAATTGTTAAGTGTTTATTCATAAAAGTTGGGGTCTTACATTATACTCGACTCGTTTAAGATTCAAACTACTCGAATTCTTGATTGTGATTCGATACATACTCGATTGATACATTTTCGATTAGATACTCGATACATTCTCTTATAATATATACAAAATTATATCAAATTAGTATAAATAATAATTATTATTTTGTTTTGTTTTTTATTTTAATTGTAATTTTTTATTTGTAAAGTGTAAAAGTAATTATATTTTCTCATTTCTAAGTAAAATAACAAATTTAATTTATAATTATATTTATTATAAAGTTAGTTATTATGTAGAGACTCGAATTTGAGTTTGAATTTAAAACTCGCAAGTAGTTTGAATAATTGTCGATCCTAGTCGGATCGAATTCGAGTAATAAATATTCGAGTCGAGTCGAGTCGAATCTGAGTAGAATTTTTCAAATACAATTCAAATTCGAGTATGAATTTGACGTTTCGAGCCGGATTCAACCAAATCTTTATTCGCTTCAGTTCAACTAGTTTACACCCTTATAATAATATATTTGCTCTTCACTTCTGTCATCTTTTTGGGGATATTTTTTTTTTTACATTTAATCATCTTTTGAGGACAGAGAGTAATTTTTTTTGAATGCCCCAACTACGGAGGGATATTAATACAAGAACAATGGATCATTAAAAAAATCTCAACAAACCCTCAAAAACAATATTAAGTGAAAGGTCAATAATAATCTAGAAATGAGTTTGAATAGATTATTACCAATTAAAAATTTCTTGGCCTTTTTTAATTAATTATTTAATGTACAATTAATTAATATGCGGAAGAATTAAATAGAGACAATTCAATCACACATAACACATATATTTAACTGGTTCACAACATACATCAATGATATGTTATTACTTCCAGTCCCAAGATTTTCAGGAATTTTAACTTTTCCTACACCTATTTTTCTTGGATAGTAGCACCCCGCTATTTCCTCAAATGAGATGTACATGTTCCTTGAGTTCAATTATATTTTATAATCCTATTTTGAAATAAGAAGTACGCTCCTCACCTCACAAGCACATAGAGACCCAATTAATTGTTCATCTCTCTACGACTCTGGTCTTAATTTTAGGATAAGTCTATTTTTTCTGAGATATATAAAATAAACTAACTCATACAAAATCCTTTTCAATAAAAAAAGTTTGTTTTGAAATATGTTTCTTCACATAAACAGGTGTGTGTGTGTGTGTGCGTGTGTATATATATATATATATATATATAGGAAAAAATGTGTGTACACAGCTGTGTATTACACAGTAGACTATAGCGACGATTTTTTGTGCTATAGCGACAGTTTCACCCGTCGTCATATCTATTCTGGGCTATGGCGACAGTTAACCGTCGCTATAACCCAAAAAATCTGTCGTCCTAGGCCTACTGTGTAATACACAGCTGTGTATATACATATAGCCCATATATATATATATATATATATATATATATATATATATATATATATATATATATATATATATATATATATATTTCAATGCAAGTTTATAAAGGATTATTTATTTTATAAATATAGAGTGTGCTTCTATAGTAAATAGATGTATATTTCAATTCACGTATATAAAAATTTAAATACCTTTTATATGATAGAAAAATGCTTCTTAATAAGCAGATATAATATTTTTAGTTTGAATATAAAATTTGTGTTCTTTTATATTAGTGAAAAATTCTTCTTTTTAAAGAAATATATAATTGATTATCAATTATAAAAGTTTGAAAACTTTTGTGTGAAATGAATGCTTCTTATTTAAGCAGTTATATTTAATGATAGTTGAGTATATAAAAGCTAAAAAATTTATATAATATCACAAGTATATATAAATAATTAATTAAAAGCAAATACTTACAGTTTAAATAATATCAGGTATACGTGATTTTAATCAATAATATCAATACTCGAAACAATTATATAATCATAAATATATATTGAATACTTTATATATATATATATATATATATATATATATATATATATATATATATATGTAGTTATGTAGTGAACTTCACTATAATATTTATATAAATATTTTCAAGAGCTCATTGGTTCGATATTTGTTCGGGTGTAATCTGACGACCCCTATATGGGTCGAATGTCTTGTTTGTGAAGGATTTGTTGAGCTCAATGGGCCAAAGCCAATAAAGGAATCGGTGGTGTTCGGGGTCGGGCGACCGAGTCCTTTGGGCCAGGGTGTAAGACCCCAACTTTTATGAATAAATATTAATTTTCTCTAAATATTATTTTGAATATTATGGTGTGAATTTGATATTATTTATAGTTGTGGGTACTATTACAAATTTTGAAAAGTAAGCAAGTTGTCATAAAATATTTGATTGGTCGGAGAATATTTATTTTATCATAAAATATTCGTATGACGGTACAATCATCGGTGGACCCCACACCAGAATTACTGTCGGAGTGAGAAAATGACAGGAATAACTTTTATAAAAATAACGGCGAAAGTTTTACCGTTAACTATTGAAATACACGACGATAAAAATAAAGTAATACACGTGGTTGCATAATAGCACACGGTATTTGATGCTTATATGAGAAGTCACTCAGTTATACTCAATTATTACTACAATAATTGCTGCATAGTATCTCACATTATTGATTCAATTATTGTCATAGTATCATCTGCACAATATTTTATATTATTAAATCAATAATTAAGACGTCAAAGTTATTCATATTATTATTTTCATTATTGACAATGTCTAGAAAGTTCTGTCGAAGAAAGGAGTTTGGTCACCTAATTGCGCGCCAATAAGAGAAATCCTTATCGGAAAGTCTCATCTTTCCTGTGAATGATCTAGTTGTTAATGTTGCAAGTTATTATATTATTGATGAATAATTATTGTTGAAAAATGTGTTTTGTTGAAGCCAAGTGAATTTGAGATAAATAGAGGGGATTTTTATACGTTATTTATTGTAAGTTTGACGTATTATTTGGACTCCCACTTACCCATTTTTTCAAAATCATCAATAGAAGTTATTTCAATTTATTTTATTACTTATATATATATATTATAAATTTTGTTTATTATAAAATAGAATA
This sequence comes from Panax japonicus, assembly GCA_020205505.1. Classification (NCBI taxonomy): domain Eukaryota; kingdom Viridiplantae; phylum Streptophyta; class Magnoliopsida; order Apiales; family Araliaceae; genus Panax; species Panax japonicus. The sequence continues at coordinate 29,866,492 of CM035111.1, forward strand.
TATTATATTTTATTTTAATAGTACTGCATAATGTGTGCATAGTGCTGCATAGTAAAATTAATTTTTTTTAAAAAGTTTCAGATTCGGCGCCCGTGAAATTAGTCTAAAATCCTACTATGCGTCCGTGATATTTTTTCTAAATAGTATCCTTCCATTTTTCTATAAATAAGATGCTTAGTTTAGAATTGAAAATCACACCAGAATCAGAGAATTCTTCTTCTATAATATTGAGCGTATTTATTTAGTGTTTAAAGAAGCTTTGAGTGTAGAAAACAGTTCAAGTTTTCTTCAAGAATATTGTGACGAACGAGATTTTTGTAATTTCATTTTAATATTTCTTGAATTAAATAAATATTTTCAATGATTTAATTATTAGATTAAATAATTAATTGATGCAATTGTGGTAGATTAATTTAATTATATGTGTTACATTTATTAAATTAATGTGGAGAATTTTTATTATCGAAGTATGTCATTATGTGAGCTTATTGTATTAAAAGAAATATTTAATAAGCCTAATGTTATTTTAATTAATTTATGTATTAATTTAGAGATTTAATAATTTGACATTATTATTAAATGAGAAATTACTTATGTGACTATGTGAATTTATGAGAAATTATTATATTTTATTTAAAGTAAATTAAATAAAATATTGGATTTATTTTATAAGGAGTGTGACATTATTTTTAACTATATGATAAAAGATTTTATTAAAATAAAGGGTTTTGAAACCTAGTATGCTAGCCAAACATGGCCTTAAAGGGAGTTGGGGGCAGTTAGCCCATGACTAGGTAACTGACCACCAACGCGTCAGTTGTCCTTATTTAGTTTACATCTTCTTCCTTCTTCTTCATTATTTACCTAAGTCTAGAAAGCATAACAGAGAGAGATACAGAGAAAGAGTTGAGAATTTAGAGATTGTTAAGAGAATTGTGAGAGTCATCTGAGAAGGAATTAATCTTCTATTAATTCTACGCTTGGGTAATCCCTTTAACCCAATTCATTTCTACGTCATTTAGTGTTATAAAATATGGCTCTCTAATTTCTATAAAATTCTCTGTGGTTGGAAAGTGTATTGACTATGTGGTTATATACGTGATTTTATGTCATAGTAGCATGTTTAATATATATTGTATATGATTCTATATCATAAGTTTCATAATATGATGACTTGTTATTTCAAAAATTTACAAAGTACGTTATATGACCATATGGCCATATACGTAACTTTAATATGTCAACCATAAATGGTTTTGTAAAATTTATACTTGTATATGATTATGCATGCTAAAACGAACAAAACGAAACTTGAATGGTTGGATTTGGCCTTATAACGAATCCGTAGTATTAAATTCCATGTTTGTGTTCAAGAAAATCAAGAACAGTATAATTTGCATATTTTGATTCTATAATTATATGTTTTAATGGGTTAAAATCACTCTTTAAGTGTTGGATAATGATTATATACGAATTCTAACTTGTGGGTATAATTAAATTCGTGTAGTAATAATTTAGTTGGAGTTTTTTGGCTATGTTCTGCAATTTTCGCGAATTGCAGAATAATTTCTGGTTCGCCGCAGTGCCAGTCTCGTGCCTTAACACCCACGCTGTAGCGCTATGGCACCACAACGTAAAGAGTCTGGCCGCAGCGCCATCGCGCCGCAGCGTCGAGTACCAGTACAACAGTGGCGTCGCAGCGCCACTCTCCAGAAAGTCCAGAAATGAATTATTTTTAAATGTTCAAGTCTAGCAATGTGATAACAACTTGATTTAAAGAACATAGAGATATGTTAGAAGTATAATGAGATATTAAATAGATGCTTAGCATGTAAATAATAAAATTACATGTGGACTGAATTATTAAATGAATAGTTAGCTTAATATTCGTGAAGTGTTCATTATATGACAATGAATGTGATAAATTGACTAAGTATAGTCATAATTTGAGTTAGACAAAAAGAAAGAACGTTTGATGATTAGTTAAGTTATAATTAACTGGTATTGTGAATGTAAATGGTATGTAGGATTAAATTCAAGGAACAGTGTTTAATTAAAGTGTAATCTACGCACGAGGCAAGTTTCCTACCCCTACTTGTTATCATTGTTCAAGTTTATTAATTACCTTGAGTAAATTCTCATTACTATTATTCAAGTTTGAATTGTTATATTAAAGATTTATTATCCTTTTAAAGTATGAAATTGTTATATAATATTTGTTCTATTGTATACTTCTTGAAATTATTATTCAATTTGAATATCATTATTATTGAACCTTGTTAGACTAGTGAACCTTATTGATTCGACTAGTCCATAGTTGATGAACGTTCTAAATTTTAGAACCCTTATTGAATTATCCAAACCAAGCTTCCTTTGGTGCGGACTCAAATGTCAAACTGAGATGAACAACCCTGCGAAGGGATTTACTTATGCGTTAGCGTTAAGATATTGTGCACAGTATGGTACTAAGGGCTAATCCCCCTAAGTACGAGTAGAAAGGTCCATAGTCTTATGACTGCTAAAGGTTTCAAGTATAACCCCTTATAACCTAGGACATAGTTCAAGGTCTTATGACCCTCAGAAATCTTTTGATTCTTGTTTTCATTCTTGATTCAAAAGTTGAGCTTTTATTTCAGAAGTCTTTGATTCCCTCGCATGTTATTATACATTGTTATTTCATTATTTTATTTGTGGGCAATCATGCTCACTCTTGCTTATAATAACATTGCAGTTAAGAACGAAAGAACCGATGAGCCTTCTACTAGTAAAGGCAAGGGCAAGATTAACAAATGTTGAAGACTTGTATTTATGAGATGTTAAATTTATGTGTTAAGACTTGATGTTGTTTAAAACTTATTGTTTATGTTTCAACACAGATGTTTAAGGTTAGCTTAACCTGGGATTGTATTATTATTCGGATGTTGTAACCCCTTAAGGGGAAGATTTTATTTCTATCTATTGCATGGTTTGCTTTATTATGGGTAGATAGATAGATGATATTTTTACAGTGAACACCAAATCCCGTGGAATTGAAGTATCCGGATTTGGGGGTGTCACAAGTTGGTATCAAAGCTATAGGTTATGAACCTTAGGTGAGGGAACAACCTTAGGTAGTAGCCTTATAGGAAGAACATAGTGATTGGAAACTCTTATCGAGTTCTAAGAAATGAATTTCTGTAATTCATTGAAGATAATAAAAGATTTTATGTGCTTATGTGTTAAATTATGTGCTCACTAATACGATATAGTAACTAAAACTCAAAATTTTGTTGTCAGAATGTCTGACGTTGGAGGAACTAGTCGAGCTGGGGTGGAGGAACCCCGAATACCCATAGTACCTACAGAGGAGGAGCCAGAGACATTCATGTTGTTAGGGAACAATTGGTACAGAGGGAGTCATCTTACTGATCACCGTTGTTGGTCAAGAGCATTAACCTGAGACTGATCCTGAGGAGGATCCTCAGGAGGAATTTGACGAGGAAGAGGAGGAAGAGGAGTTTCCACAGCACTCCATTGATGCCAAGATTTACGACACATTATTCGACTGTAACATGGAGTTATGAGATGAGGTGCAGGATCTGACTGAGCGGGCTATTATTCAGCAGATTACACTAGAATAGAAGGAGAGGAGATTTTGACTCTTCACTCACGTCTGAGAAATGTAGAATGGGATTTGGTCCATGAGAAGGGTCAAACCGAAGATAAGACCGCAGAGATAGAAAAGTTGAAGAAGGATCTGAAAGAGAGCTCAGAGAGGCTTGCCATAGCAGAGGAGGGCTGGGTAAGAGAGTCACGCCGTGCTGATCTTGCGGAAGAGGATGGTCGTGCAAAAAGGTAAAGCTTGGAGAGACATACTCCACACTTAATCATGCAGTGGATGAGGCCCAGGATCGAGTTTTGAGGTACCCCATCCAGTTTGAAGGACTTCGTCATATATGCTGGATTGCAGGACGATGTCTCGCATCATGGAAGAAGAGCGTAGCAAGGCTATTAAGTGCCTTGACAGACAATGATAGTATTAGTTTAATTATGTGAAAACTATTTGGTAGTTAATGATGTAAATTCTGATGTGTTTATAAACAAGGGAATATTTTGATGTTTTAAATCCTGTAGATTCTCTTATGATGTTAAAACTTTTGAATTGAATGAAATGTCAAAGTTTATTTAAATTGATGTGTTAAGTGAATTATGATTAAATGTTCTAGCTAAGACTTAAATGTTTAAGGAATTGAATAAAGACCTAATAAGCGTATATTTTTAACAGAAATATGCTGCCTAGAAGAAGACAACAATGTCAACCAGCTCAGGAAGAGTCAACAAATAACAACAATTATGCCAATGCTAATCCCGTGCAGCAGTTGGTTAACTTATTGACTGGAGCAATGAATAATCAACCTCAAGCTTCACCAAATACTACGTTTAAAGATTTCAAAGCGGTGGGACTGCCAGAGTTTAAAGGTTCCATGAACCCGATCGAGGCTCAAACGTGGGTTATGGAGATGGAGAATTTTTCGACGTCACTAGGGTTAGAGAAGACCAGAAGACCGCTTTTGTAACGTTTATACTGAAGTCTGAAGCTAGCTATTGGTGGCAAGCAAACAAAATTCGAGGAGGTGAAGGTGTAATTACTTGGGAGAGATTTAAAGAGATGTTTTTTCGAGATGTACTTCCCAACCAGCTCACAGAACCAGACGGAGGTTCAATTTCTAGAATTGTAGCAGGGAAATATGAGCGTACCTGATTATGTGGCTAGATTCAACGAATTAGCGAGGTTCGCCCCGTATCAAGTACACACAGACGAGAGAAAAGACAGAAGATTCGAACAAGGACTAAAGCCTTTGGTATACAATAAAGTATCAATGTTTAAGATAAAAACTTTTGCTGGAGTACTGGAAAAGGCCATCCTCACTGAAGGTGGAAGCGATGCGGTGACCAAGTACAATCAAGATCAGAAGAAGAAGAAGAAGAGTGAAGGTGAAGAAATAACAATACTAGTGGAAGTGGCACAGGAGGTGGTGATTTTAATCATAAGAAAAGGTGGAATGAAAACTCATCATCAGGGAATCAACAAGGAAGTCAGAAGAAAAGAATCGAAGGATGCCTGACCTGCGGGAAAGCTCATCTGGGGGTTTGTATGAAGGGAAAAAGAGTGTGCTATAATTGTGGTCAGGAAGGCCACATAGCACCTACCTATCCTAACCCAAAGAAGGGTGCTTGTTTCACTTGTGGTTCAAAGGACCATCTGGCAAGAGACTGTCCTAAGAAGGGATCGGGAGGGTCAGGATCAGGAGGAAACCGGGGAAACAACAGTGGAAATGCCTTAACTATTCACCGGACCAACCTGCAACAAACCGATCCGACCAGCCAAGACTTTCAACATAACGGTGCAGGATGCAGTTCAGTCTCGGGATGTGGTGTCAGGTATCATTCCGATCAATAAAATTAATGCTTATGTTTTATTTGATTCGGGTGCTACTTGTTCCTTTATATCCAATAACTTTGCTAAGAATTTAGATTTGCCTTGGGATGAATTGGATTACCCCATGAACATAGAAATTGCGAATAGAGAAATAATCCCTGTTAAGTACGTACATAAGAACTGTAGAGTGGATATTAAGGGTAATATCATGAATGTAGACCTTATCCCTATTCGACTTGGGGAATTTGACGTTATATTAGGAATGGATTGGTTATTCAATTATGAGGTTATAATTGATTGCCAAAAGAAGAGTATTAACCTTATGACTCCGTCAAAGGTTGTGTTTTATGGTAGCAAGTCGCCTAGACAAGCGAGTTATCTGACGATGATGCAGGCCAGGAAGTTATTAAGACAAGGCTGTGTAGGATACTTAGCTTACATAGTCGACAGTTGAAAAAGAGAATCCGAAGGTAGAAGAAATACTGATTGTGAGGGTCTTCGTCGACGTATTTCCATACGATTTGCCAGGACTTCCACCTAGAAAGAGAGGTAGATTTCGTGATCGATTTGGCGCCCGGAACTACTCCAATATCAAAGGCACCATAACGAATGGCACCAGTAGAGATGAAAGAATTAATGGTACAACTACAAGAATTACTGGACAAGAAGTACATTCAACCGAGCAGTATCACCTGTGGGGAGCGCCGGTGTTATTTATGAAAAAGAAGGACGAATCGATGTGGCTCTGCATTGACTATAGAGAACTGAATAAGGTCACGATTAAGAACAGATATCCATTACCGAAGGAGCGACGACCTGTTTGATCAATTGAAGGGAGCGAGATACTTTTCCAAGACAGACTTGAGAAGCGGTTATCATCAACTGAAGGTGAGGCCAGAGGATGTACCGAAGACAGCGTTCAAAACATGATATGGTCACTACGAATTTTTAGTAATGTCGTTTGGTCTTACGAACGCTCCTGCAACATTTATGGGACTAATGAATGGTGTGTTCAAGCCGTTTTTGGACAAGTTCGTAGTGGTATTTATAGACGACATTTTGGTTTATTCGAAAACCAAAGAAGAACATGAAGAGCATTTGAGATTAACATTGGAAGTATTGAGAAGGGAAAAGTTGTATGCCAAGTTTTCGAAATGCGAATTTTAGATTGAACGAGTGCAATTTCTTGGGCACGTGATCGATAAAAATGGAATTTCGGTAGATCCATCAAAAGTTGAAGCCGTGATTAACTGGGATCAGCCGAGGACGCCGTTGGAAGTACGAAGTTTTCTTGGATTGGTAGGATATTATAGAAGATTCATTCAAGACTTTTCCAAGATCGCAACTCTATTAATGAATTTAACTCGAAAAGCTGTGAAAGTTGTTTGGACGGAGAAGTGTGAGGAAAGCTTTCAAGAATTGAAGAAGAGGTTGAGTACAGCACCTGTGTTGTCTCTTCCGGACGATACAGAAAATTTTGTTGTTTATAGTGATGCGTCGCATAAAGGACTTGGCTGTGTGCTAATGCAAAATGACAAAGTCATTGCGTATGCATCACGATAATTGAAGGATTACGAGAAGGGATATCCGACCCATGACTTGGAGTTATCTACAGTTGTTTTTGATTTGAAAATTTGGAGGCACTATTTCTACGAGGAGAAGTGTGAAATATATACGGACCACAAGAGTCTGAAATATATTTTCACACAGAAGGATTTGAATATGCGTCAAAGAAGATGGTTGGAATTAATTAAGGATTATGACTGTGAGATTTTATACCATCCGAGTAAAGCAAATGTGGTTGTATACGCCTTAAGTAGAAAAGGTCGTGAGAAATTGATGATGTTGACTGCTTAGGAGGAGCTAATTGCAGAAATGGAGAAACTGGAATTGGAAGTAAAGTATCCTATGGAAATTGATGAGAAGCTATTTCAGATGCAATCTGGTACAACCCTACTGAATAAAGTTAAGGAGGCTCAGCTTCAGGACTGAAGAATGTAAAAAAGTGACAAAGAATATATCTGAAGGAACTGAACTGAGATTCAAAATGGATAAGGAAGGAATACTGAGATTTGAAAACAGAGTTTGGGTACCGCCAGTCGCAGAGATTAAGGAAGACATTTTGAGCGAGGCTCATAGCTCACGATATTCGATTCACCTGGTAGTACCAAAATGTACCAAGATCTTCGACAACATTTCTGGTGGCCAAATTTAAAACGTGATGTTTCATAATGTGTTGCCAAATGTCTAACCTATCAAAACTGAAGGCAGAACATCAGAGACCGAGTGGATTGCTACAACCATTGGAGATCCCAGAATAGAAATGTGAACATATTACAATGGACTTCGTGGTTGGCCTTCCGACAACTCAGAAAGGCTATAACGCAGTATGGGTTATCGTTGACCGACTGACGAAATCCGCACACTTCCTTCCGATCAAAATTAGATTCAACTTAGATCAGTTGGCGAGAATATACGTAAAAGAGATTGTTTCGAGGCACGGAGTGCCGGTGTCAATTGTTTCTGATAGAGATCCGCGCTTTACATCGAATTTCTGGAAACGTCTTAAGGAATGCATGGGTACGCAATTGTGAATGAGTATATCATACCACCCTCAAACAATGGACAGAGCAAAAGAATGATTTAGACATTAGAAGATATGCTAAGAACCTGTGTGATGGACTTTAAAGGAAATTGGGATGATCACCTACCGTTAGTAGAGTTCGGCTACAACAACAGTTACCACGCTAGTATAGGCATACCGCCTTATGAAACGTTATACGAAAGAATGTACAGAACCCAACTTTATTGGGATGAAGTTGGCGAAAGAAAATTGCTAGGGCCAGAATTGGTACAGCAGACAGCAGAAATAGTCAAAGTGATTCGAGCACGACTAGTAACAACTCAAGATAGACAGAAGAAATATGCCGATCCATATCATAAAAATGTTGAGTTTGAATTGGGTAGTTATGTATTCTTGAAGGTCTCTCCCTGAAAAGGGAAGATCGGGTTTGGAAAGAAAGAGAAATTGAGCCCAAGATTCATTGGACCATTTGAAGTACTGAGAAGAATCGGAGAAGTTGCGTATGAGGTAGCCCTACCTCCAGCACTCGAGAATGTTCACAACGTCTTTCACGTTTCTGTATTACGACCCTACAAAGCCAATTACAAGCATGTAATTGAATACGATCCCCTACATTTTGTCAAAGACTTATCTTATAAAGAAATTCCTGTTCAAATTGTCGACCGAAAAGAACAAGTTCTCAGAAATAAAGTAATACCTTCTGTTAAGGTAATTTGGAGGAACCACAACGCTGAAGAAGCTACGTGGGAACTTGAAGAGAATATGATGAATAATTACCCTCATTTATTTACTTAAATTATGTGTAAGCGATTCTGGGGATAAAATCTTTGTAAGGGGGAGAGAATGTAACGGGTCGAATTTATTGAGTCATGATTCTGGGGACAGAATCCTTTTAAGGGGGAAAGATGCTGACGAACGAGATTTTTGTAATTTAATTTTAATATTTATTGAATTAAATAAATATTTTCAATGATTTAATTATTAGATTAAATAATTAATTGATGCAATTGTGGTAGATTAATTTAATTATTTGTGTTACATTTATTAAATTAATGTGGAAATTTTTATTATCGAAGTATGACATTATGTGAGCTTATTGTATTAAAAGAAATATTTAATAAGCCTAATATTATTTTAATTAATTTATGTATTAATTAGAGATTTAATAGTTTGACATTATTATTAAAGGAGAAATTAATTATGTGACTATGTGAATTTATGAGAAACTATTATATTTTATTTAAAGTAAATTAAATAAAATATTGGATTTATTTTATAAGGAGTGTGACATTATTTTTAACTATATGATAAAAGGTTTTATTAAAATAAAGGGTTTTGAAACCTAGTATGCTAGCCAAACATGGCCCTAAAGGGAGTTGGGGGCAGTTAAGCCATGACTAGGTAACTAACCACCAACGCGTCAGTTGTCCTTATTTAGTTTACGTCTTCTTCCTTCTTTTTCATTATTTGTCCAAGTCTAGAAAGCATAACAGAGAGAGATACAGAGAAAGAGTTGAGAATTCAGAGACTGTTAAGAGGATTGCGAGAGTCATCTGAGAAGAATTCATCTTCTATTAATTCTACGATTGGTTAATCCCTTTAACCCAATTTCTTTCTACGTCATTTAGTGTTATAAAATATAGCTCTCCAATTTCTGTAAAATTCTCTGTGGTTGGAAAGTGTATTGACTATGTGGTTATATACGTGATTTTATGTCATAGTAGCATGTTTAATATATATTGTATATGATTCCATATCATAAGTTTTGTAATATGATGACTTGTTATTTCAAAAATTTACAAAGTACGTTATATGACCATATGGTCATATACGTAACTTTAATATGTCAACCATAAATGGTTTTGTAAAATTTATACTTGTACATGATTATGCATGCTAAAACGAACAAAACGAAACTTGAATGGTTGGATTTGGCATTATAACGAATCCGTAATATTAAATTCCATGTTTGTGTTCAAGAACATCAAGAATAGTACAATTTGCATATTTTGATTCTGTAATTATATGTTTTAATGGGTTAAAATCACTCTTTAAGTGTTGGGTAATGATTATATACGGATTCTAACATGTGAGTATGATTAAATTCGTGTAGTAATAATTTAGTTGGAGTTTTTTGGCTGTGTTCTACAATTTTTCGCAAATTGCAGAACAGTTTCTGGTTCACCACATCGCGGCGCCAGTCTCGTGCCTTAACACCCGCGCCACAACGCCAAGAGTCCGGCTGCAGCGCCGAGTACCAGTACAACAGTGGCGCCGCAGCGCCACTCTCCAGAAAGTATTCGTGGAATTGTTCATTATATGACAATGAATGTGATAAATTGACTAAGTATAGTCATAATTCGAGTTAGACAAAAATAATGAACGTTTGATGATTAGTTAAGTTATAATTAACTGGTATTGTGAATGTAAATGGTATGTAGGATTAAATTCAAGGAACGTGTTTAATTAAAGTGTAATCTACGCACGAAGCAAGTTTCCTACCCCTACTTGTTATCATTGTTCAAGTTTATTAATTACTTTGAGTAAATTCTCATTACTATTATTCAATTTTGAATTGTTATATTAAAGATTTATTATCCTTTCAAAGTATGAAATTTTTATAGAATATTTGTTCTATTGTATACTTCTTGAAATTATTATTCAATTTGAATATCATTATTGTTGAACCTTGTTAGACTAGTGAACCTTATTGATTCGACTAGTCCATAGTTGAATGAACATTCTAAATTTCAGAACCCTTATTGAATTATCCAAACCAAACTTCCTTTGGTGCGGACTCGAATGTCAAACTAAGATGAACAATCTTGCGAAGGGATTTACTTATGCGTTAGCGTTAAGATATTGTGCACAGTATGGTACTAAGGGTTGATCCCCCTAAGTACGAGTAGAAAGGTCCATAGTCTTATGACTGTTAAAGGTTTCAAGTATAACCCCTTATAACCTAGGACATAGTTCAAGGTCTTATGACCCTCAGAAATCTTTTGATTCTTGTTTTCATTCTTGATTCAAAAGTTGAGCTTTTATTTAAGACTTATTGTTTATGTTTCCGCACAGATGTTTAAGGTTAGCTTAACCTGGGATTGTATTATTATTCGGATGTTGTAACCCCTTAAGGGGAAGATTTTATTTCTATCTATTGCATGGTTTGCTTTTATTATGGGTAGATAGATAGATGATAATTGTACAATGAACACCAAATCCCGTGGAATCGAAGTACCCAGATTTGGGGGTGTCACAAATATCCCCACCCTACCAGTCAGAAATACTCTCATTTTAAGGTAATGGGTATTATTTTTGTTCAATATTCGTAAGAAATAATATTTTCTTCCATACTCTGTAGTATGTAACATTCGCCTTTCCGGGATGATAAAGAATCTCACAGTCATAGTCTTTAATCAACTCCAGCCATATTATCTGTCACATATTCAAATCCTTTTGTGTAAAGATATACTTCAGAATCTTATGGTCTGTATATATCTCACACCTCTCTCTGTAAAGATAGTGCCTCCAAATCTTCAGATCAAACACCACCGCAGCCAACTCCAAATTATGAGTCGGATATCCTGTGACAACCCGAGAATTTGGACAATTTATGAAAATCATAATTTATTTATTTAAGGTTCAATATTAGGACCTAGACAGGAAATAAGTGTATGGAATTGGCAGTTATGTAATGAAATTTTAAGAATTTCAAAAGTTTTGAACAAAACTTGAATTATGTGATAGACTGTAAGTGATAGTCTAGTAATGAGGTATAAGATTATGGTAGATTTAAAATTCTTTTGAAGAATTATCAGGGATAAGTATCGAAGTGAATACTAGTCGGTATATTTAGTTACATATGTGAACCGTAATGATTTAAGATCAAGGATTGATTAGATAAGTTATAACTTTAACAAACCCTAAAGTTATGTTAATCATATGTTTATTAAGTGAGAAAAATCCAACGTTCAGTTCGAAAACCCTAACGTCTAATAAGAAACTCTAGAAATCGGTTCTGGAAACCCTAGTTTCTGTTCCGGGAATCCGAAACCCTAAATTCATGATATGAATATGGTGATTAAGTTAGAAAACTCTAGCGATATGTTCAGAAACCCTAATTTCAGTATCGAGAATTTAAACCCTAATTTGGGAATCCTAATGCGAAGTATTAAACCCTAAGGGTTAAAAAGTTGTGTGTAAGGAATATGAACATTATGTGATGGTTTATCTTTGTTTATTATATAAACAAACAAAAGAAACTAGTGTAACCCTAATTATATAGTAGGAATGAAGGATTTAATAACTTAAGGGTTATGGGAAAAGAGAATTGTGGTATTTAGAATACTTACTAATTCTAGGAGATTTATTCTATATATCTCAAATGATTAATTTTATAACCTAATTATAGCAAGTCTAATTGGGTTAAAGAAATAAATGTTCATGAGCAAGGATTGGTGTTTTAATGGAGAAGTGAAAACCCTAATTAAATGAATTGGGTTGGATGAGAATTTAAGGTAGATGATTATGTATATTTTATAGCCCAAGTGTTGGCGAATGATATTGGTTAGAGGCCAAGCAATACAGTAAAGGAATAACCCAACTTTTAGCCAAGTGTGAGAGGAATTTTTGAACGTTTGTTAAATCAAATAAGCGTTTAGTAAATAAAGCAAGACTTGGAGCATTCTAAGGCCACATGGCCGGTTGCAAGAGAGAAAAGAGGGGGAATGAATGTGGATTGTTCACTTTAGTTGGTGAACCAACTCCTTCCATGTGTCATTTTTTTTGATTGTCCAACATGTTTGTTAAAAATTGCAAGCAACATCTTGGTGGTTAATGAGAGAAGGAAAAAGAGAATGAGTGGAGAATTGGCAAGGTATGATCGGATTCTTGGGAGAGAAAAGGAGAAGGATGGTGATAGTGTAATATAGATATATCTAATATATCTTATTTTGTTTCTCTTTCATCTCTTTTATTTTCTAACCAAATGAACCAAAGAGAGAGAGAGAGAGAGTGAGAAGGGAGGCTTCGGCTACTTCAAGAGAAGAAGGAGAGGAGATTTTGGTTTTCATACAATCAAGATCCATCTCATCTTTGAAGGGAGAAAGGAAATCAAGCAAAGGTATAGGAAAAAAATGTCTACTTATGTAATATAATTTCCTTTGTGTTTTGATTTGATTTTTGACAACTTGAAGTTGTGATCTTGAGGCTTAAAACCTTAGATCTATGTGTATATAAGTGTTTAATATGTAGATCCAACTCTTTTGTAGATCAAAAGTTAGATCTAAAGAGTGGAATGGAAGCTAGGTTTTTCAAAGGATAGAAAACCTAAAATTCTCTTAGCTTTGATTTTGTTTGATGCTTGTTTGATGAAATAAGAAACTTTGTTTCTAAACTCAAAAGCCATGTATATACATGTTGATGAGTGTATCATGTTTAGATCTAACCATATTGGGTGTTGATTTTTGTTGGAATCAAAGGAAGAGAAAAATGGAAATTTTCCGGAAAAGTTAAACTTTTAAAAAGTGTGATCAAGCTTTTGGATCTTTGAAATCTATGATGGATATTTGTGATTTATGTTATTGGGATGCTAGATATATGTGTTAAGGGTAAAATTCCTTTGGAATTACTCAAAAAGGTTGAATATTGAACAAGTTATGGGATTTCTCCCAAACTACACAAAGTTAAGAAAACTGTTAAAAGGACAGTTTTGTAACAGCCACTTCCGGGCTAAATTCCGGGAGCTTAACATGTCCAAATATGGATTGTAATAGATGAAAAATGTAGTTCAGAAAGATACGAACCCAACAAAATTGACGGATCATTAATCGGAGTTATAGATTTCATTCTATTTAAGTTTTGGTGAAGGACTCCAAAACTGTCAAATGACAAAATGTTACTGCCCAAAATTTTCCGGGGGCTGTTTCGGACATTTATTTAATGACAATAATTCTAGGCTTTTGGGAAATAAAAATATATGGTATTATGTAGCTCGTGTCCAAAAATGAGCTAATTCCGAGTTAAAACGACCAAGTTATAACCATTACAATTTTTGTAATTTTTCGACGGAAATCGCTATAATCGGAGTTCTACATCTCCGATTGCCACGAAATTTAAAATGGAGCATCACGTTAACATATATAATGTTATGCCAAGAGATGGGAATGTTTGGAGTTAAGCACGAGGTATCTAATTTCTTAAGCTACGCACTAGAATTAATTTGTGAAAAATACCAAAGGAAGTTAGAAAATTATGGAAAAATAATTTTTGTGCATGAAATACATGTATATGTGTTTGACCAAAGGATAGGAGAATAATAAACTGATTTGGTATTTTGGTGATACGAATTTAGAATACAGCTTGCTGGATTGAAAAGAAGTTGACTGAATTGATGGATTGGTGAATCCAGGTTGCTGAATTAGAAATTTGGTTGCTAGATTTAGAATTCAGGTTGCTGGATTAGTATTTAACTTACTAGATGTTAACGAATAACTTATGAAATGAAAAAGCGAGTGTGAAATCATATAAATGTGATTCTATGGCATGGTTAAGTGCTTAAGCAGAGTTTAACTAAACTTAAACTCGAGTGTTGACCGACTAGACCGTCGGGATGTTAAAATTGTGTCAGTTTCAACTCAAACTTAATAGTCTAACTGATACTAAGTCTTATGCTAATTATAGACTGATATGGTTATGTGGTAATGTGTTTAGGTTATCCTGTATATAAATATAACAGTATTATATTGTGATGATATTATTCTAATATTGGAGATTTATATTACTAATATTAGGTCTTCGGGTAAAACGTTATAAATTGTGTTGCGGTAATCAACGGTTCAGGCAAGTTTCTTTTACTTAACTCTAATAAGAGTAGTTTCTTCAAGCTTATGGTTAATCATTGCTGATTGCCATGAAATTTATACTCAGTATATCTTGCATGTATAAGTCAGGTATGAAAGGCTGATCACCTTCATTACCAGTTGGTTCAGAAATGTTTGTTCATGTATAATACTTGTTCAGTCAAAAATTTGTTCGTGCTAGTTCTCAATTATATTGATGAATTATAGCAAGCCCATTATTCATACTCTTCAATCATAATATATCATTATATTGTTGTATATAAACTTGTTGGGCAACTTTCATGCTCACCCTTGCTATATCATGATAAACATTGCAGATAAAGTGAATGCGTTCGGATTACAAGAAAAGGTTAATGTCAAGTTCAGCTTGGGATAAAATGTGCGGCTAGTTTGTAATAGTTTATTTTGATAAATATTGTTGTGTAATAGATACTTTATGAATTGTGTATTAAGTTAAGGTTACTCGACCTTGGGGAATAGTGTGTAATATATTGTATAAACAATTTATGTTTATATCTTCCGTAAATAGTGATAGAAATAGTATACCGGATCCGAGGTGAATTGGGACCTGGATTCGGGGATGTCACAGTTGGTATCAGAGCTGTTGGTTATGAAGCTTAGGTAGGAATACCTGAGACCAATAACCGCAGTGATTAGGATAAGACTAACTCACATAGAGTTAGTTGGTCGGTAAGATTCTAAGACGAATCTCGGTAAGTTGTTAAGATACAGAGTTCCCTAACTCTGATAATAAAGTTGAACAGTAATGGTGAATAGATCGAGTCTAAAAGACTGAAAGTGCAGGGATAGGTGATCGTAAAACAAAATGATCATAGGCATAGAAATAAATCGTAATATATACGATAAGATCACCCCGTGATATGATAAGGTTATGATGTGGGAAAAGAATCAATCTGATGATTGAAAAGTTTACAGCAAGATGCTGTGTATCAGTTGTACTATGAAATTATACTATGAAAACTCATGAAAGAGTTATGAATTGTAAATACGGATTAAATAAAATTCGTATGGAGTAAGTGTGGAGCTAGAATTATGTGGGATTTTAATTGAGGACTCGTGTCAGTCGCTGAGTTGTATGATTCCTTGTATGGGCGGGGAATTTGTACTTGGTTCTAGAAACACTTAGCTTCCTGGTCGATGTAGTGGTTAGGTTGACCAATTCTTTGTATGGGCGGGGAATTGTCAGCTTAGCTTTCTATATTGATTAGTGGCTGAGTTTGGTTTGACAACCACTTAGTTTCTGGCACGGATAATCATTGAAATGTTTGTGTCGCGCTATTTTCTATATGCGTGTTAAGAGGGTGATTCCTTTCTCATGTGTATGATAGATAGATAGGTCATAGTTAGAGAATATAAGGTTAAGTACGAGTTCTTAAAATTCATACGAATGGACGCCAAAGGTCTGTCTAGGAAAGTTCGTGAACTCATATGATTGTGGCAATTTATGGACTCATAAGTGTGGTTTTATGAACTGGGTATAGTTATGTGTGAATGGAGTATTGAAGATAATAGGAACAGATAGAATGTTTAAGCAAATGATTTGAAATATCAAAATTTGTTTTTAATTATCACTCATGTACCATGTAACCTGGTGCAGAGTTGATAAAACTGTGATGGAGTTGTAAATACATGAATACTTAATGTGAATTTGATCTTTGCTCGCGTTTTGAGTATCTTTAATAGATACCCGAGAAATTTGAGTATATATCAAAGTAAATCTTTGATAGATACCCGAGAAGTTTGAGTATCTTTGATAGATACCTGAGAAATTTGAGTATATATCAAAGTAAATCTTTGATAGATACCCGAGAAGTTTGAGTATCTTTGATAGATACCCGAGAAGTTTGAGTATCTTTGATAGATATCCGAGAAGTTTGAGTATCTTTGATAGATACCCGAGAAAATAAGTTCAAGATCTTGTGTGATCGCTTAGTATAAATGGTGTAAGGTGCACGGTGTAAGGTGTAAGGTGAATTTCGGGGACGAAATTCTTAGAAGGAGGGGTGAATGTGACAACCCGAGAATTTGGACAATTTATGAAAATCATAATTTATTTCTTTAAGGTTCAATATTAGGACCTAGACAGGAAATAAGTGTATGGAATTGGCAGTTATGTAATGAAATTTTAAGAATTTCAAAAGTTTTGAACAAAACTTGAATTATGTGATAGACTGTAAGTGATAGTCTAGTAATGAGGTATAAGATTATGGTAGATTTAAAATTCTTTTGAAGAATTATCAGGGATAAGTATCGAAGTGAATACTAGTCGGTATATTTAGTTACATATGTGAACCGTAATGATTTAAGATCAAGGATTGATCAGATAAGTTATAACTTTAGCAAACCCTAAAGTTATGTTAATCATATGTTTATTAAGTTAGAAAAATCCAACGTTCAGTTCGAAAACCCTAACGTCTAATAAGAAACTCTAGAAATCGGTTCTGGAAACCCTAGTTTCTGTTCCGGGAATTCGAAACCCTAAATTCATGATATGAATATGGTGATTAAGTTAGAAAACTCTAGTGATATGTTCAGAAATCCTAATTTCAGTATCGAGAATTTAAACCCTAATTTGGGAATCCTAATGCGAAGTATTAAACACTAAGGGTTAAAAAGTTGTGTGTAAGGAATATGAACATTATGTGATGGTTTATCTTTGTTTATTATATAAACAAACAAAAGAAACTAGTGTAACCCTAATTATATATTAGGAATGAAGGATTTAATAACTTAAGGGTTATGGGAAAATAGAATTGTGGTATTTAGAATACTTACTAATTCTAGGAGATTTATTCTATATATCTCAAATGATTAATTTTATAACCTAATTATAGCAAGTCTAATTAGGTTAAGGAAATAAATGTTCATGAGCAAGGATTGGTGTTTTAATGGAGAAGTGAAAACCCTAATTAAATGAATTGGGTTGGATGAGAATTTAAGGTAGATGATTATGTATATTTTATAGCCCAAGTGTTGGCGAATGATATTGGTTAGAGGCCAAGCAATACAGTAAAGGAATAACCCAACTTTTAGCCAAGTGTGAGAGGAATTTTTGGACGTTTGTTAAATCAAATAAGCGTTTAGTAAATAAAGCAAGACTTGGAGCATTCTAAGGCCACATGGCCGGTTGCAAGAGAGAAAAGAGGGGGAATGAATGTGGATTGTTCACTTTAGTTGGTGAACCAACTCCTTCCATGTGTCATTTTTTTTGATTGTCCAACATGTTTGTTAAAAATTGCAAGCAACATCTTGGTGGTTAATGAGAGAAGGAAAAAGAGAATGAGTGGAGAATTGGCAAGGTATGATTGGATTCTTGGGAGAGAAAAGAAGAAGGATGGTGATAGTGTAATATAGATATATCTAATATATCTTATTTTGTTTCTTTTTCATCTCTTTTATTTTCTAACCAAATGAACCAAAGAGAGAGAGAGAGAGAGAGAGAGAGTGAGAAGGGAGGCTTCGGCTACTTCAAGAGAAGAAGGAGAGGAGATTTTGGTTTTCATACAATCAAGATCCATCTCATCTTTGAAGGGAGAAAGGAAATCAAGCAAAGGTATAGAAAAAAAATGTCTACTTATGTAATATAATTTCCTTTGTGTTTTGATTTGATTTTTGACAACTTGAAGTTGTGATCTTGAGGCTTAAAACCTTAGATCTATGTGTATATAAGTATTTAATATGTAGATCCAACTCTTTTGTAGATCAAAAGTTAGATCTAAAGAGTGGAATGGAAGCTAGGTTTTTCAAAGGATAGAAAACCTAAAATTCTCTTAGCTTTGATTTTGTTTGATGCTTGTTTGATGAAATAAGAAACTTTGTTTCTAAACTCAAAATACATGTATATACATGTTGATGAGTGTATCATGTTTAGATCTAACAATATTGGGTGTTGATTTTTGTTGGAATCAAAGGAAGAGAAAAATGGAAATTTTCCGGAAAAGTTAAACTTTTAAAAAGTGTGATCAAGCTTTTGGATCTTTGAAATCTATGATGGATATTTGTGATTTATGTTATTGGGATGCTAGATATATGTGTTAAGGGTAAAATCCCTTTGGAATTACTCAAAAAGGTTGAATATTAAACAAGTTATGGGATTTCTCCCAAACTACACAAAGTTAAGAAAACTGTTAAAAAGACAGTTTTGTAACAGCCACTTCCGGGCTAAATTCCGGGAGCTTAACATGTCAAAATATGGATTGTGATAGATGAAAACTGTAGTTGAGAAAGATACGAACCCAACAAAATTGACGGATCATTAATCGGAGTTATAGATTTCATTCTATTTAAGTTTTGGTGAAGGACTCCAAAACTGTCAAATGACAAAAAGTTGCTGCCCAAAATTTTCTGGGGGCTGTTTCGGACATTTATTTAATGAGAAAAATTCTAGGCTTTTGGGAAATAAAATATATGGTATTATGTAGCTCGTGTCCAAAAATGAGCCAATTCCGAGTTAAAACGACCAAGTTATGACCATTACAATTTTTGTGATTTTCCGACGGAAATCGCTATAAACGGAGTTCTACAACTCTGATTGTCACGAAATTTAAAATGGAGCATCACGTTAACATATATAATGTTAAGTGATGGGAATGTTTGGAGTTAAGCACGAGGTATCTAATTTCTTAAGCTACACACTAGAATTAATTTTTGAAAAATACCAAAGGAAGTTAGAAAATTATGGAAAAATAATTTTTGTGCATGAAATACATGTATATGTGTTTGACCAAAGGATAGGAGAATAATAAACTGATTTGGTATTTTGGTGATACGAATTTAGAATACAGCTTGCTGGATTGAAAAGAAGTTGACTGAATTGATGGATTGGTGAATCCAGGTTGCTGAATTAGAAATTTGGTTGCTAGATTTAGAATCCAGGTTGCTGGATTAGTATTTAACTTACTAGATGTTAACGAATAACTTATGAAATGAAAAAGCGAGTGTTAAATCATATAAATGTGATTCTATGGCATGGTTAAGTGCTTAAGCAGAGTTTAACTAAACTTAAACTCGAGTGTTGACAGACTAGACCGTCGGGATGTTAAAATTGTGTCAGTTTCAACTCAAACTTAATAGTCTAACTGATACTAAGTCTTATGTTAATTATAGACTGATATGATTATGTGGTAATGTGTTTAGGTTATGCTGTATATAAATATAACAGTATTATATTGTGATGATATTATTCTAATATTGGAGATTTATATTACTAATATTAGGTCTTCGGGTAAAACGTTATAAATTGTGTTGCGGTAATCAACGGTTCAGGCAAGTTTCTTTTACTTAACTCTAATAAGAGTAGTTTCTTCAAGCTTATGGTTAATCATTGCTGATTGCCATGAAATTTGTACTCAGTACATCTTGCATGTATAAGTCAGGTATGAAAGGCTGATCACCTTCATTACCAGTTGGTTCAGAAATGTTTGTTCATGTATAATACTTGTTCAGTCAAAAATTTGTTCGTGCTAGTTCTCAATTATATTGATGAATTATAGCAAGCCCATTATTCATACTCTTCAATCATGATATATCGTTATATTGTTGTATATAAACTTGCTGGGCAACTTTCATGCTCACCCTTGCTATATCATGATAAACATTGCAGATAAAGTGAATGCGTTCGGATTACAAGAAAAGGTTAATGTCAAGTTCAGCTTGGGATAAAATGTGCGGCTAGTTTGTAATAGTTTATTTTGATAAATATTGTTGTGTAATAGATACTTTATGAATTGTGTATTAAGTTAAGGTTACTCGACCTTGGGGAATAGTGTGTAATATATTGTATAAACAATTTATGTTTATATCTTCCGCAAATAGTGATAGAAATAGTATACCGGATCCGAGGTGATTTGGGACCTGGATTCGGGGATACTACATATCCTTTCTCGTAATCCTTCAATTAACGCGATGCATACGCAAATAACTCTGTCGTTATGCATAAGCACACAACCTAGTCCTTTATGCGATGCGTCACTATATACCACAAAATTCCTTGTATCATCAGGCAATGATAACATAGGTGTTGAACTCAATTTCTTCTTTAATTCTTGAAAACTTTCTTCACACTTCTCCGTCCAAACAAACTTAATTGCCTCCCCAGTTAAATTTGTCAACGGAGTTGCGATCTTAGAAAAATCTTGAAAAAAATGCCTATAGTAACCCGCTAAT
Organism: Panax japonicus; assembly: GCA_020205505.1. NCBI lineage: Eukaryota > Viridiplantae > Streptophyta > Magnoliopsida > Apiales > Araliaceae > Panax > Panax japonicus. The sequence goes on from CM035111.1 coordinate 29,887,541, forward strand.
CCCAAGAAACTTCTTACTTCCGACGGTGTCTTTGGCTGATCCCAATTTATTACAGCTTCAACTTTTGATGGATCTATCGAGATTTCGTCCTTATCAATAATTTGCACAAGAAACTGCACATGTTCTAACCAAAACTCATATTTTGAAAATTTAGCACACAACTTTTCTCTTCTTAACGTCTCCAACGTCATTCTTAAGTGTTCAACGTGCTCCTCCTTGGTCTTAGAATACACTTATATATCATCAATAAACACCACTAAAAATTTATCTAAGAAAGGTTTAAACACCATGTTCATTAAATCATAAACACTGCAGGTGCATTGGTTAAATTAAATGACATAACCAGAAACTCGTAATGACCATACCGAGTTCTGAATGCCATTTTTGGTACATTCTCCTTCCTTACCTTCAACTGATGATATCCACTTCTTAAATCTATCTTCAAAAAGTATTTAACTCCCTTCAGTTAATCAAACAAGTCATCGATTCTCGGTAACAGATACTTATTTTTAATCGTAACCTTATTCAATTCTTTGTAATCAATGTAGAGCCGCATTGATCCTTCTTTGTTCTTGACAAATAACACCGGCGCTCCCCACGGTGATACACTCGGATGGATATACTTCTTGTCTAGTAATTCCTGCTGCTACACCATCAGCTCTTTCATCTCTACTGGGGCCATTCTATACGGGGCTTTAGATATCGGAGTCGTTCCTAGCGCTAAATCAATTATGAACTCAATCTCTTTACCGTGCGGAAGTCCAAGCAAATCATCTGTAAATACATCTGAAAAATCTCTAATGACAAGTATCTCTTCTAATTCCACAGTCTTCTTCTAAGAATCAACTATGTACGCAAAGTATCCTACACATCTTTGTCTCAATAATTTTTTGGCTTGTATTATCGTCAGACAACTCGCTTGTCTAGGCACCTTGCTGCCATAAAACACCACCTTTGACGGAGTCATAAGGTTAACACATTTCTTTTGGCAATCAATTACTGCCCCATAATTGAATAACTAATCCATTTCCAGTATAACATCAAATTCTCCAAGTTTAATCGGTATCAAATTTACCATCATCTCGTGACCCTTTATAACCACTCTATAATTCTTGTATACGAACAAAACAGGAATCACTTCCCTATTTGCAATCTCTATGCTTAAAGGAAAATCTATTTCTTCATGTGTCAAATCTAAGTTCTGAGCAAAATCATCTGATATAAATGAATAATTAGCACCCGAATCAAATAACACATAAGCATTAATACCATTAATCGGAATGATACCTGACACCACATCCTTTGATTGCACAACATCTTGCACGGTCATATTGAAAGTTCAAGCAGTAGGTCGATTTGATTCCACTGGCCCAGTGATAGTCAACGTACCACCGTTGTTGCTTCCCTTGCCTCCACTTGCACCTCCCGTTGTCTTTCTAGAGCAATAACGAGCCATATGATCCTTCGACCCACAAGTGAAATAGGCTCCCTTCTTCGGGCTAAAGCAATTTGTCGCATGGTGACCCTCCTGGCCATAATTAAAACACACTCACTTACACTTCAGACACACACCAATGTGGTTCTTCCCGCAAGTAGTAAAAGCTTCAAACTTCTTCTTTTGCCTGACTTCCTTACTGTCCTCCTGCATTCGAATATTCATTCACTTTCTCTTCTGGATATTACTTCCACTATTGCTTCCACCAACCTTGTTTTCATTCCATTTTATCTCTTCTTCTATTCTTGATTATACTTGGTTAAGGCATCGCTTCCACCTTCTGCGATAATTGCCTTTTCTAGTACTATCGCAAACGTATTTAGTTGAAACATTGAAACCTTGCTATATAGCCAGGGCTTCAACCCCTGTTCAAACCATCTCACCTTACGCTCATTTGTATTGACTTGGTATGGAGAAAACCTTGCCAACTCATTAAACCTCGATGTATACTTTGGCACAAACATGGTTCCTTGCTTTAGTTCCAAAAATTGAACTTACATCTGGTTCTGGGAACTCGTCAAAAAGTACATCTCGAAAAAAAAATTCTTTGAACCTATCCCACACTATAATTCCATGTCCCCCACGAACCTTATTCGTCTGCCACCAATAACTAGCTTCAGACTTCAATATAAATGTTGCGAAGGCAGTAGTCTGATCCTCATTGACCCTGGCAATGTCGAAAACTTTTTCTATTTCCATGAACCAGGTTTGGGCTTCAACTGGATTCATAGACCCTTAAAACTTCGGCAGTCCAACTTCTTTGAAGTTCTTGAAAATCGTGACTTGAGTTTGCGGCTGATTCCCATGTGCTCCTGTTAACAAGGTCACTAGCTGTTGAACCGGGTTCGCGTTGGCCTCGTTATTGTTATTGTTAGTAGACCCCTCAAGAGGTGGTTGTTGGTGTGGTTGTCTTCTTCTAGGAGGCATTTTCTATTTAAGATATACACTTATTAGATCACCACTCTGTTTCTTATATATTCAAGGTTTAGTTGAAATATTCTATGATTAAAGCTTAACACATAACTTTTCAATAAACTTCGATATTTTTTTCATTCATAGCTTCCAAAATATAGTAAAGATATCATTTCTGCTATAAACATCAACTTTCCTGAACTTGAAAAGTTTCAGGATTACATACTCATCTTACCCCATTATTTATCTCAAAATATAGGATTTACATTTTATTTAACACATATTCAATCACATAACTTATTACTTTTCTTATTTTGGCATATTAAGACTTCGAGAAGCTTCTCTCTTCTTCCATGATACAAAACATTATTCTACAATCCATCATATACCATGGCAAGTCTTCAAATTGAACAGGATAATAAAAGACTCGGTCTTGGGACCCGATTAATCGCAGAATGAAAAGCATAATCCATTTCATTCATCTTGGCCTTCTTCGTCTGTACTTTATCTTCAGCACAATATGCAGTATGAGTAGCCTTAATCCAAGCGTATTCTGGTCTCGCACGATTAGCTGACTCCTCCTTCAAATCATCTTTTAGCATCTCTTCATTTTTCATCTTTTCATTCTTAGCAAACAGCTCCTCTTGATGACCCTCTTTGTGAACTAGGTTCCATTCCGTGTTCTGAAGACGTGCATCGAGTTCGAGAATCTCCACATCCTTCTGCTCTATATTAGCCTGATGCATATCAGCCAGCTCCTTCAGCTCCTCAACCTCAGCCTGTAATTCTATATTACGATCATATAGTTCATCATACATCCCAGCTGTAATAGAGTTTGGTGGAAACTCCACAGGATTCTCTTCCTCATCCTCCACCTCAATATCCTCAGATTCCTCCTCCTCCTCAAGATCAGACACATGCTCATTCCCTTATCCTTCATCAGCGACCAACAGAGAAGGCTCCCTCTGGATCAACTGCTACCGAACAACATAGACATCTCGGGGTTCCTCATCTCTAAGTACCTGAGGTATCTCTTCCCTAGCTTGACTGGATCCTTCAACGTTAGACATCCTGACAACAAAATAATTTTAAGTTTTATTTATTACTGTGACACTCTTCAATACTCGCGAGCACATAAGTTATTAACACATAAACACATAAAGTTTTTTATCATTTTGTTTTATCTTCAATGAATTCCTCAATTCATTCCTTAGAACTCGATAACACTTTATCACCACCATATTTTCTATCTTCTTAAAGATTACTTCCTAAGGTTTTCCCAACCTAAGGTTCATAACCTAAATCTTTAAAACCAACTTGTGACACCCCCAAATCCGGGTACTTCATTCCCATAGAATTTGGTGCTCACTATCCAAAATAATTACATCTAAATACCCTATAATAAAAAATAAAGACTTAAATTCAACAACTTAAATAATAATCCTCCCCATTAAAGGGTTACATCATCTTAAAATGAATCCCGGGTAATCTAACCTTAAATTATTACATAAGTTTGTGAAATACATCATAAAATTAAACATGTCTCATAACGTAGATTCAATTAAGAAAAATCAAATAAGTCTTCATCATTTGGACATCTCGCCCTTGCCTTTGTTAGAAGATGACTCATCAACTTTCTCAACTTTAGCTGCAATGTTAATTGCAAGAGTGAGCAAACAATTGCTCATTGATATAATGATGAAAATAACAATAATTTAAGAGTAAGAAATGAATACTGAATAATAGGGAACTTGTTCTTCGAATGAAGAATAGAAAACAAGTTTGAGAGTTATATCTGAGGGTCTTAAGACCATGAACTATGTCCCAGGTTGTTAAGTATTTCTACCTTAACCTTTAACAGTCGTTAGACTGTACAGACCTTTTCTTTCGTTCTTAGGGGGATCATCCCTTTGTACCATGTATTGTGCACAAACATCTAAACACTAACGCGTATATAATCCCTTATATTAGGGTTATTCATCTCAGTTTGACTTAGGATTCTCGCACTAAAGAAGGTTTAGTTTGGATTAACTTTAACAATGGTTCTAGAATTTTAGAACGTTTATCAATTGTGGACTAGTCATTTCGATAATGGTTCACTAGCCATTCGAAGTAAGATATAATAACTAGGTATTGAGTAACAATGTTTAAGATAAGAATAAATCATAACAATATATAGTTAAATGAAACATTGTATATTCAATAGGCTATCTTCAAAGGAATTAGAAAGTCTCGTACGAAATAATGAACATCTTAAGTTTTGAATTAATAAGAAACAATGATTATAAACTCGCTTTGTATGAACAAAAAACTTGAGCCATCTTAATCAAACTATATCGAATTCAAATTAGGAAACTTGGTTCGCAAAGAGTAAGATTTAGATGCTTGCATAACAATAATAAACAAGATAAGATAAAGATCTTGCTTTTCATAAAGAAATAAGGTTTTGGAACTTGGCTCATGTATAAGCAACTTAATTATAACACACGTTCGCCAAATACCCTATGTATACCATGAAATTTGCAATATTGATTAGTTAAACTAACAATAACCCTATAGGTTTAAATTTTCATTCAAGTTCATCTCGTTATTCTATATCATATTCCAATCACCAACACCATTTACAGGTCTAAACCATAAATCTGGTAAAGTATCTTCACGCTTAATTAACATCTCAAGACTTAATAAACTATAAGTTAAAGTTTTCTAAGTCATTACCTTTTCCTCCTAAAATCATCAAATACATGTTTACAATCTATATTAGAACCTCATTACACATTATCATGCATCTTAGACTAGTTTAGGTCAACACACTATGGGCAGAAGGAAAAAAAACAAACTATTTTTGTTCAGCTTATGGCGCGGCCATTTTAGGCCTTCGTACCAGCGCGGCCGCGCTGGTGCACTATCCCAGATTCTAGAAACTATTTCTGCTATGATCCAAACTAAAACTCCCAAAACTTCACAGAACCAGCAACACATATATACCAGAAATTGTAATCTTAATAAAACTAACACCAATCATGCATATCAAGACTCCAACAGTATAAACATCTTACACAACTAATTTTTAAAGGATTAAAACCATGTTTTTACTAGTTTCATTCATATTTCAACATATTTAGCGAATTAAATCACCAAATCCTCTTTTCATAACTAAATCAGTCCATTACACATGCATTATTTTTGTTTCTTGACATATTAACACAATCCATAACCAATTTATAGATTACCATATAATTCAAACATAAATTTCAACTCTAAAATCAACCTTTTAATACATATTCAACCAAAATCAACTTCTTCTTCTTAAACATGACTACTGATGAATAGGTTTTCAACCTATGATTTATGTTCGTTTAGCTTGTTATATTGTTAGCTTTTGGTACTTTCATGTTACTTTTGATGGGTTTTGTGCTTGATTGTAGGATAATCCATGTGCCTATTAGAAGTTTCTAGCAATCTCTGGAGTTTCTGGCTACCTAGCGTGGACCGCACTATGATGAGTATTGGAGTAGTGCGGGGCGCGCTAGATCGTGAAATTCTCATGGGGCGGTAGCGCATGCCGCGCTGTCTAAGAGTACTACCTATCGCGGGGCGCGCTGCGTCGGCATAAATTCTGGGCGAAATGTAATTTTGTGCTGGAAGTTGGGTATTGTGGGGAGTTATTAATTCTTTATGTAATGTGATCATACTAGGATTGTGGGATGGTTGTTAGATCATTTTGCGGGAGTCTTTGACTAGTGGTTGTTGATATTGAAAAGGATTTAGATTTCTATTGAACTTTCTATGTGATGAGTTAGAGTTGGATTAGGATTGTGGTATGTAGCTGAGTTGAAGCTACTCTTATGCAGTGTGGAAAAAAAGATAGGAGGCATTCAGACACACTTCGAGAACAAAATTACTGATGAGTTAGAGTTGATTTGTAATTGGGATGATGTTTCCATTATTTATTCAGTATTTTATTCATTAGCTATGAACTAAATTACTTATTAGGCTTATAATTGATCTTTAAGTGGAACGATGATTATGTAACCTTGGTTTTCAGTTTAGTAAGCTATTATGCAATTTATCTATATTAATTTGAGCTTGAATTTATGAATTGCCTAATCAACAATTTTATATGGATTTGTATGAATTCGAGAGATGAAATATGAATCTAGACTTAATGAATTAAGCATATGTTCTTGATTTATGTGAATGAACAAAATCTTGATGTATGTTAGGATAAAGATATGCTTGACATTGCATGTAATCATAAAGAGAACTTGAAATTAAACCTTCTTTGAGTGTAATTCACATAGAGATATAGTGAGTTGGTTGATTAATGTGTTTAACTTAATTCAATCTTAATTGTAGATTTAGGTTAATATGGTGTTAATACATTGAGAGGTGGTTAATACTATTTATGTGTTCTTGGTTAATACCTGACACCACATCTTTTGATTGCACAACATCTTGCACAGTCATGTTGAAAGTTCTGGCTGTGGGTTTGTTTGATGCTGTAGGTCCAGCAATGACCCAAGTAACTCCACTGCGGCCTCCCTTACTTCTTGCTGTTTCTTCCACCTTCCTTGAGGGCATTCACGAGCAAAGTGATCCTTGGATCCGCACGTGAAATATACATTCTTCTTAGGTTGGGTGCAATTTGAGGCGATGTGACCCTCCTGACCACAGTTGAAACATGCACGTTTCCCCATCAAGCACACACCCTTATGAAACCTCCCGCATATAGCACATGATTCAAACTTCCTAAACTGCTGGTTACCCTGCTGGTTTCCAGTAGTCCCATTTCCGTTCCACTTCCTCTTAAAGTTGTTGTTGTTGTTATTGCCATTTCTATTACCTCCGCTACCATTCTTCTCTTCCTACCTCATTCTTCTTCTTCTTCTGCTTCTTCTTCTTCTTCTTTTTATTCTTCTTCTTCTTATTCTTCTTCTTCTTATTCTTGTAAAGTCCCCGAACCCGGATACTTGAAACCCGAATTCGGTACTTCACGATATCATTTCTATGAGCGGAATTCTACTAATAATAATAAAAAAATATATAAAACGATCATTTTACAATACTTATTCATCAGAGTTCATCACCCAAGTACGTAACCTTTAAACATACATTAACAGTCATATTAATAATAACATATATCATAGTCTTCATAATCTTAACTATTACAATTAATAACAACTTCAGTCAACCAGCTATCTTCCCTTTCCCTTTGTTTTTGACAGAACCTTCAGGTTGTTCGCTCTTAACTGAAAATATTTAAATTAGCAAGGATGAGCATTTGAGTGCCCAGCAAGTATTAACAATATATATATATATATATGAACTAAAAGCTTTTAAATGCTTTCTATATACTATTCTTCTACAACCAGGCAACAATTGTGAAGTAATCTATATCAACAATAACTACATAACTATTTCAAATTTTTGAAACTACGTACAGACTATATAAAGGTTTTATATGACATAGTATGAACATTATTTTCATTTTTGAAAAGGTTAAACAGAAAATTCATCTGTAAACCGTCATAACTTACGAACACGGGGGTGATCAGCCCGTTGTGTCCTGCATTGATCAATACTACATTATAAAAATGGTGTTACCATTTACATGATCCGCCTTAGGCGCATAAAAATTTTCCCTGGTAAGGGATGTTCATATTTGTCAGGGTTCCAAGCCAAAGGTTTTATCTTATCCAACAATAATCTATAATTTAACATATATGTATATCAAAGGAATATCAACATGCGATTAAATACTATGATTATCCAAGTGGGGACACTTGTATAATCATTTATAGAAATTAACGAACAGAATACATATATGAATTATCATATACTAACATGCTGATAATCAATAGGCGTATATAATATAGACTTTAATTATCTATACAATAATAATATAAATTTGAAACATTCTTACATATATCCAATGCATAAAGAAAATGCAAAGGTAGGGTACTTGCCTGATGCGCTCCTACAATTTCTTAACTTAATTCTACCCTTTTTATCACAACCTATCATTAAGCAAATCAATCATTCGATTAGAACATTATATCATAACACATACTACTGCATATAGCAGTCAGCACATTCCTAATCACGTTGTCACATAACTTAACGACCATTATATCACAATTAAACAATTTACAAGTCAATCCTATCTAAGTTCAGATCAATTTCTGAAACATGCCTACTTATCGACAGCCTTAATAGATAATAATCGAGTCTAAGACTCTATTCTATATCGAAATATTTAAATAGATAACTTAAACAACAGTCACACTATTTTTCATGACCTCATAATAATTTTAACACAATTATTACCATTTATCATAATTTTTAAAATATCAGAATCATTATTAAATAATTTAAATATCAAACAATTCTGTTAAAATATTAATTTATCATTATCCAAATATTAAAAGTTATGAATTACAACTTAAAATATTTTTAATTCACTTATATCCTTTTTAAATGATTTTTAGATAAATAAAACCATTTTTAAAACTATTTATTTAATATAATAATTAAATAAATTTATTATCATTATTATATCATTAATATTAAATTATTAATGAAATTTATCCTTTAAATATTAAAAGTTACGTCTTGTAACTTAAAATATTTTTAAACACTTTATTCTTATTTAAAATGATTATTTATAATATAAAAATCATTTTTAAACCAAATTATTTAATATAATTATTAAATAACTTTAATATCATTATTAATCATTAATTAATGAAATTAACCTTTAAATATTAAAAGTTATATTTTATAACTTAACATATTCTTAAATATCTTATTATTATTTAAAATGATTTTTAAAATAATAAAATCATTTTTAATTTATTTATTTACTTCATTTAGTAAATAACTTAATTATCATTAATATTAATTTATTAATGAAAATTATCAAATAATATAAAAAGTTATCAAAAATAACTTAAATTATTTTCTCATACCATAATATAATTTAAAATGATTTTTCAAATATTAAAATCATTTTTAAATAATTTATTTAATATTATAATTAAATAAATTAAATACTTTTAATATTCCAAAAATATTAAATATTTATGAAATATATTTAAAATAATTAAAAACTAATTTTTAGAATTTAAAATAATTTTTAATAATTTATTTTATATTTTTAATAATTAAAAACTATTTTTTTCTATTTTTTTATTAATTTCCGAAAAATAAAATGATTTCCGTCGCTAAAGACCACCTATAGCGACAGAACCGTCGCTATAGGTGTTCTTCATGTTCTTCATACCAGCCCAGAACTTCAAACTCAGAACCGAGAGGCCAAGTTTGACCGTGATTAACTCCGTGCGTGCTGTGATTCTGGACTCGATTTTGGTCAGATCGTGTAGTACAATTACAAGACTATAATATACAACAATAATCATGGGTAAAACACATAACACCTGCCAGATCTAGCCGTCTAAACTCGTTGTCAGAGGCTGTTCTTCATTTCTGGGTTTCCCAGAATTGAAGAACAGTCCGACTGACTACTTTTGATCGCCAACAACTTGCTACATGTTATTTGTTTTTGAGATCTAAGAGCTTTAATGTGTAGACCACATGTAGGACTACTTATTCATTACATAAAATAAACCAAACATCAACACATCAATCAAATACAAGCCGATCAACCACTGACATAATCTGTGTTCATAAGTTTTCTGGGTTTTCCAGAAAACAGAAAATATGGATTTCTCTACTACTTTGACCAGCCACAAATTTCAGTATAAGAAATGTTTTAACAATATAAAGGAATGATTCTATAGTCAATATACTAGACTACCACCTAGCTTCAACAAATCAAACAAAACAACAACTACCAGCAAGATCAGAAGCTACAAACATATTGTCAGACACTGAAAACCGTTTCTGGGTTACCCAGAACTCAGACGGTCAAGCTCGGTCAACGTGCTTTGACATTAAATAACTTTTGATCTATTACAGATTTGATCTTGATTCTTTTTACAGATAAAAGACAACATTGCAAGCTACTAATAACAACTTAAAAACAACACAAAATATCATCGAGCAAGGATCTGTGGCCACTGACATTCATTGTCAGGCCACAGAACCAAGCTATTTCGGACATTGTAAATCTTCAATTCTGAGCGTCTAGATGTTATGGATCTAACATCTAGCAACCCAGATTATCACTAGATACTAAAACTAACATATTACAACACTTAAACACAAAATCTAACAACAATTTCTGGATAGATTTTCTAGCTTGAGTTTTATACCTTTCTTGGGTTTGATCTTGATCTAAGCTACTGATTTGATATGGAATTTTGTGGGGCTTGATTTTTGGACTAATATAACACTGATTTTCGTTGGTTTTAGAGAGAGAAAGTCTAAGAGGAGTGTTGGTGAATAAAATAGCAAAATGAGCCATTTTTTCTTTCTTTAATCTTATATACTAGATCTAGGGAATGATTTGCTGAGTTTGCTTGCTGCCACATGTTGCTGGAAATCTGGAAAATATCAAGAGTTGGTGACCAACTCAAATCATAGCAAGATTCACACTCCATCTACTAGCACATGTGCAAAAAGGGCATAACAGTCATTTTATTATTAATTTTTTATGGAACAAAAATGATTTGGACAAAGTATTAGGGTTTAATAACACTAGTATATTTAATCTAGCTAATCTTAGCAATTTAGGGTTTATCAATTCCATTAACTAGGATTTTTAAAAACACAATTAGGGTTTTCTAGTATTTAAAAAAAATACAATTATAATTTAGGTTTATAATTTAATACACTTTAAAGTAACACATAAATTTATATCATAACACAGATATATACAGTATTAAATCTTATACAGTGAAACTAGGGTTTTCGAGTACTATAACACAATTGATCAATTATTATCAGCTCTCGTACATTCAATTCATATTATAACACTTAAAATATTCAAAAATCATAATGTTATTATTATTCGTTATCCAAGACCAAGATTAGGGTCGGTAAAAATATTATTAGGGTTTGGTCATATAATAAAATCGTTCCACACATTAACATTGCACTCATAATCATGCATATTTATAATACTAACAAATAATAATATTATATTATTATTCTCATTCCCTAATAAAAATCCGAAATTAGGGTTTGGATTCTATATCTGATTTATCTTTCATTAATAACTTAATTAACTGAACAAACTTCATTTAATAAAATAATTGTTATAAATATTCTAAAATAATTTCGTAGATTATTTAAATAATAGTAAATTTTATTTTCATAGAAAATAATCAATAAAAACATTTCCAATATGGAAATAATTATTAAAAAAATTATATTTGATAATAAGCAATGATTCTAAAATAAAATCATTTATAATTTTTTTTCATGTAATAAATATTTTTATATTTACCACACAATATCTTGCACGAATCCTCATCCTTAAAAAAAAATTATACACAAAATTTCTTATTTAATTATATAGAAAATATCGGGTTGTCACAATTCTTCTTCTTCTTCTTCTTCTTCTTCTGTTCTTGATTGAATTTTGTCACTGCCTCGCTTCCACCTTCAGCGAGTACAGCCTTCTCCATCACTGCTACAAACGTCTTCAACTGGAACAGGGAAACCCTACTGTACAGCTAGGGCTTCAGTCCCTGTTCGAACCTCTTTGCCTTACGCTCGTCTGTGCTGACCTGATATGGCGCAAACCTCGCTAATTCGTTGAACTTTACGGCATACTCGGATACCGTCATCGTTCCCTGCTTTAGTTCCAAAAACTAAACCTCTAACTGACTCTTAGAACTCTCTGGGAAATAGGTCTCGAAGAATAACTCCTTGAACCTATCCCAGGTCATCACTCTTGGTCCTTCCCGGGTTTTATTGGCCTTCTACCAATAACTAGCTTCTGCTTTCAACATGAATGTTGCAAAAGCAGTCTTTTATTCATCCCCTACTCTAGCGACTTCAAATACTTTCTCTATTTCCATAATCCATGTCTGTGCCTCGACCGGATTCAACGGAATTCAGGTGGTCCAACCGCCTTAAACTCCTTAAACGTTGTGCCTTGGTTTTTAGGTTGATTCTATAACGCTCCTGTTATTAATGTCACTAGTTGTTGGACGAGATTATCTTCAACATCGTTATTGTTAGTTCTCTCATTGGTTCTCTGTCGGGCCGGGGTGGTTCACGTTTGGGAGGCATTTTCTGTTAAAACAAAACATCTATTAGACTATTACTCAACTTCTTTAAGTATTTTCTAAATAACTTGCCTCCATAAAAGAAATAACCACATAACACATAACACTTTGAATAAAATAATAACTTTTATTTATTCATCATTGCTTCGAAAAACATAAAAATAATAGCATCACTGCTATTTACATTCCTTCCCTGAACTACAAAAGTTACAGGACAACATCATCATTCTCATACCCCATGGTTACATAACACTAGGGATTTACACATTACTTAACATTTATTACGTGCATAACAGACACATTTCCTACGATGATCTATTAAGATACTCAGTAGCCTTTCGACGCTCTTCTTCCAGTAACTCGGAACATGGTTCGACGATCTAACACGTATGATGGCAGAGTCTCGAACTGAATTGGATAACCCATGACCCGATCTTGAGCTCGATTGATCACAGGTATTGAATACCTTATCCATCTCTTCCATCTTCATCCTCTTTGCTTGTGCGTCCCTTACTGCTCTTCCAGTTCGTTGATAAGCTTCCTCGTATACATCTTCAGCTCTCGCCCTCTTGGTAGCTTCTTCCTCCAGCTTGTTCTTCAGTTCCAAGACCATCTCAATCAGTTGTTCCTTCTCTCCTCAGTCTGCATCAGCTTCTCTTCAACATTAGTTAGATGATCATCTCAATCCTGGATGTCGTCGTCCTTCTGTGTCATTGCAATCTGTTGTTTAGCCTACTATCTCCTGCAACTCCTCAACTATATCCTGAAGTTACCCACTACGGTTGTAGACTTCATCATACATACGAGCAAGCCATCGAGATTAGTGGAGTTTTCTCCGTCCTCGTCCTCTTCATCCTCATCCTCTGTGGTAACTCAATGGGATCCTCCACATCCATTTCCACATCATCATCCTCATCTTCAACTACTTGTGACCAACGGAGCTGACTCCCATGTCAGTAGTTGTTCCCAAACAACATGAATGTCGCTGAGGCTCATCCTCTATAGGCATCTGAAGGTCCATCCTCCCTATCCTAACTAGATTATCCGACATTAGTCATCCTGACAACAAAGTTTTAAAGTTTTAATTATTAATTCATTCTACTCGAAACTCACGAGCACATAAATTATAAACACATAAGCACATAAGTGTTTTGTTACTTCTTCCTTAAAACTCGATAAGAGTTATCTCCACTATCTTTTCAAAGGTTACTTCCTAAGGCTTTCCCCCCACCTAAGGTTCATAACCTAAAGCTTTTATACCAACTTGTGACACCCCCAAATCCCGGTACTTCATTACCTCAAGATTTGGTGTTCAAGTAATCAAAACATTCATTTATAACTACCCAATCATAAATAAAATTGAATAATAAACCTGCCCATACAGGAATTACATATAATAAAATTTCCCAGGTTATCTAACCTTTACAAACAATCATTCATACGAAAAATTTAAAATTAACTTCATTACAATCTTTAAATCATGGTCTGATAATAAAACTATCAAACTATTACAAGTCTTCAGTACTTATTCATCTTTCCCTTTCCTTTACTGGTGCTAGGTACGTCACCCTTTCCATCTTTAGCTGTAAGGATTTTACAGTCAAGAGTGAGCAAACAAGGCTCACTTGAAATATCAATGAATAAAACTTTTACATTCTTTGCCCATTCAGGGGCTCAATAGAACTGAACAATAAGTTTTAATAACTTCTTATACGTTCCTTGCCTATTTAGAGGCTTAAAAGAACTGAAACATTCCTTGCCCATTCAGGGGCTCAATAGAATTGAACAATAAATTCTATTAACATCTTAAACATTCAACTGAGGGTCTAATGACCACGAACCTTGTCCACAGTTATAAGTAATCTTTCAACTTTAACTTTTACATTCATACGACTATAATGACTTCAGGGTACTTAGGGGGATCAACCCTTCGTACATATATTGTATAAAAACATTTCAGCGCAAAGTACGAAACTAAGTGTAACCCCTATAAATAGGGTTGTTCATCTCACTATTTTGAGTACAAGTCCGCCCCAAAAATAGTTTGGTTTGGATACACTTCAAGGTAATTTGGAGTTCAACGGACTTCAACTAAGGATTAGTTGAATAAAAGATAATAACACTATGTTATTGAATGATCATAACTGAATAAACTATTTTGTTCTAAGTTCATGCTTTAGGAATAATCTAATAGCATAACAATTGAATAATCTATCATACCTTGCTTTGAACAACATTAAGCTAAGGTTACATCTTAGAATTTAATATCAAGCATGCCTAACAACAATAATTTGAACTATAAACTGATTCAACGGAATAAAGGTACTTGCATGCTAATATAACAAGTTTAGAGTTAGGAAAAACTTGCATAATCATAATAACTATCTCGACGAAAGTGTGGAGATGGGAAGCTTGTATCATCATGAATAACTAGATACCATTAAGTTGCTTAATGAAAATACTTTACTCAATAAAGTATAGAAATATGAAATTTGCATAACGACTATTTAGAATTAGAAATATTTTCTCAACTATTAACAAAGTAGAGTTAACGAACTTGCCTTGCGCGTAGATTAAACCGTTAATATCCAAATCACAATATCCTATATACATATGTTAACATGACATGGTCAGTCATAATCAAAACTACATCACGTATAGTTTAAATGTCTAACCATGTAATCAAATTATATTCCTAAATGATAATAAACTCGTTAGGTATTAAAAAATTTTGACTTTTGTGCAAGACAAAAGTCATTTCAGAACATTTGTTAAGTGGCGCCGTGGCGCCACAATTTGAACTGTGGGCCGCGCTGCGGCGCTGATGTAGCGCTTCGACGCGATAAATATACAGGGACTCGGCGCTGCGGTGCGAAGTCCGACACTGTGGCTCGAAGTCTGGCTGGGGCGCGACTTTTGGCGCTAAGGCGCAAAACTTGACGCTGGAGCGTGAATTTTGACGCTGGGGCGCCGAAACTCACAGAAACAAAATGAAGAACAGAGCCAAAGCTACTGTCTTAATTTCTAACAACAATTAACCCCAATTAACATGTATAACTTCACATAAATTACACATGAACGTTAACAATCATCTATATACCAATTACCAACCACTAATCAACAATATCATAAACTAACTCTTTGAAAATATTGTTTCTAAAACAAAAACTCCATTGTTGATTTATTAAATTACAGTGAACGTAATTCCATGCTTATAACCAAATTAATACCTCTGAAATACAATTATACCCACATATTAACAAGTATAGTTCAATTTCATAGTAGTTCACAATTTATATAATCACATACCAATTTTGTTAATTTGCAAAACATACGTTCAAACATGTTTTTCACTGTAAAACAAATTTTCCTTCCTTTATCATGTAATTAATATACAATCACACACACACAATATACATATATATATATATATATATATATATATATATATATATATATATATATATATAGACATGCTAGTGATAACAATTGCAACTATACATACACATGCTTCTCTAACCAATTATACAAACATAGTTTTACAGAGAGTTTTGTAAAAATCTTATACACAGTAAAGTTGAAGAACACAGAGACAATAAGCAACATGAAACCATATATATATATATATATATGTACATATATTAAGGTTAGAGAAACCCACCTTTTGCTGGCTTACGAATCTTTATTAACAGACTTGCTTTGAAAATCACGTTTTCTCTCAAACTCAGAACTTCTTTCTTTTTCTCAAAACTCCCTCTAGCCCTTCTTTTTTTGTCAGTAATAATTTAGACTACTAACAACGTAACTCAACTGATATCCAATACGCGTAGCATAAAACGGACATGGCCATAATAAGCCTAATCAATAATAACATCAGTTATAAAATATATAACGTACCACTTATATATATATATACATATATATTATTTATTTAGTTTATTTTATAAACAATTTAAATTTTAAAAATCCAAAAGCCATAGGGCTTTGTTTGGCAAACCCCATTAAAATAAAATAATTTATATCCTTAAGCTTTGCTTGGGTAAAACTAAATTAAATTACTTTAATTTATTTTAATAACTCTTTATCACATAGTTATTTGTCACACTTTATGTAATAACAATTTATTAAATAAATCACTTAATCACATAACTCAATCCACATAACACATTAATTATTTAACAAATAAATAATTAACTAAATCAAATTAATCAAATTGAAAACTTATTTATCCAATAATAAACACATCCAATAAATATTTATAATTTACATAAAAAAACTGGAATGTTACATCATTCCCCTCTTATAAGGATTCTGTCCCCAGAATCACAACTCAAACAACACATTCGTTACATTCTTCCCTATTTACAAAGATTCTGTCCCCAGAATCAAAGACATAGATTAAACAAATAACTCAGGGTACTCTGTCATCATTTTCTCTTCGAGTTCCCTTGTAGCTTCTTCAGCATTGTGGTTCCTCCATATCACCTTCACAGAAGGTATCACTTTATTCCTGAGCACTTGTTCTTTCCTATTGACTATCTGGATAGGAATCTCTTCATAAGACAAATCTTTCTCGAACTGCAACGATTCATACTCGATCACGTGATTGTAATTGGGTTTATATGATCGTAACACCGAAATATAAAAAACGTTGTGAATATTTTCCAATTCTTGAGGTAGAGCTACCTCGTAAGCTACCTCTCGCACTTCAAAGTATCTAATAAACCTCAGACTTAGTTTTCCTTTTTACCGAAACGAATTTTCCCCTTCCAAGGAGAAACTTTTAGGAATACGTAGCTTCCTACGTCAAATGCACGATCTTGCCTGTGTTAATCAGCATACTTCTTCTGTCGGTCTTGAGCTGCTATCAGTCTTGTCCCGATGAGTTTGATAATCTCAGCAGTTTATTGTACTAGTTCTGGTCCTAGCATTTGACGTTCATCGACTTCATCCCAGCACAGTGGAGTTCTGTACTTTCTACCGTATAACGCTTCGTAAGGCGGCATACCGATGCTCGCGTGATAACTATTATTGTAGGTGAATTCCATCAACGGTAATTGTTCTTCCCAGCTTCCTTTGAAATCCATGACACATGCTCTCAGCATATCTTCCAATGTCTGGATCGTTTGTCGCTTTGGCCATCTATTTGTGGATGATAAGCCATACTTATTCGTAATTGAGTTCCCATGCATTCTTGTAGTCTATTCCAGAAATTTGAAGTGAATTGCGGGTCTCTATCGGACACAATTGACACTGGCACTCCATGTCTCAAAACAATCTCTTTTATGTACAATCTTGCCAACGGATCAAGATTGAACCTAATATTTATTGGTAAAAAGTGCGCTGATTTCATCAGTCTATCCACTATCACCCAAATTGCATCGCATCCTCTCTGAGTAGTTGGAAGACCCACCACAAAATCCATCGTGATGTGTTCCCACTTCCATTCCGGTATTTCCAATGGTTGAAGTAATCCGTTGGGTCTTTGGTGTTCGGCTTTTACTCTTTGACATGTCAAACACTTCGCCACACATTCTGTAACGTCCCTTTTCATATTCGGCCACAAAAAATGTCGGCGTAGATCTTGATACATCTTCGTACTTCCTGGATGAATCGAATATCTTGAGCTATGAGCTTCGGTCAAGATTTCGTCTTTCATTTTTGGCGTTGCTGGAACCCAGATTCTTCCTTCGTATTGTAGTAATCCTTTGGTATTAACCTTGTATTTTGTATCGCTACCATCATCCATATTCTCTTTTATCTTCCCACATTCTTCATCTTGTAACTGAGCATTCTTCGCCTTGTCCAGTAAAGTTGGACCTGCTTCTAACTGAAATAGTCAGTTCGTCGGATTCCTTTGGAAATTTGATTTCAAGCTTTAACTTTGTCATTGCTGAAATGAGCTCCTCCTGAGTTATTATCAGCATCAACTTCTCCCGACCTTTCCTGCTTAAAGCATCTACAACCACATTCGCTTTGCCAGGATGATAAAAGATCTCACAATCGTAATCCTTTATCAATTCCATCCACCTTCTCTGACGCATGTTCAGATCCTTCTGAGTGAAAATATACTTCAGACTTTTGTTGTCTGTGTAGATCTCACATTTCTCTCCATAAAGATAGTGTCTCCATATCTTGAGAGCAATTACTACTGCAGCCAATTCTAAATCATGAGTCAGATAACCTTTCTCATAGTCCTTCAGTTGTCTTGATGCATAGGCAATAACTTTGCCATTTTGCATAAGAACACAACCCAATCCTTTGTGTGAGGCATCACTATACACCACAAAATTTCCTGTATTATCTGGCAGGGTTAACACAGGTGCCAAACTTATCTTCTTCTTTAAATCTTGGAAGCTCTATTCACATTTCTCTGTCCAAATGAATTTCACATCTTTCCGTGTCAAATTTGTTAACGGAGTGGCTATCTTGGAAAAATCTTGAATGAATCCTCTATAATAACTGGCCAGCCCCAAGAAACTCCTCACCTCCGAAGGTGTCCTAGGTTGTTCCCAATTGATTACAGCTTCTACTTTTGATGGATCCAATAAAATCCTATCTTTGTCAATCACATGACCCAAAAATTGTACACGATCGAGCCAAAATTCGCACCTAGAGAATTTCGCGTACAACTTTTCCTTTCTTAGTGTCTCTAATGCCAAACGTAAATGTTCCACGTGTTCTTCTTTAGTTTTGGAATACACCAGAATGTCATCTATAAATACCACTACGAACTTGTCTAAGAATGGTTTAAATACCCTGTTCATCAAATCCATGAACGCAGTAGGGGCATTTGTTAAACCAAAAGACATCTCCAGAATCGTAATGTCCGTACCGAGTTCTGAATGCCGTTCTAGGTATATCCTCCTTTCTTACCTTCAATTGGTGATACCCACTTCTCAAATCTATTTTCGAGAAATATTTAGCACCCTTCAGCTGATCAAACAAGTCATCTATTCTAGGTAACGGATACCTATTCTTAATAGTGACTTTGTTTAACTCTCTATAATCAATGCAAAGAGGCATTGATCCATCCTTCTTCTTAATGAATAAAACCGGCGCTCCCCACGGTGATACGCTTGGTTGAATATACTTCTTGTCTAGCAGCACTTGCAGTTGCACCATCAATTCATTCATTTCTACTGGAGTCATTCTGTACGGGCCCTTCGATATTGGTGTAGTTCCTGGCACTAAGTCGATTACGAACTCAATCTCTCTGTCATACGGAAGTCCTGGCAAATCTTCCAGAAATACATCTACGAATTTCCTAACCACTGGTATCTCTTCCAGTTTCACATCCTTCTTCTGAGTATCGACTATGTAAGCTAAATAACCCACACAACCTTGACTCAACAACTTCTTGGCCTGTATAATCGTCAAACATTTCATTTGTCTAGGCGATTTGCTACCATGGAAAACTACCTTTGACGGAGTAATAAGGTTTACACACTTCTTGTGACAATCAATTACTGCTCCATATTTGAACAGCCAATCCATTCCCAAAATTACATCAAATTCCCCGAGTCTAATCGGAATTAAATCTACCATCATGATATTCCCTTTTATATTCACCCTACAATTCTTGTATACGAATCTAACAGGAATCACCTCCCTATTCGCTATTTCTATGTTTAAAGGGAAATTCAGTTCTTCTCTAGGCAATTCTAACCTCTTAGCAAAATCATCAGATATAAACGAGCAAGTAGCACCCAAATCAAATAATACATAAGAATTAATATCGTTGATTGGGATAATACCTGACACCACATCTTTTGATTGCACAACATCTTGCACAGTCATGTTGAAAGTTCTGGCTGTGGGTTTGTTTGATGCTGTAGGTCCAGCAATGGCCTAAGTACTTCCACTGCGGCCTCCCTTACTTCTTGCTGATTCTTCCACCTTCCTCTGAGGGCATTCACGAGCAAAGTGATCCTTGGATCTGCACGTGAAACATACATTCTTCTTAGGTTGGGTGCAATTTGAGGCGATGTGACCCTCCTGACCATAGTTGAAACATGCACGTTTCCCCATCAAGCACACACCCTTATGAAACCTCCCGCATATAGCACATGCTTCAAACTTCCTAAACTGTTGGTGACCCTGTTGGTTTCCAGTAGTCCCGTTTCCGTTCCATTTCCTCTTAAAGTTGTTGTTGTTGTTATTGCCATTTCCATTGCCTCCGCTACCATTCTTCACTTCCACCTCATTCTTCTTCTTCTTCTTTTGCTCTTGATTGAATTCTGTCACTGCCTCGCTTCCACCTTCAGCGAGTACAGTCTTCTCAATCACTGCTGCAAAAGTCTTCAACTGGAACAGGGAAGCCCTACTGTACAGCCAGTGTAACATTCCAGAATTTTAGAATTTTAAATGTAATTTATAAATATTTATTAATTTATATAAATATTTATTGGATGTGTTATTGATGAATACATATTTGTATTTGTTTAATTTGATTTAAGTTGGTTAATTTTTTGTTAAATAATTAATTATAAGTTAAGGAAATTATTATTATAGTGATATTTCAATTTGATGGATAATTAGTGGTATTGAGTTATGTGATTAAATGACTTAATTAATAAATTGTTATTTGAATTAATTAATTAAGTATGGAAACTTAATTAATTATAAGTGTGAAAAATAACTATATTATAAGTGGTTATTAAAATAAATTAAAGTAGTTTTAATTTATTTTGCCAAGCAAAGCTTAAATATATTAAGTCTTTAATTTTAAAGAGTTTTTGCCAAACAGAGCCTAAGGCTTTTGGATTTTTAAATTTGATTTATTAGTAATATAAATTAAATTAAACAAAATATAAATAATATATAATATATTTGGTAACTGATATTTTAATAGGGTTATTAAGTATATGACAGTTTCGTACGTTTGGGTTTTAGTTGTATTTGGTTTTACGTATATTGTTTTTGGCTTAAGCCTTAGGAAAATAGAAGTTTGTCTGAGAAAAGTTTAGAGAAATTTGAGAGAGAAAAGGCAGTGATTTTCAAAGAAAGTTTTGACTTCTTCTAGTTATTATCAAGTGATTAACAAATAGTTTCAAAGCAACAAAAGGTATGTTTTATAATCTTAACATATATGTGTTATACTATAATTCCTTAGTCTCGGTGTTCTTGAAATTCACTATGTTGGTCGTATAATTTCTGTAATTGCTGTTATACAATTGAATTATAGTGATGGTATGTGATTATGAGGATTATAGCTAGTGTTAGATGAAGAATTATATGATAATTTACGTTTACAATAAGGAAATAGTTTTTACAGTGAATATATATGTATGAACGTATGTTGTGCATGATAACAAAAAAATTAGTAGGTGATTATATGCTATTTATGAAATTGAACGTCATGTATGTTAATTGGGTATGAATTTCAGAGAATCGTACTTTAAAGTACTCAAGTTTGGGTTATTATTGATATTACAGTGTTAAACAACGTTAACAATGGAGTTTTTCTTAAACAGTTTTTTCAAAGAATTAAGTTTTTCTAAAGTAGTTGTTTAATTGTTGGTAATTGTTATATGGATAATTGTTAACGGTTATATGTAGTTTATGATAAAGTTATGCATGTTAATTAGTATTAGAATTGTAAGTAATAGACAAAAAAAATTAGTTGTTCTGCTCTTCGTGGTTGGGTTCTACAAGTTTTGGCGCCCTAGCGCCAAAAATGGAGCCCCAGCGCCAAACTTCGCGCCCAAGCACCAAAATTCGCGTCCCAGCGCCAGAAGTTCACGCCCCAGCGCTAAAATTCACGTCGCAGCGCTAATCTCATGCTGCGGTGCCACTGTATGACTTGGTTCTTGCGCCGCGGCGCAGGGACAGAAGTTTGAGTTAGATAATTTTGGCCTCTTGTAGTAAAATGGCCATAACTTTCTCATACGAACTCCGATTGAGTTGATTAAAGGTGATCCGGAACGAGGACAAGTAGACCTACAACTTTCGTTCCAAAAGTATTTAAATTTGAAGTCTGTAACAGTAGTTAAAATGGTCATCTTTAGGACTATTGTGTTTTCGGGGGCAATCGGAGGGCGTCAGGCAGGCACATATGCATGTGTAGTGCTTCCTGACCATAAAAGATGATGTTCTAAGTTATAAATCTTGAATGTTAGTAAATATATTGATTCTTAACATTAATAAATAATGTATTAGATAAGTTATAAATGCATAGTAAGCATACACAAGAGATGCAAATCGGGCGTGTGACGATTGAACATCGAAACACCGTGCCAAGTGTTAATGAACTTAAAAAGTGTTTCAATTCAGTTAAAATGAATATTATAAGATATGGAATGGGTTTAATATAAAACCAATAGGTAGAAATAGCAAGACTTAAGCACTTGAATGAACTTCGATTATGAAATATAGTGAGATATAAGTTGAAAGTTAACATAATCTAATTGAACAGTGTTTGCTAATTAATAGGAAAGATTTTGAGATGTGGAGTAGAGTCTGCATTACTATTACTATGTGTTCTTATGTGACTAATAATTGATGTGTATGATTATATAATTGTGTAGGGCACGTGAAGTGCAGATAACTGTAAGCTGTTAATCTATTATTGGTAAACAATGATCAAGGCATGTTTTTCGGTTCCTATTTTCTACGTGGAATTGATGAACTATTTTAAATTGCATGATATGTTATACATATTGAAATCATGAAATGTTAAAGTCAATATATGACTGCATTGTTTTGGCTAAGTAATGATGATTGAGTAAGGATCTCAATCTTTATATTTTCTATGTGAATTAAAAACATATATGCCATGTTACTTTAATGAGATGTATATCGAGCATGTTATTATATGCTATGTGATGCATGAGAACTGTTAGAATTTGCTGGGCTGTCGAGCTTCACTCTTGTAAATAACCACTTTTGCTGGTCAAGATTTTAAGGTAAAGTTATGTGCTAAGTGAGTTATAGAGATCTATATTCACGAAGATTACTTATATTTTATGAGAAATGTATTTCATATTTTGAACGTAACATGTTGTTTAATTATAAGTTGAGCTATCCAATGTATATGGATATTTAGTTCCGATGTAAGACTTTGTATTGTCATTTTGTTGTAACGATTCATGATATAAGATTGAATCAAAGAGATGTAATGTAAAGGTTGCGATTCAGGGCAAGAAAGAAGGAAATGTATAAAAGTTTTAAATATTCCGCAATTTTAGTGTTTTTAATATCGAATAATGATGTAAAATTAGAGATTTAATGTATGGTTAACGACCGAAGTCGAGATTTAAATGGTATGAATTTTGGGGTCGTTACAAGTTGGTATCAAAGCTGTAGGTTATAAACCTTAGGTAGGAGTACCTTAGGCTATAACCTTAGAGAAGAGAGGTGAAGATAATGAACGAATAAGCTCAAATAGAGTTTGAATAATAAGAAGAAATTTATAAAGAAGGGATTTAAACCTGCGTAAAAGGATTCAAAAAACAATCTCGCAGAGTTATAAGGAATATGGATGTGGGGTTACCCAACTCCAATAATAAGGATGTAAGGTAATGATAAATAGACAATGTTTATAAAAAGAGAGTGATAAAGAAGTTAATAATAGAGACTTATATCTAAGTATAATGCAATTGTACTCTTTAGTAGTTGATGTACTGGTATCTGGGCTAAACGATTCCTTCATGGAGCAGAGGTATATACGAACTAGTAACTCGGAACCTAGTTTGTTGGTTGTTTGTGGGAAACCACTCAGCGTACCATATTGAAACTGTTAGAACTCGATGTGTACCAAGTGTAGAAATGGACACGTATGATGAAAGTGTAGAAATCGAATGAAATTTTGAGTGATGTAACTGAAGTTAAAAATTCTTAAAGGAAGAATTTTTTTTATAAACAAGAAGATTCAAAGAAGAATCTAAGAGATATAAAGATAAGAAATGGGAGTTTCCTAACTCCAAAAGCCAAGATAACGAATAATAAAGATAAGAAATGGGAGTTTCCTAGCTCCAAAAGCCAAGATAACGAATAATGTCGTAAATGATGAAAAAGGGAAAGAATGAGGATTGTAAAACAAAATGATCAAGAGTTAACAAAAGAATTTTAAAGGTGATGAGTATAGAATAAGATCACGGCGTGATCTATTTAAGTTATAAAAAGAAGATGGTTTGTAATGTTTGAATGATTATAGCTTGATGCTATGAAGATTGGTGTACTATGAAATAGTACGAGATAAACTCGCGAGGAGTTATAAATGTTGTGATACGAGGAATTCGTATCGAGCAAAGAGCAAGTAATGAGCAAGATAGAGTTAGGTGGGATTTCAATTGAGGACTCATGTGATGGCTGAGTTGTACAAACCTTTGTATGGGCGAGGGTTTTGTGCTTGCACTCAGTTTATCACATTGATAATTATTGGAATGTTTATGTCGCGTTATTTGCTATATGCCTGTTAAGAAGGTGATTCTTTTCTCATGTGTAGAACAGATATGTAGAGTATAGTTAGAGAATATTATAAGGTTAAGTGCGAGTTCTTAAAACTCATACTTATGGTAGGTTCGTGACTCATAATTATATGGTATATTTTTGAACCCCTCAGCGAATGGACGCCTATGATCTGACTAGGATAAGTTATTAAACTCATATGATTTTGGCAAGTTTCTAAACTCATAACGTGTGGTAAGTTTGACGAATTGGGTATAGATAAGTGTGAATGGAGTATTGAGGATGATAGGAATAGATAGACCTATTAAGCAATGGATCATTATAGAAAGTGGAGTTGATGGTGGAAGGATATGTATTCTAAATCTACTAGTTATGCTAGACTTTCGAAATTTATTGACTTCGTGCTGATGTTTACACTTTTATTTTCTAGAAAAATATTGGATCAAATGATGGAACCAATGAGTTTTAACAACAATACTGTTATTCGTATGTCTATGCTAATTGCTTCGGCTAGACAAAAATGATTTGCAATATATCAAAATGTATTTTATATCATTAATGCATTATGTAACCCGGTGCAAAGATGATAAAAATGATGGAGTCATCAATGCAGTATTACCTAGTGTTGGATGTGATCTAAGGATCGTCAGCCCACTATGGTATGATGTAGTATGATAAAGTCACCAAATGACGGAATCCTCAATGGACTGTAAATATAGTGCGGTATCATGACGTCATAAAAAGATTTTTGAGATTTCTTTAAGATATGAGAATACATATGTATGTATGTATGTATGTGTATATTTCGGTTGATGTACGAGTTATTGTAGAGGTCTATGCTATTTGATTCAGCTAGACAAATATTGAAAAATGTTTGTGAAATTCAAGAGTTTCTTGAGAAGTTATACCAAACCAAATTATTTTGGTGCGAATTCAGATGTTGAAAAGCTGAGATGAACAACCCTATTATTTAGGGGTTGCACCTAGTTTTATACTTTGTGCTGAAATGTTTGTGCACAATACATGTACGAAGGATTGATCCCCTAAGTACCTTGAAGTCATTATAGTCATATGACTATAAAAGTTAAAGTTGAAAGATTACTTATAACTGTGGACAAGGTTCGTGGTCATTAGACCCTCAGTTGAATGCTTGCACTCTAAATCCTGAGATGAACAACTCTTTTATTAGAGGTTACGCTTAGTTTATACTTTGCGCTGAAATATTTGTGCACAATACATGTACAATAGGTTGATAACCTAGAATACTTGCGGAGGGTGTTTTCAATCTTTGTGATTGATAAACATTCTGCCAAAGAGGGTTTAAAGTGTGAAGAACCAGGGGTGAAGCACTATTAAACCTAGAGAATAGAGTTCATGGTCTTATGACCCTCGGCATGATTTGGAATCTTTTAAATTCCTGAGTTATTCATACTACTTCCCAATTATTTAACAATTGTAGAAGGTTCTTGTTATTCTGCAAGATGGATGGAGGGTGTTTCCAATCTTTGTGATTGATAAACATTCTGCCAAAGAGGGTTTAAAGTGTGAAGAACCGGGGGTAAAGCACTATTAAACCTAGAGAAGAGTTCACGGTCTTATGACCCCTCAGCGTGATTTGGAATCTTTTAAATTCCTGAGTTATTCATAATACTTCCCAATTATTGAACAATTATGAAATGTTCTTGTTATTCTGCAAGATGGAAGTGAAAAAGGAAAGTATTCCTTAGAAAGAAGTGAGTCGTAGAATACGACACTGAATGATGAATATGTTGAATAAGTGAGAAAAGAGATTATGAAGTGAGAAGGATATGAGTTATCAAAGAATAACGTGAAACTTTTAATAGAAATGTTAATAGTTGTAGAAAGATTTTTGTGGAAAGAAAGTGGTTATAGAAACCAATGAATGAATGAAGTAGTGACGTAAAATCTATTTTGATAGATTGGATATTAATAGATAAAATTTCGAGGACGAAATTCTAAGAAGAAAGGGTGAATGTAATATCCCGAGTGTTTGTGATAGTGATCCTTAGAAAAGGAAATGAATCAGTTAAGAATATAATACTCAGAATATAATTGAGTTCAAGTGAAGGTTATGAAATGAAACCTAGACTGTGTTAAAGTAATGAATGTAGTAGAAAATATAAAATCTATATTTAGATAAAATAATGAAAGATTACTCTGAGTTATTTGTTTAATTTGTGTCTTCGATTCTAGGGACAAAATCTTTGTAAGTAGGGAAGATTGTAACGAATGAGTGGTTTGAATTGTGATTCTTGGGACAGAATCCTTATAAGAGGGGAATGATGTAACATTCCAGAATTTTAGAATTTTAAATGTAATTTATAAATATTTATTAATTTATATAAATATTTATTGGATGTGTTATTGATGAATACATATTTGTATTTGTTTAATTTGATTTAAGTTGGCTAATTATTTGTTAAATAATTAATTATAAGTTAAGGAAATTATTATTATAGTGATATTTCAATTTGATGGTTAATTAGTGGTATTAAGTTATGTGATTAAATGATTTAATTAATAAATTGTTATTTGAATTAATTAATTAAGTTTGAAAACTTAATTAATTAGAAGTGTGACAAATAACTATATTATAAGTGGTTATTAAAATAAATTAAAGTAGTTTTAATTTATTTTGTCAAGCAAGGCTTAAATATATTAAGTCTTTAATTTTAAAGAGTTTTTGCCAAACAGAGCCTATGGCTTTTGGATTTTTAAATTTGATTTATTAGTAATATAAATTAAATTAAACAAAATATAAATAATATATAATATATTTGGTAACTGATATTTTAATAGGGTTATTAAGTATATGACATTTTCGTACGTTTGGGTTTTAGTTATATTTGGTTTTACGTATATTTTTTTTGGCTTAAGCCTAAGGAAAATAGAAGTTTGTCTGAGAAAAGTTCAGAGACATTTGAGAGAGAAAAGGCAGTGATTTTCAAAGCAAGTTTTGACTTCTTCTAGTTATTATCAGTGATTAACAAATAGTTTCAAAGCAACAAAAGGTATGTTTTATAATCTTAACATATATTTGTTATACTATAATTCCTTAGTCTCGGTGTTCTTGAAATTCACTGTGTTGGTGGTATAATTTCTGTAATTGATGTTATACAATTGAATTATAGTGATGGTATGTGATTATGGGGATTTTAATTAGTGTTAGATGAAGAATTGTATGATAATTTATGTTTACAAGAAGGAAATAGTTTTTACAGTGAATATATATGTATGAACGTATGTTGTGCATGATAAAAAAATTAGTAGGTGATTGTTTGCTATTTATGAAATTGAACGTCATGTATGCTAATTGGGTATGAATTTCAGAGAATTGTACTTTAAAGTAATCAAGTTTGGGTTATTATTGATATTATAGTGTTAAACAACGTTAACAATGGAGTTTTTCTTAAAACAGTGTTTTCAAAGAATTAAGTTTTTCTAAAGTAGATGTTTAATTGTTGGTAATTGTTATATGTAGTTTACGATAAAGTTATTACAGCCAGGGCTTCAGTCCCTTTTCGAACCTCTTTGCCTTACACTCTTCTGTGCTGACCTGATATGGCGCAAACTTCACCAATTCGTTGAACTTCACGGCATACTCAGATACTGTCATCGTTCCTTACTTCAGTTCCAAAAAATGAACCTCTAACTGACTCTTAGAACTCTCTGGGAAATAGGTCTCGAAGAATAACTCCTTGAACCTATCCCAGGTTATCACTCCTGGTCCTTCCCGGGTTTTATTGGCCTTCCACCAATAACTAGCTTCTGCTTTCAACATGAATGTTGCAAAAGCAGTCTTTTGTTCATCCGCTACTCTAGCGACTTCAAATACTTTCTCTATTTCCATAATCCATGTCTATGCCCCGACCGAATTAAACAGAATTCAGGTGGTCCAACCGCCTTAAACTCTTTAAATGTTGTGCCTTGGTTTTGAGGTTGATTCTGCAACGCTCCTGTTAGTAATGTCACTAGTTGTTGGACGAGATTATCTTCAACATCGTTATTGTAAGTTCTCTCATTTGTTCTCTGTCGGGGTGGTTCACGTCTGGGAGGCATTTTCTATTAAAACAAAACATCTATTAGACTATCACTCAACTTCTTTAAGTATTTTCTAATTAACTTGCCTCCATAAAGGATATAATCACATAACACATAACACTTTGAATAAAATAATAACTTTTATTTATTCATCATTACTATTTACATTCCTCCCTGAACTACAAAAGTTACAGGACAACATCATCATTCTCATACCCCATGGTTACATAACACTAGGGATTTACACATTACTTAAAATTTATTATGTGCATAACAGACACATTTCCTACGATGATCTATTAAGATACTCAGTAGCCTTTTGACGCTCTTCTTCCATAACTCGGAACATGGTTCGACGATCTAACACGTATGATGGTAGAGTCTCGAACTGAATTGGATAACCCATGACCCGATCTTGAGCTCGATTGATCATAGTATTGAATACCTTATCCATCTCTTCCATCTTCATCCTCTTTGCTTGTGCGTCCCTTACTGCTCTTCCAGTTCGTTGATAAGCTTCTTCGTATACGTCTTCAGCTCTCGCCCTCTTGGTAGCTTCTTCCTTCAACTTGTTCTTCAGTTCCACGACCATCTCAATCAGTTGTTCCTTCTCTCCTCCAGTCTGCATCAGCTTCTCTTCAACATTAGTTAGATGATCATCTCGATCCTGGATGTCGTCGTCCTTATATGTCATTGCAATCTGTTGTTTAGCTACTATCTCCTGCAACTCCTCAAATGTGTCCTGAAGTTCCACATTACGGTCGTAGACTTCATCATACATACGAGCAGCCATCGAGATTAGTGGAGTTTTCTCTTCCTCGTCCTCTTCATCCTCATCCTCTGTGGTAACTCAATGAGATCCTCCTCATCCGTTTCCACGTCATCATCCTCATCTTCAACTATTGTGACCAACGGGGCTAACTCTCGTGGCAGTAGTTGTTCCCAAACAACCTGAATGTCGTGAGGTTCCTCCTCTATAGGCATCTGAGGTCCATCCTCCCTAGCCTGACTGGATTCTCCGACATTAGTCATCTTGACAACAAAGTTTTAAAGTTTTAATTATTAATCATTATACTCGACACTCACGAGCACATAAATTATTAACACATAAGCACATAAGTGTTTTGTTACTTCTTCCTTAAAACTCGATAAAAGTTATCTCCACTATCTTTTCAAAGGTTACTTCCTAAGGCTTTTCCCCACCTAAGGTTCATAACCTAAAGCTTTGATACCAACTTGTGACACCCCTAAATCCAGGTACTTCATTACCTCAAGATTTGGTGTTCACGTAATCAAAACATCCATTTATAACTACCCAATCATAAATAAAATTGAATAATAAACCTGCCCATACAGGAATTACATAAAATAAAATCTCCCAGGTTATCTAACCTTTACAAACAATCATTCATACGGAAAATTTAAAATAAACTTCATTACAATCTTTAAATCAAGGTCTGATAATAAAACTATCAAACTATTACAAGTCTTCAGTACTTGTTTATCTTTCCCTTTCCTTTACTGGTGCTAGGTATGTCACCCTTTCCATCTTTAGCTGTAAGGATTTTACAGGCAAGAGTGAGCAAACAAGGCTCACTTGAAATATCAATGAATAAAACTTTTACATTCTTTGCCCATTCAGGGGCTCAATAGAACTGAACAATAACTTTTATTAACTTCTTATACGTTCCTTACCTATTCAGAGGCTTAAAAGAACTGAAACATTCCTTTCCCATTCAGGGGCTCAATAGAATTGAACAATAAATTCTATTAACATCTTAAACATTCAACTGAGGGTCTAATGATCACGAACCTTGTCCACAGTTACAAGTAATCTTTCAACTTTAACTTTTGCAGTCATACGACTATAATGACTTCAGGGTACTTAGGGGGATCAACCCTTCGTACATGTATTGTATACAAACACTTCAGCGCAAAGTACAAAACTCAGTGTAACCCCTATAAATAGGGTTATTCATCTCAGTATTTTGAGTACAAGTCCACCCCAAAGATAGTTTGGTTTGGATACACTTCAAGGTAATTTGGAGTTCAATGGACATCAACTAAGGATTAGTTAAATAAAAGATAATAACACTATGTTATTGAATGATCATAACTGAATAAACATTTCGTTCTAAGTTCATGCTTTAGGAATAATCTAATAGCATAACAATTGAATAATCTATCATACCTTGCTTTGAACAATATTAAGATAAGGTTACATCTTAGAATTTAATATCAAGAATACATAACAACAATAATTTGAACTATAAACTGATTCAACATAATAAAGGTACTTGAATGCTAATATAACAAGTTTAGAGTTAGGAAAAACTTGCATAATTATAATAACTATCTCGACGAAAGTGTGGAGATGGGAAGCTTGTATCATCATGAATAATTAGATACCATTAATGTGAAACCCCTAATTTTATGAATAAAGATTTAATTTTCTCGAAATATTTTTTTAATATTATGGTGTGGATTTGAGATAGTGTTATAGTTGTGAGTAGTATTTATAAATTTTGCAAAGTGTGCAAGTTATTGTATAATATTCGATTGGTCGGAGAATATTTTATTTGTCGGGAATATCCGTACGATGGTACAATCATTGGTGGACCCCACAACGGAATTATTATCGGATTAAGAAAACGACAAAAATATTTTATGAAAATAACGGCGAAAGTTTTACCGTTAATACTGTTGAACTACTCGACAGTAAAAGTACAGTAATACGTGTGGTTGCATAGTAGCACACGATATTGATTATTAATGCTTACGTGATAAGTCACTCAGTTTTGTTGGTATTATTAATGTAATAATACAGAAAATCTTTTTATATAAAATAGAATACTTTTATAAAGTTATTCTATAAATAGAATATATTATATTCTATTATGCATAGTATTGCATAGTGTCTGTATAGTGTTTGCATAGTGCCTGCATAGTGTTTGCATAGTAAAATCTTTTTATATAAAACAAAATACTTTTATAAAGTTATCTGTTTTATTAGATAATAATTAGAATATATTATATTTTATTATGCATAGTGTCTGCATAGTGTTTGTATAGTAAAATCTTTTATAAAGTTATTTGTTTTATTAGATTATAAATAGAATATATTATATTTTATTTAAAAGATTTTGCTTTAAATATGGATCGTCAGATTAAAGTAAATCAATCTGGACCGTGCATGAGTTAGTTACTATGCAGTCCATTTTTTTATAAATAGAAGCTCATTCCTTCATAATTTCTTACGAATTCACTGAAACTCTAGAGAGAAAGAAGAAAAGTGTTCTACTACTTCACTATTTCTATATCCAGTACTCTTCTTTTAAAGGTAGGAAATATTATTTGTTGTACTCGTAAGGGGTGTTATTCTTTTGTATTCATGAAGAGAACTTATGTTATTCCATTCATTATTATTCTGTTGGAATAACCTGTATACACAGGCTACCCTATACTTGGTGACATTCTTCTATTATTCCGTCTTTACTATTCTGTTGGAATATCCTGTCTGTACGTTTTACGCCGGACCTGATTCCGTCTTTATTGTTCTGTTGGAATATCATGTCTGTGCGTTTGACGCCGGACCTGGTTCCGTCTTTATAATTAATCTGTTGGAATATCCTGTCTGTGCGTTTTACGCCGAACCTGATTCCGTCCTTATTAGTATTCTGTTGGAATAACATGTCTATGCGAAGTACAACATGCATGGTGATTTCTGTTGTTATTCCATTCTTTATTATTCTGTTGGAACATCCTGTCGGTGCGAATTTCGCCTGACCTGGTTCCGTTATTTAATATTATGTTGGAATAACCTATCTATGCGAAGTACCGCATGCATGGTGATTTCTTTTGTTATTCCATTCTTTATTATACTCAGTTGGTTAAAGTTTTAACTTCTATACTTCATGAAATTAGTGGAATATCCTTGATAATTGCGCTTCATCTAGTATCTTTTCATGAAAATATTCTTCTGAGCAATCTTGAATTTTAATCTACAAAGCAGTATCATGTTGACAATTTGGACGTTATTGGTTCTTGGACAAATTAATTCTTGAAATTGTTTTATTGAATTCTTATATCACTGTCATCATCCTCAAATTTATATTTTTTGAAAGTCATATGTGGACTGTAGTGCATAGATGGACTTGGTATGATTATGACCAGGGATTATTCGGTGTAATCATGACCGTAATGTTACAAATGATGTGGTAAAAGTCCACATTGGCCCGTAGTGCATTGATGGATAGTTGTTGGCATGATCATGACCATTAATGAATACACAAATATTCTTGGCCTGTAGTGCATGGATAATTATGGTCGTGATACTAAAGAATATCATTGGCCGTAGTGCAGGGGTGATTCGATGATGTGGATTATTTATTAAGCTGAGTCCTAGCGATAAAAGTGATGAAAAACCTTTTAAATCATAAAAGATAGTAGATTTTATTCTCTACTTAACTCTTTTAATGGATTGCTTGTTCCGCTGCAGTTATACTTGATGTTTGTTATATTTTATCAGTTTAACACTTTTGAAGGCTAATGATAATTTATTCTGCATTATCTTAGTCATAATATTTCTTACTGGGCTAGTTGAGCTCACCCTTTCTTTCACTGTTCTCTTCAGGAAATGAGAATATAGCTGGAACGAGTCGGGGAACGGAGTGATGGTCCTAGATGGTGCATTAGTAGTCCTCACTATTCTGTAAAATAATGTGATAATAATTGTAATGAGGACTCCTTTTGAGTTTGTATACTTTCTAGTAGACAATATTTGTATCCAAACTCACAGTATATGTTTTATCGTATTGTACACGACAGTTCTATTATTAAGTTGTATTTAAATTCTGTACCATGTATCTGGCAACTCAAGATGGGTGATGTATACCTAATTTTGGGGGCGTCACAATTAAGTTGCTTAATGAAAATACTTTACTCAATAAAGTATAGAAATATGAAATTTGCATAACGACGATTTAGAATTAGAAAAACTTGCTCAACTATTAACAAAGTAGAGTTAAAGAACTTACCTTGCGCGTAGATTAAATCATAAATATCCAAATCATAATATCCTATATACATATGTTAACATGACATGATCAGCTATAATCAACATTACATCACACATTGTTTAAATGTCTAACCATGTAATCAAATTATATTCCTAAACGGTAATAAACTCGTTAGGTATTAACACCATGTTCGTTCAACACAATAAAATACTATAATAACATAATTATTTGGTCTTATAGTATTACTATTAAAAATTTCAGGCTTCTGTGCAAGACAGAAGTCATTTCAGAACATTCTGCTAAGTGGCGCCGCGGCGCCACAATTTGAATTGTGGGCCGCGCTGCGACGCTGATGTGGCTCTTCGGCGCAAGAAATATACAAGGACTCGGTGCCTGCGGCGCGAAGTCCAGTGCTGACTTCGGTGCTGCGGCGCGAAGTATGGCTGGGGCGCGACTTTTGGCGCTAAGGCGCGAAACATGACGCTGGAGCGTGAATTTTGACGCTAGGGCGCTGAAACTCACAGAAACAAAATGAAGAACAGAGCCAAAGCTACTGTCTTAATTTCTAACAACAATTAACCCCAATTAACATGTATAACTTCGCATAAATTACACATGAACGTTAACAATCATCTATATACCAATTACCAACAACTAATCAACAATATCATAAACTAACTCTTTGAAAATACGGTTTCTAAAACAAAAACTCCATTGTTGATTTATTAAATTACAGTGAACGTAATTTCATGCTTATAACCAAATTAATACCTCTGAAATACAAGTATACCCACATATTAACATGTATAGTTCAATTTCATTGTAGTTCACAATTTATATAATCACATACCAATTTTGCTATTTTGCAAAACATACGTTCAAACATGTTTTTCACTGTAAAACAAATTTCCTTCCTTTATCATGTAATTAGTATACAGTCACACACACACACACACACACACACACACACACACACACACACACATATATATATATATATATGCTAGTGATAACAATTGCAACTATACATACACATGCTTCTCTAACCAATTATACAAACATAGTTTTACAGAGAGTTTTGTAAAAATCTTATACATAGTAAAGTTGAAGAACACAGAGACATTAGGCATCATGAAACCATATATATATATATATATATATATGTAAATATATTAAGGTTAGAGAAACCCACCTTTTGTTGGCTTCCGAATATTTGTTAACAGACTTGCTTTGAAAATCACGTTTTCTCTCAAACTCTAAACTTCTTTCTTTTTCTCAAAACTCTCTCTAGCCCTTATTTCTTTTCCCAGTAATAATTTAGACTAGTAACAACGTAACTCAACTGATATCCAATACGCGTAACATAAAACGGACATGGCCATAATAAGCCTAATCAATAATAATATCAGTTATAAAATATATAACGTACCACTTACAAATATATATATATATATATATATATATATATATATATATATATATATATATATCATTTATTTAGTTTATTTTATAAACAATTTAAATTTCAAAAATCCAAAAGCCATAGGGCTTTGTTTGGCAAACCCCTTTAAAATAAAATAATTTATATCCTTAAGCTTTGTTTGGGTAAAACTAAATTAAATTACTTTAATTTATTTTAATAACTCTTTATCACATAGTTATTTGTCACACTTTATGCAATAACAATTTATTAAATAAATCATTTAATCACATAACTCAATCCACATAACACATTAGTTATTTAACAAATAAATAATTAACTAAATCATATTAATCAAATTGAACAATTATTTATCCAATAATAAACACATACAATAAATATTTATATAAATCAATAAATATTTATAATTTACATAAAAAAACTGGAATGTTACAAATTGATTGTCAGATTATGCAAACTAAGAACACAATGGGTAATTCAAGCCAGAAGAAATGAAAAGATAAGTTTTCCCCACTCTGCACTTAGTCGGTATGGAAAAGCTTGGTATGCATTTATGTATGCCCGTTTAATGCCCACTCGCCACCAAAACGATGTCACTAAGGCACGGTCTCGGCTATTGTATGAGATTGTTCATCACCATTTCCGTGTGAACAACTCCATTGCGTTCTACAATGTCGATGTGGGGGAGTGTATTCAAGAGTCCATTGACCGGGTGTTACGAGGGAGTATTATGGGAGGTTTGCTGCATGGGTTCTTAATCACTAATTTTTGTCGTACAGCTGGTGTGCAGTGGCAACCTTCTGAGCCTATCCAACACCCGATGGCTATCATTGATCATGCCACAATTGAGAGGTACAAGGCATGGGATGGGGCGAGATCATATCCACGTGGAGAAGGCTATATTATGATCCGACAACCCTCACCCCCAATTAGAGCAGAAGCAAGGCAGGAGCCACCACCTAGGGATTCAAGGAATCAATTTATGTGGTTGGCCCATCATCAATATGTAATGCATCAGTACAATGCCAATGCATTCAACACGCTTACTAATGTGTTTTCTCGCTGTAATCCAACTTCCTCTTCGGTAGTCATGCCCATTCCTCCTAACCTGCCTGTATATCCTCCATCGGACGACGACGAGTAGTGACTCGTTCTCAGGGAAGGCCTCGTACTTTTATTTGAATTATTTTGTCGTAATGAGTTCATTACTTGATTTAAGTTTAGGGGTTATGTTTCTGCGAATCATGTTAGTGCTGTTTAGTTCATAAGTTCTTTAGTCGTTATAATTGTCTTTTTCATGTTATTAAAAAAATGGAATATATCGACGTCGGGATTTTTAGATGTCCCTTTCCGTTACTTGTTCTTTGGTGTTCTCATTTTAGGTGAGATTTGCTTGAAAAAACAAGTGAGAAAGGTCCGACATGTATAATGTCGATGATGGACTGTTAAGAGTCGCCAGTTAGTTTTTTAAATGGTTGTACCAACACAATCGAGAAAAGGTTTGCACATTGACCCAATGATGTGACACTGCTAAACGGGTCGGTGAAACCGAGATTCATTAGGGTTCGGGGACTTGGTTATGCGGAGGGAAGGTGTTAGGCACACCCCCCCCCTCGACATCCGTGTTACCACGGTGACCGCTTCTTTTCAAGAAACTATTATCTGAATGTGTGTGTGTGTGCTGGTCAATGTGCTGTTATTTGGAAGTAGTGCGAGGCCTCGTTCGCACCTATATACACAGGGTTTGAATTTATGTAAAAATTTAATTTTTAAGCAAGATATGGCAATGATGTTTTATAAAAGAGGTTTTTCAAACCTGATGCTCAATACTAATTTTGACCTTTTACACTCCCATTTTATTAAGTGTTCGGCTTGATTGATTTTATTTTACAGATGTGAGGCATCCGTACGAAAATAATATACAAAATAATGCTGACTTCCTCGTGGGTATGGAAACCATCTGACGAAATTCAGACACCGCATAATAATTTACAAGCTGCTTACAGATGAAAATGTCCATCACGAGAACCGAATCTAGATCCAATGGGTTGAATCTGTGATCACATGATTCCTAGGCGCACAAGATACCACAATTTGTATGACAGCAGTAAACAGGTATATATATAAAAGATGTAAATATATATATATATATATAGACGATCACCAACCACGAAGCACCTCCATAGGGGGATCAGAAATATATATAAAGCTGTAAAAGCTATCAACCGCCACGGAGGAAACTCCAAGCGGGACGAAATGTAAATAAAGCTGTAAATACGGTCAACCGCCACGGAGGGAATTCCAGGCGGGACAAAAAGTAAATAAAGCTGTACAAAGCAATCAACTGCCACGAAGTAAACTCCAGGCAGGACAAAATGTAAAGAAAGCTGTAAAAGCGATCAACCACCAAGAAGTGAACTCCATGTGGGACGAATATATATATATATATATATATATATATATATATATATATATATATATATATATATATATATATATATATATATATATATATATATATATATAATCGAGTAAACGCACCGGATGTAAAATCTAGGCTTATCGAACAGAGTCCGAGACACAGTTAATATATATATATAAATATATATATTAAAGCAGTAAAATCACCAGACCGAAGTCTAGGCTCATCGAACAAAGTTCGACACATAGTTCATATATATATATATATATATATATATATATATATATATATATATATATATATATATATTAAAGCAGTAAACGCTCCAGACCAAAGTCTAGGCTTAATCGAGGCATAACTCGATAATGTTAGTCCATAAAAATATATATATATATATATATATATATATATATATATATATATATATATATATACAAACTGAAATAAAACCACGGACCGAAGTCCGGGTAAACGCGCGCAACACGACTCTCAACATGAAGAAGGGTGTGTGCAGAGATGAAGAGAAAAACTCTAAAGTGTGTGAGAAGGCTTACAATGGGCTGCCAAAGAAGACTTCTATATCTTTAAAGTGGTAAACACTGGCTTTTGTAGGTACAAAAGAAGCTATATATGAGCTCATAAGTGCTTAAAATGAGATAGTACACTGTATGGGGTGAGTGCAGAGCAAATTGGACAGGGCTTTCTCGCTGTTTTATCTTGCAAAATGGCCTCCCAATCCCTTTATTTATAGAGGGTGGAGCCGCAGGTGTACGTGCGGCTGACCCGCAGGTGTACCAGAGGCAACTCGGGTGGGTCCTGGTTTCTCGGGTCGGGTCATCTCGTACTACGTGCACTCGAGAACTATAATGTATGCTAGAACTTTCAAAAGAGCAATCCGGGCATCCGATTGAGGTATACATGTTAGAGTTTATGCCCTAAAGTCCAATTATTTGATATAATTGCTTAATGTTTTGATATTATATTTGATTGAATAAATGAATGATTTTATTATGGTTTTATTTACTGTGTTATATAAATGTTAACATAATAAAAATCCTTACAATATTGATATAAATTATATAGTTTCAAGTATGTGACTTGAACATAAGATTATATATTTACAATTAGTATCATTGTTCTTAAATATCCCTAGTCGAGTATCATTGTTGATGGGACAACAATAATAGATTAAGACTAGTATGTGGATTGGCTGATAACCAAATCTCATTGGTCATAAATATATTAGATATTAAGTCAATGCATAGGTACATGTTAGAGAACGATGTACTGGACAGATCCACCATGAGAATTCTATGTGGAGCATTATACGAAGTGTCATTAGCAATTCTCATAGTGACAATGATAAAATGGTCCTCTAACCGGAAATCAATATATTTCTTCACAGGAATTTATGTACTTTGATATAATCAAATGTCACCTTTAATAGGGTGGACTATAAAGATGATTATTGGGTACATCATGAATCGTGTGAGGAATATGAGTGATCTAGATGGAATTGAACCCTCCTATGTATTAGGGGTGATATCCATAGGCCTCTTGATTGAGTAAGACTATGAAATGCATGGTTATGCTCAAATAGTGATTTGTTTCATATAGTCTACTCATTGATCAAGAAAAACTCAGATTAAATTATGAAGAGTATGACACATTCCATGAGTCGAGTTTAATCTAGGATATTAGGGTTAAAAGGATTAAATTACATTGAAACATTGGTCACTAAAAGGTTGCATCGAATCATCGATCTTATTCTTATTTGGGTAACAGTGATTCATTACTAGATGCCGCTCATTGTTTATAATTTTATAATATGATTTTAAAATTATTGTCAACGTAATAATAACCTATAGGGTCACACACATAGAACATAATTAAAAAGGGAATTAATTTAAATTATAAAGATTTAAATATGTCAATATGATTGATAGTATTTAAATTAATAGGATAATTTATATATAGGTATATTAATTAAGTAAGACTTAATTAAGATATATATATATATATATATATATATATATATATATATAAATTTGGATTTTATTAAATTAGGATAATTGCTTTTAATCGCTATATATATGATATGTAGCATCCATTTTAGGTATTATTCATTAACCAAAACCCTAGTCGCTTTTAGAGAGAGACTAGAGAGAAAACAGTTTTAGAAAATTCTCATCCTTGGTGGCTAGTACCGCGTTTCCTTCTTCTACAGATCGTAGGACGATTCGTGTGGAGCGTTCGTGTGGATACCGTAGAGACCCAGTCCGTTTGAATTGCGTTGGAGATTCGACCACATCGATTCTAGCTTTAACATTCGGTATAATTTCTAACCTCTGAATTAATTGAATTTTTCGCATGGATCCTGTTTTAGGGTTTCAGAATTGCCTTTAATTAGTTTATTTCTGCTGCGTTTCTATGCCGAAACCCAACAGTGGTATCAGAGCTACTTGCGAAACGATTAATTCAGATAACGTGTTTAATTGTTTTCAATATATATGATATGTGATTATATAATTTTACCGGTCTGAAATTGATTATATTGTTTTCGATATATATGACATATGATGATACAATTTTACTGAACTGTTAATTGAGTATATGATATTCTGTAATCAACATATTCTTGTATTATGAATATCAATAATAGATATGCATGTATATGATGTTCTGTTAATTGAGTATATGATGTTCTGTTAATTGAGTATATGATATTCTATAATCGACATATTCTGGTATTATGAATATCAGTAATAGATTTGCATGTATATGATGTTCTGTTAATTGTATCTTATATGGCGTAATAACAGTATAAAACTTATGTTCTAATTGGATTAGAAGTATGCAGATTCAGTTTAATATGATTGATTGAAACTGGACATATATGATATGTACCGGGTGTATTATTATTATGACTATTTTGGTGGATTAAATATATGATTCTGAAACTGTTTCAGAGATTCGTATGGACCACCGCCAGGGGGGAGACCCCCCCATGGACCCCCCCGTCGTAGCGCACGATGGTCGTGTCCCCTATATGTTATATATAGTTTTCTTTAATTATATATAAATTATTATGTACTTATTATGATATGCATGGTGCACAGTTATGGCCTTTTGACCCATAGGTTAGTGGTTTTTAGTTTTGAAATACGACTTGCATGTCGTGCCTTTTTATAAATTCTAATGTAATATTCTCTTCTCATCTAAATCCCCTCTAATGTAACTCGGGGTTTCTTTATGTCTTGTAATAATCTGTAATCGATGAAGATGTCAAGATGGAGAACACGATAGAAAGATGATGATGGAGAAGAGGCACATACTTGAGGAAGATCCAAGGAAGCTATTTATTTTAAGATCTTTTACCACCTTAGATTAACCTTCAATCTTTCATTAGCTTGAAAAGATTGACAGTGGATTGGGCCATAACTGTGACACATTTAATTTCGCACTTTATTTATGCTTGTATGTGATATGATATGATAAATAATGTGCATGCTTAATCAGATTAAAATTGGTGAGATCTAAATTAATTTATAAAATCCCTCAATTAAATATTAAGTCTAAATCAGATGTCTTCCAATGAATAACACTCATCAATACCTTGATCAATAGATGTAGGTTTGCCAAAGCAAAGTACCATGTTTATCTAGGTAAGATGCGATAGGATAATTGTGATATCCAAACTGTTAAAATCATTGGGCCCGACTTAACTAAGTTATCTCAATAGGATTGTGGACTTAGAGGCATAGAGTTTGGTACGTACCATTAGATGAACTAGAAATAAATGTTGTTTACCAAACTATCCAGGAGTTATATATGATATAATTGACAAGGGGTTGTCTACCTAAATAATTGTGTTTTAAGAGATTAGTCAAAGCTAACTTAAGGCATAATAAAATATGGATCTTGGCTCACTAGAAAGATTTAATAGAAAATACTTTCCGAATTAATGGTGAGGGCTATTAATTTGAATAAAATAGTGGGAGGTATATTTTGAATGTACTATTATCAATTACATAATATCAACTCTGCAATTTAACTTATTATTTTTTCACTTATAAATTGTAGATATCAATGGCAAAACAACAACACAAATAGTCTTTCATTACGATCAGTCCTTGAAAAGGACAAGCTGAGTGGAATTAATTTCTTTGACTGGCATAGGAACTTGGGGATTGTCCTCAAACAAGAGTGCAAGCTATATGTCCTTGATGGGCCCATTCCTGCAGTACCAGCTGTCACTGCACCACGTGCGGAGCATAATGCTTACAAGAAGCATCAAGATGATGCTCTGGACGTGAGTTGTGTCATGCTAGCAACCATGAACGCTGAGCTTCAGAAGCAACATGAGTTGATGGATGTTTATGAGATGATCAAGCATCTCACGAAATTGTTCTAAGGGCATACTCGACAGGAGAGGTATGATACAAGCAAGGCGTTGTATCACTGCAAAATGGGTGAACGTGATCCAGTTGGTCCACATGTGCTGAAAATGATTGGGTATATTGAGTACCTTGATAGGTTGGGTTTTCCAATCACTCCGGAAGCCCAAACTGATCTTGTTTTGCAATCTTTGAACATCAGCTACTCTCAATTTGTTATGAACTATCTTATGAATGAAATTGAGAAACCCCTTACTGAGTTGTTGAGCATGTTAAGAACTTTCGAGAACAATATGAAAAAGGCAGGACCCGCTCCCATAATGATGGTGCAAAAGGGGAATGCTAAGGGAAATTGGAAAGGCAATAAGAAGATAGGATCTAAATCTTTTTCCAACCCCAATTCCAAAACCAAACAGGCTTTAAAACCTAAAGGTGGGGTGGCTAAAGAAGGTGAGTATCACTTCTGTGGAAAACCTGGACACTAGAAAAGGGATTGTCATGCTTACTTGGAAGAGGTGAAGAAAAGGAAAGGAAGTACGACTTCTGATTCAGGTATATATGTTATAGAAGTCAACTTGTCTACTTCTACACCATGGGTATTGGATACTGGATGTGGTTCTCATATTTGTGTTAATGTGCAGGGACTCTGAAGGAGTAGGACTTTGGCGAAAGGAGAGGTTGACCTACGAGTTGGGAATAGAGCAAAACTTGCTACACTGGCCGTAGGAACTTATCATTTATCTTTACCCACTGGGCTAGTTTTAGAATTAGAAGATTGTTATTTTGTGCCTGCTATAAACAAAAACATTATTTATGTTTCTTGTTTGGACAAGAAAGGTTTTTCATTTATAATAAAGAACAATTGTTATTTGTTTTACTTAAATGATATTTGTTATCGTGTTGCACAATTGTTTAACGGTCTCTATATTCTTGATTTAGAAATGCCTATCTATAACATAAATACAAAATGATTTAAATCAAATGATTCAAATTTTACATATCTCTGGCACTGTCGTTTAGGCCATATAAATGAGAAACGCATATCCAAACTCCATAAAGATGAGTTCTTGGATTCATTTGATTTTGAATCATATGAGAAATGCGAGTCTTGTTTATTAGGCAAGATGACTAAAGCCCATTTCACTGGACACAGTGAACGG
The DNA here is from genome assembly GCA_020205505.1 of Panax japonicus. Taxonomy (NCBI): domain Eukaryota; kingdom Viridiplantae; phylum Streptophyta; class Magnoliopsida; order Apiales; family Araliaceae; genus Panax; species Panax japonicus. The sequence goes on from CM035111.1 coordinate 29,931,058, forward strand.
GCTAGCGATGTATTGGGACTTATACATAGTGATGTATGTGAACCCATGAGTTCGTTAGCAAGAGGTAGGTTTTATTACTTAATTACATTTACTGACGACTTTAGTAGATATGGATATGTGTATCTTATGAGACACAAATCCGAATCATTTGAAAAGTTCAAGGAATTCAAGAATGAAGTTCAAAACCAATTTGGCAAAAGCATAAAAGCCCTTCGATCCGATCGAGGAGGTGAATACTTAAGCCAAGACTTTGATGACCTTCTAAAGGAGTGTGGTATTATATCATAGCTCACTCCACCTGGAACACCACAATGGAATGGTGTATCTAAGAGGAGGAATCGAACCTTGTGGACATGCTACGATCAATGATGAGTCATGCAGATCTTCCAATAAGCTTATGGGTTCATGCCCTAGAGTCAGCTGCATTCACACTTAATCATGTTCCTACAAAGATGGTTTAGAAGACACCATATGAGATGTGGACTGGGAAACGTCCTAGTATGTCGTTCATGAATATTTGGGGTTGCGAGGCGTTCTTAAAATGTTTGGATTCTGACAAGCTCGGACCTAAATCTGACAAATGTAATTTTGTGGGATACCCAAAGGAAACAAAAGGGTATTATTTCTACAAACCTTCTGAGAACAATTTATTTGTTGCTCGAACTGGTATTTTTCTAGAAAGAGAATTTGTCTCTAAAGGAAACAATGGGAGAAAAGTAGAACTCGAAGAAATTCGAGAACCACAAAATATCATTGAACCTGAGTTGGAACGTGAGCAGTAACCACAAGATATTGTGGAAAGTGAACCTGCTCAAATTACACAAGGCATTAGTAGATCTGGTAGGACACGCCAAGAGCCTAAGAGATATTATGGATATCTTGTGACTTAAAACGGTGATGTGATGCTCATAGATCAAGATGAGCCTGCTTCCTACCAAGAAGCAATGAATGAACCAGATTCTGAGAAATGGCTTGAAGCCATAAAATCTGAGATGGACTCCATGTATACTAACCAAGCATGGACTCTGGTTGATCCACCTGAAGGGGTAAAACCAATCGGTTGCAAGTGGGTTTTCAAGAAGAAAACCGACATGGATGGTAATGTACAAACCTATAAAGGCCGACTGGTAGCAAATGGTTTCAAACAAATTCAAGGTGTTGACTATGATGAAACCTTCTCTCCAGTGGCAATGGTTAAATCCATCAGGATCTTACTTGCTATTGTAGCTTTTTATGATTACGAAATCTAGCAGATGGATATCAAAACTGCTTTCCTTAATGGAAATCTCCTTGAGGATGTGTATATGACAAAACCTGAGGGTTTTGTCACTCCAAAGGATGCTGGAAAGGTATGTAAGCTGCAGCGATCCATTTATGGATTGAAGCAAGCCTATCAAAGTTGGAATCTTCTATTTGATGAAGCAGTCAAAGAATTTGACTTAATTAAAAATGAAGATGAACCTTGTGTATATAAGAAGGTTAGTGGGAGTCACATTGTATTCATAGTATTATATGTTGATGACATATTAATTATTGGGAATGACATTTCTTCCTTACAGGCTGTAAAAACATGGTTAGAAAAATGTTTCTCCATGAAAGATTTGGGTGATGCTGCCTACATTTTAGGTATCAAGATCTATAGAGATAGATCAAGAAAAATGTTCGGCCTAGGTTCAGCATGCAAGAGTCGAAAAGAGGAAACTTACCCGTGACTCATGGTGTAAAGATCTCTACGGCCCAATGTCCTAAATCACAAGATGATGAGGAGTGTATGAAAAAGATCCATTATGCTTTGGCAATTGGATCTATCATTTATGCAATGATATGTACTCGTCCGAATGTCTCGTATGCTTTGAGCATGACGAGCAGATACCAGTCGAATCCAGGTGAAAGTCACTGGACATCAGTCGAGAATATCCTCAAGTACCTGAAAAGGACTAAGGATTCATTCTTGGTATATGGAGGTGATGACGAACTGGCAGTAAAGGGTTACACAGATGCTAGTTTCCAGACTGACAATGACGACTATAAGTCTCAGTCAGGTTTTGTGTTTTGCCCTAATGGTGGTGCTATTAGCTGGATAAGTTCGAAGCAAGAGATAGTAGCTAATTCTACAACAGAGGCTGAGTATATTGCTGCTTCTAGTACAGCCAAGGAGGCTGTATGGATTAAAAAGTTCATCACTGAACTTGGTGTTGTTCCAACCATTGTTAATCTGATTGCTTTATACTGTGATAATAATGGAGCCATTGCATAGGCTAAGGAACCCAGATCTCACCAACGATCCAATCATATACTAAGGCGGTACCATCTCATCCGTGAAATCATTGATAGAGGAGATATACATATAGGAAGAGTGCCAACAGATGATAATGTTGCAGATCAACTGACCAAGGCTTTGTCGCAGCAGAAGCACGACGGTCACACTAGTTCCATGGGTATTAGATACATGAATGATTGGCTCTAGTGCAAGTGGGAGACTGTTAAAGTTTATGCTCTAGAGGCCAATTATTTGATATAATTGCTTAACGTTTTGATATTATATTTGATTGAATAAATGAATGGTTTTATTACAGTTTTATTTACTGCATTATATAAATGTTAACATAATAAAAATCCTTAGAATATTGATACAAATTATATAGTTTCAAGTATGTGACTTGAACATGAGATTATATATTTACAATTAGTATCATTGTTCTTAAATGTCCCTAGTCGAGTATCATTGTTGATGGGACAATAATAATGCATTAAGACTAGTATGTGGATTGACTGATGACCAAATCTCATTGGTCATAAATATATGAGATATTAAGTCAATGCATAGGTACATGTTAGAGAACGATGTACTGTACAGACCCACCATGAGAATTCTATGTGGAGCATTATACGAAGTGTCATTAGCAATTCTCATAGTGATAATGATGTAATGGTCCTCCGACCGGAAATCACTATATTTCTTCACGGGAATTTTTGTACTTTGATATCATCAAATGTCACTTTTAATAGGGTGGACTATAAAGATGATTATTGGGTACATCATGAATCGTGTGAGGAATATGAGTGATCTAGATTGAATTTAACCCTCTTATGTATTATGGGTGATATCCATAGGCCTCTTGATTGAGTAGGACTGTGAAATGCATTGTCCATGCTCAAATAGTGATTTGCTTCATATAGTCTACTTATTGATCAAGAAAAACTCAGATTAAATTATTAAGAGTATGACACATTCCATGACTCGAGTTTAATCTAGGATATTGAGGTTAAAAGGATTAATTTATATTGAAACATTGGTCACTAAAAGGTTGCATCGAATCATCGATCTTATTATTACTTGGGTAGCAGTGATGCATTACTAGATGCCGCTCACTGTTTATAGTTTTATAATATGATTTTAAAATTATTGACAACGTAATAATAACCTATAGGGTCACACACATAGAATGTAATTAAAAAGGGAATTAATTTAAATTATAAAGATTTAAATATGTCAATATGATTGATAGTATTTAAATTACGAATTTAAATTAATAGGATAATTTATATATAGGTATATTAATTAAGTAAGACTTAATTAAGATATATATATATATATATATATATATATATATATAAATTCGGATTTTATTAAATTAGGTTTTGAATAATTCTTTTTAATCGCTATATATATGATATTTTGCAGTAATTTTAGGTATTATTCATTAACCAAAACCCTAGTCGCTCTTCGAGAGAGACTAAAGAGAAAATAATTTCAGAAAATCCTCATCCTTGGTGGCTAATACCGTGTTTCCTTCTTCTGAAGACGTAGGACGATTCGTGTGGAGCGTTCGTGTGGATACCGTAGAGACGCAGTCCGTTTAAATTGTGTTGGAGATTCGACCGCATCGATTCTAGCTTTAACAATTGGTATAATTTCTAACCTCTGAATTAATTAAATTTTTCGCATGGATCCTATTTTAGGGTTTTAGAATTGCCTTTAATTGGTTTATTTCCGCTGCGTTTCAATGCCAAAACCCAACAATACAGGACCTATTTCGGACCACAGTTGTCGAGAGTTGTACAATGGCATGGGATTAGAGTTTGTAAGAAGTCATTGAAGATGGGACGATGCCCTCCGATCTTCCAGTTTCAAATTATATCCGTTACCCCGCACAATAGTCACTCGGGATTGGTTCTCCTTGATTCTTGTGGGACATCATTGTGTAGATATGTGTGTATAAAATGTTGAGACGACGTGGAGTGGCATCGCGTTGGCGAGATGACAATGTTGCCCCTCACCGGTGTTATCGCCGGTTTGGGCTGATAAAGCAGACGTTGCTCAGGGCTTCGCTGAGATTGGACTGCTGTAATTGTGCATGTCCTCCCGGTGTTATCTCCGGGTTGGTACAGAGTATCTCGTTGTTAGTGCCGAGATTGAAACTGTTCGCATTTGAAACAAGCATTTCTGGGGTTATCGCAAAAATTGCATTCCTTGGGGTTATCACCAAGGTCGGTGGCTATTCCCATGATTGGGATTGAGACTGGATACCTTGGGGTTATCTCCGAGATTAATCGATCTTCTCCGGCGTGTGTTTCGGTATTGGATCTGCACGCCTCAGGGTTATCTCCTAGGTTGGAATTGTTACTCCCAATGTGTGTTCCGGGGTTGATGCTAAACTTCCGGTAGTATCCGGAATGGATATGAACTAGTCTTCCTGGGTTCCCTCTTGAAAGACGAATATGTCCTCCTGCAATGTTAGTGATAGACGTACATAAAATTTTGAGTGTCTACAGATGTCCCTCTTTATTATACTCATGCATGGCGATGCATGCGTAGGATAAAGAATCCTAGACACTTGAAATGCAACAAGACAAACATAGTACTATATGTAAGACCCCAACTTTTATAAATAAAGATAAATTTTCTATAAATATCATTTTTGAATATTATGGAATGAATTTGATATAATGTTCTAGTTGTGGGTATTATTTATAAATTTTGCAAAGTACACAAGTTGTTATATAATATTCGATTGGTAGGGGAATATTTGTTATAACAGGGAATATTCGTACAACGGCACGATCATTGGTGGTACCCCACAACGGAATTATTGTCGGATTGAGAAAACGACAAAAATACTTTATGAAAATAACGACGAAAGTTTTACCGTTAACTGTTAAAACACCCGGTGTTAAAAGTACAGTAATACGCGTAGTTGCACAGTAGCACATGGTATTGATTATTGATGCTTACATGAGAAGTCACTCAGTTTTGTTTAATTATTGTTATAGTAATTGCTGCATAGTAACTCACGTTATTTGATTCAATTATTGTCAATATTTGAGATGACAAGGTTATTAATATTATTATTTGCAATATTAATGATGCCTAAAAGTTCTATCAGGGAGAGGTTTGGTCACCTAATTGCGCGCCAATAGAGAGAAATCCTTATTGGAAAGCCCCCTCTTTCCTGGGAACGACCTGGTCGATTAATATTGTGAATTGTAATAATGGTGATAAAGTTTGTTTTATTAGTATTATTAATGTAATAAAACAGAAAAACTTTTTATATAAAACAGAATACTTTTATAAAGTTATTCGTTTTATTAGACTAATAGTAAAATCTTTTTATATAAAACAGAATACTTTTATAAAGTTATTCATTTTATTATATTATAAATAGAATATATTATATTTTATTGTAAACCAATCTGGACCGTCCGTTTAAAGTAAATCAATCTGGATCGTTCATAAGTTAGTTATTATGTAGTCCATTATTCTATAAATAGAAGCTCATTCCTTCATTATTTCTTACGAATTCACTGAAACTCTAGAGAGAGAAATTATAGAGAAACTATAAAAAAGTATTCTGCTACTTCCATACTCTTATATTCAGTTTCTTTTACGGTAAGAGATATTATTTGTTGTACTCGTAAGGGGTAATATTTCTTTTGTATTCATGAAGAGAACTTATGTTATTCCATTATCTATTATTCTGTTGAAATAACCTGTATACGCGAGCTACCCTATACTTGGTGAAATTCTTCTATTATTCCATTCTTTATTATTTTGTTGGAATATCGTGTCTGTAAGTTTTACGCCGGACCTGGTTCCAGTCTTTATTATTCTGTTGGAATATCCTGTCTGTGCGTTTTACGCCGGACTTGATTCCATTCTTTATTATTTTGTTGGAATATCTTGTATGTGCGTTTTACGCTAGACTTGGTTCCGTTATTTATTATTCTGTTGGAATAACCTGCATATGCGGTCTATCGCATGTCTGGTGATTTCTTTTGTTATTCCATTATTTATTATACTTAGTTGGTTAAAACTTTGACTTCTATACTCCATGAGATTAGTGGAATATCCTTGATATTTGCGCTTCATCCAGTATCTTTTCATGGAAATGTTCTTCTCAGCATTCTTGAATTTTACTATATAAAGAAGTATCATGTTGACAATTTGGACGTTATTAGTTCCTGGATAAATTAATTCTTGAACTTGTTTTATTGAATTCTTATATCATTGTCATCATCCTCATGTTTATATTTTGTTGAAAGTCATATGTGGCCTGTAGTGCATATATGGATTTGGTATGAGTATGACCAGGGATTATTCGGTGTAATCATGACCGCAATGTTACAAATGATGTGGAAAAAGTTCTCATTGGCCCGTAGTGAATTGATGGATAGTAGTTGGCATGATCATGACCATTGATGAATACACGAGTATCCTTGGCCCGTAGTGCATGGATAATTTGTGGTCGTGATACTAAAGAATACCATTGGTCGTAGTGCAGGGATGATGTGGATTATTTATTAAGTTGAGTCTCAGCGATAAAAGTAATGAAAAACATTTTAAATCATAGAAGATAGTAGATTTTATTCTCTACTTGACTCTTCTAATGGATTGTTTGTTCCGCTGCAGTTAAACTTGATGTTTGTTATATTTTATCAATTTAACACTGTTGAAGGCTAATGATAATTTATTTTGCATTATCTTAGTCATAATATTTCTTACTGGGCTAGTTGAGCTCACCCTTTTGTTTTCATTGTTAACTTCACGAAATGAGAACGTAGCAGAGACTAGTCGAGGAACGGAGTGACGGTCCAGATGATAGCATTAGTAGTCCTCACTATTCTATGAAATAGTGTGATAATAAATGTAATGAGGACCCCATTGAGTTTGTATATTGTCTAGATGATAATATTTGTATTAAAACTCACAGTATATGTTTAGTCGTATTTTACACGACTGTTGTATAATTAAGTTGTATTTGAATTTTGTATCATGTATTTGGCGACTCAAGATGGGTGATGTATACCAATTTTGGGGGTGTCACAGTTGGTATCAAAGCCTAGAGATATGATCCCTGGCTAAGATGTGAGAATAGAACTAGGAGGGGAGAGACGGGGAATTCCTTCGCTAGTATGAGCTACCTAAGTTTTTTTTGGTATTTATTTTGTCGGTTAGAATATAGGGATAATATGTTACATGTCAATTAACTTTTGTTTTGTGGCAGTATCTGAAAATGACATTCGAGAATGTTGAGAATAGCAATGGAGCACAGACAATCGTTGATTCACCACATATCAATAATCAGCATAATGTGCATCAGGAAGGCGACAATCCTCATGCAAACAACAACACTGACCAAATGATGAATGATGGAATGTTCAGAAGCTTTATGCAATTCATGCAACAGGCAGGCGAGAGTGGCTCCTATCCAAAATGTAGGTGGAAACACTGGAAACTCTCGGACGGTTACCGCTAAACAGTTCAAGGAGCTGGGACCACCGGAGTTTATTGGAGAGCCAAAACCACTTAAGGCGGAAGCATGGATAATCAGATCACCAAGATATTTGATGTCTTGGGATGCTCCGAGGAGTAAAAAGTTCCCTTTGCCGCCTTTATGTTGCGATAAGATGCAGATTACTGGTGGAAATTGGTAAAGCGTACTCAACCTGCCGCACTGAAAATATGTTGGGAGAAGTTCCAAGAACTATTCAACGACAAGTACTTTTCCGAAAGTATTCGTCACATGAAGGAGGTGGAGTTCATCAAGTTAGAGCAGAATAATATGACCGTGTCGCAATATGAAGCTATGTTTGCCGAGTTATCCCGGTTTGCGTCCCACTTGGTGGATAATGAAGAGAGAATGACGTGTATGTTCTTAAGAGGTTTGAAGCTGGAGATACGTCAACATCTTATTTCTCATAAACTGTGTTTTTATTTAGATGTTGTAAATAGGGCTCAGTTAGTGGAGCGCGATAATGAGTCAACGCAATCAAAAGAGATCAGCCGACAAAATGATAATTCTAGTGAGAGCAGTCATCGAAGCGGTGACAACAAGCGTGGAGGGAATCAACAGGCCAAAAATGGTAACCATTTCGGTGGTAATCAAGGTCAAAGCAATAAGAATGGACATTTCAAAAAGAGGAGATTCAATAATGATGGAAAGACGTCAGGACCAGCACCCATTGTTAAGGAAGGAGATCGACCACCTATCATATGCTTCAAATGCGGAGGGGAGGGACACATCAGTCCAAACTGTGCGATGTTGTCCAAAGCATGTTATAATTGTGGAAGAGAAGGTCACTTAGACCGATTTTGTCGTTCACCGAAGACAAGTTCAGCTAGGATGGAGGCGCCAAAGGCCGTCCAAGAAAAGTCAAAGTCGGTAGTGCAAGGGAGAGCGTTTGTTGTGACCTCCCGAAAGTAAGGAACCCAAATGAGATCATCACGGGTAAGCTTATCATAAACTCTAGCGAAGTCTATACTTTATTTGATATCGGTTCTACCCATTCTTTTATTTCTCCTACTTGCGCTCAACGATTAAATTTGACTCTAGAGAAATTAGACGTTGACTTATCTATGGAAATTCCATTGGGAGAAACCTTCATTACATCCACTGTTTATAAGTCTTGTTTAGTTCAAATCGGTTCCCTCACATTACCTGTCATTCTTATTTCATTGAAAATACTTGCATTTGATGTGATTCTAGAGATTGATTGGTTAACTACTCATCATGCAAAAATTGATTATTTTCGTAAGGTTGTTAGCTTTCATATTCCTAATCAACCTATTATGCGAATTCAAGTGACAAAACCATTAAAATCAATCACGGTCATCTCAAGCCATAAAGCTATTCATTTATTGAAAAATGGATGTCAAGCTTTCTTAGCTCATGTCACGGATCTAAACAAAAATACGTCAGTTTTGAATGATATTTCTATTATTAATAAATTCCCTAACGTATTCCCTGAAGAACTTCCTGGCCTACCCTCAGAGCGTGAAATTGAATTTTGTATCGACCTTGAACCTGGTACAAAACCCATTTCCAAAGCCCCATATCGAATGACTCATATTAAACTTCAGGAGTTAAAGACCCAACTACAGGAATTGTTAGACATTGGCTTTATTCGTCCTAGTACTTCTCCTTGGAGTGCTCCTGTTTTATTCGTGAAGAAGATAGATGGGAGTATACGACTTTGTATTGATTATCGAGAGTTGAATCATGTCACCATCAAAAATAGGTACCCATTGCCACGTATTGATGACCTGTTTGACCAGTTGCAAGGAGCCAAATTCTTTTCAAAGATTGATCTTCGTTCCGGATATCACCAATTGAAGATTAGAACCGATGACATTCCAAAGACGGCTTTCAGAACTCGATACGGGCATTATGAATTCCTAGTCATGTCCTTTGGATTGACTAATGCTCCTGCTGCCTTTATGGATTTATGAATCGAGTGTTCAAGGAATATTTGGATCACTTTGTGGTCGTCTTTATTGATGACATCCTTATTTATTCCAAAAGCCGTGACGATCATGAGCAACACTTGAGGCTGACACTCCAAAAGCTTCGTGAATACAAGCTTTATGCCAAGTTGAAGAAATGCGAGTTCTGGCTTGAGGAAGTAGCATTCCTTGGGCACGTAGTATCAAGTCATGGAATATCTGTTGACCCAGAAAAGATTGAAGCTATTCAAAGCTAGGGAGCAAACTAAATCAGTGACCGAAGTGCGTAGCTTTCTCGATTTAGCTGGTTATTATCGGAGATTCGTGGAAGGATTTTCTGGAATCCCTACTCCATTAACTTAGCTGACTTGAAAAGATACAAAGTTTGGTTGGAGCGAGGAATGTGAGAAGAGTTTTTAAGAACTCAAGAGGAGACTCATTTCAGCACCTGTTCTAACAATACCATCTGGCTCGGAGGGATTGTCATCTACAGTGATGCTTCGGGCAAAGGGTTAGGATGTGTTCTCATGCAACATGGGAAAGTCATAGCCTATGCCTCAAGACAACTCAAAGAATATGAGAGGAATTATCTTACTCATGATCTAGAGTTAGCAGCTGTTATCTTCGCACTTAAAATTTGGAGGCATTACTTGTATGGGGAGAAAGTGGAGATCTTTACGGATCATAAAAGCCTCAAATATTTCTTCACTCAAAAGGAACTCAACATGCGACAACGACGTTGGCTTGAACTGTTGAAATATTATGATCATACCATCCAATACCATCCTAGAAAAGCGAACGTGGTAGCTGACGCATTGAGTAGAAGATCATATGCAAGTACAAGTGCAATATTGTCAACGCAAAGGCTCATTTTGTGTGACTTGAAAAGGATGGAGATAGATTTAAAGACTCCAGGGACCCATGTGATGATGGCTAATATACGAGTAGAACCGACTTTAATTGATAAAGTTAAAGTTGCTCAAGCTACAGACCTGGAGCTGATGCATATGAGGAAGAAAGTGCAAGAAAGTGTTATGCCTGAAGCAAGAATCGATGAAGAAGGAATACTTCGAGTCAACTCCGGATTTTGTGTTCCTAACGACCCTGATTTAAAGTATAAAATCATGATGGAGGCGCACAACACACCGTTTGCAATCCATCCTAGGAGTACTAAAATGTATCATGATATTCGTCATACATTTTGGTGGAGCAATATGAAGAGAGAGATATCGTTGTTTATCTCAAGGTGTCTAACTTGTAACCGAGTTAAAGCGGAGCATCAAGTACCAAATGGTCCATGGCTCCATTCGAAGCGTTGTATGGAAGAAAATGTCATTCTCCAGTATGCTAGGATGAGGTGGGTGAAGCAACGTTGTTGGGACCAGAGTTGGTACGTATGACTACGAAAAAGATTCAAACGATCCGGTAACGTATAAAAACCTCACAAGATCGACAAAAGAGTTATGCTGATCTTCATTGAAAGGATGTGGAATTCGGTATAGGAGATCATGTGGTGTTACGTGTTGCTCCATGGAAAGGAGTTACGAGATTTGGAAAGAGAGGAAAGCTCAATCCTCGATTCATCGACCCATTTTTAATCATCGATCGAGTAGGAACTGTGTCCTATAGACTCGCTTTACCGCCAAGTATGCCTCGTGTTCATAACATTTTTCACATATCCATGTTACGTAAATATGTGGAAGACCCAAACCACATTATTGAGTTAGAACTAGATGAAATAGCGGAAGATTTAACGTATGAAGAAGTTCATGTTCAAATCTTGGATAAGAAGGAACATATTCTACGCTCCAATGTTATACCTCAAGTCAAAGTTTTGTGGAGAAACCACGATGTTGAGGAAATGACTTAGAAGTTAGAATTTGAAATGAAATCAAGGTATCCTTACCTCTTCGACATACCAGGTACATACTCTAATTTCAAGGGCAAAATTTCATAAGAATGGGAGGTTGTAAGACCCCAACTTTTATAAATAAAGATGAATTTTCTATAAATATCATTTTTGAATATTATGGAATGAATTTGATATAATGTTATAGTTGTGGGTAATATTTATAAATTTTTCAAAGTACACAAGTTGTTATATAATATTCGATTGGTCGCGGAATATTCGTTTTAACAGGGAATATTCGTACAAAGACACAATCATTGGTGGACCCCACAACGGAATTATTATCGGATTAAGAAAACGAGAAAAATACTTTATGAAAATAACGGCGGAAAGTTTTACCGTTAACTGTTGATACACCCGGTGTTAAAAGTACAGTAACACGCGTAGTTGCACAGTTGCACACAGTATTGATTATTGATGCTTACGTGAGAAGTCACTCAGTTTTGTTCAATTATTATTACAGTAATTGTTGCATAGTATCTCACGTTATTTGATTCAATTATTGTCAATATTTGAGATGAAAATGTTATTAATATTATTATTTGCAATATTAACGATGTCTAGAAGTTCTGTCAAGGAGAGGTTTGGTCACTTAATTGTGCGCCAATATGAAGAAATCCTTATTGGAAAGCCCCCTCTTTCTTGGGGACGACCTGGTCGATTAATATTGTGAATTGTAATAATGGTGATAAAGTTTGTTTTATTAGTATTATTAATGTAATAAAACAGAAAAACTTTTTATATAAAATATAATACTTTTATAAAGTTATTCGTTTTAGTAGACTAATAGTAAAATCTTTTTATATAAAATAGAATACTTTTATTAAGTTATTCATTTTATTATATTATAAATAGAATATATTATATTTTATTATAAACCAATCTGGACCGTCCGTTTAAAGTAAATCAATCTGGATCGTTCATAAGTTAGTTATTATGTAGTTCATTCTTCTATAAATAGAAGCTCATTCCTTCATTATTTCTTACGAATTCACTCAAACTCTAGAGAAGAAATTATAGAAAAACTATAAAAAAGTATTCTGCTACTTCTATACTCTTATATTCAGTTTCTTTTACGGTAAGAGATATTATTTGTTGTACTCGTAAGGGGTAATATTTCTTTTCTATTCATGAAGAGAACTTCTGTTATTCCATTATCTATTATTCTATTAAAATAACCTGTATACGCGAGCTACCCTATACTTGGTGAAATTCTTCTATTATTTCATTCTCTATTATTTTGTTGGAATATCGTGTCTGTAAGTTTTACGCCGGACCTGGTTCCAGTCTTTATTATTCTGTTGGAATATCATGTCTGTGCGTTTTACGCCAGACCTGGTTCCATTCTTTATTATTTTGTTGGAATATCTTGTATGTGCGTTTTACACTGGACTTGGTTCCGTTATTTATTATTCTGTTGGAATAACCTGCTTGTGCGGTCTACCGCATGTCTGATGATTTCTTTTGTTATTCCATTCTTTATTATACTTAGTTGGTTAAAACTTTGACTTCTATACTCCATGAGATTAGTGGAATATCCTTGATATTTACGCTTCATCCAGTATCTTTTCATGGAAATGTTCTTCTAAGCATTCTTGAATTTTACTATACAAAGAAGTATCATGTTGACAATTTGGATGATATTAGTTCCTGGATAAATTAATTCTTGAACTTGTTTTATTGAATTCTTATATCATTGTCGGCATCCTCATGTTTATATTTTGTTGAAAGTCATATGTGGCCTGTAGTGCATATATGGATTTGGTATGATTATGACCAGGGATTATTCGGAGTAATCATGACCGTAATGTTAAAAATGATGTGGAAAAAGTCCTCATTGGCCCGTAGTGAATTGGTGGATAGTAGTTGGCATGATCATGACCATTGATGAATACACGAGTATCCTCGGCCCGTAGTGCATGGATAATTTGTGGTCGTGATACTAATGAATACCCTTGTCCGTAGTGCAGGGATGATCTGGATTATTTATTAAGTTGAGTCCCAGCGATAAAAGTAATGAAAAACATTTTAAATCATAGAAGATAGTAGATTTTATTCTCTACTTAACTCTTCTAATGGATTACTTGTTCCGCTGCAGTTAAACTTGATGTTTGTTATATTTTATCAGTTTAACACTGTTGAAGGCTAATGATAATTTATTCTGTATTATCTTAGTCATAATATTTCTTACTGGGCTAGTTGAGCTCACCCTTTTTCTTTCATTGTTCTCTTCACGAAATAAGAACGTAGCAGAGACTAGTCGGGGAACGGAGTGACGGTCCAGATGATAGCATTAGTAGTCCTCACTATTCTATGAAATAGTGTGATAATAAATTTAATGAGGACCCTATTGAGTTTGTATATTGTCTAGATGACAATATTTGTATTAAAACTCACAGCATATGTTTAGTCGTATTTTACACGACTGTTGTATAATTAAGTTATATTTGAATTTTGTACCATGTATTTGGCGACTCAAGATGGGTGATGTATACCGATTTTGGGGGTGTCACACTATATGTAGCAACATGATGTAAATGTATGATGCATGTGTACGAGGTTGTAGCCCAAAATGTTGGGGATGATTGCTGGCTCCCTGTTGCTTCAACTGGGGATTAGCAATGATGACCAGATTTGATGTGTTATCCAAATCTATTAGGATGTTGATATTGGGGTTATCACCAAATTCCTATGTCCTTGGTAACGACTTGATCCTGAAGATGTACCTCTTATGTGTAAGAGATCTGTGGGGATAAAGCTTGGTCTGTTTAAGGACATGTATAACATATTCCATCATCAATCCTCCTTGATAACATTGCCCTTTCCTGGTTTATATTGCCAGGATACGTCAAGATTATGTTGGATTTACTGCCAACAGAAAATGTTGTCAATGGATGCATAACCTTCGTTGACGTGTACTTCACCAATATGTGAATCAACGGCTGAAAAACCCTATGGGATAGACCGTCGAGGTTGCTTGACCTTTGCTGACGTGTGAATCAACGGCTGATACTCTGTGGGTAGATTGTCAAGGTTGCTTGACCTTCGCTGACGTGTGAATCAACGGAACATTTCATTGCGACCCCCACTGGAGATCCGCTAGGGAATATGAGTAATCGAAGCATGAAATCCTCGAATAGCTCTAGAGCTCTGATAGGTTTAATCGTCATTGGCTGAGATAACGTCAAGGCTACTTAACCTTCATTGATATGTGTGTCAACGACTTGAATTTGCGTTATAATCCTCAGTTGGGGCTTCACTTTGTAACCCCCGTCGAGGTTCCACATTGTAACCCCCGTCGGGGATCAGGTTGATCTTTTAGGGTAATGACCCGGAGTTGGCGGCATCGGACCTGTACAAGGTATTGTTGGATGTTATTTGTAACAAATGAGATCATCGGCAGGGTATACCTCGTGTTCGGGTGACTACCAATGAGTGATGTACAGACTCAAAGTTTCATTTGAGAAGACCAGGATTGCATGCTGTTTTGCTCAATCGCGTGGCATTTTTATTCCCAATTTAACCTTTCTAGTCCTGCAAGAAATCCTTTGTAACTCGAACTAGACCGAGCCGGAGGGGTGGGGCTCACTATATCTTTGGATAGGCCACTGTTAGCTATTGGGTGGCTGTGCCCCATTCTCTCTATATCTTTTGATAGGCCTCTGTTAGTGGTAGGGCGGTTGTGCCCCATTTCCCTGTATTTGTAGCTGTACAGAGATGATGTTTTAGATGTTGATATACTTAAGAATGTATACACAGATTTTTTTCATTCCATATATCATATTGTCATCTATTATCTGCTATGCATGTATCATGTTATGCATATGTATGTATGTCCAGAGATATTCAGCATTGACGCCTGGATGGTCTTATAACACGGCCCGTACAGATGTCTTCCTCGACAGTTAGCCGTATAGATCATACCCCACCATCATTGGTGGCATTAGGTATGCGATCGTGGTATGATAGCATGTCACCATCAGACATGGTGACTATAGATCATTTGTTGTAGCATACCATGACCTTATTGATGTTTCAGGTTCCTGCAGGGTTTCTGGATGGGATACTAGAGCATTGGGACCCATGAGTTGACTCCTACTCTGGAGGAGTATGCACGATTGACGATGCTGCCATTAGATAGACCTTGCGTGCATATGGCTTTGGGAGACATGAGTAGACGGTTCATGACTTTCATTGGATTGCGGTGCAGAGTGGTGCAGGATGAGATGACATCTGGCCATGTGATATCCCAGCATTTTCTGTATGACAGATTTGGCTATGAGGATAGCTATTCACGACATTCCGAGGATTTCACCGCACCGGAGGATCATTGGCATTTAGCCAGGGTTGATGTACTGCTGTTATGCATACTGTCGTATGTCTATATGCCACAGTACATGGATGAGATAGATATACGTGTCATCATGGCCGTGAGAGCTCTTAGGGTGGGTCGCACCATTATACCTATGATTGTAGCAGAGACCCTGCGGTCAGCATCCTACTCCTGCACTTATCCGACAAGAGTGTTCACGGGTAGCTCGATCATGCTATATGTGTGGTTTATATCACACTTGAGACCGATTGGCACTCTTAGACGACATGGGTATTGGTTCACCCATGATATAGCCATGTCATACTCCTTTCAGCCATCGGAGTGCATAGATGCTCTGTCTTGGTCTGCATTTTGGCAGATATCAGAGATCCATTTGTTATATTGCCGTGTTCGGGGCTTAGCTCACCATACAACTTTATTACTCATGCTCCGGGCATGGACTACCTCCCTCTGGCTGGTTTGAGGGGCGTGACTACTTATCACCAATTGGCCGTGATGACGCAGTTTGACCAGTTTCAAGATTTTCATCCTTTCGAGGGGGCGATAGGTCAGCGTTCCGCTTCTCGATATCTTTCAGCAGAGGACCAATCCCGTGTGTACGTTTGTTGGGATCAACATGAGATTGCTAATTTTTTGTCAGTCATCCAGGTTATTCTGCAGAGTATTCCGCATGGATGGAGGCAGAGATTTTATTGGCTGCAGCAGTATCCATAGTACCAGATAGCGAGTCAGATGATGTAGAACCGGTGGAGGACATTGATTCCCACATCGAGGAGGTGCCCGCTGCTGGGTTGCCAGCATTTCCACTAGATTCTTCCAGTACCAGTACTGTTGTGATAAATCACTCGACACAGTACCTTGAGTAGAGTCTTCATCTGATGACCTTCGAGAGAGATCATGCTCGATCTTTGATGTTGAATGCCCTTGATGGGAGAGATGCAGTTCTATTAGAGAGAGACGAGGCATTAGCTCGCAGAGATGTCGCTGTTGTTGAGCGGGATGAGGCCAGATTAGCCAGAGATGCAGTGATAGTTGAACGGGATAACGCCATATCTGCCCGGGATGTAGCCATCACAGATAGTACTGCAGTGAGGTCCCTTACCACTGGCATAATCGCATAGATGAGCGCTTAAATTGATGAGAATATGGTCACCATGCAGATGGCTGCAGATATGTTGGGTCGTGTGGATATTCTCGTACAGGAGACCACAGCTTTGCCTCCTTCTTCTGAGAGGGACGCCATGTTGGGCTTGTTAGCTCACATATACCCTGACTTGTAGATGATCTTGTATTTTCCTGCACAGACTAGCTTAGCCATTTTGTCATGTACAGTTTACATTGTATATATCAAACAACATTATATATATGACAGGGAAATATATTTTTGGATCACTTCCCGTTTAGATATGCTTTGCTACTTGCTTAATATTTTGCCTGCTGCTTCAAGGCTTACGATCTTGATGTATTTTGAATTCCTTCTGGGTGGATGGACATTGAGTTGTCTCTAGAAAGTTCAGAATGGATCATCGATCTGTATGTATCCCTACCATCTTTGGTGTCTTGGGACTGGTTTATGCATGGAAATATGGAGAGGAGTGTGGCTTTCCTCTTTCCTCTCTGAGATTGACCGCACCACAGATGGTCGCCAATACTTCTATTTAGGCAGAAGCCTAGTTAATTCCTATCTCTTATGGATTGGTGTTGCTCTTCAAGGTATAACCGCAGCTTAGATGGTCGCCGAATCTCCTATTTGGGAGGAGTTCAGGTAATTCCATCCCTTTGGTCTGAAGCCGAATGAAATGTATTGGTTTGAAGTATGATCTCAGTACCAGTTGACAATGGTTTGTGTTTTGGTAGGGGGTGAGATCGCACCATGAATGGCTGCCTACGTACTCCTATTGAAGAGGAGATCAGGTCCGCAGTAGTTCAAACCTGGTGTAAAAGGTTCAACGTTGTATATGGCAGAAATGGTGTAGGAATATTTTTGTTGTTTTTTTATAAGGAAAATGGTGGAAATGTTTTTGTTGTTTTTGTTTTATTGCGATCGGGCTATATGAAATGGTTGCCTACGTACTCCTATTGAAGATGAGATCAGGTCGACGTAGTTAGCCCCTCAAGGCGAGTAGAAAAGCTGTGATCCTATGTGCAGGTCAGAGTGCGGGGAGGATAAAGTTTAATTCTAGGTTGAGGATAAACTGCAGGTATGAGAAGTTTGATCCCAGGTATAGGGTAGCCAAACTACAAACGCGAGAGGTTCAATCTGTAGTGGGATGACCTAAGTCAGTAGGAATGCAGAGAAGCCAGGCTGCTGGCTTGAAAAGTATGTTTCCCTGAGGGGCAAAGTGTGGAAGAGTTGTATGTTGTAAAGGGTTAAAGAACCTGAATGCCTGGTGATCTGATGGTCCTACACTAGGATGTTTACTTGAGGGCAACCTCAGACATAGTATCAGTTTCATGACGTCTGAATTGATGAGTTGTAGAAATTCATCGTCGTCCATTTCTTGCAATCTGAGAGAGCCTCCTGTCAATATTTCCTTGACAATAAATGGGCCTTCCCTGTTAGGAGTGAATTTCCCTTAGATTGATCTTGGCTGGCAATGATCTTCTTCAAAACCAAGTCATGTTGTTTGAACTGCCGTAGCCGGACTTTTTTGTTGTAGGATCTGGCGATCCTTTGCTGATATAACTGACCGTGGAAGATAGCTGCGGTTCACCTTTCGTCTATTAGAGACAATTGGTGATACCTGTCTTGTACCCATTGGTCTTCATCTAGCTGAGCGTCTATCAACACTCTGAGGGATTCCATTTCAACTTCTATGGGGAGCACTGCTTCCATCCCATAGGTTAATGCGTAGGGGGTTGCCCCAGTGGAAGTGCGCATTGAGATTCTGTAGGCTAACAAAGTAAGAGGCAATAGGTCAGGACAATCTTTGTTGTTGGCAGACATCTTTTTCATAATCTTCTTGATGTTTTTGTTAGACAGCTTCAACAGCACCATTCATCTTCGGATAATAGATGACAGAGTTAAGATGTTTGATGTGGAATTTACTGCATAATTCCTCCATCATTTTGTTGTTGAGGTTCTTAGCATTGTCTGACACAATCACCTCTGGTTGTCCATATCGACAAACGACATTGTTTCTGATGAAAGCAATGATGACTTCTTTAGTAACCTTGGGGAAGGAGGCTGCCTCTATCCACTTAGTGAAGTAGTCGATCATGGTGAAGATAAATCGATGTCCATTATTGGCTTTAGGCTCAATGGGCCTGATAACGTCCATTCCCCACATTGAGAAGGGCCAAGGTGAACTCATATTGTGGAGTTCCCGTGGAGGGGCGTGTATAGCATTCCAATGAATCTGGCACTGATAGCATCTCTTGATGTGGTCATTGCAATCAGCTTTGAGAGATAGCCAATAATGTCCTATCCTGAGGACCTTCTTGACTAGGAGGGAGCCACTCATGTGGGGGCCACAAACTCCACCATGGATTTCATCCGTAAGCCTTTGTGTTTGATCTTTGTCTAAACATCTGAGGAGACCTAGTCCTGCATCTCTTTTGTAGAGCGCATCTCCACTCAGGTAGAATTTCATAGCAAGTCGATGGATCCGTCTTTTCTCAATTCGGGCTCACTTTCGCAGGTGTAGATCCATCTCGTAGATATTTCCTGATATGCTAATACCAAGGATGTTGGATAGGAGGTATCTCATCCGATACTTCTCCAACATAATTCCCATAGGTTGGGGCCTTGTGAAGGGAAATTATGACGTTTGGAAAGTGTTCCTTGTCTGATATACGAATCAAGGAGGCCAAAGTTGTCTAATGCGTCCGCGAAGTCATTCCTATTACGAGGAACGTGTAGAAAGGAGATTTCTTTGAACTCTGAAACCATCTATAAAATTTGCTGATGGTAGGGCAGCAAATGTAGTTCCTTGGTTTGATAGATGCCAGTGGATTGTCTGATTACCAACTCTGAATCTCCAAAGACAGTTAACTGCCTGATGACCATTGAACGGGTAAGTTTTAGCCCCATGAGACAGCCTTCATACTCAGCTGTGTTGTTGGTGCTCACAAACTGTAATTTTGCGGCGACGGGATACTGCTCCCCGTACCAGATACTAGAACTGCTCCAGCTCCAGAACCTTCCAAATTAACAGCTCCATCAAAATATATCTTCCACGATTGGCGCGTATCGTATTGATGGTGTTGCTAAACTGTCATTACTCCTTCATCGGGGAAATATGTTTCCAAGGGTTTGAAATCCCCTGAAGGTGCGGCGGCCAGTTGATCCGTAATTCTTGACCTTTGATGGACTTTTGAGTCACATATACGAGGTCAAATTTTTGTAGGATCAACTGCCATCTGGACATCCAAAAATTTAACATGGGTTTATTAAACACGTATTTGAGAGGATCCACACGGGATATGAGATGTGTTGTGTGACCATGGAGGTAATGTTGTAACCTCATGGAAGCCCATGCTAAAGCACATCACGTCTTTTCGATCAGAGTGTACTTGTGTTCACTGCTGCTGAACCTTTTGCTGAGGTAATAGATAACTCGTTCTTAGCCTCTATCGTCTTTCTGTCCCAGCACGCAGCCCATGGCATTGTCACTTATGGACAGGTACATGAACAGAGGAACATCATCCCTGGGTGGTACCAACACGGGAGCTTTGACTAGCTATTTCTTGATTGTGAGGAAGGCATTTTGACACTCATCATTCCATTTCATGGAGGAGTTCTTCCTTAATAGCTTGAAGATTGGCTCACAGGTTGCTGTGAGTTGAGAGATAAACCTGCTAATGAAGTTGATTCTTCCCAAAAATCCCCGTATTTCCTTTTCTGTCTAAGGAATGGGCATTTTTGTGATGGCCTGGATTTTGGCAGGATCCAGCTCAATCCCTTTGTGGCTGACTAGAAATCCTAGCAACTTACCTGATTTTATGCCAAATGCGTATTTAGCTGGATTCAACTTCAAGTTGTACGTACGCAACCTGTTGAACAACTTTCTGAGATGGTCTATATGGTCATCCTCCTTTAGGGACTTGACGATGATGTCATCCATGTAGATCTCGATCTCTTTGTACATTAAGTCATGGAAAAGAGCCATCATAGCTCATTGATAGGTGGTTATGGCATTGATGAGGCCGAATGACAACCATCTATAGGAAAAGGTTCCCCAAGGCATGATGAAAGCAGTTTTCTCACGATCTTCCTCAACAACCATGATCTAATGATACCCTACAAATCAATCAACAAAGGAGTACATGTCGTATTGCGTAGTACTGTCAATAAGAATGTGGATAAATGGCACGGGAAAGCTATCTTTTAAGCAAGCTTTGTTCAAGTCCCGGTAATCCACGCAAACTCGCACCTTCCCTCCGAGTTTAGGCATGGGAACAATGTTGGATATCCAATCAGGATATGTGGACACCATGATGATGCCAGCTTGAAATTGTTTCACAATTTCTTCTTTCACTTTTAAACTCCATTCAGGTTTCAATCGCCTGAGCTTTTGTTTGACTGGCTTAAATCCCTCTTTAATTGGAATGAAATGAAGGACAATGTCAGTGGACAAACCCACCATGTCTTCATGAGACCATGAACACACATCCTGGAATTTGGTTAATAGCGTAACCATGTCATTCCTTTGGTTTGGGGTAAGGTCTGAACCAATCTGGATTAACTTAGGGCTTTCTAAGGTTCCGAGATTGAAAGAAGTGGTTTGATCAAGGTTGGGTTTAGGTTTGTCTTTAACCCATTCTTAAATTTATGGAGGCACCTCATGTCATCCTGTATTTCCATCAAGGCTGAATTTATCTCTACATCAAAGGTACAATCCTTGTGGAGAAGATGGCACCGTATTCAGCAAGTACAGGCACATCTAAATTAGGGTCCTGAAACAAAATATGCTTTCGCTTAGTATATATGAAATGTGTTGATCATACACAATGTTAGCATATATTGGCAAAATAAACTGCTAATATTGTATAGAAAAGTGAGCAGTTATTATATCTACAAGGCAGAAGGTGTTTCTGCCCACTTTACCCTTGACGACCAATGCAAGGAGTTTTGTTCCAATTGGCAAGGGCAAAGTCCGGGTGGACCACAGTGATGGAGAGATTGTCATCATCCTCCATGTCCCGAATGATGGCCATTATGTCTGGGCAATCATCGTCTAGGGTGTATCTGTTGGTATGTTCGTCATGAACGATGATGCGTATGCCTGAAATCATTCAGATGACGTCTTGCTTGATTCTTTGTTCCTCTTCTTCCACTGTGGGATTTGGAACAAAGACTTATTTCTCCTTCACCGGTACTGGCTTGGAAATAACATAGTGATTACATTAGCTGGCACCTTTATAGTAGGTTGTGTTTACTCAAAGTTTAAAGGCGAAGATAAACGCCGCATGGTTGAAGCTGAAGGAAACTGCTAATGCTTGTGAGGATACTTGTGACTAGAACTGGCAGAATAGCCTAGCCCAGCTATTCCAGTTTACTTGGTTAATCAAATTGGGTACTTGATACCTTGGCAATCTTTACCCATCCCTTGTCCCGGTTTATGACCCAATGACATCATTTCTTGATTAGCCGACATTACCTCGGCAGAAATCTTGGGTTCAGGTAATGGCATTCCAATAGCATGGTATTGGGTATTGCTTACTTCCAAGGCATGACAACTGACCGGTTCAACATCTGTATTGGCATTGATGAATGGCATGTCCCCATGTTGAGGACACTATGGTTCAGCGTTGATCATGACCAGGCTATTGTTGATAATGTATTTCAACTGTTGGTGAAGAGTGGAGGGGACTGCCCCAGCCATATGAATCCAAGGTCGTCCCAAGAGCAGGTTTTATCCCGAATCTATCTTGAGTGCATGGAAAGATACGCAGAATGTATGGGGACCAATTTCGATTAGCAATTCAATTACTCCGACCGAATTCCAACGGGCTCCATCAAAATCTTTGATGATAGTATGGCTACTCCGAATTCGGTTGAGATTAATATTCATCTTCACCAAGGTAGCGTATGGACAGATATTTAGAAATGAACCTTCATCTATCAAGACTCCAACTAGCATGTATCCGGAGGACAAGACCGCAATATGCAACGGCTTGCAATGATCGGTCCCTTCAGGTGGTATGTCATCATCAGTAAAGGATATCACATTGTTGTTGAAAATGTGATCAACCAGATGTTGAAATTTTTTCGTATCAACTGATGTTGGTAGATAGGCTTCTTCTAAAACCTTCAACAAGATCTTCCAGTGATTCTCGGAAGTTAAGAACAAGTCCAAAATTGATATTTGTTGTGGAGCTTCTTTTAAGCTTAAAACCACCCTAGCTTCGTTATGACTCATGGCGCGGAGGAATTTTTCAATCTTCTCCATGGGAATTTTCCCCTTTGATTCGATGGTAGACTTCATCACCCGTTGGGGAAGATACAGTGGATTTTCATTCGACACTGTAGCAGTTGTGTGTGAGGTGGATCCTTCACCTTCTCCATAATTCCACGGAACTTTGCGCAAGCTAACAATAGGATATTGTTCTCTACACGGCAAGTTGATTGGCTCAGGAGTGGCCACTTTCAAAGAATTGTTGCTTCCTTGAGTTGAATTATTGGCATTATGAGTGATTGATTAATCCCATCAGTTTCAGTGGATATGACTGCTACCACATTCTTCCACTTAGTAGGACCTGTATTCTCACTTGCACGTAACACAGTATCATCGTCCGCTAGGTGCAGGACACCACTGTCAATTAGATTTTGGATAAGGTGGTGGAGTGCCCATCATTCTTTTGTGCTGTGACTACGAGACTGGGAGTGATATTGACATATTCCATCAGAATTGTACCATCCTGAACGGGGGTTGATTGGAGGTAGAAGGGAACTGATCCTTCCTTCATTAATTAACATATGAAAGATTTCCTCCATAGGTTGGCCCAAATAGGTGAATTCCATTTTGTTGGCAAAATCCCGACGGGCTTTGGCATTTTCTCTCTTTGTCACTTTATCTTCCAGCATTTCATTTTCTAAAAGTGACAAGGGAATATTCATGACAAGATGTAGGAGACTGGTATGCTCCTAGCTGATTAATTGACGTGTCACTTGATGTTGATAAGTCACCAATTCTGCCAATTGTTCAATTTGCTTGCATAGAGCTTTCATTTTTCGTTCCATTGTGAACTGGAACTTGGCATAATCCCATTTGTCATCACCATCTTTGAGGGTCTGGGAGGATTCATAGTTGAAATTGGAACTCTGTCCGTTGCTCCAATTGATTATGTTGACATCTTCTTCTTTATGTTGAGGAAGAGGGTTGTCTTGAACGTGAGGCTGATCTGGTTTGGTGACCATGATCTCACCGTTGTCTATCAGGTCTTGGATCTTGTGCTTTAAGGCCCAACAATCCTGAGTATCATGTCCAGGTGCCCCGGCATGATAAGCACATTTTCGAGCAGCATTGCAACCTCGTCCATTAGGGCTGGCAGGTGGAAGAAGATGCGTAATTTTCTTCTGTGTTGTCAGAAAATTGAGAATGTTCTCGAGGGTGTCCCCTAAGGGTGTGAACACTCGAGGGCTGTTTGACTTCTCTACCTTTTGGTATTGGAGGGTTCGCATACTATGCTTGAAAGGGAGTGTAGTTTCTCCTTTGAATAGGCATGTTCTGATTACCTTTTTGACCCTGTAGTATCAGGGAAACATCTTCCTCTTTCTTTTTATGGACCCTCTGGGGATGTTTCCATAATTTCCAGATTGGATGTGATCAGTAACAGCTTTAAGTGTAGCTAGGTCTTGAATCTTTCCGGACTTCAATCCCATCTCAGCCATCTCCCCATGTTTGACCATTTCAGAAAATGGTTTGCCGATGCCGGCTAAAACTCTTTCATAAAAAGGCGCTTCTTGTATGTCTATGAAAGTCATGACCATCTCTGATTCTGTCATGAAAGGACTAACTTGGGCAGCCAGGCGTCTCCACCTTTGAGCATACTCTCTGAAAGACTCGTTAAACTATTTCTTGATCTTGGTAATTTGATACCGATCAAGAGCCATCTGAGATTGAAAGTTGTATTGAGTGAAGAAAGCATGTGATAACTCTTCCCAGCTATGGATCTTTGAGTTGTCTAATCTTGTGTACCACGAACGGGCTTCTCCAGTTAGACTTTTCTGGAACAATTGCATTCTGAGCTTTTTGTCCTCCACATAAGATCCAAGTTCTCCAATAAACACCTTTAAATGTGTGTAAGGATCTCCTAACCCGTCATATTTTTTAAAGTCAGGAGTTTTAAACTTTTTTGGATAATGAACACCAGGGAAAATGCAAAGATCAGCATATGAAACACTCCCGTGTGTTCCAATTCCTTTGATAGCACGAAGGGTCTCTTCCATTTGGAGGACTTTCTTTTTGATGTCACCAGTGTCTGGATCTCCAGTGGGATGGGAAGCATCATAAGTTTTGTTGGTCGTATCTAACTGTAGTTTAGGTATCATAATGACCTTAGTTCCCCCTTGTGTGGAGGACTCAGTATGCACAGTATTTTTGGACCCTGATTGGACTGCTATAGTTCTTTGAGTAGAACAGCCAAATCTGTAATCTATTTGCTTAATCCGTCGAATTCTTGGCGAGAAACTAGATTAAGTTTAGTCTGGTCAGATGACAACATGATTGATTGTATGCCTGTAGCCTTTTTGGATTTTGACTGGGTAGTAGGTCTGATTGGTTCCCTGCGAAAGACTGGCATAATTTAGTCTTTAGGGATTGTGTATAATAACATGTTATGTGATGTGTCCATTTTAGGAATTTTATCCTGCAAAAAGGATGTCAGTTGTTTGTAGCATGTTTATTAAAATATGTATGTGTACACATTTCTCATTACATGGAGATATATATGGAATGTAATTACAAGTAATTCTGTTTACAAGTAATTGAAATGAGAGAGCATGAAGAGACTTTCCTCCGTTTTGGGTTTATCAGAGGTTGACCTATCTTAGGTTACTCTAGCGGCTTTTTGGCATGAAGGTTCCCAAATCATCGCAATCTACTTGACGGGAAATTAATCTGGTCTTTCAACTGGAGCGAATTTGGGTGGTCCCTTTCCTGAGCCTCGGGAATTAATCTTCCCACGAGTCCAGTAATCAAACACCAACGAGATAGCCTCCTAGTGGAAGGACCACACAACATACATTCACATACATCGCGTCTCACCGTATGAAAATGATGACATGTGTTAAGCACTAATATGACAAGCAATTATGGTGCGAGGCACTAAGTGCAATAAGGAAATGCATTCGTACACATTCAACATAAATGTAAATTCAACATACACACACAAGCATATAACATTTTTGAAAAGATTATAATAACGGCTTAAGTCCTCTTACTGGAGTCCCCAGTAGAGTCGCCACCTGTCGACGTCGGGATTTTTAGATGTCCCTATCCGTTACTTGTTCTTTGGTGTTCTCATTTTAGGTGAGATTTGTTTAAAAAAACAAGTGAAAAAGGTCCAACATGTATAATGTCGACGATCGACTGTTAAGGGTCGCCAGTTGGTTTTTTAAATGGTTATACCAACACAACCGAGAAAAGGTTTGCACATTGACCCAGTGATGTGACACTGCTAAACGAGTCGGTGAAACCGAGATTTATTAGGGTTCGAGGACTTGGTTATGCGGAGGGAAGGTGTTAGGCACCCCCCGACATCCGTGTTACCACGGTGACCGCTTCTTTTCAAGAAACTATTATCTGAATGTGTGTGTGTGTGTGGGTCAATGTGCTGTTATTTGGAAGTAGTGCGAGGCATCGTTCGCACCTATATACACAATGTTTGAATTTATGTAAAAATTCAATTTTTAAGCAAGATATGGCAGTGATGTTTTATAAAAGAGGTTTTTCAAACTCTGATGCTCAATAGTAATTGAGACCTTTTACACTCCTATTTTATTAAGTGTTCGGCTTGATTGATTTTATTTTACAGATGTGAGGCATCCGTATGAAAATAATATACAAAATAATGACGACTTCCTCATGGGTATGGAAACCATCTGAGGAAATTCAGACACCGCAGAATAGTTTACAAGATGCTTACAGCTAAAAATGTCCATTACAGGAACCGAATCTAGATCCAATGGGCTGAATCTGTGATCACATGATTCCTAGGCGCACAAGATACCGCAATTTGTATGAAAGAAGTAAGTAGGTATATATATAAAATTGTAAATATATATATACAGACATAATCACCAACCACGAAGCACCTCCATGGGGGATCAGAAAAATATAAATAAAGCTGTAAAAGCTATCAACCGCCACGGAGGAAACTCCAAGCGGGACGAAACATAAATAAAGCTGTAAATACAGTCAACTGCCACGGAGGGAACTCCAGGCAGGACGAAATGTAAATAAAGTTGTACAAAGCAATCAACTGCCATGAAGTAAATTCCAGGCAAGACAAAATGTAAAGAAAGCTGTAAAAGCGATCAACCACCATGAAGTGAACTCCAGGTGGGACGAATATATATATATATATATATATATATATATATATATATATATATATGAACTGTTGTTGAACTCTGTTTCGATGAACCTGGAATTTATATCCGGTGCATTATTGATTATATATATATATATATATATATATATATATATATATATATATATGTATATATATATAAGCGAGTAAACACATCGGATGTAAAATTCAGGCTCATCGAACAGAGTCCAACACACCGTTAATATATATAAATATATATATTAAAGTAGTAAACGCACCAGACCGAAGTCTAGGCTCATCGAACAAAGTTCGACACACAGTTCATATATATATATATATATATATATATGTATATATATATATATATATTAAAGCAGTAAACGCTCCAGACCGAAGTCTAGGCTCAATCGAGGCATAACTCGATAATGTTAGTCCATAAATATATATATATATATATATAAATATATATATATATATATATATATATATAAATATATATATATATATATATATATAAACTGAAATAAAACCATGGATCGAAGTCCAGGAAAATGCGCGCAACACGACTCTCAACGTGAAGAAGAGTGTGTGCAGAGATGAAGAGAAAGACTCTAAAGTGTGTGAGAAGGCTTATAGTGGGCTGCCAAAGAAGACTTCTATATCTTTAAAGTGGGTAAACACTGGCTTTTGTAGGTACAAAAGAAGCTATATATGAGATCAAAGGTGTTTAAAATGAGAAAATACACTGTATGGGGTGAGTGCAGAGCAAATTGGGCAGGGCTTCCTCGCCATTTTTCTTGCAAAATGGCCACCCCAAGCCCTCTATTTATAGAGGGTGGAGCCGCAGGTGTACTAGAGGCAACCCGGGTGGGCTCGGGTTTCTCGAGTCGGGTCGTCTTATAGTACGTGCACTCAGGCACTGTAATGTCCGCTCGAACTTTCAAAAGTGCAATCCGGGCATCCAATTGAGGTATACAGGACCTATTTTGGACCGCCGTTATCGAGAGTTATACAATGGCATGGGATTAGAGTTTGTACAAAGTCATTGAAGATGGGACGATGCCCTCCGGTCTTCAAGCTTCAAATTTTATCTATTACCCAGCACAATAGTCACTCGGGATTGGTTCTGCTTGATTCTTGTGGGACATCGTTGTGTAGAGATGTGTGTGTGAAATGTTGAGACGACGTGGTGTGGCATCGCGCTGGCGAGATGACGATGTTGCCCCTCACCGATGTTATCGCCGGTTTGGGCTGATAAAGCAGACGTTGCTCAGGGCTTCGCTGAGATTGGACTGTTGCAATTGTTGAAGGTCCTCAGTGTCATCTTTGAGGTGAGCATGTCCTCCCGGTTTTATCTCCAGGTTGGTATGGAGTATCTCATTGTGAGTGCCGAGATTGAAGCTGGTCGCATTTGAAATAAGCATTTCCGGGGTTATCGCTGAAACTGCATTCCTTGGGGTTATCACCAAGGTCGGTGGCTATTCCCATGATTGGGACTGAGACAGGATACCTCGGGGTTATCTCCGAGATTAATCGATCTTCTCTGGTGTGTGTTCCGGTATTAGATCTGCACGCCTCGGGGTTATCTCTGAGGTTGGAATTGTTACTCCCAGTGTGTGTTTCGGGGTTGATGCTGAACTTTCGGTAGTATCCAAAATGGATATGAACTGTCTTCCAGGGTTCCCTCTAGAAAGACGAATTTGTCCTCCTGCAATTATAGTGACAGGCGTACAAAAAATTTTGAGTGTCTACATAATATATAAAAACGACAAAAATATTTTGCATGTAGTTTGTATGAATCCAGTTATTAGATCGTATATGTTGATTCTTGGAATTACTAAGTATGAGAACCTTGATGTAGTTTCTGCTATGATTTGGATCTTGTTCTGCTTTGAAACTAGTATAATACGGGTAGCACGTTAATAGCGTATGTGTTAATGGATTAGTTCAAATTGATACATAAAGATTTTCTAAAGGATACTACTAGTGTAAACGAGAAAGTGACAAGGATATGTAGTGAAAGCGAAAATTAGACAAGAACTTAAGTTTGAGAGAGTATTTGGGGTATTTAAGCTAAAAATAAAAATATATATAAAAAAAGAAAAGAAAAATACATAAGACTTAAATTCAACAACTTAAATAATAATCCTCCCCATTAAAGGGTTACATCATCTTAAAATAAATCTCAGGTAATCTAACCTTAAATTATTACATAAGTCTGTGGAATACATCATAAAATTAAACACGTCTCATAACGTAGATTCAATTAAGAAAAATCAAATAAGTCTTCATCATTTGGACATCTTGCCCTTGTCTTTGCTAGAAGACGACTCATCAACTTTCTCAACTTTAGCTGCAGTGTTAATTGCAAGAGTGAGCAAATAATTGCTCACTAATATAATGATGAAAATAGCAATAATTTAAGAGTAAGCAATGAATACTGAATAATAGGGAACTTATTCTTCGAATTAAGAATAGAAAACAAGTTTGAGAATTATATTGAGGGTCATAAGACCATGAACTATGTCCCAGGTTACTAAGTATTTCTACCTTAACCTTTAACAGTCTTTAGACTGTACAGACCTTTTTTCGTACTTTGGGGGATCATCCCTTTGTACCATGTATTTTGCACAAACATCTAAATGCTAACGCGTACATAATCCCCTGTATTAGGGTTTTTCATCTCAGTTTGACTTAGGATTTCGGCACTAAAGAAGGTTTAGTTTGGATTAAATTTAACAATTGTTCTAGAATTTTAGAACATTTATCAACTGTGGACTAGTTATTTTAATAAAGGTTCACTAGCCATTCAAAGTAAGATACAATAACTAGGTATTGAGTAACAATGTTTAAGACAAGAATGAAATCATAACAATATATAGTTGAATGAAACATTGTATATTCAATAGACTATCTTCAAAGGAATTAGAAAGTCTCGTTCGAAATAATGAACATCATAAGTTTTGAATTAATAAGAAACAATGATTATAAACTCGCTTAGTATGAACAAAAAACTTGAGCCATCTTAATCAAATTATATCGAATTCAAATTAGGAAACTTGTTTTGCAAAGAATAAGATTTAGATGCTTGCATAATAATAACAAACAAGATAAGATAAAGATCTTGTGTTACATAAAGAAATAAGGTTTTGGAACTTGCCTTGTGTGTAAGCAACACAATTATAACACACGCTCGCCAAATACCCTATGTATACCATTAGAATCGCAATATTGATTAGTTAAACTAACATTAACCCTATAGGTTTAAATTTTCATTCAAGTTCATCTCGTTATTCTATATCATATTCCAATCACCAACACCATTTACAGGTCTGAACCAAAAATCTGGTAAAGTATCTTCACGTTTAATTAGCATCTCAAGACTTAATAAACTATAAGTTAAAATTTTCCAAGTAATTACCTTTTCATCCTAAAATCATCAAATACATGTTTACAATCTATATTAGAACCTCATTACACATTATCATACATCTTAGACTAGTTTAGGTCAACGCACTATGGACAGAAGAAAAAAAACAAACTATTTCTGTTCAGCTTATGGCGCGGTCATTTTAGGCCTTCGTACCAGCGCGGCCACGCTGGTGCACTATCCCAGATTCTGGAAACTATTTTCTGCTCTAATACAAACTAAAACTCCCAAAACTTCACAGAACCAGCAACACAGATATACCAAAAATTGTAATCTTAATAAAATTAACACCAAGCATGCATATCAAGACTCCAACAGTATAAACATCTTACACAACTAATTTTTAAAGGATCAAAACCATGTTTTTACTAGTTTCCTTCATATTTCAACATATTTAGCGAATTAAATCACCAAATCCTCTTTTCATAACTAAATCAAGTCCATTACACATGCATTATTTTTGTTTCTTGACATATTAACACAATCCATAATCCAATTATAGATTGCCATATAATTCAAACATAAA
Source organism: Panax japonicus (assembly GCA_020205505.1). Lineage (NCBI taxonomy): Eukaryota > Viridiplantae > Streptophyta > Magnoliopsida > Apiales > Araliaceae > Panax > Panax japonicus. Next base: position 29,962,479 of record CM035111.1, read on the forward strand.
TTTCAACTCTAAAATCAACCTTTTAATACATATTCAACCAAAATCAACTTCTTCTTCTTAAACATGACTACTGATGAGTAGGTTTTCAACCTATGATTTATGTTCGTTTAGCTTGTTATATTGTTAGCTTTTGGTACTTTCATGTTACTTTTGATGGGTTTTGTGCTTGTTGTAGGATAATATTTCTTACGAGTATTGAAATAAAATAATATCCTTTACCTTGGTAGAAACTGGATTTGACTGGAATATCAGATATTATTCTGAGAAAATCTTGCAGAAAAACTACGCTCAAATTATTCTTATACTCAAGAAAAATACTCACAATACTTTAGAATAAGAATTTCTGATTATGAATTGGTGTATTGAGGAAGGAGGGGTTACCCCCTATTTATAGCAACGGAAGGAAAGAAAAGTTAAGCAAATTTGCCTAACTTTTCTGCCTAACATCTCTGCCTAATTTTCAAACCTAACATATTTTCCATATGGGTGGGGGGCCACCCTTTGAAATCAAGTTTGCCTGCAACGTTTTTTCACCAACAAATGGCCTAACAAAACACTAACCACTCATATCTTCCTTATAGGTGAGGTCCACATGGAAAATCTCATACCATTATGCTGACATTAATTCAATCAAGCCACCAACAAGGAATACAAAGCATCCACCAACCCACTTAGGAAAACACAAAGATATACTGCTATGCATTCGAATGCAATTTGTTTACTCCATCTTTTTTAATCACATGCATAAATATATATATATATATATATATATATATATATATATATATATATATATATATATATATATATATATATATATATATATATATATATATATATATATATATATAACAATAATATTATTATTTAACCAATTATAAAATATTATAATAATATTTTGAATGAATATTCTATCGGAGAAATAATTGCCAAACTTTCAACAAATAATTCATACTAAAATTCATTCATTTATAACCACATAAATAAATAAATCCCTCATTTATATCCACATCAAATAAATATTTTCTTATCATATAAATTAATAATTAATTATTCACAAATAATATTACAGAATCACAATTATGACAACCAGGCCGTTCCCAGGAAAGAGGGGGCTTTCCAATAAGGATTTCTCCTTACTGGCGCGCAATTAGGTGACCAAACTTCTCCTTGACAGAACTTTCTAGACATTGCCAATAATGTTATCTAATAATATTATTAAATAATATGAATTATTTATCTGATAATGGAAAATACTTTGCAGTGACAATTATTGAAATAACAATAATATAAAATATCAACGCAACAATTATTGAATCAATAAAAATAAAATATTGAACAGTAATTACTGTAACAATTATTGAGTAGTGTCTTCTTACGTAAGAATCAATAATTCAACAATACTATGCAATACCGTGTGCTACTGTGCAACCACGCATATTAATGCATTTTAACCACCAGGTAAACCAACAGTGTTAACGGTAACAATTACACCGTTTATTTATAAAAACTCAAACTTGTCATTTTCTTCATTCTACAGTTATTCTGTTATGGGGCCCACAAATGACTGCGTCGTCGTACGGATATTCCCGACGAAAAGAATATTCCACGACCAAACGAATATTCCCCGACAACAATGATTATTTTATAACCACTTGCTTATTTTGTAAAATTTTGCACATTTCACCCATAACCAAAGTATTATATCAAATTAATACCTTATTATTTCAAGATAATAAATAGAGAAAATTCAATATTATTTATAATAAGTTGGGGTCTTACAACCTCCCCTCCTTATGAAATTTTGTCCTCGAAATTGACGTACGTACCTGGTGTTTTGAAAAGGTGAGGGTACCACGCTTTCATTTTTGATTCCAACTCCCAGGTCATTTTTTCAATAGCATGATTTCTCCATAAAACCTTAACTTGTGGTATAACCTTCGTGCGTAGGACATGCTCTTTCATATCCAAGATCTTAATAGGTAACTCCTTGTACGTTAAATCTTTGGCTATCTCGTCTGGTTCTAACGCAATAATGTGGTTCGGGTCTTTAACATATTTACGAAGCATAGATATGTGAAAAATATTATGAACACGAGACATACTTGGAGGTAATGCGAGTCTATAGGCCACATTTCCTATTCGGTCAAGAATCTCAAATGGACCAATAAATCGTGGATTGAGCTTTTCTCTCTTCCCAAATCTTGTAACTCCCTTCCATGGAGCAATACATAATAGTACATGATCTCCAATATTAAATTCCACGTCCTTTTGATGAAGATTAGCATAACTCTTTTGTCGATCCTGTGCCATTTGTATATGTTGTCGAATCATTTGGATTTTCTCTGTAGTCATTCGTACCAACTTTGGTCCCAATAATGTTGTTTCTCCCACCTCGTCCCAGCATACTGGAGAATGACACTTTCGTCCATACAACGCCTCGAATGGAGCCATGCATATACTTGCTTGATAACTGTTGTTGTAAGAGACTTCCATCAGTGGTAGTTACTTATCCCAACTCCCTTTGAAATCTAGGACACTGAGTCTTAATATATCTTTAAGAGCTTGAATAGTCCTCTCTGATTGTCCGTCCGTTTGAGGATGGTATGCCGAACTGAATCATAAATCCGTGCCCATAGCTTTTTGCAAGTTAACCCAAAATCTTGAAGTGAATCTTGGGTCACGATCCGAAACTATAGATACCGGCATGCCATGCAATCTCACAATCTCATTCACGTACATACGAGCAAGGCGTTCGAGGGAATAAGTCTCACGTATCGGTAAGAAATGAGAAGACTTGGTTAATCTATCAACAATAACCCAAATCACATCTATACCTTGAGAAACTTTGGGAAGACCTGTAACGAAATCCATGGTAATGTGTTCCCACTTCCATTTCGGAATCTCAAGTGGTTGCAATGGACCTTTTAGCACTTGATGTTCCGCCTTTACACGTTGACAGGTTAAACACCTCGAGATAAACTCCGCGATCTCTCTTTTCATATTGTTCCACCAAAATGTGTGTCGAATATCATGATACATTTTGGTTCTCCCAGGATGGATTGCAAACGGGGTGTTGTGTGCCTCCATCACGATTCTATGCTTCAAGTATGCTTCATGTCAGAATCGTTAGGAACGCAAAGTCTAGAGTTGACCCGAAGTATTCCTTCTTTATCGATTCTTGCTTCTGGAATAACACATTCTTAAACTTTCTTCTTTAAACGCATTAGCCCCAGGTCCGTAGCTTGAGCAGCTTTAACTTTATCGATTAAAGTTGGTTCTACTCGTATATTCGCCATCATCACGTGGATCCCTAAAGTCTTTAACTCAATCTCCATCCTTTGTAAATCGTACAAAATGGGTCTTTGTGTTAACAACATCGCACTCGTACCCGCATACGATCTTCTTCTCAATGCGTCTGCTACTACATTTGCTTTTCCAGGATGGTATTGAATGGTATGATCGTAATCATTCAACAGCTCGAGCCAACGTCGTTGCCGCATGTTGAGTTCCTTTTGGGTGAAAAAGTATTTGAGGCTTTTATGATCCGTATAGATCTCCGCTTTCTCCCCAAACAGGTAGTGTCTCCAGATTTTCAACGCGAAAACGACTACTGCCAACTCTAGATTATGAGTAGGATAATTCCTCTCATATTCTTTGAGTTGTCGTGAGGCATAGGCTATGACTTTTCCATGTTGAATGAGAACACATCCTAACCCTTTGCCTGAAGCATCACTGTATATAACAAATCCATTCGATCCAGATGGTATTGCCAGAACAAGTGCCGAAATGAGTCTCCTCTTGAACTCTTAGAAACTCTTCTCGCATTCCTCGCTCCATACAAATTTTGTATCCTTCCGAGTCAACTGAGTTAACGGAGTAGCGATTCGAGAAAATCCTTCCACGAATCTCCAATAATAACCAGCTAAGCCCAGAAAACTACGTACTTTGGTCACCTACTTCGGTTGTTCCCAACTTTGTATTGCTTCAATCTTCGCTAAGTCAACAGATACTCCTTGTTTTGACACCACGTGCCCAAGGAATGCTACTTCCTCAAGCCAGAACTCGCATTTCTTCAGCTTGGTATATAGCTTGTTTTCACGAAGCCTTTCAAATATCAGCTTCAAATGGTGCTCATGATCTTCATGGCTTTTGGTATAGATGAGGATGTCATCAATAAAGACAACAACAAACTGATCCAAATATTCTTTGAATACATGGTTCATCATATCCATAAAAGCAGCAGGAGCATTAGTCAATTCAAAAGACATGAATAAGAATTCATAATGCCCGTACCGAGTTCTGAAGGCAGTCTTTGGAATATCATCAGTTTTAATCTTCAGCTGATGATATCCAGAACGAAGGTCGATCTTTGAAAAGAATTGTGCTCCTTGCAACTGGTCAAATAGATCATCAATGCAAGGTAACGGATACCTATTTTTGATGGTGACATGGTTCAATTCTCGGTAGTCAATACAAAGTCGCATACTCCCGTCTTTCTTCTTTACGAATAAAATAGGAGCACCCCAAGGAGATGTACTAGGACGAATGAAACCGATGTCTAACAATTCCTGCAGTTAGACTTTTAACTCCTGAAGTTCAATAGGAGCCATTCGATATAGGGTTTTAGAAATGGGTTTTGTACCCAGTTCAAGGTCAATAAAGAATTCAACATCACGTTCTGGGGGTAGACCGGGAAGTTCTTCAGGAAATACATCAGGAAATTCACTAACAACAGAAATTTTATTCAAATCTGACGTGTTTTTGTTCAAGTCTGTGACATGGGCTAAGAAAGCTTGACATCCGTTTTTCAATAAACGAATAGCTTTATGGCTTGATATGACAGTGACTGATTTTAGTGGTTTAGTAGTTTGAATTCGTATAACAGGTTGGTTAGGAATATGATAACTAACAACCTTACGAAAACAATCAATTTTAGCATGATGAGTGGTTAACCAATCAATTCCTAAAATCACATCAAAAGCAAGTATCTTTAAAGAGATAAGATCAACAGGTAATATGATAGTGCCAACTTGGATCATGCAAGATTTATAAACTGTAGATGTAACGAAGATTTCACCCAACAGAGTCTCCACTGATAAATCAAAGTCTAATTTCTCCGGAGTCAAGTTTAAACGTTGAGCACAAGCAGGAGAGATAAATGAATGGGTAGAACCGGTATCTAGTAAGGTATAAACTTCACAAGAGTTCAAGATTAGCTTACCCGTGATCACCTCGTTCGGGTTCCTCACGTTTTGGCCAGTCACGACAAACGCTCTTCCAGGAACCGCTGATTTCAACTTATCCCGGACAACCTTTGGAGTCACCATCCCTGTTGAACTTGGTTTCGCAACTAGATAATCTCTAGCTATATGATCTTCCTTTACACAGTTATAACACACCTTGGATTGTTGTGGGCAGTTTGGGCTGATGCGTCCCTCCTTCCCGCGTTTGTAACAAACGACTGGTGCTCGTTCTCCTCCCCTAAAAACAGTTGATATGTGTGCTGACGTCTTCACGTTATCATTGTTGTACCTTCTCTTTTTGAAATCTCCTCCCGACTCGCTCCTTCTATTATCACGGCCACGATTACCACCAGAGTAGTTACCGCTTTTGTCCGAATGTTTTCCTCCCTACTGGTTTTCATTTCTCCGATGGCTACCGCCACCGGTATGACTCTAGTTGTGGTCCCTCGGTTGCACATACTCATTATCTCGCTCTAATAATTGAGCCCTGTTTACAACATCTGAATATAAAAAAATTTATGAGAGATAAGATATTGCCGAATCTCGGGCTTTAGACCTCTCAGAAACATCCTCGTCATCTGTTCCTCATTCTCGACCAAATGAGGTGCAAACCTGGATAACTCTGTAAACTTCGCCTCGTACTGGAACACCGTCATGTTGTTTTGTTCTAGTCTGATAAACTCCACCTCCTTCATATGACGAATACTTTCAGGAAAGTACTTGTCATTGAATAGTTTTTGAAACGTTTCCCAAGACATGTTGAGTGAGGCTGGCTGGGTACGCTTCACAGACTCCCACCAGTAGTCTGCCTCACCGTGAAACATAAAGGTGGTGAATGGAACCTTCTGTTCCTCCGTGCATCCCAAGACATCGAATATCTTGGTAATTTGTTTGACCCACGTTTCCACCATGATCGGATCCGGCTTTCCCTTAAATTCTGGTGGTCCCAACTCTTTGAACTGATTGGCTGTGACAAGCCGCGCATTGCTAGCATTTCCATTCGTATTTTGTGCACGATTCTCTCTCGTCTGATTTTGCATGAACTGTAAAAAGCTCCTAAACATTCCATCATTCATCGTTTGCTCGGTAGTGTTATTAACAGGAGGAATATTGTCTTCATGTTGTACGTTTTCCTGGTTTGTGACTAAAGGTTGTTCCACAGTCTCATACACTCCATTGTTAACGTTCTCAGCAGCCATTCTTAAATACTGCCATAAAACAAGGGTTAATTAAACAAATTAACATATCACATTATATCCATATATTATGACCAACCAACAAATAATCTTAGGTAGGACATACTAGCGAAAAATTTACTCATCTCTCCCCTCCTAGTTCAATTCCCCGATCTCCGCCAGAGACCATAACCCTAAGCTCTGATACCAACTGTGACGCCCCCAAAATAGGTATACATCACCCATTCTGAGTCGCCAAATACATGGTACAGAAACAAATACAACTTCAGTAATATAATTACCGTGCAAAATATGACAACACATATACTATGAGTTTGAATACAAATATTGTATACTAGAGAGTATACAAACTCAAAAGGATTCCTCATTACAATTATTGATACACTATTTTACAAAAATAGTGAGGACTGCTAAACAACTATCTTGAATCATCACTCCATACTCCAGCTAGTTCCTGCTAAATTCTCTCCTCCTGAGAAGAACAATGGAACAAAAAGGAAAAGGGTGAGCTCAACTAGCCCAGTAAAGAATATTATGACTAAGATAATATAAAACAAATTATCATTAGTCTTTAACAGAGAAAATCTGATAAAATATAATAGACAACACATTTTAGATCAATAACTGCAACGGAAATACCAATCCATTAGAAGAGTTAAGTAGAGAATGAGTTCTACTATCTTCTAAGATTTAAAAGTCCATCATCAATATTTTATCCCTGTAACATCAATCAATATACATCTTTAATCAAATATTCATCTTTGCACTACAGGCCAAAGATATTCATTTGTATCACCAGTTGGTCATGTTCATCTCAACACCTGTTCATCTTTGTACTACGGGCCAAAGATATTCATCAGTTAATCATTCATATTTGCACTACAGACCAAAGATATTCAGTAATATCATCATTTAGGACTGAGGATGATGAAAAATATTTTAAAGAACGAATCCAGTGAGACCGAAGGACAAATATTAAGGATTCGTATAACAGTTTATCCAAGATCAATAATACTCCATAATAAATTATAGTAGTGTAAAATTCAAGAATGAAGATCAAAACATGAATTTAATTTCAAGAATAAGGGTCACAAAAGATAACTTGGAAGAAGAATTTTTTTTTCTTTTGTGAACAGTACCCGTGAACAGTACTCGTGAACAATACCAGTCATGAAAAGTTCTAAATTTGATAAAAAGTTCTGGCCAATATTCCTATGAAATGATATTAGATGAAACAAAATTTCTAATCATTTCAAGAATTATAGAAGCAATACTTACCATAGTAAGTTCAAATTTAGAGAATATGAAATGAAATAATATCCCTTCCATACTATAACGTATAAAATAAAATAATATTTCTTACGAGTATTGAAATAAAATAATATCCTTTACCTTGGTAGAAATTGGATTTGACTGAAATATCAGATATTATTCTGAGAAAATCTTGCAGAAAAACTACGCTCAAAATATTCTTATACTCAAGAAAAATACTCACAATACTTTAGAATAAGAATTTCTGATTATGAATTGGTGTGTTGAGGAAGGAGGGGTTACCCCCTATTTATAGCAACGGAAGGAAAGAAAAGTTAAGCAGATTTGCCTAACATCTCAGCCTAATTTTCAAACCTAACATATTTTCCATATGGGTGGGAGGCCACCCTTTGAAATCAAGTTTGCCTGCAATGTTTTTTCACCAACAAATGGCCTAACAAAACACTAACCACTTATATCTTCCTTATAGGTGAGGTCCACATGGAAAATCTCATACCATTATGCTGACTTAATTCAATCAAGCCACCAACAAGGAATACAAAGCATCCACCAACCCACTTAGGAAAACACAAAGATATACTGCTATGCATTCGAATGCAATTTGTTTACTCCATCTTTTTTAATCACATGCATAAATATATATACACATATATATATATATATAACAATAATATTATTATTTAACCAATTATAAAATATTATAATAATATTTTATCAGAGAAATAATTGCCAAACTTTCAACAAATAATTCATACTAAAATTCCTTCATTTATAACCACATAAATAAATAAATCCCTCATTTATATCCACATCAAATAAATATTTTCTTATCATATAAATCAATAATTAATTATTCACAAATAATATTACAGAATCACAATTATGGCAACCAGGTCGTTCCCAGGAAAGAGGGGGTTTTCCAATAAGTATTTCTCCTTACTGGCGCGCAATTAGGTGACCAAACATCTCCTTGACAGAACTTTCTAGACATTACCAATAATATTATTCAAATAATATGAATTATTGATCTGATAATGGGAAATACTGTGTAATGACAATTATTGAAATAACAATAATATAAAATATCAACGCAGCAATTATTGAATCAATAAAAATAAAATATTGAACAGTAATTACTGTAACAATTATTGAGTAGTGCCTTCTTACGTAAGAATCAATAATTCAACAATACTGTACAATATCGTGTGCTACTGTGCAACCACGCGTATTACTGTATTTTAACCACCAGGTAAACCAACAGTGTTAACGGTAACAATTATGCCATTTATTTATAAAAACTCAAACTTGTCGTTTTCTTCATCCGACAGTTATTCTGTTATGGGGCCCACAAATGACTGCGCCGTCGTATGGATATTCCCGACAAAAAGAATATTCCACGACCAAACAAGTATTCCCTGACAACAATGATTATTTTATAACCACTTGCTTATTTTGCAAAATTTTGCACATTTTACCCAAAACCAAAGTATTATATCAAATTAATACCTTATTATTTCAAGATAATAAATAGAGAAAATTAATATTATTTATAATAAGTTGGGGTCTTACAGAAACCCACTCATCACTAAACAACATGGTCCGTCAAAGAAGAATAAGGAAAACCAGCAGAAAAATTTTAATGACTCTCAAGACGAATCAAATGTTATTGAGAAGAGGAATTCAAGTAAAGAAAGGTAGATGACTCTCTCTATCTCTCTCTCATTCTCTGCTAGCTTACCAAAGAAAAGGGTTAAAAGAGTAAATGTTTAAGGAAGACTATTGTACCTCCCAAATCCACTCATGAGCAAGATGAATAGTTCTGTGAAGACTTAGACATAAGACACACTGAGACTGCTGCAAAAGAAGGCCTAACCATTGTTGAATGGGATAGACAATAGCTTAGGAAAGTAAAAGCTGCTACAATGGCCAAGTCCGACAAGATCATTTCAGTTGAAGATCCAATATATGTCGAGCCAATCATAGAGTCTTCAAGCTCTCCGATTATAGAGCATGAAGCAGTAATTAAAGTGATGGTTGGGACAACTTCTGAGCTTGAGCCTAAAAATGAAGAATTGATTGCTAGGAAGGTTTCTAAATGTAATACCCGTAAATTTTATAAATAATATTAATAGCAGAAATAAAATGTTTGAATATTTATTTGAATAAAAATATATATTATGTGACATGAAATGTGATAAATTAATTTGAATTGAATTAAATCAGGTATGTGATGAGTAAGTAATGTGATGGAAATGATGATAAGCTTAATTAAGCTTATGTGATATGCCTTGTGTGGCATGACAGATGATTAAGTAATTATTTGATTAAAATTAGTAAAGGAGTGAATAAATATTGTGTTGGATTAATAATTATTTCTTGTACTATTATTATTATTAGTACTATCCTTATTGTCTGATTAATTGTTGTAAGTGTAACCATATGTGATATATCTAGTCACTCCTAAATTTAAATTAATGAAGGAATGTTTTACTAGAAAGATTTAGTTGGTGTTATTTTACTAATTGCTGCATGTGTGTTGTAAACATATAACTGATTCATAAAGTTGCTTCATGAATAAAATATAATTTGGGACATTAAAGTTTATGGGAAATAATGGGTTATTAATATTCAACCAATTTATATTCTAACACAATTCAATATTATTGGAACTAACCCAATGTACATGGATTATACGATTATGTGTATATATGTCCATAACTTGTCACAGGGTAATAATATTAACTCACTTAAAATTGCACTTGTAAGCCAAAAAGGAATTAACCTTAGTATATGAAGTCCATTTTACTTATACATGAGGAGTATTAAGGCTTGTCCCAAAATCAATGTCCCAATCCATTAATTTATTGTGTATAGGCCATTGGTCTAGCATCCCTGCATTTCTTGTGACGATTCAGAATTTTTATATGTAATTTAAAATATTTTTTGAATTAAATAAATATTTTAGTTGATGTATTTATTGTTAAATACATATTTGATTGATTTGATTTTATTGTTAAGTTGTGGGGAATTAACTTAATTAAGTGTAATATATTAATTAAGTTGGTATTTGGTAATTTTGCATTTTGAAGTTAATTAAATTAAATGAGCGTTGAATTAATTATTATGTTACATAGTGGTAATATTCTAATTTAATTTAATAATTAAATTAGAGAGTTGATAATTATTAAATGAGTTGTTATAATGTTAATTATTGATGATTATATGATTTTATAAGTTGTGCGTATTTGATTACGCTAATGTATTGTTTAAATTATAATTTAATTAAAAGATGAATTGTTAAATACTTATAATGTTGTTTTAATTTGTTAAATAAAATTATAATTTATAGTGGAAATTATAATTATATGTCAAGGATTAATGCATTTAAGAATTTAATTAAATTAATTTGTTAAGAGTGTGACAAGTGAACCATATTATAAAAAGGAATATTAAAATAAATTAAAAAGGGATATTAATAGTGTTTGCCAAACATGGCCCTTGGGGTTTGAATTTTTGTAACTGTTAAAACCTTTATTCGTATAACTGATATGGGTTATTATACGTATTATAATATATATCAGTTTTCTAAGTTACTTAAATATTATATCAGTTTTCCTCCTACACTTATTTGCAAACACAGAGTTGTGAGAGTGAGTGGGAGATATTGAGAGAATTTGTGTTCTTTATTATTTGAGAAGGAAATAGAGAATTAACAAAGCTATTTTAATCATCTTTGCTAAGGTTAAGAGGAATCAAAAGGTAATCATCTTATTCTATATTTTTAGTTTTTGTTCTTGAAGTTTTCTTGTAAATGGTTTTGATGCATGATTTGTTGAGAGAATGGTTATATATTATAACATCTATAGATGAGTTTACATTAATTAAATCCATGAAACGTGTTTAGGTGAAGAACTTGGTTATGTGATAATATATGTATTTTAGCTTACTTTGAGACCAAAATTAGTGGTTGAATCTTGTGTTAATCAGTAAGTTGACAACGGTTTGTGTTAATACATTGAAAAAAGGAAATAACGCAAGTTGAATGAATCAATTTGGTTAAGAAATGAATTTGTAGCGAATGCATTTGCTAAACATGTTAAAATATGAAAATTTAGTATAAACATGAGTTTTGGGATCAAGATTTGGGTTAGTTAATGTTTCTGTAAATTGTTGATTCTTTGGTATGTTGTAGTTCTATGAATTAAGAATCCATAGAGTCGAAAACGGACTAATTTGGATGTGTATAGCTGGAGTTATGAATTAGAAGGAGAACGAGTCGAAAAATCGCGAAGAACACAAACTGCAGGATTCAGATCTGTGAATACCCACCCCGACAGGGGTTTGTAGTTAAAAAAGTGCCGACCTAGTGGGTATCCTGCCCCGATGGGCTTTTCTAGGTCAAAAACTGTAAGACCTCGAATTTTATAAAATAAAATTATTTAATATTTCTTATAATTACTATTCAGTAAATGGTTAAATTGATAAAAGGTTGAAGTTAAGGTTGATATATGTAAATATTTTAAATAAGCAAGTGGTTATAAAATACTCATTGTTGTCGGGGAATATTCGTTTGGTCGTGAATATTCTTCTTGTCGGGGAATATTCGTACGACGGCACAGCCTTTTGTGGGCCCAATAACGAAAAGCCATTGGATGAAGAAAACGACAAGTATGAGTTTTTATAAATAACGTGTGACACCCCCAAAATAGGTATACATCACCCATTCTGAGTCGCCAAATACATGGTACATAAATCAAATACAAACTTCTTTTATACAATACGACAACAACGTAACTAAGAGTTTTTACACGAATAATGTCTCATAGACAGTATTCAAACTCAAATGAAGTCCTCAGTTACATTTATTATCACACTATTTCATAAAATAGTGAGGACTACTATAACAACAATCTGGACCGTCAATCCGATCCCCGACTCGTCCCAGCTATATTCTCATTTCCTGAAGAGAGCAGTGAAAGAAAGGGTGAGCTCAACTAACCCAGTAAGAAATATTATGACTAAGATAATGCAGATTAAATTATCTTTAGCCTTCAACAATATAACAACTGCTAGAATATAATAGACAACAAGTTTTAGATCAACAACTGCAACGGAATGAGCAATCCATTAGAAGAGTTAAGTAGGGCATACAATCTACTATCTTCTATGATTTAAAAAGTTTTTCATTAACTTTATCGCTAAGACTCAGCTTAATAAGTAAAATTGAATCATCCATGCACCACGGCCAAAGATATTCATGTAATCATCAATGGTCATGATTATACCGAATAATCCCTGGTAATAATCATACCAACAACTGTCCCTCGATGAACTACAGGCCAATGAGGATTTTTACAACATCATTCGTTACATTACGTTCATGATTATACCGAATAATCCCTGGTCATAATCATACCAAGTCCATCTATACACGTAAGCCAAAGATGACTTTCATCACAATATAAGCATGAGGATGATGACAATGACACAATAATTCAATAAAACAAGTTCAAGGATAAATTTTAAAGATTTATAATTTAATTTATCCAGAAATCAATAACGTCCAAATTGTCAACATGATTCTGCTTTGTGGAGTAAAATTCAAGAATAATATTCATGCACCAAAAATAATTTGGACATAAAAGAAATATATTTTTCAGGTGAATAGTACCCCGTGTATAGTACTTTGGGAATAGTACCCCGTGAATATTACCCCGACACGAAAAGTGTCCCGAATACCCGAGTGAATGATACTAGAGTGAATAGTAATTGGGTGAATAGTAACTCATGAATAGTACTCTGGCACAAAAAGTACCCTGAATACCTAGAGTGAATAATATTAGAGTGAATAGTAATTTGGTGAATAATAACCCATGAATAGTAACTCGTAAAGGATACCAAAGAAAATAATATTCCATGATGAGTACAAAAGAAATGATATCTCATACGAGTATAATAGAATATACAAAACTGCAAATGGATTTTCACCCGCCATGTGGTAATCCACGTAGACAGATCATTTCCACAATTTAATACGGAATAAATACAAAGGATCATTCACCATGCATGCGGTAATTCACATAGATAGGTTATTTCAACAGAATAATAAAGAATAGAATAACAGAAGAATTCACCAGGCGTGCGTAATCCGCACAGACAGGTTATTCCAACAGAATAATAAAGAATGAAACCAGGTCATGCGTAACCCGCACAGACATGATATTCCAACAGACTAATAAAGAATAGAACCAGGTCATGCGTAATTCGCACAGACAGGATATTCCAACAGAATAATAAAAAATGGAATAACAACAGAATTCACCAGGCATGCGATAAATCGCACAGACAGGTTATTCCAACAGAATAATAAAGAATGGAATAACAGAAGAATTTCACCATGTATGCGGTACTTCGCATAGACAGGTTATTCCAACATAATAATAAAGAATAGAATAACAACCATTACGAGTATTGAAAGAAAATAACTCTCTTCATGAATACGAAAGAATAATACCCCTTACCTCAGAAGAAACTAGATACTGGAATAGTGAGGTAGCAGACTTCTCTTCTTCTCTCTATCTATAATTTTTCTCTATAATAATTGCTCTATAGCTTTAGTGAATTGGTGAAAAATGAAGGAAGAATGAGCTTCTATTTATAGGAAAATATAGTCTCGATAATTGCACGTTTTGGGGCTCAAAATATTACAGTATAATACATTCCTCTTTTCCTTCATTTTTAGATTAGTCCTGCAAGTATTATCAAACTTGCACCACCTCCCCTAATAGTAAATCATGTGAATTAATAGTAAATCATGTGACTCAATAGTTCTAAACATGTGAAAAAAATAATTACAGTATAGTAACTTCATCTATACCTCCATTTTTAACTTAATCATACAAGTATTATCAATCTTGCACCAACTCCCCTAATAGTAAATGAATGTGAATCAATAGTACATACATGTGAATAAATAGTTATAATCATGTGAATCAATTGCAATTAATTGCTCATTTATCCGGTTAATTACTCGATTGGTCAATATAACCTCCAGACATCAATTATTATCGAAATAAATGTCAATTTTCACTAACACTAATAATTCCAACACAATGGAACTATCAATTTCATCTTTAATCAACACGAACTTATTCATCATTAATATTATAATTCACAATATTTAACAACCAGATCGTTCTCAGAAAGAGGGGACTTTTCGATAAGGATTTCTCCTTATTAACGCGTAATTAGGTGACCAAACCTCTCCTTGACAGAACTTCTAGACATTGTCAATATTAAAAATGATAATATGAATAACTTTTCTGTCTCAATTATTGATTTAATAATATAACATATTATATAGATGATACTGTGACAATAATTGAATCAATAATATGATAGATATGATGCAGCAATTACTGTAGCAATAATTGAGTATAACTGAGTGAGTTCTTACGTAAGTATCAATAATCAATACCGTGTGCTACTATGCAACCACGCGTATTACTGTACTTTTACTATCGGGTAGTTAAACAGTTTTAATGGTAATACTTTCGTCGTTATTTTTATAAAAAGATAATTCTGTCACTTTCTAACTACGACAATACTTCTGTTGTGGGGTCAACCAATGATTGTGTCGTCATACGGATATTCCCCGACAAAAAGAATATTCCCCGACCATACGAATATTTTATAACAACTTGCATACTTTGCAAAATTTAGAAAGATTATCCACAAATATAACATTATATCAAATCCACACCATAATATTTAAAAAAAATATTTCGAGAAATTTAAATCTTTATTCATAAAATTTGGGGTCTCACAATATCCCCTCTTATGAAATTTTTCCCTCGAAATTTACGTACGTACCTGGTATGCCGAAGAGATGAGGATACCTTGACTTCATTTCAGATTCTAACTCTTGAGGTATAACCTTTGAGTGTTGAATACGATCCTTCTTATCCAAGATTTTAACACGTATCTCCTCATACGTTAAATCTTCTGCTATCTCGTCTAGTTCTAATTTAATAATGTGGTTCGGGTCATCCACTTATTTACGTAACATCGATACGTGAAAAAATGTTTTGAACACGCGACATACTTGGCGGTAAAACGAGTCTATAGGCCACAGTTCCTACTCCATCGAGGATTTCAAATAGGCCAATTAAATTGAGGGTTGGGATTTCTTTCTCTTCGTCGATTCTTGCTTCTAGAATAACGCCCTCTTGAACCTTCTTCTTCACATTCATCAGCTCTGAGTATGTAGCTTGAGCGGCTTTAACTTTATCGATTAAAGTCGATTCTAATCGTATATTTGTTATCTTCACGTGCGTCCCTAGAGTCTTTAACTATATCTTCATCATTTTTAAGTTATACGAAATGGGTTTTTGTGTTAACAACATCGCACTCGTAAACGCATACGATCTTTTACTCAACGCGTCATCTACCACGTTCGCATTTCCACGATGATATTGAATGGTATGGTCATATTCTTCAACAGCTCGAGCCAATGTCTTTGGCACATTATACGATCATATTAGGTAAAGAAATATTTGAGGGTTTTAGAAATGGGTTTTGTACTGGGGTCAATACAAAATTCGATTTCACGCTCTAGAGGTAGGCTAAGAAGTCTTCAAGAATACGTTAGGAAATTTATTAACGATAGAAATATCATTCAAAACTGTGACTCTCATCCAAGACTTGGATAGCACATGTAATTAAGGTTTCTCTTAACGAAGTTTCAACCGATAAGTCAAAGTCTAATTTCTCCGGAGTCAAATTTAAACGTTGAGCGCAAGCAAGAGAGATAAAAAAATGGATAGAACCGGTATCTAATAAGGTATAGACTTCGCAAGAATTTATAATTAACTAACATGTGCTAACTTCGTTCGGGTTACTCGCTTTTTGAGAAGTCACGAAAAACACTCTCCCTGAAACCACCGACTTTGTTTTGTCCGTATCCGCCTTTGGTGTCACTGTCCCAGCTAGACTTGACTTTGGTGAACGACAAAATCGTGCTAGGTGACCTTCTTTTCCATAATTGTAACATGCTTTAGACTGCATCACGCATTTTAGACTGATATGTCCCTCCCCTCCGCATTTGAAGCATACGACCGGCGGTCATTCTCCTTCCTTAACAACAGGTGCTGGTGCTAAAGTCTTTCCATCATTATTGAATATCTTCTTCTTGAAGTTTCCACCTCTATTATCTTGGCCATGATTTACCACCAAAGTGGTTACCATTCTAGGCATTATAATTTCACCCACGATGGTTATCATTATTCCTATGGTCGTTGCCACCGGTATGATTATTATCGTGTTGTTGCTCGTTACCTTTTGGTTGTGCTGACTCATTATCGCGCTCCAATAACTGAGCCCTATTAACAACATCTGAATATAAACAAATTTTGTGTGAAATGAGATATTAACGTATATCGGGTTTCAAACCTCTTAGAAACATTCGTGTTATTCGCTCCTCATTATCGACCAAATGCGATGCAAACCGAGATAACTTCGTAAATTTAGCCTCGTATTGCGACACGGTCATATTTTTTGCTCCAACTTGATAAACTAAACCTCCTTCATGAGACAAATACTTTCAGGAAAGTACTTGTCATTAAACAACTCTTGGAACTTCTCCTAAGACATCTTGAGTGTGTCAGGCTGGGTACGTTTTACAGATTCCCACCAGTAATCTGCCTCTTCACGCAACATAAAGGTGGCGAAGGGAACCTTTTTCTCCTCGGAGCATCCCAAGACATCAAATATCTTGGTGATCTGCTTTATCCACGTCTCCGCCTTAAGTGGTTCTGGCTTTCCCAAAAACTTCAGCGGTCCCAGCTCCTTGAACTGCTTAGCAGTGACCATTCGAGAGTTGCCAGTGTTTTCACCTGCATTTTGAACAGGAGTCTCTTTCGCCTGATGTTGTATGAACTGCATAAAGCCTCTAAACATCCCATCGTTCATCATCTGATCAGTGTTATTGTTTACCTGAGGATTATTGTCTTCCTATTGCACATTATCCTGGGTATTGATCGTTGGTGACTCAACAGTCTCATGTGCTTTATTGTTGATCTTAACATTTTCAGATGCCATTTTCAAACACTGTCACAAAACAAGGGTTAATTAACATATCACATATTATCCCTATACTCTGACCGACCAATTAAATACCAAATAAACTTAGGTAGGTCATACTAGGGAAGGAATTCCCCGTCTCTCCCCTACTATTTCATGTCTCACATCTCTGCCAGGGATCATATCCCTAAGCTTTGATACCAACTACATGGTACATAAATCACCCATTCTGAGTCGCCAAATACATGGTACATAAATCAAATACAAACTTTTTTTATACAATGCGACAACAACGTAGCTAAGAGTTTTTACACGAATAATGTCTCATAGACAGTATTCAAACTCAAATGAAGTCCTTATTATATTTATTATCACACTATTTCATAAAATAGTGAGGACTACTATAACAACCATCTGGACCGTTAATCCGATCCCCGACTCATCCCATCTATATTCTCATTTCCTGAAGAGAACAGTGAAAGAAAGGGTTAGCTCCACTAGCCCAGTAAGAAATATTTCTCTCTTACAAATGGCCACCCCAAGCCCTCTATTTATAGAGGGGGGAGTCGCAGGTAAACCTGTGGCTGCCCGGGGTACCCCGGGCTCTGTGGGCCCCGCTATCTCGAAGTACATGCACTTGTGCAACGTGTTGTTCGCTCAAACCTTCATAACTTCAATTCGGGCATCCGATGGAGGCGTATAATACCTTTTCAGAATGTTATTTTTAAGAGCTACACAATGACATGGGATAAGAGGTTGTACAAAGTTAGGAAGATGGGTCCATGCTCAGGTCTTCAAGTCTTCAAATTCTATTTGGTGTGATGTCTTGTGTAGTAGTCACTCGGGATTGGAGCTATGGTTCTTGTAGGACACTTTTGTGTAGCATGTGGGTTGAAATGTTGTTGAGACGATGTGAATTTGGGATTGAGGTGGTAAAATGATGATTTTTCCCCTCACCGGGGTTATATCCGGTTCTGGGCTGATCAAGCAGTCATTGCTCAGGGTTATCTCTGAGATTGGACTGCAGCAAGTGCTGAATATTCTCAGGGCTATCTCTGAGGTGTGTCTGACCTCTTGGGGTTATCTCCAAGTTTGGAACTGAGTGCCTCGGGGCTATCACCGAGGTTGAAGCTGATTGATGGGGATTGAAACGAGCGTTTCTGGGGTCATCTCTGGAATTACCACTGCATTCCTCGGGGTTATCTTCGATGTTGAAACTGAAACTCATGGGGTTATCTCTGAGGTTGAAACTGAATATCTCGGGGTTGTCTCTGAGATAGAAAAGACTAAGTATCTCGAGTTTGTCTCCGAGACTGTGCTGAATATCTCGGGGTTGTCTCCGAGATGGCGAACTGAGTATCCCGGGGTTGTCTCCAGGACTGGAATTGTATTCCTCGAGGTTGTCTTCGAGGTTGAAACTGAGGATCCCGGGGTTGTCTCCAAGGTTATGCTGATTTAACTTCTAAGATTATCTCTGGAACATGATTTTGCCCTCCTACACGATTAGTAACAAGAATGCAAAAAAATTGAGTGTCTACAGATGCCCCTCTTTATCATATTCATGCAGTGTAATGGCATGGATAGCATAAAGAATACTAGACACTTGAAATGTGACAAGATATTCATGATGTAATTTACTACAGCATGATGCAAATGTATGATGAATGTGGTTTGTTGGACCATTTTCCAACGGGACATGATGACTGTTTGTTCCCATGACTTCTGATGGGTACTAAAGGTATCACAGATGACTTTGATGAACTACTTGGATGCGTACTCCAAAGATCTCAAGTACTTTTAGGATGTTGACGTTGGGGTTATCACCAAAGTCCTTAACCATTGGTACAGACTTTCCACCATAGATATTCCTCTCATGTACAAGACACTCTGGGGGATTGTGTTTTTTCTGATGAAGATGTGTATAACAGATTCCATCATCGGTCCTCCCCGATGAGGATGTTTTTCCTAGTTTGTATCGCCATGTCTTTCTATTTATCTGTCAGAGTTACTGCCAACAGTCTGTGTTGTCAGGGTTGCTTGACCCTCGCTGACATGTGCACCAACGGATACCACCATCGGAACTGTGACAACCCGAGAAATTAGACAATTTATGAAAATCTTAAATGATTGATTTAAGGTTAAATAATAGACCTAGATAGAAAATAAGTGTATGCATTTGATGTTATTGGGATTGAATTTTGAGGATTTCAAAATTCGGTGAAGGATATAGGTGAATTATTCAGGATTCAGGATTTATGTGAATATGCTTTGTGTTTATGGTTATGTATGTGTTCAGAATGTGGTTAAGGGTCATGGGTTGACCAGATAAATTATATATGTGACAAACCCTAATTTTATATTAAGAACTTTAACGTTCGGATAGAAAACCCTAGCGATTAATAAGAAATCCTAGAAACCGGTTCTGGAAACCCTAGTTTCAGTTCCGGGAGTCCGAAACCCTAATTCGAATATTAAAAACCCTAGATTGGGAATGCAATGATATGTATAAGGTTAAACATCATTAATTTTAATTAATTAGGGAAAACCCTAATGACTTATCTAAAATCTTAATTGATTATTAGAAAACCATAATACCCGATCTGGAAACCCTAATTTTAGATTTCGGTAATTTGAAACCCTAAATTGGGAACTTAATGTCGTAAGTGTAAATTAGGGTTAATCCTAACAAGGTGGTTACAAAACCCTAATTCCAAATTTGAAATCCTAATTACAGATTTGAAACCCTAAATTTTATAGTTAGGGAAAACGAAAGTGTTAAATTAATACTTCTAATGTTAATTAGGGAATCCTAATCCTAATTTTTTATTTATGAGTAATTAGAAAACCCTAATCTAATTACGAGATTTAATTTCTAAATTAGAAAATTAATTTTTCTATTAGAAACCCTAATTCAAGGGTTTTGAAAACCCTAATGACCATTTTGACCCTAATTTCTTTATTAGCAATTGTAATTAGGAAATGCTAATCCTAATTAGCAAGAATGAATTTATGATTAAGAAATTTTTATATAATTAGAAAATTCTAATTATAAGTTAGAATTATTAATTTTCAATTTTGAAAACCTAAATTGGAAATTTTAGAAATTTAATTGGTAAAGTTAAGGGTTAAAACCTAAACCCTAAAATGCTAAATCCTAAACTCTAAAATCTAAACCCTAAACCCTAAGGGTTTGTATCAAAAATACCATTTTAGAATTAAATTTGCATGGAAAAGACTAAAATGCCCTTAGTGCATTATGGTGACTTACCTTGCAAGAATTGGCCTAGAGAAGTTGGTGACCAAACCCTAGTCTAGCCATGTGCCTTAACTCCACATTAATCAGCCAACACATCAGCCATTTCATTGCAACAATAATTTATATAGATTTAGAAAGAGAAAACCACACACTTTCATTTTCATTTTCTCCCTAGCCATTCTATCTCTTAATTTTCGAGATCTAGAGTGAGAGAGAAAGAAAAGATGAAGCATAATCAGTTCATAGCAACTTAAGATCAGAACATCAAGATCAGAAATTATAGATCAAAGCTCAAAAGAGGTATAAACCCTAAATTTTGAAATCCTTTGATCTTATGTTGTTTAATGTTAGTTGTTGGTTAAATATGTGTTATAAGGTGTCAATTAGAGATCTGGGTTGTTGGATCATGGATCCATAACACCTAGATGCTCGAATCTAGTATTTTAGAAAATCTGGAAAAGTTGGAAAAAGTCGTCTGACATCCATATGTCAGACATTATAGATCTTCATCTGTTAATGTTTAGGTGTGTTTAATGTTGTAGGTCTGTTCTTTGTTGTTAGCTCTTGGATCTGAGACTTGAATCAAGTCCAGGTCAAGTCTAGATTAAAAGTTACAAGCGGTCAAACATCGTTGACCACTCGCGAAAACTGAAATCTGGGCAGCCTAGATTTCCAGATTTCTTCTGACAAGATGTTCAATGCCTTGGATCTTGCTTCTGGTAATGTATTTGGTCCGGTTGTTGTTTTACAGTTGAAGTATGACATGAATAATACATTCTAAAGACTTTAGTTTACACAGATCAGTAACATAATTGTAGAAATTAGTGGTCAAACAGGCGTTGACCATCACGCCGGATGAAGATTCTGGGTAACCCAGAAAACTTCAAAGGCAATTTTTAGCATGCACTTTGACCAGCTTGAATCTTGTGAATTCATTGTTGTTATGATGATCGGTTGTTACAACCTTGTACACTGACATCTCTACTACAGATTTGAACCTTTATATCACACAAAACAAGTCCAGGATGTTATAATTTAAAGCTGCAAAGTAGGTAGCTTGGTTGTTCTTCATTTTCTGGGTAACCCGGAATATGAAGAACAGGCCTGACAAGAGTTTTGCGCGTCCAGATCTTCATGATATCTTCTGTTATTACTCAGATGGTGATTAATACTTGTAGTATTACATACCGACTACAAGATCAAGGTTTAAAAAGACCCAGAACTTAGGACGAACATAGTTTAAATTGTGGTCAAACTACCAACCTCGAAATCTGACTATGAAGCTCAAGAACACTCAAGAACATCTATAGCGACAGAAAGTGTCGCTATAGCCCTTTAGCGATAGTTTTATTATTATTTTCCTGAAATTAATTGAAAATTAGAAAAAAAATGGTTTTTAATTATTAAAAATACTAAATAAATTCTGAAAAATTATTTTAAATTCTGAAAAATAGTTTTTAATTATTTTAAGTATATTTCGAAAATATTTAATATTTTTGGAATATAAATGGTATTTATTTATTTAATTATAATATTAAATAAATGATTTAAAAATAGTTTTAATTCATGAAAAATCATGAAAAATTATTTTATGGTATAAGAAAATATTTAAAGTTATTTTTGATGACTTTTAATATTTTGGAATGAATTTCATTAATTAATCAATATTAATGATAATTAGTTTATTTAATAACTATATTAAATAAATTAAGGAAAAATGGAATTAATGCTTTATAAATTATATAAAAATGATTTAAGTGATATAAAAATATTTTAAGTTATAAAATATAACTTTTGATATTTTGGCATGAAAATATTAATATTTTAATATTAATAGCAATTATCGGATAATAGATTTAAGTGTTTAAAAATTATATAATTATGATTTTAAGGTATTAAAAATACTTTGTGATATTATAATTATATTATAATATTATGTAATGATTTTCATTAATATTTTATATTAAATGAATATTAATGATTAAGTAATTATGTTGTATTTAATTCATTTAAATACGGTTTTAAGGATTGAAAAATGGTGATAAATGGTAATAATTATCCGAAAATTATTACGAGCCTAGGAAAAATATTTTGTCTGATAAGAAATTATCTGTGATAATGGTTAAGTGGTTAGACAGAGTTTAATTGAACTTAAACTCGAGTATTATCCGACTAGACCGTCGGGATGATAGAATTGTGTCGGTTTCAAGTCAGACTGAAATAGTTTGACCCGATACTAAGTCTTATGTGTTGTAAAGACTGATAGGGTTATGTGCTATGTGTTTAGGTTATTCTGTGTGTATAAATATAACAGTATTATACTGTGATGATATTATTCTAATATTGGAGATCTATATTATTAATATTAGGTGTTCGGGTAAAAGCGTTATTAAATTGCGTTGCGATAATCAACGGTTCAGGCAAGTTTTCTTTTACTTAACTCTAATAAGAGTAGTTTCTTCAAGCTTATGGTTAATCATTGCTGATTGCCATGAAATTTGTACTCTGTACATCTTGCATGTATAAGTCAGGTATGAAAGGCTGATCACCTTCATTACCAGTTGGTTCAGAAATGTTTGTTCATGTAAAATACTTGTTCAGTCAAAATTTGTTCGTGCTAGTTCTCAATTATATTGATGAATTATAGCAAGCTCATTATTCATACTCTTCAATCATGATATATTGTTATATTGTTGTATATAAACTTGCTGGGCAACTTTCATGCTCACCCTTGCTATATCATGATAAAACATTGCTGATAAGGCGAATGCGTTCGGATACAGGAAACGATTAAAGCCAAGTTTAGCTTGGGATATAAAGTGCAGCTAGTTTGTAATAGCGTATTGTGATAAATGTGTTGTATTTTAGATAATTTATGAATTATGTATTAAGTTAAGGTTACTCGACCTTGGGGATAAGTGTGTAATGTAATGTATAAACAATTTATGTTTATATCTTCCGCAAATAGTAATAGAAATAGTATATCGGATCCGAGGTGATTTGGGACCTGGATTCGAGGATACTACAAGAACCTCTGTGACTCTTCGTTGGGTTAAATTACCAATGGTTGTAATCATCATATAATTTCTGATGCTTCCTTGGGTTTACTTGCCAATGGCAAGTGATGTCAAGGCTGCTTGACTTTCGTTGAAGTGAGATCATCGGATGGCTTCTGAGGCTTCGTTGGATTTACTTGCCAGTGGATGAAGACTTATCAAGGTTAATTGACCTTTATTGAAATGTGCATCAACGGCTTATGTCATTGGATGGCCCCCAAAACTTCGTTTGATTTAATTGCCAACGGCTGAAATAACGCCAACGTTGCTTGACCTTCATTAAAATGTGCTTCAACGGCTGATGTCATCGGATGGCTCCCAACGCTTCGTTGGATTTAATTGCCAATGGATGAAATAACGTCAAGGTTACTTGACCTTCATTGAAATGTGCTTCAACGGCTAAAGGCTCATGAAGTTCCCGCTTGGGAGAGTTATTTTGGAGTTATGACTCTGAACTGACGGCATCAAACCTTTGTAAGGTATTACCGAGTGTAGTATGCAACAACTGTAATCATTGGTGTTGTGTACCCTGCTGGTAGTTTGACAACGGTGCCTACCCCGCTGGTAGTTGACTACGCTGACATCGCCAAACTGTTTTGGTTCCCACTCAAACGGTGGTATCCCTGAACTGTCTTGATATTACATTGAATTGATGTCAATGGTTTAGAATACTGAATCTTTTGATACCTTCATTGAAGTAATATTCCTAGGTTTATTTTTACCAGACTCTGCCTGATGTTACGCTCACCCTTTTTGAGGTTATTTGGAGTTTCCTTTCGTTGTTGGGTGCTTGTGCCCCATTTCCTTGAGCGTTTGATTCGTAACCCGGCTGAACTGATGACCTGAGTGTCGCTGACATCAATGGAGGGTGCTGTTTTTTTTCTTTCGCTACCCAGATTTGTACTTCGGTGTAGATGCCTCGACTTGTGAGAACTCGACGCTGGTTGACACATTTAATAATGAGGATTTCATTCGCTAAACCTTTTGTCAATGGGCTTCTGCTTTTGAGTTCAAGAATTTTTTGAGAATTTTCCTTTTCTTTTGTAGGTGCAAGTTTATGTCGCCGTGATTTCTTTTAGAGATTCTCCCCTTTCTTTTGATGAGAGGCTTGATCCCGCCTTAAACTTCTTCCCTTTCCTAGAATCAAAAAATGCCCCAGTCCTCTCATATGTTATTGCCGAGGATTCATATGAGAAACTTTCTTTGTTGACCAAGTTGCAAATGAGTAATATCCTCACATGTGGATTATTCATTCTGAGAACAGTATGATTGGAAAAGACCAAATGATCATACTAAATTGCCAGTGAGATGATGTGAGGGAAGCTCTGATGATGATGTATCATGCTGATGGTGCTGCCTGGTGCATTTTCCTCTTTAGGATGGTTGATAAATGCCCTAATGTTGAGTTGTTGCTGTTTCTAAGATTGCCCCAATCTTATTGTAAGGGACCCAATATCGGTTTGTCACCAATTATGAAATTGCCCCAGCCTTGCTTATTGTCTGGGATCATTGCTTTGACAGATAGGTCGATAAGATGGCGAGATCGCAAGAGGCTTTTACCTCTTTACCAGATGGTGAACAGGTAGTGGATTTGGGCTTTGATGCCCTCAATCATTGTTTCTGACTTGTTCACACAATCGGCCTTGATAGTTTTCTTCTGACTTTATAAAGACTTGTGATTGAGGGTGTCAGCTCTTTGAAGGTCCTCGCTACTAATCATGCTTGATATATCGTTGTGTTGTTGTTACAACTTTGATGATTAATGTTGAGAGGCCTTCAGACTCCACTAAATGGACCCCAAAGATCTCAACTTGGTTAGTGATGACTTCACCCAAGTTTTATTTGATCTGCAAGGTTTGATTTGTTGTCTTGATCTGGAAGGACAGTTCATTAAGTATGAGATGACGGTTGCCCATGTATTGCTGGAGGTCAAAAGAGATCAAGTCTTCTCGCACTTCAGGAGCTATGAGTTGCTGACGAGTTGCATCTTATGATGATGGCCATTTCATCCCTATTACTGGTTGTCTTGGGATTGATGTTTGGGTTTGGATATTTCTTTTAAGGGTCTGACCGGACCACTAATGGCTGCCTACGTACTCGTATGTGTGTGGGAGATCAGGTTTGCGTAGTTTCTTCTTGATAAGATAAACGGTTTGAGAAGTGTTTATTTGGGATTTTTGGGTTTTTGTTTAGTTTAACCGCACCATAAATGGTTGCCTACATACTCCCATTGATGAGGGGAGATCAGGTCTTTCGCAGTTTAAACAAAACGGCTAAGTCCTGACTGACTTGATTTTGATTTTGACTTTTTGTTTTTTTGTTTTTCTTAAACATTTACATGCAAGGAAAATAAAAGACATACTATGAAGAAAGTGATAACATCCCAATATCTCATGGAACTTCCCACGATATCCTCTGGATCTACATCTTCTTGGCTAGCTGAGGCCTGATAGTCCAGTTATCAGTGGTAATGTTGCCTTCAAGGCTCGCGATAGAGGTTACCTCTTGGTTCTAAATATCTTCACTTATGGACATAACTTGATCGTTCCCTAATTCAATACATTCCTCGGGGACGCTTGAATTGGACCCATCGTTAAAAGGTATGAACTCCTAATTCTTCGATGGGTTGGTTTCCCCGACAACCTCACCATCTTTTCCTTCATCTGTTCCTTCACTTTTTTCCTGGGCTAGAGAGGATTCGACCATGAAATCTCCCTCAAACTGTTGTGGCATTTCTTGCAAGAAACTTTCCATTTTGGCTTTTTCTTCCTTAGAAAGGATTAATATTTCCTCCTCATCATCCAAGATGATAAAATCAAGCACATTGTTGCTATCTTTGGGCCATAGGATGTTTGATGTTGGCGGAGGAATCTCCTTTGGGAATTCTCTTGTCTCCTCTGTCATTCCCTACATTAGGATTAGTCCACCTTGTGTTCTGCCAGAATTGGTGCTCATAGCCTTCAACTCCTTTGAACTTCCTATCTCGAGTGGACAGCTTAAGCTTTTTATTTCCTTTTCGCCTTTTCTGGTCACGGGGGATTCTATCTTCAGCTCTCCATTTTCAATGAGATCCTAAATTTTATGTCGCAAAGACCAACATTCCTCAGTCGCATGAACATTTGAGTTAGAATGGTAGAGATATATCTTGGTGGAATCATAACTCTTTATCTTGGAATTTATAGGAGGCAGCAACTCAGTAATCCTTCCTTCACTAATCAGAAAGTGTAGCATTTCTTCATTTGATTTGCTCAGAGGGGTGAATTTTTGAGCTCTTTTGGAGGTTTTTTGATCTTTCTTCTTTGAGAATTCGCATTCCCCCGAGTGATTTTTCTGCTGGCAAGATCTTCTAGCAATTTTATCATCCCCATTTTCTTGTACTTTCAGTCTGCTTTGATCTTCTTCATTTAGCTGCCTCATCATGGAGAGATATGGGATTGCATTATGGTTAACCTCCTTTTTCTCTTGGCTTACTGATAGTTGAGTGAAAAATGGCCTCGTATTCTGATGTTGGAGCACTATCAGTTTAGTTAGCAAGTTTACCTGATTATGAACCGTCTCTAATTTTTTCATTACAATCATACCCTCCTCCGAGTTTTCCCACTCTAGGACATTTATTTTGTGCCTTTGGGGGCATTCTTCCATCCTTCGTATGTACATACGATTTGGATACATTTCAGCGCTTCCTGACCCAATCATGTTTACTTCATCCGTATCATGCTGCACCGGAAGTTTGGTGTTGACATTTTGTTGGTCAGGTTGTTGGACCACAATATTGCCACTTTCGATCAAATTTTAAATTTTATGCTTTAAGGACCAATAATCTTGTGTATCGTGTCCTGGAGACCCTGAGTGGTAAGCACATCTTTGGCTTGGATTATATCTTTTGCTCCCTGGTTCCAGAGGTGGAGCCAGTTCGGTAATTTTCTTGTGATCGATTAATATCGTCAATACATTTTCAAGGGAATCGCCTAGTGGAGTGAACACCCGATTTTCCGTTCTTTCAAATTTTCTTTTTTTATTTTGGTATTGGTTGAATGCAGCATGTTGTTGAAATGGCAGATTGTCTTGCTTTTTCCAAATGGGGGGACTATAGGTTGGTCTCCTAGCTTGCCCTGTGAAATAAGGGATACATCTTCATTGCCTTTATCGAGTACCCTCTTGGGATCGCTCGCATACTTGTCAGTCTGTATATGCTCGATGAATGCTTCTAAGGTAGTGAAGTCTTTAATCTTGCCTGCCTTCAGTCCCATCTCTGCCATTTCTCCGTGTTTGATCATTTATGAGAATGGCTTTCCTATGCCTGCTAAGATTCTCTCATAGTAAGGCGCCTCTTGAATGTCTATGAAAGTCATCACCATTTCAATTTATGTCATTGATGGAATGAATTGCGCTGCCAAATGTCTCCACCTTTAGGCATATTCTCAGAAAGACTCAGTACCTTTCTTTTTGACTTTAGTCACTTGGTATCGATCTGATGCCATTTGTGACTGAAAACTGTATTGATTGAGAAAGGCGTGGGCTAATTCTTTCCAGTTGTGGATTTTGGCATTGTTAAGTCGGGCATACCAAGCTTTAGTATTTCCAGTGAGACTCTTTTAAAACAGCTGCATTCTGAGGCTTTCATCTTCTGCATAAGACCCCAGCTCGCCAATATATACTTTTAGGTGCGTAAAGGGATCACCAGGCTTTAGCCTTTCCAGTGAGACTCTTTTAAAATAGCTGCATTCTGAGGCTTTCATCTTCTGCATAAGACCTCAGCTCGCCAATATATACTTTTAGGTGCGTAAAGGGATCACCTGCCCCATTGTACTTTTCAAACTCTAAGATTTTAAATTTGTCGGGATATCGAGCCCCTAAGAATATGCAAATATCTGAATAGGCTACACTTCCATCATTTCCAGTCCCTTTGATTGACCGGATGGTTTCTTCCATTTATTGGACTTTCTTTCTTATATCCCCAATTTCTTGATCATCCCTGAGTTTTATGATTTCAGGGGTTTTGTTGGTTCCTTTATTGGAATGAGGTTTAGGTATCTGGGTTTCCATCTTTCTGTTAATATCCTGACTGCAACCCTTGAGTAAATGACTCTGATTGAGTAGGCATTGTTTGGGCCCGAGTGTTTTTACTTTGTTCTTTTAGAAAGACAGCCAATTCTGCTATTGTAGGATCAGGCTGGGCACTTGTAGCCATGTCTGACAGTGGGCTTAGAGCCTTTTTGGACTTTGAACGGGTAACTGGACCAATTACTTCCCTATAAAAAGACTTATGTAGTTTATTCTTGAAGGAATGTAGGAAATGTTACATGTTATGTAATGTGTCTGTTTAGGATTATTATCCTACAAAACGGATGTCTATTGTTTGAATGACAATATAGCATGACATGTTTTGATATGAAAGGGAATGCATGTACACATATTGTTACACCCCCAAATCTGGGTACTTAAATTCCACAGATTTGGTGTTCACTGTCCAAATAAATTATAACTAACTACCCATAAACAAAAGATATAATTTAACTCAAAAGCTGAAATAATAAATCTCTCATCAAGGGTTACAAAATCTCAAGATAAATCCCAGGTCATCTAACCTTTAATACAATCATCAGCGAAAATTAAAACATGATCATAATTAAATCTAGTACATAAGCTTCATAAATAAAAGATAACTTAAACGTTGACGTCTAATTAATCACTTTATCCTTGCCCTTGCTTGTAGAAAACCCTTCAAACTTCTTAACTTCGTCTGCATAATTTTGTGCAAGAGTGAGCAAACAATTGCGCACAAGAATGATAATATACAATAATGGTTTATGAATGATAATTCACTGAGTTTTCAATGGTAAAGTATTCTTACCGGAACAATAAAATTTAATTCAACAACTATGAGTTCAAAGGAATAATGAACATTAATTTAACAATAGATATCAACATCAAAGAATACAGTGAGGGTCACAAGACCACGAACTATACTCTAGGTTTCAAGTATTTCTACTTTAACCTTTAACAGTCTAAAAGACTATAATCATCATCTTCGTCCTAGGTTAACAGGTGTTTCTACTGTAGCCTTTAACAATCTAAACGACTATATGGACCATCATTCCGTACTCCAGGTGATCAGCCCTTTGTACTATGTATTGCGCAAACATTTTAACGTTATTACGTATTTCTAAAATAATCCCCTAATAAAAGGGTTGTTCATCTCTGCTTAGATTATCAGGTTTCGAACCAAATGAAGTTTGGTTGGGACTTAGCTTCCAAAGAATTCTAGATCTTTAGAATGCTCATCAACCAAGTACTGGTTGTATCAGATAGAAACAAATAACTATTCAAGAGTTTGATTATAATATTTTTATGAACAAGATATATCGATGAATCAATAAGAACTAAAGTATTAACAATTTCTAAATTGAAAAAATGTTATCCTCGACAACATGCTTTCAAAATTTGTGTGATTACATAAGCAAACCAAAGGAAGTTTGGTTTGGGTTGACTTCAAGTGAAATTTAGAGTTTAGAACATTCATCAACTAAGGTTTTGTTGAGTTGTTAAAGAATCGCTAGACAACTTAGAGTTCAGTACAATAATATAAGATAGTACAATGATATTGGAGAATGAAGATCAAACAACAGTTATTAGTAGCTGAATAAACAACATTATTAACTTTGAATAAACCAGGTAATCTCGTTTGAAATAAAGAAATAAAGAGTAACTAGCTTTTTCAACATTTAAATGAGAGTTGAAGAATTCGCATGACAATAACTCGTTAAACAAGAGGTTAGAGTTAGAGAATTTGCATAAGTATAACGTAATAGTGAAAAGTAACCTTGACGAATAATAAAGTAACAAAGGTTAGGGAACTTGCCTCTTGCGTAAGCTATACAATTACAACTCATGTACTCCAATAACCTACACATAGGTTTAGAACCACAATACCTATTAGATATGCTAGCATACCATAACATGTATATTTCTTGCTAAACTTATCATTTTAGCACAAGTCTTATGCTACTATAAAAATATCAGAAATTTCAAGTGTTAACCTTCATAATACTTATTTACTAATCCTCATTCTCAATAAATCACAACATGTCATTTTCATAGTTTACTAATTTCTTGTAACTTTAGAATCACTAACCACATAACACTATGTTGTTTTAACCTTGTCGTTACACATTTGACACATTATAACCTTAGACCAAGTTATAGTGGTGTTACAAAGTCTGCAGCAGCAGCAGACCTCACTGTCTCAGGATAGGGTATGGCACAGTTGCGCCATACACAAGCCTGGGACCGGCGCAGCTGCGCCGTTTCTGGCCTTGGCACCGGCGCAGCTGCGCCAGTGCACAGACAGAACCAAAAAGGCTATGAACAGTAGCCGACTTTAGCCCAACTAACACGAATTTTACCCACCAAACAGTGAAATTAACACGTAAAATAAATATACAACTATCATAAACATGATTGTTAATATATTCAATCACTTAGCACAATTTTACAACAACTAAAACTATTTTAATTTCTCAAATTCTATACTATCATATGAAAACTCCATTTTTGACATTCTTTACAAAATCCCTCACTGTAATCTCTATGCTAGACCAAATCACCTCATTCAAATTACACTGTCTTCATTTCTTAATGGACTAGCATAAACAAGCCTCAATTTACAGTTTATCATACTAATTGACCACTAAAATTGGTACTTTTCCAAGCCATATAGAAAATATAAACACTGTAAACAATTTTCTTCCTTTTTAACCATCATTAGCATACAAATCCTTGTTTAATTACTAGTTCTAATCACCACGAACACATACAATCGCATGTCACTAGTTGTATAACAACAATTTCAAATAATTCAATTCACAGAATTTAGGAATTATGCCGTAGAACTCACATATATACATATATATAAACATATAACATTAAGATTACAAATAATACCTTCAATTAGCTTGGTAACCACTGAAATTGCTGTAAATCACAGACTTTCTCTCAATTCTCTCCCTAGCTTCTCTGTATTTTCTTTCTTCTTCTCTTCTTAGGCTTAAGCCAATTTTCTTTTACATAAAACACACTAAGCCTAACGCACAAAATCAAACGTCTATAACCGACGTTGTAATAAAAACAATAATGCGTTATCAGTTATAAATATATTTTATATTATTTGATTTATTTTAATTTATTTTATTTGTTTTAATTATAATTCAAATATTAAAAAATCCAAAAGCCATAAGGCTTTGTTTGGCAAAAAGTCTTTAAAATAAAAGACTTAATATATATTTAAGCCATGTTTGGTAAAAACTAAATTAAACTCCTTTAATTTTATTTTAATAATCCATATCCAACATTAAATCAACTAAATTAATTACACATACTATATTTTAAATAAATATTCCACTTAAACAAATATCACAAAATTATATTCTCATTATAATTTTATTTAATAATTTAACATACCATCTTAACTTATCACATTACAACAACAATATAACATATCATGTTATCTTACAACATAATAACTATAAGTTAACTTAATTTAGAATATTATCTAATAAATATAATTTATAAATATTTACTAACAAAAATCACATATTCATTTAATTTAAGAAATATTTTAAATTACAAAACAACAACTTCATCAATAAAATATTTATTTAATTTAATAAATATTTTAAATTATAAATAAAATCTTGGATTGTTACATCATTCCCTCCTTACAAGGATTATGTCCCCTGAATCACAACTCATACAATCAAATCGTCACATTCTTCCCTCCTTAAAAAGATTATGTCCCAGAATCGAAGACACAGATAAAACAAATAACTCATGGTAATTCTTTATCATTTCAGTTTCGAGTTCCCACATAGCATCTTCGACGCTGTGGTTCCTCTATATCACCTTCACAAATGGTTTTAACTCATTCATGTGCACGTGATCTTTCCAGTCGACTACCTGGATAAAAATTTCTAGTAGCACAACCATAACGGTTCGTACTTTCTCACATGATTACAGTCAAGCTTGTTCGATCATCTCACCGCAAAATGAAAAACATTATAAAACTTCTCGTGCGCTCAGCACGCCTTCCGATTTCTAGATTTTATTTTATTTTTAGTTTGGCAATCGATTTGCAAACGATACGACATACTTATTTCTAATTGCGTTCCACACGTTTTTGTAAACTCATTTGAAAATTCGATGTAAATCGTGAATCTCAGTTCGACAAAATTGACACAGAAACATCGTGTCTTGAAACAATTTCATAACTTCACACACTGTTCGATATGTAATATGCTAACTTTGACATACCAAAAATCTACCGCCATATCTTGCCACTAATAGTGATATCGAAGGAAATATATAATGTCATGCTTCCTAGTTGATTCAATATATAAATTTAATGCAAAACTTCATTTTCAATTCCTGGTATTAGCGAAACTTAGTTTCTTCCTTCTACTTTAAACTATCCTTCAGTATCGATTTTGAATTTGACACCTTCATCTTGGAGCTACTCTTCCTTTACTCTATCCAACAAAGTTATACGGTTTTCCATCTGAATAGCTTTTCCTTTGACTTTTTCATATATCTTACCTCCTACCACATATTAGTCATTATAACTACAATTTTTTTTAAGACGTCGGCAACCACATTCGTTTAGGATTTTGCAGTCATAATCCTTGAATAACTTCAACTATCAATTTAAACACATGCTTAAATATTCCTGTGTGAGAATATACTTTAGACACTTATGGTCTGTTTCTATCTCACACTACTTTCCAATATAACACCTCTAAACCCTCAGGGCAACCACTACTACCTCTAACTTTGGATCGTGAGTCAGACGCACTTTCACATAAAAAAATTTAACTCATATGATGCGTATAAAATGACCTTATCGTTTTGCCTAAACACACTGCATAATACATTGTATGATGTGTCGCTATACAACACCCAGTTTTCTGTACTATCTGGTAGAGACAGCATAGGTGCCATACTAAACTCTTTTTCAATTCTTGAAAATTTACTCTATAATTTCCTACCCATATAAACTCCACCGATTTCCTCAGTCAATTTAGCTAACTAAGTAACTATATTGATCTTCACACAACCCACATATTATTTTCTTAATAACTTCTTGTTTTGAAACATCGATAAATAACTCTACAGCACAGACGTCTTGCATCTAAAAGAATAAAATACTACCTTTGATTTCCTCAGAGTCTTAAGGTTTAAGCACTTTCTTTGACAATGACTTATCACCACCTGGTTTAACAACTTCAGAGTTTCATAAATCAAATCGGAAATAAATCCATTACGTGGCCTTTAATACCAACACGGCAATTCTACACATCACCTTAAAAGGAATCACTATTCACACCTTCTAATTTTTTTAGGGAATGGTCAAACTCTTCCCGAAGCGAATCTAGTTTCTAAATAAATTCATCAGGCATAAATTAACAAGTGGCGGTTAAATTAAATAACACGCAGCCGTATAGATGACTGATCGGAACCATACCTTGCATTGTGTTCTGGATCTTCATGTTAGATGATTGTTCAGTTGGTCGACATGGCAGAGTTGACTCTACAATAACCAGTTTGCCACTGCCATATTTGCTTCCACTTGCTTTTTCCTACCGCTTTCTTTGGGCAACCTCGAGCTAAGTGCTCCTTTGATCCACACGTGAAGCAGGCTCTCTTCCTCGGTCTTGAACATTTTGGTGCAATGTGATCCTTTGATCCATAATTAAAGCACACCCTTTTTTCCCTCAAACAAACACCTACATGTTTCTTTTCACAGTTGCTACACGCCTCCACCTTCTTCTTTTCCTTCCCATACTGATTTTCAGCGTTAATATTATTGTCCCACTTTCTTTTTCGAGCTTTACCGGTATGACTATCACCCACCTTATCATCTTCACTCTTCTTTCCCCTCTGCTCTTGATTGTATGCCAACGTATTACCTTCCCCGTCTACATCAATCGTTCTTTCCAACCCTGTTGTAAACGAATTTGGTTGGAACATCGAGATTTGATTATACTGCTAGAAATTCAGTTGATTTGTCGTGCTCCCACCAGCAAATTCACCAATTGTGGCACTGGATTTGCGTTAGCTTCCCTATTGTATGTATTTTCCTCGGGGATCTGTTGACGCTGTTGTCTTCTTCTAGGCGGCATCTTACTGTTTAAAACTTGAACTATTAGATCATCGTTCATCCACACATTAACATTTTCAAACTTATCTTAACCACTTATAGATAACACATAATATATCTTAATAAACAATGATAATACTTTATTCATTTACCACACAAAATAAAATAGCCTCGCTGCTATTTATATTATTTATCCCAAAATAATAAAATTCTAGGATTACTTTATCACATCCCACTATTTAATTCAACAGTTAGGATTTACATTTTATTAATTAATTATTATAATTTATATATCATCTTATTATTTTTCTTGCAATCTACAAGAACATTCCACGTTGTACAACTTCATTGCGCTCTTGTTCCACGATATGAATCGTCAGGAGATTGGAAGATTAAATTCTAAGTTTCATCATTTGTTTGGCGCTCTTTAACTTGTCTTCAACACGATATATGCATTTAAAAGTTTTCACCTATGCGTCTTCAGCTCTCGCACACTTTGTTGACTTCTTTCCCCAGTCATTCCCGCGCAATTTCATTCCCAGCTAATAACGATCCTCTTTAATGTTCTGACCGTTCTGACTGAACTAATATCCGCTCTACATCTGTAAATGGTGCAGTAAGGTCTTGAGTCGTGACATCTTCTTATGCTAACGTGGATTGGTGCTTTACAGCTAGACCTTCTAATTTCTCGATCTTCTTTTATAACTCAATGTTATGACCACACACCTCATTGGAGGAATTCCCCCTCCTCGTTCTCATCCTTCACCCCATATTTACCCTCTCGCTCAAATTCAAGCCTATACCCAAGGTCTACAACAGAAATCAACTGGGTATAGCTTTCCCAATACCAACCATACTCAGACTATGCAACTTCTAAGGCTTCTAATCCTTATCATCCTTCGTCAATCGTTCTAACAACGGAGTTTTAACAACCCCAAAACTTGATATGTATAATACATGCTACTCCTATGTACTCACAAGTACATAAGGCATTAACTCATAATCACATAGAGTTTTTTATCATTTTATCTTCAATGAATTTCCTTAATTTATTCCTTAGAACTCGATAAGAGTTTATCATCTCTATGTTTTTTATCTCCTAGAAGGTTATAGCCTAAGGTTTCCCCACCTAAGGTTCATAACCTAAAGCTTTGATACCAACTGGTGACACCCCCAAATCCGGGTACTTCAATTTCACAGATTTGGTATTCATTGTCCAAATAAATTATAACTAACTACCCATAAACAAAAGATATAATTTAACTCAAAAGCTTAAATAATAAATCTCTCATCAAGGGTTACAAAATCTCAAGATAAATCCCAAGTCATCTAACCTTTAATACAATCATCAGCAGAAATTAAAACATGATCATAATTAAATCTAGTACATAAGCTTCATAAATAAAAGATAACTTAAACCGTTATTGTATATTATCTTTCTTGTGGGCAATTGTTTGCACACTCTTGCACAAAATTATGCAGATGAAGTTAAGAAGTTTGAAGGGTTTTCTACAAGCAAGGGCAAGGATAAAGTGATTAATTAGACGACAATGTTTAAGTTATCTTTTATTTATGAAGCTCATGTACTAGATTTAATTATGATCATGTTTTAATTTTCGCTGATGATTGTATTAAAGGTTAGATGGCCTGGGATTTATCTTAAGATTTTGTAACCCTTGATGAGATATTTATTATTTAAGCTTTTGAGTTAAATCATATATTTTGTTTATGGGTAGTTAGTTATAATTTGTTTGGACAGTGAACACCAAATCTATGGAATTGAAGTACCCGGATTTGGGGGTGTCTGACATATTCCTTTATTTTTTCCAATACATTGAGATTGACATGGAAATGATATTATAAGTAATTAAAATAGGAAGGTATGAAGAGACTTCCCTTTGCGTTTGGTTTATCAGAGGCTGACCTATCTTAGGCAACTCTCGCGACTTTTTGGCATGAAGATTCCCGGATCATCGCAATTTACTCGACGGGAAGTTAATTTGGTACTTTCAACTGGAGTGAATCTAGGTGGTGCCTTTCCTAAGCCTCGTTGGAATTAGTCTCCCTACGAGTCCAGTAATCAAACACCGACAGGATAGCCTCCTTGTGAAGGGACTACATAACATACATTCACATGCATCGCATCTCACCGTATAGAAATGATGACCTGTGCGAAGCACTAATATCACAAGCAGATATGGTGCAAATCACTAAGTGCAATACGGAAATGCATTCGTACACATTCATTCAAATGTAAATGCAACATTCACACACAAGCAGATAAATTTTTTAAAAAGTTTGTAATAGCGGCTTAAGCCCTCTTACTGGATGTCCCCAACAGAGTTGCCACCTGTCGACGTCAGGGATTTTTATTTGTCCCTTTTCTGTTCTTGTCTTTTGGTGGTCTCATGTTAGGTGAGATTTGTTTGAAAAAATAAGTTGTGAAAAGGTTCGACATGTATATATCAATGATTGGACTATAAGAGTCGCCAGTTGGTATTTTTAAATTGTTGTACCAACTCAACCGAGAAAGGGTTTGCACATTGACCTAGTGATGTGACATTATTTAACTGGTCTATGAAACTGAGATTCGTTAGAGTTCGGGGGATTGATTATGTGAAGGGAAGGTATTAGGCACCCCCAACATCCGTGGTGACACGGTGACTGCCACTTTTCAATTAAAACATTTATCTGAATGTGTGTGTGTGTGTAGATCAATGTGCAATTATCTGGAAGTAGTGTTATGCCTTGTTTGCACCAATATACAAAGGGTTTGAATTTTGTATAAAAGTTTAATTTTAACAAGATATAGCAATGATGTTTTGTAAAAGAGGTTTTTCAAACCCTTGTGCTCAATAGTAATTGAGGCATTTGATACTTCAATTTTATTATGTGTTCGGCTTGATTACTTTTATTTTCGAGATGCGAAGCATCTTCGAGAAAAATAAGATAAAAAGCAGTGCCGAACTCCTTGTGGGCATGAGAGTCGTCTAAGGAAATTTAAACACCATGAATAATTTTTGAAGCTGGTCACAGCTAAAAATGTCCATCATGGAAATCAAATCTAGATTCATGAGACTGCATCTGTGATCACATGATTTCTAGGCTCACATGATGTATCAGTTTGTATGAAAGTTGTAAACAGTTATATATATAGACGTTGTAAATATATATATATATATATATATATATGAACGATCAACCGCCATGAAGTAAACTCCAAGCGGGACTAAATATAAATATATATATATATATATATATATATCAAGACGATAACCCGCCACGAAGTAACTCCAGGCGGGACGGAATGTAAACATATATATATATATATATATAAAGTAGTAAATGGCCACGAAGTAAACTATAGACCTGACTGAAATGTATATATATATATATATATGGTCCAGATCAATTGCATACCCCTTATCTTACTCACCCGTGCTCACCCCCTTTAGGCGATGGTTTCGGTCATACAACCGTCGTCTATACTTTTAGCGACACTATATGTTGTCTGTCGCTAAAAGTATAGACGACGGTTGTATGACTGAAACCGTAGCCTAAAGGGGGATGAGCACGGGTGAGTAAGATAAGGGGTATGCACTTGATTGATCCTTGCTATATATATATATATATATATATATATATATATATATATATATATATATATATAAGCAGTAAACGCACCGGATATAATTCCAGGCTCAATCTAACAGAGTTTGATGACAAGAAATATATATAAGTATTTATATATATATATATAAATATGAAAAGTAGTAAACGCTCCGGATGTAAATCCAGGCTCAATCAAACAGAGTTTGATGACAGGAGATATATATACAAGTATTTATATATATATAGGGGAAAATGGTTGTACACAACCGTGTACTTTTTTTTTACACAGTATATTAAACGACGTCGTTCGGCCCAATTGCTTTAAAAATAAAAACACAGTTCAAGCACTCTACTCCCAAAATCACATTCCATTATTCTCTTCAGATAACCTCCTCCGTTCTCTCCGATTCTCTACTCCAACGTCAGCCACCTCCTTCATTCTCTCTGATTCTCTCTCTCCTAGGGTTTATGCGCGATTGCTTCAAATTATCATACATGGGTATCGCTTATTTGGCACAAAACAAATCCATTTCTCTACTAAGTCTCATTTGGTTCGGCTGAAGGGACTTCAAGTGATTAATATTGCAACTAAATTGAAAGACATTCTTGATATCAAGGATAGATTCAAGTGATATTATGCACACACAAAAACTGCAGCAAACATAAGGTAAGTATGGGTTTTTATAAAAATTCATAATTGTTAGTTAGTCCATTCGCAATGGGATATAAAATTTTGACTGTGATGTCTATGTTTAGCAAAAGGAGACTAGTTGTTGTTGTGTGGAGGAATAAGGGAGGAAATTTAATGTGTTTAACAATCCGTTGAAACCTATGAACCCTACTCTTAAAATCTAATGCACACGTGATGTTTGTTAAAAGTCCTCTAAGGACTGTTTTTGTTAAAAATAAAGAATTAGGCGAAGCCGAGGTTAAGGCTACTTTTGGGCTTACTGTTTCGGCTAGTTAGACTTGCTGGAAAATTA
Source organism: Panax japonicus (assembly GCA_020205505.1). Taxonomy (NCBI): domain Eukaryota; kingdom Viridiplantae; phylum Streptophyta; class Magnoliopsida; order Apiales; family Araliaceae; genus Panax; species Panax japonicus. Next base: position 30,002,332 of record CM035111.1, read on the forward strand.
TAATTTTTAGGGGGCTTTTAGTATGAAATCCCAGCTATCCATAACCTCTGGAAAGGACTAATTCTGAATTCGGAGCAAGGAGTTATGACAGTTCAAAGTAGTCGCGTCGAATCTGCCAAAAATCTGGAAAATAGATTCAAAACATCCCCTTACACGAATTTTCTGGAATTCTGTGTTTAGAATCTGGAAATGGTAAAAAAATGAAAGTTATAGTCCCGGAAGTTAGCTTCGTGTAGGACGCAAGAATCGCTCAAAAATGTTTTGAAACGATTTAGTTATGATTGTTTTAGCGAGAGAGGGTAAAGCTGAAAAATAATTACAAACTGTTATGACAGAGCATTTTTGGAGCTTTGTTTGGGCTGTTTACAAATTGTTATAACTGTTATGAAGTAATTTTTAGTTTTCGTGAAGATCTCATAAGTGACAGAAAAGGCCACACTGTTCAACTTACCTCTGCCTTTTCTCATCCTAGTAATCTTTTTTTTGAAGTCATTGTAGCAGTTGGAACTAAATGGTCATTTGTTAGTCCAAGTAGATGGATTTATTGTTGGTTCCTTATTCTTCAGATGCTAGCCTGAAACTTATCTAGTGGCCACCATTTTTGTTTGCTAGCAAGGTGGGATTTGTTAAGATAATTCTTGGTATAGGTTATATCACTTTTAGATGTTTTCCTACTACAAAGATCATAGCCAAAATATAATAAAGTTATATAAATCATATTATTCTCTTTAATGTATCTAATTGCTGAGGTTCTTTTCAGACCATGACTTTAAAATGTAGTCACCATTTATGCTTCATCTATAGGGAATCTCTAAGAGACTTGTTAAAGTTTCACTTCGAGTAACAGTCAAAAAAAAGAGAAATGAGTTACTCTGACCTGAAGAAGATTGATCGAGGGGTGAGGAGACATTTCCATGACAACATCACAGTTGTAGTTGTATTTCTAGATCCCCCATTAATGAATTGGTTAGCCTCTCGTACTACTACATGTTTCGTAAGAGCAAGTGGAGGAGTTGAAGCCCCTACCAAGTCCTAGTCCGCTATAATCTTTTGTTTCATGTTACTCATTTCTTGTATAAATATGAAGACAGAAAGAAAGAAGAGGAAAAAAACCAAAAAAGCACGAGTACTCTATCAGGCCATTGTAAAGTGCAGGGGTTTGGCAGGATCCACAGTTTTTTGCCACTCGAGTTGTGCTCTCTAGTTACCCTTTGATTTATTTGTTCTTGGAATATCAACAGGCAATCATAAGTTATTGACTGGTGATTTGGAATGATACTACTACTTACCTGCAAATGGTCAAATATTGTTTTGATTTATTTTACCATTTGTTAATGGGGGTTCCTTCATACTATTTCTTAGTGTCATACGCAATTTATTTATTTTTTTCAAAATAGAAGCACAAAGAAACTGAAGTATTACAGGAGACGACTTCAAAAAGTCGTGCAATTTTTAATGAGACAATAATACGAAGGTTGTATGCAATTAGTGTTTTGTGATCCGTATGTTTTGTGATCGAGTTGGAATATTATCAAGGTGAACACATATTCTATAAGGTAGTTGGATAGATGGACCCCTTAAGTTGGGACATAGAAAATGCTCCTAAACTATATTCGACAAATAAATGTTGCAAACAACAAAACAGGAACAATAACTAATACAAACTTCCAATCAGCTTACTCGGTCATTACAAAGTGAGTTAAATTCTACACTTAAAAGAGTGATAAAAAAATGCTATAAACAAAATCTCCACCCCTAGTTGTACACCCTAATAATCAAGAAGATAAATACAACTAGAATGACCAAAAGCCAACCAACAAGCACCACGTGTGTATCAACTCATATCAAATGGCCATTGCTTATAAAAATATGAGCCTTGTCGAGCATGTTTTGGCTGAAGGCTAAAAGCTGCCCTTTTTGTAGCAATGCTAAATATCACACATATGTCTTCGTCTTCGGACACGAGGACTCAACTCATCCATGTTTGTATTTACAATTTGAAATGAAAAACCTGGTGGTTCAACTCCTTTTAACTAGAATGTGTACATATTTTGTCAAGGAAACAATATGTGCAACACCTCCTTTGTGTAGTAAAAGATGAGTTTAAACAATATCAAACACATATCAAATTTCAAATGGATATCGCCTAGGTTGCAATGCACGGAACTTCACATCCCCATGACATGCTTCCAAGAACTGATGGGGACTCCGACAACCAAAAAGTTCCACCTTCTAAAAGCTCCACCTTCATTTAGTAAAAGCATATGTAGAGAATAACCAATTACTTTTATACTCTGGACATAGAACAATAATAAAGTTAAGCCAAAATGCTGAAGAATATGTGTTGCACATGGTATTAATATGTTGAGAATAACCAATTACCATGTGTGGTGACAATAATGTGTTGCACATGGTATTACAAAATGCTGAAGAATCTGTTACGGCATTATATAAGAAAGACATGGACACCAGGAATATTATGCAGATCCTTTTATGTACAACTAGTTAGTGATTACAATGTCACAAAATATTATTCCACTACCTGTAGCAGGACTGTTAATGTACATCTAATTCTTTTTCTTCTTTTTTTGACAACTACATTCCAAGTTTTAGGTTTGGAATTTAGCGCCAAATTTTAATCAAAATACAATTTTATAGACTTACAATTGTAATTTCAAAGCTTAGAATTGAGTTGTCAATTATTGTGTTATAGTAGTAGTGTTTAAATTCTTGGTTAGAAAGTGCAAGTATAAGTTTATTTCAAATAAACTTTTATTAATTATTAAATTTAAGTTCCATTACAAAAGCATCATAAGAAGTATTTATTGACTCTAAAAATGAGAGACCTGAATAATTTATTGATGAATTAATGGATGCATTGAATGTGAAGTCTTAATCAGGTGAGGTGGTATATGCCATTGTCGACCACTTGCTTACAAGTTACTACTACGGTCGAAAGGGATGGTGGTTAGGGCGTGGGGTGGGGTGAGGTGAGGTGAGGGGTACACCCAACAGAACAAAAAAGGGGAAAATAAGGATAAGACTAAAAGATGCTACAAACCCAATGTTGTTTGGAAACAACAAGAATCTTCTCAGCCACTATAAAGAAAAGATATGGGGAACGAACAAGACCACAGTCATAGTCATGATATATAACAATCAGACCCACAATTTCTACACTTCTGTTACATTATAAGATTTAAAAATTCATACAAACCCAATATTATTGCAGAAGAACAGAGGAACAATCGTGGTGAAAACCCCATTAAAAATTCACCAAATCGCAACATCACTTTTAAAGGGGTCACATAAACCCTAGAAATCAAAATACAACAAACCCTTATCGAATCGAGGTGTGAATCAAGGAGGTCTGAAATAGAAGTAGAGATCGAACTGATGAGCAGCCGTGTTTTTGTATTGGTCTGAAGTCACGATGGTAATCACAACGGCAGGTGGCAGCAGTGGTAGGGATTTCTATATACGGAAGAGGATTTGGGAGGAGAAGCATTATGCGACTGGGGAGGAGTTGATGTGAGATTGAGAAGGAGAAGGGAGAGAAGCTGTGATTTTATTTTATTTTACTCCAAAACGACGTCGTTTTGGAGACTGTGTAAAAAAAAGAGCACGGCTGTGCATACCCATTTTCCCCATATATATATATATAAGCAATAAACGCTCTGAATATTATATTCAGGCTCAATCGGGATAACTCGATAATAATTATATATATATATATATAAGCAATAAAAGCCACGGACCGACGGTCCGGGCATACGCACACAACACGACTCTCAACGTGAATAGATGTGTGTGAACAAAAGTGGAGAAAAGGCTTTAAGAAATGTAAGAAGGCTTACAGTGGGCTGCCAAAGAAGACTTCAAATAACTTTAAATGGATGAACAATCGGTTCCCACCGGTAAAATGTAGCAAAATATAAGCTCACAAGTGTTTGAAATGAGAAAGCACTCAGTTTATAGTGTGTACAGAGCAAAATGGACAGGGCTTCCTCGCCTTTTCTCTCTTAAAAATGGCCACCCTAAGCCTTATATTTATAGAGGGGGGGGATCCACATGTGTCCCTGCGGCTACCCGGGGTGCCCCGGGCTCAGTGGGCCCCGCTATCTCGAAGTGCGTGTAATCTGTTGTCCGCTCAAACCTTCATAACTTCAATCAGGGCATCCGATGGAGGCGTATAATAACTTTTTGAAATGTTGTTGTCGAGAGCTACACAATGACATGGGATAAGAGGTTGTACGAAGTCAGGAAGATGGGTCCATGCCCAGGTCTTCAAGTCTTCAAATTCTATTCGGTGTGTTATATTGTGTAGTAGTCACTCGGGATTAGAGCTATGATTCTTGTAGGACACTTCTATCTAGCATGTGGGTTGAAATATTGTTGAGACGGCGTTAATGTGGGATCGTAGTGGCAAAATGATGATTTTGCCCCTCACCAGGGTTATCTCCGGTTCTAGGCTGATCTACCAGTTGTTGCTCAGGGTTATCTCTGAGATTAAGTTGCTGCAAGTGCTGAATGTCCTCAGGGTTGTCTCTAAGGTGTGCCTGACCTCCCGGGGTTATCTCCGGGTTTGGAACTGAGTGCCTCGGGGCTATCACCGAAGTTGAAACTGATTATTGGGGATTAAAATGATTGTTTTCGGGGTCATCTCGAGAATTACCACTGCATTCCTCGATGTTATCTCCGAGGTTAAAACTGAAACTCCCGGGGTTGTCTCCAGGGTTGGAACTGAATATCTCAGGGTTATCTCCGAGACTGTGCTGAATATCTCGGGGTTGTCTCTAAGATGGCGAACTGAGTATCCCAAGGTTATCTCCAACACTAGAATTGCATTCCTTGGGTTTATCTCCGAGGTTAAAACTGAGGATCCCGAGGTTGTGCTAATTTGACTTCCAGGGTTATCTCTGGAATATGATTTTGCCCTCATGCACGGTTAGTAACAAGAATGCAAAAATTTTGAGTGTCTACACCACATAGTTAAATGCATCACACATTAACTCAAATATTTGACTCCAATCGGGTGATTTGATGAGAGGAGCTGAAGTCAACCCCTTTTTGAGTTGTTCAAAGGATTGGAGATATTTTTCAATAAATTCAAATTGTGCATCTTTACCTAGAAGATTGGTCAAGGGTCTTGCTTTCTTACTAAAATCTTTAATGAATCGCCTATAAAAGCCCGCATGTCCTAGGACAAACAGATTTCTTTGACTGTCCTAGGTGGTGGAAGATTGGCAATGAGGTCGATTTTGGACTTTGTCTACTTCAATTCCCTTTTCAGATATGATATGACCAAGAATAATTCCTTTTTTACCATGAAATGCCATTTTTCCCAATTTATGATTAAGTTAGTTTCCTTACATCACCTTAATTATGTCAAGGTGGTGAAGGCACTCATGAAATGTAGACCCAAATATAGAAAAATCATCTATGAAAATTTCTAGGAATTTCTCCATAATGTCAGAAAAAATGCTCACTAATGCATCTTTAAAAGATGGCAGGGGCACTACATAGCCCAAAGGGTAGACGACAATATACAAAATTTCTATAAGGACAAGTGAATGTGGTCTTTTTGTGGTCTCCTGGGACTATGAAAATTTGAAAGTAGCCCAAGTATCCATCAAGGAAATAATAGTAAGCATGAAAAGATAAGCTTTCTAGAATTTGGTATAAGAAGGGTAAAGGAAATTGACCTCTTCTTGTGCCAGAATTGAGTTTTCTAAAGTCTATGCAAACCCTCCAAGCAGATCGGACACGAGTGGGAACTAACTCATTATCTTCATTTTGAACCATAGTTAAGCCATACTTTTTAGGTACCAACTGAACATGACTTACCTAAGAGCTATCAAAAATGTGATAGATGATCACATTATTAAGACACTTAAGAATTTCTTTCCTAACAACTTCTTTCATAACCGGGTTTAACTGTAACATTCCAGAATTTCAAATGTAATTTTTAATATTTATTGAGTTATATAAATATTTAATGGATATGATTATCGGTAAATGAATATTTGTTTAATTGTTTTAATATTATTTGGAGAATTATTTATTTAATAAATAATTGATGAATTAAGGAAATAATTATTATATTGATATTTCAATTAAATGATTAATTATTTGTATTGTGTTATATGATTAAAGGATTTATTTAATTATTTGTGATTTGAGTTAATTAAAATAAATATGAAAGCTTGTGTGACAAATAACTATATTGTAAGGAGTTATTAAATTAAATTAAAGTAATTTATTTTAGTGTTTACCAAACAAGGCTTAATATATTAATTCTTTAATAAAATAAAAGGGTTTGCCAAACAAGCCTTAGAGCTTTTGGAATTTCTAGATTTTTAAAATAAATATAATATATTAAATAATAATTATAATATATTTATAATATATACGTTGTATTGGTAACTGATAATAGTTATTATTATTATTATTAAGGCCATATCCGTTTCTTTTCTTTGCGCTTACTGTTCAGTTTGGTTTTACAGTACAATTTAGTTGTCTAGGATTATTACTGAGCGTTCAAAGAAGTTGAGAAGAGAGTTTGGCAGAGAGAGTTAAGAGAATTGAGAGAGAAATCAAGAAAATTCCAGCATTTAGCAAGGATTATATTAGCAAATTGAAGGTATGTTAACTCTATATTATATATACATATATATGGGTTTACGGCAAAACTTTTACATATTCTGTGAAAATCAAAATTTGTGAATTGTTGCTATATAGTTGGTAATTATGATTATACATGTTTATAATGCTAGAGTTTATGTTCAAACAAGAAATCGCATGGTAAATTCGTTTGACAGTGAAGAAAAAGTTTAACAGTGTATGTTTATACATATATTTTCATGTGTTCATGAAAAGTACCAATTTAGTTGGTCAATTCTTGTATTATACTGTAAATTGAGGCTTGCATATGTTAGTTAAATGAGATATGAGTATAACGTAATTAGAATGAGATAATTTGGACAAGAATTGAAAACACGGTGTTCGATTTTGTGAAGGAACTCGAAAAATGGAGTTTTGTTTGAAAAACATGAGTTTTGAGAAATTAAAATAGTTGTAGTTAGTGTTAAATTGTGCTAGTTGGTTGTAAATGTGAGCAATCATGTTTATGATATTGTTGTATTTATTCTACGTGTTAATATTTTTGTCTTTTGGGTGAAATTTGTGTTTGTTGGGCTAAAGTCAGCTACTGTTCATAGCCTGCTCTGCGTCTGTCTGAACATCGACGCAGCTGTGCCGGTCCCAATCCTTTGTATGGCGCAGCTAAGCCATACCCTGGTTTGAGATACTGACTTTTGTTAATTCTGCAGAATTGGGGAAGTGTCATAGCATGATCTGAGATTTTGTTAACATGTTAAATATGTGATGTTAAGGTTAACATAACATAGTGAGTTGTGGTTAGTATGATCAAAGTTGCAAAAAATGTTAATTAAATCGAAAATGTGTTATGTGATAACATAGATTATACAATAAACGATAGTGAAGTGTTATGATGATTAACACTTGGGAATTCTGAAATGTAAAGCATAACACAAGACTTGTGTTAAAATAACAAGTTTAGCTAGTAATGCGTTTTATATTGAAACGTGAATATTAGTATGTCTAATGGATGTTATGGTTTTAATATTGTGTTTAGGTGAACGTGAGTTTAATATATTAGCTTACGCTCGAGGCAAGTTTTTTAACTCCATACTTTTATTGAGTTAGTTTGTTACGTTTATGTAATTCTTTTAACTCTACATTTTCGTTGAGTTAGTCCTATTATTATAAATACATGCTTTTGATTGAGCAATCTTTTTATATCAAATGTTATTGTTTCCAAAATTCATTTGAGCAAACTCTAACTCTAGTATTATTGGAAATTCTCAAGTTTATTGATTCATTCTGACTTGTTTACAGTTAAGCAAGTTTCTTAAAGTTCACGAATTCATTTCTAAATATTATAAAACTTGAACCTAGCTCATTTTACTGTTCAAGCAAAGGTTAACCATTTTATTCATTCTATTGAATACTTGTGATCTATAGTTATTTCAAGCATGAGTTAGATGTATAGAATCAATTCATTTATGATTCTCAAATGTTCTAAGTTATGTTGTTATTAAACAACTGTTGTATTATCAAACATTGTGGATTCAACTAGTTCCCTAGTTAATGATCATTAAACTTCAATTACCCTTGAAAGCTTATCCAAACAAAACTTTCTTTGGTGCAGACTTGTACTCTAAATACTGAGATGAACAACCCTATGTTTAGGGGTTTACGCTTAGCATTGAAATGGTTGTGCACAATACATTGTACGAAGGATTGATCCCCCTGAGTACGTGGAGTCCTTATAGTCATATGACTGTTAAAGTTACAGTTGAAAGATTACTTATAACTGTGGACATGGTTCATGGTCACTTGACCCTCAGTAGTTTATTTATGAATGTTAATAGAACAAATTATTCAGTTCTATTGAGCCTATGAGTTGGAAAATGTTGAAAAGTCAATAGAACATATCATTTAGTTCTATTGAGCCTATTATTTGGCAAATATTGTAAAGTTAATAGAACATATCATTCAGTTCTATTGAGCCTATTATTTGGCAAATGTTGTAAAGAAATTTATTCTTATCTCAAGTGAGCTTTGTTTGCTCATTCTTGCATATTTATACACTTATTGCAGTTATGAATGAGAAGGTAGATAAACCTACAACTAGCAAAGGAAAGGGAAAAAATGTACAAGTGATGAAGACTTGTAATTTTGTTTCATCATTAATCATAGACTTTTAATAATGATGTGATGTAATAATTTTATTTCCGCACTTGAATGATTGTATTAAAGGTTAGAGAACCTGGGAAATAATGTTTTATTTAAGTAATCGTGTATGGGCAGGTTTTTATTATTCAATTTATTATAATTGGGTAGTTAATTATGAATGTTTTGATCACGTGAATACCAAATCTTGAGGTAATGAAGTACAGGGATTTGGGGGTGTCACATTAACCGCCTTTCTGGGTCTCTCATTGGTTTAACATCATCTATTAAGTGGATCCTATATTGGACAATGGTTGGTCTAATCCCTTAATATCATTTTTGCTCCATCCTATGGTTTCCTTATTCTCTCTAAGAATGGTCAATAACTCTTCTTAATGTGTTTTTGTTAAACCGGAAATAATGATCACAGGAAGAGTTTTGGAGGGACCTAGATAGGCATATTTATGATTATCAGGAAGAGATTTAAGTTCTAACTCTAGTGGATTCTTTTCAAGAGGTTCTAAGGATTCCAAGATTGCCTCAGTCATGGGTTCCCATTTAGAGTAAGAAATTAGTGTAGATGACTCTAAAATTTCATTCACCTCATTGACATATTTTGTCTCATTCCAATTTTGACCAAAATGATTTAGACAAAAATTAAAATTTTCATCTTCTCCCTTAAGTTAATTTTCAGACATTTCCTGAATCATGTTCATTTCAACGAGTTGTTTAGAAAATCAATAAGTTGTTTTCCCACATTAAACACATTTAAATCAATTGTAATGTTCCCAAAGGTCAATTTCATTAGTCCATTCTACAATTGATTATCGCATTAGAGGTTGCTAGAAATGGTCTACCTAAAATGACAGGAATTTAACCCTTGGGATTGGCAACATGTTGGGTTTCAAGGATAACAAAGTCAACAGGGAAGATAAAATCTTCAACCTTAATTACTACATCCTCAATTATTCCCTTTGGCACTTTAATTAAAATGTCAACTAGTTGGAGTTTTATACTTGTATTTTTCAACTCTCCTAAGCTCAAGGTTTGATACACAGAAAATGGTAACAGGTTCACACTAGTTCCTAAATCAATTAAAACTTTTTCAATTAATGTGTCACACATATTGCATAAAATAGTAGGACAACCGGGGTCCTTATACTTCACAGGAACTTAACATGACAAGATAGAACTAACATGAGCGGTTAAAAAAGCTTTCTTAGGAACATGAGTGGTTCTTTTGTGTGTGAACAGATCTTTTAGACATTTAGCATATGAGGGAACTTGTTGAATGACATCTAGAAGAGAAATGTTAATTTTCACTTGTTTAAACACTTCTAGCTGACTGCTTGTTTGAAATAAGTCTTTGAGGGAACGGGGCTTTTGGTTTAAAGACTTTTTTAGTTGGCTTAGAAGATGTGGTTTGATCATTTTTTGACACATGCTGCGTGGATGGGCCTATTGACTCAGAGTTAGTGGAATTTTCAGGTTGGGCTGACTTTGAAGATGGATTGTTAGATTCAACATTAAAATTTTTCTTTTCTTAATTTGAAATTTCCTGTGCATATTGAGGTTCTGGATTTGAATTTTGGTATGCACTAGGATTCGACTTTTGGTATGGTTGAAAAGATTTATTTAGAGACTAAATGACCTAATTTGAAGAGTTATTTAGGTAGGGTCCTTATTTCCATGCATAATTAGGATGATTTCTCCAACTTGGATTATAAGTGGGTACAAATGGGTCATTCCTAGGTCTTTGAAACATTGCATTAACTTGTTCATATTCTTCAGGTGGGGACATGACTCTAGGACATTCCTCAATCACATGACTTGGTGAATTACACCGTATACACAAAGGTGTTGGTGTTGAGACTTGGTTCACATGTGATGGTCCCCTAGTTTTTAAAGCTTCGAGTCTTTTAAGTACACCAGCTAACTTAGCTTCGCTAGCAATTGAATTGTCAATTGTATAAACGCCCCTAGACGAACTAGGTTTGTCGGTCTCTCGGGTGGTTTCCCATTGCATGGTTTTTTCTGATAAGTCTTCTAAAAACTCCCAAGCCGTTTCCTCATCATTATTCAGAAAATCCCCTTGACACATTAACTCTAACATTGTTTTAGTGGGATAGTCTAAACCTTCGTAGGCAATTTGACATAATCGCCATTTCTCAATTCCATGGTGTAGGCATTGGGATAACAAATTTTTAAATCTATCACAATATTTCCAAAAGGACTCTTTTTCAAGTTGGAAAAATTTATGAATTGCAGTCTTAATTTTATCATTTTTATGATTTGGAAAATATTTTTCAAGAAATGTAACTGACAAATCCCTCCCAAGTTGATATGGAATTATTGGGTAGGCTATATAACCACTTTTTAGCATTATCTTTTAAAGCAAAAGTGATCATTCTTAGCCTAATTGAGTCATCAGACAATTGTTGAATTTTCATTAAAGCATAAAGTTCCTCAAATTCCTGAATAATTAAATATGCATCTTCTATCCTCGTGAACCTAGGTAACATATTTATAAAATGTAACTTAGGTTCAAAATTATTACCAGTAACCGGTGATAGGCTGATACATGAAGGTTGGGTAGAGCGAGAAGGATAACACCGATCCCTTAAAGAACGGTTTGTGCGGCCTCCATTTTTCTTAAACTAAGATATTTTAAAGTGAAATCCGAAAAATCAAGTTTTCTCACTAATTGGGATGTTTCGACCTTAATTGGCACTTTTTGCATTCACTACTTAATTACCAAATAAGCAGATAAACACACAAAAAAAGATAGAGAAAATAGTAATAAAAAAAAAAAAAACTACTTCTAAGGTCAACCTAAAAAAATTTAGACAGCTCCTAAATGTTCTAAGGTACACCGTAAGGTCCACCAAATTCGAAAGTAATCACACCACTAGCCATGTAACTGTAAGAAAGGAGGGAGTCTCTCCGTAAGTACGGAGACTAATTGAATAACCACACATTTTTAGGTGTTTTCCTTTTGAACCACTTGCCTAGACACCAGTAATTTGATTAATTTAAAATTTAGACTCATCTTGGAGTTTTTTGTCCTAATTAAGCTTGAGAGTCCTATAGGCTAACGTCTACTTGATTTTATTAGGTCAAGGTTATGCAAAATGCAAGTTGGGTTATTTGAGGGCCAAGGAAGGTGATGAAATCCCTACCTTATCGACTAAAAGACAGTTTATACCCCAAAATTTGTAGCATTGTTGAAGTTTACACCCTAATATTTAAAACGTATCTAAGTGCACCCTAAATTTTTTTTGCTAAAAAAAGTGTACCCTCTGTACAATTAACAGGACAAAATTGACTGATTGTGCCTATAATCCAAATTTTAAAGGGGTAATTTCGGTAAAACTGTGTTGATGAAATAATAAAAAAAATTAAAATATATCCCAACATCCAAGTCACTACTATCTTCTCCATCAATAACCGCAACCCTAAATGTAAGACCCCAACTTTTTTTAACTAAAGAATAATTTTTCTCGAAATATATTTTTGAATATTATGGTGAGGATATGATATAATGTTATAGTTATGGGTAATATTTGGAAAATTTTGCAAAGTAAGCAAGTTGATATAAAATATTCGTTGTGTCGGGGAATATTCGATTGGTCGGGGAATATTTGTTTTAACAAGGAAAATTCGTAAGACGGTACAATCATTGGTGGACCCCACAACAGAAGTATTGTCGTAGTTAAAAAATGACAGAAATATCTTTTTATAAAAATAACGGCGAAAGTTTTACCGTTAACTGTTGAACTATCCGGTGGTAAAAGTACAGTAATGCGAATGGTTGCATAGTAGCACACGATATTGATTATTGATGCTTACGTAAGAAGCCACTCAGTTTATTTAATTATTGCTACAGTAATTATTGCATAGTATCTCACGTTATTTGATTTAATTATTGTCACGGTATCATCTGCATAATATTTTATATTATTAAATCAATAATTGAGACTAACAAAGTTATTCATATTATTATTTGCAATATTGACAATGTCTAGAAGTTCTGTTAAGGAAAGGTTTGGTCACCTAATTGTGCGCCAATAAGGAGACATCCTTATCAAAAAAGCCCCCTCTTTCCAAGGAACGACCTGGTTGTTAAATATTGTGAGTTATAATATTAGTGATGAGTAATTGTTGAAGTATTAAGAATGTGTTTATTGAAGATAAGTGAATTACAAAAGTTAGAGGGGAATAATGCAAACTTGGAAAGCTTTAGGGGTACTAAAGTGTAATAAGCTAAATCAATCTGGATCGTCAGTTGTTGTTTTAATAGTAAACAATCTGGACTATCCGTTCTAATAGTAAATCAATCTGGACCGTTCATGAATTAGTTACTATTTAGTCCATTCTCCTATAAATAGAAGCTTAATTCTTCTTTCATTCTCACTAATTCACTGAGATTCACAAGAGACACTATAGAGAGAGAAACTATAGAGAGCAAGAAGAAGAGTATTCGGCTACTTTACTTTTGCAGTATTCAGCTTTCTACTAAGGTAAGGGGTATTATTTCTTTCGTATTCACAAGGAATACTACTTTTCGTATTCATCCTTTAATATGTCGGAATAACCTGTCTACGCAGATTACGTACCGTATGACGGGTGAAAATCCATTTGCAGTTTCGTATGTTATTTATTTTCATCTAAACTTATTATGGTAAGTATTGCTTCTATAATCCTTGAAATTAGTGGGATATCCTTGAAGTTTTGCGCTTCATCCAGTATCGTTTCTTTGGAATATTGATCAGAACTTTCTTATTAAATATCAATATTTCACCCGGGGTACTATTCACGGGTTACTATTCACCCAGTTATTATTCACTATAATATTATTCACTCGGGTATTCGGGACACTTTTCATACCGGGAAACTATTCTTGAGTTACTATTCATGGGTTACTATTCACCCAATTACTATTCACTATAATATTATTCAGTCTGGTATTTGGGGTATTTTTCATGTCGGGTTACTATTCACGAAGTACTATTCACGGGGTACTATTCACCTGAAAAATTGATTTCTTTTCTGTCCAAAATATTTTTGATACATGGATATTATTCTTGAAATTAACTCCACAAAGTAGTATCATGTTGACAATTTGGACATTATTAAATACCGGATAAATTAAATTATGAATCTTTAAAATTTATCATTTGTTTTCATTAAATTAAATATTTATATCATTGTCATCACCATCATGCTTATATTGTGATGAAAGTCATCTTTGACTTACGTGCATAGATGGACTGTTGGTTGATATGATTATGACCAGGGATTATTCGGTATAATCATGACCATTGATGATTACATGAATATCCTTAGCCGGTAGTGCAGGGATGATTCGATGACGTGGTTTATTTATTAAGCTGAGTCTCAGCGATAAAGTTGATGAAAACCTTTTTAAATCATAGAAGATAGTAGATATCATGCTCTACTTGACTCTTCTAATGGATTACTTATTCCACTGCAGTTAAACTTGTTGTGGATTATATTCTATCAGTTTAACATTGTTGAAGGCTAATGATAACTTATTCTGCATTATCTTAGTCATAATATTTCTTACTGGGCTAGTTGATCTCACCCTTTTACTTCCATTGTTCTCTTCAGGAAATGAGAATGTAGCCGGAACTAGTCGGGGAACGGAGTGATGGTCCGAGATGGCTGTTTTAGTAATTCTCACTATTTAGTGTGATAATAAATATAATGAGGACTGAATTTGAGTTTGGATACTGTCTATGAGACAATATTCGTGTAAAAACTCTCTGCTCTAGTTGTATAATTAAGTTTGTATTTGTATTCTGTACCATGTATTTGGCGACCTAAGATGGGTGATGTATACCTATTTTGGGGGCATCACAGTTGGTATCAAAGCTTAGGGATATGATCACTGGCTGAGATGTGAGACAAGAACTTGGAGGGGAGAGATAGGGAATGTCTTCGCTAGTATGACCTACCTAAGATTATTTGGTATTTAATTGGTCGGTCAGAGTATAGGGATAATATGTGATATGTCAATTAACCCTTATTTTGTGGTAGTGTTTGAAAATGGCATCTAAAAATGTTAAGATCAATAATGAAGCACATGAGACCGTTGAGTCACCAACTGATCAATACCGAAGATAATGTGCAACAGGAAGATAATAATCCTCAGGAAAATAACAACACCGATCAAATGATGAACGATGGGATGTTCAGAAGCTTTATGCAATTCATACAACATCAAGCGAGAGCGGCTCCTGTCCAAAATACAGGTGGAAACACTGGCAGCTCTCAGACAGTCACCGCCAAGCAGTTCAAGGAGCTGGTACCAACGGAGTTAATTGGAGAGCCAAAACCACTTAAGGCAGAGACGTGGATAAAGCAGATCACCAAGATATTTGATGTCGTGGGATGCTCCGAGGATCAAAAGGTTCTCTTTGCCACCTTCATGTAGCGAGGAGAGGCAGATTAATGGTGGGAATCTGTAAA
Source organism: Panax japonicus (assembly GCA_020205505.1). NCBI lineage: Eukaryota > Viridiplantae > Streptophyta > Magnoliopsida > Apiales > Araliaceae > Panax > Panax japonicus. The sequence continues at coordinate 30,017,581 of CM035111.1, forward strand.
GCGTACTCAATCTGCCGCACTGAAAATATCTTGGGAGAAGTTCCAAGAGCTGTTCAACGATAAGTACTTTCCCGAAAGTATTCATCACATGAAGGAGGTGGAGTTTATCAAGTTGGAGCAAAACAATATGACTGTGTCACTAGTACGAAGCTAAGTTTACTGAGTTGTCCCGATTTGCGCCCCACTTGGTTGATAATGAGGAGAGAATGACGCGGATGTTTCTAAGAGGTTTAAAACCTGAGATACATCAATACTTAATTTCTCACAAACTGTGTTTATATTCAGATGTTGTAAATAGGGCTCAGTTATTGAAGTGCGATAATGAGTCAACACAACCCAGAGAGAGCAGCCGACAAGTCGATAATACCAATGGTAGCAGTTATAGAAGCAGTGACAATAAACGTGGAGGGAATCAACATGCCAGAAATAGTAACCACTCTGGTGGTAATCATGGCCAAGATAATAGAAGTGGAAATTTCAAGAAGAGGAGATTCAATAATGATGGAAAGACAGTCAGCATCAGTACCTGTTGTTAAGGAAGGAGAACGACCGCCGGTCGTATGTTACAAATGCAGAGGGGAGGGACACATCAGTCCAAATTGTACGCAGCAGTCCAAAGCATGTTACAATTGTGGAAGAGGAGGTCACCTAACCTGATTTTGTCGGGCACCAAAGTCAAGTCCAGCTGGGATGGAGGCATCAAAGGCCGTCTCAGACAAGACAAAATCGGTAGTTCAAGGGAGAGCATTTTTCGTAACCTCCCAAAAAGCTGAGGAATCCAAACGAGGTGATCACGGGTAAGCTAATCATAAACTCTTGCGAAGCTTATACCTTATTTGATACCGGTTCTACCCATTCTTTTATTTTTCCTACTTGCGCTCAACATTTAAATTTGACTCCGGAGAAGTTAGACTTTGACTTATCAGTTGAAACTCCATTGGGGGAAACCTTTATTACATCCACTGTTTATAAGTCTTGTTTGATTCAAATCGGTAACCGTGCGTTACCTGTCAATCTTATCTCCTTAAAAATACTTGCATTTGATGTGATTCTATGGATTGATTGGTTAACTAGTCATCATGCTAAAATTGATTATTTTCGTAAGGTTGTTAGCTTTCATATTTCTAATCAACCTATTATACAAATTCAAGTGACCAAACCATTAAAATCAATCACGGTCATCTCAAGCCATAAAGCTATTCGTTTATTGAAAAACGGATGTTAAGCTTTCTTAGCTCATGTCACAGATTTAAACAAAAATACGTCAGTCTTGAATGATATTTCCATTGTTAATAAATTTCCTAACGTATTTCCTGAAGAACTTCTTGGCCTACCCGCAGAGCGTGAAATTAAATTTTTTATCGACCTTGAACCCGGTACAAAACCCATTTCAAAATCCCCATATTGAATGGCTCCTGTTGAACTTCAGGAGTTAAAGACTCAACTAAAAGAATTGTTAGACATCGGTTTCATTCGTCCTAGTACGTCTCCTTGGGGTGCTCCTGTTCTATTCATAAAGAAAAAAGATGGAAGTATGCGACTTTGTATTGATTATCGGGAGTTGAATCATGTCACCATCAAAAATAGGTACCCGTTGCCATGCATTGATGACATGATTGACCAATTGCAAGGTGCCAAACTCTTTTCAAAGATCTATCTTCGTTCCAGATATCATCAGTTAAAGATTAAAACCGATGACATCCCAAAGATTGCTTTCAGAACTCGGTACGGGCATTATGAATTCCTAGTCATGTCTTTTGGATTGACTAATGCTCCTGCTGCCTTCATGGATATGATGAACCGAGTATTCAAGGAATATTTGGATCATTTTGTAGTATTCTTTATTGATGACATCCTTATATATTCCAAAAGTCGTGAAGATCATGAGCAACACTTGAGGCTGATACTCCAAAAGCTTCGTGAAAACAAGCTTTATGCCAAGTTGAAGAAGTGCGAGTTTTGGCTTGAGGAAGTAGAATTCCTTGGGCATGTGATATCAAATCATGGAATATCTGTTGACCCAGCAAAGATTGAAGCAATTCAAAGTTCAGAGCAACCCAATGTCAGTGACCGAAGTACGTAGCTTTCTCGGCTTAGCTGGTTATTATCGGAGATTCGTAGAAGGGTTTTCTTGAATTGCTACTCCATTAACTCAGCTAACTCGAAAAGATACAAAATTTGGTTGGAGCGAAGAATGTGAGAAGAGTTTTCAAGAACTCAAGAGGAGACTCATTTTAGCACCTATTCTGACAATACCATCTGGTTCGGAGGGATTTGTCATATATAGTGATGCTTCAGGCAAAGGTTTAGGATGTGTTCTCATAGAACATGGGAAAGTCATAGCCTATGCATCACGAAAAACTCAAAGAATATGAGAGAAATTATCCTACTCATGATCTAGAGTTGGCAGCTATCGTTTTTGAGCTTAAGATTTGGAGGCATTACCTGTATGGAGAGAAAGTGGATATCTATACGAATCATAAAAGCCTTAAATATTTCTTCACTCAAAAGGAACTCAACATGTGGCAAAGACGATGGCTTGAGCTGTTGAAAGATTATGATCATACCATCCTGGAAAAGTAAACGTAGTAGCTGATGCATTGAGTAGAAGATCATATGCGGGTACGAGTGCGATATTATCAACGCAAAGGCCCATTTTGTATGACTTACAAAGGATGGAGATAGATTTAAAGACTCCAGGGACCCATGTGATGATGGCGAATATATGAGTAGAACCGACTTTAATTGATACAATTAAAACTGCTCAAGCAACGGACCTGGAGTTGATGCGTATGAAGAAGAAAGTACAAGAAGGTGTTGTTTCGAAGAAAGAATTGATGAGGAAGGAATACTTCGAGTCAACTCCAGACTTTGTATTCCAAACGACCCTGATTTAAAGTATAAGATCATGATGAAGGCGCACAACACACTGTTTGCAATCCATCTTAGGAGTACCAAAATGTATCGTGTTCTTTGACATACATTTTGGTGGAGCAATATGAAGAGAGAGATAGAGGGGTTTATCTTAAGGTGTCTAACATGTCAACGAGTTAAGGCGGAGCATCAAGTGCCAAAAGGTCCATTGCAACCACTTGAAATTCCAGAATGGAAGTGGGAGCACATTACCATGGATTTCGTTACTGGTTTTCCCAAGGTTTCTTAAGGCATAGATGCAATTTGGGTCATTGTTGATAGATTGACCAAGTTTGCTCATTTCTTACCGATACGAGAAACTTATACACTTGAATGTCTTGCTCTGTATGTACATAAATGAGATTGTAAGACTGCACGGCATGCCAGTATCCATAGTTTCTGATCGAGACCCAAGATTCACTTCAAGATTTTGGGTTAGTTAGCAAAAAGCTATGGGTACGAATTTACGATTTAGTTCGGCGTATCATCCTCAAACGGATGGACAATCAGAGAGGACTATTCAAACTCTTGAGGATTTATTAAGACTCTGTGTCCTTGACTTCAAAGGAAGTTGGGACAAGTTCTTACCATTGGTAGAATTTTCCTACAATAACAGTTATCAAGCTAGTATTGGCATGGCTCCATTTGAGGCATTGTATGGAAGAAAGTGTCGTTCTCTGGTATGCTGGGATGAGGTTGGTGAAGCAACGTTATTGGGACCGGAGTTGGTACGTATGACTACAGAAAAGATTCAAACGATCCGACAACGTATAAAAACCTCACAAGATCGACAAAAGAGTTATGCTGATCTTCATCGAATGGACGTAGAATTCAATATTGGAGATCATGTGTTGTTACGTGTTGCTCCATGGAAAGGAGTTACGAGATTTGGAAAGAGCGGAAAGCTCAATCCTCGATTCATTGGCCCATTTTTAATTCTTGATCGAGTAGGAACTGTTGCCTATAGACTCGCCTTACCGCCAAGTATGTCTCGTGTTCATAACGTTTTTCACATATCTATATTACGTAAATATGTGAAAGACCCGAACCACATTATTGAATTAGAACCATACGAGATAGAGGAAGATTTAACGTATGAAGTAGTAGCTGTTAAAATCTTGGATAAGAAAGATCATATTCTACGCTCCAAGGTTATACCTCAAGTCAAAGTTTTGTGGAGAAACCACGATGTGGAGGAAATGACCTAGGAGTTAGAATCTGAAATGAAATTAAGGTATCCTGACCTCTTCGATATATCAGGTACGTATCTTAATTTTGAGGATAAAATTTTATAAGAAGGGGAGGTTGTAAGACCCCAACATTTTTTAGCTAAAGAATAATTTTTCTCGAAATATATTTTTGAATATTATGGTGTGGATATGATATAATGTTATAGTTATGGGTAATATTTGGAAAATTTTGCAAAGTAAACAAGTTGATATAAAATATTCGTTGTGTCAGGGAATATTCGATTGGTCGGGGGATATTCGTTTTAACAGGGAAAAATTCGTACGAAGGTACAATCATTGGTGGACCCCACAACGGAAGTATTGTCGTAATTAGAAAACTGACATAAATATCTTTTTATAAAAATAACGGCGAAAGTTTTATCGTTAACTATTGAACTACCTGGCGATAAAAGTACAGTAATACGCATGGTTGCATAGTAGCACACGGTATTGATTATTGATGCTTACGTAAGAAGCCACTCAGTTTACTCAATTATTGCTACAGTAATTGTTGCATAGTATCTCATGTTATTTGATTCAATTATTATCACAGTATCATCTGCATAATATTTTATATTATTAAATCAATAATTGAGACAACAAAGTTATTCATATTATTATTTGCAATTTTGACAATGTCTAGAAGTTCTGTCAATGAGAGGTTTGGTCACCTAATTGCGCGCCAATAAGGAGACATCCTTATCGGAGAGCCCCCTCTTTCCTGCGAACGACCTGGTTGTTAAATATTGTGAGTTATAATATTACTGATGAGTAATTGTTGATGTGACAACCCCAAAATAGGTCCATTCCATCCAACCCATTCTGAGTCGCCAAATACATGATACAGAAAATAACTACAACTTTATTACAATAATTGTCGTGCAAAATACAACAACACATATACTGTGAGTTTGAATACAAATATATATACTAACTGTGACTCTCATCCCAACCTTGGATAGCACGTCACAATGATACCTTACATAAATGTATAGTCAAAAGCTGTTTTAGAAATTAGAATCTTTGGGAAGTGCTTAAGGAAACCTTTGTACATGGGAAGCCATGCTTTTAGGTTATGATAGATGTCATATGGACATAGAATTATCCTTGGTTGACCCAATAGACCCCAAAGAAAAACGAGAAGATTACTATCATATTCTTCCCAATGGTGAGTCTTCTCTTGACTTATCATTATCTCCACTGTCTCAAATTGAGAATTATACTTCAAACAAACACCAAGATTATATAGGTAGTGCTCGTAAATATACTCAGCAAGTGGATGAGCACATCCTTGTCTTATGATGACTCGAGGTTGTATGTCATTAGACATCTTGTATGATAGTGACAAAACACCCTTCCAAAGTTGGGTTTCGCCTCACCTATTTAGGGAGAACCTCAACAGCTATAGACCACAGCTCTATTCCCCTGTTATCCCCGCTCGACCCAGCTACACCCGTATTACCTGAAAGGAATTGTGAAGCAAAAGGGTGAGCACAACCAGCTCAGTAAAGAATATTATGACTAAAAATAAATAAATTATCAATAGTCTTCATCATTAATAAATCAGAGATTTAGAACATATGGTAGATGATAAAACTTTTCAACCATAGTTACAGCGGAACGAGCAATCCATTAGAAGAGTCAAATAGACCATAAAGTCTATTATCTTCTCCATGTTAAAAGTCCACCAACAATGTTTTATTCCTGTAACATCAATCAACAATTCATGTCCACAATCACATGTATAACTCATAATCGTAATTGTTGTTCTAAATTCCTTTTCGCATCCAAGACGAAGATAATTTTCATCACATGTCTTTACCTGAAACATCAAAGATTATGGTTATACCAAATCACAGTTCCTGTTCATAATCATACTAATAAATTCATCTTTGCATTACGGGCCAAAGATATTCGTCAACAGTTCATCTTTGCACTACAGGCCAAAGATATTCATCAACAATTCATCTTTGCACTACAGTCCAAAGATATTCCTCAATAGTTCATATTTGCACTACAAGCCAAATATATTCATCAACAGTTCATATTTGCATTACATGCCAAATATATTAATATCTCAAAGAAATATATAATCATTTCAGAATTTATATAAACAATAATTATAACCATGTTGATCAATTCACCTTCGCACTTAAGCTAAAGATATTCAATTATAAATTCAATGGTCATGATCATACCAGTCACAATTCAACTTTTTACTACTGGCCAAAGAGATCCCTAGTCATGATCATACCAATAATTTACTCATCTTTACACTCTAGTGAAAGAGAATTTCAACATCAGGGTTATAAAAATATTATATATGATAATAAAATCAATATATAGTTTTAATCTCCTGAGTAATATTCATAAATCAACTATAATTTGGTCAGAAAAAGAAACCAATTTTATTGTGAATAGTACCTATAAATAGTAACTCATGAATAGTAACTCATGAATAGTAACTCGTGAATAGTAACTCGTGAATAGTAACTCATGAATAATAACTCGTGAATAGTAACTCATGAATAGTACTCCGTATTTGTACATAGTATCGTATACGTAAATAATGTCATATACATAAATAGTGCCACATACATAAATAGTGCCATATACGTTAATAGTACTGTATACATGAATAGTACCATATACGTGAATAGTAACTCCAACACAAAAAGGTAGAAATCCCACAATAAAACCCATACCAATATATCAGTATAATGATATTGAAAGAATAACATCATTATGAAAAATATAACATCCCATAATATCCCTTACAATCCCTTATTATCCCTTACTATCCCTTATTATCCCTTACAATCCCTTAAAATCCCTTACCTCAAAATAACAGTACTTCTGATCGGAATATTGGTATAAGGCTGAAAGAAACTTGCATTGATAAATAGAAACTCACAAAGTATCTAAATACTCACAAAATACGCTCGATAATATAGAGAGAGAAAGAGAGAAAGCTTATGTTTTTGGTGTGATTTTCAATTCTAACTTAGCCCTCTATTTATAGGAAAATTTTAGCAGACTTGACCTGCAACCTAATGGCTTTGCCTGCTACTATTCCCACCCACCACATTTGAAATAAAATTCAGCACATTTCTTCACCAACCACAAGTGGGGCCCACCAATTCTAGAATTTTCACCAAAATTATTTATAACTTAATTTCTGAATCAGTCACCTCTTAAAATTCATAACAAATTATACGCTCATTTTTAACGGTTCAAAATTTGTGGACATATACTCAACTTATATATGTATAACATATCCAAAAATTACAACAATCCAACCGGTCAGATTAAAAATTATAACTCACACAATAAGGCTGTAAGAACACTGATTTGATCTTTTAATACCTCCAATCCGACAAAATACTGATAAAACGCCTCAACATTAATTCTTTCATTTATAACTACATAAATAAACCCATCATTTATATCCACATCAAATAAATATTTCCTTATCATATAAATCAATAATTAATTATTCACAAATAATATTACAGAATCATAATAATGACAACCAGGCAGTTCCTAGGAATGAGGGGGCTTTCCAATAAGAATTTCTCCATACTGGCGCGCAATTAGGTGACCAAACATCTCCTTGATAGAACTTTTTTAGACATTGCCAATAATGATATCTAATAATATTATTCCAAATAATATGAATTATTGATCTGATAATGGAAAATAATGTGCAATGATAATTATTGAAACAACAATAATATAAAATATCAACGCAGCAATTATTGAATCAATAAAATAAAATATTGAACAGTAATTACTGTAACAATTATTGAGTAGTGTCTTCTTATGTAAGGATCAATAATTCAAAAATACTGTGTAAAATCGTGTGCTACTGTACAAACACGCGTATTACTGTATTTTAACCACCGGGTATTCCAACAGTGTTAACGGTAACGATTACGTCGTTATTTATAAAAACTTAATTTTGTCTTTTTCTTTATCCGACAGTTATTCTGTTATGGGGCCCATAAATGGCTGCACCGTTTTACGAATATTCCCCGACAGAAAGAATATTCCACGACCAAACGAATATTCCCCGACAACAATGAATATTTTATAACCACTTGTGTATTTTGAAAAAAAAAATCATATATCACCCTTAACTTTAACTTTTATCAATTTAACCATTTACTGAATAGTAATTATAAGAAAAATTGAATACTTTTATTTCATAAAATTCGGGGTCTTACAGTTGAAGTATTAAGAATGTGTTTATTGAAGATAAGTGAATTACAAAAGTTAGAGGGGAATAATGCGAACTTGGAAAGCTTTGTGACAACCCGAGAAATTAGACAATTTATGAAAATCATAATTGATTGATTTAAGGTTCAATATTAGGACCTAGACAGGAAATACGTGTATGGAATTGGCAGTTATGTAATGAAATTCCTAAGAATTTCAAAAGTTTTGGATAAGACTTGAATTATGTGATAGATTGTAAGTAATAGTCTAGTAATGAGGTATAAGATTATGGTAGATTTAAAATTCTTTTGAAGAATTATCAGGGATAGTTTCGAAGTGAATACTAGTCGGTATATTTGATTACATATGTGAACCGTAATGATTTAAGATCAAGGATTGATCAGATAAGTTATAACTTTAGCAAACCCTAAAGTTATGTTGATCGTACGTTTATTAAGTTAGAAAAATCTAACGAATTGTTAGAAACCCTAACGGTACGCTCAGAAACTTTAAGTTTAGTTCCGAGAATCCGAAACCCTAAATTCATGATATGAATATGGTGATTAAGTTAGAAAACTCTAGCGATATATGCAGAAACTCTAATTTCAGTTTCGAGAATTTAAACCCTAATTTGGGAATCCTATATGCGAAGTATTAAACCCTAAGGGTTAAAAAGTTGTGTGTAAGGAATATGAACATTATGTGATGATTTATCTTTGTTTATTATATAAACAAACCAAAAGAAACTAGTGTAACCCTAATTATATATATTAGGAATGAAGGATTTAATAACTTAAGGGTTATGAAAAAAGAGAATTGTGGTATTTAGAATACTTGCTAATTCTAGGAGAATTATTTTATACATCTCGGTTGAATAATTTTATAACCTAATTATAGCAAGTCTAATTGGGTTAAGAAAATAAGTGTGCATGAGCAAGGATTGGTGTTATAATTGATGAAGTGAAAATCCTAATTAAATGAATTGGGTTGGATAAGAATTATAGGTATTGGACTATGTATAGCTCAATTGTTGGCCAATGAAATTGGTTAGAGGCTCAAGCAAAACATTAAAGGAATGGCTCAATTTTTAGCCCAAGTGGGAGAGGAATTTTTGGACATTTGTTAAATCAAATAAGCATCAAATCAAAAAGCCAAACTTGGTGAGAAATAGGCCACATGGCCGGCCATAATAGAGAGCAAGGAAATGAGGGGAGATGAATTTACTAATGATTCACTTTAGTTGTTGAACCACTCCTACCAACTCTCCATGTGTCAACATTTTTAATTGTCCAACACTTATGCTCAAACTTGGAAGTAACCACCTAGAAATTAAAGGGAGAAGGAGAGAGTGAGTGGGATCAAGAAGCAAAGGCATGGCCGGTTATTGCTAGAGAATAAGGAGAGTGAGTGTGGTCAATTGATAAAAAACTACACATAATAAAAGTCTAGCTTATATTTTTCTTTCTTTCATCTCTTTTATCTTTCCAAGTTGCTAAGAAGAGAAAGAGAGAGAGAGAGAGAGGGAGTTCGAAAATTCCAAGAGAAGAGGGAGGGGAGATTTTGGTTTTCATGCAATAAAGATCCATCTACATCTTAGAAGGAGAAAGGAAATCAAGCTAAGGTATAGAAAAAAATTTCTACTTATGTAGTCTATTTCCTTTGTGTTTTGATTTGATTTTTGACAACTTGAAGTTGTGATCTTGAGGCTTAAAACCTTAGATCTATGTGTATATAAGTGTTTAATATGTAGATCCAACTCTTTTGTAGATCAAAATTTAGATCTAAAGTATGAAATGGAGGTTAAGTTTTTCAAAGGATAGAAAACCTAAAATTTTCTTAGCTTTGATTGTGTTTGAAGCTTGTTTGGTGAAATAAGAAACTTTGTTTCTAAACTCAAAAACCATGTATATACATGTTAATAAGTGTTTATTGTTTGGATCTACCCATAATGGGTGTTAATTTGGTGGAAATCAAAAGGAATTGAAGAATGGAAATTTTCTGGAAAAGTTAAACTTTTAAAGTGAGAGTTAGGTTTTGATTTTTCTTGAAATCTATGATGGATATTTATGATTTATGTTCTTGGAATACTAGATATATGTGTTAAGGGTAAAATCCCTTTGGAATTACTCAAATAGGTTGAATAATGAGAAAGTTATGGGAATTTCACCCAAACTACTCAAAGGTAATAAAAACTGTTAGAAGGACAGTTTTTACCAGCCACTTCCGGGCTAAATTCGGGAGCTTAACATGTCCAAATATGGATTGTGATAGATGAAAACTGTAGTTCGGAAAGATAGGAAATCCAACAAAAAGTGACGGATCATTAATCGGAGTTACAGATTTCATTTTATTTAAGTTTTCGTGAAGGACTCCAAAACTGCCAAATGACAAAAAGTTGCTGCCTAAAATTTTCCGGGGGCTGTTTCGGACATTTATTTAATGAGAAAAATTCCAGGCTTTTGGGAAATGAAAATATATGGTATTATGTAGCTCGTGTCCAAAAATGAGCTAATTCTGAGTTAAAACGACCAAGTTATGACCATTACAAGTTTTTGTGATTTTCTGACGGAAATCGCTATAACCGGAGTTCTACAACTCCGATTGCCACGAAATTTAAAATGGAGCATCACGTTAACAAATATATGGTTATCCCAAGAGATGGGAATGTTTGGAGTTAAGCACAGGGTAGCTATTTTCTTAAGCTACGCACTAGAAATTAATTTTTGAAAAATATCAAAGGAAGTTGGAAAATTATGGAAAAATAATTTGTGTATGAAATACATGTATATAGTTTGACCAAAGGATAGAAAAATAATAAGTTGATTTGGAATTTTCGTGAAGAAGAATAGTGAATTCAGGTTGCTGAAATTGAATCCAGGTTGCTGGATTAGTATTTGACTTACTAGGTGTTAACGAATAACTTATGAAATGAAAAAGCGAATGTTAAATCATATAAATGTGATTCTAAGTAATTGTTAAGTGTTTAGGCAGACTTTAATTGAAATTAAACTCGAGTATTGTCTGACTAGACTGTCGAGATGTTAGAATTGTGTCGGGTTCAACTCAGACTGAAATAGTTTGATCTGATACTAAGTCTTATGTGTGTTATAGACTGATAGGCTTATGTGTTATGTGTTTAGGTTATTCTGTGGATATAAATATAACAGTATTATACTGTGATGATATTATTCTAATATTGGAGATCTATATTACTAATATTAGGTCTTCGGGTAAAGCGTTAAAAATTGTGTCGCAGGTAATCAACGGTTCAGACAAGTTTTCTTTTACTTAACTCTAATAAGAGTAGTTTTTTCAAGCTTATGGTTAATCATTGCTGATTGCCATAAAATTTGTACTCTGTACATCTTGCATGTATAAGTCAGGTATGAAAGGCTGATCACCTTCATTACCAGTTGGTTCAGAAATAGTTTGTTCATGTAAAATACTTGTTCAGTCAAAATTTTGTTCCTGCTAGTTCACAATTATATTGTTGAATTATAGCCAGCCAATTATTCATACTCTTCAATCATGATATATCGTTATATTATTGAATATAAACTTGCTGGGCAACTTTCATGCTCACCCTTGCTATATCATGATAAAACATTGCAGATAAGGCGAATGCGTTCGGATACAGAAAAAGATTAAAGCCAAGTTTAGCTTGGGATATAAAGTGCAGTTAGTTTGTAATAGTGTATTGTGATAAATGTGTTGTATTTTAGATAGTTTATGAATTGTGTATTAAGTTAAGGTTACTCGACCTTGGGGAATAGTGTGTAATGTATTGTATAAACAATTTATGTTTATATCTTCCGCAAACAGTTATAGAATGATTAGTGTACCGAATCCGAGGTGATTTAGGACCCGAATTCGGGGATGATACAAGCTTTATGGGTACTAAAGTGTAATAAGTTAAATCAATCTGGACCGTCAGTGGTGGTTTTAAAAGTAAATCAATCTGGATCGTCGGTTGTGGTTTTAATAGTAATCAATCTGGACCATCCGTTATAATAGTAAATCAATCTGGACCGTTCATGAATTAGTTACTATTTAGTCCATTCTCCTATAAATAGAAGCTTAATTCTTCTTTCATTCTCACCAATTCACTGAGATTCACAAGAGACACTATAGAGAGAGAAACTATAGAGAGCAAGAAGAAGAGTATTCAGCTACTTCACTTTTGCAGTATCCAGCTTTCTACTAAGGTAAGGGGTATTATTTCTTTCTTATTCACAAGGAATCCTACTTTTCGTATTCATCCTTTAATATGTCGGAATAACCTGTCTACGCGGATTACGTACCGTATGACGGGTGAAAATCCATTTGCAGTTTCGTATGTTATTTCTTTTCATCTAAATTTATTATGGTAAGTATTGCTTCTATAATCCTTGAAATTAGTGGGATATCCTTGAAGTTTTGCGCTTCATCCAGTATCGTTTCTTTGGAATATTGATCTGAACTTTCTTATTAAATATCAATATTTCACCCTGGGGTACTATTTACGGGTTACTATTCACCCAGTTATTATTCACTCGGGTATTCGGGACACTTTTCATGCCGGGAAACTATTCATGAGTTACTATTCACGGGTTACTATTCACCCAATTACTATTCACTATAATATTATTCAGTCGGGTATTTGGGGTATTTTTCATGTCGGGTTACTATTCACGAAGTACTATTCATGGGGTACTATTCACCCGATTACTATTCACCTGAAAAATTGATTTCTTTTCTGTCCAAAATATTTTTGATACATGGATATTATTCTTGAATTAACTCCACAAAGTAGTATATGTTGACAATTTGGACATTATTGAATACTGGATAAATTAAATTATGAATCTTTAAAATTTATCAATTGCTTTCATTTAATTAAATGTTTATATCATTTTCATCACCATCATGCTTATATTATGATGAAAGTCATCTTTGGCTTACGTGCATAGATGGACTGTTGGTTGATATGATTATGACCAGGGATTATTCGGTATAATCATGATCATTGATGATTACATGAATATCCTTGGCCGGTAGTGTAGGGATGATTCGATGATGTGGTTTATTTATTAAGCTGAGTCTTAGCGATAAAGTTGATGAAAACCTTTTTAAATCATAGAAGATAGTAGATATCATGCTCTACTTGACTCTTCTAATGGATTGCTTATTCCACTGCAGTTAAACTTGTTGTCGATTATATTCTATCAGTTTAACATTGTTGAAGGCTAATGATAACTTATTCTGCATTATCTTAGTCATAATATTTCTTACTGGGCTAGTTGATCTCACCCTTTTACTTCCATTGTTCTCTTCAGGAAATGAGAACGTAGCCGGAACTAGTCGGGGAATGGAGTGATGGTCCGAGATGGCTGTTTTAGTAATTCTCACTATTTAGTGTGATAATAAATATAATGAGGACTGAATTTGAGTTTGGATACTGTCTATGAGACAATATTCGTGTAAAAACTCTCAGCTCTGGTTGTATAATTAAGTTTGTATTTGTATTCTGTACCATGGATTTGGCGACCCAAGATGGGTGATGTATACCTATTTTGGGGGCGTCACACTAAACCCAAATCCTGTCATGACTAAGAATATGTCTTACCCACCAATGGAAACCACCACCTTTGACATGATCATCGTCGGCACCAGCCTCCCTGAATTCGTCATCGCTGTAGTAGCCTCCACTGCCGGGAAGACCGTCCTACACCTCGACCCAAACCCCTTCTACGACGACAACTTCTCCTATCTCCCCCTCCACGACCTACTCTCTTTCCTTTAATTCAACTCCCAAAACCTCGACCCTAATCCCTACTCTCCATCATCTAACTGACTCAGCTGATTCTTCCTCCTCCTTCTTCATTATCAATATCACCACTCGCAACCCCTTATACTCTATCGTCGATTTCCCTTCTCTCTCCTCCAAACCTCTCGAAGAACAACACTCGAGAAAGTTCAATTTGAACTTGGCTGGTCCTAGGGTTTGGTTCTGCGCTGGCTCTGTCGTTGACTTAATGTTGAAATCAAACATCAATTATTACATGGAGTTCAAAAACATCGACGGCAACAGTAGAGTATGGGACGATAATAGCATCAACCATAATGTCAAACATGTTGCGATAACCGACTCCGATGACGAAATCATCTCGAAAATTATACGAAAGGTCCTGAAAAAGGGGAAACCCAGTTGGGATTTGAGGGTTTACTCTGTAGACCATATAAGGGTGGAGTTAATGAAGAAAGAAGAGTTATATTCGGCTAAGAATCAGAGCAAAGGTCTGATTATTAGGTTGTTTATGGGTTCTTAAAACTCGGCAGAGGAAGGAGGAAAGGGGTTGTCGATGATGTCGATGAAGGAGAATGTGGTGGAGATAGAGATTTTGCGAATTTCTAATGATTAGAGAGATGCCAAAAGATTTCGCATGGCAGGAAGGAAACTATCGGTGAGGTCGGCCAGATAGGTGTTGAAGGCGTCAGAGCCGACAGAAATGGCAGAGATGTGGGGTCGAGGGTAAAAGGGAACGACGTGCATGTAGAGTCAGACGAACGCGGTGGAGCGATTGGTGGTGAAGTAGGACACCAGGTTGTTTGGGACCTCGAGCAACAGAGAGATGTTGTAGTACGTGAATGCTCGGACAATTAGGGGGTCCAGTCGAAGGAGGACCACAACGGTGACGCGGTGAGATTGAAGTGTAGCGGCGATGTGCTCTGGTGGCAGGGTGTTTATCGCGGTGGGGATGTAAGTGATTTTGATGATGGGGGTTATACTTCTAGCGGCAGTGGTGGTGGCCGTCGTGGCAGAGGCAATGGCGGTAGTGAAGAAAGAGAAAAAAAGAAGAGAGAGAGAGGGAATTGAAATCATTATGTGTTTCTTGAGAGAGAGAAACATTGCTTGATTTACTGTGAAAATGGGTTTTCTACGAGGGAAAGTATTGGGAGATGTGGAAAATAAGCTATGGAAAACACTTAAACACCCCTCCAGATCCATACATGTACCTTAGTCGATCACTTTTGATTGGTTAATCGAAGAAAGTGTGTCTTTTGTTATTTATAATTGAAGCTTGGGGTGTACTTACACACCTTTTTCAGTTTGTGGTGCAAATCTCAATAATGCTACAAACTTTGGGGTACAAAATGTCTTTTAGTCCACACCTTATCTTATTATAGGTTTTTGTCCTTAATGTTAGATTAAAGATGAAAATGCACAAATAAAATATAAAAAAAAAATGTAAACAATTAAAGTATCCTAAAACTATGTGAATTACGAAAGAAGAAGAAATTTTGACATATCTCAATTCTCCAGCAATCATCCCAGTTTATATTTGACAAAAAAAAACCTAAACATGATGTGCTCTACGTGAGTGAATGCATGAATGCGGCAACTAAAAACTACAAAAAATAAAAGACTAAACTACTATTTTTTTGTTTTTTTTATAAAAAAATTTAAAAAATATAGAGATACGAAGTACCAAAGAAAGCACAGCAACAAAATCGTCATATTTTCGCTCCTTCGATCCTCTTCGATAATCCTGGGGAAAAATATTAGAGTTAAAAACCAATTCGAATAAATAAAAATTAAGGAATAAAAAATTAATTCTATTCCTCGGCAACGGTGCCAAAAACTTGATATAATAAAAATATGTAACTGCAAGTGCACAGTATCAAATTGAAGAACTGACAAGTACAGGTCGAATCACAGAGACTAAATTAATTTTAATATATCCTTAATGTGACGCCCCCAAAATAGGTCCAATCCACCCAACCTATTCTGAGTCGCCAAATACATGGTACAGAAAACAACTACAACTTTATTACAATAATTATCATGCAAAATACAACAACACATATGATGTGAGTTTTGATACAAATATATACCAACTGTGACTCACATTCCAACCTTGGATAGCACGTCACAATGACACCTTACATAAAGGTATAGTCAAAAACTATTTTAAAAATTAGAATCTTTGGGAAGTGCTCATGGAAACCTTTGTACATGGGAGGCCATGCGTCTAGGTTATAATAGATATCATATGGCCACAGAATTATCCTTGGTTGACCCAATAGACCCAAAAAACTGAGAAGATTACTATCATATTCTTTCCAATAGTGAGTCTTCTCTTGACATATAATTATTTCTACTGTCTCTAATTGAGAATTATACTTCAAATAAACTCCAAGATCATATAGGTAGTGCTCGTAGATATACTCAGTAAGTGGATGTGCACAACCCTGTCTTATGATGACACGAGGTTGTATGTCTTTAGACATCTTGTATGATAGTGGCAAAACACCCTTCCAACGTTGGGTTCGCCTCACCCTATTTGATTCACCAAATATAACTACTAAATGATGACCACCGTTCTATTCCCCTGTTACCCCCGCTCGACCCAGCTACACTCTTATTACCTGAAAGGAATTGTGAAACAAAAGGGTGAGCACAACTAGCTCAGTAAAGAATATCATGACTAAAGATTTATCAATAGCCTTCATCAATAATAAATCAGAGATTTAGAACATATGGTAGATGATAAAAAAATTTCAACCATAGATGCAGCGAAACGAGCAATCCATTAGAAGAGTCAAATAGACTATAAAGTCTATTATCTTCTCCATATTAAAAATCCACCAACAATGTTTTATCCCTGTAACATCAATCAACAATTCTGGTCCACAATCATATGAATAACTCATAATCATAATTGTAGTTCTAAATTCCTCTTCTCATCCAGGACGAAGATAATTTTTATCACCTATCTTTACCTGAAACATCAAAGATCATGGTTACACCAAATCATATTTCCTATTCATAATCATACTAATAACTTCATCTTTGCACTACGGCCAAAGATATTCGTCAACAGTTCATCTTTGCACTACTGGCCAAAGATATTCAACAACATGTCATCTTTGCACTACGGGCCAAAGATATTCATCAACAATTCATCTTTGCACTACAGGCCAAAGATATTCCTCAACAGTTCATATTTACACTACAGGCCAAATATATTCATCAACAGTTCATATTTGCACTAGAGGCCAAATATATTAATATCTCAAAGAAATATATAATCATTTCAGAATTTATATAAACAATAATTATAACCATGTTGATCAATTCACCTTTGCATTTAAGCTAAAGATATTCAATTATAAATTCAATGGTCATGATCATACCAGTCAACAATTCAACTTTGCAATACTGGCCAAAGACAACCCATAGTCACGATCATACCAATAATCTACCCATCTTTACACTCAAGTCAAAGAGAAATTTCATAACTAAGATTATAAAAATGTTATATATGATAATAAAAATAATATGATCAAAACATGGATTTAATTTCAAGAGTAAGATTCATAAATCAACGGTAATTTGGACAGAAAAAGAAATCGATTTTTTTGTGAATAGTACCCATGAATAGTAACTCGTGAATAGTAACTCGTGAATAGTAACCCCGACATGAAAAAGGTAGAAATTCCACAATAAAATACATGCCAATATTTCGGTATAATGATATTGAAAGAATAATATTTCTTAAGCTTATAAACAATTTATTTAAATTGTTTACACTTTAATAATTAACACATTTAATCATCATAAAATGCCAAACTCTTAAGATTTCATCACCAATAACCAAAACCCTCATCAAAAATCTGCATATAACTCATATATGATTCTCAAGTCATAAAATCATATTTTCCAATTTTCTTACTTCACATAACATATTTAATTCATTTACTCATAACTAGACCATTTTCATGAAAAATACCAAATCAGTTCCAAAAATATTTCTTTTCTGGGATTTAGCAGAATATAGTCCCATATTGAACATATATTTTTCTCGGAATTTTTAAAATTCATTTACTATTTTTTATATGGCCAAAACTGCCGAATATTTAGACATTTATCATAAACTGTACGTTTGTCCAAAAATTCCAAAATTTACAGAGTATATGAAAGTAGTATGCACACAAGCCAATCATGTTTGATGATAAAGCATATACTTTGTAACAATCTTATTCATTTATTAATAAAAAGTATTAATTTATTAAAGGCTTTTAATTATCTACATGATGCTGTTTTATAATATGTGATAAACCCATAGTTTTAAGCAATGCTTTTAGAATAATGATGATGATCATTCTAATGAGATCTAAATTCTTAGAAAGCTTAAAACTAAAATAGTTCCCAATCGTTGGATTACTAAATTGGGGATTAGTGAATCCAGATAGATTGGTACATACGTTGTTTGCTCATTGGATGAGGATGATTGATCTCATGATCATTTGTGTGGAGACACTAAAGCAAGTATGTAGGTGCTTATTAGAGAATAAGTTCACTGAACGTGACTCGCTAGGAATACCTAATGGAGTTTTACTTGCATGTCAATAGGAATTCCTGTAGTGATAGTAGTACAAGTGATCCTTGGACTTGAGATCATCATAGTATCTTGTGTATGATAAGTTATACTTTGACTTATTCCTTAAGACCCTTAGGGTATATCAAAGGGTATGCTTGGGTATAATAAGTTGTACATGGAGATAATGTATGATCAATAAAGAATCTACCACTTCTAGTAAAAGAAGAGAAATGTCCTATGTGATTCGATAAATGACAACTCAGTAGTCCTTGGCCAAGGCAAAATAAAATTAGAAAGGAGTTTCTAATTTACATTATTTGGAGTTGTGCATTTAAGAGTCGAAATACATATAATTAAATAAAATAAGACTTGACAGAAATTCCATGTCTTATATTTAATTGGGACATTGTATGGTGGAAGGATTGAATTGTACGGTAATTATTTACTCAAAGGTTCTTTTATGATTAATGTTGAAATCTATATTATCTGGAAAGTCATTGATCGCTAGGGAGGCTTATTCCTATTGTAGAATAAATATTATTTATTTAAATAAATTATTAGTTTAATTTATTTATTTAAATAAGATTAGAATTGTTCTAATTAATTTATTCACAACCGGTTTAATATGGAGAACCTAAAGGGTCACACCATAAAAGGAAGAATAATTATTTAAGAAGTTAATGGCATAATCGTAATAATAAGTTAAGTATATTTAATTTAATCTATGGTGATAGAATAAATTAAATAGCTTAATATTTATTATTTAATATTTTAGAAATATTAAATATAAATTAATAAGAGGAGTCTTATTATTATTATTACTATTATTATTATTTAATTCCTAAAGGAGTTTAGGAATTAATTAATAAAAGTACTCTCAAATATCCTAATAGGATTAGGAGACAAATTAATTAAAAGAGTTTAATTAATTATCCCTAATAAGATTAGGGAGCTTAATTAATTAAAAAAATTTAATTAATTAAATAAAACCCAATTCCTTAATTGTTAAGGAGGGTTGCCTACATCTATAAATAAGAGGAGTCTTATTATGGGTAAGGGTTGTTATTGACGTATTGATAGAATACGTAATTCCAATAGTTGGAGAGTACGCCCCTTTTTCTATAGAGATAGAAAACTAGGGTTTGAGCCAAATACTCATCTTCTTGAATTCTTCTTCTTCCTTGGTGGATCACCTCTAGAGGCCAAACACTTGGGTGGCTAACGTTGATCAAAGGAAGGAACCAAACCCGGTGGATTCAAGTTGAACGCGAAAAGGATTGGAGGTGAACTTGTACCTGAGGAAGCTCGGATCTTCAAGGGTATGATTCTTGTTCTTTCTTTTTCGTTTAATTAATAATTGTGCATAAAGGGTGATCCGGGTTTATGGTTTGTAAAATTTTTAAACTCTGATTTTCTACGTTTCCGCTAATTTTTGCAATTTGATTGCGTTCTTGATTATTACAAACCTAACAGTATATTGATGTTATATACATGTACTTTCAATAAAAATTTCACCAATTTTGGATTTAACCAGAAGGAGTTATAAGAGTTTTCTTTTAAAATAGTCTTTTCCCGTAAAATTCATAACTCTTAATCTATACATCAAAAAATCGCCATTTTTGGATACAATCAATAAAACTCATCAAATTATCATTTCAAATTTTTCCTGAATTTTTGAAGGTCAGAAAAATTACGAAACTGAAGAAACATAACTACCTTTAAAATCCCTAACCTCAAAAGAGCAGTACTTCTGACTTGAATATCAGATATAACGCTGAACGAACTTGCGCCGTATAGCAACACTCAAAATATCTAAATACTCACAAAAATATGTTTGATAATATAGAGAGAAAGAAAACTTGTTTATGGTGTGATTTTCAATTCTAACATAAGCACCTATTTATAGGAAAATGCTAAAACGCCTCAACATTAATTTCTTCATTTATAACCACATAAATAAATTCATCATTTATATCCGCATCAAATAAATATATCCTTATCATATAAATCAATAATTAATTATTCACAAATAATATTACAGAATCACAATAATGACAACCAGACAGTTCCCAGGAAAGAAGGGGCTTTCCGATAAGGATTTCTCCTTACTGGCGTGTAATTAGGTGACCAAACCTCTCCTTGACAGAACTTTCTAGACATTGCCAATAATGATATCTAATAATATTATTCAAATAATATAAATTATTGATCTGATAATGGAGATACTGTGCAGTGACAATTATTGAACAACAATAATATAAAATATCAACGTAGCAATTATTGAATCAATAAAATAAAATATTGAACAGTAATTATTGTAACCATTATTGAGTAGTGTCTTCTTACGTAAGAATCAATAATTTCAAAAATACTATGCAATACCGTGTGCTACTGTGCAATAACGCGTATTATTGTATTTTAACCGCCAGGTATTTCAACAGTGTTAACGGTAACCATTACGCCGTTATTTATAAAAACTCAAAATTTTTATTTTCTTCATCCGACAGTTATTCTGTTATGGGGCCCACAAATGACTGCGATGTCATACGAATATTCCCCAACAGAAAGAATATTCTACGACTAAACGAATATTCCCCGACAACAATGAATATTTTATAACCACTTGCGTATTTTGAAAAAAATTCATATATCACCCTTAACTTTAACCTTTTATCAATTTAACCATTTACTGAATAGTAATTATAAGAAAAAAAAATTGAATACTTTTATTTCATAAAATTCAGGGTCTTGCACTTAATATCTATTTTAACCGAATTACAAATAAAGGTTGAGAAATGATTAATTACAATATGAAAAGTAATATTGAGGAAGCAATCTAAGAATCCGAATCCATTAAACAATAAACAATAAACATAATAAGTAATTCAATCTCTTCTATTTTTATAACTTAATTATGATTTTGATCTCCCTTTAATTTAGTAATTTTACAATTAACGTGTAAGACCCCGAATTTTATGAAATAAAAGTATTCAATTTTTCTTATAATTACTATTCAGTAAATGGTTAAATTGATAAAAAAAAAAAAAGAAGTTAAGGATGATATATGATTTTTTTTTCAAAAATACGCAAGTGGTTATAAAATATTCATTGTTGTCGGGGAATATTCGTTTGGTCGTGGAATATTCTTTCTGTCGGAGAATATTCGTACGACGGTGCAGCCATTTGTGGGCCCCATAACAGAATAAATATCGGATGAAGAAAAAGACAAATTAAAGTTTTTATAAATAACGACGTAGTTGTTACCGTTAATACTGTTGGAATACCCGATGGTTAAAGTAAAGTAATACGCGTTGTTGCACAGTAGCACACAATATTGCACAGTATTTTTGAATTATTGATTCTTACGTAAGAAGGCACTACTGAATAATTGTTACAGTAATTATTGTTCAGTATTATATTTTATTGATTCAATAATTGTTGCGTTGATATTTTATATTACTGTTGTTTCAATAATTGTCACTACACAGTATTTTTCATTATCGGAGCAATAATTCATATTATATGAATAATATTATTAGATAACATTATTGGCAATGTCTAGAATGTTCTGTCTAAGGAGAGGTTTGGTCACCTAATTGCGCGCCAGTAAGGAGAAATCCTTATTGGAAAGCCCCCTCTTTCCTGGGAACTGCCTGGTTGTCATTATTGTGATTCTGTAATATTATTTGTGAATAATTAATTATTGATTTATATGATAAGGAAAATATTCATTTTATGTGGATATAGATGGAGAAAATTTTTAAAGTGACAATTGTTGAAAATCGATATTTTATCTTTTATGATAAAATAATATTTTATTATATTATTATAATATAATAATGATGATATTTTTACAATGAATGTGGGATATATGAGTATATGAGGAGGAAGAGTATTTTTGTTGCAAAAGTGTTTAAAACATGTTAAACATGTATGTGGGCCCATTTCTTGACTTAAATTTGATTATAGCCTGTAAAATCGCTCGTTTATGGATTTCGGTCAATTTCTATTTAGAATTTGGAAAAACTTTCTTCTGCAAAGTTGTAGAGAATGGAATTTCCTATAAAAAAATACGAGATTCGAATTTTCTGACAAAAAGGCTATTTATTATGAATTATTGAAGTTCCAAAGTTCCAGAATAATTGGTTTTTAGAAGTTTTAATTGTTTTATTTAAGAAAAACATTTTTTAATAATTAGTGGGTTGTTAAACATGCTGGATTCTGAATTCAAAGGAGACATATGAATTTTGTTATAAATATAATATTTTATTAAATTTTCTGCTTTGGTGTTTTAAGTAATTTCCTATAAATAAGGTGCTTAGGTTAGAATTAAAAATCACACCAGAAACTGAAGTTTTCTCTCTATTTCTCTCTCTATATTATCGAGTGTATTCTTGTGAGTATTTTGATATCTTGAGTGTTGCTATACGGTGCAAGTTCGTTCAGCGTTATTCCAGTCAGAAGTACTGCTCTTTTGAGGTAAGGGATAGTAAGGGAGATTATTTTCTTTATAAATGATATTATTTCTACAATATCATTATGCCAAAATATTGGTTTGAACTTTTTTATCAAATTTGGAACTTTTTCATGTCGGAGTTACTATTCATGAATTACTATTCACGAATTACTATTCATAAGTTACTATTCATGATTTACTATTTACGAGTTACTATTCACGACGGGTTACTATTCATGAGTTACTATTCACGAGTTACTATTCACGGGTACTATTCTCTATAAAATTGATATTTTTTTCCTAACCAAATTATAGTTGATTTATGAATATTACTCTGGAGATTAAAACTATGTATTGATTATATTGATTTTATTATCATATTAACATTTTTATAACCCTGATGTTGAAATTCTCTTTCACTGGAGTGTAAAGATGGGTAGATTATTGGTATGATCATGATTAGGGTTCTCTTTGGCCAGTAGTGAAAAGTTGAATTGTGACTGGTATGATCATGATCATTGAATTTATAATTGAATATCTTTAGCTTAAGTGCAAAGGTGAATTGATCAACATGGTTATAATTATGGTTTATATAAATTCTGAAATGATTATGTATTTTTTTGAGATATGAATATCTTTGGCCTGTAGTGCAAAGATGACCTGTTGTTGAATATCTTTGGCATGTAGTGCAAAGATGAACTGTTGATGAATATCTTTGGCCCGTAGTGCAAAGATAAATTTATTAGTATGATTATGAACAGGAACTGTGATTTGGTATAACCATGATCTTTGATGTTTCAGGTGATGAAAATTATCTTCGTCCTGGATGCGAAGAGAAATTTAGAACAACAATTACGATTATGAGTTATACATGTGATTGTGGACATGAATGGTTGATTTATGTTACACGGATAAAACATTGTTGATGGACTTTTAACATGGAGAAGATAATAGATTTTATGGTCTATTTGACTCTTCTAATGGATTGCTCGTTCCGCTGCAACTATGGTTGAAAAGTTTTATCATCTAACATATGTTCTAAATCTCTGATTTATTACTGATGAAGACTATTGATAATTTATTTATCTTTAGTCATAATATTCTTTACTGAGCTAGTTGTGCTCACCCTTTTGCTTCACAATTCCTTTCAGGTAAAAAAAGTGTAGCTGGGTCGAGCGGGGGAATAACAAGGAAATAGAACGGTGGTCTATAGATGTTGAGGGTGAGGTGAATTTAACTTGGAAGGGTGTTTTGCTACTATCATACAAGATGTCTAATGACATACAACCTCGTGTCATCATAAAACAGGGTTGTGCTCATCCACTTGCTGAGTATATCTATCAGCACTATCTATATGATCTTGGAGTCTATTTGAAATATAACTCTCAATTAGAGACAGTGGAGATAATGATATGTCAAGAGAAGACTTGCCATTGGGAAGAATATGATAGTAATTTTTCTCGTTTTTCTTTGGGGTATATTGGGTCAACCAAGGATAATTCTGTGGCCATATGATATCTATAATAACCTAGACGCATGGCCTCCCATGTACGAAGGTTTCTTTGAGCACTTCCCAAAGATTATAATTTCTAAAACAATTTTTGACTATACCTTTATGTAAGGTGTTATTGTGACATGATATCCAAGGTTGGGACATGAGTCACAGTTGGTATATATTTGTATCAAAACTCACACACATGAGTTGTTGTATTTTGCACGATAATTGCTGTAATAAAGTTGTAGTTGTTTTCTGTACCATGTATTTGGCGACTCAGAATGGGTTGGATGGAATGGACCTGTTTTGGGGGCGTCACATAACGTGAACAATTACAGACTATAAAATTTTAAAGATTATTATAACCCATCAAAACATTTTTGAGTAAGTATAGATTATGAAAAACTCATATCTTAACAATAATTTATTAAAATCTCTTAATTAATTTACAATCACATAAGAATTACAAAACGAATGTATTTCAATAAAGAAACACGAAGGCGAAATCTGTAAGACCCCAACTTATTATTAATGAAATTAAATTTCCTCTATTTATCATTTTGAAATAGTAAGGGTTGATTTGATTAATGTGATTAGTTATGGGTAAAATGCGCAAATAAGCAAGTGGTTATAAAATATTCATTTTATCGGAGAATATTCATTTGGTCGTGGAATATTCTTGTTGTCGGGGAATATTCGTATGACGGCGCAGCCTTGTGTGGGCCCCATAACAGAAAGCGATTGGATGAAGAAAATGACAAGTATAAGTTGTTTATAAATAACGGTGTAGTTGTTACCGTTAATACTGTTACAATACCCGGTGGTTAAAATACAGTAATACGCGTTGTTGCACAGTAGCACACGGTATTGCACCAATTATTGATTCTTACGTAAGAAAGCACTACTCAATAATTGTTACAGTAATTACTGTTCAGTATTTTATTTTATTGATTCAATAATTGTTGCGTTGATATTTTATATTACTGTTGTTTCAATAATTGTCACTACACAGTATTTTCCATTATCGGAGCAATATTTCATATTATCTGAATAATATTATTAAATAATATTTTTGACAATGTCTAAAAAGTTCTGTCTAAGGAGAGGTTTGGATACCTAATAGCGCTCCAGTAAGGAGAAATCCTTATTGGAAAGCCCCCTCTTTCCTGGGAATTGCCTGGTTGTCAGTATTGTGATTCTGTAATATTATTTGTGAATAATTAATTATTGATTTATATGATGAGGAAAATATTCATTTTATGTGGATATAGATGGAGAAAATTTTTAAAGTGACAATTGTTAAAAATTGATATTTTATCTTTTCTGATAAAATAATATTTTATTATATTATTATAATATATAATGATGATGTTTTTTCAATGAATGTGGGATATATAAGTATATGAGGAGGAAGAGTATTTTAGTTGCAATAAATGTTAAAAACATGTTAAAAATGTCGGTGGACCCCATTTCTTGACTGAAATTTGATTATAGTCTGTAAAATCGTCCGTTTGTAGATTTCGGTCAATTTCTGTTTGGAATTTGGAAAAACTTTCTTCTGCAAAGTTGTAGATAATGGAATTTCCTATAGAAAGACATAAGGTTCGAATTTTTCTGACAAAAAGGCTATTTATTATGAATGATTGAAGTTCTGAAGTTTTGAAATAATTGATTTTTGGAAGTTTTAATTATTTTTTTCAAAGAAAACGTTTTTGGTGAATTAAGTGGGTCTGGCATGTGACATTAATGGCTGAATTCAGATCTACAAAGGTTGGCGTAGGAAACTTAATAATATATATTAATATTATATTAAATTTTCTGTTTTGGTGTTCTAAGCATTTTCCTATAAATAGGGTGCTTAGGTTAGAATTGAAAATCACACCAGAAATTAAAGTTTTCTCTCTCTTTCTCTCTCGATATATTGAGCATATTTTTGTGAGTATTTTAGTACTTTGAGTATTGCTATATGGTGCAAGTTCTTTCAGCACTATATCCAATATTTCAGTCAGAAGTACTATCCTTTTGAGGTAAGGGATGTTATTTTTTTCGTAGTGATATTATTTCTTCAATATAATTATGCCGAAATATTGGTTGGAACTTTTTATCAAATTTGGAACTTTTTTATGTCAAGGTTACTATTCACGAGTATTATTTACGAAGCATGATGATTTTATTTTTTTATGAAATTTCTATCTTTTAGTGTCGGAGTTACTATTCACGTACGGCACTATTCACGTATACGACACTATTCACTGAAAAATAAAATTTTCTTTTTTTTGTCCAAAATATCTATTCTGGATACTAGCTTTGATTATATCCATGTATTGATCATTCTTAAATTTTACTCCACTGTGATTATTTATGAGGTATTTTTGGACATGGAATAGCTGAAATACGAATCCTTAATAGTTATTCTTTTGTTTCACTGGATTCGTTTTCTTTAAAATATTTTTCATCATCCTCAGTCCTAAATGATGATATAACTGAATATCTTTGGCATATAGTGCAAAGATGAATGATTTCTGATGAATATCTTTAGCCCGTAGTACAAAGATGAACATGTGTTTAGATAAACATGACCAACTGATGAATATCTTTGGCCTGTAGTGCAAAGATGAATATTTGATTCCAGATATATATTGATTGATGTTACAGGGATAAAAGATAGACGATGAACTTTTAAATTCATATATAGAAGATAGTAGATTTTATTCTCTACTTAACTTTTCTAATGAATTATTATTTCCGCTGCGAATATTGATTTAAAACTTGTTGTCTACTGTATTTGTTGGGTAAAATCTATATACACACAACACGCAAGTATACGTGGTCAACAAGTAATAAAGTGATAAGTTGAGTATCGTTCCCACAGAGAATTATTTAATAAAAATCACCAAGTACTAACCCGTAACCAACTCAATCTTATTTAAACAAATGAATTTAATTTTATAAATTAAAATATTTAACTAAACTAATTCTAATTACCACTAATTAAAAATCAGATTATGGAGATTTAAGATCACAACTTCACTTATTGCTTCATTTAGGTTAACACACTTCTCATCAATTATTCTCTATCCCGAATTGTTAATCAAGAACACGAAAGTAGTATTAACCACCTCTCGATGCACTAATACCATATTAACGTCAATCCACAATTAAGATAGAAATCCGTTAAACACCTTAATCAACTAACCCACTATATCTCTATGTGAATTACAATTGAAGAAGGTTTAAGAATAAGTTCTCTATAAGATTACATGCGATGTCAAGCATATCTCTACCTTAACACTCATCAAGTTTAAGCTATTAACAAAATCCTGAACACATGCTATCATGATAAGATCTAAATCTATACTTCATCTCTCGAGTTCATATAGATTATCACGGTAATTGATGGCCAAGCAATTAAACAATTAAGTCCAAATCATAATAGACAATCCTCTCAATAGAACATAATAATTGATAATGAAGCATATTAAAATAAACTACACAATAAGATCCATTGTAATCTCAAACAAAGAATTAGTTCATGATTATTGAATTAAAACTAAGAATCCACAATTGAATACACATTAAAAGATAAAGATAGAAGAAGATGAGAAGAAATAATCTATTGTCTGTAGATTTGACGCTCCCTCCTTGCTCCTACTTTGAATCTTTAATGGTCTCCAAGTTGCATCAATCTCCAAATCTAATTAGAACTAGTATTTTTCTCTAATTTTCTCTAATCTAATTTAATAGAATGCTCTCTAATCTCCTAATAATCTCCTCTAATCTGTGTTATTCCCCTCCTTTTATAAGCCTTTGTAGATGTCTTTAAGTCCTCTTGGAAGTCCTTGAATCAAACAACTCGAAACAATCCTTTTCGGACTCAAATTCGGACAAAATCCAGTCATTTCGCGCATAGGCCAGCCCCGGCTGGCTTTTTCCTTTCTAAACACCCAGCCCCGGCTGGGTAGTAAGCTACTAAAGCTCCCAGGTACCCAGCTCCGGCTGGGTCCTAAGCACAAAAACGCCCAGCCCCGGCTGGGTACCAATCTGCCAATACACTTTTCTGCTGGAACCTCCTCTGCTAAAACTGCCATAACTTCTACACCAAGAGGAGTTACGAGTCCCGCGACCTATCAAATCGAAGCTATCGACGAGATCTACAACTTTCCTTCTTTGAGCTTTGAGAAATAACTAACGTATGATGGTCGAAATTGGACTGGAATTGACTGCTACGAAAATCACCACCCAAAACGGTGAAGTTCAACGTCCGTCGGTAGAAATGTCATAACTCTTTCATCCGAACTCTGATTTGAATAATTCAAGATGTTCCGCAAAGCTAAGAAAATGCTCTACAATATGGTCCAAGCTCCAAGCCAAGAATATGAATTGAACATAAAAGCATAAACGATGTCCGGCTTGCTTTTGTTTGCATTTTTCGTGCTTTTCCTTACCAATAGTCGCTCACACCGCTCCCAAACGTATAACCTACAAAATGAACATGAAATGCATGAAAGGTAACTAAGAAACATGAGTTTAAGTAAAAAATTCAAGTAATAGATACCGGATAAGTAGGTATAAAACCGACTTATCAAATACCCCCAAACTTAAACCGTTGCTTGTCCCCAAGCAACACAACATAATGCAATGCAATGCAATGAAATGCAACTAATATATATGCCTACGAATCCAACAGTATTGATAGAATCAAATCTATTCACTCGGCCTTAGAGCAATCAAGCAAACACAATAATACTTCATATCAAAACCAATCAACAATTTCCTAGTCAATCATCAAATCTTAAATTGTTATCACTGGTATAGTGTGTGTATGCTCCACAACAATGTTAACTGATATAAAATCAAATTTAACACATAACAAGTCTCTTCAAAGGCATCATACATTGTAAACTTAAGAAATCCAAAAATAAGCTAGATCCAACCAAAATCAAACAATTACCAATATCAAGAGTCTAATCCGGGATACTTATGCTTTACTTTTCATTACGGGGGCTTTTTGCTCTTTTCCCGCTTTATTATTTTTTTTTCTTTTTTTTTTACTTTTTAACCATGACTGTGCAATGTCTCATTCCATTAGGCTAACAGTGCTACCCCTTAGCGAGCTTTCGACCAACGACTCCCAGACCATATAAAGCCTTAGGGCGCTAGGTTTTAAGATACCCCTTCAGGCGTACTTGCTCAAGTAACAAAGGCCCCGAAACAAAACTAGCCACGGTATATTAATTTTTTCATTTTTTTTTCTTTTCTTTTTTTTTTGAAGCTTATATATCCCAAATTTTTTTCCCGAACTTAAGTTTTTATCGAACATTAGTCATCACTACTTATTCTTCTCATTCTTTCATTCAAACTAGCATTATCCTTTAGAGTCCCATTATGTATCAATTTAAACTCAATCAATCAACAAGTTGTTTTTATTGTGCTATCCTTATTATACCAGTTTCAAACAGAAAAAAAAATTCAATTCATAACAAGAAATCACATCAAAGCTCTAATAATCAGTATTATACTTGTCTACTCAATCCCATTCTCATCATTGGCCAAAATAAACTGTAACTATCAAACAACTGGACTCATGCAAAATGAACATAGTAACTAACTATTATTTTTGAATTTTTTTTTTTTATAATGAACCTAAACTAAATTAACAACATATGTAAAATAACATAACATAAACATGAAACTAAACATGCAATAATGAACTAAACAAAACTTCCCCAAACTTAGCAATTACAATGTCCTCATTGTAAGAATATAACGATAAATAGAAGAGAACTTCCCTGTAATCAACTAAGCGTGAGATGATGGTGGCGATGGCGATCACGATCATTTTGCTATCCATTGGACCTCCAATACCTGCAATGAAGAGAGACAACATGGATTAGATTATAAGAGAACTTAAGAAGCACCTTAATTCCTATCTACTAAATAAACTAGTAAAGCATATAAATATAAAAAATTCCTGGGTTGCCTCCCAGTCAGCGCTTGATTTATAGTCTTTCAGCCTGACTTTGTCTGGTCAATGCTATCCAATTCCTCTTCGAAAGTTGAGGAACCCTCCATCCATCGAAAATAATATAGCTTTTGGTAGGTTCCCATTTGTGATAGCCATCGAGTTAAAGTCACCTAGCATACTTTGTTTAAATATATGCCCAATTGAGAATGTTGAATAACTAGGTGCTTTTCCGTCCGTTGAGCCTATGATTCGATTGGGGCTTTGAGGCTTGGCAAGAACAACGGGCTCTTCTTCTATCTTTTCCTCCTCATCCCACCATGGCTTCACATTTGTAGTAGCTCTCATGTCATAAAGAGCCTTGCCGACGACATGACTACCAAGTGGGCACGGTTTTGCAAATCTAACTGGACCCTTGATCTTTGGCTGAGAAGGAACTTGGGGCACTAATAACATCGTCTCATCCTCGTTGGTACTCATAGTTAGTTCTTCACCGACCTTATTTTTATTATCCCCACTTGTCTCCTCTTTTTCAACATCTCGTGTCTCATCCAGTTGTAGATTTGGCTCGGACACTTCATCAATCTCGGAATCCTCATCATAACACCGATTGTTTTGAGGACAGTTGTTCAAGGCTTTGAGTATTTGATCCACATGGTTCTGCAGATTTTGCATTGATATCTCTTGATCAATCCTCCTCTCCTCATTTGATGCTATGAACTTGGACAACAATTCCTCCAACTTTGACTTTTCTTCTTTTAATGGAGGTTGATATGAGAATTCCGGTGTGTATGTTGGATTTGGAGTAGAGTATTGGTCTTGATAGTTGTAACTCCATGAAGAATCCGGGTGATACCCCCAAACTTGATGATAATTATCATATACATACTGATTGAGGTAGTTACCACCATACTGTACCGCCCCAAGATTGATGGTGCATTGATTACTCGGGTGATTTCCAGCACAATAGCCACAGGTAACTACCATCCTTCGACTCTGTTGGGCTGCGATAACGTCCAACTTCCTCGAAAGTTCTTCAATTTGTGCTGACATTGCGGAGAGTGTCGCGAGTCTGTCAATCTCCGCTTCCTTTGGTTGAGTCATGTTCGTGTATGGCCATTGATACGCAAAGTCATCCATGGTACCTGAAAAGAGAGAAATATAGGAAGAGAATTAAAAATAAAAATAAAAATGTTTAAATTAAGACTAATTTGATTGAAGCTAATATTGGTAAAACTGTATTAAACTAATTCCCCGGCAACGGCGCCAAAAACTTGTTGGGTAAAATCTATATACACACAACACGCAAGTATACGTGGTCAACAAGTAATAAAGTGATAAGTTGAGTATCGTTCCCACAGAGAATTATTTAATAAAAATCACCAAGTACTAACCCGTAACCAACTCAATCTTATTTAAACAAATGAATTTAATTTTATAAATTAAAATATTTAACTAAACTAATTCTAATTACCACTAATTAAAAATCAGATTATGGAGATTTAAGATCACAACTTCACTTATTGCTTCATTTAGGTTAACACACTTCTCAGCAATTATTCTCTATCTCGAATTGTTAATCAAGAACACGAAAGTAGTATTAACCACCTCTCGATGCACTAATACCATATTAACGTCAATCCACAATTAAGATAGAAATCCGTTAAACACCTTAATCAACTAACCCACTATATCTCTATGTGAATTACAATTGAAGAAGGTTTAAGAATAAGTTCTCTATAAGATTACATGCGATGTCAAGCATATCTCTACCTTAACACTCATCAAGTTTAAGCTATTAACAAAATCCTGAACACATGCTATCATGATAAGATCTAAATCTATACTTCATCTCTCGAGTTCATATAGATTATCACGGTAATTGATGGCCAAGCAATTAAACAATTAAGTCCAAATCATAATAGACAATCCTCTCAATAGAACATAATAATTGATAATGAAACATATTAAAATAAACTACACAATAAGATCCATTGTAATCTCAAACAAAGAATTAGTTCATGATTATTGAATTAAAACTAAGAATCCACAATTGAATACACATTAAAAGATAAAGATAGAAGAAGATGAGAAGAAATAATCTATTGTCTGTAGATTTGACGCTCCCTCCTTGCTCCTACTTTGAATCTTTAAAGGTCTCCAAGTTGCATCAATCTCCAAATCTAATTAGAACTAGTATTTTTCTCTAATTTTCTCTAATCTAATTTAATAGAATGCTCTCTAATCTCCTAATAATCTCCTCTAATCTGTGTTATTCCCCTCCTTTTATAAGCCTTTGTAGATGTCTTTAAGTCCTCTTGGAAGTCCTTGAATCAAACAACTCGAAACAATCCTTTTCGGACTCAAATTCGGACAAAATCCAGTCATTTCGCGCATAGGCCAGCCCCGGCTGGCTTTTTCCTTTCTAAACACCCAGCCCCGGCTGGGTAGTAAGCTACTAAAGCTCCCAGGTACCCAGCCCCGGCTGGGTCCTAAGCACAAAAACGCCCAGCCCCGGCTGGGTACCAATCTGTCAATACACTTTTCTGCTGGAACCTTCTCTGCTAAAACTGCCATAACTTCTACACCAAGAGGAGTTACGAGTCCCGCGACCTATCAAATCGAAGCTATCGACGAGATCTACAACTTTCATTCTTTGATCTTTGAGAAATAACTAACGTATGATGGTCGAAATTGGACTGGAATTGACTGCTACGAAAATCACCACCCAAAACGGTGAAGTTCAACGTCCGTCGGTAGAAATGTCATAACTCTTTCATCCGAACTCTGATTTGAATGATTCAAGATGTTCCGCAAAGCTAAGAAAACGCTCTACAATATGGTCCAAGCTCCAAGCCAAGAATATGAATTGAACATAAAAGCATAAACGATGTCCGGCTTGCTTTTGTTTGCATTTTTCGTGCTTTTCCTTACCAATAGTCGCTCACACCGCTCCCAAACGTATAACCTACAAAATGAACATGAAATGCATGAAAAGTAACTAAGAAACATGAGTTTAAGTAAAAAATTCAAGTAATAGATACCGGATAAGTAGGTATAAAACCGACTTATCAAATACCCCCAAACTTAAACCGTTGCTTGTCCCCAAGCAACACAACATAATGCAATGCAATGCAATGAAATGCAACTAATATATATGCCTACGAATCCAGCAGTATTGATAGAATCAAATCTATTCACTCGGCCTTAGAGCAATCAAGCAAACACAATAATACTTCATATCAAAACCAATCAACAATTTCCTAGTCAATCATCAAGTCTTAAATTGTTATCACTGGTATAGTGTGTGTATGCTCCACAACAATGTTAACTGATATAAAATCAAATTTAACACATAACAAGTCTCTTCAAAGGCATCATACAGTGTAAACTTAAGAAATCCAAAAATAAGCTACATCCAACCAAAATCAAACAATTACCAATATCAAGAGTCTAATCCGGGATACTTATGCTTTACTTTTCATTACGGGGGCTTTTTGCTCTTTTTCCGCTTTATTATTTTTTTTTCTTTTTTTTTTACTTTTTAACCATGACTGTGCAATGTCTCATTCCATTAGGCTAACAGTGCTACCCCTTAGCGAGCTTTCGACCAACGACTCCCAGACCATATAAGACCTTAGGGCGCTAGGTTTTAAGATACCCCTTCAGGCGTACTTGCTCAAGTAACAAAGGCCCCGAAATAAAACTAGCCACGGTATATTAATTTTTTCATTTTTTTTTCTTTTCTTTTTTTTTGAAGCTTATATATCCCAAATTTTTTTCCCGAACTTAAGTTTTTATCGAACATTAGTCATCACTACTTATTCTTCTCATTCTTTCATTCAAACTAGCATTATCCTTTAGAGTCCCATTATGTATCAATTTAAACTCAATCAATCAACAAGTTGTTTTTATTATGTTATCCTTATTATACCAGTTTCAAACAGAAAAAAAAAATTCAATTCATAACAAGAAATCACATCAAAGCTCTAATAATCAGTATTATACTTGTCTACTCAATCCCATTCTCATCATTGGCCAAAATAAACTGTAACTATCAAACAGCTGGACTCATGCAAAATGAACATAGTAACTAACTATTATTTTTGAATTTTTTTTTTTTTTTATAATGAACCTAAACTAAATTAACAACATATGCTAAATAACATAACATAAACATGAAATTAAACATGCAATAATGAACTAAACAAAACCCCAAAACTTGTTGGGTAAAATCTATATACACACAACACGCAAGTATACGTGGTCAACAAGTAATAAAGTGATAAGTTGAGTATCGTTCCCACAGAGAATTATTTAATAAAAATCACCAAGTACTAACCCGTAACCAACTCAATCTTATTTAAACAAATGAATTTAATTTTATAAATTAAAATATTTAACTAAACTAATTCTAATTACCACTAATTAAAAATCAGATTATGGAGATTTAAGATCACAACTTCACTTATTGCTTCATTTAGGTTAACACACTTCTCATCAATTATTCTCTATCCCGAATTGTTAATCAAGAACACGAAAGTAGTATTAACCACCTCTCGATGCACTAATACCATATTAACGTCAATCCACAATTAAGATAGAAATCCGTTAAACACCTTAATCAACTAACCCACTATATCTCTATGTGAATTACAATTGAAGAAGGTTTAAGAATAAGTTCTCTATAAGATTACATGCGATGTCAAGCATATCTCTACCTTAACACTCATCAAGTTTAAGCTATTAACAAAATCCTGAACACATGCTATCATGATAAGATCTAAATCTATACTTCATCTCTCGAGTTCATATAGATTATCACGGTAATTGATGGCCAAGCAATTAAACAATTAAGTCCAAATCATAATAGACAATCCTCTCAATAGAACATAATAATTGATAATGAAACATATTAAAATAAACTACACAATAAGATCCATTGTAATCTCAAACAAAGAATTAGTTCATGATTATTGAATTAAAACTAAGAATCCACAATTGAATACACATTAAAAGATAAAGATAGAAGAAGATGAGAAGAAATAATCTATTGTCTGTAGATTTGACGCTCCCTCCTTGCTCCTACTTTGAATCTTTAAAGGTCTCCAAGTTGCATCAATCTCCAAATCTAATTAGAACTAGTATTTTTCTCTAATTTTCTCTAATCTAATTTAATAGAATGCTCTCTAATCTCCTAATAATCTCCTCTAATCTGTGTTATTCCCCTCCTTTTATAAGCCTTTGTAGATGTCTTTAAGTCCTCTTGGAAGTCCTTGAATCAAACAACTCGAAACAATCCTTTTCGGACTCAAATTCGGACAAAATCCAGTCATTTCGCGCATAGGCCAGCCCCGGCTGGCTTTTTCCTTTCTAAACACCCAGCCCCGGCTGGGTAGTAAGCTACTAAAGCTCCCAGGTACCCAGCCCCGGCTGGGTCCTAAGCACAAAAACGCCCAGCCCCGGCTGGGTACCAATCTGCCAATACACTTTTCTGCTGGAACCTTCTCTGCTAAAACTGCCATAACTTCTACACCAAGAGGAGTTACGAGTCCCGCGACCTATCAAATCGAAGCTATCGACGAGATCTACAACTTTCATTCTTTGATCTTTGAGAAATAACTAACGTATGATGGTCGAAATTGGACTGGAATTGACTGCTACGAAAATCACCACCCAAAACGGTGAAGTTCAACGTCCGTCGGTAGAAATGTCATAACTCTTTCATCCGAACTCTGATTTGAATGATTCAAGATGTTCCGCAAAGCTAAGAAAACGCTCTACAATATGGTCCAAGCTCCAAGCCAAGAATATGAATTGAACATAAAAGCATAAACGATGTCCGGCTTGCTTTTGTTTGCATTTTTCGTGCTTTTCCTTACCAATAGTCGCTCACACCGCTCCCAAACGTATAACCTACAAAATGAACATGAAATGCATGAAAAGTAACTAAGAAACATGAGTTTAAGTAAAAAATTCAAGTAATAGATACCGGATAAGTAGGTATAAAACCGACTTATCAAATACCCCCAAACTTAAACCGTTGCTTGTCCCCAAGCAACACAACATAATGCAATGCAATGCAATGAAATGCAACTAATATATATGCCTACGAATCCAGCAGTATTGATAGAATCAAATCTATTCACTCGGCCTTAGAGCAATCAAGCAAACACAATAATACTTCATATCAAAACCAATCAACAATTTCCTAGTCAATCATCAAGTCTTAAATTGTTATCACTGGTATAGTGTGTGTATGCTCCACAACAATGTTAACTGATATAAAATCAAATTTAACACATAACAAGTCTCTTCAAAGGCATCATACAGTGTAAACTTAAGAAATCCAAAAATAAGCTACATCCAACCAAAATCAAACAATTACCAATATCAAGAGTCTAATCCGGGATACTTATGCTTTACTTTTCATTACGGGGGCTTTTTGCTCTTTTCCCGTTTTATTATTTTTTTTTTCTTTTTTTTTACTTTTTAACCATGACTGTGCAATGTCTCATTCCATTAGGCTAACAGTGCTACCCCTTAGCGAGCTTTCGACCAACGACTCCCAGACCATATAAGACCTTAGGGCACTAGGTTTTAAGATACCCCTTCAGGCGTACTTGCTCAAGTAACAAAGGCCCCGAAACAAAACTAGCCACGGTATATTAATTTTTTCATTTTTTTTTCTTTTCTTTTTTTTTGAAGCTTATATATCCCAAATTTTTTTCCCGAACTTAAGTTTTTATCGAACATTAGTCATCACTACTTATTCTTCTCATTCTTTCATTCAAACTAGCATTATCCTTTAGAGTCCCATTATGTATCAATTTAAACTCAATCAATCAACAAGTTGTTTTTATTGTGCTATCCTTATTATACCAGTTTCAAAGAGAAAAAAAATTCAATTCATAACAAGAAATCACATCAAAGCTCTAATAATCAGTATTATACTTGTCTACTCAATCCCATTCTCATCATTGGCCAAAATAAACTGTAACTATCAAACAGCTGGACTCATGCAAAATGAACATAGTAACTAACTATTATTTTTGAATTTTTTTTTTTTATAATGAACCTAAACTAAATTAACAACATATGCAAAATAACATAACATAAACATGAAACTAAACATGCAATAATGAACTAAACAAAACCCAAAAACTTGTTGGGTAAAATCTATATACACACAACACGCAAGTATACGTGGTCAACAAGTAATAAAGTGATAAGTTGAGTATCGTTCCCACAGAGAATTATTTAATAAAAATCACCAAGTACTAACCCGTAACCAACTCAATCTTATTTAAACAAATGAATTTAATTTTATAAATTAAAATATTTAACTAAACTAATTCTAATTACCACTAATTAAAAATCAGATTATGGAGATTTAAGATCACAACTTCACTTATTGCTTCATTTAGGTTAACACACTTCTCATCAATTATTCTCTATCCCGAATTGTTAATCAAGAACACGAAAGTAGTATTAACCACCTCTCGATGCACTAATACCATATTAACGTCAATCCACAATTAAGATAGAAATCCGTTAAACACCTTAATCAACTAACTCACTATATCTCTATGTGAATTACAATTGAAGAAGGTTTAAGAATAAGTTTTCTATAAGATTACATGCGATGTCAAGCATATCTCTACCTTAACACTCATCAAGTTTAAGCTATTAACAAAATCCTGAACATATGCTATCATGATAAGATCTAAATCTATACTTCATCTCTCGAGTTCATATAGATTATCACGGTAATTGATGGCCAAGCAATTAAACAATTAAGTCCAAATCATAATAGACAATCCTCTCAATAGAACATAATAATTGATAATGAAGCATATTAAAATAAACTACACAATAAGATCCATTGTAATCTCAAACAAAGAATTAGTTCATGATTATTGAATTAAAACTAAGAATCCACAATTGAATACACATTAAAAGATAAAGATAGAAGAAGATGAGAAGAAATAATCTATTGTCTGTAGATTTGACGCTCCCTCCTTGCTCCTACTTTGAATCTTTAATGGTCTCCAAGTTGCATCAATCTCCAAATCTAATTAGAACTAGTATTTTTCTCTAATTTTCTCTAATCTAATTTAATAGAATGCTCTCTAATCTCCTAATAATCTCCTCTAATCTGTGTTATTCCCCTCCTTTTATAAGCCTTTGTAGATGTCTTTAAGTCCTCTTGGAAGTCCTTGAATCAAACAACTCGAAACAATCCTTTTCGGACTCAAATTCGGACAAAATCCAGTCATTTCGCGCATAGGCCAGCCCCGGCTGGCTTTTTCCTTTCTAAACACCCAGCCCCGGCTGGGTAGTAAGCTACTAAAGCTCCCAGGTACCCAGCCCCGGCTGGGTCCTAAGCACAAAAACGCCCAGCCCCGGCTGGGTACCAATCTGCCAATACACTTTTCTGCTGGAACCTTCTCTGCTAAAACTGCCATAACTTCTACACCAAGAGGAGTTACGAGTCCCGCGACCTATCAAATCGAAGCTATCGACGAGATCTACAACTTTAATTGTTTGAGCTTTGAGAAATAACTAACGTATGATGGTCGAAATTGGACTGGAATTGACTGCTACGAAAATCACCACCCAAAACGGTGAAGTTCAACGTCCGTCGGTAGAAATGTCATAACTCTTTCATCCGAACTCTGATTTGAATGATTCAAGATGTTCCGCAAAGCTAAGAAAACGCTCTACAATATGGTCCAAGCTCCAAGCCAAGAATATGAATTGAACATAAAAGCATAAACGATGTCCGGCTTGCTTTTGTTTGCATTTTTCGTGCTTTTCCTTACCAATAGTCGCTCACACCGCTCCCAAACGTATAACCTACAAAATGAACATGAAATGCATGAAAAGTAACTAAGAAACATGAGTTTAAGTAAAAAATTCAAGTAATAGATACCGGATAAGTAGGTATAAAACCGACTTATCAGTATTCTATTAGATTTTTCCCTATTGAGGACTAACGATAATTTGTTTTATATTATTTTAGTCATAATGTTCTTTACTGGGCTAGTTGAGCTCACCCTTTTCCTTGTTGTTCCATTTTTCTTCTCAGAAAGCGAGAATGTAGCGAGTACTAGTCAGAGTGTGGAATGATAGTTCTAAAAGTGGTTTTAGTAGTACTCGCCATTTTTGTAAAATAATGTATCAATAATTGTAATGAGGACTTATTTGAGTGTAGATATTGTCTAGATGACAATATTTATTTTTAAACTCACAGTTTAAGTGTTGTCGTATTTTGCACGACAATTGTATTAATAAAATTGTAGTTGTTTCTGTACCATGTATTTGACGAATCAGAATGGGTGTTGTATACCTATTTTGGGGGCGTCACAAAATCAATTAAACATAAAAGCATAAATAATAGAAGAGATGAAAAATATTATCATGAATAATTATTTAATTTCATCTTAATCCTAGATATAAAAAATTAAGTAAACATGAAAAATAATAAATTAGCGAAAATAAAGAAGAAGTAGATAAAAATAAATAATAAAACTCTCCTTATTAACAATCCTCCAACAAGAGTACAATAAAAAAATAATTTAATTTACTTCTACTTTTAACCTAAACTAATACAATCCCCATTCTCTCTAAAACAAGATACTTATTTATATGAAAAATAAATTCATGTCCTAATTTTGATTCATTCAACTTGTACTCTTTTGTTCCCTTTTATCCTCTTATTTTCTTGTTGGCTTCAATCTCTATACTTAATCTCTTAAAAGTCTATTTTCATGTAGGTTTCAACTTTTTAGTAGCAATTAACTTTTCAAACAGATTTTCTAGATAGACTTTTACTTGCACTATTAATATTGTTCCACTTATTTACTTCTCGTTGTAGGATTCTTCTTGGATATTTCCTTACATAAATAAGAACATTAAATATTGCTTGATCAACAAGATTTTGACTTTATTGCTACAAAATATTAAATCTTATAAAATAAAATAAAACATATTAGTTTAATAAACTAATATAATTAAAATAATAAATTAGGAATAATAAAATATCTAAAATATGTGTCTATGTGCAAAAAACTAATTAATTAAATAATAATTTAAAAATAAATAATTTTATTATTTTATCTTATTTTTTAATATACGCAAAAAGTGTAAGTACGCCTTTTATTGCACCAAAGGAGTACCTTAATAATTGAACTTTCCAATTTCATCTCTTAGTAATAGTAATTAAAATGGTAACAAGTGTTTATTGATTGATAATGATAAAAAATCTCAGATTTTGATGGAGAGTGGTGACATACATGCTCTAGGAAGGAAGGACTTTTCGCTCTCCCTAGTCTCTCTAAAAAACCCATTATTTATCACTTCAATTAAATCGCTGTGTAATTGAGACCGCGTTTTTTGTGTTCTCATTTCTCTTGGTTCTGGCGATTTTCCCTCTTCCCTTTTGTTGAAAATTTCACCCTTTTTCTTTTTCTGAAAACCAATCCCCTCCAAACTCTCTATACTGTTATCTTTCTCTTTGACCATTTGGTGTAAAAGTTTCAGCTTCACTTGTGCATCATACCCTTTTCATTCTGTTTGACTCTTCTATTCTTTTTTTGGTGATTTTGTGAAGATTTGGTTTATTAGAGTTTGACCCATATGATAAAATTTTCAGTTTATGTTGAAGTGCTATTTGGTTTCGATTGATGACACAATTGGGTAAATTGTAGTGAGATTTTGTGGGTATTTGGGTGAATTTGGGAATCTAACTTGAAGATTGGTGGTGGGTATTCAAGCTTTGATCTTCTTGTTGGGGATTCTGTGAGTTACATAGAAGGATTTGGAAGAGGTAAGGATTGAGAAATATTATTAGATTATTGCAATTAATGAAATTAGAAAAATGTTAAGATATTTTTAATTAATGTTTTAGATCTACCTCTTATGCTCTATCCCTTTAATAAATTATTCATACCTGTGTGATTATTTATTAATTAAGAGAAGTGAAAAAAAGTTTGTTATGATTCTGTTTGTGTTTTTTTGGCCAAAGAGTATCACTGTCTTAGCTGAAAGATTTGGGAATTGGAGGTGTTGATTAAACTGTTGATTTGGCAGGAAAGGGTGATTAAATAACAGCACGGGTTTATCTACTTGGTTGTGACGGATCCTTCAATTGAAAATAGTGGGTGTGATTGTCTAGCTGGTCTGGATTGCATATTAAATATTATCAGGGCCCTGAGGATGGGGTCCTGCTTATCCATAGAACGCAGGAGCCCTCTCCCCACTTCGCCGACATCTGCTCTAGGTGTAAGGAAGAGGAAGAGCTCAAAGAAAAGACCTGGGTCACGGAATTCTTCCTTTGATTATAGGAGGGAAGAACAGCTTCACAGGATTCCGGGGCGAATGTTCTTGAATGGTTCTAGTGAAGTTGCTTCACTCTTTACCCAGCAAGGCAAGAAAGGGACCAATCAAGATGCCATGATTGTTTGGGAGGTTAGCCACATGCCATCCTCCATCTTATATTATGGTTTTTATTTTTCAAAATGTTTTGTGGTTTTAATTTCTATCTTTCAAGTTTCAATGTTTGATCCCTTCTTCTGATTGGTGGGAAATGAAAGGACAGACGCATATTTTACTTAAAAATACATTTTGGTTATATTGGCTGAGCATGTTTTGAAGTTTTAGTGAGCCTGGTAATAGACTAATAGTCTACTGATTTTGATAGCAGTTAAATGATATTTTAGATGTAGGCGACAGCTGATTAACATATGCAAGGAGAACAATCTTCTTCTTAGTTGAAGTAACAACTTCTTATGATGTTAAATGTTTGACAATATACCCAATCATACCTCACCTTACAATGCTATTTGAGTAGCATATTGTAGCTCTTAACTTGTGTCTAGTTTGATGGTGCCACAGTGGATCTGTGTTTAATCAACAAAAGAATGTTGCTTCCAATATCGTGCAAGTGCAAGTTCCACATAAATGAAAGCTATTATTGTCACTTTGTATGAGATTTAAAGCCATTATAATGTGTTGATGAGTTTCTGATTTATAGGTTGGAATTATTACATCTTTACGTTCAACTTTCTCTCAATAATTATTGATGTGTGCTATTAGGTTGGATCACTGCTAGCTTTTTTTTGTTTTGCCTTTTAAAATTGTGAGAGCAATCAACAAAGGTTTGGAAAAAATACGTTATTTGATTCATAAAGGCTCGTCTTTTTCTTTATCGTCTTTGTGTCGATGTATATATATCTGTAGTATTTTCAAATTTTGAGAGGAATTAACA
This sequence comes from Panax japonicus, assembly GCA_020205505.1. Lineage (NCBI taxonomy): Eukaryota > Viridiplantae > Streptophyta > Magnoliopsida > Apiales > Araliaceae > Panax > Panax japonicus. The sequence continues at coordinate 30,060,489 of CM035111.1, forward strand.
AAGGTTTCAAAATTTTCCCAACATGATTCATAAGGCACGTATTTCTCTTTTATTATCTTTGTCGGCATGAATAATTATCTTACGTATTATCTTCTCGTGATCATTGCTAATCTCATTATTATTTTGAATTACATAATACTAATTTTATGGAGGATTATTTTCAGAACTTTGGTTCGAGAACAGACACGATCTTTTGTGGTGTTTTTGATGGCCATGGACCCTATGGTCACATGGTTGCTAAGAGAGTCAGAGATTCTCTCCCATTGAAACTAAGTGCACACTGGGAAGTTAATTTAAAGAGTGACGATGTTCTCAGAGATGTCAGCCTTAATGCCACAGGCAGTACGAACTCGGAAAGTACCTCCTTTCTAACTGCCGATGAGGAATCAAGGGCCTCCGTTGATGTTGAAGAAACTGAAAAGCACCTGGATCTCTTTCAGGCCTTGAAGGACTCCTTTCTGAAGGCTTATAAAGTCATGGATAGGGAACTGAAAATGCATACTAACATTGATTGCTTCTGCAGTGGAACAACAGCTGTAACCCTGGTTAAGCAGGTAACTTGACTCCATTCAAATGAAGTTGGTTCTCCAAAGATTATATGAAATTTTTATCTGAACATGAATTTGTTTATTGTTTGTTATAGGGCCAAGATCTTGTGATTAGTAATGTTGGGGACTCCAGGGCTGTAATGGGTACAAGAGATAAAGATGATTCTCTTACTGCAATTCAGCTGACAGTGGATCTAAAGCCAAATCTTCCAGGTCTCTATCTCTCTGTCATCCCCTCCTTAAAATTAGAATTCTTACTTTTTTTGAAATTGACATTGTGTAAATGGGAAAAAGGTAAGCATCGACTTGTAAAAAGTACAAAATAAGTATAAAAATAGCTATAATATATGAAACAAGTCACTACGGACTAACCTCGTTAATATTGCATATACTACATACATCACCTATGTGATTCATTTTAATGTTATACTGGTTATTGTGTTCTTGTGCAGCTTGCAACATCCCAATTAATAATTAGCAGAACAGGAAAAAACTTTTAGTTCTTCAGAATGGATGTGTTTGTAAACTTTATCTAAAATCATAACAAAATTCAACAATTTAAAGCTGAAATTGTTGATCCATAGAAAGCCACTATATTATGAACTGGGAGTTTTTGCCAAATCTAGGATACTTAATTTTAATTTTCAAAAGGTTAACATGAGAATTATTGCAGCAAAGGTTGCATGATTGTGAAGATCACAATGAGATGTGTGACAACATATATTTAGTACTTGACAACATTACGCAAGCCAGGTAAGTTTGGCAGAGAGTATATGATCATGTAGGTCCACATGATACATTAATAGGACAAACTCTCAATGATAGGTACTTTAGGTGACAGCATTAGGAAAGCCAGCTAAGATATTGTCCTTTTGTGTGCAAAACAGTAACAATTATATAAACAAAATAAGCCCGACAATTATAAGGACATGCGCTTATCTGATCTCTATAATCTAGTAGGGTGAAGCTTATGTACTAATACTCAAATTTTGTTTAATACTGAAAGTTACTTTTGTAGAAAGTGGGTTCACTTCTATAAGGGTGAAATATCAAAGAAAGATGTTTTAAAACAAATTAAAATTTATTCTTAAAGAAATTTAAAAATATTTCTTTCTTAACTCGTTTAAAATTTACAGCGGAAGCAGAGAGGATTCGTAAATGTAAAGGGCGTGTTTTTGCCCTTCAGGATGAACCTGAGGTTGCCAGAGTTTGGCTGCCCAACAATGACTCCCCTGGCCTTGCCATGGCCCGTGCTTTTGGGGATTTCTGCCTCAAAGATTTTGGTCTAATCTCTGTGCCTGAAATATCTTATCGACACCTCACAGAAAAGGATGAGTTTGTAGTCCTAGCAACGGATGGGGTACTGAATTCTAACTTTGAACACTTGTTATAATAGGTAATTCATTCATCTTTCTCGCTTTTTAACTTTTATTTGTTATTTATCACAGATTTGGGATGTTCTGTCGAACAAAGAGGTTGTAGACATTGTGGCTTCGGCCCCAGCACGTTCTTTTGCTGCTCGAGCACTGGTTGAGGCTGCAGTTCAAGCCTGGAGGTACAAATACCCTACTTCAAAAGTTGACGACTGTGCAGTGGTTTGCCTCTTCCTCGACTCCAACAATTTATCCACTGCTTCGGCTATCAAATCAAAAGAGAATATAGCTTCAATGGAGCAGAGCATTTTAGGAAATGAGAAAGAACACCCTTCCGGACCAACTGGGTTGAACCGTTCTGGGACCGTTAGAAATGGAGAAGAGACATTAAAAGACGAAAGTAAAGAGGAAGCTGATGAAGGCAATGAAGAAGATGCTTCACTATATGCAGAGGCAGGAAAAGACTGGTCCGCCCTTGAAGGGGTTTCTCGCGTAAACACATTGCTGACTTTGCCAAGGTTTGTGCCCGGAGAAGACGACAAGCAAGCTGCTGCAGCGGCAAAAACTCGCAAATGACGAACCGCAAAAGGTTTATTTTGGTTTCAAAGCTCTTCATTATTCTTTTTTTCCTGTCCTTTTTTTATTTCTTTGTTTATGGTTTATTTTCTTTACAAATGAAAATAAGTTAAAAAAAAGGTTGTAGGGCCATTGATGTTTATTCCGGACCGGAGAGGTGGACCCGGCTATATTAGAGTGTCTGGGAATCGTCCTTTCTCTCTCTAGTGTGGGTAGAATTGGAATTTTGTAAAATCCAACTCTCCGTGTATTATTTCTTTCAATTTTTTTATGTCAGAAATTTTGTGTGAATTGTTTGATCATTGTTAATGTTGATAATTATTTTGTGGGAATGCAGTCTCTTCGGCTTTTTCCTGCAAAATCTGCTTCTCTACTTTCCTACTGGTCTCATTATTTTTCGTCTTTTTTCGTGGTTTTGATTAATTCTCTCTTGTTTTTTGTGTTTTTCTTGGTTCGAGTTGTTTTCATTGTCAAACTCAGCCAGTTTCGTTTTTGGACATTTCTTGAAATCGAAAGGTTGTGGCCTGTGGGGGGTTCTTGTGGTTGGGACTGGCAAGACCTTACCAGTCTCATGTCTCAACATCTTGGAGTTTTAACATAATTCCTCCTCCCCCAACCCCATCTTAAATATCTTCTGAATACATACAGAGACCACTTGATTTTAGGTCTTAAAATTAGGAATTTGAATGTGTGAAACCACACTTAATATTAGCCTAAAAAAAATTCACCAAAATTAGTAAATGGATAAGACAGAGGATGCAAGTGATTTTTTTGCCTTGATACTTTGCATAAGAATGAAAACACAGTTTAGATTAATGAAGGATAAATTAATTATCTAGTCCTTGAACTATTTAACCTTTTGAAGTTAGGTCCATGAATTAATTTTAAAGTAATTACATCCTTAAACTGCTATTTTGTTTGTTTTTAAATAATTCCGTTTATAGACACTAACAAATATTCTTATGTGAAATTTTTTTCATGTGCCATTTTATCAATCTATTCTTATTTCTAACCTCTTCCTTGAAAAAAACAATTTTTCAACCTATTGACATGGAACAAATGTAAAATTGATATCATGTCTATAAATATGTAATTTATTAAAAATCGTTGGTATAGGATCTATAGACGGTTTTCATGAGAAAATATTAATTTTTTATTAATTTAATTTATGTCATTTTTTTTATAAAATTTTAAATAACTAATCTGGTCATGTCATTTGCAGCCTATACTTTCAGAACCAAAAACTAATATCATCCCCCTGTTCCATGTTATTTGATTATTATTCACTTTTTAAAGTCAACTGAAGAGATTTTTAAACTCAAAATTAACATAGATTTTTTTAATTTTAATTAATACAATGGTAAATATTATAAACTATATAAAACGTATTACTCATTATAAATTTTATTATTTCATAATAATTTTTAATCAGTTATCTCAATTTTAAATTTAAAAATATTTTAAAACGACATTCAAAAATCAATAATAATCCTATAATTTAGAACAAGAGTGTCGACACCATATTATTTTCTCAACTTTCTTTAGGTATGTGCAAACTTTTTTCACTTATTTAATTATTTTTCCTTGATATAGCAACCAATGTGAAATGAGCTTTGACTTTATTCTGGTCATACCTCTTGATTTTCTTACTTCTTTAGTCCATCAAGAATATTACTGCTGCCTAATTCTGGTACTGTACAGGGTTTGTCATAGGTTGTCATTTCATTACGGTACTTTGGATTAAATGATACTATGAGTTGATTGGGCTTTGCTAGTGAGTTAGAATAATGGATTGGGCTTCAATTTGGATTGAACTTCAGATTTAATTGATACTACCAATTTTGATTGGGCTTTACTTCTTATGTGTTTTTATTTTCTTTGTACCAAAAAAAGGGTCCTTAACACTAATATACAACAATTAGAAAGTAATTACAAAAATAAAACACACACAACATAATTACAAAAATAAAACAACACAATATAAAATTGATAAAATCAGTCCTATATTCAAGCAACTGAACAGAACACGCTCCTACATTTAAGCATTTGAACAGAACAAGTAATTTCGATATTGGAGAAATCCAAATCTTCTGGCGCGACATACTGAGATCGGAGAAGACGAAAATTTTTGTCGCGACGGCACGCTGAGATCGACAGCAACTCTGAGATCGGAGAAGAACAGATCAACGACGTATCTACCGGAGAAGAAGAAATCTCTTGTCGCGACGCAACTCTGAAATAGAAGAAAAACATAAAAGATCGACAACAACTTCAAGATCTGATTGTTGATCGTACTGCACGGATTGTTGATTCGTTACAATTTTGTATACCGAGGTATTTGAGTTTCCAATTTATATGCATAGTGTTACCCCGTGTTTACTACGTATTCGTCTATTGGTTACCTTTCTCAACTTTTTCACTCTTTAAATGATCACAAAGTCAGAATAATGAATGTTTTGAATGCAAAATGCATTTTAAAATATGTTTTATACTCTAGTTACTAAATACATATAAATTGGTTACTGTTTATTATTAATTTGGTTGATGTATAATGTTTATATGCTTGCTTTATAATTTTAAACATTATTCTACTGATATTTTTTATATTAATGATTACTTATTAAATACACTGGTTACCTTCCTGCAACTGTTGGTTACTGTCTAATCTGGATTTGGTTAGTATATAATGCTAACTTGGTTACTGTGTAAAATTGCAATGATTACTGCATAATGTTACCCCAGTTCATGTTCTGGTTACTAACATTATGTAGTTTGGTTACTGTTTGACATTGTGATGGTTACTTTACAGACCATAAGCTAACAGTAATATTACCATATATATTGGTTACTGTCTAATATGTATTATATGTTGTAAGATGTTTATTTGGTTACTGTATAATGTTATTGTGGTTTATAATTGTTTATTTTATATTGGTGGTTACTTTACAGACCATAAGCTAACAGTAATATTACTATATATATTGGTTCCTGCAATTGTTGGTTACTGTCTAATCTGAATTTGGTTAGTATATAATGCTGACTTGGTTACTGTGTAAAATTGCAATGGTTACTGCATAATATTACCCCCCAGTTCATGTTCTGGTTACTAACATTATGTAGTTTGGTTACTGTCTGACATTGAGTTGGTTACTTTACAGACCATAAGCTAACAGTAATATTACCATATATATTGGTTACTGACTAATATGTATTTAGATACTGTAAGGTGTTTATTTGGTTACTGTATAATGTTATTGTAGTTTATAATTGTTTCTTTTATATTGGTGGTTACTTATTGACTACATTGGTTACCTTTATACAACTGTTAATCTGATTATATATATTGGTTACCTTTATACAACTGTTAATGCTGACTTGGTTACTTTGTAAAATTATAGTGTTGACTTGGTCACTAACTAATGCTGACTTGGTTACTGACTAATGCAAACTTAATTACTGTAATGATTAATTAGTTACTGTAATATTGGTTGTTGAATCATATTAATGTACACTTCTACTTATGTTTTTTTATATTAATGGTTACTTGTTAGCTACATTGGTTACATTCTTACAAAAGTTTGCCTTTAGTTGGTAACAAACAAATTATACTAGTTATTTTTTACTATAAAAATGCAATGCAGAATGTATTTATCTTGTGTATACTAAGTAAATATATGTTGGTTACTGTCTAATTTGGATTTGGTTAGTATATAATGCTGACTTGGTTACTGTGTAATATTATCATGGTTACTGCATTATATTACTGTGTTTTATAGTGATTATTTTATATTGATGGTTACTGATTAACTACATTGGTAGGTACCTTCATACATCTGTTAGTCTTTAATTTGTAACAAAGTCATTACTGATTATTTTGGTTGTAAAATGAATGTAAAAATATTTTTTATAATCTTGGCTACTAATTACATATATCTTAGTTACTGTATAATATGTATTTAGATATTGTAAGGTGTTTATTTGGTTACTCTATACTGTTATTCAGTTTTATAATTGTTTCTTTTATATTGGTGGTTACTCATTGACTACATTGGTTACCTTCATACAACTGCTAATCTGATTATATATATTGGTTGTTGTATACTATTTAATTGGTTACAGTATAATATTTATTTGGTTGCAGTGACAATTTGATAATTTTTGTCAAGTTTGGAGTGTCGGATTTTGGCGTTTTCAGATCCTAATTTCATTGAAAACGGGTCAACGATCAAAAGTCACCAGCTTCGCTGGTGAACTACAGGGTTTTTTGGTCGAATTCCATCATTTAGGCCTTCAAAATTGCATGTAAAAATTTGATTTATTTTCAGGTTACTAAGATTATGTAATTTGGTTACTGCCTAATATTGATTTGGTTACTTTACAATGTTTATTCAGTTGTTAGACAATGGCTATTGACAGTAACCAATACAACAAATTTAATTATTTACAGGAATATATAATTTTTTACTGCTAGTAACTATTAACCACATGGTTGGTAACATTTTTGATGGTGAACAGTAACCAAAATTGATGTTGATTAATATTTTAATTTTTGATTCCATCATGAGTTATCAATATAAAGTAAGCATATACATTGAACAATTGGTAACTGTTCTGAAATATTTTTATGTAAATTTGGTTATCCATCTAAAAAAAATGGTTACCTCTATATTCATATTTAGTTACCAACTGGCATAGACCATTTCCAAATAACTTTTATAACTATGTAATTTAAAAGTATCTATCAGCTAGATAAATGGGAACCTTCACATGTACATTAAGCACTTGATAACTGTTCTGATATAAGTTTTTAATTATTTGGTTACTAACAAAAACTAAAATGGTTACCCTTATATGCATGTTTGGATACCAACTGCACCTCTCAAACTATTTTTATTTTAATATGAGATCTATAAGTAACCATATATATAAATAAAAACTCTCACATGTACATTTAACGATTGATGTTTGTCCTGATACAAGCTTGTAACTATCTGCTTACTAATAACAGTAACCATAATGGAACATAATAAAACAGTAACCACATAATTGTATGATAGTAACCAGAATAGGTTTTAATGGTAACCAAAACATAAATTTTATGTAATGAAACCCAGTTTAGGCAATCCATGTATACTAAACAATTACATATTAACCAGAATAAAAATAACAGTAACAAAAATCCCACATCGAGGGCACAATAATAGTAGCCAAACCATAAGGTAACAGTAACCAAAACAAAATAAAGAAGTAACCAAATAATTATATGAAAAGTAACCAGAACATGTTTTAATGGTAACCAAAACAGAAACAACCTGTATATCCAACCCAGTTTAGGCAACCCATGTATACTCTCACATGTACATTTAACACTTGATATATGTCCTGATACAAGTTTGTAACTATCTGGTTACTACCAGAAAATAAAATGGATACCCTTCTATGCATGTTTGGTTACCAATTGCACCTTTCAAATAATGTATCAGACACAACTTAATACGAACCAGCAAACAACATTACATATTCACTAACCATAACAAATGGTTATGGATATCCAACAAAAATCAAAGAACGAAACACAATTCAGAAGGACAAGACAACGACAATCGAACAAATCAAAATCTGGTACAAATCTTCCTGAAACTTGAGCTTTTTGGCTGCTGCTACTTTCTTCTTCATGGCTGCTCTCATTCTTTAGAAACGACTTTTACATTATGAACCTGTGGGAGGAAGAAAAATACATTGGGATTAGTGAATAGAGAGCCCATGTAGGATGTGTTTGTGGAAATGAAAGTAGAACTAAAAGAACATAAACCTTGTAGAAGATATCTGAAGGAATTTACAAAAATAATACATCAATGTACACTAAGAAAATACATGGTTTAACCATACTAAAAAGTAACCGAATAGTTATATAACAGTAACCAAACCATGTTTTAATGGTAACCAACACAAAAAAAACATGTAGACCAAACCCAGTTTAGTCAACCAATGTATACTAAGCAAATACAAGGTAACCAAAATAACATAAAAAAAAGTTACCAAAATCCCAAATTGAGGGAACACGAATGGAAACAAAATCCCAACTCAAGGAAACAAAAATGGAATCCAAATCAGAAAATAACAGTAACCAAAAACATACTAAAGAAGTAACCAAATATTTATATGATAGTAACCAAAACATGTTTTAATGGTAACCAATACATAAACAACATGTACACCAAAACCAGTTTAGTCAACCATATATACTAAGCAAATACACGGTAACCATAACAACATAAAAAAGTAACCAACATATCAAATCAAGTTAACAAAAATGGTATCCAAATTTCAAGCTAACAGTAACCAAAACATAATGCAGAAGTAACCAAACAGTTATATGATAGTATCTATTTTTTATTACTTGAAGCTACAACGTAAGCATTACATCAAGCCCCCATAAATTGGTCTTGTGTTAGTATATATTAAAGAAGTAACCAAACAGTTATATGTTAGTAACCAAAATATATTTTAATGGTAACAAAAAATCATAAGCTAACAGTAACAAAAAAATATACTAAAAAAGTAACCAAACAATTATATGTTAGTAACCAAAATATATTTTAATGGTAACCAATACATAAACAACATATAGACCAAACACAGTTTAGTCAATCCATGTATACTAACCAAATACATGGTAACCAGAACAACACAAAATAGTACCCAAAATCCCAACTCAAGGGAACAAAAATGGTATCCAAATCATAAACTAACGGTAACAAAAAATTTACTAAAGAAGTAACCGAACATTTATATGATAGTAACCAAAATATGTTTTAATGGTAACCAATACATAAACAACATGTACAACTAAAAACCAGTAACCAAAATATAATGTAGAAGTAACCAAACAGTTATATGATAGTAACAATAACAAAATTTAAATTAGCACACCTTTAAAATTTTTTGGGTTGGAAATATCTTCTGGCTATGAACTTGAGCTTCTGTCTTAACTACAAGAACATCAAAATCAGAATCCAACTGCACAAATCCAAATAAATTTCTTCAAGTCCTTAATAAAATCACCCTCTATTATTCTTTTCCTCTTTCCATCCTTCTTCCTTGTATTAATCATTCTATACAAAACATAAAAACAATACAAATCCAAACAATCAATACTCCATTCTGTTAGAAACATAGCGTATATATATGATCATATTGACAATTAATTAGTAGAATGAGAATTAATAGAAATTAGAAGCAGACCTTAAAGAGAGAAACCAGAATTCTTTCAGTTGGAGAGAGAGTTGGAGAGAGAAAGTCGCGTATTCGACTGTGTGATTTGTTGATTAACAAGTGCAACAAAAGTAAATTAAAAAACAATTAATTTACGCCACCAATTGTCTAACAAACTGTGATGAAGAAGAAGAAGAAGAAGAAGAAGAAGAAGAGAGAGAAATACGAGAACAAAAGTTATGGAGAAGGAGAAGGAGAAGAAGAAGAAGATTTTAGAGAGAGAAATATCATGCGTTTGAAATAAAAAATCACCAGATAATGATCCCCTAAATTAAGAAACTGCCCATTAATATTAATCCCTTAATTTAAGGACTTTTAATTGTATTAATATTGATAATAAAAATGATAAAATATAATATTTTTGTAATTATTTTATGAGTGTATGATTTTTGTAATTACTTTCATAAATGTACTAATATATGTAATTAATCCTAAAAAAAAGAGTACTCTCTCATCCTAAAAATCAATTATTTTAGTAGTTTATCTGTCTGGAAATATAAGATTTAATTTGACTTTTAAAGTCAACATAAAATATTTTTTTAATTCATAATTAATATCATTTATGTTACTTTTATGAATTATAAATATCGCAATTATTATACAGGGGAAGAATGGTAAAAAAAGGCAAAAGGGCTAAAAAAGGGCCTGATTTGTGCACCCTACCACACTATTAATTTCCCCCCCACCCCACCCCACCCCACCCCACCCCAACCCAATATGTGAGGATGATGCATATAAAACTCAGTAAAATCAGCAATGAACATCATGCCAAAAGGACAAAATTACTAATAAGATTACCCTTCAAAAATCACAAGCTCGGTTCATTTGGGAAAAAAAAATTGAGACTACAAACATCCCTATAATTTATTTATTTTATTTTATTTAAATTTTGCAAACAATGATAATAAACAAAAAGAAAAATGCTTTTAACAATTATGTCCAAGTGGGAGCTAATAATAAACAAAAGAGAAATGCTTTTAACAATGATAATAAACAAAAGAAAAATGTAGGAGGACCACTACACATCAAGTTGACACTATTTAGTCCTCAAAAAGTGCTAATACTATGTTCTTTTATGAAATAATGCTTCTTCTTTTTCTTTTCTTTTTTTCTTTTTTGTTAATTTGACACACACTCCTGGCCAATGATTAAACTCCCAACATTATGGTTAAAATGAGTTGGGTCGTACAACTCGGATCAAAGACATTCAATAAAAAAAAATAGTGCTTTAAACCATTGCTATTTGACAATTTAAATCAAGTAAAAATTAAAATGTCTAATCACTTTTTGGAACATAAATCTACTTGCAAAGTTGGTAGAATAAATTCTTCTTCTTTCTTCTTCTCTTTAGTAAAAAATCACATGTATTATTTTTTATATTTCTAAATATCTTGTGGAAAGAACAATATTAAAGGAAATTGATATTTTCACAAACAAAAATAATTGTTCCATAATGTCCATCTCACATGAATAATAAATGGGTCCTACAATCATGTGACAAAAACTTTATAAAAATATTAAATTTTAATTGTGAAAATATCAATTTTCTCGTACTATATGATTAAGAAAGCTATAATAAATTTGAAATTTCATTTCTTCTTCTTTCTTTTCCTTGGAGTTTTCCAAGTTTGAAACATACAAGAATCAAAATAATGAAAGACGTCATGCTGATTAGGCCATAACTTATACTAGCTACTTGGTGCTGTCTTTCTCAATCCACTTTGACCTATGACTGAATTATATTGACTTTCCGTCCAACCAACGGCTGTAAAAGTCCAATGCCTCGTGTGGCTTATATTCTGGTACAGTGTGCCCTGCTCCCTGTTGCACACATAGGAACAAAATATAAATTAGACCCAAGGGTTTGTCAATTTTTTTTAATCTTTTTTTTTAAATTGCAGTCCTTTTTGTACCTTAATTGTTAGAAAAGTTAAATTATTCTCATATCCTTGAGTATACCTGCAAAAAAGAGTATAAATTTATCCATCTTTCTGAAAACCATGTAATATATGCTAATCAACTATATATATATATATATATACTAGCAACAGTCCCGTGCCTCCGGCACTATGGACGTTGGGATTTATTCTAAATTTTGGACTACCCAAATGATTTATTGAGTGAGCGAGAAATTCAAAATTATTTATATTTTAATAGATAGATGGATGGTGGGATTTATCCCAAACTTTGGACGTCCTAGATGATTTATTGAGTGAGCGGAAAATTCAAAATTATTTGTATTTTATTAGATATAATTAGATATATAGAATATAGATATAGATAGATAGAATTAGATAGATTGTATTTTATTAGATAGATGGATGGTGAGATTTATCCCAAACTTTGGACGGCCCAGATGATTTATTGAATGAGCAGGAAATTCAAAATCATTTGTATTTTATTAGATATATATATATATATAGTCCGGATCTTAAGCTCGCCTTTTATCTAACTCACCCTCCTTTAGCGACAGACCCGACGACGGTTCGGTCATACAACCGTCGTCTATATTTTTAGCGACGGATAACATATAGCGTCGCTAAAAGTATAGATGACGGTTGTATGACCGAACCGTCGTCGGGTCCGTCGCTAAAGGAAGGGTGAGCTCGGGTGAGTTAGATAAGGGGTGAGCTTAAGATCCGGACCGTGTGTATATATATATATATATATATATATATATATATATATATATATATATATATATATATATATATATATATTCGACTATAGCGACGGTTTTTTCTATCGCGATAGCATAGAAAGTCAATTTTTTATGCTATAGCGATAGAAAAAGTTGTCTCTATAGTCAGTTCGCTACCTCCAGTTCGCTAGAGAGAGACGGGATATATATATATATATATATATATATATATATATATATATATATATATATATATATAGTCTCCTGCAACGAATCATAAGAAGCGAATTAAAAACGAACCGGTTATATCTCAAAAAATTATCGCTAAAATCGGTTCGTCTTTGATTCATTTTTTTTGTTCGTTGGAGAAGAGGACCGTGTATATATATATATATGTATATATATATATATATATATATATATATATATATATATATATATGTATGTATATATATATATATGGTCAGGATCAAGAGCATTCTCCTTAAATAACATTCTTCCTTAAATAACATTCTTTTATTAAAACTACGTCGTTTTGGATGGACGCGGTGGCATTTTTATAAATACAATGCCACCGCGTATTTACAAAAATATCACCGCGTCCCTCCAAAACGACGTAGTTTTAATAAAAAAATGTTATTTAAGGAGGAATGCTATTTAAGGAGAATACTCTTGATCTTTACCGATATATATATATATATATATATATATATATATATATATATATATATATATATATTTAACATCTTTCGACAATAATATATTATTAAGAGTAGATAAAATCACATGATCTACAAATTAATGCAAATACTTTGGCAGTTAATTTGTGTTGTATTTAGTCCCACCAAAAATTGAAATTATTTTTTGTCGCAGGATAAATTATTTTTCACAAAAGAATACAAAACTATTTTCGAAGATTTCAAATAAATATATTGGCATGTATGATAGTAATTGATAAGCCCTAATAAAAATTGATTAATTAAAACTCTAATTTTGGAAAAGATGGGTATGTTATTATTATATTTTGAGTGGAACACTATATTATTAGGAAATTGATATTTCTACATCATTTTTTGATATTCTCACACGTAGGGCCGACATATTAATTGATGTGTCAATTTTTTATTAGCTAATATGTGGATCATACGCGTAGAAATATCAAAAAATAATGTGGAAAAAACAATTTTCTATTATTGCTATTAAGATTTTGTCAGATATATATACCCTGCAATTTGTCCATTAGATTTCCATGACCTCCATTCGTCCAGAATCTTATATCCGAGTGAACTGGTCCATGCTTGGCTCCCAGTAAATGGCACGCACATATCATGATCTCCACTGAAAAAAGATGAAGATAGATTAATTTTATAGACCAAGCATCAAGAGCATTCCTCTTAAATAACATTTCTCCTTAAATAATATTTTTTTATTAAAACGACATAGTTTTAATAAAAGAGTGTTATTTAAAGAGGAATGTTATTTAAGAGGAATGCTATTGATCATTGCTCTAATTTTATATACAAATATATATATATATATATATATACACGGTCCGGATATTAAGCTCACTCCTTATCTAACATACCTTGTTCACCCCCTTTTAACGACGGACCGGGCGACGATTCGGTCAGTCGCTATATGTTTGGTCTGTCGTTATATGTTGTCCGTCACTATATGTTGTCCGTCGCTAAAAGATAAGACGACGGATCTATATATAACGACGAACCTAATCGTTGTCTGGTTCGTCACTAAAGGGAAGTGAGCAAAGTATGTTAGATAAATGGTGAACTTAAGATCCAGACTATATATATATATCGGGGAGGATCTAAAGTGGACCAAAAGAACGGACTAAGGAGCGAAAAAACACGCGGGTTGACCTTGAAACCCGCGTGTTTTTGCCTTGGTTCGCTCCTTGGTCCGTTCTTTTAGTCCGTTTTAGATCCTTCCTAATATATATATATACTAGCTATAACCCGTGCCTGAAGGTACGGCGTAACGAAAAATTAAATTAAAAATTGAAAAATATTACATTATCTAAAGACATATATACTCAATCATCAATACATATTCAACCACCAAAATATCGAGCTAATCGGTACTAATTTCAAGAAATTTCGGCAGAGTTTTCTTTAAAAATAGATATCCAGAAAATTCTAAACATATCTACAAAACGTATAATCATCAATACATATCCAAACCACCAAAAAAACCATCATTCCATACCCAAAAATCATCATAACCATGTATAATTAATTAACTTTACAAAAGACGGAACACAAAAATACAAATGGGCAGAAAATAGAGAAACAACATGTTGCATAAGAAACAACCTATTTTGATATTCAAATTAGCTTCCTTAAAGGGCATAGAGAAGTACAGAAGTACCAAATTTGCAAACACCCTTGCTTTATTTTTGTGTATATAGTAATGAAGTCTAGCTTATAATTTTTCATCATACTCTACGCTTATTTCTAAAGTTTCAAGCTTCAGTGGGCACCCAAAACACTAAGCGTCACTATTTGGGCTCATAATACAGTTTCTGAAATCATATGCAGAAAATGGTCTGCGAACCAAATTCATTCACTCATTTACAAATTAGTCAAAAGCCACAAATGTCATGGATAACATCCTAAAAAAGGAAAATCTGAGGATTCAGCTATCAATTGTGAAATCTAGCTAATTGTATGACAATTGGAGTTACATTTGCAAATAATCTCAAACCTCGAGTAATGAAAACAAAAAATTTAACTTTCAATTTCAATTTCTTCTCATTCCCAGCTTAGTCGAATACCAACGAAACTTAATAGAAACACTAACTTATAATCATAAGTTTATAAGAACCAACTTCTGATCACAAGTGTTTGATATTAACAGGCCTAACTAAATCTAAAAATTTGAAACTAAATATTAGAAAAACCATCCTAAATCACAAAAGTGCACACAGCTATTGTAATTTAATCAAAATCTCTAACAATACCAGTTTAAAAACTGCCCATATGAAATCTGAATAAAAACAAAAACTACCCATACATAGGTGAAGAATCAATTAAACCCAAACCCATACATCAATCAAATCAATTGAACCCAAAATCTCAATTAAAGAGTCGAAAAAAGTGGAATCAATACAATAATAATCAGTCATCTTGTTGCATGTATAGCGAGAAAGATTATAGTACTGACCAGTAGAGATATTTCGGTGTGAAAATCATTTTGATTCACTCGGTTTGCTTTTTGTCAGACAATCCTTCGTTTTGGGTCAGCTCACGACCTCCATTGCCTCACTTGGTAATTTGGAAATATATGAATATCTATATAGTTATATATATATACATACATATATATATATATATATATATATATATATATATATATATATATATATTGATACCCAAGACTAAGAAGCAAAATAATAAAATTAATTATCATTTCTGAACCGCGGAAGTGTAATCAACAGAAACAAGGTGCCGAGGAAGAGGAGAGCCAAGAGGAGAAGGTCTTAGATCTTCGATTTCTTTTTTCAAGTGAGCCCAATTAGGGCTAGGTATGAGAGATAAGAGATTAGGGGAGTAAGGAGTTGGCTGAGTATGCTCTCTGTGAATGTAAGAACAGAGAGATAGATAAAAGGTTTGAAATTTGAATAAGGAGAAGCTCAGATGACTTTGAATAAGAACAGAGAGAGATGATGACGTAAACTTTAGATGGGACATTTATGTTTTCTCTCTCTGCTCTGTTTTATATTATAGATATATATATATATATATATATATATATATATATATATATATATATATATATATATATATATATATATATAAAGTAGGATTTTGGTGTAAACAATTTAAATGAAGCCTTTTTGGCTTATGAAAACTCCTTCAACTTTTAAGATAATTTCTATTTTATTTTTTTATATTAATTTTTTTTATTTTTCTAGTTAATCCTTCAAATTTTATAAAATTTCTATTTCATCCCACATAATTTATATAGCGGATGGTAGTAAATAAAAAATTTAAGTAATATTTCATTCATTTCATAATTAAGAGTCTCGCTTGCATAATTTATAAATATTCCATGTTTACTTATTAAAAATAACAAGTTGGTTTAGTAGTAGTAGTGATAAAAAAATGAAACTGTAATGACAAATTTTAACTTTACAGTTAATAGGAGACAAACTCAAATTCAAAACTAATGTGATTCATTTAAATTTTGAAAATAATAAATTTTTTAACTAAGAATGTCATTCAGATATAGTTAATTTATAATATTTATCTTTCTCAATAAAATCAAATACCATATGAAGGTATTTGTCGTTCAGCAAGATTAGACAATTTCTCCAACCTAACTTAACAACTACATAAGAAATTCTTATAAGTAATAGTATTGTTGAACATAGCTTCTATGTAGATTCTTTCTCAACGATTAATTTCTTAATCAAATGATTTGTTGATTGATGAAAATCAACAAAAATTTACATATCATTTTTTTTGATAAAGAGAGTTCTCCCTTTAAACTACTGAGCCAAGCCGCAGAGATTACATATGATATTGTCATTAATCATGTTGATTGATAATTGATAATTGTTGGGGTTCATGAATACCTAACATTTTTACCAACTACACTCCATTTGTATGAACAAAATTCAGCACATTTTGTCCTTTAAAGAGAAAGCACTATTGTTATAAATTTAATTTAAACTATTGTTAAATAGAAAATTGATATAAATTCATTTACTTTTTAACAATATGTTTCTGAATACCATAAACTATATATCTAAATGGGATTTACTGTCTCTCAAATATAAAATGAATCATGCCAATTTTGAGTTTAAATAATTTTATTTTTACCTGTAAATAAGTGCTCGATATCCCTGGGTTGTTAGGTTTTTGTGGTAGAAAATCATGCTTCCAGCATCATGACTGTAGAACAAGTGACCAGTGCATAAGTCCCATTGTCCAGCTTCCTACATAATATGAAATTATATAAATTCAATTTTTTATAAGAAAATATAGACTTAATAGTGAAAATATCAACAATTGTGCATAAAAACACACACACACACACACACACACACACACACACACACACACACACACACACACACACACACATATATATATATATATATATATATATATATATATATATATATATATATATGGGTATCCATCCACAGCAACCGGTTGTTGGGGAGAAACCCATTTTGGCCCAGCCGCTACAACCTGTGCGGCTTATAAAAAAAATTGTAACAAGCCGCTACAGGTTGTAGCGGCTGGGCAAAAATGAGTTGCTCCCCAACAACCATATATATATATATATATATATATATATATATGTAAAAGTACAAATGATTATGCACAAGATAAAAGAATGATTCATGATCTATTGAATAAATAATATAAAGGTAATTTAGTGGAACATACAGGACTAGCATGAATTGCTCTTCTAACTCCAACATTGTTGAGCCATGTAGTTGCTACTTCATCATCCTGCATTAACCAAATTATTTATCAAAATTTTGTTTGGGATTAGAAGGTAAAAAAAAAGGGGTTGACTAGAGAGATGTGATAGTGAATGAAATTTGACATCAATTTCATTAGTTCTATGCATTTTGAGGGGACACAAAAAATAATTATTTATGTAATAACTCTGCAAGCAAGATTATTAGATGCATATATCAATGTGAGAGCAGATCCTCTGTCCCCAATTTTCCTGTCCCCTTGTATCCCCACTTAAATTTTGACACCTAATCTTTTATTTAACACCATTTAATTCTAAAATTAAATAAAATGACATATGTCAAAATTTAAGTGGGGGGATACAAGGAGGACAGGAAAATTAGGGACAGAGGATCTGCTCTCATATTAATGTAGCTGTTTTTCTGTAATTATTAAAGTAAGGTTTACGACCTTATATTATTGTGTAATTTCCTTAATAGTCTAAACTTTTAGAGGAGTTCGTAATTTAAACAAAGTTAAAAGTTAATTTTGTTCACAAGTCTCAAATGGTAGATATTATAATACCTAGTTGGATATGGTATTAAATAATACCCATAATCCCAAGTCTATTTTTAGAAACAAACATGAGACTTTGGATTAATAATTCAATCTCAAATATAATTATTGCAAACAAACATAGTCTTATGTTACTTACCATACATGGAACTCCAGAGGCAGCGACGGCGGCTTCCTCCATTATTTGAGGCCACAATGGAATAAGTCCATCCCTAACCGGTGCATGAAAAGGCCATGAACGCCCATAAATCCTCTTCCTCACTGCGAGAGGCCTATCGGTCATACCTAGTTGTTTGAAGCTTAAGGGTAAATTTGTGTTATTTTTTGTATCTTTTGTCAAGGGGCTATGATAGCAGGGCTCAAGGGTGTCATAGATGTTTAAGCCATCAAGATCCTAAAAAATGCAGAGACCAGAAAAAGAGAATTAGAACAAAAAATAAGTCCTTCAAATTAATTTAGTTTTGGAGATGCGCATGCAGAAAAAGAAGACGACAACTCACTTCGTCAATCTTTTCTAGAACGATGGAGCAATTCTCATCAACGGGACCATAGTAGTTTCCTTTGCAGTTGGCCTTAGCTTCCTACAAGAAACATGATACATTGTCAAATAAAAATGTTCTTTTAAGAAGGATAAGCAAAGAACAAGGAAATCACGATAAAAAATGAGTTTGCAGTCTTGTACTTTATTCATACGTAATTGTATTTAAAAAATAGGTATAACTATGTATGCACAAAGTACAATCTACAACAGAACCTGAGAAACCTTCAAATAATTATATAAATTTATTTCTTCTAAACATTGAGGGTCTATTCTAAAAACTCCAAAGTTGGTATAGTATATATTCGTCTACCCGTTATGGAGCGTTTTAGTACGATAAGATTTCAGATGAAGTGTGAAACACACTAACACTCTGTTTCTGAGTTTAGACACAAAAGAAAAGAATAGAAAACTTGAAATTTTTCTTTGTGTTGTTTCTGAGTTTTTAATAGAAAAGAATAGAAAATTTAAAATTCAGGACATAAGTTGTAATTTAAAATTTATTATATTAAAAGTTGAGTATAATATGAGAATTATAAAAATACTACTTATTCCAATTTATTTTCCGTCCAAATCAGACCAATTTTGGATGAAAAACTTTGACAGGAAAACTTACAAACATAAACAATGGAAAGAAAACTTAAATTTTCCGTCCATTTCTTTTTTTTTTGTCTATTTTAAAACTCAGAAACAGAGTGTAAACGTTAATGTTGTAAACACGGACAACCTAACATACATCAATGGCTACAAACGACGATTGAGCGCCTTAGCCGTCTACAATCCTAGTTGAATTTACCTCAAACAAACTGTCGGGGATAAGGCCCATTCCATGTGCAAATGGAATAAGAGCATTTTCATCAAATGTACTGCCTGTAACCCCATTTCCAACCATATAACCCTGCATCACTCATTATTTTTAACTTCGTTAACCTTGCAAATACTATTATTTCATAATATTTAAAAAAAATAAAAATAATTGACAGATATACCTTGAAATTGATAACAGGCTTCGCAGCACTTTTTATTCCTGAAAGAATTTTTTTTTATTAATTATTTAACTATAATTTCTCATGAAAACTGGAATGCCCTACCTTTGACTACGTCTGAAGCAAGAGTAGGCACGTATATCCCAGCATAAGACTCTCCAGCAATGTAAAATGGATTCCCCAAAAACTCCGGGAATTGCTCAAACCACTAAATCAAAAACAAATTATGGCATTAATTAATTATTCAAATATTAAACTATTTTTCTTATACTTTTTTATTTTTTTAAATTCGTTAATTATAAATGTATTAAATTAATAAAGATTTGTCAACCTTGAGTAGAAATTTATGCGTATCAGCAGCTGTTTGTATGTCCCCTGTTACATAATCCGTTGTGTTCTCAGAGTACGATAAACCAACACCTGCTGGTGAATCCAAATAGATAACACTAGACACCTGAAATTTTTTATGATTTATATTTCTTGATAATCATGTTGAAAATTTAATTGCAAAAAAAAAAAAAATTATTGTAGAAAGAAAAAACAATTTACCTTAGACCAGCTATATGGATTCAGATGCAAATTAGGCAGGCTTCCTGGTGGTTTTCCCTTTTCAAAATTGAATGGGCCTGCAAAATTAATTTAACATAATTAGCTTCCCCTAGCAATACTTTAATCCAAAATTAATTATTAAAAAAATTTAAAATACATTTAGAAGACAGAAGCAGAAAGAATCTACCTTTGTCTGTACTTGTATTTAGAATATGAATGAGTTTTTTTTGTCCCCTCTAAGTTTAACTCTTCCATTAATTTATCCCCTTAAATTTATTCACTTACATATTTACTCCTACCCCTATACCTATAAAAAAAAAATCCAACAGGTCCGCTCTGGTAATGATTATTATAATAACTTAGTTAGCTTCTACATGATTTTGGTATAGAAAGCCAATTAAATACTCATTAGGAAATTAAATAAATTCTAATTCTAGCTTGTGAAATTGGAGGAATGGAGCATTATAATAAAAACTTGGCAAGGTGCAACAATGTATATCATGTTTACTAGTTGGATATAAATTTTCGATATTTGATGCTTAGATATCTTAATCGAAATTGAGTTATATCAATTAATTATATTTTATCCGTTTCAAAATATAGGATTAATATTGACTTTTTAAAGTTAAATTGACATATTTTTATTTTAAAATTTAGTATAATTTTAGACAATAAATTTTTTTATCTAAATAATATTACTAATTACAAGATTTATAATTTTTAAAAAACTAAATAAATCATATCATTTTGAAATTAAAAATATTTTAAATTCACTTAAAAAATCAAATTTGATCTTATATTTTGAAACAGAAAAAGAAAAAGTATATATTTTGCCTTGTTGTCTGGGCACTTGATCTACCTTTCCGGGGTTACACATGACTTTAATAACTACGGTAAGAAACTGATATTTTTACGTATATTTTTGATATTTTTACATAATTTTCTGTCACATAAGAAGAAAATAGATTCTACTTTTAAATAAAAATAAATTATATAAAAATATTAAAAATTCATATAAATAATGTTACGAGTTCCGGTAACCTAAAAGGAAACTTGTATGTATGTATTTCTCCAAGCCCGGAGAATTTAAGCCGAGACTCGATACGTAAAATTATTCCACATGGTATAACAAGCTATCTAGTCCGTTTGACGAAGTCGTGTGGTGTGGTGGGATCTGATAAGATAAATTATTTTTAAATATAAAATTTTTGATAAAAGTTTCTATAATAAAGTTAAAATAGTAGTTAGTTATTTCTATCTATATTATAAAATAAAACGCGCACGCGCATTGCTGCTTTGGTGATGATTCATGCCACTTTTTCTCTCTTTTTGCCAATACAATTTAATTATTACTTTTTTGTTCTTTTTAATTTAAATTTTTATATCTTATTATTTAGTCCTTCAAGTTATATAAATTTTTTATTTTATTTCATATAATTTACCCACGCAGCGCATGTGTTATCGGATGTTAGTATTTATAAAAGTGTTTTAGAAAGTATTAATGACAGTAATATTCTTATATTAGATTTTATTTTATATTTTCACAGAGTTATCAAAAACTAATTTTTATGTATAGCGATGATTTTTATATAAAAATATTATTTTTTGTTGTTTCCCTTTTCTTTTCTCCCCTTAAACTAACCCTTGAGGTTTTCTTTTCTTTTTTTCTTCTAAAATTAGCCAGTAGATAGAAAACTGCGCATCTTCTATTATATCTGCAATAATCTAACAATCAACTGGTGGGCAGAATCTTCCTCATAGAATCATCCAAATATGAAAAATACAAAGAATATATGTGGAATTTAATTCATGTAGAAATTAAAATCAGACACTGACTCAACTTACTAAAATTCAGAATCCAATGTTGATGATAAAGGTTATAAAATTAAAGCAAGCAGTACCATGTTCATAGACAAACCCATCAAAGCTTGAGCAGCCTGGTCCACCATTGAGCCATAAAACAACAGCATCCTTAGATGGATTCCTCTCTGATACCACAAAATAGTAGAACAAATTCTTTGCAGGTTTCCCTTCTAGTGTTACATACCTTTAAAAAAATCCCAAAAAAGAATAAAATAATATGGTAAATTAAGTGTTTTAAAATCTACAAACCACAAGCATTCTGGAACAAAATTTACTCTCTCAAAAAGACAGATAAAAAATATTGAAGTACATACCCTGCATAGTGATTTGATGGGAATTTGCCACTAAAGCCAGGAAGTTTTGTTACTAGGGAACCTTTAGGAGCTGCTTTAACATGGGCGTAGCTCAGAATTACTAAGAAAAGTGGAAAAATTATCAACTTATTCATTGGCTATATGAAGAGGTTACAATCTTTTTCTTTTCTTTTCTTTTGGAAATTAAAATGGGGAAGAAAAAAAAATAATGGGGAGAAAATGGGAAAATGAGAAGGGGAGAGAGGATAGGAGGAGAAGGAAGGGATTGATATGGCTGGTAAACAATACATGGAAAAGGGAATAAATAGCGGGAAGACCAAATGGGACGGCAATAAGAGTTGGCCAAAAGGGATGGAAATTGAGTCAATGGAAAAGGAAATTTAGCATTAAATTTAAACAGTTAGCCAAAATCATTTTTGAGTTACTCCCTCCGTCTCTTAATATAAGACAATATAAGACGTTTCAGAGAACTTTTTTTATTCTTTAATATATGACGTTTTAGAATTTCAAGTAAATATTAATTGCTTAGTTTCCAATATTACCCCAAGTATTAAATATAATTTTGGTTCTCTCACTATTTTTTGCCCAATAAATAACAATTTTTTTTTCAATACAAAGACAATATAGACATTTGATATTATATTTAATATTATACAATCATTTTCTTAATACTTGTGCACAACTCTAAAAAAAATGTATATTAAGAGACGGAGAGAGTATTAATTTGTCCCATCTCTTATCCATAAAATTTAAAGTTAAATATACTGTTAGCGTATACACGTGCGATATTATAGTTATTATAAATTATTAGCGAAATATTTGTGTTAAAAAGAATATTTTTATTTTAATATTGACATGCCATAATTATATTATTTATGCCCAATCCACACTCTGATATGTATATTTATTAATTAATGCGGAATTCTAAAAAAATTAAGGAACTTGTTAAAAAAAAGATTTAATTTTTCACACTTATATTACTCCTTCTGCTCCTTTTTAATTGTCATAAGAGAAAATAAATAAATTAAGAAGTGTAGTTAATTCCGTCAAATTTACTCCATTTCATCCCTTTTATAATATACTCCCTCCGTCCCAAATTAACTGCTCAGTTTTGATTTTTTTAAGTTAAATTGACTATTTTTAGAATTAATTTTAAGCATATATAAATATATTTCTAAAATTATAAAAAGTCCCAAGTATATACAGTATCGGAGGCACGAGACCCAGCTAGTATATATAGTTAAGGATATATTTAGTGTTTAGTCATTATTTTTTTTGAATATTGACTTGGTGGAGTTAAATAACTATTGTATGAGTATTTAATTTAACCCAAAGACTTTTCTATGCTGAGGCTAATTAGTTATATACATATCCGCCCAAAACTGAAGTAACACATGCACATTTTTAGCGGAAGAACTCTATAATCCCACATGACTAGGTATAAAGCTAACTAAAATACGAACAATAATTCAATACTAGTAATACTTACAAGTCAACTACACGAGTAATTCTAAATTTTGCACAGAAATAGCAACAAATTGCGCACAAACTAATGCAAATCTTGTTGAGTCAGGTCACGAGAACGAGTTGGTGTGAGAAAAAAAGAAATTGGGGGGGCGTCCGGTACCTTAACGATCGGTACGTCCGGTGCCCCTCTTTTTTTTTCCCACAATTATGAGAAAAAAAAATAATAAATCAAGTTTGAACAAAAAACTGTAAAAGAGAATACGTTTTTTATTGAAAAAACACTGTAAACAACAGTGTTTTTTCAATAAAAAACTTACTTCCTTTTACAGTTTTTTGTTCAAACTTGCTCTATTATTATTATTTTTTTCTCATAATTGTGAAAAAAAAACAAAAAAAACAAAATAAAATTAACACTGTGTACCGGACGTTAGTCCGGTACATTTGCACCGGACGCCCCCCAACCCCAAAAAAAGAGTATATTTTTGACTGGAGAGAAAAAAGTTATTAATTGTGATAAAGATGACATAATATAGGCACCTTTTAGTTGTGGAATTTTTTTGATAAAAATAATTTCTTGAAAAGTAAATTTGGTGTTTTTTTTTAAAAAAAAAAGACTTGTAGTAGTCGAAAAATAGAAATAACTATAAATTAGTTTGAAAATTTTTCACTGAAAATATAATTTTGAATCTTTTATCAAAATTAATTTTATATTATTTTAATTTTTAAAGTGTTTTCTCTTATCATTCGGTTTAAAAAAAAACAGATAATGCATTTTTATTTTTTACTAATTTTTGATTGAAATTAAATACACATCCTACTTAAGGTTCGAACCTAAAACTTTTAGATTTACAAGAAATCTAATCATAATCAAGACAACTACAAAATTTCTATCGTGAAAGAACTTGTTACTAGACAACAAAGCACGGGTTGGGGGCGTCCGGTTCTAACCACAGGTACCCGTGTATTAATTTTTTTTAAACCAAAATTATAAGAATAAAAAATAAAAAATAATAGTGCAAGTTTAAACAAAGAACTGTAAAAGAAAATATATTTTTTTACAATTCTTTGTTCAAACTTGCACTATTATTTTTTATTCTTATAATTTTGGTTAAAAAAAATTAATACACAAGTACCGGTCGTTAGCACCGGAGGCCCCCCCCCCCCCCCCCCAAGCACTAAACAAATTACTTTGATTTATCAAAATTGCTTCTATTTATGTCATATGACCACTATGTTGGAATAAAACAAGAGTACTCTATCCGTCTCATAGTTATATGCTGATTTTTCATTTTGAGATGTCTCAATATATAGGCTTACTTACTATTTATAAATTTTAATTGGTTCATTATTTTACTTTTATGCCCTTATAATAAATATTCAATCATTACTTTTTTTTTGAAGAAACAACATTCAATATCATTATTTTTATCACCACATTTAATGTTGTTGTATTCTCTTTGGTTAAAGTTTATGGATTTTAATGGTTAGTACACGTCAATCAATAAAGTTAAAAGTTCCAATGTGATAAGTATGAAGTAATTAACTTATTCATTAATTTCATATTAAGGGGTATATGTGAAAAATTTATGTTAAAAATTGCCATTTAACTAATTTTCTTAAACTATGTGCCAAAAAAAATCAGCCTATTAACTATAAGACGGAGGGAGTATGATTTATGGGAATTTTTAGTAAGCCATTTGACGGCTCTTTTGGAGTGAAAGGAAATTTCATGCAATCAACAAAGTGGAAAATGATTTCATGCCCGGAATACTAATTTATGAGTGGATGGACCCCCCTCCACCCCGACCCCCCACCCCCCACCCCCCACCCCCACCCCCTACCCCTCTCCCCCCCCCCCACAAAAAAATTGTTAGATGATTTGACAAAAATTATTTAATTTATTGAAAGAATAACGATGGATTATACGAGAGCTGCTCCCCTTCAGACTATTTTTTCCATACTCCGGATCCTATATATTTGCAATCCCAACTGCACATATGTTTAAATATGTTATTAGTATGACTTGTAATCTTAATGTGTACAGCTGAGATTGCAGGTATGGAAGAAATAATCTGGAGGGGAGCAGATTTCGGATTATACTACCTCCGATCTAAATTTGAATTATGCTAATTTTAAATTTAAAAAAGTGTGAAATTAATTTTAAAAAATTTAATAATAATCTTATAATTCAACACAGAAAGAATATTATAAAATGTACCAACAGTTTTTGTGTAATTGTCTATCATTATTTACGAAGAAAATAACGTAGTACAACCGAACCGATGGGAACTTCCAAGTTCCAAGGATAATTGAGGAACGGTGTGAATTTCGAGGAATCAAACAAGTGAAAATGTAGGGCCAAGTTCAACTTTGTGCCAAAATAGTGGGGATGATGTGACAATTTGGCAATGAATTTCTTTATGGAAGTTCATGATTTGGATGGGGGAGTTGATGTCCAACCATACAACCACCCTTGTGGTCCAACCCAACAATGTTAATTAAATTTGTGATGGAGAGATTGGAAAAGAAAAACAAAGCATTTATATAAAGGTCCAAAAGTTTCACGATAATCAAAATAATAATCTTAGGTTGGGTGAAAATTTCAACATTTTTTGTATTTAAGTTGGAATTTAAAACTGTTGGGTTTGAACAAAACAAGGAAAGATACTTGCTCCCTCCGTCCCCTTTTAAATGACGTTTTAAAGATGAGCACAATAATTAAGATAATAATTGGAAATCATTAAATATAGTACTCAATTATCTATAATACCCTTAAATCATTAATTTATCATAACACAAGAGTTTAAAGTGCCAAACAAATAGGTAGAGTGATGAGGGGTAATTTTGGAAAAATTATCATTAATTCTCCTAGATTTAAACAAACGTTAATTAATTAGGGACAAATAAAAAATTCTAAAACGTCATTTAAATAGGGACGGAGGGAGTAATTTGTAAGGCACATATTGACCGAATTTAAAACGGTTTGAGTATTCGGTTATAACCGAATATCGAATTGTCAATTCAGTTATAAACGAATATCGAATTTCATATAATTTCACTATCCGAACAAATATCCAAAATAGAAACCCGAATAATCCAATTATACTATTCGGCTATTCAGTATATAACCAAAATATGAATCTATTTTTACCAAATAAAAAAATTTCATTTCAAATTTCACACTAGAATTTCCAAATAATATTTAACGATCTTTCAATAAGTAGTCAGCTGCGAGTTAAGAAGCCTTGTAGTCAGACTTAATGTGACGCCCCCAAAATAGGTATACAACACCCATTCTGAGTCGTCAAAATACATGGTACAGATACAACTATAACTTTATTAATACAACATAAAAACTGTGAGTTTAAATACAAATATTGTCATCTAGACAATATCCACACTCAAATAAGTCCTCATTATAATTATTGATACATTATTTTACAAAAATGGTGAGGACTACTAAAATGACTTTCTAGAACCTTCATTCCATACCCCGACTAGTACTCGCTACATTCTCGCCTCCTGAGAAGAAAAATAGAACAAAAGGAAAAGGGTGAACTCAACTAGCCCAGTAAAGAATATTATGACTAAGATAACATAGAACAAATTATCGTTAGTCTTTAACAGGAAAAAATCTAATAGAATACAATAAACAACCATTTTTAAATCAATCTTCGCAGCAGAAATAATAATTCATTAGAAGATTTAAGTAGAGAATGCAAACTACTATCTTTTATACATGAATTTAAAAGTTCATCGTCGATATTTTATCCCTGTAACATCAATCAATATATATCTGATATTAAATATTTATCTTTGCACTACAGGCAAAAAATATTCATCAGTTGGTCATGTTCATCTAAACACCTGTTTATCTTTGCACTACGGGCCAAAGATATTCATCGAAAATCATTCATCTTTGCACTACAGACCAAAGATATTCAGTAATATCATCATTTAGGATTGTGGATTATGAAAAGTATTTTAAAAGAAACGAATCCAGTGAAACAAAATAACAAATAATAAGGATTCCTATTTCGATTTATTCATGCCCAAAAATACCTCATAAGTAATCATAGTGGAGTAAAATTTCAAGAATGATCAAAACATGGATACAATCAAAGCTAGTATCTATAATAGATATTTTGGACAAAAAGAAGAAAATTTCATTTTTTTCGGTGAATAGTGCCGTATTCGTGAATAGTGTCGTATACGTGAATAGTGCCGTATACGTGAATAGTAACCCCGACACAAAAAGTTTCAAATTTGATAAAAAGTTCAAACCAATATTTCGGTATAATGGTATTGAAGAAAATAATATCATTTAAGAAGAAAATAACATCCCTTACCTCGTAAAGACAGTACTTGTAAGACCCCGAAAATTTTTAAATAAAAAGGAATTTCCTTTATTTATTATTTTAAAATAGTAAGGGTTGATTTGATTAATGTGGAAAGTTATGGGTAAAATGCGCAAATATTTCGAATAAGCAGGTGGTTATAAAATATTCATTGTTGTCGGGGAATATTCGTTTGGTCGTGGAATATTCTTGCTGTCGGGGAATATTCGTACGACGGCGCAGTCTTTTGTGGGCCCATAACGGAAAGCGATTGGATGAAGAAAACGACAAATATAAGTTGTTTAAAAAAACGGCGTGGTTGTTACCGTTAATACTGTTGGAATACTCGGTGGTTAAAACACAGTAATACGCGTTGTTGCACAGTAGCACACGGTATTGCACCAATTATTGATTCTTACGTAAGAAGGCACTACTCAATAATTGTTACAGTAATTACTGTTCAGTATTTTATGTTATTGATTCAATAATTGTTGCATTGATATTTTGTATTACTGTTGTTTCAATAATTGTCACTACACAGTATTTTCCATTATCGAAGCAATAATTCATATTATCTGAATAATATTATTTGATAACATTATTGGCAATGTCTAGAAAGTTCTGTTTAAGGAGAGGTTTGGTCACCTAATTGCGCGCCAGTAAGAAGAAATTCTTATTGGAAAGCCCCCTCTTTCCTGGGAACGGCCTGGTTGTCAGTATTGTGATTCTGTAATATTATTTGTGAATAATTAAATTATTGATTTATATGATGAGGAAAATATTGATTTTATGTGGATATAGATGGAGAAAATTTTTAATGTGACAATTGTTGAAAATTGAAATTTTATCTTTTTCTGATAAAATAATTCATTTAAATATATTATTTTAATAATATATTAACGGTGATATTTTTACGATGAATGTGGGATATATGAGTATATGAGGAGAAAGAGTATTTTTGTTGCAATGAATATTAAAAACAGATTTTGTGTGTCGGTAGACCTGTTTCTTGACTGAAAATTTGATTATAGCCTGTAAAATCGCCTGTTTGTGGATTTCGGTCAATTTCTGTTTGGAATTTGGAAAAACTTCCTTCTGTAAAGTTGTGCAGAATTGAATTTCCTATAAAAACTCGCGAGATTCGAATTTTCTGGCAAAAGGGCTATTTATTATGAATTATTGAAGTTCCGAAGCTCCGAAATAATTGATTTTTGGAAGTTTTAATTGTTTAAAATAACAAAAACGTTTTTGTGATGGGTTGGTGAGCTCATGGGTTGTTAAGCATGCTGAAAATCTGAATTCAAAGTGGGCGTAGACAAAATTTGATAATTATTATTAATTTATTAAATTTTCTGCTTTGGTGTTCTAAGCAATTTCCTATAAATAGGTGCTTAGGTTAGAATTGAAAATCACACCAGAAACTGAAGTTTTCTCTCTCTATATTATCGAGCGTATTCTTGTGAGTATTTTGAGTATACTTTGAGTATTGCTATACGGTGCAAGTTCAAGTCATAGCCTATATTCGGTGTTTCAACCAGAAGTACTGTTTTTCGAGGTAAGGGATGTTATTTTCTTCTCAAATGATATTATTTCTTCAATATCATTATGTTGAAATGTTGGTTGGAACTTTTTATCAAATTTGGAACTTTTTCATGTCGGGGTTACTATTCATGAGTTACTATTCACGAGTTACTATTCATGAGTTACTATTCACGAGTTACTATTCATGAGTACTATTCACGAAGCGTGAAGATGTTTTTTTTGTGAAATTTCTATCTTTTGGTGTCGGAGTTACTATTCACGTATACGGCACTATTCACGTATACGGCACTATTCACGAATACGACACTATTCACCG
This sequence comes from Panax japonicus, assembly GCA_020205505.1. NCBI lineage: Eukaryota > Viridiplantae > Streptophyta > Magnoliopsida > Apiales > Araliaceae > Panax > Panax japonicus. The sequence continues at coordinate 30,090,822 of CM035111.1, forward strand.
AAAAATGAAATTTCTCCTTTTCGTCTAAAACATCTATTGTGGATACTAGCTTTGATTGTATCCATGTGTTGATCATTCTTGAATTTTACTTCAGTATGGTTATTTATGAAGTATTTTTTGAACTCAGATTATTTAAAGTACGAATCCTTAATACTTGTTATTTTGTTTCACTGGATTCGTTTCCTTTAAAATATTTTTCATCATCCTCAGTCATAAATGATGGTGTTACTGAATATCTTTGGCCTGTAGTGCAAAGATGGTTGATTTTGTTATGAATATCTTTGGCCCGTAGTGCAAAGATGTACAGGTGTTGAGATGAACATGAACAATTGATGAATATCTTTGGCCTGTAGTGCAAAGATGAGCAGGTGTTTAGATGAACATGACCGACTGATGAATATCTTTGGCCTGTAGTGCAAAGATGAATATTTGATTTGATTTGAGATATATATTGATTGATGTTACAGGGATAAAATATTGATGATGGACTTTTAAATTCATAGATGTTAGTAGATTTTATTCTCTACTTAACTCTTCTAATGAATTGTTGTTTCCGCTGCAGTTGTTGATCTAAAACTTGTTGTCTATTGTATTCTATCAGATTTTTCCCTGTTGAAGACTAAGGATAATTTGTTGTACATTATCTTAGTCATAATATTCTTTACTGGGCTAGTTGAGCTCACCCTTTTCCTTGTTGTTCCATTTTTCTTCTCAGGAGGCGAGAATGTAGCGAGTACTAGTCGGGGTATGGAATGAAGGTTCTAGAGAGAGTTGTTTAGTAGTCCTCACCATTTTTTTTGTAAAATTATGTATCAATAATTATGATGGGGATTTATTTGCATGTGAATATTGCCTAGATGACAATGTTTGTATTCAAACTCACAGCTTGTGGGTTGTAAAAGTTGTAGTTGTTTCTGTACCATGTATTTGACAACTCAGAATGGGTTGGGTGGAATGGACCTATTTTGGGGTTGTCACAGTTGGTATCAGAGCTTAGGGATATGATCTCTGACGGAGATCGGGGAATAGAACTAGGAGGGGAGAGACGATTAAATCCTTCGCTAGTGTGTCCTACCTAAGCTTATTTGTTGGTCGGTCATAATATAGGGGTATTATATGATTTGTTAAATTGTTTAATTAACCCTTGTTTTATGACAGTATTTGAGAATGTCGACTGAGAATGTTAACAGTGGAGTTAATGAGACCGTAGAGATGCCTGTACTCACCAACGAGGAGAACGTGCAACAGGCTGGCAATGTTCCTCCTGTGAACAACGCCACTGAGCAGACGATAAACGACGGGATGTTTAGGAGCTTTTTGCAGTTCATGCAAAACCAGACGAGGGAGACTCGTGTACAGAATACGGGTGGAAATGATAGCAACGCGCGGCTTGTCACAGCCAAGCAGTTCAAAGAGTTGGGACCACCAGAATTCTGGGGAAAGCCGGATCCGATCATGGCGGAAACGTGGGTCAAGCAAATTACCAAGATATTCGATGTCTTGGGATGCACGGAGGAACAGAAGGTTCCATTCGCCACCTTTATGTTCCGTGGCGAGGAAGACTACTGGTGGGAGTCGGTGAAGCGTACACATCCAGCTGCACTCAGCATGTCATGGGAGACATTTCAGAAACAGTTCAATGACAAGTACTTCCCTGAAAGTATTCGTCATATGAAGGAAGTGGAGTTTATTAGACTAGAGCAGAATAACATGACGGTGTCCCAGTACGAGGCGAAGTTCGCGGAGTTATCCAGGTTTGCACCTCATTTGGTGGAGAATGAGGAACGTATGACGCGGATGTTTCTGAGAGGTTTGAAACCCGGCATACGTCAGTATCTCATTTCTCATAAATTTTCTATCTATTCAGATGTTGTCAACAGGGCTCAGTTGTTAGAACGAGATAACGAGTACGTTCAACCGAGGGACCATATCCAGGATCATACTGGTGACAGCAGTCATCAGAACAACGATAACCTGCAAAGAAAGAAGAATACGGGCAAAGGTGGTAACCACTCTGGTGGTAATCACGGCCATGAGAATAGAAGAAGCGAGTCGGGAGGAGATTTTAAAAAGAGGAGATTTAACAACGACCATGTGAAGACGACAGTGCCAGCAGCAACTGGTTCCAAGGGAGGAGAAAGACCACCGGTCGTATGTTACAAATGCGGGAAAGAGGGACATATCAGCCCAAACTGCCCACAACAGTTCAAGTTATGCTATAATTGTGGAAAGGAAGGACATATCGCTCGAGAGTGTACGGTAGCGAAACCAATTCCAGCGGGGATGGTGATTCAAAAGGCTGTCCCAGAAAAGTCAAAGTCAACGGTTCCTGGAAGAGCGTTTATCGTGACCGGTCAAAATACGAGGAACCCGAACGAAGTTAGCACGGGTTAGTTAGTTATAAATTATTGCGAAGTTTATACCTTACTAGATACCTGTTCTACCCATTCTTTTATCTCTCTTGCTTGCGTTCAACGTTTGAACTTGACTACGGAGAAATTAGACTTTGACCAATTTCTGGAGACTCCGTTAGGAGAAACTTTCATTACATCCGTTGTTTAGAAATCTTGCTTGATTCAAGTTGGCACTATCACATTACCTGTTAACCTTATTTCTATAGAGATATTTGCTTTTGATGTGATTTTAAGGTTAACTACTCATCATGCCAAAATTAATTACTTTTGTAAAGGTTGTTAGTTTTCATATTCCTAAGCAACCTGATATTCGAACTCAAGCAATCAAACCATTGAAGTCAAACATTTTTATATCAAGCCATGAAGTCATTCGTTTATTGAAAAATGGATGTCAAGTTTTCTTAGTCATTTAATGGACTTGAACAAAAATACGTCAGATTTGAATGATATTTCTGTTGTTAGTAAATTTCCTGATGTATTTCCTGAAGAATTTCTTGGCTTACTCCCAGAGCGTAATATTAAATTTTGTATCGACTTTGAATCTGGTACAAAACCCATTTCTAAAAATCTCATATCGAATGGCTCCTATTGAACTTCAGGAGTTAACAACCCAACTGTAGAAGTTGATACCCGAGCCTTTATCTGGTGACTTCCTTTGTGGAATACACAGAAGCCAGACTTTCCGTAGGGGATGCCATATTCGTGCGATAGTAAACTGATAGGTGCCATTGTAACGTGCTATCCAAGGTTGGGATATGAGTCACAGTTGAGAACAACTTAAGTCGGTAATCGAAATACGTAGCTTTCTAGGCTTAGTTGGTTATTATCGGAGATACGTTGAAGGATATTCTCGAATCGTTATTCCATTAACGCAGCTGACTAGTAGAGATACAAAATTCGAATGGAGCAAGGAATGTGGGAAGATCTTCGAAGAACTCAAGAGGAGACTTATTTCAGCACATGTTCTGACCATACCGTCTTGGAAAAGTGAACGTTGTAGCTGACGTGTTGAGTAGAAGATCGTATACAAGTACGAGTACGATATTGTCAAAGACTCATTTCGTATAATTTACAAATAATAGAGATGGAGATGAAAACTCTAAGTACCCACGTGATGATATACGAGTATAATCGACTTTAATCGATAAAGTTAAAGCTGTTCAAGCTACACACCGGAGCTGGTGAATATGAAGAAGCAGGTACAAGAAGTTGTTATTCCAAAAGCGAGAATTGGCGATGTGAGCAAAGCTCAAACCTTCGATTTATTAATCCATTTGAAATTCTCGATCAAATAGGAACTGTGGCCTATAGACTCGTTTTATCGTCAAGTATGACGCGTGTTCATAATTTTTTTTCACGTATCGATGTTACGTAAATATGTGGACGACTCGAACCATGTCATTGAGTTAGAAACGAACGAAATAGCCGAAGACTTAACGTACGAGGAGGTACCTGACAAGATGTTGGATGGGAAGGAGCATGTCCTACGCACGAAGGTCATACCACAAGTTAAAGTTTTGTGGAGGAATCATGCTATAGAGGAAATGACCTTGGAGTTGGAAATGGAAATGAAAGCGAGGTATCTTTACCTTTTCGAAACACCAGTTACGTACGTCAATTTCGAGGACGAAATTTCATAAGGAGGGGAGGTTGTAAGACCCCGAAAATTTTTAAATAAAAAGGAATTTCCTTTATTTATTATTTTAAAATAGTAAGGGTTGATTTGATTAATGTGGAAAGTTATGGGTAAAATGCGCAAATATTTCGAATAAGCAGGTGGTTATAAAATATTCATTGTTGTCGGGGAATATTCGTTTGGTCGTGGAATATTCTTGCTGTCGGGGAATATTCGTACGACGGCGCAGTCTTTTGTGGGCCCATAACGGAAAGCGATTGGATGAAGAAAACGACAAATATAAGTTGTTTAAAAAAACGGCGTGGTTGTTACCGTTAATACTGTTGGAATACTCGGTGGTTAAAACACAGTAATACGCGTTGTTGCACAGTAGCACACGGTATTGCACCAATTATTGATTCTTACGTAAGAAGGCACTACTCAATAATTGTTACAGTAATTACTGTTCAGTATTTTATGTTATTGATTCAATAATTGTTGCATTGATATTTTGTATTACTGTTGTTTCAATAATTGTCACTACACAGTATTTTCCATTATCGAAGCAATAATTCATATTATCTGAATAATATTATTTGATAACATTATTGGCAATGTCTAGAAAGTTCTGTTTAAGGAGAGGTTTGGTCACCTAATTGCGCGCCAGTAAGAAGAAATTCTTATTGGAAAGCCCCCTCTTTCCTGGGAACGGCCTGGTTGTCAGTATTGTGATTCTGTAATATTATTTGTGAATAATTAAATTATTGATTTATATGATGAGGAAAATATTGATTTTATGTGGATATAGATGGAGAAAATTTTTAATGTGACAATTGTTGAAAATTGAAATTTTATCTTTTTCTGATAAAATAATTCATTTAAATATATTATTTTAATAATATATTAACGGTGATATTTTTACGATGAATGTGGGATATATGAGTATATGAGGAGAAAGAGTATTTTTGTTGCAATGAATATTAAAAACAGATTTTGTGTGTCGGTAGACCTGTTTCTTGACTGAAAATTTGATTATAGCCTGTAAAATCGCCTGTTTGTGGATTTCGGTCAATTTCTGTTTGGAATTTGGAAAAACTTCCTTCTGTAAAGTTGTGCAGAATTGAATTTCCTATAAAAACTCGCGAGATTCGAATTTTCTGGCAAAAGGGCTATTTATTATGAATTATTGAAGTTCCGAAGCTCCGAAATAATTGATTTTTGGAAGTTTTAATTGTTTAAAATAACAAAAACGTTTTTGTGATGGGTTGGTGAGCTCATGGGTTGTTAAGCATGCTGAAAATCTGAATTCAAAGTGGGCGTAGACAAAATTTGATAATTATTATTAATTTATTAAATTTTCTGCTTTGGTGTTCTAAGCAATTTCCTATAAATAGGTGCTTAGGTTAGAATTGAAAATCACACCAGAAACTGAAGTTTTCTCTCTCTATATTATCGAGCGTATTCTTGTGAGTATTTTGAGTATACTTTGAGTATTGCTATACGGTGCAAGTTCAAGTCATAGCCTATATTCGGTGTTTCAACCAGAAGTACTGTTTTTCGAGGTAAGGGATGTTATTTTCTTCTCAAATGATATTATTTCTTCAATATCATTATGTTGAAATGTTGGTTGGAACTTTTTATCAAATTTGGAACTTTTTCATGTCGGGGTTACTATTCATGAGTTACTATTCACGAGTTACTATTCATGAGTTACTATTCACGAGTTACTATTCATGAGTACTATTCACGAAGCGTGAAGATGTTTTTTTTGTGAAATTTCTATCTTTTGGTGTCGGAGTTACTATTCACGTATACGGCACTATTCACGTATACGGCACTATTCACGAATACGACACTATTCACCGAAAAATGAAATTTCTCCTTTTCGTCTAAAACATCTATTGTGGATACTAGCTTTGATTGTATCCATGTGTTGATCATTCTTGAATTTTACTTCAGTATGGTTATTTATGAAGTATTTTTTGAACTCAGATTATTTAAAGTACGAATCCTTAATACTTGTTATTTTGTTTCACTGGATTCGTTTCCTTTAAAATATTTTTCATCGTCCTCAGTCATAAATGATGGTGTTACTGAATATCTTTGGCCTGTAGTGCAAAGATGGTTGATTTTGTTATGAATATCTTTGGCCCGTAGTGCAAAGATGTACAGGTGTTGAGATGAACATGAACAATTGATGAATATCTTTGGCCTGTAGTGCAAAGATGAGCAGGTGTTTAGATGAACATGACCGACTGATGAATATCTTTGGCCTGTAGTGCAAAGATGAATATTTGATTTGATTTGAGATATATATTGATTGATGTTACAGGGATAAAATATTGATGATGGACTTTTAAATTCATAGATGTTAGTAGATTTTATTCTCTACTTAACTCTTCTAATGAGTTGTTGTTTCCGCTGCAGTTGTTGATCTAAAACTTGTTGTCTATTGTATTCTATCAGATTTTTCCCTGTTGAAGACTAAGGATAATTTGTTGTACATTATCTTAGTCATAATATTCTTTACTGGGCTAGTTGAGCTCACCCTTTTCCTTGTTGTTCCATTTTTCTTCTCAGGAGGCGAGAATGTAGCGAGTACTAGTCGGGGTATGGAATGAAGGTTCTAGAGAGAGTTGTTTAGTAGTCCTCACCATTTTTTTTGTAAAATTATGTATCAATAATTATGATGGGGATTTATTTGCATGTGAATATTGCCTAGATGACAATGTTTGTATTCAAACTCACAGCTTATGGGTTGTAAAAGTTGTAGTTGTTTCTGTACCATGTATTTGACAACTCAGAATGGGTTGGGTGGAATGGACCTATTTTGGGGTTGTCACAGTACTTCTAGTTGAAACACCGGATATAGGTTATGACTTGAACTTACACCGTATAACAACACTCAAAGTATTAAAATACTCATAAGAATACGCTCAATATATCGAGTGAGAAAACTTCAGTTTCTGGTGTGATTTTCAATTCTAACCTAAGCACCCTATTTTATAGAAAAATTCTTAGAACACCAAAGCAGAAAATTGAATATAATATATATATATATATATATATATATATATATATACAAATTTCTTACGTACACCTTTGACAACTGAATTCAGCCCCTAGCTCATGTTAATGATGCTCTCAAAATGTAAAAAACGTTTTTATTAATAAAAATAAATAAAACATCCAAAAATCAATTATTGCGGAACTTCAGAACTTCAATAATTCATAATAAATAGCCTTTTTGTCAGAAAAATTCAAACCACATGTCTTTTCCATAGGAAATTTCATTATCTATAACTTTGAAGAAGAAAATACTTTCAAATTCCAAACAGAAATTGACCGAAATCCATAAACGAGCGATTTTACAAGTTATAATTAAATTTCAGTCAAGAAATAGGTCCACAGACATGTTTAACATGTTTTAAACAACTTTTGCAACAAAAATACTCTTTCTCCTCATATACTCATATATCCCACATTCATTGTAAAAAATATCATCATTATTATATTATAATAATATAATAAAATATTATTTTATCAGAAAAGATAAAATATCGATTTTTAACAATTGTCACTTTTAAAATTTTCTCCATCTATATCCACATAAAATGAATATTTTCCTCATCATATAAATCAATTATTAATTATTTACAAATAATATTACAGAATCACAATACTGACAACCAGAAAGTTCCCAGGAAAGAGGGGACTTTCCAATAAAGAGTTCTCCTTACTTGCGCGCAATTAGGTGACCAAACCTTTCCTTAGACAGAACTTTCTAGACATTGCCAATAATATTTTCTAATAATATTATTCAGATAATATGAATTATTGCTTTGATAATGGAAAATACTATGTAGTGACAATTATTGAACAACAGTAATATAAAATATCAACGTAGCAATTATTGAATCAATAAAATAAAATACTGAACAGTAATTACTGTAACAATTATTGAGTAGTGCCATCTTATGTAAGAATCAATAATTGGTGCAATACCGTGTGCTACTGTGTAACAACGCGTATTACTGTGTTTTAACTATCGGGTTTTCCAACAGTATTAACGGTAACAACTGCGCTGTTATTTATAAACAACTTATACTTGTCATTTTCTTCATCCAATCGCTTTCCGTTATGGGGCCCACACAAGGCTGCGCCGTTGTACGAATATTCCCCGACGGTAAGAATATTCCATGGCCAAACGAATATTCTCCGATAAAAATGAATATTTTATAACCACTTGCTTATTTAAAATATTTGCGCATTTTACCCATAACTAACCACATTAATCAAATCAACCCTTACTATTTCAAAATAATAAATAGAGGAAATCTAATTTTATTTATAATAAGTTGGGGTCTTACAACCTCCCCTCCTTATGAAATTTCGTCCTCGAAATTGACGTACGTACCTGGTGTTTCAAAAAGACGAGGATACCTCGCTTTAATTTATGTTTCCAACTCCCAAGTCATTTCCTCAATAGCATGGTTTCTCCAAAAAACTTTAACTTATGGTATGACCTTCGTGCGTAGGATATGCTCCTTCCTATCCAAGATCTTGACAGGTACCTCTTCGTACGTTAAGTCATAATATTTCTTACTGGGCTAGTTGAGCTCACCCTTTCTTTCACTGTTCTCTTCAGGAAATGAGAACGTAGTTGGGACTAGTCGGGGAACAGAGTGATGGTCCTAGATGGTGCATTAGTAGTCCTCACTATTCTGTGAAATAGTGTAATAATAAATGTAATGAGGACTCCTTTTGAGTTTGTATAATCTCTAGTAGACAATATTTGTATTCAAACTCACAGTTTATGTTTTATCGTATTGTACACGACAGTTGTATTATTAAGTTGTATTTGAATTCTGTACCATGTATCTGGCGACTCAAGATGGGTGATGTATACCTAATTTTGGGGGTGTCACATCATTTCCTCAATAGCATGGTTTCTCCACAAAAATTTAACTTGTGGTATGACATTCGTGCGTAGGACATGCTCCTTCATATCCAAGATCTTGATAAGTACCTCTTCGTACGTTAAGTCTTCGGCTATTTTGTTTCTTTCTAACTCAATGACGTGGTTCGGGTCTTTCACATATTTACGAAGAACAGATATATGAAAAACATTATGAACACGAGACCTACTTGGAGGTAACGCGAGTCTATATGTCACATTTCTTACTCGGTCAAGAATCTAAAATGGACCAATAAATCGTGGATTGAGCTTTCCTCTCTTCCCAAATCTTGTAACTCCCTTCTATGGAGCCACACGCAACAATACATGATCCCCAATACTAAATTTTACGTCCTTTCGATGAAGATCCACACAACTCTTTTGTCGATCCTATGCCGTTTGTATACGTTATCGAATCGTTTAGATCTTCTCTGTAGTCATTCGTACCAACTCTGGTCCCAACAACGTTGCTTCTCCTACCTCATCCCAATATACTGGAGAGCGATACTTTCGTCCATACAATGCTTCAAATGGAGCCACACCTATACTTGCCTGATAACTGTTATTGTAGGAGAATTCCACCAATGGTAGGTACTTATCCCAACTCCCTTTGAAATCGAGGACACAAAGTCTTAATAGATCTTCAAGAGTTTAAATAGTCCTCTCTGATTATCCGTCCATTTGAGGATGGTATGCCGAACTGAACCATAAATCCGTACCCATAGCTTTTTGCAAGCTAACCCAAAATCTTGAAGTAAATCTTGGGTCACGATCCGAAACTATGGATACTGGCATGCCATGCAACCTCACAATCTCATTCACGTACATACTAGCAAGACGTTCAAGGGAATAAGTCTCCCGTATCGGTAAGAAATGGGCAGACTTGGTCAATCTATCAACAATGACCCAAATCGCATCTATGCCTTGAGAAACCGTGGGAAGACCGGTAACGAAGTCCATGGTAATGTGCTCCCACTTCCATTTTGGAATTTCAAGTGGTTGCAATGGACCTTTTGGTACTTGATGCTTCGCCTTGACTCGTTGACAAGTTAAACACCTTGAGATAAACTCCGCTATCTCTCTCTTCATATTGCTCCACCAAAATGTATATTGAAGATCATGATACATTTTGGTGCTCCCAGGATGGATTGCAAACGGTGTGTTGTGTGTCTCCATCATGATTTTATACTTTAAATCAGGGTCGTTAGGAACACAAAGTCTGGAGTTAACTCAAAGTATTCCTTCTTCATCGATTCTTGCTTCCGGCATAGCACCTTCTTGCACTTTCTTCCTCATACGCATCAGCTTCGGGTCTGTAGCTTGAGCAGCTTTAACTTTATCAATTAAAGTCAGTTCTACTCGTATATTCACCATCATCACATGGGTCCCTGGAGTTTTCAACTCTATCTCCATCATTTGCAAGTCACACAAAATGGGCCTTTGCGTTGACAATATCGCACTCGTACTTGCATAAGATCTTCTACTCAATGCGTCAGCTACCACGTTCGCTTTTCCAGGATGGTATTAGATGGTATGATCATAATCTTTCAACAGTTCAAGCCAACGTCGTTGTCTCATGTTGAGTTCCTTTTGAGTGAAGAAATATTTGAGGCTTTTATGATCCGTAATGATCTCCACTTTCTCCCCATACAAGTAATGCCTCCAAATTTTAAGTGCGAAGACAACAGCTGCTAACTCTAGATCATGAGTAGGATAATTCCTCTCATATTCTTTGAGTTGTCTTGAGGCATAGGCTATGACTTTCCCATGTTGCATGAGAACACATCCCAACCCTTTGCTCGAAGCATCACTGTAGATGACAAATCCCTCCGAGCCAGATGGTATTGTCAGAACAGGTGCTGAAATGAGTCTCCTCTTGAGTTCTTGAAAACTCTTCTCACATTCTTTGCTCTAACCGAACTTTGTATCTTTTCGAGTCAGCTGAGTTAATGGAGTAGCGATTCGAGAAAATCCTTCCACGAATCTTCGATAATAACCAGTTAAACCGAGAAAGCTACGTACTTCGGTCACTGATTTAGGTTGCTCCCAGCTTTGAATAGCTTCAATCTTTGCGGGGTCAATAGATATTCCATGACTTGATATTACGTGCCCAAGGAATGCTACTTCCTCAAGCCAGAACTCGCATTTCTTCAACTTGGCATAAAGCTTGTATTCACGAAGCTTTTGGAGTGTTAGCCTTAAGTGTTGCTCATGATCTTCACGGCTTTTGGAATAAATAAGGATGTCATCAATAAAGACGACCACAAAGTGATCCAAATATTCCTTGAATACTCGATTCATCATATCCATGAAGGCAGCAGGAGCATTAGTCAATCCGAAGGACATGACTAGAAATTCATAATGCCCATACCGAGTTCTGAAAGCCGTCTTTGGAATGTCATCGGTTCTAATCTTTAATTGGTGATATCCGGAACGAAGATCAATCTTTAAAAAGAATTTGGCTCCTTGAAACTGGTCAAACAGGTCATCAATACGTGGCAATGGATACTTATTTTTTATAGTGACATGATTCAACTCCCGATAATTAATACAAAGTCGCATACTTCCATCTTTCTTCTTCACGAATAGAACAGGAGCACCCTAAGGAGACGAACTAGGACGAATGAAACCAATGTCTAACAATTCTTGCAATTGGGTCTTTAACTCCTGAAGTTCAATAGGAGCCATTCAACATGGGGCTTTGGAAATGAGTTTTGTACCAGGTTCAAGGTCGATACAAAATTTAATTTCACGCTCTGGGGTAGGCTAGGAAGTTCTTCAGGGAATATGTCAGGAAATTTATTAACAATAGAAATATCGTTCAAAACTGACGTATTTTTGTTTAAATCTGTAACATGAGCTAAGAAAGCTTGACATCCGTTTTTCAATAAACGAATAGCTTTATGGCTTGAAATGACCGTGATTGATTTTAATGGTGTGGTTACCTGAATTCGCATAATAGGTTGATTAAGAATATGAAAACTAACAACCATACGAAAATAATCAATTTTTGCATGATGAGTATTTAACCAATCAATCCCTAGAATTACGTCAAACGCAAGTATTTTTAAAGAAATAAGATCGACAGGTAATGTGCAGTTACCGATTTGAACCAAACAAGACTTATAAATAGTGGATGTATTGAAGGTTTCTCCCAACGGAGTTTCCACAGATAAGTCAAAGTTTAATTTCTCCGGAGTCAAATTTAATCATTGAGCGCAAAGTAGGAGAAATTAAAGAATGGGTAGAACCGGTATCAAATTAAGTATAGACTCCGTTAGAGTTTATGATAAGCTTACCCGTGATGACCTCATTCGGATTCTTTACTTTCTGGGTGGTCACAACAAACGCTCTTCCTTGCACTACCGGCTTTGACTTTTCTGGGACGGCCTTTGGTGCCTCCATCCTAGCTGAACTTGTCTTCGGTGAACGACAAAATCGGGCTAAGTGACATTCTCTTTCACAATTATAAAATGCTTTGGACGGCATCACACAGTTTGGACTGATGTGTCCCTCCCCTCCACATTTGAAGCATATGATAGGTGGTCGTTCTCCTTCCTTAACAACGGGTGCTGGTGCTGACGTCCTTCCATCATTGTTGAATCTCCTCTTCTTGAAATGTACATTCTTATTATTTTGGCCTTGATTATCACCGAAGTGGTTACCATTTCTGGCCTGTTGATTCCCTCTACGCTTGTTGTCACCGCTTCGATGACTGCTCTCATTGGTATTATCATTTTTCCGGCTGCTCTCTTTTTGTTGCGTCGACTTGTTATCGCGCTTCACTAACTGAGCCCTATTTACAACATCTGAATACAAACACAGTTTATGAGAAATAAGATGTTGACGTATCTCCGACTTCAAACCTCTTAAAAATATCCGTGTCATTCTCTCTTCATTATCCACCAAGTGGGACGCAAATCGGGACAACTCGGTAAACTTGGCTTCATACCGCGACACGGTCATATTATTTTGCTCCAATTTAATGAATTCTACCTCTTTTATATGACGAATACTTTTTGGGAAAGTACTTGTCGTTGAATAGTTCTTGGAACTTTTCCCAAGACATCTTCAGTGCGGCAGGTTGAGTACACTTTACCGATTCCCACCAATAATCTGCCTCTCCTCGCAACATAAAGGCGGCAAAAGGAACCTTTTTCTCCTCAAAGCATCCCAAGAAATCAAATATCTTGGTGATCTGCTTTATCCGTGCTTCCGCCTTAAGTGGTTTTGGCTCTCCAATAAACTCCGGTGGTCCTAGCTCCTTGAACTGTTTAGCGGTGACCGTCCGAGAGTTTCCAGTGTTTCCACCTATATTTTGGATAGGAGGCGCTCTCGCCTGCTGTTGCATGAATTGCATAAAGCCTCTGAACATTTCATCATTCATCATTTGGTCAGTGTTGTTGTTTGCGTGAGGATTGTTGCCTTCCTGATGCATATTATCCTGATTATTGATATGTGGTGAATCAACGGTCGTCTGTGTTCCATTGCTATTCTCAACATTCTAAGATGTCATTTTCAGATACTGCCACAAAACAAAAGGTTAATTAACATGTCACATATTATCCCTATATTTTGACCGACCAATTAAATATAAAAAAACTTAGGTAGGTCATACTAGCGAAGGAATTCCACGTCTCTCCCCTACTATTTCTATTCTCACATCTTAGCCAGGGATCATATCCATAAGCTTTGATACCAACTGTGACACCCCCAAAATTAGGTATACATCACCCATCTTGAGTCGCCAGATACATGGTACAGAATTCAAATACAAATTAATAATACAACTGTCGTGTATAATACGACAAAACATAAACTGTGAGTTTGAATACAAATATTGTCTACTAGAGATTATACAAACTCAAAAGGCGTCCTCATTACAATTATTATCACACTATTTCACAAAATAGTGAGGAATACTAATGCACCATCTAAGACCATCACTCTGTTCCCCGGCTAGTCCCAACTACGTTCTCATTTCCTAAAGAGAATAGTGAAAGAAAGGGTGAGCTCAACTAGCCCAATAAGAAATATTATGACTAAGATAATGCAAAATAATATATCGTTAACCTTCAACAATGTTAAACTGATAAAATATAATAAATATCAAGTTTCACTGCAGCGGAACAAGCAATCCATTAAAAGAGTCAAGTAGAGAATGAGATCTACTATCTTTTATGATTTAAAAGGTTTTTCATCACTTTTATCGCTAGGACTCAGCTTAATAAATAATCCACATCATCGAATCACCCCTGCACTACGGTCAAGGATATTCTTTAGTATCACAACCACAATTATCCATGCACTACGGGCCAAGGACATTCGTGTATTCATTAATGGTCATGATCATGCCAGCAACTGTCCATCAATGCACTAAGGGCTAATGAGGACTTTTACCACATCATTTGTAACATTACGGTAATGATTACATCGAATAATCCCTGGTCATAATCATACCAAGTCCATCTATGCACTACAGGCCACAGATGAATTTCAACAAAATATAAACATGAGGATGATGACAATGATATAAGAATTCAATAAAACAAGTTCAAGAATTAATTTATTTAAGAATTGATAACGTCCAAATTGTCAACATGATACTGCTTTGTAGGGTAAAATTTAAGAAAGCTCAGAAGAATATTTCCATAAAAAGATACTGGATGAAGCACAAATATCAAGGATATTCCACTAATTTCATGGAGTATAGAAGTCAAAGTTTTAACCAACTGAGTATAATAAAGAATGGAATAACAAAAGAAATCACCATGCATGCGATAGACCGCACAGGCAGGTTATTCCAACAGAATAATAAAAGATGGAACCAGGTCCGGCGTAAACGCACAGACATGATATTTTGACAGAATAATAAATAATGGAACCAGGTCCGGCGTAAACGCACAGACAGGATATTCCAACAGAATAATAAATAATGGAACCAGGTCTGGCGTAAACGCACAGACAGGATATTCCGACAGAATAATAAATAATGGAACCAGGTCCGGCGTAAACGCACAGACATGATATTCCGATAGAATAATAAAGAACAGAATATTACAAGAATGTCACCATGTATAGGGTAGCCCGCGTATACAGGTTATTCCAACAGAATAATAAATAATGGAATAATATAAGTTCTCTTCATTAAGACGAAAGAAAGAAATAACAACCCTTACCGTAAAAGAAACTAAATATAAGAGTAGGGAAGTAGCAGAATACTTTTCTATAGGTTCTCTTATAATTCTCTCTCTAGAGTTTTAGTGAATTCGTAAGAAATAATGAAGGAATGAGCTTCTATTTATATGAAAATGGAATGAATAATAAATAATTCATGAACAGTCTAGATTGATTTACTATTAAACGGACGATCCGGATTGGTTTACTATTAAAACTAAAATAACGGTCCATACTGATTTACTATTAAAACTTTAAACCAGCGATCCATATTGATTTACTATTAAAACTCCACCAGCGGCCCCTATTGACTTACTATTATATCTTCAACCAACGGTCTAAAAAATTAGCACATCTCCTCATGGAATAATATTGTACCAAAATACTCGAATGCACAATACTAGAGTGAATAGCAACTCATGAATAGTAACTTGTGAATAGTAACTAGTGAATAGCAACTCATGAATAGTAACTTAGTGAATAGTAACTCGTGAATAGTACTCCGACACGAAAAGTGTCCCGAATACCCAATTGAACAATATATCCTCCAGACATCAATTATACTAACACAAATAAGTCCAACACAGTGGAACTATAAAATTCATCTTTAATCAACACGAACTTATTCATCATTAATATTATAATTCAAAATATTTAACAACCAAGTCGTTCCCAGGAAAGAGGGGGCTTTCCGATAAGGATTTCTCCTTATTGGTGCGCAATTAGGTGACCAAACCTCTCCTTGACAGAACTTCTAGACATTGTCAATATTGCAAATAATAATATTAATAACTTTTCCGTCTCAATTATTGATTTAATAATATATCATATAATGCAGATGATACTGTAACAATAATTGAATCAATAATATGAGAAATATGATGCAACAATTACTGTAGCAATAATTGAGTATAGCTAAGTGACTTAACACGTAAGCATCAAGAATCAATACAGTGTGCTACTGTGCAACTACGCGTATTACTGTACTTTTATTACCAAGTAGTTCAACAGTTTTAACGGTAACACCTCCGCCGTTATTTTCATAAAGTATTTTTGTCGTTTTCTCAATTCGACAATAATTTCGTTGTGGGGTCCACCAATGATTGAGCCGTTGTACGAATATTCCCTATTAAAATGAATATTCCCCGACCAATCGAATATTATATAACAACTTGCGTACTTTGCAAAATTTATAAATATTACCCACAACTATAATATTATATCAAATTAATACCATAATATTCAAAAATATAATTCGAAAAAATTATTCTTTATTCATAAAAGTTGGGGTCTTACAAATGACCTGGGAGTTAGAAACAGAAATGAAAGCGAGGTATTCTTATCTTTTCGAAACACCAGGTACGTACGTCAATTTTGAGGACGAAATTTCATAAGGAGGGGAGGTTGTAAGACCCTGAATTTTTTTTAAATAAAAATGGAATTTCCTTTATTTATTATTTTGAAATAGTAAGGGTTGATTTGATTAATATGGTTAGTTATGGGTAAAATGCTCAAATATTTTAAATAAGCAAGTGGCTATAAAATATT
Source organism: Panax japonicus (assembly GCA_020205505.1). Lineage (NCBI taxonomy): Eukaryota > Viridiplantae > Streptophyta > Magnoliopsida > Apiales > Araliaceae > Panax > Panax japonicus. The sequence continues at coordinate 30,107,533 of CM035111.1, forward strand.
CATTTTTTTATCGGAGAATATTCGTTTGGTCGTGGAAGATTCTTACTGTCGGGGAATATTCGTACGACGACGCAGCCTTGTGTGGGCCCCATAACAGAAAGCGATTGGATGAAGAAAACAACAAGTATAAGTTATTTATAAATAACGGTGCAGTTGTTACCGTTAATACTGTTAGAATACACGGTGGTTAAAACACAGTAATACGCGTTGTTGCACAGTAGCACATGGTATTGTACCAATTATTGATTCTTACGTAAGAAGGCACTACTCAATAATTGTTACAGTAATTTCTGTTCAGTATTTTATTTTATTGATTCAATAATTGTTGCATTGATATTCTATATTACTGTTGTTTCAATAATTGTCACTACACAATATTTTCCATTATCGAAGCAATAATTCATATTATCTGAATAATATTATTAGATAACATTATTGGCAATGTCTAGAAAGTTCTGTCTAAGGAGAGGTTTAGTCACCTAATTGCGCGCTAGTAAGGAGAAATTCTTATTGGAAAGCCCCCTCTTTCCTGGGAACTGCTGGTTGTCGGTATTGTGATTTTGTAATATTATTTGTGAATAATTAATTATTGATTTATATGATGAGGAAAATATTCATTTTATATAGATATAGATGGAGAAAATTTTTAATGTGATAATTGTTAAAAATGAATAATTTATCTTTTCTGATAAAATAATATTTTATTATATTATTATAATATAATAATGATGATATTTTTACAATGAATGTGAGATATATGAGGAGGAAGAGTATTTTTGTTGCAAAAGTTGTTTAAAACAGGTTAAACATGCCTATGGGCCCATTTCTTGACTGAAATTTGATTATAGTCTGTAGAATCGTCCTTTTGTGGATTTCGGTCAATTTTTGTTTGAAATTAGGAAAAACTTTCTTCTGCAAAGTTGTAGATAATGAAATTTCCTATGAAAAAGATATGTGGTTCGAATTTTTCTGACAAAAGGTGTGAGACCCGAGATTTTATGAATAAAGATTTAAATTTCTCGAAATATTTTTTAATATTATGGTGTGGATTTGATATAATGTTATAGTTGTGGGTAGTATTTATAAATTTTGCAAAGTATGCAAGTTGTTGTATTATATTCGATTGGTCGGGGAATATTCGTTTTAGCAGGGAATATTCGTACAACGACGCAATCATTGGTGGACCCCACAACAGAATTATTGTCGGATTGAGAAAACGACAAAAATATTTTTATTAAAAATAACGGCGGAAATTTTACCGTTGATACTGTTGAACTACTCGGTAGTAAAAGTACAGTAATACGCGTGGTTGCATAGTAGCACACGGTATTGATTATTGATGCTTACGTGAGAAGTCACTCAGTTTTTCTTACTTTATAGACCCCCATTTACCTATTTTTCAAAATAATCGGTAGAAATTATTTAAAGCTGGGGCCCATATATGGGGCGCATATGTGTTGAAAAACTAATTTTGGAAATGGGGGTGGGAGAGAGTTACGTATGGGGAAGGAGTTTATATATATAAGATTGTGATGTGTGTGTATATATATAATATTATATGTGTGAGTGGAGAGTGGTGGGGAGAAAAGAAAGAGTGAAAGTGATGTGTGTGAGTGGAAAATGGTGAAAAAGTGGTAGTGTGATATTGATGTGTAAGAGTGTAGTGAATTTGATTATTGGGTGGGTGGGGGATTGATGTAGGTTATAGGGGAGAAAAATTAAGTGGTGTATATATAATATTGATATATATAAGTTGAAAACATGTGTTTATATATATGTATTATATTTTAATTTTTTGTTGTAATCTTATTGGTTAGTTGATTGAATTTTTGCATTGGTGATATCAAAACCTTGATACGTATATTTGCAAAATTATTTCATCCATGAACAGTTCTCTTCCATTCTCCTATAAATAGAAGCTCATTCCTTCATTATTTCTTACAAATTCACTAAAACTCTAGAGAGAGAAAAATTATAGAGAGAAAGAAGAAAAGTATTCTGCTACTTCCCTACTCTTATATTCAGTTTCTTTTACAGTAAGGGGTGTTATTTCTTTTGTATTCATGAAGAGAACTTCTGTTATTCCATTATTTATTATTCTACTGGAATAACCAGTATACGCGGACTACCCTATAATTAGTGACATTATTCTATTATTCTGTCTTTATTAATCTGTCGAAATATCCTGTCTGTGCTATACGCCGGACCTGGTTCCATTTTTATTATTTCGTCTTTATTATTCTGTCGGAATATCCTGTCTATGCTATACGCCGGACCTGGTTCCATTTTTATTATTTCTTCTTTATTATTCTATCGAAATATCCTGTCTATGCTATACGCCAGACCTGGTTCCATCATTTATTATTCCGTATTTATTATTCTGTTGGAACATCCTGTCGGTGTGAATTTTACCTGACCTGGTTCCGTTATTATTATTCTATTGGAATAACCGTCTATGCGAAGTACCGCATGCATGGCTATATCTTTTGCTATTCCATTCGGTATTATACTCAGTTGATTAAAATTTTGACTTCTATACTCCATGAAATTAGTGGAATATCCTTGATATTTGTGCTTCATCCAGTATTTTTCATGGAAATATTCTTCTGAGGAATCTTAAATTTTACTCTACAAAGCAGTATCATGTTGACAATGAGGACGTTATTAGTTCTTGGATAAATTAATTCTTGAACTTGTTTAATTGAATTCTTATATCATTGTCATCATCCTCATGTTTATGTTATGTTGAAAGTCATCTGTGGCCTGTAGTGCATAGATGGACTTGGTATGATTATGACCAGGGATTATTCGGTATAATCATGACCGCAATGTTACAAATAATGTGAAAATTAAAAGTCCTCATTGGCCCGTAGTGCATTGATGGACAATTTTTGGTATGATTATAGCTATGGATTCTCTTCGGCCAAGGGAGCAAAGATGAATTATTTTATGGCATGATCAGGATCGTTGATGAAAACACGATTATCTTTGGCCCGTAGTGCATGGATAATTCGTGGTCGTGATACTAAAGAATATCCTTGGCCTGTAGTGCATGGATGATTTAATGATGTGGATTATTTATTGAACTGAGTCTCAACGATAAAAGTGATGAAAAACTTTTTAAATCATAAAAAATAGTAGATTCTATTCTCTACTTGACTCTTTTAATGGATTGCTTGTTCCACTGCAGTTAAACTTGATGTCTATTATATTTTATCAGTTTAACATTGTTGAAGGCTAATGATAATTTATTTTGAATTATCTTAGTCATAATATTTCTTACTGGGCTAGTTGAGCTCACCCTTTCTTCACTGTTCTGTACAGGAAATGAGAATATAGTTGGGACAAGTCGGGGAACGGAGTGATGGTCCAGAGGATAGCATTAGTAGTCCTCACTATTCTGTGAAATAGTGTGATAATAATTGTAATGAGGACTCCTTTTGAGTTTGTATAATCTCTAGTAGATAATATTTGTATTCAAACTCACAGTTTATGTTTTGTCGTATTGTACACGACAGTGGTATTAGTAAGTTGTATTTGAATTCTGTACCATGTATCTGGCGACCCAAGATGGGTGATGTATACCTAATTTTGGGGGTGTCACAAAAGGGCTATTTATTATGAATTATTGAAGTTCCAAAATTCCTGAATAATTGATTTTTGGAGTTTAAAATATTTTTAATAAGCAAAACATTTTTTTTCTTTAGGTGAGGTGTGTGTGGCTGATGTTGGACCAGATTTGTGTGCGTAAGAAATTTTGATATATATATTAATATTATATTAAATTTTATGCTTTGGTGTTTTAAGCATTTTCCTATAAATAGGATGCTTAGGTTAGAATTGAAAATCACACCAGAAATTAAAGATTTCTCTCTCTTTCTCTCTCTCTATAATATCGAGCGTATTTTTGTGAGTATTTTAGTACTTTGAGTATTGCTATACGGTGGAGGTTCTTTCAGCACTATATCCAGTATTCCAGTCAGAAGTACTATCCTTTTGAGGTAAGGGATGTTATTTTCTTCGTAAATGATATTATTTCTACAATATCATTATGCCAAAATTTTTGTAAGAATTTTTATCAAATTTGGAACTTTTCATATCGGGGTTACTATTTATGAGTTACTATTCACGAGTTATTATTCATGAGTTACTATTCACGAGTATTATTCACGAAGCATGATAATTTTTTTTTGTGAAATTTCTATCTTTTAGTGCCAGAGTTACTATTCACGTATACGACACTATTCATGTATACAACACTATTCACGAATACGACACTATTCACAAAAAATAAATTTTTGTTTTTCGTCCAAAATATCTATTATGGATACTAGCTTTGATTGTATCCATATTTTGATCATTCTTGAATTTTACTCCACTCTGGTTATTTATGAAGTATTTTTGAACTTGGATTGTTTAAAGTACGAATCCTTAATATTTATTCTTTTGTTTCACTGGATTCGTTTTCTTTAAAATATTTTTCATCATCCTCAGTCCTAAATGATGATATTACTGAATATCTTTGGCATGTAGTGCAAAGATGAATGATTTTTTGATGAATATCTTTGGCCCGTAGTGCCAAGATGAACAGGTGTTTAGATGAACATGACCAACTGATGAATATCTTTGGCCTGTAGTGCAAAGATAAATATTTAATTCCAGATATATATTGATTGATGTTACAGGGATAAAATATTGATGATGAACTTTTAAATTCATATATAGAAGATAGTAGTTTGCATTCTCTACTTAACTTTTCTAATGAATTATTATTTTCGCTGCGAAGATTGATTTAAAACTGGTTGTCTATTGTATTCTATTGAATTTTTCCCTGTTGAAGACTAACGATAATTTATTCTATGTTATCTTAGTCATAATATTCTTTACTGGGCTAGTTGAGCTCACCATTTTCCTTTTGTTCCATTTTTCTTCTCAGGAGGCGAGAATGTAGTGAGTACTAGTCGGGGTTTGGAATGAAGGTTCTAGAAAATCGTTTTAGTAGTCCTCCCCATTTTTGTAAAATAATGTATCAATAATTGTAATGAGGACTTATTTGAGTGTGGATATTGTCTAGATGACAATATTTGTATTTAAACTCACAGTTTTTATGTTGTATTAATAAAGTTGTAGTTATATCTGTACCATATATTTTGACGACTCAGAATGGGTGTTGTATACCTATTTTGGGGGCGTCACAGCATATAGCTTGTTTTGACGCAGCCTTTGGAGTACCAGCTTCAAATGGTGCTCATGATCTTCACGGCTTTTGGAATATATGAGGATGTCATCAATAAAGACAACAACAAACTGATCCAAATAATCCTGGAATACTCGGTTCATCATATCCATGAAAGCCGCAGGAGCATTAGTCAATCCAAAAGACATGACTAGGAATTTATAATGTCCGTACCGAGTTCTGAAGGCAGTCTTTGGAATATCCTCAGTTTTAACCTTTAGCTGATGATATCCAGAACGAAGATCGATCTTCGAAAAGAATTGTGCTCCTTGCAACTGGTCAAACAGGTCATCAATACGAGGTAGTGGATACCTATTCTTGATAGTGACATGGTTTAATTCTCGGTAATCGATACAAAGTTGCATACTCCCGTCTTTCTTCTTTAGAAATAAAACAGGAGCTCCCCAAGGAGATGTACTAGTACGAATAAAACCGATGTCCAATAACTCTTGTAGTTGGACCTTTAACTCCTGAAGTTCAATAGGAGCCATTCGATATGGAATTTTAGAAATGGGCTTTGTACCAGGTTCAAGATTAATAAAGAATTCAACTTCACGTTCTGGGGGTAGACCGGGAAGTTCTTCAGGAAATACGTCCGAAAAGTCAATAACAACAGGAATATTATTCAAATATGACGTGTCTTAATTCAAATCCATAACATGGGCTAAGAAAGCTTGACATCTATTTTTTTAATAAACGAATGGCTTTATGGCTTTATATAACAGTGATTGATTTTAATGGCTTAGTTTCTTGAATTCGCACAACAGGTTGGTTAGGAATATGAAAACTAACAACCTTAAGAAAATAATCAATTTTGGCATGATGAGTAGTTAACCAATCAATCCCTAAAATCACATCAAAAGCAAGTATCTTTAAAGAGATAAGGTTAACAGGTAATGTGATGGTGCCAACTTGGATCAAACAAGATTTATAAACAGTGGATGTGATGAAATTTTCTCCTAACGGAGTCTCCACAGATAAATCAAAGTCTAATTTTCTCCGGAGTCAAGTCTAAACGTTGAGCACAGCAGGAGAAATAAATGAATGGGTAGCACCGGTATCTAGTAAGGTATAAATTTCGGATGAATTTATGATTAGCTTACCCGTGATCACCTCGTTTGGGTTCCTCGTATGTTGACCAGTCATGACAAACGCTCTTCCAAGAACCGTTGACTTTGACTTTTCTGGGACAACCTTTTGAGTCACCAACCCCATTGGACTTGGTTTTGCTACAGTACAATCTCGAGCGATATGTCATTCTTTTCCACAATTATAGCATACTTTGAACTGTTGTGGACAGTTTGGGCTGATATGTCCCTCTTTTCCACATTTATAGCATACGACCGGTGGTCGTTCTCCTCCCTTAAAACCAGTTGCTGCTGGTGCTGACGTCTTCACAGTGTCATTGTTGAATCTCCGCTTTTTAAAATCTCCCCCAACTCGCTTCTTCTATTTTAATGGCCACGATTACCACCAGAGTGGTTGCCGATCTTGTCCGTATTTTTCTTCCTCCGTTGGTTATCGTTGTTCTGATGACTGCTATCACCGTACTCGTTATCTTGCTCGAATAATTGAGCCCTGTTGCCAACATCTGAATAAAGAGAAAATTTATGAGAAATGAGATATTGACGTATGCCGGGTTTCAAACCTCTCAGAAATATCCGCATCATACGTTCCTCATTATCCACCAAATGAGGTGCAAACCTAGACAACTTTACAAACTTCGCCTCATACTGGGACACCGTCATGTTATTCTGCTCCAGTCTAATAAACTCTACCTCCTTCATATGATGAATACTTTCAGGAAAGTACTTGTTATTGAACAGTTTCTGAAATATCTCCCAAGACATGCTGAGTGCGGCTGGATGGGTACGCTTCACAAATTCCCACCAGTAGTCTGCCTCGCCACAAAACATAAAGGTGGCGAATGGAACCTTCTGTTCCTCCGTGCATCCCAAGACATCGAATATCTTGATAATTTGTTTAACCCGCGTCTCTGCCTTGATCGGATCCGGCTTTCCAATAAATTCTGGTGGTCCCAACTCTTTGAACTGTTTGGCTGTGACAAACCGTGAATTGCTATCATTTCCTCCAGTATTTTGAACACGAGTCTCCCTCGTCTGATTTTGCATAAACTGCAAAAAGGTTCTAAACATCCCATCGTTCATCATCTGTTCAGTGGTGTTGTTCACAGGAGGAACATCGCCAGCCTGTTGTACGTTCTCCTTGTTGGTGAGCACAGGTGTCTCCACGGTCTCATTTACTCTACTATTAGCATTCTCAGTCGACATTCTCAAATACTGTCATAAAACAAGGGTTAATTTAACAAATTAACATATCACATAATATCCCTATATTATGACCGACCAACAAATAAGCTTAGGTATGACACACTAGCAAATGATTTACTCGTCTCTCCCCTCCTAGTTCTATTCCCCGATCTCCGCCAGAGATCATATCCCTAAGCTCTGATACCAATTGTGACGCCCCGAAAATAGGTATACAACACCCATTCTGAGTCGTTAAAATACATGGTACAGATACAACTACAACTTTATTAATACAATATAAAAACTGTGAGTTTAAATACAAATATTGTCATCTAGACAATATCCACACTCAAATAAGTCCTTATTACAATTATTGATACATTATTTTACAAAAATGGTGAGGACTACTAAAACAAATTTCTAGAACCTTCATTCCTTACCCTGACTAGTACTCGCTACATTCTCGCCTCTTGAGAAGAAAAATGGAACAAAAGAAAAATGGTGAGCTCAACTAGCCCAGTAAAGAATATTATGACTAATATAACATAGAACAAATTATCGTTAGTCTTCAATAGGGAAAAATTCAATAGAATACAATAGACAACCAGTTTTAAATCAATCTTCACAGCGAAAATAATAATTCATTAGAAAAGTTAAGTAGAGAATACAAACTACTATCTTCTATATATGAATTTAAAAGTTCATAGTCGATATTTTATCCCTATAACATCAATCAATAAATACCTGGAATTAAATATTTATCTTTGCACTACAGGCCAAAGATAGTCATCAGTTGGTCATGTTCATCTAAACACCTGTTCATCTTTGCACTACGGGCCAAAGATATTCATCAAAAAATCATTCATCTTTGCACTACATGCCAAAGATATTCAGTAATATCTTCATTTAGGACTGGGGATGATGAAAAATATTTTAAAGAAAACGAATCCAGTGAAACAAAAGAATAAATATTAAGGATTCGTACTTTAAACAATCCAAGTTCAAAAATACTTCATAAATAACCAGAGTGGAGTAAAATTTAAGAATGATCAAAACATGGATACAATCAAAGCTAGTATCCATAATAGATATTTTGGACAAAATGAAGAAAATTTCATTTTTTTGGTGAATAGTGTCGTATTCATGAATATTGCCGTGTACGTGAATAGTAACCCCAACACAAAATTTTTTAAATTTGATAAAAAGTTCAAACCAATATTTTGGCATAATGATATTAAAGAAAATAATATCATTTAAGAAGAAAATAACATCTCTTACCTCGTAAAGGCAGTACTTCTAGTTGAAACATCGGATATAGGCTATGACTTGAACTTACACCGTATAGCAACACTCAAAGTATTAAAATACTCACATGAATACGCTCAATATATCAAGAGAGAAAGAGAGAAAAAACTTTAGTTTCTGGTGTGATTTTCAGTTCTAACCTTAGCACCCTATTTATAGGAAAATGCTTAGAACACCAAAGCAGAAAAGTGAATATAATATAAATATTATATACAAATTTCTTACGTACACCTTTGGCAACTGAATTCAGCCCCTAACACATGTTAATGATGCTCTCAAAATGTAAAAAATGTTTTTATTAATAAAAATAAATAAAACTTCCAAAAATCAACTATTTCGGAACTTCAGAACTTTAATAATTCATAATAAATAGCCATTTTGTAAGAACAATTCGAACCACATGTCTTTTCCATAGAAAATTTCATTATCTACAACTTTACAGAAGAAATTTTTTCTAAATTCCAAACAGAAATTTATCGAAATCCACAAACGGACGATTTTACTGGCTATAATTAAATTTCAGTCAAGAAATGGGCCCACAGACATGTTTAACATGTTTTAAACAACTTTTGTAATAAAAATACTCTTTCTCCTCATATACTCATATATCCCACATTCATTATAAAAAAATATCATCATTATTATATTATAATAATATAATAAAATATTATTTTATCAGAAAAAATAAAATATCGATTTTCAACAATTATCACTTTAAAAATTTTCTCCATCTATATCCACATAAAATGAATAATTTTCTCTTCATATAAATCAATAATTAATTGTTCACAAATAATATTACAGAATCACAAGACTGACAACCAGGCAGTTCCCAGGAAAGATGGGGCTTTCTATTAAGAATTTCTCCTTACCGGTGCGCAATTAGGTGACCAAACCTCTCCTTAGACAGAACTTTCTAGACATTGCCAATAATGTTATCTAATAATATTATTCAGATAATATAAATTATTGCTTCGATAAAGGAAAATACTGTGTAGTGACAATTATTGAACAACAATAATATAAATTATCAACGTAGCAATTATTGAATCAATAAAATAAAATACTGAACAGTAATTATTGTAACAATTATTGAGTAGTGTCTTCTTACGTAAGAATCAATAATTGGTGCAATACCGTGTGCTACTGTGCAACAACGCGTATTACTGTGTTTTAACCCCCGGGTATTCTAACAGTATTAACGGTAACAACTGCGCCGTTATTTATAAACAACTTATACTTGTCGTTTTCTTCATCCAATGTGTACTCGTAGTATTCACAAACATAATAATTCATAAACTAGTTTAATAATATAATTCATAAACTAGTTTAATAATTTCAAATTAACAATATATAAGTGCATAATCTATATGACAAAGTCTATGAAAATCTAATTAAAAATATTAATTAATTTATTTTTTATTTTTTAGGTTTCTAATTCAGTTAATCGGTTAACCAAATAATCTAATTTCCATACCTAAAATTGTAACCGAATACCGAACTGTAAAACGGTTATAAACGAATATACCTTAAATAATTCTGTTAAAAAAATGCGATTCATTTATTTGATTTTCACCCATTTTACCCAGTCCTATGATATTAGGATTTGGCTCCCCTCAATAATCCAAAATTTTAAATTTTAATTTCAAATATTTATTGAATTATATAAATATTTTAATTGATGAGTTTATTATAGAATAAATATTTGTTTAATTTGATTTGATTATTTATTTATTAAATAAGTAATAAATGAGTTAAGGAAATTAATTATTCCGAGATAATATTCTAATTTAATTTAATAATTTAATTAGAGAGTTGATAGGGATTAAATGAATTATTATAATATTTTTAATTTAATTTGGTAATAAAAGTGTGACAATAAACTATACTATAAATGAGTTATTAAATAAATTAAAGGAGTTAATTTAGTTTTGTCAAACAAGGTTTAAAGATATTAAGTCTTTAATTTTAAAAGTGTTTGCCAAACATAGCCTTATGGCTTTTAAATTTTGAATTTGAATTATAATAAATAAAATAAATCAAAATAATATGTATAATATTTTATAACTGATATGTTATTATTATAATAATAATTATACGACAGTTACATACGTTTTAGGAGCGTCTGTTTTATTTACGTGAAAAGCTTTTGGCTTATGCAGAAAAGAGAAGAAAGAATACAGAGAAAAGAAAATAGAGAGAGTTTGCAGAGAGAAGTTTGTGAGAATTTGAGAGAGAGTCCTGTGATTCTAAAACAATTCTTTGTGGTTAGCAATGATTATCCAAGCAATTGAAGGTATATTTTCAAAGCCTTAATATTATATATATGAATATTTAATATTCACGAGTCTTATGTTTTCTGTGAATTCATGTTAGGTGAATTGTTGTTATAAAATGAATTTTTGTATTTATATGTATTTGTCATGTTAGAACTAGCATCTAGATAAGGATTTAGTGTACCAATTACTTTTTTTACGTTCAAAAATATGAAAAACTAATTACAATGCATGTGTGTATGAATATGGTTTGTTGGAGTTCAAAATTGATACTTGGTTTGTAAATTAATCTGTAAATTGAGTTTTGAATATGTTAATTTGGTAATAAACGAAGAGAACGTAGTTTGAATGAGTTAAATTGGTGTAGAATTATGATCACAATGTTAATTTGGTCAAGGATGTCAAAAATGGAGTTTTGGCAAAAATATGGAAATTAAAATACTTAATTTGATTGTAGTTGTTGTTAATTGTTCTAAATCAATATATATATATATATATATATATATATATATATGATGACTAATGATTATGTGAAATTTATGTGAATTAGACGTGTTAAATTTGTTGCTAGAAATTTAGCTGTAGGCCAAATTGGTTTTGCCTGCGTTCGTCGCCTAGAACTGTAATTCGGCGCCGCAACGCCAACTTTCGCGCCACTGCGCCAAGTCCCGCGCCGCATCGCCAACACCGCGCCGCAGCGCCGTTCTCAGTATAAACTGTGGCGCCGCAGCGCCGGTTGGTAGAATGGCCAGAAAGTTTGTTTTTATTACACGAAGTCTGTAATTGTTGATAAGGTACAATGATGAGACTGTTAAAATGTGATTTATATATTATGGTGTTATATGACCAAGAGTAAGAATATTATTAAGAATTAATGAGTTGTATTATTGCATTACTAGTGTGACTTGACTATGCGATTAAAAACAAAGCCATACATGAAATAGATACTTAATTATATACAGAGTATATGTAATAACTAATTATGTCATAATGACATGTGTATAAAATATTGTGAATCGAGTTATTATGGTTTAGTCTATACGCAAGGCAAGTTTCTAAACCTTACGTCTTGATATTGAGAAAGTTTCTTAACTCTACTTTTATATCTATTCTAACTTGATTATGTTCATGCAAACTCTTCAACCTAAGTCTTACTTTGAGAAGGGTTCTTATCTTTAATGTTGTTCCTTATTACGCAAGTTCCTAAATTATGTTATTCTTATGTTAAGCAAATTTAATTCCTCAACTTGTTATTAGTCATGCACGTTTACTAACTCACTTCTTTTATTGGGTAAGATTAATAGCCTTAGTTTATTATTGTTCAAACAAGGTTTGTTTTAATATTCAATGCCTAGTTCCTAGTCCATTTCTAAATCATGATTTCAATGTATAATGCTGATTCACTTATAATTCATGACTATTTTATATCATATTGTTATTGAGCACTTGAAGTGTTATCAAACTATATTGAATCAACTAATCCTTAGTTGATGTTCGTTAAACTCTAAATTACCTTGAAACTTATCCAAATTAAACTTACTTTGGTGCGGACTTGTATTCTAAAATACTGAGATGAACAATCCTATTACAGGGGATAATTTACGCATAACGTTTAGATGTTTGTGCACAATACATTGTACGAATGGCTGATCCCCCTAAGTACGAGAAGTCCCTACAGACTTATGACTGTTTAGGTTTAAGTTGAAAGAATACTTATAACTTTGGACATAGTGCATAGTCTTATGACCCTCAGATATATTTCATATTTTGATTCCAGTTTTGGTTTTCATTGACAGAGTATTATTCAGTTCTAATGAGCTTTTTTATTGACGGTTATTATTCTATCATTGTTCATTGCTATATCTAGTCAGCATTTGTTTTGCTCACTCTTTCATAAATATAATTATTGTAGCTAAGGTTGAGAAGGTTGATGAACTTACCACAAATAAAGGAAATGAAAAAATGTACAAGTGATGGAGACTTGTAATTTATTGGATTTTATGTTGATAGACTTTATTTAAATGATGTGATGTAGTTATTTTGTTTTCGTACTTGATTTATGTTAAAGGTTAGATAACCTGAGAGATTTATTTTTATTTAATGATGTAACCCTTTTTAATGGGAGGATTTATGGTTTAAATTATATTATATTTGGGTAGTTAGTATAAATGTATGGAAAGTGAACACCAAGTCTTGTGGGAATGAAGTACCCAGATTTGGGGGTGTCACAAGTAGGTATCATAGCCTTAGGTTATGAACCTTAGGTGGGGAAAAGCCTTAGGAAGTAACCTTTGAAAAGATAGTGGTGATAAACTCTTATCAAGTTTTAAGGAAAAAATAATAAAACACGTATGTGCTTATGTGATTGCAACCTATGTGCTCGTGAGTGTCGAGAACTAATGAGTAATAATTAATACTTACTTTTGTTGTCAGAATGGCTAATGTAGGAGAATCTAATCAGGCTAGGGAGGAAGGACCCCAGATACCTAGAGAGGAAGAGTCTCGTGACATTCAGGTGGTTTGGGAACAACTACTGCCACGGGAGTCATCTCCGTTGGTTACAGTGGTTGAGTAGGAAGGCTTACCTGATGAGGATGATGATGTAGAGACGGATGAGGAGGACCCCGTTGAACTACCATAGTCGGATGGGGATGAAGATGATGAGGAAGAAGAGTTTCCACCAAACTCGATTGTAGCCCGTATGTACGACGAGGTATACGACCGCAATGTGGAATTTTTCGGATAGAGTCGAGAAATTGGAAGAGATAGTAGCTAAACAGCAGACCTCGATGGCACAGAAGGACGATGAGATCCAAGACCTAGATGGAAATCTGAGTAATGTCGAATGGAAGCTGATTCACACTGAAGGAGAGAATGAACAAATGACAGAGGAGATCGTGGAACTGAAGAATAAGCTGAAAGAAGAGTCTACTAAGAGGGCAAGAGCCGAAGACGCGTACGAATAAGCTTCTAAACGATCTGGGGTAGTAGATAGAGATGTACAAGTAAAGAAGATCAAGATGGAGGAGATAAATAACGTATTCAACACCGTGATTAATCGAGCTCTAGATCGAGTTATGTATTATTTGATTCAGTTCGAAATGCTGCCACCGTACATTTTAGATCACAGAACAGTGTTCCGTATTATAGAAGAAGAGCATCATAAGGTTACGCAACATCTTAGTATGACATCGTAGGGAATGTACCTGATATGCGATAAATAATATGATAAATAAGATGTAAATTCCAAGTGTTATATAACCAATGGGATATGATGATGATGTTATCATGAAACTTTAGTAGTTCAGGAAAGTAATGTAAATGCCAGTGATGCTATTGTTCTTATGTTTTCTAAAAGATTATGAATGACTAAAAGTTATTATCTCATTATAAAAGTTATTATCTTATTCAAGGTGTTATGTGTTATGTGATAATCTTTTATGGTGTGCAAGTTAAGTAGAAAATACTTAAAAGAAATTAACTAATAATCTACTAAGTGTATTTTAATCAGAAAAAGCCTCTAAGAAGACGACAACCACGACAACAAACCCCTGAGGGTTCTAACAATAACAACAACGTTGAAGCTAACTTAGTTCAGTAGTTGGTGACACTTCTGATAGGAGAAATGCAGAATCAACCGCAGAATCAAGCTGTAACTTTTAAGGATTTCAAGGTGGTTGGACCACCAGAATTCTGTGGAACCATGAATTCGGTTGACGCACAGACCTGGATCATGGAAATAAAGAAGGTATTTGATGTTTCTCGGGTTAGTGAGAACTAGTAGACTGCTTTTGAAACATTCATGTTGAAGGCAGAGGCCAGTTATTGGTGGCAAAACAATAAAACTCGAGGAGGACAATGGGTGATGACTTTGGATAGGTTTAAGGAGATATTTTTCGAGACTTATTTCCCCGAGAGTTCGAAGAATTAGATGGAAGTACATTTTCTAGAACTGAAGCATGGATCAATGACGGTATCGGAGTATGCCGCAAAATTTAACGAGTTGGCGAGGTTTGCACCATATCAAGTCAACACGGATGAGCGCAAGGCAAAGAGGTTTGAACATGGACTGAATCCCTTGTTGTATAGCAGAGTCTCCCTATTCCAGTTGAAGACATTTGCAGTTGTGTTTGAGAAGGAAATTCTCGCTGAGGGTGGAGGCGAGATAGTAACAAAATACAATCAAAAACAAAGAAAGAAGCAGAATGAGGGTGAAGGTAAGAATGGTGGTAGTGGTGGTGGAAATGGTAATAATAACTTGAAGAGGAAGTGGAATGCGAGTGTTGGTGCTGGAAGCCAACAAGGTAGCCAGCAGCAAAAGAAGTTTGAAGCATGTGCTACATGCGGAAAGAATCACACTGGCATGCACTTAAGGGTTAAGCAAGTATGCTTCAACTGTGGCCAGGAGGGTCACATTGCCCCAAATTTCCATCAACTAAAGAAGAATGTTTGCTACACATGTGGGTTAAAGGATCATTTTGCTCGTGAGTGCCCTAAGAGAAAAGCTGGAGATACAACGGGAAGCAAGGGAGGTAGCAATGGAGGTACATTTACCATTGTCGTACCAACATCATCAAATAGACCCACAACCAAAACCTTCAACACGACTGTGCAGGATGTTGTACAATTAAAAGATGTTGTGTAAGGTATTATCCCAATCAATGATATAGATGTTTATGTATTATTTGATTCGGGTGCTACTTGCTCATTTATATCTGGAGATACAGTTGATGTTTATGTTGACGTCTTCATGTTATCATTGTTGTATCTTCTCTTCTTGAAATCTCCTCCCGACTCGCTCCTTCTATTATCACGGCCACGATTACCACCAGAGTGGTTACCGCTTTTGTCCAAATGTTTTCCTCCCTACTAGTTTTCATTGCTTCGATGACTGCCGGCACCGGTATGACCCTGGTTGTGGTCCCTTGGTTGAACATACTCATTATCTAGCTCTAATAATTGAGTCTTGTTTACAATATCTGAATATAAAGAAAATTTATGAGAGATAAGATATTATCGAATCTCGGGCTTTAGACCTCGCAGAAACATCCTCGTCATTCGTTCCTCATTTTTTACCAAATGAGGTGCAAACATGGATAACTCTGCAAACTTTGCCTTGTACTGGGACACCGTCATGTTGTTTTGTTCCAGTCTAATAAACTCCACATCCTTCATATGACGAATACTTTCAGGAAGTACTTGTCATTGAATAGTTTTTGAAACGTTTCCCAAGACATGCTGAGTGCAGTTGACTGGGTACGCTTCACAGACACCAACTAGTAGTCTACCTCACCGCGAAACATAAAGGTGGCGAATGGAACCTTCTGTTCCTCCGTGCATCCCAAGACATCGAATATCTTGGTAATTTTCTTGACCCACATTTCCGCCATGATCGAATACGGCTTTCCCTTAAATTCTGGTGGTCACTGTATGAACTACTTGGCTATGACAAGCCGCGCATTGCTAGCATTTCCACCCGTATTTTGTGCACGAGTCTCCCTCGTCTGGTTTTGTATGAACTGCAAAAAACTTCTAAGCATCCCATCATTCATCATTTGTTCGGTTGTGTTGTTTACAGGAGGAATATTTCCTTCCTGTTGCACGTTCCTTGGGCGGTGATCAAAGGTGTCTCCACGGTCTGATTTACTCCATTATTAACGTTCTCAGCTGCCATTCTTAAATACTGCCATAAAATAAGGGTTAATAGTCATATATTATCCCTATACTCTCACTGACCAAATAAACACCAAATAAACTTAGTCAGGTCATACTAGCGAAGGAATTGCCCATCTCTCGCCTCCTAGTTCTTGTCTCACATCTCAGCCAGGGATCATATCCCAAAGCTTTGATACCAACTGTGACGCCCCCAAAATATTTATACATCACTCATTCTGAGTCACCAAATACATGGTACAAAAACAAATACAACTTCAGTAATATAATTGTCGTGCAGAATACGACAACGTCTATATTGTAAGTTTGAATACAAATATTGTATACTAGAGAGTATACAAACTCAAATTGAGTCCTCATTATAATTATTCAAACACTATTTTACAGAAATAGTGAGGATTTCTAAAACATCTTTCTAGAACCATCACTCCGTACCCCGACTAGTTCCTGCTATGTTCTCACTTTCTAAGAAAAATGGAACATACAGGAAAAGGGTGAGCTCAATAAGCCCAGTAAAGAATATTATGACTAAGATAATATACAAAAAATTATCGTTAGTCTTCAACAGAGAAAAATCTGAGAAAATATTATAGACAACAAGTTTTAGATCAACAACTGCAGCGGAACAACAATCCATTAGAAGAGTCAAGTAGAGTATCTTCTAAGATTTAAAAGTCCATCATCAATATTTTATCCCTGTAACATCAATCAATATACATCTTGAATCAAATATTCATCTTTGCACTACAGGCCAAATATATTTATTTGTATCACCAGTTGGTCATGTCTATCTCAACACCTGTTCATCTTTGCACTACGGGCCAAAGATATTCATTAGGTAGTCATTCATCTTTGCACTACAGGCCAAAGATATTCATTTGTATCATCATTTAGGACTGGAGATGATGAAAAATATTTTAAAGAAAATGAATCCAGCGAGATAAAAGATGAAATACTAAGGATTCGTATTACAGTTTATCCAAGTTCAATAATATTCTATAATAATCAATTTTGAAGCAGAATTCAAAAATAATGATCAAAACATGGTTACAATCAAAGATAGTAACCATAATAGACAACTTGGACAAAAAGAAGAAAATCTTATTTTTCGGTGAATAGTGCCGTATACGTAAATAGTAACCCCGACACAAAAAGTTCCAAATTTGATATAATGTTCATACCAAAATTTCGGTATAGTGATATTGAAAAAAATATCATTTTAAGAAGAATATAACACCCCTTACCTCAAAATATCAGTACTTCTGATTGGAATATTAGTATAAGGCTGAAGGAAACTTGCACTGATAAATAGAAACTCACAAAGTATCTAAATACTCACAAAATACACTCAATAATCTAGAGAGAGAAAGAGCGAAAACATGTTTCTGGTGTGATTTTCAATTCTAACTTAGCCCTCTATTTATAGAAAAATGTTAGCACGCCGAAGCTGACTTAACCTGCAACCTGATGGCTTTCCTTGCTACTATTCCCACCCACCACATTTGAATAAAAATCTCAGCACATTTTCACCAACCAAAAGTGGGGCCCACCAATTCTAGAATTTTTCACCAAAATCATTTATAACCTAATTTCCGAATCAGTCACCTCTTAAAATTCATAACAAATCATACATTCATTTTTAGCGGTTCAAATTTGTGGACATATACTCAACTTATATATGTATAACATATCCAAAAATTACAACGATCCAACGGTTGGATTAAAAATTATAACTCACGCGATATATCTCAAAAATACTGGTTTAATTTTTAATACCTCCATTCCGACAAAAATACTGATAAAACACCTCAACATTAACTCCTTCATTTTTAACCACAATAAATATATCCAACATTTATATCCACATAAAATAAATATTTCCTTATCATATGAATCAATAATTAATTATTCATAAATAATATTACAGAATTATATTTATGACAACCAGGCCGTTCCCAGGAAAGAGGGGGCTTTCCAATAAGAATTTCTCCTTACTGGCGCGCAATTAGGTGACCAAACCTCTCCTTGATAGAACTTTCTAGACATGCCAATAATGCTATCTAATAATATTATTCAAATAATATGAATTATTGATCTGATAATGGGAAATACTGTACAGTTATAATTATTGAAACAACAATAATATAAAATATCAACGCAACAATTATTGAATCAATAAAATAAAATATTGAACAGTAACTACTGTAATAATTATAGAGTAGTGCCTTCTTACGTAAGGATCAATAATTCAACAATACTGTGCAATACCGTGTGCTACTGTGCAACAACGCGTATTACTGTATTTAAACCACCGGGTATTCCAAAAGTGTTAACGGTAACAACTACGCCGTTATTCAATTTTGTCGTTTTCTTCATCCGACAGTTATTCGTTATGGGGCCCACAAATAGATGCGCTGTCGTATGAATATTCCCCGACAGAAAGAATATTCCACGACCAAACGAATATTCCCCGACAACAATGAATATTATGTAACCACTTGCTTATTTTGAAAATTTTGCACATTTCACCCATAACCAAAGTATTATATCAAATTAATACCTTATTATTCACAATAATAATTAGAGGAAATTTGATTTTATTCATTAATAAGTTTGGGTCTTACAACCTCCCCTCGTTATAAAATTTCGTCCTCAAAATTAACGTACGTACCTGGTGTTTCGAAAAGATGAGGATACCTCTCTTTCATTTCTGATTCTAACTCCCAGGTCATTTCTTAAATAGCATGGTTTCTTCATAAAAACTTAACTTGTGGTATAACCTTCGTGCGTAGGACATGCTCTTTCCTATCCTAGATCTTAACATGTACCTCCTCGTACATTAAATCTTCGGCTATCTCATTTGGTTCTAACTCAATAATGTGGTTCGGGTCTTTAACATATTTACGAAGCATGGATATATGAAAAATATTATGAACACGCGACATACTTGGAGGTAATGCGAGTCTATAGGCCACATTTCCTATTCGGTCAAGAATCTCAAATGGACCAACAAATCGTGGATTGAGCTTTCCTCTCTTTCCAAATCTTGTAACTCCATTCCATGGAGCAACATATAACAATACATGATCCCCAATATTAAATTCAACGTCCTTTCGATGAAGATCAGCATAACTCTTTTGTCGATCTTGTGAGGTTTGAATATGTTGTCGAATCATTTGGATCTTTTATGTAGTCATTCGTACCAACTCTGGTCCCAACAATGTTGCTTCACCCACCTCATCCCAGCATACTGGAGAACGACATTTTCTTCCATACAACGCCTCGAATGGAGCCACACCTATACTTGCCTGATAACTGTTGTTGTAGGAGAATTTCACCAATGGTAGGTACTTATCCCAAATCCCTTTGAAATCTAGGACACAGAGTCTTAATAGATCTTCAATAGTTTGAATAGTCCTCTCTGATTGTCCGTCCGTTTGAGGATGGTATTGCGAACTGAATCGTAAATTCGTGCCCATAGCTTTCTACAAGCTAACCCAAAATTGTGAAGTGAATCTTGGGCCACGATCCGAAACTATGGATACTGGCATGCCATGCAATCTCACAATCTCATTCACGTACATACTAGCAAGATGTTCAAGGGAATAAGTCTCTCGTATAGGCAAGAAATGGGCAGACTTGGTTAATCTATCAACAATAATCCAAATCGCATCTAAGCCTTGAGAAACCTTGGGAAGATCCGTAACGAAATCCATAGTAATGTGTTCCCACTTCTATTCTAGAATCTCAAGTTATTGTAATGGACCCTTTGGCATTTGATGCTCCGCCTTTACACGTTGACAAGTTAAACACCTCGAGATAAACTCCGCGATCTCTCTTTTCATATTGCTCCACCAAAATGTATGTCGAAGATCATAATACATTTTGGTACTCCCAGGATGGATTACAAACGGTGTGTTGTGTGCCTCCATCATGATTATATTCTTCAAGTCAGAATCGTTAGGAACATAAAGTCTGGAGTTGACTCAAAGTATTCCTTCTTTATCGATTCTTGCTTCTGGAATAGCACCTTCTTGCACTTTCTTCTTCATAAGCATCAGCTCTATGTCCGTAGCTTGAGAAGCTTTAACTTTATCGATTAAAGTCGGTTCTACTCGTATGTTTAATATCATCACGTGGGTACTTGGAGCCTTCATCTCTATTTCCATCCTTTGCAAGTCATACAAAATGGGCCTTTGTGTTAACAACATTGCACTCGTACCCGCATAAGATCTTCTACTCAATGCGTTAGCTACTACGTTCGCTTTTCCAGGATGATATTGGATGGTATGATCGTAATCTTTCAGCAGCTCGAGCCAACGTCGTTGCCGCATGTTGAGTTCCTTTTGGGTGAAGAAATATTCGAGGCTTTTATGATCTATATAGATTTTCACTTTCTCCCCATACAGGTAGTGTCTCCATATCTTCAACGCAAAAACGACTGCTGCCAACTCCAAATCATGAGTAGGATAATTCCTCTCATATTCTTTAAGTTATCGTGAGGCATAGGCTATGACTTTCCCATGTTGCATGAGAACACATCCTAACCCTTTGCCTGAAGCATCGCTGTAGATAAAAAATCCATCCGAACCAGATGGTATTGTCAAAGCAGGTGCCGAAATGAGTCTCATCTTGAGTTCTTGAAAACTCTTCTCACAATCCTCGCTCCAACCAAATTTTATATCTTTACGAGTCAACTTAGTTAACGGAGTAGCAATTCGAGAAAATCCTTCCACGAATCTCCGATAGTAACCAGCTAAGCCCAGAAAGCTACGTACTTCGGTCACCGACTTTGGTTGCTCCCAACTTTGTATGGCTTCAATCTTCGCCGGGTCGACAGATACTCCATGTTTTGACACCACATGCCCAAGGAATGCTACTTCCTCAAGCCAGAACTCGCATTTCTTCAGCTCGGCATATAGCATGTTATCGCGAAGCCTTTGTAGTACCAGCTTTAAATGACACTCATGATCTTCACGGCTTTTGGAATAGATGAGGATGTCATTAATAAAGACAACAACGAACTGATCCAAATTTTTCTTGAATACACGGTTCATCATATCCATAAAAGTAGCAGGAGCATTAGTCAATCCAAAAGACATGACTAAGAATTCGTAATGCCCGTACCGAGTTCTGAAGGCAGTCTTTGGAATATCCTCAATTTTAATCTTCAACTGATGATATCCTAGAACGAAGATCGATCTTTGAAAAGAATTGTGCTCCTTGCAACTGGTCAAACAAGTCATCAATACGAGGTAGCGGATACCTATTCTTGATAGTGAAATGATTCAATTCTCGGTAGTCGATACAAAGTCGCATACTCCCGTTTTTCTTCTTTACGAATAACACAGGAGCACCCCAAGGAGATGTACTAGGACGAATAAAACGGATGTCCAGCAACTCCTGTAGTTGGACCTTTAACTCCTGAAGTTTAATAGGAGCCATTCGATATGGGGTTTTAGAAATAGACTTTGTACCAGGTTCAAGGTCAATAAAGAATTCAACTTCACGTTCTGGGGGTAGACCGAGAAGTTTTTCAGGAAATACGTCAGGAAATTCACTAACAACGGAAATATTATTCAAATCTGACGTGTTTTTGTTCAAGTCTGTGACATGGGCTAAGAAAGCTTGACATCCATTTTCCAATAAACGAATAGCTTTATGGCTTGATATGACAATGATTGATTTTAATGGTTTGGTTGTTTGAATTCGCATGATAGGTTGGTTAGGAATATGAAAACTAACAACCTTACGAAAACAATCAATTTTAGCATGATGCGTGGTTAACCAATCAATCCCTAAAATCACATCAAATGTAAGAATTTTCAACGAAATAAGGTCGGCAGGTAATATGGTGGTACTGACTTGAATCAAGCAAGATTTATAGACAGTAGATGTAATAAAAGTTTCTCCTAACGGAGTCTCAACAGATAAGTTAAGGTCTAATTGTGACGACCCCAAAATAGGTCCATTCCATCCAACCAATTCTGAGTCGCCAAATACATGGTACAGAAAACAACTACAACTTTATTAATACAATTGTCGTGCAAGAAACGACAACACTTAAACTGTGAGTTTAAATACAAATATATACCAACTGTGACTCAGGTCCCAACCGTGGACAACACCTCATAATAACACCTTACATAAAGGTATAGTCAAAAACTATTTTAGAAATTAGAATCTTTGGGAAGTGCTCAAGGAAACCTTTGTACATGGGAGGCCATGATTCTAGGTTATGATAGATATCATATGGCCATAGAATTATCCTTGGTTGACCCAATAGACCCCAAAGAAAAATGAGAAGATTACTATCATATTCTTCCTAATGGCGAGTCTTCTCTTGACATATCATTATCTCCACTGTCTCTAATTGGGTATTATACTCCAAACAAACACCAATATTATATAGGTAGTGCTTGTA
Source organism: Panax japonicus (assembly GCA_020205505.1). NCBI lineage: Eukaryota > Viridiplantae > Streptophyta > Magnoliopsida > Apiales > Araliaceae > Panax > Panax japonicus. The sequence goes on from CM035111.1 coordinate 30,130,717, forward strand.
AATATACTCAGCAAGTAGATGAGTACAACCCTGTCTTATGATGACACAAGGTTGTATGTCATTAGACATCTTGTATGATAGTGGCAAAATACCCTTCCAACATTGGGTTCGCCTCACCCTATCTGTTTCACCAAATATAACTACTAAATGATGACCACCATTCTATTCTCCTGTTACCCCCGCTCGACCCGGCTACACTCTTATTACCTGAAAGGAATTGTGAAACAGAAGGGTGAGCACAACTAGCTCAGTAAAGAATATTATGACTAAAGATAAATAAATTATCAATAATCTTCATCAATAATAAATTAGAGATTTAGAACATATGGTAGATGATAAAACTTTTCAACCATAGTTGCAGCGGAATGAGCAATCCATTAGAAGTGCCAAATAGACCATAAAATCTATTATCTTCTCCATGTTAAAAGTCCATCAACAATGTTTTATCCCTGTAACATTAATCAACAATTCCTATCCACAATCACATGTATAACACATAATCATAATTGTTGTTCTAAATTCATTTTCTCATCCAGGACAAAGATAATTTTCATCACCTGAAACATCAAAGATCATGGTTATACCAAATCACAGTTCATGTTCATAATCATACTAATAAAATCATCTTTGCACTACGGGGCCAAAGATATTCATCAACAGACCATCTTTGCACTATATGCCAAAGATATTCATCAATAATTCATCTTTGAACTACGGGCCAAAGATATTCATCAATAAGTCATCTTTGCACTACGGGCCAAAGATATTCATCAATAAGTAATCTTTGCACTACGGGCCAAAGATATTCATATCTCAAAGAAATATATAATCATTTCAGAATTTATATAAACAATAATTATAGCCATGTTGATAAATTCACTTTTGCCCTTAAGCTAAAGATATTCATATATAAATTCAATGGTCATGATCATACCAGTGACAATTCAAATTTTCACTACTTGCCAAAGAGAACCCTAGTGATGATTGTAAGACACCAACTTATTATAAATAAATTAAATTTTCCTCTATTCATTATTCTAAAATAATAAGGTGTTAATTTAATATAATGCTTTGGTTATGGGTGAAATGTGCAAAGTTTACAAAATAAGCAAGTGGTTATGGAATATTCTTTTTTTTTTTGGAATCTTCATACTGATGACACAGTCATTTGTGGGCCCCATAACGAAAAATGGTTGGATGAAAGAAAACGACAAAGATTGAGTTTTATAAATAACGGCGTAAATTATTACCGTTAACACTGTTGGGTTACCTGGTGGTTAAAATACAGTAATATGCGTGGTTGCACAGTAGCACACGGTATTGCACAATATTGTTGAATTATTGATTCATACGTAAGAAGGCAATACTCAATAATTGTTACAGTAATTACTGTTCATTATTTTATTTTATTGATTCAATAATTGCTGCATTGATATTTATATTATTATTGTTTTAATAATTGTCACTGCACAGTATTTTCCATTATCAGATCAATAATTCATATTATTTGAATAATATTATTAGATAACATTATTGGCAATGTCTAGAAAGTTCTGTCTAAGGAGAGGTTTGGTCACCTAATTGCGCGCCAGTAAGGAGAAATCCTTATTGGAAAGCCCTCTCTATCCTGGGAACGGCCTGGTTGTCAGTACTGTGATTCTGTAATATTATTTTTAAATAATTAATTATTGATTATTATGATAAAAAAATATTCATTTTATGTGGATATAGATGAAGAAAATTTTTAATGTGACAATTGTTGAAAATTAATATTTTATCTTTTTTCTGATAAAATAATTCATTTAAATATATTATTTTAATAATATATTAACGGTGATATTTTTGCAATGAATGTTGGATATATGAGTATATGAGGAGGAAGAGTATTTTTGTGGCATTAAATGTTTAACACATGTTTTGTGTGTCGGTGGACACAATTCTTGACCGAAAATTGATTATAGACTGTAAAATCGCCCGTTTGTGGATTTAGGATTATTTTTGTTTGGAATTTGGAAAAAATTTTCTTCTACAAAGTTGTAGAGAATTTAAATTCCTATAAAAAGTTGCGAGATTCAAATTTTTTGGCAAAGGGGCTATTTATTGTGAATTATTGAAGTTCCGGAGTTCCGAAATAAAATGATTTTTATTAATTTATGGGTGGGACCCACTCTTGTTTGAACATGTGGGCTGCTGAAAATGGTTCAAAGATGGCTGGTGTTAATTGTCAAGCAAAGCATACGTAGAAGAAAAGTAATAAAATAATAATTCTTTATTATTTTAGTCTCCTTTGGCGTTCTAGCATTTTCCTATAAATAGAGGGCTAAGTTAGAATTGAAAATCACACCAGAAACAAAGTTTTCTCTCTTTCTCTCTACATATTATCGAGCATATTCTTGTGAGTATACTTTGAGTGTTGCTATACGGTGCGAGTTTCTGTCAGCACTATACCAAAATTTCAGTCAGAAGTACGGTTATTTTGAGGTAAGGGATGTTGTTTCTTCTTAAATGATATTATCTTCTTCAATATCATTATGCCGAAATATTGTTCTGAACTTTTTATCAATTTGGAACTTTTTCATGTCGGAGTTACTATTCATGATTTACTATTCATGAGTTACTATTCACGAGTTACTATTCACGAGTACTATTCACGAAGCGTGATGATGTTTTTGTGAAATTTTTATCTTTTGGTGTCGGAGTTACTATTCACGTGTACGACACTATTCACGTATACAGAACTATTTACGAATACGGCACTATTCATTGAAAAATGAAATTTCTTCTTTTTGTCCAAAATATCTATTTTGGCTACTATCTTTGATTGTATCCATGTTTTGATCGTTATTTTTGAGTTCTGCTTCAAAATCAGTTGTTATGAAATATTATTGATCATGGACAAACTGTTGTACGAATCCCTAATATTTGTCCTTCTATCTCACTGGATTCGTTCTTAAAAATGTTTTTCATCATCCCTAGTCCTTAATGGTGATACTTGATGAATATCTTTGGCCTGTTGTGCAAAAATGAATGATTAAACTGACGATCTCTTTGGCCCGTAGTGCAAAGATGAACAGGTGTTGAGATGAACATGACCAACTAGTGATACAAATGAATATCTTTGGCCTGTAGTGCAAGGATGATTAAAGATGTATATTGATTGTTGTTACAGGGATGAAATATTGATGATGTACTTTTAAATCTTAGAAGATAGTAGAATTCATTCTCTACGTGACTCTTCTAATGGATTGTTGTTTCCGCTGCATTTGTTGATCTAAAACTTGTTGTCTATTATATTTTATCAGATTTTTCCTTGTTGAAGACTAACGATAATTTGTTGTATATTATCTTAGTCATAGTATTCTTTACTGGGCTAGTTGAGCTCACCCTTTCCTTTTTGTTCCATTTTTCTTTTCAGGAGGTGAGAACATAGCAGGATCGAGTCGGGGTATGGAGTGATGGTTCTAGAAAGATGTTTTAGTAGTCCTCACTATTTCTATAAAATAGTGTTTGAATAATTGTAATGAGGACTTATTTGCGTGTGGATATTGTCTAGAAGACAGTATTTGTATTTAAACTCACAGTAGGTATTGTCATATTTCACACGACATTTGTATTATTGAATTTATAATTTTCTTTATGTACCATGTATTTGGCGACTCAGAATGGGTGTTGTATACCTATTTTGGGGGCGTCACAGTTGGTATCAGAGCTTAGGGATATGGTCTCTGGCGGAGATCGGGGAATAGAACTAGGAGGGGAGAGATGAGTAAATCCTTCGCTAGTGTGTCCTACCTAAGCTTATTTGTTGGTCGGTCATAATATAGGGATACTATGTGATATGCTAATTTGTTTAATTAACCCTTGTTTTATGGCATTATTTAAGAATGGCCGCTGAGAACGTTAACAATGAAGTGTATGAGACTGTGGAACAACCTTTAGTTACAAACCAGGAGAACGTGCAACAGGAAGGCAATACTCCTCCTGTAAACAACGTTACCGAGCAAACGATGAATGGTAGAATGTTTAGGAACTTTTTGCAGTTCATGCAAAATCAGACGAGGGAGACTCGTGTGCAAAATACGGGTGGAAATGATGGCAACGCACGGTCTGTCACAGCTAAGCAGTTCAAGGAGTTGGGACCACCAGATTTCCATGGAAAGCCAGATCCGATCAAGGCAGAAACGTGGGTCAAGCAAATTACCAAGATATTCGATGTCTTGGGGTGCACGGAGGAACAGAAGGTTCCATTCACCACCTTTATGTTTCGGGGTGAAGCAGATTACTGGTGGAAATCTATGAAGCGTACCCAGCCAGCCGCACTCAACATGCCTTGGGAAATATTTCAGAAACTTTTCAATGACAAGTACTTTCCTGAAAGTATTCGTCATATGAAAGAGGTAGAGTTTATTAGACTTGAACATAACAACATGACGGTGTTTCAGTACGAGGCGAAGTTTGCAGAGTTATCCAGGTTTACACCTCATTTGGTGGAGAATAAGGAAGGTATGACGCAGATGTTTTTGAGAGGTCTAAAACCCGAGATTCGTCAATACCTTATATCTCATAAATTTTCTCTGTATTCAGATGTTTTAAATAGGGCTCAGTTATTAGAGCGAGATAGTAAGTATACTCAACCGAGGGACCACAACCAGGGTCATATCGGTGACAGCAGTCATCAGAACGATGATAACCAGCGATGAGGAAAGAATACGGACAAAGGCGGTAACCACTCAGGTGGTAATCGTGGACATGATAATAGAAGAGGTGACTCAAGTGGAAATTTCAGAAAGAGAAGATTCAACAACGACGGGAAGACATCAGCAGCAGCAACAACACTAACAACAAATTCCAGGGGAGGAGAATGACCGCCAGTTAGATGTTACAAATGCGGGAAGGAAGGACATATCAGCCCAAACTGTCCACAAAAATCCAAGGTATGTTACAAGTATGGAAAGGAAGGCCACATCGCTCGAGATTGTACTATAGCGAAACCAAGTTTAGCGGGAGTGGTGATTCCAAGGGCTGTCCCGGATAAGTCGAAATTAGCGGTTCATGGAAGAGCATTTGTCGTGACTGGCCAAAACGTGAGGAACCCAAATGAGGTGATCACAGGTAAGCTAATCTTGAATTCTTGCGAAGTTTATACCTTACTAGATACCGGTTCTACCCATTCCTTTATCTGTCCTGCTTGTGCTCAACGTTTAAACTTGACTCTGGAGAAATTAGATTTTGATTTATCTTTTGAAACTCTGTTGGGTGAAACCTTCGTTACATCTACAGTTTATAAATCTTGCATGATCCAAGTTGGCACTATCACATTACCTGTTGATCTTATCTCTTTAAAGATACTTGCTTTTGATGTGATTTTAGGAATTGATTGGTTAACCACTCATCATGCCAAAATTGATTGTTTTCGTAAGGGTATTAGTTTTCATATTCCTAACCAACCTGTCATACAAATTCAAACCACTAAACCACTAAAATCGGTCATTGTCATATTAAACCACAAAGCTTTTTGTTTATTGAAAAATGAATGTCAAGCTTTCTTAGCCATGTTATGGACTTGAACAATAATACGTCAGATTTGAATGATATTTTTGTTGTTAGTGAATTTCCTGACGTAGTTCCTGAAGAATTTCTTGGCCTACTCCCAGAGCGTGATATTGAATTTGTATCGACTTTAAATCCGATACAAAACCCATTTCTAAAATCTTATATTGAATGGCTCCTATTGAACTTCAGGAGTTAAAAACCCAACTATAGAAGTTGATACCCGAGCCTCTATCTTATGACTTCCTTTGTGGAATGCACCGAAGCCAAATTCTCCGTAGGGGACGCCATATTCGTGCGATAGTAAACTGATAGGTGCTATTGTGATGTGCTATCCAAGATTGGAATATGAGTCACAGTTGAGAGCAACCTAAGTCAGTAATCGAAATACGTAGCGTTTTAGGCTTAGTTGGTTATTATCGAAGATTCATGGAAAGATTTTCTCAAATCGCTGCTCCATTAACTCAGCTGACTCGTAGAGATACAAAATTTGAATGAAGCGAGGAATGTGGGAAGAGCCTCGAAGAACTCAAGCGGAGACTCATTTCGGCATACGTTCTGACCATACCATCCTAGAAAAGCGAACGTGGTAGCTAACGTGTAGAGTAGAAGATTGTATACGAGTACGAGTATGATATTGTCAAAGACTCATTTCGTATAACTTACAAATAATAGAGATGGAGATGAAAACTCTAGGTACCCACATGATGATGGTGAATATATGAGTATAATTGACTTTAATTGATAAAGTTAAAGCTTCTCAAGCTACGGACCTGGGGCTGATGAGTATGAAGAAGAAAGTGCAAGAAGGAGCTATTCCGAAAGCAAGAATCGATGAAGAAGGAATACTTCGATTCAACTCTCGACTTTGCGTTCGGAACAATTCTGACTTGAAGCATAAAATCATGATGGAGGCACACAACACCCCATTTGCAATCCATCCTGGGAGTACCAAAATGTATCATGATATTCGAAATACATTTTGGTGGAACAATATGAAGAGAGAGACCGCGGTGTTTATCTCGAGGTGTTTAACTTGTCAACGTGTAAAGGCGGAGGATCAAATGCCGAAAGGTCCATTGCAACCACTTGAGATTCCGGAATGGAAGTGGGAACACATTACAATGGATTTCGTTACAGGTCTTCCCACGGTTTCTCAAGGCATAAATGCTATTTGGGTTATTGTTGATAGATTAACCAAGTCTACCCATTTCTTGTCGATACGTGAGACTTATTCCCTTGAACATCTTGCTAGTATGTACGTGAATGAGATTGTACAATTGCATGGCATGCCAGTATCCATAGTTTCGGATCGTGACCCAAGATTCACTTCACAATTTTGGGTTAGTTTACTGAAAGCTATGGGCACGGATTTACGATTCAGTTCGGTATACCATCCTCAAACGGACGGAAAATCAGAGAGGACTATTCAAACCCTCGAAGATCTATTAAGACTTTGTGTCCTAAATTTTAAAGGAAGTTGGGATAAGTACTTGCCACTGGTGGAATTTTCCTACAACAACAGTTATCAAACAAGTATAGGCATGGCTCCATTTGAGGCATTGTATGGACGAAAGTGTCTATCTCTAGTATGCTGGGATGAGGTGGGAGAAGCAACGTTGTTGGGACCAGAATTAGTACGCATGACTACAGAAAAGATCCAAATGATTCGACAACGTATTCAAACTTCACAAGATCGACAAAAGAGTTATGCTGATCTTCAAAGAAAGGACGTGGAGTTTAATATTGGGGATCATGTACTGTTATGTGTTACTCCATGGAAGGGAGTTACAAGATTTGTTAAGAGAGGAAATCTCAATCCAAGATTTGTTGGTCCATTTGAGATTCTTGACCGAATAGGAAAGTAGCCTATAGACTCGCGTTACCTCCAAGTATGTCTCGTGTTCACAATGCATTCCACATATCTATGCTTCATAAATATGTGAAAGACCCGAACCACATTATTGCATTAGAACTAGATGAGATAGCTGAAGATTTAACATACGAGGAGGTACCTGTTTAGATTTTGGATAAGAAACAGCACGTCTTACGCACGAAGGTTATACCATAAGTTAAGGTTTTGTGGAGAAACCATGCAATTGAGAAAATGACATGGGAGTTGGAATCGGAAATGAAAGCGAGGTACCCTCACCTTTTCGAAACACCAGTTACGTACGTCAATTTCGAGGATGAAATTTTATAAGAAGAGGAGGTTGTAAGACCACAACTTATTATAAATAAATTAAATTTTCCTCTATTCATTATTCTAAAATAATAAGGTGTTAATTTAATAAAATGCTTTGGTTATGGGTGAAATGTTCAAAGTTTACAAAATAAGCAAGTGGTTATGGAATATTCTTTTTTTCGGGAATCTACATACGACGGCGCAGTCATTTGTGGGCCCCATAACGAAAAATGGTTGGATGAAAGAAAACGACAAAGATTGAGTTTTATAAATAACGGCGTAAATTGTTACCGTTAACACTGTTGGGTTACCTGGTGGTTAATATACAGTAATATGTGTGGTTGCACAGTAGTACACGATATTGCACAGTATTATTGAATTATTGATTCGTACGTAAGAAGGCACTACTCAATAATTAGTACAGTAATTACTGTTCATTATTTTATTTTATTGATTCAATAATTGTTGCGTTGATATTTATATTATTATTGTTTCAATAATTGTCACCGCACAGTATTTTCCATTATCAGATCCATAATTCATATTATTTGAATAATATTATCAGATAATATTATTGGCAATGTCTAGAAAGTTATGTCTAAGGAGAGGTTTGGTCACATAATTGCGCGCCAGTAAGGTGAAATCCTTATTGGAAAGCCCCCTCTATCCTGTGAACGGCCTGGTTGTCAGTACTGTGATTCTGTAATATTATTTTTAAATAATTATTTATTGATTATTATGATAAAAAAAATATTCATTTTATGTGGATATAGATGGAGAAAATTTTTAATGTGACAATTGTTGAAAATTAATATTTTATCTTTTTTCTGATAAAATAATTCATTTAAATATATTATTCTAATAATATATTAACGGTGATATTTTTACAATGAATGTGGGATATATGAGTATATGAGGAGGAAGAGTATTTTTGTGGCATTAAATGTTTAACACATGTTTTGTGTGTCGGTGGACACAATTCTTGACCGAAAATTGAATATAGACTGTAAAATCGTCCGTTTGTGGATTTCGGATTATTTATGTTTGGAATTTGGAAAAATTTTCTTCTGTAAAGTTGTAGAGAATTGAAATTCCTATAGAGATTTGCAAGATTCGAATTTTCTGACAAAGGGGCTATTTATTGTGAATTATTTAAGTTCCGGAGTTCCGAAATAAAATGATTTTTATTAATTTATGGGTGGGACCCACCCTTGTTTGAACATGTGGGTTGCTGAAAATGGTTCAAAGACGGCTGATGTTAATTGTCAAGCAAAGCATGCATAGAAGAAAAGTAATAAAATAATAATTCTTTATTATTTTAGTCTCCTTTGGCGTTCTAGAATTGAAAATCACACCAGAAACAAAGTTTTCTCTCTTTCTCTTTCTATATTATCGAGAATATTCTTGTGAGTATACTTTAAGTGTTGCTATACGGTGCGAGTTTCTGTCAGCACTATATCGAAATTCAGTCAGAAGTACTGTTATTTTGAAGTAAGGGATGTTTTTTCTTCTTAAATGATATTATCTTTTTCAATATCATTATTCCGAAATATTGTTCTGAACTTTTTATCAATTTGGAACTTTTTCATATCGGAGTTACTATTCATGAGTTACTATTCACGAGTTACTATTTATGAGTTACTATTCATGAGTTACTATTCACGAGTACTATTCACGAAGTGTGATGATGTTTTTGTAAAATTTCTATCTTTTGGTGTCAGAGTTACTATTCACGTGTACGACATTATTCACGTATACGACACTATTCACGAATACAACACTATTCATCGAAAAATTAAATTTCTTCTTTTTGTCCAAAATATCTATTTTGGCTACTATCTTTGATTGTATCCATGTTTTGATCGTTATTTTTGAGTTCTGCTTCAAAATCAGTTGTTATGAAGTATTATTGATTTTGGACAAACTGTTGTACGAATCCCTAATATTTATCCTTCTATCTCACTGGATTAGTTCTTAAAAATGTTTTTCATCATCCTCAGTCCTTAATGGTGATACTTGGTGAATATCTTTGGGCTGTAGTGCAAAGATAAATGATTAAACTGATGAATCTCTTTGGCCTGTAGTGCAAAGATGAACAGGTGTTGAGATGAACATGACCAACTAGTGATACAAATGAATATCTTTGGCCTGTAGTGCAAAGATGATTAAAGATGTATATTGATTGTTGTTACAATGATGAAATATTGATGATGGACTTTTAAATCTTAGAAGACAGTAGAATTCATTCTCTACATGACACTTCTAATGGATTGCTGTTTCCGCTGCATTTGTAGATCTAAAACTTGTTGTCTATTATATTTTATCAGATTTTTCCTTGTTGAAGACTAACGATAATTTATTGTATATTATCTTAGTCATAATATTCTTTACTGGGCTAGTTGAGCTCACCCTTTCCTTTTTGTTCCATTTTTCTTCTCAGGAGGTGAGAACATAGCAGGATCGAGTCGGGTTATGGAGTGATGGTTTTAGGAAGTTGTTTTAGCAGTCCTCAGTATTTCTATAAAATAGTGTTTGAATAATTGTAATGAGGACTTATTTGCGTGTGGATATTGTCTAGAAGACAGTATTTGTATTTAAACTCACAGTAGGTATTGTCGTATTTCACACGACATTTGTATTATTGAAGTTGTAGTTTGCTTTATGTACCATGTATTTGGCGACTCAGAATGGGTGTTATATACCTATTTTGGGGGCGTTACAATGATCATACCAATAATCTAACCATCTTTACACTCCAGTGAAAGAGAATTTCAACATCAGGGTTATACAAATGTTATATATGATAATAAAATCAATATAATCAATACATAGTTTTAATCTCCAGAGTAATATTCATAAATCAACTATAATTTGGTTAGAAAAAGACACCAATTTTGTAGTGAATAGTACTGGTGAATAGTAACTCATGAATAGTAACTCATGAATAGTAACCCGTCGTAAATAGTAACTCATGAATAATAAATCGTGAATAGTAACTCATGAGTAGTAACTCGTGAATAGTAACTCATGAATAGTAACCCCGACATGAAAAGTTCTAAATTTGATAAAAAGTTCTAACCAATATTTCAAGATAATGATAGTGAAGAAATAATATCACTTACGAAGAAAATAACATCCCTTACAATCCCTTACCTCAAAAGAGCAGTACTGGAATGTCGGATATTACGCTGAAGGGAACTTGCACCGTATATCAACACTCAAGATATCTAAATACTCACAAAAATACGCTCGATAATATAGAGAGAGAAAACTTCAGTTTCTGCTGTGTTTTTCAATTCTAACCTAAACACCCTATTTATAAGAAAATGCTTAGAACACCAAAGCAGAAAATTGAATATAATATTAATATACTTTTTTAAAATTCCTACGCACCCTTCATTTGATCAAAACATCAGCCACACATGCATCAAACTCACCAAAAATGTTTTTCACACAAAAATCATTTAAAGCTCCAAAAATAAAATAAAATTAATTATTCTGGAACTTCAATAATTCATAATAAATAGCCCTTTTATCAGAAAATTCGAATCTCGCAATTTTTTATAGAAAATTCAATTCTCTACAACTTTACAGAAGAAAGTTTTTCCAAATTCTAAACAGAAATTGATCGAAATCCATATATGGACGATTTTACAGGCTATAATCAAATTTCAGTCAAGAAATGGGGTCCACCGACACACAAAACATGTGTTAATCATTTAATGCAACAAAAATACTCTTCCTCCTCATATACTCATATATCACACATTCATTATAAAAATATCATCATTATTATATTATATATAAAATAAAATATTATTTTATCATAAAAGGTAAAATATCAATTTTCAACAATTGTCACTTTAAATTTTTTTTCCATCTATATCCACATAAAATGAATATTTTCCTTATCATACAAATCAATAATTAATTATATACAAATAATATTACAGAGTCACAATATTGACAACCAGGCAGTTCCTAGGAAAGAGGGGGCTTTCCAATAAAGATTTCTCCTTACTGGCGCCCAATTAGGTAACCAAACCTCTCCTTAGAGAGAAGTTTCTAGACATTGTCAATAATGCTATCTAATAATATTATTCAAATAATATGAATTATTGCTTCAATAATGGAAAATACTGTGTAGTGACAATTATTAAAACAACAGTAATATGAAATATCAACGCAGCAATTATTGAATCAATAAAATAAAATATTGAACAGTAATTACTGTAACAATTATTGAGTAGTGCCTTCTTACGTAAGAATAAATAATTCAAAAATACTGTGCAATACCGTGTGCTACTGTGCAATAACGCGTATTACTGTATTTTAACCACCGGGTATTCCAACGGTGTTAATGGTAACAACTACGCCATTATTTATATAAACTCACTTTTGTCGTTTTCTTCATCCGACAGTTATTCTGTTATGGGGCCCACAAATGGATGCGTCGTCGTACGAATATTTCCCGACAGAAAGAATATTCCATGACCAAACGAATATTCCCTGACAACAATGAATATTTTATAACCACTTGCGTATTTTGTAAAAAATTTCATATATCACCCTTAACTTTAACTTTTATCAATTTAACCATTTACTGAATAGTAATTATAAGAAAACTTGAATATTTTTTATTTCATAAAATTCGGGGTCTTACACTAATTTCTCCGGAGTCAAGTTTAAACGTTGAGCAGAAGAAGGAGAAATAAAAGAATGAGTAGAACCGGTATCTAGTAAGGTGTGACAACCCGATATTTTCTATATAAATAAATCATAAATTTTACGTATAATTTTTTTTTATTTATTAAAAATATATATGAATGATATGTGCCAAGGTAATGTGTAATTATAATTATATGTGTGATAAATAAAATTTATTTATTACATTATTAATTGTAAATAAATTTATTTTAGAAATATTGGTTATTATAAATGATATTTTTATAGTAATTAATTATATATTAGAAATGGTTTATTAATTATTTTTCCATGAAATTATATGTTTATATTATTCAAATAATACATCAAATGATTTTGAATAATTATAATAATTATTTTATTAAAAGAATTTTGTTCATGTTATTAAGTAAATTATTTTTACTTAATTATAAGGTTAATTACGACGGATAAAATCAGATATGGAATCCAAATCCTAATTTTGGATTTTGATCAAGAAATGATAATAATATTATAATATTTTGATATTTTGATTTTTCAGTGCTATTAATATGTACTGTAAAAATTATATTGTTGATGGATGGTAAATTATGATATATTGACCAAACCCTAGCATTAATTGATTTAACCCTATTTATCAATTTAAATGGGAAATTTACGATTATTAAATATCTGTGTTATATGATATATGGTTACGTATTACTTCATGGAGCGCTAATTAGGAAAAACCCGAATTTTGTCAAAACCCTAATTTTGTCGCGAAAACCTAATTGTGAAATCGAAACCCTAATCGATATTTCTTTGAACTCTAATTGTTAATTTTAAGCACTAATTATGCAAGTGGTAAAGTTAATTACGATATAATACTCTAATGTCCCTTGTATAAATAAAGAATTTAAATTTATATCAAGAACCCTAATTTTATTAATAGAAAATCTAATTATATATTTTTGTAGCCTAATTATTAAAAATTGTAAACACTAATTGCCAAATTGGCAAGGGTAATTATGATTAGGGGTATTAAACCCTAATGTTCATGTATAATATAAGTATTAACCTAATCTAATTAACAATCTTAATTTTTAATTTTAGAAACTAAAATAATTTTATTTATTTATTTATTTTTATTTATTTTTTTTGCACAAACCCTAAGTGCTAAATCCTACAAATGCTATGTACTAAACCTTAGGGTTAAACCCTAAAGGCCAAACCCTAAGGGTTTGTCAATTTCCATTTTTGCCATTAAATTAGAAAAACAAATGACCAAATTGCCCCTCTATGCATTAAAGAAGCTACAAACTAGGTTTTGACAATAGGTTGAGTGGTTCACCAAACCAACAACTCCCTTGACCCTAAAATGACAGCATTCAGCTCTATTTTCAGCCAATACATGCATCTTGTTGATCTATAAATAGCTTGGAAGAGAGAGAAAATCATTTGTTAACTTATTTTTGCCCAAACACTCAAACATTCTCTCTCAACCCCAAACCTCCGAAATTTCCTTCATATATCAATCCCTAAGAACAGCCCCACGATCAGTCATAACATATCAGGAGCCAGAAATCAAAATTTATCAAAGAAGGTATAAAACCCTAATTAGAAATCTGTCCATCGATCTGTGGTTTGATGTTGTTTTTCTTGTGTTAAACATGTTTTTTATAGTGTCTAAAGATGATCTGGGTTGCTAGATGTTAGATCCATAACATCTAGAGTCTCGAATTTGAAGATTTGTAAAATCTGTAAAAGTGAGAAATATGGTCTGACAACCAAATGTCAGGTCCCATAGATCTCGTCCTGTTATGTATTTTTGTGTTTTTAAGCTTTGATCTCGTAGTATGCTGTAAGATCTTTGATCTGAAATTGGAATCAAAGTCAAACCTTAATCCAGTAGAAAGTTATTAGTGGTCAAACCACGTTGACCGGCATTGACCACACGTTTCTGGGTAACCCAGAACGTGCCCAGAAATTCTGACAGACTGTTCATGCACTTGGATCTTGCTTGTGATTAGGTGTTAGACCTTGTTATTGTTGTAATATTGTTGTCTGATGTATAGTCTACATGAACATGCCTCTAAAATCATTATAACGTTCTCTGAAGCAACAAGATCAATGGTCAAAGTAGTAAGGACGAAACTGCCGGTTGAAGTTTCTGGGTAACCCAGAAACCTTCATAAGCAGTTTCGGACAACTACTTTGACCGGTTCATAACTAGTTTATGTGATGTTGTTAAAATGTTTTTATGTAATGAATCTGTAGATTTACATGTGTTTACATAGTGAAGGCTTAATATCACTAAAACATTATAAGATCAACAAGTTATGGAAGCCCAAAACGAGTCAGTCGAACTGTTCTTCATTTCTGGGTAACCCAGAAAATGAAGAACAGCTCTGACAGCTTGTTTGTGGCTCCAGATCTACTTTGTTATGGGTTGTATGGCTACGTTAGTTGTTGGATCTTGTAGTCGTGCATTAGTACACAATATCTGACTCATAACATGTCCATTAACATCAGGATCTGACCGGAAATCGTGGTCAAACATGATACCTTGTTCACTGTCTATGAAGGCTCAAGAACATGAAGAACACCTATAGCGACGGTTCTGTGGCTATAGGTGGTCTTTAGTGACAGATTTTTTTAAAATTTTCGGAAATTAATAAAAAAATAGAAAAAAAATAGTTTTTAATTATTAAAAATACAAAATAAATTATTAAAAATTATTTTAAATTCTGAAAATTAGTTTTTAATTATTTTAAATATATTTCATAAATATTTAATATTTTTGGACTATTAAAAGTATTTAATTTATTTAATTATAATATTAAATAAATTATTTAAAAATGATTTTAATATTTAAAAAATCATTTAAAATTATATTATGGTATAAGAAAATAATTTAAGTTATTTTTGATAACTTTTAATATTGTGTGATAATTTTCATTAATAAATTAATATTAATGATAATTAAGTTATTTATTAAATGAATTAAGTAACTGAATTAAAAATGATTTTATTAAATTAAAAATCATTTTAAATAAGAATAAGGTATTTAAAAATATTTTAAGTTATAAAATATAACTTTTAATATTTAAAGGTAAATTTCATTTATTAATTATTATTAATGATATTAATGTTATTTAATAATTATATTAAATAATTTAGTTTAAAAATGATTTTAATATTATAATAATCATTTTAAATGAAAATAAAGTATTTAAAGATATTTTAAGTTATAAAGTATAACTTTTAATATTTAAAGGATAACTTCATTAATAATTTAATATTAATGATATTTATTTAATGATTAATGATATTAAATTTATTTAATAATTATATTAAATAAATAGTTTAAAATGGTTTTATTCATTTAAAAATCATTTAAAAAGGATATAAGTGAATTAAAAATATTTTAAGTTGTAATTAATAACTTTTAATATTTGGATAATGATAAATTAATATTAATGGTAATTACTTAATGATTATTTTAAATATTTTAAAAATCATTTAAGGGTAATATAAATGTTTTAAAACTATTTTAAGTTATTATTAATAACTTTAATAATTGGAAATGATTTCATTAATAGTTTATTATATATTAATTATAATAGAATTATTTAATATTTAAATCATTTAATAATGATTCTGATATTTCAAAAATTATGGTAAATGGTAATAATTATTTTATAATTATTATAAGGTCATGAAAAATGTTATAACGGTTGTTTAAGATATCTTAGTGGATATTGTATAACTATATAGAGTCATAGACTCGATATTTACCCAATAAAGTTGTCGGTAGACCGACATATTTCAGAAATTGATCTGGACTTAGATAGATTGACTTGATAAGTGAATTATTTGTGATTCAATGGTGTTAAAGTTATGTGACAATGTGATTAGGAATGTGCTGACTGCAATAAGCAGTATTATATGATATGATATATTATTCTAATCAGACAATGATCTATTTAATGATAGGACTTGATAGAAAAGATATATCTAAGTTGTGTAAGCAGCAGCCAAGGTAAGTATCTAACCCTTTGCATTTACTTTATGCTAAGGACATGCGTAAGATAATATCTAAACTGTTCAAATATTTCAACCTTTGTATATATTTATGCAATGATTCTGTATAAGCAAGCTATTAAGCAATAATTGTTGTACAATTTCCTTTATCCTGTTAATATTGATCAAGTTATTTATTCTGTTCGTTAATTTCTATAACATGGTTATACAAGTGTCCCCACTTGGATAATCATTATATTTTATCACATGTTGATACATACTTATAGTTGCTTAGTATGTATACCTTGAAATAAAAGTCGTCTAAGCTATTTGATCCAGCTAGACATATATTTAAAGTTGTTGTTGAACAAGATAAAACTTATCCAACTAAATTGTTTTGGTATGGATTCAAGACTGTTATGAACATCCCAATCATGGGAAATTTTTATGAGCTACGGCGGACAAAGGATGAACGATAATATCGTTCTAGCAATGTAGTATTGATCAATACAGGGCATAACGGGCTGATCACCCCCGTGCCCGTAAGCAATGACGGTTTGTAGATGAATTTCTGTTTAAACCTTTTCGAAAATAGAAAATAATGTTCATAGTCTGTCAACTGATTCTTATTTATAGTCAATACGTAGTTTCAAAAATTTGAAATCAAAATGACATGTTGTTGATTATTGGTTCAGCTTACTTCACAACTGTTGATCCGTTGTAGAAGTATCTTTCAAAGAAAACATTTAATCCTTTCCGTTAACTATTATTGTTTCTATTACCTGCTGGGCACTCGAATGCTCATTCTTGCTTAATTGTAAATGTTTTCAGCTAAGTGTGAACAACCCGAAGGATCTGCTAAGAACAAGGGGAAAGGAAAAGTTGCTGACTAAATGTTTAAGCTATTTTATGTAATAGTCTGACTTTATGATAAGGATAATAAGTGTTATTATTATGATCATGTAACGAATGATTAAAGGTTTCGTACTTGGGAACTAAACTCTGATAATATGTAAATTAAGTTTGAAAATTTATATTATTGTTAATATTATTAGTATTATTCTACTCATAGAAATGGTATCGTGAAGCACCGAGTTCGGGTTTCAAGTACCTGTATTTGGGGGCGTCACATAAGGTATAAACTTCGCAAGAGTTTATGATTAGCTTTTCCGTGATCACCTCGTTTGGGTTCCTAGCATTTTATGCAATCACGACAAACGCCCTTCCAGGAACAACTGACTTTGACTTGTCCGGGACAGCCTTTGGAGTCACTATCCCTGTTGAACTTGGTTTTGTAACTAGACAATCTCTAGCTATATGACCTTCCTTTCCACAGTTATAACACACCTTGGATTGTTGTGGGCAATTTGGACTGATGTGTCCCTCCTTTCCGCATTTGTAACAAACGACCGGTGCTCGTTCTCCTCCCCTAAAAATAGTTGATGTTTGTGCTGACGTCTTCACGTTATCATTGTTGTACCTTCTCCTGTTGAAATCTCCTTCCGACTCGCTCCTTCTATTATCATGGCCACGATTACCACTAGAGTGCTTACCGCTTTTGTCTGAATGTTTTCCTCCCTGCTGGTTTTCATTGCTTCGATGACTGCCGCCACCGGTATGACCCTGGTTGTGGTCCCTTGGTTGAACATACTCATTATCTCGCTCTAATAATTGAGCCCTGTTTACAACATCTGAATATAAAGAAAATTTATGAGAGATAAGATATTGTCGAATCTCGGGCTTTAGACCCCTCAAAAACATCCTCGTCATTCGTTCCTCATTTTTGACCAAATGAGGTGCAAACCTGGATAACTCTGCAAACTTTGCCTCGTACTGGGACACCGTCATATTGTTTTGTTCCAGTGATAAACTCCACCTCCTTCATATGACGAATACTTTCAGGAAAGTACTTGTCATTGAATAGTTTCTGAAATTTTTCCCAAGACATGCTGAGTGCGGCTGGCTGGGTACGCTTCACAGACTCCCACCTAGTAGTCTGCCTCACCGCAGAACATAAAGGTGGCGAATGAAACCTTCTGTTCCTCCGTACATCCCAAGACATTGAATATCTTCGTAATTTGCTTGAAACACGTTTTTTCCATGATCGAATCCGACTTTCCCTTAAATTCTGGTGGTCCTAACTCTTTGAACTGCTTGGCTGTGACAAGCCTCGCATTGCTAGCATTTCCACTCATGTTTTGTGCACGAGTCTCTATCGTTTGGTTTTGTATGAACTGCAAAAAACTTCTAAACATCCCATCATTCATCATTTGTTTGGTAGTGTTGTTTACAAAAGGAATATTTCCTTCCTGTTGCAGGTTCCCCTGGGTGGTGATCAAAGGTATCTCCACGGTCTGATTTACTCCATTATTAACGTTCTTAGCTGCCATTCTTAAATACTGCCATAAAACAAGGTTTAATAGTCATATATTATCCCTATACTCTGACTGAACAAATAAACACCAAATAAACTTAGTCAGGTCATACTAGCAAAGAAATTCTCCGTCTCTCCCCTCCTAGTTCTTGTCTCATATCTCAGTCAGAGATCATATCCCTAAGCTTTGATACCAACTGTGATGCCCCCAAAATAGGTATACATCACCCATTCTGAGTCGCCAAATACATGGTACAAAAATAAATATAACTTCAGTAATATAATTGTCGTACAGAATACGACAACATCTATACTGTAAGTTTGAATACAAATAATGTATACTAGAGAGTATACAAACTCAAAAGGAGTCCTCATTACAATTATTCAAACACTATTTTACAGAAATAGTGAGGATTGCTAAAACATCTTTCTAGAACCATCACTCCGTACCCCGACTAGTTCCTGCTATGTTCTCACCTCCTGAGAAAAATGGAACAAACAGGAAAAGGGTGAGCTCAACTAGCCCAGTAAAGAATATTATGACTAAGATAATATACAACAAAATATCGTTAGTCTTCAATAAAGAAAAATCTGAGAAAATATAATAGACAACAAGTTTTAGATCAACAACTGCAGCGGAACAGCAATCCATTAGAAGAGTCAAGTAGAGTATCTTCTAAGATTTAAAAGTCCATCATCAATATTTTATCCCTGTAACATCAATCAATATACATCTTGAATCAAATATTCATCTTTGCACTACAGGCCAAATATATTCATTTGTATCACCAGTTGGTCATGTCCATCTCAACACCTGTTCATCTTTGCATTACAAGACAAAGATATTCATTAGGTAATCATTCATCTTTGTACTACAGGCCAAAGATATTCATCTGTATCATCATTTAGGACTGAGGATGATGAAAAATATTTTAAAGAAAACGAATCTAGTGAGATAAAAGATCAAATACTAAGGATTCATATTACAATTTATCCAAGTTCAATAATATTCCGAAATAACCAATTTTGAAGCGGAATTCAAAAATAATGATCAAAACATGGGTACAATCAAAGATAGTAACCATAATAGACAACTTGAACAAAAAGAAGAAAATTTTATTTTTTGATGAATAGTGCCATATTCGTGAATAGTGCCATATACGTAAATAGTAACCCCGACACAAAAAGTTCCAAATTTGATAAAATGTTCATACCAAAATTTCGGTATAATGATATTGAAGAAAATATCATTTTAAGAAGAATATAACACCCCTTACCTCAAAATATCAGTACTTCTGATTGGAATATCAGTATAAGGCTGAAAAAAACTTGCACTGATAAATAGAAACTCACAAAGTATATAAATACTCATAAAATACACTCAATAATCTAGAGAGAGAAAGAGTGAAAACATGTTTCTGGTGTGATTTTCAATTCTAACTTAGCCCTCTATTTATAGGAAAATGTTAGCACACCGAAACAGACTTAACCTGCAACCTGATGGCTTTCTCTGCTACTATTCCCACCCACCACATTTGAATAAAAATCTCAGTACATTTTCACCAACCAAAAGTGGGGCCCACCAATTCTAGAATTTTCCACCAAAATTATTTATAACCAAATTTCTGAATCAGTCACCTCTTAAAATTCATAACAAATTATACGTTTATTTTTAGCGGTTCAAAATTTGTGGACATATACTCAACTTATATATGTATAACATATCCAAAAATTACAACGATCCAACGGTCGGATTAAAAATTATAACTCACGCGATATATCTCAAAAATACTGGTTTAATTTTTAATACCTCCATTCCGACAAAAATACTGATAAAACACCTCAACATTAACTCTTTCATTTTTAACCACAATAAATATATCCAACATTTTATCCACATAAAATAAATATTTCCTTATCATATGAATCAATAATTAATTATTCATAAATAATATTACAGAATTATATTTATGACAACCAGGCCGTTCCCAGGAAAGAGGGGGCTTTCCAATAAGAATTTCTCCTTACTGGCGCGCAATTAGGTGACCAAACCTCTCCTTGATAGAACTTTCTAGACATGCCAATAATGCTATCTAATAATATTATTCAAAGAATATGAATTATTGATCTGATAATGGGAAATACTGTGCAGTTATAATTATTGAAACAACAATAATATAAAATATCAACGCAACAATTATTGAATCAATAAAATAAAATATTGAACAGTAACTACTGTAATAATTATAGAGTAGTGCCTTCTTACGTAAGGATCAATAATTCAACAATACTGTGCAATACCGTGTGCTACTGTACAACAACGATTTTTACTGTATTTTAACCACATGGTATTCCAACAGTGTTAACGGTAACAACTACGTCGTTATTCAATTTTGTCATTTTCTTCATCCGACAGTTATTCGTTATGGGGCCCACAAATAGATGCACCATCGTACGAATATTCCCCGACAGAAAGAATATTCCATGACCAAACGAATATTCCCCGACAACAATGAATATTATATAACCACTTGCTTATTTTGAAAATTTTGCACATTTCACCCATAACCAAAGTATTATATCAAATTAATACCTTATTTTATTCACAATAATAATTAGAGGAAATTTGATTTTATTATTAATAAGTTGGGGTTTTACAATTTAGCTTACATAGTCGATACTCAAAGGAAGGGGGTGAAACCGGAAGAGATACCATTGGTTAGGAAATTTGTAGCTGTGTTTCTAGAGGATTTGCCAGGACTTCCGCCTGACCAGGAGATTGAGTTTGTGATTGACTTAACGCTAGGAAACGCTTCGATATCGATGGCCCCGTACAGAATGGCTCTGGTACAGATGAATGAACTGATGGTACAGCTGCAAGAGTTGTTAGACAAGAAATACATCCAGCCGAGTGTATCACCGTGGGGAGCACCGGTGTTATTTGTGAAGAAGAAGGATGGGTCAATGCGTCTTTACAATGATTATAGGGAATTAAACAAAGTCACTATTAAGAATAAATATATGTTGC
The DNA here is from genome assembly GCA_020205505.1 of Panax japonicus. Lineage (NCBI taxonomy): Eukaryota > Viridiplantae > Streptophyta > Magnoliopsida > Apiales > Araliaceae > Panax > Panax japonicus. The sequence continues at coordinate 30,152,539 of CM035111.1, forward strand.
CAATAATAGATGACTTGTTTGACCAATTGAAGGGTGCTAAATACTTCTCGAAAATAGATTTGAGAAGTGGATATCATCAATTAAAGGTAAGGAAGGAGGATGTGTTAGTTCGCAGTAGGCACAATATAGATCTAGAAGGGGGGGGGGTTGAATAGATCCTTTTTAATTTCAAATACTTTTCTCTTATATTTTTTATAGCTAATGATTTAGCATATGACAAATATAAGAATCTTTTCAAGCATAGCGGAATAAGTAAAAGATCCCCTTCATTGATATATTCATAATCATACATATATTGTTTGTAGAGTTAGTTTGGTTGTAAGCAGTTAAAACATACATAGCAGTTATAGCAGTTAGGTACATAATGTAAATGACATAAAGTAAATGACACAAAGGGTTTTAAATGGTTCAGAGACTCAAGCTCCTAATCCACTCTCCGGCTTTCAACTAGCAGGATTTCCACTAAGGAAGGGCAACATCCTAAATCACTAAGATTCCTTCAAGGCTATCAGCTTTGGGACTTCAGTTCACTAAGAACTCTTCAAGGCCAGCAGCCTTGGAACTTCTCTAGTTCCCTAGGAACTCTTCAAGCCCAGCAGGCTTGGAACTTCTTTTAGTCCCTCCGGATAATGACCCCTCAGGCCCTGGCTTCTTGTTGTTGTTTGTTGTTGTTGTTGGTGCTGAGCTGCTAAGATGTCTTTTAGCTTGATCATCTTATGTACTTAGCAACTTGGTGTGGTCCTCTTTGCATTCTGCTTCGAGTCTGCACTACATCTTCTTTGGTGTAGCTGATCTTCTTCTGTTTTGCTCATCTTCATGTTGTGTCAGCTGTGCATCCTCACCATTTCCTGAACCCTTCTTAACATGTTGGCAGACATGGTTCTGCACTTGTTCTGCTTCAGCTTTGGGTTCATGGTGGATCGTAGAGTGGCTCTCAAGATCTGCCTTGTGCTTTTCCACTCTTCTGAATGTTATCTTCTTGTCCTTCTAGGCTCTTAGCTTAGATGCCAATTCTAGCATTTTCATCTTTGTTGAGTGAAGCTTTGGTCCGTTTAAGTGAAGCTTTGGTCTGTTTAAGTCATTCTTCAAAGCTGCTTCACTTCCACCTTTTTAGTCTCACTGTCACTGAGACTTGTTCTATTTAAGCTCAGGTGGAGCTCGAAGAGTCAACGTTAGCATACTACCAACTCAACGATACTGCAACATAGTAATCATCAGCAACTCTTGACCGTTAAAGCTCTGGCTTATTTATACTACTTCCCAATCTTCCCATTGAGAAGTAGCCGTTAAAAGCTCTTCGAAATGCTTCGCAGATCTCGAGTTATTGGGTGTAGACTGTAGATGTGACATAACATCTCTTTTTCTAACTTTTTGACACTGCAGTCTACTGTTTCACCTACCCTGTGACACCCCCAAAATAGGTATACATCACCCATCTTGAGTCGCCAAATACATGGTACAAAATTCAAATACAACTTAATTATACAACCAGTTGTGTAAAATACGACAAAACATAATCTAAGAGTTTTAATAAGAATATTTTCATCTAGACAATATCCACACTCAATGGAGTCCTCATTAAATTTATTGTCACACTATTTAACAGAATAGTGAGGACTACTAATGCTATCATCTGGACCGTCACTCCATTCCCCGACTAGTCCCGACTACGTTCTCATTTCCTGAAGAGAACAGTGAAAGAAAGGGTTAGCTCAACTAGCCCAGTAAGAAATATTATGACTAAGATAATGCAGAATAAATTATCATTATCCTTCAACGGTGTTAAACTGATAAAATATAATAAACATCATGTTTAACTGCAGCGGAACAAGCAATCCATTAGAAGAGTCAAGTAGAGAATAAAATCTACTATCTTCTATGATTTAAAAGGTTTTTCATCACTTTTATCGTTGAGACTCAGCTTAATAAATAAACCACATCATCCATGCACTACGGCCAAGGATATTCATTAATATCACGACCATAAATTATCCATGCACTACGGGTCAAGGATATTCGTGTATTCATCAATGGTCATGATCATGTCAACAACTGTCCATTAATGCATTACGGCCAATGAGGAATTTTACCACATCATTTGTAACATTACGGTCATGATTATACCGATTAATCCCAGGTCTTAATCATTACAAAGTCCATCTATGCACTACAGGCCACAGATGACTTTCAACATATTATAAATGTGACACCCCCAAAATAGGTATACATCACCTATTTTGAGTCGTCAGATACATGGTACAGAATACAAATACAACTTAATTATACAACTGTCGTGTAAAGTATGATAAAATAAACGCTCTCCCTTGTACTACCGGCTTTGACTTTTCAGGGACGACCTTTGGTGCCTCCATCCTAACTGAATTTGTCTTCGGTGAACGACAAAATCGAGATAAGTGACCTTCCCTTCCACAATTATAACATGCTTTGGATAACATCTCACAGTTTGAACTGATGTGTCCCTCCCCTCCGCATTTAAAGTATATGATAGGTGGTCGTTCTCATTCCTTAACAATGGGTGCTGGTGCTAACGTCTTTCCATCATTGTTGAATCTCCTTTTCTTGAAATGTCCATTTTTATTGTCTTGGCTATGATTACCACCGAAGTGGTTACCATTTCTGGCATGTTGATTCCCTCCACGCTTGTTGTCACCGTTTCGATGACTGTTACTGATGAGTGGGATTTAAACCCGCGAATCGGATACTTTCTGCCTTAAATACTTGCCTGGACTCATAGTTTTTTATATAGTTTTATAGGAATATAGTGTTTTTGTGTTTAATCGTTGCATTGCAGAGCTTCGCAATGTTTTTGCTGCCTTAAGGGGGCAAAACTGCCGCGGCGCCAATGCCAGGTTCATTGGCCGCGCCGCAGCGCCACGATCTGACCCATGCTGACGATAGCCGCACCGCGGCGCCACTCTTCTTCCTTAGACTCGCGCTGCAGCGCGAGCTCTGTGTCCCAGTTGCTAATGCAGCGCCACAGTGCCACTCAAGGCTTAGTGGCCCGCGCCGCGGCGCCACCTCCGGTTCCCAGACAGACAGGAGCTTTGTTTGACCTAGCAAAAGGGGTTATAGGATGAAAAGGAGGGGAGGCAGCTGGGAGAGATATTATTATTGGGAGAAGAGAAAAGAGAGAAATCAAAGAAAAGGGAGGAAGAAGCTTGAAAAAAAAGAAGATCTATTGCTCTCCACATTTTCAGATTGTGCGCGTGAAGAGATTACTTGGCAGAAGATTACTTCTTTCTATAGGGGTTTTTCTTATTTTAAATCTTCTATTTATTGTATTTGTCTGACATGGATAGTGTATTAGAACTTTGTGTTAGTCCCATAGTTATGAACTAACTCCATTGTTAGGATTGCAATGTAACCTTTTGAATAGCTTAATCGACTTTCTCTCTCGTTTTATATAATGAAGCATTTTGGAATGGGTTGTTGTATTTTGCTTATATTGTCTGATTTCTTGATAAAGAAATAGGTTTTGATAGTAGTGGAAATTGATAAATGGATATTAATGTCTTCCTTTAAATACAACGACACCTGTTTTGTCCTTGACATTTAATTGTGGGTTTATTATGCTAGTAGGATAGACATATCCTTACTTGCCTTGTGTGACCTTGGAGTTGAGCTTAAAGACCTTGGTCTAATTAGAATCACCAATAGACATATTGTGTTCTAGCTTGTCAAGGATGTGCATTTGACCTTCGACAGAAGCTTATGCTTATATTATTCTCGGTTGGCCATTCCTTGATTTGTTTATATTACGGAGAGTTAGAAGATTAGGCGAAGCATTAGGGGAGTTGTAATCCTATCTTCATTTCTTAGAGCAGCTACTTCTCGCAATTTGATTGTCCTATAGAAATTGTTTAACCAACCTTCTATTTCTTTTGTTTAGATAAGATTAGTAACGACTTTACCTTAGTAGTTGTTTCCTGTTAAATCTTTGTCCTCGTGGGTTCGACACTCCCTTATCATTATATTACTTGTTGACCGCGTATACTTGCGCGTGTTAATCGGTTGCGAAACCGACCAACAAGTTTTTGGCGCCGTTGCCGGGGAATTACTATTCTAATATTGTCCAATATTGATTTAAATTAATGTAGTCTTAATTTGAACATATATTTATCTGTTATTTGTTTGATCTTTATTTTCACGTGTTTTCCGATTGCGATAAATATGCTGACAAGACTGTATGTAAATGCAGCTCTTGTGCAAGACTTGGCGTAAGTTGGGGCCTTACAGTTCTATTTATTGTTATCGTTTGTGAGATTGGATTGATAAGATTGTATATAAATGCATTTCTCTTGTGCAAGACTCAGCGTAACTGTTGGATCCTTACAGTCCGATTTTGCATGACACATTTTTATTAAACTTATTTTTTCTATTTAAATAAAGTCGGGCCGAAGACTATAAACCAAGCGCTTGTTGGGAGGCAACCCAAAGTGTAAAGTTTTGTGTTTCTTTCAGGTACCGAGTATCGCGCAACAAGTTTGGCACTCCCAACTTGGAGGACTTGGTGGAAGATGTCGATGACGATTAACATATTCTCAGGGAAGTCCTCTAGTTTTAATTTTATCTATCTTTACATTGAGGACAATGTTCTTCTTAAGTTTGGGGGTACTTGTGATATTCTTGGTACTTGAGTTGGTATTATATTATTATGTCAGTTATTTGGATGTTTTTATGTTTAGTAGTGCATATTAGTTAAAATTTTGAAAATTTTCCATTTTATGTTATATCTTAGTAAATAGTAGACGTCGGTTGCGGAAGGCGACAACTGATAAATGATGACGGAAGTTCTTTGCATTGAATTCTTTTATTGCGTTTAGTAAGGACATTGTCAGTTTCAAGTTTGGGGGTCTTCTACGTTTTGTTTTGATATGTTTTATTTTATTTTATTTTTTGGGCTTAATTGCATTTCAAGTATAGGTTATCTCTTGAGCATTGATTTAATTTGAATTGAGATATAATATATAATCAGGCAAATGATTGTTAAGGTTATAACTCATGAAAAATGGATCAATGTTGCTTAGTTTGGGTGATTGACTTATTGTTGGTTATTGCTTTGCTTATGACTCCTACTTTTGAGCACTCATCAATTTGTAATGAACTAGTTGTATACTTAGAGAAGGCTTATATGACCGAATGATTGTGAGAGATATCAATAAGCTCTAGAACTTGTTTAAACATCACTCGAAGCAATATACTTAGGTTTGATTAATTGGTCATGTGGTGGGTTGAGATGGAGCGTAAAACGCACTCACTCATAAACACATACTTAAGGGAGATAGAGCGTAAAACGCACTCACCTATGAAAAAAAAAGAAATAAAAATATATCGAGAATCTTGCGGTGGGTTGAGATGGAGCGTAAAACGCACTCGCCCATAAAAGCGGACTTAGGGTGAGATGGAGCGTAAAACGCACTCGCCCATAAAAGCGGGCTTAGGGTAAGATAGAGCATAAAATGCACTCACCTAAGAGTCCTTTGATATCAAATTTTTGGAATGTTTGATTTGTCTACAATTGCGATGAGTGATGTGTTAAGCATGTAGTTTTTGAAGTTTATTTCTTTCATAAGGTAATATGGTTGTATAAGCTAATCCGAGCTATAATTGGTTTAGTGCAAATGGATACACACATACACAGAAAAGATCTAAAGCAAGGTATGACTAACAAGCAAGTTGAAATCCTAGACGTTCAGACATTTTGAAAGTTTTCTAGAGTTATTATGTTTTGATATCTTTAAGGCCATTGTTCAAACTTATTAATTCATTGCTCAAGTGGTTGATTGTTAGAATTTATTTTTATAGTTTTTGTTCTTAGTGTTTTGCTTGAGGACAAACAAAGATTCAAGTTTAGGGGTATTTAATGAGTGTGTTTTATATACACAAATTAGGTACTTTTGAGTTTGATAATTTGGAAATCCTAAGCTAGTTTGTTTGGTTTTAACAATCGACTGTGCGAACTTATTTGAGCTATGATTAGTCAGGACTGTTGATCTTCACACACGTACAAAGATTGGATCGATTACAGTCTTATGCTTGAAATAGAATGAACCCTTACTCATTCCCGTGTTTGACTTACTCTTTTGGGGGTAGTTTATATAGATAATCGTAGCTGCGATGCTAGTATATATTTTTATTTTCCTTTCACATTCTTAGTGTGTACTGTTATTATTGTGTTAGATAGTTTGCTCCAGGACAAACAAAGACTTAAGTTTGGGGGTATTTGATGAGTGGGATTTAAACCCGCGAATCGGATACTTTCTGCCTTAAATACTTGCCTGGATTCATAGTTTTTTATATAGTTTTATAGGAATATAGTGTTTTTGTGTTTAATCGTTGCATTGCAGAGCTTCGCAATGTTTTTGTTGCCTTAAGGGGGCAAAACTGTCATTTTGAGCATGCCGCGCCGCGGCGCCAATGCCAGGTTCATTGGCCGCGCCGCAGCGCCACGATCTGACCCATGCTGACGATAACCGCGCCGTGGCGCCACTCTTCTTCCTTAGACTCGCGCTGCAGCGCGAGCTCCGTGTCCCAGTTGCTAATGCAGCGCTGCAGCGCCACTCAAGGCTTAGTGGCCCGCGCTGCGGCGCCACCTCCGGTTCCCAGACAGACAGGAGCTTTGTTTGACCTAGCAAAAGGGGTTATAGGATGAAAAGGAGGGGAGGCAGTTGGGAGAGATATTATTATTGGGAGAAGAGAAAAGAGAGAAATCAAAGAAAAGGGAGTAAGAAGCTTGAAAAAAAAGAAGATCTATTGCTCTCCACATTTTCAGATTGTGCGCGTGAAGAGATTACTTGGCAGAAGATTACTTCTTTCTATAGGGGTTTTTCTTATTTCAAATATTCTATTTATTGTATTTGTCTGAAATGGATAGTGTATTAGAACTTTGTGTTAGTCCCATAGTTATGAACTAACTCCATTGTTAGGATTGCAATGTAACCTTTTGAATAGCTTAATCGACTTTCTCTCTCGTTTTATATAATGAAGCATTTTGGAATGGGTTGTTGTATTTTGCTTATATTGTCTGATTTCTTGATAAAGAAATAGGTTCTGATAGTAGTGGAAATTGATAAATGGATATTACTGTCTTCCTTTAAATACAACGACACTTGTTTTGTCCTTGACATTTAATTATGGGCTTATTGTGCTAGTAGGATAGACATATCCTTACTTGCCTTGTGTGACCTTGGAGTTGAGCAAAAAGACCTTGGTCTAATTAGAATCACCAATAGACATATTGTGTTCTAGCTTGTCAAGGATGTGCATTTGACCTTCGACAGAAGCTTATGCTTACATTATTCTCGGTTGGACATTTCTTGATTTGTTTATATTACGTAGAGTTAGAAGATTAGGCGAAGCATTAGGGGAGTTGTAATCCTATCTTCATTTCTTAGAGCAGCTATTTCTCGCAATTTGATTGTCCTATAGAAATTGTTTAACCAACCTTCTATTTCTTTTGTTTAGATAAGATTAGTAACGACTTTACCTTAGTAGTTGTTTCCTGTTAAATCTTTGTCCTCGTGGGTTCGACACTCCCTTATCATTATATTACTTGTTGACCGCGTATATTTGCGCGTGTTTATCGGTTGCGAAACCGACCAACAGTTACCACTTGTATTTTCATTCTGCCGACTGCTTTCTCTTGGTTGCGTTGACTCGTTATCGCGCTTCAATAATTGTGCCCTATTTACAACATCTGAATACAAACACAGTTTATGAGAAATAAGATATTGACGTATGAGAAATAAGATATTGACGTATCTCCGGTATTCCAACAGAATAATAAATAGCGGAATCAGGTCCGTTGTAAAACGCACAGACATGATATTCCAACAAAATAATAAAGACGGAATCAGGTCTGGAGTAAAATGAACAGACAGGATTTTCCAACAGAATAATAAAGACGGAATCAGGTCCGGCGTAAAACGCACAGACAGGATATTCCAACATAATAATAAAGAAGGAATCAGGTCCGGCGTAAAGTGCACAGAAATGATATTCGAAAAGAATAATAAAGACTGAACCAGGTCCGGCGTAGAACGTACAAACAGGATATTCCAACAGAATAATAAAGACGGAACCAGGTCCAGCGTAGAATGCACAGACATGATGTTCCAACATAATGATAAAGAATGGAACATTAGAAGAATTTCACCAAGTATAGGGTAGCCCGCGTATACAAGTTATTCCAACAGAATAATAAAGAATGGAATAACAGAAGTTCTCTTCATGGATAAGAAAGAAATAATACTCCCTACCTTAAAAAAACTGGATACTGGAATAATGAGGTAACAGACTTCTCTTCTTCTTTCTATAATTTCTCTCTATAATAATCGCTCTAAAGTTTTTGTGAATTGGTGAGAAATAAAGGAAGAATGAGCTTTTATTTATAGGAAAACATAATTTCGATAATTGCACATTTTGGGGCTCAAAAAATTACAGTTAAATACCTCCAACTTTTCCTTTATTTTTAATTTAGTCACGAAAGTATTATCAAACTTGCATCACCTCCCCTAATAGTAAATAATGTGATTCAATTGTAAATTATGTGAATCAATAGTTCTATACATGTGAAAATACGAATTACAGTATAGTACCTCCATTTATACCTCTATTTTTAACTTAGTCATGCAAGTATTATCAATCTTGCACCAACTCCCCTAATAGTGACAAGAATTTAAAACAATAGTATACACATGTGAATAAATAGTTATAATCATGTGAAATAATAGCAATTAATTGCTCATTTATCCGGTTAAATACCCGATTGGTCAATATAACCTCCAGACATCAATTATTATCGAAATAATTGTCGATTTTCACTAACAAAAATAATTCCAACACAATGAAACCATTTTATCAAAAATATAAAATTTTAAATTTCGAAGTTTGACTTTTTCTAAAAAAGTCAACTATTGACTTTTTGACCAAATAGTGAATTCCGGAAAATTTTGTGTTTATAGACTATTTTTACTAATTTCATCGTTTCGGACTCAAATATTACGTCCACGCCTCCAAATTCAACTCCGAACACAACTTCAATTTTAATAACATTCATTATTAATATTATAACTCACAATATTTATCAACCAGGTCGTTCCCAGGAAATAGGGGGCTTTCCAATAAGGATTTCTCCCTATTGGCGCGCAATTAGGTGACCAAACCTCTCATTGACAGAACTTCTAGACATTATAATTATTGCAATTTAATAATATGAATAACTTTGTCGTCTCAATTATTGATTTAATAAAATAACATATTATGCAGATGATAATATGGCAATAATCGAACCAATAATATGAGAGATATGATGCAGCAATTACTGTAGCAATAATTGAGTATAACTGAGTGACTTCTCACGTAAGTATCAATAATTAATACCGTGTGCTACTATACAACCACACGTATTACTGTACTTTTACTACCGGTTAGTTCAACAGTTAACGGTAAAACTTCCGTCGTTATTTTCATAAAGTATTTTTGTCGTTTTCTAAATCCGACAATAATTCCGTTGTGGGGGTCCACCAATGATTGTGCCGTTGTACGAATATTCCCTGTTAATACGAATATTCCCCGACCAATCAAATATTAAATAACAACTTGTGTACTTTGCAAAATTTGTAAATATTACCCACAACTATAACATTATATCAAATCCACACCATAATATTCAAAAATATATTTCGAGAAAATTTAATCTTTATTCAAAAAGTTGGGGTCTTACAACCTCCCATTCTTATGAAATTTCGTCATCGAAATTAGGGTGCATACCTGATATGTCGAAGAGGTAAGGATATCTTGATTTCTTCTCAGATTCTAACTCCCAGGTCATTTCTTCCACATCGTGGTTTCTCCATAAAATTTTGACTTGAGGTATAACCTTGGAGCATAGAATATGATCTTTTTTATCCAAGATTTTAACAGGTAACTCTTCATATGTTAAATCTTCCTCCATCTTTTCTGGTTCTAATTCAATAATGTGGTTTGGGTCTTTCACATATTTACGTAACATAGATATGTGAAAAACGTTATGAACATGAGACATATATGGCGGTAAAGCGAGTCTATACTCCACAGTTTCTACTCGATCGATGATTAAAAATGAGCCAATGAATCGAGGGTTGAGCTTTCCTCTCTTTCCAAATCTCGTAACTCCCTTTCATGGAGCAACACGTAATAACACATGATCTCCAATATCGAATTCCACGTCCTTTCGATGAAGATTAACATAACTCTTTTGTCGATCTTGTGAGGTTTTTATACGTTGTCGGATCGTTTGAATCTTTTCCGTAGTCATACGTACCAACTCCGGTCCCAACAACGTTGCTTCACCCACCTAATCCCAGCTTACAGGAGAACGACACTTTCTTCCATACAATGCCTCAAATGGAGCCACATCAATACTTTCTTGATAACTGTTGTTGTAGGAAAACTCCACCAATTGTAAGAACTTATCCCAACTTCCCTTGAAGTCAAGGACACATAGTCTTAATAGATCTTCAAGAGTTTGAATGGTCCTCTTTGATTGCCCGTCCGTCTGAGGATGATATGCCGAGCTAAATCATAAATCTGTGCCCATAGCTTTTTGCAAACTAATACAAAATCTTGAAGTGAATCTTGGGTCTCGATCAGAAACTATGGATACTGGCATACCATGAAGTCTTACAATCTCATTTATGTACATACAAGCAAGACGTTCAAGTGTATAAGTTTCTCGTATAGGTAGGAAATGAGCAGACTTAGACAATCTATCAACAATGTCCCAAATTGCATCTATGCCTTGAGAAACCTTGGGAAGACCAGTAACGAAATCCATAGTAATGTGTTCCCACTTCAATTCTGGAATTTCAAGTGGTTGTAATGGACCTTTTGGTACTTGATGCTCTGCCTTGACTCGTTGACAAGTTAAACACCTTGAGATAAACTCTACTATCTCTCTCTTCATATTGCTCCACCAAAATGTATGTCGAAGATCACGATACATTTTGGTACTCCCAGGATGGATTGCAAACTGGTGTGTTGTGCGCCTCCATCATGATTTTATACTTTAAATCAGAGTTGTTAGGAACACAAAGTCTGGAGTTGACTCAAAGTATTCGTTCCTCATCGATTCTTGCTTCCGGCATAGCACCTTCTTGCACTTTCTTCTTCATACGCATTAGCTCCAGGTCTGTAGCTTGAACAGCTTTAACTTTATCGATTAAAGTTTGTTCTACTCGTATGTTTGCGATTATCATGTGGGTCCCTGGAGTCTTTATCTCTAACTCCATCCTTTGCAAGTCATACAAAATGGGCCTTTGCGTTGAAAATATTGCACTCGTACCCGCATATGATCTTCTACTCAGTGCGTCAGCTACCACGTTCGCTCTTCCAGGATGGTATTGGATGGTATGATCATAATCTTTCAATAGTTCAAGCCAATGTCGTTGTCGCATGTTGAGTTCCTTTTGTGTGAAGAAATATTTGAGGCTTTTATGATCCGTGTAGATCTCCACCTTCTCTCCATACAGGTAATGCTTGTAAATCTTGAGCGTAAAAACGATAGCTGCCAACTCTTGATCATGAGTAGGGTAATTCCTCTCATATTCTTTGAGTTGTCGTGAGGCATAGGCCATGACTTTCCCATGTTGCATGAGAACACATCCTAACCCTTTGCCTGAAGCATCACTGTAGATGACAAATCCCTCCGAGCCAGATGATATTGTCAGAACAGGTGCTAAAATGAGTCTCCTCTTGAGTTCTTGAAAACTCTTCTCACATTCCTCACTCCAATCGAACTTTATATCTTTTCGAGTCAGCTAAGTTAATAGAGTAGCAATTCGAGAAAATCCTTCCACGAATCTCAGATAATAACCAGCTAATTCGAGAAGGATACGTACTTCGGTCACTGATTTAGGTTGATCCCTGCTTTGAATAGCTTCAGTCTTTGCTGGGTCAATAGATATTCTATGACTTGATATCACGTGCCCAAGGAATGTAACTTCCTCAAGCCAGAACTCGCATTTCTTCAATTTGGCATATAGCTTGTTTTCACGAAGCTTTTGGAGTATCAGCCTCAAGTGTTGCTCATGATCTTCATGACTTTTGGAATATATGAGTATGTCATCAATAAAAACGACCACAAAATGATCCAAATATTCCTTGAATACTCGGTTCATCATATCCATGAAGGCAGCATGAGCATTAGTCAATCCAAAAGACATGACTAAGAATTCATAATGCCCGTACCAAGTTCTGAAGGCAGTCTTTGGAATATCCTCAGTTTTAACCTTCAGCTGATGATATCCAGAACGAATAGCGATCTTTGAAAAAAATTGTGCTCCTTATAACTTATCAAATAGGTCATCAATACGTGGCAATGGGTACCTATTTTTGATGGTGACATGATTCAACTCCAGATAATCAATACAAAGTCGCATACTCCCATATTTCTTCTTCACGAATAGAACAGGAGCACCCCAAGGAGACGTACTAGGACGAATGAAACCAATATCTAACAATTCCTGCAATTGGGTCTGTAACTCCTGAAATTTAATAGGAGCCATTTGATATGGGGCTTTGGAAATGGGTTTTGTACCGGGTTCAAGGTCGATACAAAATTCAAATTCGCGCTCTGGGGGTAGGCCAGGAAGTTCTTCAGGGAATACGTCAGGAAATTTATTAACAATAGAAATATCTTTCAAATCTGACGTATTTTTGTTTAAATCCGTGACATGAGCTAGGAAAGCTTGACATCAGTTTTTTAATAAATGAATAGCTTTATGGCTTGAGATGACCGTGATAGATTTTAATGGTTTGGTCACTTGAATTCGCATAATATGTTTATTAGGAATATGAAAGCTAACAACCTTACGAAAATAATCAATTTTAGCACGATGAGTAGTTAACCAACCAATCCCTAGAATCACGTCAAATGCAAGTATTTTTAAGGAGATAAGATCGACAGGTAACGTGCGGTTACCGATTTGAATCAAACAAGACTTATAAACAATGGATGATATGAAGGTTTCTCCTAATGGAGTTTCAACATATAAGTCAAAGTTTAATTTCTCCGGAGTCAAATTTAAACGTTGAGCGCAAGTAGGAGAAATAAAAGAATGGGTAGAATCGGTATCAAATAAGGTATAAACTTCACTAGAGTATATGATAAGCTTACCCGTGATAACCTCGTTCGGGTTCCTTGCTTTCTGGGAGGTCACAACAAACGCTCTCCCTTAAACTACCGGCTTTGACTTTTCTGGGACGGACTATGGTACCTCCATCCTAGCTGAATTTGTCTTTGGTGAACGACAAAATCGAGCTAAGTGACCTTCCCTTCCACAATTATAACTTGCTTTGGACGGCATCGCGCAGTTTGGACTGATGTGTCCCTCCCCTCCGCATTTGAAGCATATGATAGGTGGTCATTCTCCTTCCTTAACAATGGGTGCTGGTGCAGACGTCTTTCCATCATTGTTGAATCTCCTTTTCTTGAAATGTCTATTTTTATTGTCTTGGTTATGATTACCACCCAAGTGGTTACCATTTCTGGCATGTTGATTCCCTCCACGCTTGTTGTCACCGTTTTGATGACTGTTACCACTTGTATTTTCATTCTGCCGACTGCTTTCTCTTGGTTGCGTTGACTCGTTATTGCGCTCCAATAATTGAGCCCTATTTACAACATCTGAATACAAACACAATTTATGAGAAATAAGATATTGACGTATCTCCAGTTTCAAACCTCTTAAAAACATTCGCGTCATTCGTTCCTCATTATCGACCAAATGGGATGCAAATCGGGATAACTCTGCAAATTTAGCCTCGTATTGCGACACGGTCAAATTATTTTGCTCCAACTTGATAAACTCCACCTCTTTCATGTGACGAATACTTTCGGGAAAGTACTTGTCATTGAATATCTCTTAGAACTTCTCCCAAGACATCTTGAGTGCGTCAGGCTGGGTACGTTTTATAGATTCCCACCAGTAATCTGCCTCTTCACGCAACATGAAGGTGGCGAAGGGAACATTTTGCTCCTCGGAGCATCCCAAGACATCAAATATCTTAGTGATCTGCTTTATCCATGCATTAGCCTTAAGTGGTTTTGGCTCTCCAATAAACTCAGGTCGGTCCCAGCTCCTTGAACTGTTTAGCGGTAACCGTCCAAGAGTTTCCAGTGTTTCCACCTACATTTTGGACAGGAGCCGCTCTCGCTTGATGTTGCATAAATTGCATAAAGCCTCTGAACATTCCATCTTTCATCATTTGGTCAGTGTTGTTGTTTGAATGAGGATTGTCGCCTTCTTGATGCACATTATTATGATTGTTGATCTGTGGAGACTCAACAGTCTCTTGTGCTCCATTGCTATTCTCAGTATTCTCGGATTCCATTTTCAAATATTGCCATAAACAAGGGTTAATTGACATGAAACATATTATCCATATACTATGACCAACCAATTAAATACCAAATAATCTTAGGTAGGTCACACTAGCGAAGGAATTCCCCGTCTCTCCCCTCCTAGTTCTAGTCTCACATCTTAGCCAGAGATCATATCCCTAAGCTCTGATACCAACTGTGACGCCCCCAAAATAGGTATACATCACCTATTCGAGTCGTTAAATACATGGGATAGAATACAAATACAACTTAATTATACAACTATCGTGTAAAGTACGACAAAACATAAGCTGTGAGTTTTAATTCAAATATTGTCGTCTAGATAATATACAAACTCAAATTCAATATTATTACATTTATTTTCCACTATTTCACTGAATAGTGAGGACTACTAATGCTATCATCTGGTCCGTCATTCTGTTCTTCTACTAGTCCCTGCTACGTTCTTATTTCTTGAAGAGAACAATAAAAGTAAAAGGGTGAGCTCAACTAGCCCAGTAGGAAATATTATGACATAGATAATGCAGAATATATTATTGTTAGCCTTCAACAGTGTTAAACTGATACAATATAACAACCATCAAGTTTAACTGCAGCGGAACAAGCAATCCATTAAAAGGGTCAAGTAGAGAATAAAATCTACTATCTTTTATGATTTAGAAGGTTTTTCATCACTTTTATCGCTGGGACTCAGCTTAATAAATAATTCATATCATCGAATCACTCCTGCACTACGGCCAAGGATATTCTTTAGTATCACGACCACAATTATCCATGCACTATGGGCCAAGAATATTTGTGTATTCAATAATGGTCATGATCATGCTAACAACTGTCCATCAATGCTCTACGGGCCAATGAGGACTTTTTCCACATCATTTGTAACATTACGGTCATGATTACACCGAATAATCCCTGGTCATAATCATACCAAGTCCATCTATGCACTATAGGCCACAAATGACTTTCAACAAAATATAAACATGAGGATGATGACAATGATATAAGAATTCAATAAAACAAGTTCAAAAATTAATTTATCCAGGAACTAATAACGTCCAAATTGTCAACATGATACTGCTTTGTAAAGTAAAATTCAAGAATGCTCAGAAAAATATTTCCATGAAAAGATACTGGATGAAGGGCAAATTTCAAGGATATTCCACCAATTTCATGGAGTATAGAAGTCAAAACTTTAAACAACTTAGTATAATAAGGAATGGAATAACAAAAGAAATCACCAGGCATGCGATAGACCGCACAACCAGGTTATTCCAACAGAATAATAAAAAACGGAATCAGGTCCGGCGTAAAACGCACAGATAGGATATTCCAACAAAATAATAAAGAAGAAATCAGGTCCGGCGTAAAATGCACAGACAAGATATTCCAACAGAATAATAAAGACGGAATTAGGTACGGCGTAAAACGCACAGATAAGATATTACAATAGAATAATAAAGACGGAAACAGGTCCAACATAAAATGCACACACAGGATATTCCAACAAAATAATAAAGACGGAACCAGGTCCAGCGCAGAACACACAGACAGGATATTCCACAAGAAAAATAAAGACATCACCAGGTCCGGCGTAGAACGCACAGACAGTATGTTCCAACAAAATGATAAAGAATGGAACAATAGAAGAATTTCACCAAGTATAGGGTAGCCCGCGTATACAGGTTATTTCAACAGAATAATAAAGAATGGAATAACAGAAGTTCTCTTCAAGGATAAGAAAGAAATAATACTCCCTGCCTTAGAAAAACTGGATACTAGAATAGTGAGGTAACAGATTTTTCTTCTTCTTTCTATAATTTCTCTCTATAATAATCACTCTAAAGCTTTTGTGAATTAGTGAGAAATGAAGGAAGAATGAGCTTCTATTTATAGAAAAATATAGTTTCGATAATTGCACATTTTGGGGCTCAAAAAATTACAGTACAATACCTCCAACTTTTCCTTTATTTTTAATTTAGTCACGAAAGTATTATCAAACTTGCACCACCTCCCCTAATAGTAAATAATGTGATTCAATAGTAAATTACGTGAATCAATAATTCTGGACATGTGAAAATATGAATTACAGTATAGTACCTCTATCTATACCTCTATTTTTAACTTAGTCATGCAAGTATTATCAATCTTGCACCAACTCCCTTAATAGTAACAAGAATGTGAAACAATAGTATACACATGTGAACAAATAGTTATAATCATGTGAAATAATAGCAATCAATTGCTCATTTATCCGGTTAAATACCCGATTGGTCAATATAACCTCCAGACATCAATTATTATCGAAATAATTATCGATTTTCACTAACACAAATAATTCCAACACAATGAAACTATTTTTATCAAAAATATAAATTTTGAAATTTTGAAGTTTGACTTTTCCTAAAAAAGTCAACTATTGACTTTTTGACCAAATAGTGAATTTCAGAAAATTTTGTGTTTATAGACTATTTTTACTAATTTCATCGTTCCGGACTCAAATATCACGTCCGCGTCTCCAAATTCAACTCCGAACACAACTTCAATTTCAATAACATTCATCATTAATATTATAACTCACAATATTTATCAACCAGGTCGTTCCCAGGAAAGAGAGGGCTTTCCAATAAGGATTTCTCCCCATTGGCGCGCAATTAGGTGACCAAACCTCTCATTGACAGAACTTCTAGACATTATAATTATTGCAATTTAATAATATGAATAACTTTATAGTCTCAATTATTGATTTAATAAAATAACATATTATGCAGATGATACTATGGCAATAATCGAACCAATAATATGAGAGATATGATGCAGCAATTACTGTAGCAATAATTGAGTATAACTGAGTGACTTCTCACGTAAGTATCAATAATCAATATCGTGTGCTACTATGTAACCACGCGTATTACTGTACTTTTACTACCGGTTAGTTCAATAGTTAACGGTAAAACTTTTGCCGTTATTTTCATAAAGTATTTTTGTCGTTTTCTCAATCCGACAATAATTCCGTTGTGGGGGTCCACCAATGATTATGCCATTGTACGAATATTCCCTGTTAAAACGAATATTCCCCGACCAATCGAATATTATAAAACAACTTGCATACATTGCAAAATTTGTAAATATTACCCAAAACTATAACACTATATCAAATCCACACCATAATATTCAAAAATATATTTCGAGAAAATTTAATCTTTATTCAAAAAGTTGGGGTCTTACAACCTCCCCTTCTTATGAAATTTCGTCCTCGAAATTAGGGTGCGTACCTAATATGTCGAAGAGGTAAGGATATCTTGATTTCATCTCAGATTCTAACTCCCAGGTCATTTCTTCCACATCGTGGTTTCTCCATAAAACTTTGACCTGAGGTATAACCTTGGAGCGTAGAATATGATCCTTTTTATCCAAGATTTTAACAGGTAACTCTTCATACGTTAAATCTTCCTCTATCTCGCTTGGTTCTAATTCAATAATGTGGTTCGAGTCTTTCACATATTTACGTAACATAGATATGTGAAAAACGTTATGAACATGAGACATACATGGCGGTAAAGCGAGTCTATACGCCACAGTTTCTTCTTGATCGAGGATTAAAAATGGGCCAATGAATTGAGGGTTGAGCTTTCCTCTCTTTCCAAATCTCGTAACTCTCTTCCATGGAGCAACACGTAATAACACATGATCTCCAATATCGAATTCCACGTCCTTTCGATGAAGATCAACATAACTCTTTTGTCGATCTTGTGAGTTTTTTATACGTTGTCGGATCGTTTGAATCTTTTTCATAGTCATACGTACCAACTTCGGTCCCAACAACGTTACTTCACCCACCTCATCCCAGCATATTGGAGAACGACACTTTCTTCCATACAACGCTTCAAATAGAGCCATGTCAATACTTGCTTGATAATTGTTGTTGTAGGAAAACTCCTCCAATGGTAGGATCTTATCCCAACTTCCCTTGAAGTCAAGGACACAGAGTCTTAATAGATCTTCAACAGTTTGAATGGTCCTCTCCGACTGCCCGTCCGTCTGAGGATGATATGCCGAGCTAAATCATAAATCCATGCCCATAGCTTTTTGCAAACTAATACAAAATCTTGAAGTGAATCTTGGGTCTCGATCAGAAACTATGGATACTGCCATACCATGAAGTCTTACAATCTCGTTTATGTACATACGAGCAAGACGTTCAAGTGTATAAGTTTCTCGTATAGCTAGGAAATGAGCAGACTTGGTCAATCTATCAACAATGACCCAAATTGCATCTATGCCTTGAGAAACCTTGAGAAGACCAATAACGAAATCCATAGTAATGTGTTCCCACTTCCATTCTGGAATTTCAAGTGGTTGCAATGGACCTTTTGGTAATTGATGCTCCGCCTTGACTCGTTGACAAGTTAAACACCTTGAGATAAACTTTGCTATCTCTCTCTTTATATTGCTCCACCAAAATGTATGTCGAAGATCACGATACATTTTGGTACTCCCAAGATGGAATGCAAACGGTGTGTTGTGCGCCTCCATCATGATTTTATACTTTAAATCAGGGTTGTTAGGAACACAAAGTCTGGAGTTGACTTGAAGTATTCATTCCTCATCGATTCTTGCTTCCGGCATAGCACCTTCTTGCACTTTCTTCTTCATACGCATTAGCTCTAGGTCTGTAGCTTGAGCAGCTTTAACTTTATCAATTAAAGTCGGCTCTACTCGTATGTTTGCCATCATCATGTGGGTCTCTGGAGTCTTTTTCTCTAACTCCATCCTTTGTAAGTCATACAAAATGGGCCTTTGCGTTGACAATATTACACTCGTACCCGCATATGATCTTCTACTCAGTGCGTCAGCTACCACATTCGCTTTTCCAGGATGGTATTGGATGGTATGATCATAATCTTTCAATAGTTCAAGCCAACGTCATTATCGCATGTTGAGTTCCTTTTGGGTGAAGAAATATTTGAGGTTTTTATGATCCGTGTAGATCTCCACCTTCTCTCCATACAGGTAATGTGATGCCCCCAAAACAGGTATACAACACCCATTCTGAGTCGTCAAATACATGGTACATAAAGCAAACTACAACTTCAATAATACAAATGTCGTGTGAAATACTACAATACATACAGTGAGTTTAAATACAAATATTGTCTTCTAGACAATATCCACATACAAATATGTCCTCATTATAATTATTCAAAAAATATTTTACAGAAATAGTGAGGACTGCTAAAACATCTTTCTAAAAACCTCACTCCATACCCCGACTCGATCCTGCTATGTTCTCACCTCCTGAGAAGATAAATGGAACAAAAAGGAAAAGAGTGAGCTCAACTAGCCCAGTAAAGAATATTATGACTAAGATAATATACAACAAATTATCGTTAGTCTTCAACAGGAAAAAAAATCTGATAAAATATAATCGACAACAAGTTTTAGATCAACAAATACAGCGGAAACAACAATCCATTAGAAGAGTCACGTAGAGGATGAATTCTACTATCTTCTAATATTTAAGAGTCCATCATCAATATTTTATCCTTGTAACAACAATCAATATACATCTTTAATCGTCTTTGCACTACAGGCCAAAGATATTCATTTATATCACCGGTTGGTCATGTTCATCTCAACACCTATTCATCTTTGCACAACTGGCCAAAGATATTCATCAGTAATCATTTATATTTGCACTACAGGCCAAAGATATTCAATAATATCATCATTAAGGAATGAGGATGATGAAAAATATTTTTAAGAACGAATCTAGTGAGATAGAAGGACAAATATTAGGGATTCGTATAACCGTTTTATCCAAGATCAATAATACTCCATAATAACCAATTTTGAAACAGAATTCAAAAATAACGATCAAAACATGGATACAATCAAAGATAGTAGCCAAAATAGACATCTTGGAGAAAAAGGAAAATTTCATTTTTCGGTGAATAGTGCCGTATTCGTGAATAATGCCGTATGCGTGAATAGTGCCGTATACGTGAATAGTAACCCCGACACAACAAGTTCCAAATTTGATTAAAAAGTTCACCAATATTTCGGCATAATGATATTGAAGAAAATAATATCATTTAAGAAGAAAATGACATCCCTTATCTCAAAATAACCGTATTTCTGACTGAATTTCGGGTATAGTGCTGATAGAAACTCGCACTGTATAGCAACACTCAAAGTATACTCACAAGAATACGCACGATAATAGAGAGAGAGAAAGAGAGAAAACTTGTTTCTGGTGTGATTTTCAATTCTAACTTAGCCCTCTATTTATAGAAAAATGCTAGAACGCCAAAAAAGACTAAATTAATAAAATATTAATATTTACCAAATATTCAAGCCCACCACCAAGGAATCTGATTTTAGCATTTCTCACATGCCCACCTTCTAGAAAAAAAAAATAAAAAAACATTTTTGAAATAAAAAATAATTAAACTTTCAAAAATCAATTATTTTGGAACCCCAGAACTTCAATAATTCACAATAAATAGCCCCTTTGTCAGAAAATTTGAATCTCGCGCCTTTTTATAGGAATTTCAATTCTCTACAACTTTGCAGAAGAAAAATTTTCCAAATTCAAAACAGAAATTATCCGAAATCCACAAACGGATGATTTTTAATTCTTCCAGTCCGACAAAATACTGATAGAACATCCTCAGCATTAATTAATTCAATTATATCCACATAAAATAATATATGCATCAATTATATCCATATCAAATTAGTATTTCTTTATCATATGAATCAATAATTAATTATTCTTAAATAATATTACAGAATAATAATTATGAAAATCAGGCCGTTCCCAGGAAATAGGGGGATTTCCAATAAGGATTTCTCCTTACTGGCGCGCAATTAGATGACCAAACCTCTCCTTGATAGAACTTTCTAGATATTGCCAAAAATACTATCTAATAATATTATTCAAATAATATGAATTATTGATCTGATAATGAAAAATACTGTGCAGTGACAATTATTGAAACAATAATAATATAAACTAACAATGCAGCAATTATTGAATCAATATAATAAAATAATGAATAGTAACTACTGTAACAATTATTGAGTAGTGTCTTCTTACGTACGAATCAATAATTCAACCATACTGTTCAATACCGTGTGCTACGGTACAACCACGCATATTACTGTATTTTAACCACCAATTATCCAACAGTGTTAACGGTAAAAATTATGCCGTTATTTAAAAAAACCCAAATTTGTCGTTTTCTTCATCCGACCGTTATTCTGTTAAGGGGCCCACAATTGACTGCGTCGTCGTACGAATATTTCTGACAAAAACAATATTCTACGATCAAACGAATATTCCCCGATAACAATGATTATTTTATAACCACTTGTTTATTTTGTAAAAATTTTCACATTTCACCCATAACCAAAGTATTATATCAAATTAACACCTTATTATTTTAGAATAATGAATAGTGGAAAATTTAATTTATTTATAATAAGTTGGGGTCTTACAACCTCCCCTCCTTATAAAATTTTGTCCTCGAAATTGACGTACGTACCTGGTGTTTCGAACAGGTGAGGGTACCTCGCTTTCATTTTTGATTCCAACTCCCATGTTATTTCCTCAATTGCATGGTTTCTCCACAAAACCTTAACTTGTGGTATAACCTTCGTGCGTAAGACATGCTCTTTCCTATCCAAAATCTCAACAGGTATCTCCTCGTATGTTAAATCTTTAGCTATCTCGTCTGTCTCTAATGCAATAATGTGGTTCGGGTATTTAACATATTTATGAAGCATAGATATGTGGAATACATTATGAACACGAGACATACTTGGAGGTAACGCGAGTCTATAGGCTACGTTTTCTATTCGATCAAGAATCTCAAATGGACCAATAAATCTTGGATTGAGCTTTCTTCTCTTTCCAAATCTTGTAAATCCCTTCCATAGAGCAATACGTAACAGTACACGATCTCCAATATTAAACTCCACGTCCTTTCTATGAAGATAAGCATAACTCTTTTGTCGATCTTGTGAAGTTTGAATACGTTGTCGAATCATTTGGATCTTTTTTGTAGTCATGCATACTAATTCTGGTCCCAACAACGTTGCTTCTCCCACCTCATCCCAGCATACTGGAGATCGACACTTTCGTCCATACAATGCCTTAATAGGAGCCATGCCTATACTTGCTTGATAACTGTTGTTGTAGGAGAATTCCACAAGTGGCAAGTACTTATCCCAACTTCCTTTAAAATCTAGGACACAAAGTCTTAATAGATCTTCGAGGGTTTAAATAGTTCTCTCTGATTTTCCGTCCGTTTGAGGATGGTATGCCGAACTGAATCTCAAATCTGTGCCCATAGCTTTCTGCAAGCTAACCCAAAATCGTGAAGTGAATCTTAGGTTACGATCTGAAACTATGGATACTGGCATGCCATGCAATCTCATAATTTCATTCACGTACATACGAGCAAGACGTTCAAGGGAATAAGTCTCACGTATCGGCAAGAAATGGGCAGACTTGGTTAATCTATCAACAATAACCCAAATAACCTTTATGCCTTGAGAAACCGTGGGAAGACCTGTAACGAAATCCATTGTAATGTGTTCCCACTTCTATTTCGGAATCTCAAGTGGTTGCAATGGACCTTTTGGTATTTGATGCTCCGCCTTTACACGTTGACAAGTTAAACACGTCGAGATAAACTCCGCGATCTCTCTCTTCATATTGTTCCACCAAAATATATGTCGAATATCATGATACTTTTTGGTACTCCCAGGATGGATTGCAAACGGGGTGTTGTGTGCCTCCATCATGATTCTATACTTCAAGTCAGAATCGTTCGGAATGCAAAGTCGAGAGTTGAATCGAAGTATTCCTTCTTCATCGATTCTTGCTTCTGGAATAGCACCTTCTTGTACTTTCTTCTTCATTTGTATCAGCCCCAGGTTCGTAGCTTGAGCAGCTTTAACTTTATCAATTAAAGTCGGTTCTACTCGTATATTCGCCATCATCATGTGGGTCCCTGGAGTCTTTAATTCTACCTCCATCCTTTGCAAGTCATACAAAATGGGCCTTTGCGTTGACAATATTGCACTCGTACTCGCATATGATCTTCTACTGAATGCGTCAGCTACTACGTTCGCTTTTCCAGGATGATATTGTATAGTGTGATCGTAATCTTTCAACAGCTCAAGCCAACATCATTGTCGCATGTTGAGTTCTTTTTGGGTGAAGAAATATTTGAGGCTTTTATGGTCCGTATAAATCTCCACTTTCTCCCCGTACAAGTAGTGTCTCCATATCTTCAATGTGAATACGACTGCTGCCAACTCCAGATCATGAGTAGGATAATTCCTCTCATATTCTTTGAGTTGTCGTGAGGCATAGGCCATGACTTTCCCATGTTGCATGAGAACACATCCTAACCCCTTGCCAGAAGCATCGCTGTAGATAACAAATCCATCCGAACCAGATGGTATTGTCAGAACAAGTGCCGAAATGAGTCTCCTCTTGAGCTCTTGGAAGCTCTTCTCGCATTCCTCGCTCCATACAAATTTTTCATCCTTCCGATTCAGCTGAGTTAATGGAGTAGCGATTCGAGAAAATCCTTCCACGAATCTCCGATAATAACCAGCTAAGCCCAGAAAGCTACGCACTTCGGTCATCGACTTTGGTTGCTCCCAACTTTGTATTGCTTCAATCTTCGCCGGGTCCACAGATACTCCATGTTTTGACACCACGTGCCCAAGGAATGCTACTTCCTCAAGCCAGAACTCGTATTTCTTCAGCTTGGAATAAAGCTTGTGTTCACGTAGTCTTTGAAGTACTAGCTTCAAATGGTGCTCATGATCTTCACGGCTTTTGGAATAGATGAGGATGTCATCAATAAAGACAACAACGAATTAATCCAAATATTCCTTGAATACACGGTTCATCGTATCCATGAAAGCAGCTGGAGCATTAGTCAATCCAAAAGACATGACTAAGAATTCATAATGCCCATACCGAGTTCTGAAGGTAGTCTTTGGAATATCTTCAGTTTTAATCTTCAGCTGATGATATCCAGAACGAAGATCGATCTTTGAAAAGAATTGTGCTCCTTGCAACTGGTCAAACAATTCATCAATGCGAGGTAGTTGATACATATTCTTGATGGTGACATGGTTTAATTCTCGGTAGTCATTTCAAAGTCGCATACTCCCATCTTTCTTCTTTACGAATAAAACAGGAGCACCCCAAGGAGATGTACTAGGACGAATGAAATCGATGTCTAACAATTCCTGTAGTTGGACTTTTAAATCCTGAAGTTCAATAGGAGCCATTCGATATGGGGTTTTAGAAATGGGTTTTGTACCCGGTTCAAGATCAATAAAGAATTCAACTTCACGTTCCGGGGGTAGACCGGGAAGTTCTTCGGGAAATACATTAGGAAATTCTTTAACAACAAAAATATTATCCAAATCTGACTTGTCTCTGTTCAAATCCATAACATGGGCTAAGAAAGCTTGACATCCGTTTTTCAATAAACGAATAGCTTTGTGGCTTGATATGACAGTGACTGATTTTAGTGGTTTGAATTTGTATGACAGGTTGGTTAGGAATATGAAAATTAACAACCTTACGAAAACAATCAATTTTGGCATGATGAATGGTTAACCAATCAATTCCTAAAATCACATCAAAAGCAAGTATCTTTAAAGAGATAAGATCCATAGGTAATGTGATAGTGCCAACTTGGATCATGCAAGATTTATAAACTGTAGATGTAACGAAGGTTTCACCCAACAGAGTTTCAACTGATAAATCAAAATCTAATTTCTCCGGAGTCAAGTTTAAACGTTGAGCACAAGCAGAAGAGATAAAAGAATGGGTAGAACCGGTATCTAGTAAGGTATAAAATTCACAAGAATTCAAGATTAGCTTACCCGTGATCACTTCGTTTGGGTTCCCCACATTTTGGCCAGTCACGACAAATGCTCTTCCAGGAACCGCTGATTTCGACTCATCCGGGACAGCCCTTGGAATCACCACTCCCGCTGAACTTGGTTTCGCTATTGTACAATCTCGAGCGATGTGGCCTTTATTTCCACAGTTGTAATATACCTTGGATTGTTGTGGACAGTTTGGGTTGATATGTCCCTCTTTCCCGCACTTGTAACATCTAACTAGCGGTCGTTCTCCTCCCCTAAAATTTGTTTTTGGTGCTGGTGCTGCTACTGATGTCTTTCCGTCATTGTTGAATCTTCTCTTTCTGAGATTTCCACTTGAGTCACCTCTTCTATTATCATGACCACGATTACCACCTGGGTGGTTACCGCCTTTGTCCGTATTCTTCCTTCCTCGCTGGTTATCATCGTTCTGATGACTGCTGTCACCGATATGACCCTGGTTGTGGTCCCTCGGTTGAGTATACTCGCTATCTCGCTCTAACAACTGAGTCATGTTTACAACATCTGAATATAAAGAAAATTTATGAGATATAAGGTATTGACGAATCTCGGGTTTTAAACCTCTCAGAAACATCCGCGTCATGCGTTTCTCATTCTCCACCAAATGAGGTGCAAACCTGGACAACTCTGTGAACTTTGCCTCGTATTGAGACACCGTCATGTTATTCTGTTCGAGTCTAATAAACTCTACCTCTTTCATATGATGAATACTTTCAAGAAAGTACTTGTCATTGAAATGCTTCTGAAATCTTTCCCAAGACATGTTGAGTGCATCTGGTTGGGTACGCTTCACAGATTTCCATCAGTAATCTGCTTCACCACGAAACATAAAGGTAGCGAATGGAACCTTCTGTTCCTCCGTGCATCCCAAGACATCGAATATGTTGGTAATTTGCTTGACCCATGTTTCTGCCATGATCGGATCCGGTTTTCCCTTAAATTCTAGTGGTCCCAACTCCTTAAACTGTTTGGCTGTGACAGACCGCGCGTTGCCATCACTTGCACCCGTATTTTGTGCACGAGTCTCCCTCGTCTGATTTTGCATGAACTGCAAAATGCTCCAAAAAATTCCATCGTTCATCGTTTGCTCGGTAGTGTTGTTTACAGGAAGAATATTGTCTTCCTGTTGCACATTATCTTGGTTTGTGACTAAAGGTTGCTCCACAGTCTCGTACACTCCGTTGTTAACGTTCTCAGCAGCCATTCTTAAATACTTCCATAAAACAAGGGTTAATTAAACATATCACATAACATCCCTATATTATGAACAACCAAGAAATAAGCTTAGTAGGACACACTAGTAAGGGATTTACTCATCTCTCCCCTCCTAGTTCTATTCCCCGATCTCCGCCAGAAACCATATCCCTAAGCTTTGATACCAACTGTGACACCCCCAAAACAGGTATACAACACCCATTCTGAGTCGCCAAATACATGGTACATAAAGAAAACTACAACTTCAATAATACAAATGTAGTGTGAAATACGACAATACATACTGTGAGTTTAAATACAAATATTGTCTTCTAGACAATATCCACACGCAAATAAGTTCTCATTACAATTATTCAAACACTATTTTACAGAAATAGTGAGGACTGCTAAAACATCTTTCTAGAAACCTCACTCCATACCCCGACTCGATCCTGCTATGTTCTCACCTCCTGAGAAGAAAAATAGAACAAAAAGGAAAAGGGTGAGCTTAACTAGCCCAGTAAATAATATTATGACTAAGATAATATACAACAAATTATCGTAAGTCTTCAACAGGAAAAAAAATCTGATAAAATATAATCGACAACAAGTTTTAGATCAACAAATATAGCGGAAACAGCAATCCATTAGAAGAGTCACGTAGAGGATGAATTCTACTATCTTCTAATATTTAAGAGTCCATCATCAATATTTTATCCCTGTAACAACAATCAATATACATCTTTAATCATCTTTGCACTACAGGCCAAAGATATTCATTTATATCACCGGTTGGTCATGTTTATCTCAACACCTATTCATCTTTGCACTACGAGCCAAAGATATTCATCAGTAATCATTTATCTTTGCACTACAGGCCAAAGATA
The DNA here is from genome assembly GCA_020205505.1 of Panax japonicus. NCBI lineage: Eukaryota > Viridiplantae > Streptophyta > Magnoliopsida > Apiales > Araliaceae > Panax > Panax japonicus. The sequence goes on from CM035111.1 coordinate 30,179,974, forward strand.
TTTAATAATATCATCATTAAGGAATGAGGATGATGAAAAATATTTTTAAGAACGAATCCAGTGAGATAGAAGGACAAATATTAGGGATTCGTATAACCGTTTTATCCAAGATCAATAATACTCCATAATAACCAATTTTGAAGCAGAATTCAAAAATAACGATCAAAACATGGATACAATTCAAAGATAGTAGCCAAAATAGACATCTTGGACAAAAAGGAAAATTTTCATTTTTCGGTGAATAGTGCCGTATTCGTGAATAATGCCGTATGCGTGAATAGTGTCGTATACGTGAATAGTAACCCCGACACAACAAGTTCCAAATTTGATTAAAAAGTTCACCAATATTTCGGCATAATGATATTGAAGAAAATAATATCATTTAAGAAGAAAATGACATCCCTTATCTCAAAATAACCGTATTTCTGACTGAATTTCGGGTATAGTGCTGACAGAAATTCGCACCGTATAGCAACACTCAAAGTATACTCACAAGAATACGCTCGATAATATAGAGAGAGAAAGAGAGAAAACTTGTTTCTGGTGTGATTTTCAATTCTAACTTAGTCCTCTATTTATAGGAAAATGCTTTTCACATTCATCACTCCAACCAAACTTTGTATCTTTTCGAGTCAGCTGAGTTAATGGAGTAGCGATTCGAGAAAATCCTTCTACAAATCTCAGATAATAACCAGCTAATCCGAGAAAGCTGAAGTTCCTGTAATTTGGTCTTTAACTCCTGAAGTTCAATAGGAGCCATTCGATATGGGGCTTTGGAAATGGGTTTTGTACCGGGTTTAAGGTCGATACAAAATTCAACTTCACGCTCTGGGGGTAGGCCAGGAATTTCTTCAGGGAATACTCAGGAAATTTATTAACAATAGAAATATCCTTCAAATCTGACGTATTTTTGTTTAAATCCGTGACATGAGCTAAGAAAGCTTGACATCCATTTTCCAATAAACGACTAGCTTTATGGCTTGAGATGACCGTGATTGATTTTAATGGTTTGGTCGCTTGAATTCGCATAATAGGTTTATTAGGAATATGAAAGCTAACAACCTTACGAAAATAATCAATTTTGGCATGATGAAGTAGTTAACCAATCAATCCCTAGAATCACGTCAAATGCAATTACTTTTAAGGAGGTAAGATCGACAAGTAACGTGCGGTTACCGATTTGAATCAAACAAGACTTATAAACAATGGATGTAATGAAGGTTTCTCCTAATGGATTTTTGACAAATAAGTCAAAGTCTAATTTCTCCGGAGTCAAATTTAAACGTTGAGCGCAAGTAGGAGAAATAAAAGAATGGGTAGAACCGAAATCAAATAAGGTATAGACTTTACTAGAGTTTATGATAAGCTTACCAGTGATAACCTCATTCAGGTTCCTTGCTTTCTGGGAGGTCACAACAAACTCTCTCCCTTGCACTACCAGCTTTGACTTTTCTGGGACGGCCTTTGGTGCCTCCATCCTAGCTGAATTTGTCTTCGATGAACGACAAAATCGAGCTAAATGACCTCCCCTTCCACAATTATAACATGCTTTGGACAGCATCGCGCAGTTTGGACTGATGTGTCCCTCCCCTCCGTATTTGAAGCATATGATAGGTGGTCGTTCTCCTTCCTTAAAAATGGGTGCTGGTGCTGACGTCTTTCCATCAATGTTGAATCTCCTTTTCTTGAAATGTTCATTTTTATTGTCTTGGCTATGATTACCACCAAAGTGGTTACCATTTATGGCATATTGATTCTCTCCATGCTTGTTGTCACCGTTCCAATGACTGTTACCATTTGTATTTTCATTCTGCCGACTACTTTCTCTTGGTTGCGTTGACTCGTTATCGCGCTCCAATAACTGAGCCCTATTTACAACATCTAAAAACAAACACAGTTTATGAGAAATAAGATATTGACGTATCTCCGATTTTAAACCTCTTAAAAACATTCGCGTCATTCGTTCCTCATTATCGACCAAATGGGATGCAAACCGGGATAACTCCGTTAATTTAGCCTCGTATTGCGACACAGTCATATTATTTTGCTCCAACTTGATAAACTCCACCTCTTTCATGTGACGAATACTTTTGGGAAAGTACTTATCGTTGAATAGTTCTTGGAACTTCTCCTAAGACATCTTGAGTGCGTCAGGCTGGGTATGTTTTACAGATTCCCACCAGTAATCTGCCTCTTCACGCAACATGGTGGTGGCGAAGGGAACCTTGTGCTCCTCGGAGCATCCCAAGACATCAAATATCTTGGTGATCTGCTTTATTCATGCTTCAGCCTTAAGTGTTTTTGGCTCTCCAATAAACTCAGGTGGTCCCAGCTCCTTGAACTGTTTAGCAGTAACCGTCCGAGAGTTTCCAGTGTTTCCACCTACATTTTGGATAGGACCCGCTCTCGCTTGATGTTGCATGAATTACATAAAGCCTCTGAACATTCCATCTTTCATCATTTGGTCAGTGTTGTTGTTTGCATGAGGATTTTCGCCTTCCTGATGCACATTATTCTGATTGTTGATCTGTGGAGACTCAACGGTCTCTTGTGCTCCATTTCTATTCTCAATATTCTCAGATGCCATTTTCAAATACTGCCAGAAAATAAGGGTAATTGACATGCAAAATATTATCCATATACTCTGACCAACCAATTAAATACCAAATAAACTTAGGTAGGTTATACTAGCGAAGGAATTCCCCGTCTCTCCCCTCCTAGTTCTAGTCTCACATCTTAGCCAGGGATCATATCCCTAAGCTCTGATACCAACTGTGACGCCCCCAAAATAGGTATACATCACCTATTCTGAGTCATCAAATAAGTGGTACATAATACAAATACAACTTAATTATACAACTGTCGTGTAAAGTACGACAAAACATAAGTTGTGAGTTTCAATACAAATATTGTCGTCTAGATAATATACAAACTCAAATTCAATATTATTACATTTATTTTCCACTATTTCACTGAATAGTGAGGACTACTAATGCTATCATCTGGTCCGTCACTCCGTTCCCCGACTAGTCCCTGCTACGTTCTCATTTCTGAAGAGAACAATAAAAGTAAAAGGGTGAGCTCAACTAGCCCAGTAGGAAATATTATGACATAGATAATGCAGAATATATTATCGTTAGCCTTCAACAGTGTTAAACTGATACAATATAACAACCATCAAGTTTAACTGCAGCGGAACAAGCAATCCATTAAAAGAGTCAAGTAAAGAATAAAATCTACTATCTTTTATGATTTAGAAGGTTTTCATCACTTTTATCGCAGGGACTCAGCTTATATATAATCCACATCATCGAATCACCCCTGCACTATGGCCAAGGATATTCTTTAATATCACGACCACAATTATCCATGCACTATGGGCCAAGAATATTTGTGTATTCAATAATGGTCATGATCATGCCAACAACTGTCCATCAATGATCTACGGGCCAATGAGGACTTTTTTCACATCATTTGTAACATTACGGTCATGATTACACCGAATAATCCCTGGTCATAATCAAACCAAGTCCATCTATGCACTATAGGCCACAGATGACTTTCAACAAAATATAAACATGAGGATGATGACAATGATATAAGAATTCAATAAAACAAGTTCAAGAATTAATTTATCCAGGAACTAATATCGTCCAAATTGTCAACATGATACTTCTTTGTAGAGTAAAATTCAAGAATGTTCAGAAGAATATTTCCATGAAAAGATACTGGATGAAGCGCAAATATCAAGGATATTCCACTAATTTCATGGAGTATAGAAGTTAAAATTTTAACCAACTGAGTATAATAAGGAATGGAATAATAAAAGAAATCACCAGGCATGCGATAGACCGCACAGGCAGGTTATTCCAACAGAATAATAAATAACGGAATCAAGTCCGGCGTAAAACGCACAGACAGGATATTCCAACAAAATAATAAAGACGGAATCAGGTCCGGCGTAAAACGCACAGACATGATATTCCAACAAAAAAATAAAGACAAAACCAGGTCCGACATAGAACGCACAGACAGGATATTCCAACAGAATAATAAAGACGAAACCAGGTCCGGCGTAGAACGCACATACAGGATGTTCCAACAGAATGATAAAGAATGGAACAACAGAAGAATTTCACCAAGTATATGGTAGCCCGCGTATACAGGTTATTCCAACAGAATAATAAAGAATGGAATAACAGAAGTTCTCTTCATGGATAAGAAAGAAATATTCCATACCTTAGAAAAACTGGATACTGGAATAGTGAGGTAGCAGACTTCTCTTATTCTTTCTATAATTTCTCTCTATAATAATCGCTCTAAAGCTTTTGTGAATTGGTGAGAAATGAAGGAAGAATGAGCTTCTATTTATAGAAAAATATAGTTTCGATAATTGCACATTTTGGGGCCCAAAAAATTACAGTACAATACCTCCAACTTTTCCTTTATTTTTAATTTAGTCATGGAAGTATTATCAAACTTGCACCACCTCCCCTAATAGTAAATAATGTGATTCAATAGTAAATTACGTGAATCAATAGTTCTACACATGTGAAAATATGAATTACAGTATAGTACCTCAATTTTTAACTTAGTCATGCAAGTATTATCAATCTTGCAACAACTCCCCTAATAGTAACAAGAATGTGAAACAATAGTATACATATGTGAACAAATAGTTATAATCATGTGAAATAATAGCAATCAATTGCTCATTTATCCGGTTAAATATCCGATTGATCAATATAACCTCCAGACATCAATTATTATCAAAATAATTGTCGATTTTCACTAACACAAATAATTCCAACACAATGCAACCAATTTTATCAAAAATATAATTTTGAAATTTTGAAGTTTCACTTTTCCCGAAAAAGTCAACTGTTGACTTTTTGACCAAATAGTGAATTCTGGAAAATTTTGTGTTTATAGACTATTTTTACTAATTTCATCGTTCCGGACTCAAATATCACGTCCGCGTCTCCAAATTCAACTCTGAACACAACTTCAATTTTAATAACATTCATCATTAATATTATAACTCACAATATTTATCAACCAGGTCGTTCTCAGGAAAGAGGGGGCTTTCCAATATGGATTTCTCCCTATTGGCGCGCAATTAGGTGACCAAACCTCTCATTGACAGAACTTCTAGACATTATAATTATTGCAATTTAATAATATGAATAACTTTGTCGTCTCAATTATTGATTTAATAAAATAACATATTATACAGATGATACTATGACAATAATTACTGTAACAATAATTGAGTACTTCGCAAAATTTGTAAATATTACCCACAACTATAACATTATATCAAATCCACACCATAATATTCAAAAATATATTCGAGAAAATGTAATCTTTATTCAAAAAGTTGGGGTCTTACAATAAACATGAGGATGATGACATTGATATAGGAATTCAATAAAACAAGTTCAAGGATAAATTTGTAAAGATTTATAATTTAATTTATCCAGAAATCAATAACGACCAAATTGTCAACATGATACTGCTTTGTGGAGTAAAATTCAGGAATGCTCAAAAGAATATGTTAGTTCCTAGTTGGCACAATAGTTATCTAGAAGTGGGGGGGGGGGTTGAATAGATATTTAAAAAATCTTTTCATTTTAAACTGGTTAGTTAATGATGATTAAAACTTAGCGGAATTTATGTTTGTTTTAATCTCTTTTTGCAAAGTAGTGGAGTTATGAGAGTGAGGCAGTTATAGCAGTTATGGCAGATATAGCAGTTATAGTATGAACGTAAAAGATATAGTCGTTTTAAGTGGTTCAGAGCACTTAAAGCTCTTAGTCCACTCTTCTATTCAACGAGTAGGAAATCCACTAAGGATGTCTTTTACAACTTCTGAATCACACAGATTCCTTCTAGACCAGCAGTCTAGGAACTTCATAGTTCACTCTTGAACTCTTTAATTCCACCAGACTTGGCTCTCTTACAGTTCACTTAGAACTCTTCAAGTCCAACAGACTTGGTACTCTTCTTCAGTTGATTGGTAGATGTTGAGTTCTTGATGGTTGCTACTCAGTTACTGTTTAAGCACTTGTTCAAAAGAACTGAGTAGCAGAGCAAGCTTTGCTATTTCTCAAATCATAGAGTTGAGCTTTGAGAGTTGTTCACGTTGTTTGTTCAATGCCTTCTTAGTTCTCTCTCATCTTCTTGACTTGCATATATGTGATCTTGAAAACTGTCCATTGGATCCATCCGTTGAAGCATTAAATGCATTTGACCTTTCTGATCTTTGATGGAGAAATTTTTGTACATCTTCTGAACTACATTCTGGCCCACTGACACTGCAGACTGCTTTCTCACCTAACACCTGAAAAGGTGTTTTCACCTTTACCAATGGTACTTTCCTTAGCTTTTTCAATACGTTTCTTTGTTGCATACTAAGGATATTTCTTATGACTTTGGGACTGGTGAGTACTGCTGCGTTTAGAATCTATTCCTCTTATGTTGGAACCTATCTCCACACAAATCATGAGGCTCGACGTTTTCTGACACAAGACAGATGATACTCTACGATACAGATCATGGTACTCTACTATTCAGATCGTGGTGACTTGTCTCCTTGATGCCTGGTCTGATGCTATCAGCCGAGAGCACTACGATTTCTCTCAAGTCTTTGTACACTACGATCTTTGCTTGTTTGTGTTGTAAACTCTACGTTTCTGAGAGGACAGTACGATCGTAGACTTGTAAACTCCACGTTTCCTTCAGCACACTACGATCGTTGACTTGGCTCGGCAAACGTTGGGACCACTCTACGATTTTTTAAAAGGCCCTTCAAGGCAGGCACACTACGATCTTTGAAGCTTTACGTTTCTACCATAACTTCTGCAATGTTGATCAGATTTATACACTCTGATTTCTTCGAAGCCTATCTATTACATCTCAAGATCAACCTAACAACTTTGATCTTTCTATCTATACATTCTATTACAGAATGATACACGCTAAGAGCTTAGATCAACCTAACAAATTTGATCTATCACTAAGTTCGGCGTAAACACACAAACAAGATATTCCGACAAAATAATAAATAATGGAACCAGGTCCGGCGTAAACGCACAGACATGATATTCCGACAGAATAATAAAGAATGAATATTAGAAGAATTTCACCATGTATGCGGTACTTCGCATAAACAGGTTATTCCAATATAATAATAAAAATGAAATAACAGAAGAATTTCACCAAGTATAGGGTATCCCGCGTATACAGGTTATTCCAACAGAATAATAAGAAATGGAATAACAACCCTTACGATTATTGAAAGAAAATAACTCTCTTTGTGAATATGAAAGAATAATACCCCTTACGAGTACAACAAAAAATATTGCTTACCTTGGAAAGAAGAGTATTCCGACTGGTAGGGCGAGGATATACTCGAAGAAAACTTGTACTACGCTCAAATTTTTCTTAAACTCTAAAGAAATACGCTCAAGATTATAGAAGAAGAATTCTCTCTATAGTTTTTTTCTCTAGAGTTTCAGTTAATTCTTAAGAAATAATAAAGGAATGAGCTTCTATTTATAGGAGAATGGACTGCATAGTAACTAATTCATGAACGGTCCAGATTAATTTACTTTTAATCGGACGGTCCATATTTAAAGAAAAATCTTTTAAATAAAATATAATATATTCTATTTATAATCTAATAAAACGAATAACTTTATAAAAGTATTCTGTTTTATATAAAAAGATTTTACTATGCAATACACTATGCAACACTATGCAACACTATGCATAATAAATTATAATATATTCTATTTATAGAATAACTTTATAAAAGTATTCTGTTTTATATAAAAAGATTTTACTATGTAAAATACTATGTATAATAGAATATAATATATTCTATTTATAGAATAACTTTATAAAAGTATTCAGTTTTATATAAAAAGATTTTACTATTAAAACTTTAAACCAACGACCCATATTGATTTACTATTATAATTTCAACAAACGGTCTGAAAAATTAACACATCTCCTCATAGAATAATATTGTACCCAAAAATGATTTGGACCAAAAAAATAATATATTTTTCAGGTGAATTGTACCCCGTGAATAGTACTTCAGGAATAGTACCCTGTGAATAGTACCCCGACACAAAAAGTATCCCAAATACCCGAATGAACAATACTAGAGTGAATAGTAATCGGGTGAATAGTAACCCACAAATAGTAACTCGTGAATAGTACTCCGACACGAAAAAATACTCCAACTACCAGAGTGAATAATATTCGAGTAAATAGTAACAGGGTATTTTATGATAACTTGTCTACTTCGAAAAATTTTCACATATCACCCTTAAATTTAATCTTTTATCAATTTAAATATTTGCCAAAATAGAAAATTGATTACTTTTATTTCATAAAATTCGGGGTCTCACAATCTCCCCTCCTTATGAAATTTCGCCCTCGAAATTTACATACGTACCTAATATTCGAAGAGATGAAAATACCTTGCTTTCTTTTCGGATTGTACCTTCCCGATTATTTCCTCTCTATCATGATTTTCCATTTCTCATTTCCTGTATTTCAAATATCATTCTAGAATATAGTTTCAAAATAAGGGTATATTGACATACCACATAATACCCCTATATTCTGACCTACCAATTAAATAACAAATAAACTTAGGTAGGTCATACTAGCGAAGGAATTCCCCGTCTCTCCCTTCTTAGTTCTTGTCTCATACCTCAGCCAGGGATCATATCCCTAAGCTTTGATACCAACTCTGACGCCCCCAAAACAGGTATACATCACCCATCTTGGGTCGTCAGATACATGGTACAAAATTCAAATACAACTTAATAATACAATAGTCGTGTACAAAACGACAAAACATATGCTGTGAGTTTGAATACAAATATTGTCTACTAGAGAGTATACAAACTCAATGGGGTCCTCAATATAATTATTATCACACTTTTTCACAGAATAGTGAGGACTACTAATGCACCATCTAGGACCATCACTCCGTTCCCTGACTCGTCCCAGCTATATTCTCATTTTCTGAAGAGAACAATGAAAGAAAGGGTGAGCTCAACTAGCCCAGTAAGAAATATTATGACTAAGATAATGCAGAATAAATTATCGTTAGCCTTAAACAGTGTTAAACTGATACAATATAACAAATATCAAGTTTAACTGCAGCGGAACAAATAATCCATTAAAAGAGTAAAGTGGAACATAATGTCTAATATCTCTTCTAGATTAAAGTCCATTGTTGATATTTTATTACTGTAATACTCATCAACGGTTCTTTGTTATACTCAAGACAAATAGAACTTTCATCATTTGTCTTCACCTTAACCACCAAAGATGTTAGTTAAATTCGTAATTCATATTTATAACTCTCTTCGTGAATACGAAAGAATAATACTCATTACGAGTACAACAAATAATATTCCTTACCTTTGAAAGAAGAGTATTCCAACTGGTAGGGCGATGATATACTCGAAGAAAACTTGTACTACGCTCAAATTTTTCTTAAACTCTAAAGAAATACGTTCAAGATTATAGAAGAAGAATTCTCTCTATAGTTTTTTTCCTCTAGAGTTTCAGTGAATTCGTATGAAATAATGAAGGAATGAGCTTCTATTTATAGAAGAATGGACTGCATAGTAACTAATTCATGAATGGTTCAGAATGATTTACTTTTAATCGGACGGTCCATATTTAAAGCAAAAACTTTTAAATGAAATATAATATATTTTATTTATAATCTAATAAAACGAATAACTTTATAAAAGTATTCTGTTTTATATAAAAAGATTTTACTATGCAAAATACTATGCAGACACTATGCAACACTATGCATAATAAATTATAATATATTCTATTTATAGAATAACTTTATAAAAGTATTTTATTTTATATAAAAAGATTTTACTATGCAAAATACTATGCATAATAGAATATAATATATTCTATTTATAGAATAACTTTATAAAAGTATTCTGTTTTATATAAAAAGATTTTACTGTGAAAACATTAAACCAACGTCCCATATTGATTTACTATTATAATTTCAACCAATAGTCTGAAAAATTATATCACATTTCCTCATAGAATAATATTGTACCCAAAAATGATTTGGACCAAAAAGAAATATATTTTTCGGGTGAATAGTACCCCGTGAATTATACTTCGGGAATAGTACCCTGTGAATAGTACCCCGATATAAAAAGTATCCCAAATACCCGAGTGAATAATACTAGAGTGAATAGTAACCCGTGAATAGTACTCCGACACAAAAAATACCCCAAATACCGGAGTGAATAATATTCGAGTAAATAGTAACCGAGTATTTTATGACAACTTGTCTACTTTGAAAATTTTTTACATATCACCCTTAACTTTAATCTTTTATTAATTTAACTATTTACAAAAATAGAAAAATTGAATACTTTTATTTCATAAAATTCGGGGTCACACAATCTCCTCTCCTAATGAAATTTCGCCTTTGAAATTTACATACGTACCTAATATTCGAACAGATGAGAATACCTTCCTTTCTTTTCGAATTGTACCTTCCCGATTATTTCCTCTCTATCATGATTTTCCATTTCTCATCTCCAGTATTTCAAATATCATTCTAGAATATAGTTTCAAAATAAGGGTTAATTGACATACCACATAATACCCATATATTCTGACCAACCAATTAAAGAACAAATAAACTTAAGTAGGTCATACTAGCGAAGGAATTCCCCGTCTCTCCCTTCCTAGTTCTTGTCTCACACCTCAGCCAGGGATCATATCCCTAAGCTTTGATACCAACTGTGACGCCCCTAAAACAGGTATACATTACCCATCTTGGGTAGCCAGATACATTGTACAGAATTCAAATAAAACTTAATAATACAACAGTCGTGTACAAAACGACAAAACATATGTTGTGAGTTTGAATACAAATATTGTCTACTAGAGAGTATACAAACTCAATGGGGTCCTCAATACAATTATTATCACACAATTTTACAGAATAGTGACGACTACTAATGTACCATCTAGGACCATCACTCCGTTCCCCGACTCGTCCCAGTTATATTCTCATTTCCTGAAGAGAACAGTGAAAGAAAGGGTGATCTCAACTATCCCAGTAAGAAATATTATGACTAAGATAGTGCAGAATAAATTATTGTTAGCCTTAAACAGTGTTAAACTGATACAATATAACAAACATCAAGTTTAAGTACAGCGGAATAAGCAATCCATTAAAAGAGTCAAGTAGAACATAATGTCTAATATCTCATCTAGATTAAAAGTCCATCGTTGATATTTTTTTCCTGTAATACTCATCAACAGTTCTTTGTTATACTCAAGACGAATAGAACTTTCATCACTTGTCTTCACCTGAACCACCAAAGATGTTAGTTAAATTCACCATTCATATTTATAATAATGTGAATTAACAATTCCTTCTTGCCACAAAGGCTTAATAGAACGTTTACTCAATATCCTTACCCCAAAGGCTGAAGATATTCAAATGTAATAACAATGTTCATATCAATCAGTTGTCTATCTTTGCACTACGGGCCAAAGATATTCAACTATAAAACCAATGGTCATGATAATACCAATCAATTGCTTGTCAGTCCACTACGGCCAAAGACATTCAACTGTTAACTAATGGTCATGATCCTGCCAATCACATCATTGAATTATCCATGCACTACGACCAATGATATTCGTTAGTATCACTAGTGGTCATGAACATGTCATACACCTGTCCATCTTCGCACTACGGGTCAAAGATATCAAACAACAGATCATCTTTACACTACATGCTAAAGATATTCAATAACATATCATCTTTGCACTACAGGCCAAAGACATACAACAGTAAAACCAATAACTAACAGTATAATAAAGAATGGAATAATAAAAGAATTTTACCATGTATGCAGTACTTCGCATAGACATGTTATTCCAATATAATAATAAAGAATGAAATAATAAAAGAATATCACCATGTATACAGTACTTCGCATAGACAGGTTATTCCAACATAATAATAAAGAATGGAATAACAGAAGAATTTCACCATGCGTGCGTAATCCGCACAGACATGTTATTCAAACAGAATAATAAATAATGGAACCAGGTCATGCGTAATCGCACAGACAGGATATTCCAACAGAATAAATAAGAATGGAATAACAACAGAATTCACCATTTATGCGATAGATCGCACAGACAGGTTATTCCAACAGAATAATAAATAATGGAACCAGGTCATGCGTAAATGCAAAGACGGGATATTCTGACAGAATAATAAATAATGGAACAAGGTCCGACGTAAACGCACAGACAGGATATTCCGACAAAATAATAAAGAATGGAATATTAGAAGAATTTCACCATGTATGCGGTACTTCGCATAAATAAGTTATTCCAATATAATAATAAGAAATGGAATAAGAGAAGAATTTCACCAAGTATAGGGTATCCCGCGTGTACAGGTTATTCCAACAAAATAATAAGAAATGGAATAACAACCCTTACGAGTATTGAAAGAAAATAACTCTCTTCGTGAATACGAAAGAATAATACACCTTACGAGTACAACAAATAATATTCCTTACCTTTGAAAGAAGAATATTCCGACTGGTAGGGCGATGATATACTCGAAGAAAACTTGTACTACGCTCAAATTTTTCTTAAACTCTAAAGAAATACGCTCAAGATTATAGAAGAAGAATTCTCTCTATAGTTTTTTTTCTCTAGAGTTTCAGTGAATTCGTAAGAAATAATGAAGGAATGACCTTCTATTTATAGGAGAATGGACTGCATAGTAACTAATTCATGAACAGTCCAGATTGATTTACTTTTAATCGGACGGTCCATATTTAAAGCAAAAACTTTTAAACAAAATATAATATATTCTATTTATAATCTAATAAAACGAATATCTTTATAAAAGTATGCTGTTTTATATAAAAAGTTTTTACTATACAAAATACTATGCAGACACTATGCAACACTATGCATAATAAATTATAATATATTCTATTTATAGAATAGCTTTATAAAAGTTTTCTATTTTATATAAAAAGATTTTACTATGCAAAACACTATGCATAATAGAATATAATATATTCTATTTATAGAATAATTTTATAAAAGTATTCTATTTTATATAAAAAGATTTTACTATTAAAACTTTAAACCAACGACCCATATTGATTTACTATTATAATTTCAACCAACGGTCTGAAAAATTAGCACATCTCCTCATAGAATAATATTGTACCCAAAAATGATTTGAACCAAAAAGAAATATATTTTTCTGGTGAATAGTACCCCGTGAATGGTATTTCAGGAATAGTACTCTGTGAATAGTACCCCGACACAAAAAGTGTCTCAAATACTCGAGTGAACAATACTAGAGTGAATAGTAATTGGGTGAATAGTAACCCGTAAATAGTACCTCATGAATAGTACCCCGACACGAAAAATACCCCAAATACCCGAGTGAATAATATTCGAGTAAATAGTAACCTATTATTTTATGACAACTTGTCTACTTTGAAAAATTTTCATATATTACCTTTAACTTTTATCATTTATCAATTTAACTATTTACCAAAATAGAAAAATTGAATACTTTTATTTCATAAAATTCAGGGTCTCACAATCTCCCCTCATGAAATTTCGCCCTCGAAATTTACATACGTACCTAATATTCGAACATATGAGAATTGTGACGCCCCCAAAATAGGTATACAACACCCATTCTAAGTCGTCAAATACATGGTACAAAAACACAAACTACAACTTCAATAATACAATTATTGTGCAAAATATGACAACACATACTATGAGTTTAAATACAAATATTGTCTTCTAGACAATATCCACAATCAAATAAGTCCTCATTACAATTATTCAAACACTACTTTTCAGAAATAGTGAGGACTGCTAAAACATCTTTCTAGAACCATCACTTCATACCCCGACTAGATCCTGCTATGTTCTCACCTCCTGAGAAGAAAAATGGAACAAGAAGGAAAAGGGTGAGCTCAAATAGCCTAGTAAAGAATATTATGACTAAGATAATGTACAACAAATTATCATTAGTCTTCAATAGGAAAATTTTGATAGAATATAATAGACAACAAGTTTTAGATCAATAACTGCAGCGAAAATAACAATCCATTAGAAGAATCAAGTAGAAAAAGAATTCCATTATCTTCTAAGATTTAAAAGTCCATCATCAATATTTTATCCCTGTAACATCAATCAATACACATCTTTAATCAAATATTTATCTTTGCACTACGGGCCAAAGATATTCATTTGTATCATCAGTTGGTCATGTTCATCTCAACACCTGTTCATTTTTGCACTACGGGCCAAAGATATTCATCAGGTAATCATTCATCTTTGTACTACAGGCCAAAGATATTCATTAGGTAATCATTCATCTTTACACTACAGGCCAAAGATATTCAGTAATATCATAATATCATCATTTAGGACTGATGATGATGAAAAATATTCTAAAGAAAACGAATCCAGTGAAACAAAATAACAAATATTAGATATTCGTATTACAGTTTATTCAAGATCAATAATACTCCATAATAACTAAATTTAAAGCAAAATTCAAAAATAAAGATCAAAATATGAATACAGTCAAAGATAGTAACCATAATAGACATCTTGGACAAAAAGAAGAAAATTTTAATTTTTTTGGTGAATAGTGTCGTATTCGTGAATAGTGTCGTATACGTGAATAGTAACCCCAACACAAAAAGTTCCAAATTTGATAAAAAGTTCAGACCAATATTTCGGCAAAATGATATTGAAAGAAATAATATCAGTTACGAAGAAATAACATTCCTTACCTCGCAAAGACAGTACTTCTGACTAGAATACTGGATATAGTACTGAAGGAACTTGCACCGCTAATTAGAAACTCACAAAGTATCTAAATACTCACAAAATACATTCGATAATATAGAGAAAGAAAGAGAGAAAACTTGTTTCTGGTGTGGTTTTCAATTCTAACTTAGCCCTCTATTTATAGGAAAATGTTAGCACGCCGAAGTAGACTTGACCTACAACCTGATAGCTTTACCTTCTACTATTGCCACCCAACACATTTGAAATAAAATTCAGCACATTTCTTCACCAACCACAAGTGGGGCCCACAAATTCTAGAATTTTCTACCAAAATCATTTATAAACCTAATTTCTGAATCAGTCACCTCATAAAATTCATAAAAAATCATACGCTCATTTTTAATGGTTCAAAATTTGTGGACATATACTTAACTTATATATGTATAAAATATCCAAAAATCACAACAATCCAACGGTCGGATTAAAAATTATAACTCACGCAATATATCTCAAAAACACTAGTTTAATTTTTAATACCTCTATTCCGACAAAAATACTGATAAAACACCTCAACATTAACTCCTTCATTTTTAACCACAATAAATATATCCAACATTTATATCCACATAAAATAAATATTTCCTTATCATATGAATCAATAATTAATTATTCACAAATAATATTACAGAATCGCATTTATGACACCCAGGTCGTTCCCAGTAGAGAGGGGGCTTTTCGATAAAGATTTCTCCTTACTGGCGCAATTAGGTGACCAAACCTCTCCTTGACATAACTTTCTAGACATTGCCAATAATGCTATCTAATAATATTATTCAAATAATATGAATTATTGATCTGATAATGAGAAATACTGTGCAGTGACAATTATTGAAACAACAATAATATAAAATATCAACGCAACAATTATTGAACCAATAAAATAAA
Organism: Panax japonicus; assembly: GCA_020205505.1. Taxonomy (NCBI): domain Eukaryota; kingdom Viridiplantae; phylum Streptophyta; class Magnoliopsida; order Apiales; family Araliaceae; genus Panax; species Panax japonicus. The sequence continues at coordinate 30,195,805 of CM035111.1, forward strand.
ATATTGAACAGTAATTACTGTAACAATTATTGAGTAGTGCCTTCTTACGTAAGAATTAATAATTCAAAAATACTATGCATCCACGCGTATTACTGTATTTTAACCGCCGAGTATTCTAACAGTGTTAACGGTAACAACTACGCCGTTATTTATAAAAACTCAAACTTGTCATTTTTTTATCTGACAGTTATTCTGTTATGGGGTCCACAAATGGCTGCGCCATCGTACGAATATTCCCCGACAACAAGAATATTCCACGACCAAAAGAATATTCCCCGACAACAATGAATATTTTATAACCACTTGCTTATTTTACAAAATTTTCACATTTCACCCATAACCAAAACATTATATCAAATTAACACCTTATTATTTCAAAATAATAATTAGAGGAAAATTCAATTTTCTTTATAAAAAGCTGGGGTCTTACAACCTCCCTTCCTTATGAAATTTTGTCCTCAAAATTGACGTACGTACCTGGTGTTTCAAAAAGGTGAGGGTGCCTCGCTTTCATTTCTGATTCCAACTCCCAAGTTATTTCTTCAATAGCATGGTTCATCCACAAAACTTTAACTTGTGGTATAACCTTTGTTCGTAGGATATGCTCTTTCCTATCCAATATTTTGATAGGTACCTCCTCGTACGTTAAATCTTCGACTATTTCGTCCGGTTCTAACGCAATAATATGATTAGGGTCGTCCACATATTTACTGTAACATCGATACGTGAAAAACGTTATGAACACGCGACATACTTAGCGTTAAGGCAAGTCTATAGGCCACAGTTCCTACTCGATCGAGGATTTCAAATAAATCGAAGGCTTGAGCTTTCTTTTCTTCATCGATTCTTACTTCTAGAATAACGCATTCTTGCACCTTCTTCTTTATATTCATCAGCTCTGGTGTCTAGCTTGAGCGGTTTTAACTTTATCGATTAAAGTCGATTCTACTCGTATATTCGTTATTTTCACGTGGGTCCCTAGAGTCTTTAACTCTATCTTCATCATTTGTAAGTTATACGAAATGGGTTTTTGTGTTAACAACGTCGCACTCGTAAACGCATATGATCTTCTACTCGACATGTCAACTACCACATTCGCTTTCCCACGATGGTATTGAATGGTACGATCGTAATCTTCAACAGCTCGAGCCAACGTCTTTGGCGCATTATACGTTCGTTTTGGTTGAAGAAATATTTAAGGGTTTTAGTAATGAGTTTTGTACTGGGGTTAATACAAAATTTAATTTCATGCTCTAGGGGTAGGCTAAGAAGTCCTTCAGGAATATGTCAAGATATTCACTAACAACAAAAATATCATTCAAATCTGACGTATTTTTGTTTAAATCCATGAAATAGGCTAAGAAAGCTTGACATCAATTTTTCAATAAACGAATGGCTTACTGGCTTGATATGAAAGTGTTTGACTTCAATGGTTTGGTTGCTTGAATTTGCATAACAGGTTGGTTAGGAATATGAAAACTAGCAACCTTACGAAAATAATTAATTTTGGCATGATGAGTGGTTAACCAATTAATCCCTAAAATCACATCAAAAACAAGTATCTTTAAAGAGATAAGATCAACAGGTAATATGATTGTGCCCACTTGGATCAAACAAGATTTATAAACAGTGGATATGATAAAAGTTTCTCCTAACGGAGTCTCCACAGATAAGTCAAAGTCTAATTTCTCTGGAGTTAAGTTTAATCATTGAGCACAAACAGGAGAAATAAAAGAGTGGATAGAACCGGTATCTAATAAGATATAGACTTCGAAAGAATTAATAATTAACTAACCCGTGCTAACTTCGTTCGGGTTACTTGCTCTTTGAGAAGTCACGAAAAACGTTCTTCCTAAAACAACCGACTTTATTTTGTCTGTATCCACCTTTGGTGCCACCGTCCTAACTGGACTTGATTTCGCTACAGGACAAGATCGAGCTATGTGACCGTTTTTTCTGTAAAGTCCCCGAATCCGGATACTTGAAACCCGAACTCGGTACTTCACGATACCATTTCTATGAGCGGAATAATAGTAATAATAATAACAATAATATAAAACTTATCTTAAATTTATATATACATCAAAGTCTTTCTCCCAAGTACGTAACCTTTAGTCATTCATTACATGATATTAGATATTTAAATATCATAGTCTTCATAATCTAAAATTATTACAAACAGTACCACAAATCTTATTTGGTTAGCTTTCCCTTTCCCTTGTTTCGGCATGAGCCTTCTGGTTCTTCACACTTAGCTGAAAAATATTTAAATTAAGCAAGGATGAGCATTTGAGTGCCCAGCAAGTATTATATATATATAAGCTGAAAGAATTTAAATATTTTCTTTATAATACCCTTCTACAACCAGTCAATAGTTGTGAAGTAATCTATACCAATAATAGTATCATAACAACCCTCTTTCAAATTTTTGAAACTACGTATTGACTATACATGGGTTTCTGTGACATACTATGAACATTGTTTTCATTTTCGAAAAGGTTTGAATAGAAATTCATCTGTAAACCGTCATGACTTACGGGCACGGAGGGTGATCAGCCCCGTTGTACCCTGTATTGATCAATACTACATATACAAGAACGATGTTATCGTTCACTCTGTTCGCCTTGGGCGCATAAAAATTTTCCCATTATCAGGATGTTCATACCTGTCGGGTTTTCATAACAAAGGTCTTATCTTGTTCAACAATAATATATAATTCAACATATATGTATATCAAAGGTGTATCAACATGTGATTAAATACAATGATTATCCATGTGGGGACACTTGTATACTTATTTCTAGAAATTAACGAACAGAATATATATCCAAATTATCATATACTAACATGTTGATAATCAAAGGGTGTATATAATATAGGTTTAACAATCTGTACATTAATAATAATAATTCTGAACTTCTCACTTCTGTCCATTGCATAAAGAAAATGCAAAGTTAGGATACTTGCCTGATGCGCTGCTTACAATTATGCAACTTAGATTTATCTTTTCTATCACGACCTATCATTAATCAGATCATTTTACTGATTAGTATATCATAACGTAACACATAACATTGCCTATTACAGTCTGCACATTCCTAGTCACATAGTCACATAACCTTAATAACCATTGAATCACAAATAAATAGTTAACAAGTCAACATATCTAAGTTCAGATTAATTTCTAAAACATGTTGGCGTATCGACAGCCATATCAGATAATTATCGAGTCTGAGACTCTATTCTGTATCTCAATATCCAAATAAATAACTTAAACAACAATCGTATTATTTTTCAAGACCTTATAATAATTATAAAATAATTATTACCATTTACCATAATTTTTGAAATATCAGAATCATTATTAAATGATTTAAATATAAAACAATTCTATTATCATTAATATTTAATTAATATTAAACTATTAATGAAACTATTTCCAAAATATTAAAGTTATGTATAATAACTCAAAATATTTTTAAAACATTTATATTACCCTTAATTGATTTTTAAACATCTAAAATCATTATTAAATAATTATCAAAAATATTTAAATATTAATGAACTATTTATCCAAATATTAAAAGTCATTAATTATAACTTAAAATATTTTTAAATCATTAATATCCTTTTTAAATGACTTTTAAATAAATAAAACCATTTTTAAACTATTTATTTAATATAACTATTAAATAAATTTAATACCTTTAATCATTAAATAAATATCATTAATATTAAATTATTAATGAAATTATCCTTTAAATATTAAAAGTTATATTTTATAACTTAAAATATTTTTAAACACTTTATTTTTATTTAAAATGATTTTTAAAATAATAAAATCATTTTTAAACTAAATTATTTAATATAATTATTAAATAACTTTAATATCATTAATAATCATTAATTAATTAAATTTACCTTTAAATATTATAAGTTATATTTTATAACTTAAAATATTTTTAAATACCTTATCATTATTTAAAATTATTTTTAATATAATAAAATCATTTTTGATTAATTTATTTAATTTATTTAATAAATAATTTAATTATCACTAATATTAATTTATTAATGAAAATTATCAAATAATATTAAAAGTTATTAAAAATAACTTAAAATATTTTCTTATATCATAATATAATTGTAAATGATTTTTCAAATATTAAAATCATTTTAAATAATTTATTTAATATTATAATTAAATAAATTAAATACTTTTAATATTCCAAAAATATTAAATATTTATGAAATATATTTAAAATAATTAAAAACTAATTTTCAGAATTTAAAATAATTTTTAATAATTTATTTTTTATTTTTAATAATTAAAAACTATTTTTTTCTATTTATTTATTAATTTTCGGAAAAATAAATTACTATCTGTCGCTAAAGACCACCTATAGCAACAGAACCGTCGCTATAGGTGTTCTTGGTGTTCTTCAAGCAACCCAGATCTTCATAGCAGATTACCAGGTTACTACTTTGACCAACATTAAAATCGTGTGTGATGTGTTTCTGAGAAATATAATCAACAGATCTTGTAGTACTTGTGCAGTACTACATTATCCAACATCAATATTGCCCAAACAATGCATAAAAAGAAAGATCTAAGCGTCCAAAATAGCTTTCAGAGTTTTTCTTCATTTTTTGGGTTACCCAGAAATGAAGAACAGTTCGACTGCTCATATTTGGGCTTTCACAACTTGTGATCTAGGTGATGCTTTAGTGATTTTTGAGGTCCATGTTGTAGAAAACATGTAGGACTACGGTTATATTACAAAACATCACCATAACAACATCACCTGTGTAAGATCAAAGATGGTCAACCCATGCCAGAAAATGTGTTCTTCACGAATCTGGGTTTTTCCCAAAAATTCATAAGGCTGGTGGTCAACCCTAGTTTGACCACCCATATTTTTGATCATGTAAACGTTCTGGTTGTTACCTGGGTTTTAATGTGTAGTATTCATGACAATCTACAAGTATATAACTTCAACATGGAAAAATAACTTAAACACAGCAAGATCCATGGACTTCAAAATGGTTGTCAGACTTGTCTGGGTAATCTGGGTTACCCAGATTCGTTCGGTCGTGGTCGGTCAACGACCTTTGACCCTTAATAACTTTTAATCTACTGACTCTATGGTCTTGATTCAAGTTTCATATGAAAGATCACATGACATACTACAACTTCAAACATTTAAACATCAAAAACACATATTATACAGAGATCTATGGTCACTGACATTCATTGTCAGACGGTTGATAAATCTTTTTTCAGATTTTTGAAAACACCAATTTTGTGTATTTAAATGTTATGGATCTATCAAATACCAGCCCAGATCATCATTATATACTATAACCAACATGTTTAACACATCAAACATAAAATTTAACAATAGAAAATTGGACAGAATTTTGGGCTAGGGTTTATACCTTTTATGATTAATTCCTGATTTTGTGTTGCTGTTTTGCTATGGGATTTTGTGGGGCTTGAATAAGGGACTATAAAGCTTGATATTTTCGGAGGTTTGGGGCTTAAGAGAATTAGTAGAGTGTTTGTGCAATTTTTAGTAAACAACCCACTTCCTTTCTCCTTCAATCTATATATAATGTGTTGGATGCATGAATGCTGAGATAGGTTGCTGGTTGCTGAGATTGTAAGTCACATGGAGTTGGTAGATTAGGTATGAGTTGGTAAAAAACTCCTACACTTGTCAAAACTGAATAATTCAAGAGGGTAAAATGGTCTTTTTGCTTGGAAATTTAAGGGCACAATTATAAACTTTGCAAACTCTTAGGGTTTGACCCTTAGGGTTTAACCCTAAGGTTTAGTACATAGCATTTATAGGATTTCCATTTTTAGGGTTTACTCAAAAATAAAATTAAATAAATTTTAGTTTCTAAAATTTGGAAATTAGGGTTTTCTAATTATGATTATTTTTCTAATTATACTATACATGAACATTAGGGTTTAATATCTCTAATTATAATTAACTTTACTAATTTAGCAATTAGGGTTTATTCTTTTGGTAATTAGGTTTTTATAATTTCTAATTAGGGTTACTAATTATAGAAATTAGGGTTTTTAGCACTTTAATTAGGGTTTAAGATTTTAATAATTAGGGTTTTATAAATATCAAATTATGATTTCTAGCAATTTATATTTCTATTTATCAATTAGGGTTTACCTAATTAATCACAAAATCATATAACACAGTTATATAATAACCCCGCACTCATAATTGAGTTTCAAATTAGGGTTTCTCATTCTGAAAAATTTGTATTTTAGAAATATTAATTAGGGTTTTCTAAAAATTAATTAGGGTTTAACATTGTTACTAAGGTTTGGTCATAATACACCGTAATTGACCAACCATTATCAATACAGAAATACAGTACATATTCATAATACTAAAAAATCAAAATATAATTAATATTATATTATTATTCTCATACCTTGACAATAATCCAAAATCAGGGTTTGGATTCCATATTTGATTTATCCTTTCTATTTAACCTTATTAATTAAGGTAAAATAATTAATTTAATAATCTGTACTAAAATTTATATAATAAAATAATTATTATAATTATTCTAAAAATCACTTCATATATTATTTAAGTAATATATGATTATATATTCATGGAAAATAATTAATAAAAACATTTCTATCTTAAAATTAATTATTATAAGAATATACTTTATAATAATCAATAATTCTAAAATAAATTTACTTGTAAATATTCATGTAATAAATATATTTTTATTTACCACATAAATACATATACACATAATCTTGAACAAATCCTCATCCTTAAAATAAAAATAAATTATACGCAAAATTTATAATTTATTTATATAGAAAATATCGGGTTGTCACATTCACCATCCATTATAAGGATTTCGTCCCCGGAATCACCGCTTTAAAACCAATACATAACTGGGTACATAGCATACATAATCTTCGCAAGTAGATCTCGATCAACTTTGGTCTTTAACTAATCACATTAAGCTTGTCTTTCTGATTAAACGGAAATTTGATTTCTAAAAGAACTCAAATTCATCCTCAAAATTTCTTTATAAAATAATTTACTATATATAGGAAAATCATATATAAAAGTTATTCGAATATTACCTGGGATTATATTGCCAGCTGCCACCGTCTTTTGGACCGTCATATTGAAGACTCTTGATGTTGACTTTGTTGGTTTGTTCGATGATGTCGGTCCCGTGATTGCTAATGTTCCACTACCCTTACCAGTATTCACACTACCAGCCTCTACCCTCCTGTTCGGACAATCCTTAACCTTATGCTCCAATGATCCACAAATAAAACAACCACTGTTCATTCTAGGATTGGGGCAGTTGGGAGAGATGTGACCCTCCTGTCCGCACTTATAACACACAAATTTTCCTTTTAAACATTCTCCGGAGTGGTTCTTTCCACACATTTTGCACTGAACTGCCTGCTTTTTTACTCCCTCTTGCTTCACCTGCACATTTCCAAAGTAGTTTCACTTCCTTTTTCCATCAACACTTCTTCTTCCACTATTAGTCCTCACCTTCTCAGCTCCCTCGACCTTGCCCTTGTTCTTCTTCTCCTTATTGTAGAGGTTCATAGCCTCACTTCCCTCTTTTGCAATTATCGCCTTCTCCATGAGTGCTAGCAAATGTTGGGATCTGCAACACTGCCACTTTGTTATAGAGCCAAGGTTTTAATCCCAGCTCAAATCTCCTCGCCTTACTAGCCTCCGTATCAACTTGATGCGGAACAAACCTAGCTAACTCATTGAATTTCGCGGCATATTCCGCCACAGTCATATCTCCTTGCTTCAACTCCAGAAATTATACCTCCATTCTAGCCTGCATACTAGCTGAAAAATAATTCTCGAAAAATAAAGTCTTAAATCTATCCCATCTTACCACACCTGCTCCTGCCCTCACCTGATTCGCTTCCCACCAGAAATTTGCCTCGCCCTTCATCATGTAGGTGGCAAAAGAGGTCTTTTTCCCCTCAGCTACCCTAGATATTATAAAAGCCTTCTCAATTTCCTTAACCCAAGTTTGGGCTTCTACAGGGTCAGTCGTACCTTTAAATTCTAGCGGTCCTACAGCCTTAAAATCTTTAAAATTCGCCAAGTGATTATCCGGCTGGTTTCCTTGTTGCATAGCCTGAGCTACCATATTCGCAAAATGCTGCATCAGATCTGCTTGTTGTTGTCCTTCAACATTGTTGACAGATTCCTCTACCCTTTGATTTCGAGTTTGACGTCTTGGCGGCATTATCTGGTTAAGTAAAAACCATAAATTAACTTATATTCTAAACCTTATCATATAAGTTTAACATATTAAACTTGTTTCATAATTCCAACTTTGATTTATATCATTCATTGATTTCCAAAATACTTTAAATATCACAGCACATATTGCTTTATACATCAGCCATCCCATTGTGACTTCAAAAGTTGGGATTTATAATCTTGACCAACACAAAAGTTGAGGATATTTCATTACACATACATACTAAGCACACATACTATGTTAAACATGCCTACACAACAGAGCCTATACTACCTATTTACTAAGCCTTCTTTCTTGGACAACTTCTTGCCTGATGATCTTCGTTTCCACAGATAAAACATGCTCCTGGTTTATAGTCAGGACAGTACAGAGTAGTGTGTCCCTCATATCCACAAAGATAACAAATTCTTTTCCCTTTCTTCTTATCAGGTTTTCCTAAATCATAGTTTTCTACCTTTCTTTTTCCCTTATCTCTCGGAGCTGCACACGAGATGTTACTTGAGGCTCCTATCTGATCAATTTGGATTTTAAGCTTATCCTGTTCTTCCATTGTTTCTATTAATGCCTGACGCATTTGACTATTTAATAGCTTTTCTATCTCCCATAGCCTTTCCAGAGAAGAAACATTGTTCCTCAGATTCTGTACCTCTGTTGATGATTGTTCGGCTTCAACTTTAGTGTCTGAATCACTATCTGTCAGCTTCACCATTTCCGGATCTGGTACTATATTTTCTATGATGAGCACCTCATCAAAGTCGTTTTCATTGTGAGCTTCTATTTCAGCTATTGGACTTCGATATCAGGTTCAGGTGTATGGGTTTGATTCTTCTTCATGTTATAAGCATATAGCAAGCCTTTTCCACCCGACATCTACACACATAAATTATTTTGATTAGCATATATTATATACACATAGTCAAATAATAGTTTTGTATGAATTATCTTTTATTTTGTTTGACGATGAATTTATTCAATTCATCTCTTTTTAAACTCTATATGCGTTATTTATATTTTCAACGTTTCCCTCTATTCTAAGGTTATAGCCTAAGGTCTAATCCACCTAAGGTTTCTAACCCTATAGCTCTGATACCATTCTGTAAAGTCCCCGAATCCGGATACTTGAAACTCGAACTCGGTACTTCACGATACCATTTCTATGAGCGGAATAATAGTAATAATAATAACAATAATATAAAACTTAACTAAAATTACATATACATCAGAGTCTTTCTCCCAAGTACGTAACCTTTAGTCATTCATTACATGATATTAGATATTTAAATATCATAGTCTTCATAATCTAAAATTATTACAAACAGTACCACAAATCTTATTTGGTTAGCTTTCCCTTTCCCTTGTTTCGGCATGAGCCTTCTGGTTCTTCACACTTAGCTGAAAAATATTTAAATTAAGCAAGGATGAGCATTTGAGTGCCCAGCAAGTATTATATATATATATGCTGAAAGAATTTAAATATTTTCTTTATAATACCCTTCTACAACCAGTCAATAGTTGTGAAGTAATCTATACCAATAATAGTATCATAACAACCCTCTTTCAAATTTTTGAAACTACGTATTGACTATACATGGGTTTCTGTGACATACTATGAACATTGTTTTCATTTTCGAAAAGGTTTGAATAGAAATTCATCTGTAAACCGTCATGACTTACGGGCACGGAGGGTGATCAGCCCCGTTGTACCCTGTATTGATCAATACTACATATACAAGAACGATGTTATCGTTCACTCTGTTCGCCTTGGGCGCATAAAAATTTTCCCATTATCGGGATGTTCATACCTATCGGGTTTTCATAACAAAGGTCTTATCTTGTTCAACAATAATATATAATTCAACATATATGTATATCAAAGGTGTATCAACATGTGATTAAATACAATGATTATCCATGTGGGGACACTTGTATAATTATTTCTAGAAATTAACGAACAGAATATATATCCAAATTATCATATACTAACATGTTGATAATCAAAGGGTGTATATAATATAGGTTTAACAATCTGTACATTAATAATAATAATTCTGAACTTCTCACTTCTGTCCATTGCATAAAGAAAATGCAAAGTTAGGATACTTGCCTGATGCGCTGCTTACAATTATGCAACTTAGATTTATCTTTTCTATCACGACCTATCATTAATCAGATCATTTTACTGATTAGTATATCATAACGTAACACATAACACTGCCTATTGCAGTCAGCACATTCCTAGTCACATAGTCACATAACCTTAATAACCATTGAATCACAAATAAATAGTTAACAAACCAACATATCTAAGTTCAGATTAATTTCTAAAACATGTTGGCGTATCGACAGCCATATCAGATAATTATCGAGTCTGAGACTCTATTCTGTATCTCAATATCCAAATAGATAACTTAAACAACAATCGTATTATTTTTCATGACCTTATAATAATTATAAAATAATTATTACCATTTACCATAATTTTTGAAATATCAGAATCATTATTAAATGATTTAAATATCAAATAATTCTATTATCATTAATATTTAATTAATATTAAACTATTAATGAAACCATTTCCAAAATATTAAAGTTATGTATAATAACTCAAAATATTTTTAAAACATTTATATTACCCTTAATTGATTTTTAAACATCTAAAATCATTATTAAATAATTATCATTAATATTTAAATATTAATGAACTATTTATCCAAATATTAAAAGTCATTAATTATAACTTAAAATATTTTTAAATCATTAATATCCTTTTTAAATGACTTTTAAATAAATAAAACCATTTTAAAACTATTTATTTAATATAACTATTAAATAAATTTAATACCATTAATCATTAAATAAATATCATTAATATTAAATTATTAATGAAATTATCCTTTAAATATTAAAAGTTATATTTTATAACTTAAAATATTTTTAAACACTTTATTTTTATTTAAAATGATTTTTAAAATAATAAATCATTTTTAAACTAAATTATTTAATATAATTATTAAATAACTATAATATTATTAATAATCATTAATTAATTAAATTTACCTTTAAATATTAAAAGTTATATTTAATAACTTAAAATATTTTTAAATACCTTATCATTATTTAAAATGATTTTTAATATAATAAAATCATTTTTATTTCATTTATTTAATTTATTTAATAAATAACTTAATTATCATTAATATTAATTTATTAATGAAAATTATCAAATAATATTAAAAGTTATTAAAAATAACTTAAAATATTTTCTTATATCATAATATAATTTGAAATGATTTTTCAAATATTAAAATCATTTTTAAATAATTTATTTAATATTATAATTAAATAAATTAAATACTTTTAATATTCTAAAAATATTAAATATTTATGAAATATATTTAAAATAATTAAAAACTAATTTTCAGAATTTAAAATAATTTTTAATAATTTATTTTGTATTTTTAATAATTAAAAACTATTTTTTCTATTTATTTATTAATTTTCGGAAAAATAAATTACTATCTGTCGCTAAAGACCACCTATAGCGACATAATCGTCGTTATAGGTGTTCTTGGTGTTCTTCAAGCAACCCAGATCTTCATAGCAGATTACCAGGTTACTACTTTGACCAACATTAAAATCGTGTGTGATGTGTTTCTGAGAAATATAATCAACAGATCTTGTACTACTTGTGCAGTACTACATTATCCAACATCAATATTGCCCAAACAATGCATAAAAAGAAAGATCTAAGCGTCCAAAATAGCTTTCAGAGCTTTTCTTCATTTTTTGGGTTACCCAGAAATGAAGAACAGTTCGACTGCTCATATTTGGGCTTTCACAACTTGTGATCTAGGTGATGCTTTAGTGATTTTTGAGGTCCATGTTGTAGAAAACATGTAGGACTACGGTTATATTACAAAACATCACCATAACAACATCACCTGTGTAAGATCAAAGATGGTCAACCCATGCCAGAAAATGTGTTCTTCAAGAATCTGGGTTTTTCCCAAAAATTCATAAGGCCGGTGGTCAACCCTAGTTTGACCACCCATATTTTTGATCATGTAAACGTTCTGGTTGTTACCTGGGTTTTAATGTGTAGTATTCATGACAATCTACAAGTATATAACTTCAACATGGAAAAATAACTTAAACACAGCAAGATCCATGGACTTCAAAATGGTTGTCAGACTTGTCTGGGTAATCTGGGTTACCCAGATTCGTTCGGTCATGGTCGGTCAACGACCTTTGACCCTTAATAACTTTTAATCTACTGACTTTATGGTCTTGATTCAAGTTTCATAGGAAAGATCACATGACATACTACAACTTCAAACATTTAAACATCAAAAACACATATTATACAGAGATAAATGGTCACTGACATTCATTGTCAGACGACTGATAAATTTTTTTTCCAGATTTTTGAAAACACCAATTTCGTGTATTTAAATGTTATGGATCTATCAAATACCAGCCCAGATCATCATTATATACTATAACCAACATGTTTAACACATCAAACATAAAATTTAACAATAGAAAATTGGACAGAATTTTGGGCTAGGGTTTATACCTTTTATGATTAATTCCTGATTTTGTGTTGCTGTTTTGCTATGGGATTTCGTGGGGCTTGAATAAGGGACTATAAAGCTTGATATTTTCGGAGGTTTGGGGCTTAAGAAAATTAGTAGAGTGTTTGTGCAATTTTTAGTAAACAACCCACTTCCTTTCTCCTTCAATCTATATTAATGTGTTGGATGCATGAATGCTGAGATAGGTTACTGGTTGCTGAGATTGTAAGTCACATGGAGTTGGTAGATTAGGTATGAGTTGGTAAACAACTCCTACACTTGTCAAAACTCAATAATTCAAGAGGGTAAATGGTCTTTTTGCTTGGAAATTTAAGGGCACAATTGTAAACTTTGCAAACCCTTAGGGTTTGACCCTTAGGGTTTAACCCTAAGGTTTAGTACATAGCATTTGTAGGATTTCCATTTTTAGGGTTTGCTTAAAAATAAAATTAATTAAATTTTAGTTTCTAAAATTTGGAATTTAGGGTTTTCTAATTATAATTATTTTTCTAATTATACTATACATGAATATTAGGGTTTAATATCTCTAATTATAATTAACTTTGCTAATTTAGCAATTAGGGTTTATTCTTTTGGTAATTAGGTTTTTATAATTTTTAATTAGGGTTACTAATTATAGAAATTAGGCTTTCTAGCACTTTAATTAGGGTTTAAGATTTTAATAATTAGGGTTTTATAAATATCAAATTATGATTTCTAGAAATTTATATTTCTATTTATCAATTAGGGTTTACCTAATTAATCACAAAATCATATAACACAGTTATATAATAACCCCGCACTCATAATTGAGTTTCAAATTAGGGTTTCTAATTCTCAAAAATTTGTATTTTTGAAATATTAATTAGGGTTTTCTAAAAATTAATTAGGGTTTAACATTATTACTAAGGTTTGGTCATAATACACCGTAATTGACCAACCATTATCAATACAGAAATACAGTACATATTCATAACACTAAAAAATTAAAATATAATTAATATTATATTATTATTCTCATACCTTGACAATAATCCAAAATTAGGGTTTGGATTCCATATCTGATTTATCCTTTCTATTTAACGTTAATAATTAAGGTAAAATAATTAATTTAATAATCTGTACTAAAATTTATATAATAAAATAATTATTATAATTATTCTAAAAATCACTTCATATATTATTTAAGTAATATATGATTATATATTCATGGAAAATAATTAATAAAAACATTTTTATCTTAAAATTAATTATTATAAGAATATATTTTATAATAATCAATAATTCTAAAATAAATTTACTTGTAAATATTCATGTAATAAATATATTTTTATTTACCACATAAATACATTTACATATAATCTTGAACAAATCCTCATCCTTAAAATAAAAAAAAAAGTATACGCAAAATTTATGATTTATTTATATAGAAAATATCGGGTTGTCACATTTTTCACAACTAAAACATATCTTGGAAAGATGTGAACAGTTTGGACTTATATGTCCCTCCTCTCCGCATCTGTAGCATCTAACTGGTGGTCGTTCTCCTCCCCTAGAAATTGTTGTTGGTGTTGGTGCTGTTGCCGACGTCTTCCCGTCATCGTTAAATCTTCTCTTCTTGAAATTTCCACTTGAATCATTTCTTCTATTATCTTGGCCATGATTACCACCAAAGTGGTTACCATTTCTGGCATGATAATTTCCTCCACGATGGTTATCATTGTTCCGATGACCGTTTCCACCGGTACGATTATTATCGTGTTGTTGCTCGTTATCCTTCGGTTGAGCTGGCTCATTATTGTGCTCCAATAACTGAGCCCTATTCACTACATCTGAATATAAACAAAGTTTGTGAGAAATGAGGTATTGACGTATTTCGGGTTTCAAACCTCGTAGAAACATTCGCGCCATTCTCTCCTCATTATCAACCAAATGGGATGCAAATCGTGACAACTCGGCAAACTTAGCTTCGTACTGCGACACATTCATATTGTTTTGCTCCAGCTTGATGAACTCAACCTCCTTCATGTGACAAATACTTTCGGAAAAGTACTTGTCGTTGAACAATTCTTGGAACTTCTCCCAAGACATCTTCAGTGCGGCAGATTGAGTACGCTTTACAGAAGGTGGCAAAGGAAACCTTTTGCGCCTCGAAACATCCCAAGACATCAAATATCTTGGTGATCTGCTTTATCCATGTCTCTGCCGTAAGTGGTTCTGGCTTTCCCAAAAACTTCGGTGGTCCCAGCTCCTTGAACTGCTTAGCGGTAACAAGCCGCGCATTGCTATCATTTCCACCCATATTTTGTGCACGAGTCTCCCTCGTCTGATTTTGCATGAATTGAAAAAAACTTCTAAACATCCCATCATTCATCATTTGTTCGGTAGTGTTGTTTATAGGAGGAATATTGCATTCCTGTTGCACGTTCCCCTGGGTGGTGATTAAAGGTGTCTCCACTGTCTCATTCACTCCATCGTTAATATTTTCCGCTGCCATTCTTAAATACTGCCATGAAACAAGGGTTAATTAAACAAATTAACATATTATCCCTATACTCTGACCGACCAATTAAATACCAAATAAACTTAAGTATGTCATACTAGCGAAGGAATTCCCCGTCTCTCCCCTCCTAGTTCTTGTCTCACATCTCAGCCAGGGATCATATCCCTAAGCTTTGATATCAATTGTGACGCCTCCAAAATAGGTCCATTCAACCCAACCCATTCTGAGTCGTCAAATACATGGTAAAAAAAGCAAACTACAACTTCAATAATACAATTGTCGTGCAAAATAAGACAACACATACTGTGAGTTTAAATACAAATATTGTCTTCTAGACAATATCCACACTCAATTATGTCCTCGTTATAATTATTCAAACACTATTTTTTAGAAATAGTGAGGACTGCTAAAACATCTTTCTAGAACCATCACTCCATACCCCGACTAGATCCTGCTATGTTCTCACCTCCTGAGAAGAAAAATGGAACAAGAAGGAAAAGGGTGAGCTCAACTAGCCTAGTAAAGAATATTATGACTAAGATAATGTACAAAAAATTACCATTAGTCTTCAACAGGAAAATTTTGATAGAATATAATAGACAACTCAACAATTGCAGAGGAAACAACAATCCATTAGAAGAGTAAAGTAGAAAAAAGAATTCCATTATCTTCTAAGATTTAAAAGTCCATCATCAATATTTTATCCCTGTAACATCAATCAATACACATCTTTAATCAAATATTCATCTTTGCATTATGGGCCAAAGATATTCATTTGTATCATCAGTTGGTCATGTTCATCTCAACACTTGTTTATCTTTGCACTACGGGCCAAAGATATTCATCAGGTAATCATTCATCTTTGCACTACAGGCCAAAGATATTCATTAGGTAATCATTCATCTTTGCACTACAGGCCAAAGATATTCACTTAGGATGATGAAAAATATTTTAAAGAAAATGAATCCAATGAAACAAAATAACAAATATTAGAGATTCGTATTACAGTTTATCCAAGATCAATAATGCTCCATAATAACTAAATTTGAAGCAGAATTCAAAAATAAAGATCAAAAAATGGATACAATCAAAGATAGTAACCATAATAGACATCTTGGACAAAAGAAGAAAATTTCTTTTTTTCTGAATAATACCGTATACTTGAATAGTAACCTCAACACAAAAAGTTTCAAATTTGATAAAAAGTTCAGACCAATATTTCGGCATAATGATATTGAAAGAAATAATATTATTTACGAAGAAATAACATCCCTTACCTCTCAAAGACAGTACTTCTGACTGGAATACTGGATATAGTGTTGAAGGAACTTGCACCGCTAATTAGAAACTCACAAAGTATCTAAATTCTCACAAAATACACTCGATAATATAAAGAGAGAAAGAGAGAAAACTTGTTTCTGGTGTGATTTTTAATTTTAACTTAGCCCTCTATTTATAGGAAAATGTTAGCACGCCGAAGTAGACTTGACCTGCAACCTGATGGCTTTACCTGCTACTATTGCCACCCAATACATATGAAATAAAATTCAGTACATTTCTTCACCAACCACAAGTGGGGCCCACCAATTCTAGAATTTTCCACCAAAATCATTTATAAACCTAATTTCCGAATCAGTCACCTCTTAAAATTCATAAAAAATCATACGCTCATTTTTAACGGTTCAAAATTTGTGGACATATACTTAACTTATATATGTATAACATATCCAAAAATCACAACAATCCAACGGTCGGATTAAAAATTATAACTCACGCAATATATCTCAAAAACACTGGTTTAATTTTTAATACCTCCATTCCGACAAAAATACTGATAAAACACCTCAACATTAACTCCTTCATTTTTAACCACAATAAATCTATCCAACATTTATATCCACATAAAATAAATATTTCCTTATCATATTAATAAATAATTAATTATTCACAAATAATATTACAGAATCACATTTATGAAACCAGGCCATTTTCAGGAAAGTGGGGGGCTTTCCGATAAGGATTTCTCCTTACTGGCGCGCAATTAGGTGACCAAACCTCTCCTTGACAGAACTTTCTAGACATTGCCAATAATGCTTATCTAATAATATTATTCAAATAATATGAATTATTGATCTGATAAAGGGAAATACTGTGCAGTGAAAATTATTGAAACAACACTAATATAAAATATCAATGCAGCAATTATTGAACCAATAAAATAAAATATTGAACAGTAATTACTGTAACAATTATTGAGTAGTGCCTTCTTACGTAAGAATCAATAATTCAAAAATACTGTGCATCCACACGTATTACTGTATTTTAACCATCGGGTATTCCAACAGTGTTAACGGTAACAACTACGCCGTTATTTATAAAAACTCAAAATTATCGTTTTCTTCATCCGACAGTTATTCTGTTACGGGGCCCACAAATGGTTGCGCCGTCATACGAATATTCCCCGACAACGAGAATATTCCATGCCCCCAAAACAGGTATACATCACCCATCTTGGGTCGCTAGATACATGGTACAGAATTCAAATACAACTTAATAATACAACAGTCG
Source organism: Panax japonicus (assembly GCA_020205505.1). Classification (NCBI taxonomy): domain Eukaryota; kingdom Viridiplantae; phylum Streptophyta; class Magnoliopsida; order Apiales; family Araliaceae; genus Panax; species Panax japonicus. The sequence continues at coordinate 30,213,757 of CM035111.1, forward strand.
TGTACAAAATGACAAAACATATGCTGTGAGTTTGAATACAAATATTGTCTACTAGAGAGTAAACAAACTCAATGGGGTCCTCAATACAATTATTATCACACTATTTCACAGAATAGTGAGGACTACTAATGCACCGTCTAGGACCATCACTTCGTTCCCCGACTCGTCCCAGCTATATTCTCATTTCCTAAAGAAAATAGTGAAAGAAAGGGTGAGCTCAACTAGCCCAGTAAGAAATATTATGACTAAGATAATGCAGAACAAATTATCGTTAGCCTTAAACAGTATTAAACTGATACAATATAACAAACATCAAGTTTAACTACAGCGGAACAAGCAATCCATTAAAATAGTCAAGTAGAACATAATGTCTAATATCTCATCTAGATTAAAAGTTCATCGTTGATAGTTTATTCCTGTAATACTCATCAACAGTTCTTTGTTATACTCAAGACAAATAGAACTTTCATTACTTGGCTTCACCTGAACCACCAAAGATGATAGTTAAATTCATAATTCATATTTATAATAATGTGAATTAATAGGTCCTTCTTGCCACAAAGGCTTAATAGAACGTTTACTCAATATCCTTATCCCAAAGGCTGAAGATATTCAAATGTAATAACAATGATCATACCAATCAGTTGTCTATCTTTGCACTACAGGCCAAAGATATTCAACTATAAAACCAATGGTCATGATCATACCAATCAATTGCCTGTCAGTGCACTACGGCCAAAGACATTCAACTATTAACTAATGGTAATGATCCTGCCAATCACATCATTGAATTATCCATGCACTACAGCCAAGGATATTTGTTAGTATCACTAGTAGTCATGATCATGTCATACACCTGTCCATCTTCGCACTATGGGTCAAAGATATCAAACAACAGATCATCTTTGCACTACAGGCCAAAGATATTCAACAACATATCATCTTTGCACTACAGGCCAAAGACATACAGCTGTAAAACCAATAACCAATAGTATAATAAAGAATAGAATAATAAAAGAATTTCACCATGTATGCAGTACTTCGCATAGACAGATTATTCCAATATAATAATAAAGAATGGAATAATAAAAGAATTTCACCATGTATGCAGTACTTCGCATAGACAGGTTATTCCAACATAATAATAAAGAATAGAATAACATAAGAATTTCACCATGCGTGCGTAATCCGCACAGACAGGTTATTCAAATAGAATAATAAATAATGGAATCAGGTCATGCGTAATCGCACAGACAGGATATTCTAAAAGAATAAATAAGAATGGAATAACAACAGAATTCACCATGCATGCGATAGATCGTACAGACAGGTTATTCCAACAGAATAATAAATAATGGAACCAGGTCATGCGTAAACGCACAAACAGGATATTTCGACAAGATAATAAATAATGGAACCAGGTCCGGTGTAAACACACAGACAGGATATTCTAACAGAATAATAAAGAACGGAATATTAGAAGAATTTCACCATGTATGCATTACTTCGCATAAACAGGTTATTCCAATATAATAATAAAAAATGGAATAACAGAAGAATTTCACCAAGTATAGGGTATCCCGTGTATACAGGTTATTCCAACAGAATAATAAAAATGGAATAACAAACCTTACGAGTATTGAAAGAAAATAACTCTCTTCGTGAATACGAAATAATAAAACCCTTACGAGTACAACAAATAATATTTCTTACCTTTGAAAGAAGAGTATTTCGACTGGTAGGGCGAGGATATACTCGAAGAAAACTTGTACTACGCTCAAAGTTTTCTTAAACTCTAAAAAATACGCTCAAGATTATAGAACAAGAATTCTCTCTATAGTTTTTCTTTCTAGAGTTTCAGTGAATTCATAAGAAATGGTGAAGGAATGAGCTTCTATTTATAGGAGAATGGACTACATAGTAACTAATTCATGAACGGTCCAGATTGATTTACTTTTAGTCGGACGGTCCATATTTAAAGAAAAATCTTTTAAATAAAATAAAATATATTCTATTTATAATCTAATAAAATAAATAACTTTATAAAAGTATTCTGTTTTATATAAAAAAAATTACTATGCAAAATATTATGCAGACACTATGCATAATAAATTATAATGTATTCTATTTATAGACTAACTTTATAAAAGTATTCTGGTTTATATAAAACGATTTTACTATACAAAATACTATGCATAATAGAATATAATATATTCTATTTATAGAATAACTTTATAAAAGTATTCTATTTTATATAAAAAGATTTTACTATTAAAACTTTAAACCAACGACCCATATTGATTTTCTATTATAATTTCAACCAACGGTCTGAAAAATTAGCACATCTCCCCATAGAATAATATTGTACCCAAAAATAATTTGGACCAAAAAGAAATATATTTTTCGGGTAAATAGTACCCCGTGAATAGTACTTCGGGAATAGTACCCTGTGAATAGTACCCCGACACAAAAAGTATCCCAAATACCCGAGTGAGCAATACTAGAGTGAATAGTAATCGGGTGAATAGTAACCCGTGAATAGTAACTCGTGAATAGTACTCCGACATGAAAAATATCTCAAATACCCGAGTGAATAGTATTCGAGTAAATAGTACCGGGTATTTTATGATAACTTGTCTATTTTAAAAAAAATTCACATATCACCCTTAACTTTAATCTTTTATCTATTTAACTATTTACCAAAATTGAAAAATTGAATACTTTTATTTCATAAAATTCAGGGTCTCACATGAGGGCTTCTTGAAAATTGTTATCTTCCCCTTTCTTGGCTTCCTTGACCTCCTCTGCCTCTGCCCTAACCTCCATGTGCTCCTTGAACTCATTTCCCTTTATTCTCCCCCTTTAAGTCAGAATCAAGGGTTCGAATGTCTGCAGAGAGTTGATATACTCCTTGGACAAGCTCGTTTAGTTGTCTTTGTGTTTGAGCAATGTCCTCTCAACTTTCCTTGATCTGGACTTCAGATCTAGCTTCTTTGTGTCGGTGAGTAGTGAGAACAATGTCAGTCTAATGTTCCTGATTTACATAAGCTTTCTGGAATTCTGTGACTGAAGCTTTCAAGTTGATGATGTTCTCCAACATGAGTTTATTTTGAACTTCCTGATTTCTCTGCATTTCAAGAACAACCTCTCTTTACTTGGTGGATATGTGGAAGTGAATCTCATCTCTGTCTTTCATGCTTTAAAAAATTTCTTGGATAATTTCCCTTAGCTTCCATGTAAGCTCAGCGTTTAGAGTGTCAGGGATATTATTTGCAGCAGGGATCAGTTGATTCAGCCGGAGATGAATGAGGTCTGTGTGAGTGTCCAAGCTTTCATTTATGCTCTTGACCATGTTTTTAGACACTTCATTCAGATTTGGAAGAGTTTCATTTGTTTAAGGATTGTTGAATGGAGGGGTTGTTTTATGGGATTGATCTTGTAGGGAGTAGAGAGCAAGATCAAGACTAAAGTAGTCATTTGAGGAGGAGGATGGTATGTCTGATGGAGGGGCCTGATTTTCAATGTTTGGAATATGTGGCTCTACGATTTCTACTTGGGACTCTACGATGGGGCTAGAGTCAGGGATCGTAGAGATGGTAGTTTGTGGGAGCAAAATGAAGTTGACTACATTTGGTTCCTCAGTTACAGAATTTTAGGATTCTGCAACTGGAAATTTATTCAGTGGATGAAGTATCACTTCCAATCATCGAGGGAATTCATAAAAATGGCTGAATGAAGATGATGGCAAGTGATTAACTCTGAAAAGGGTTGGGATAGACAATACCACAGGTTTATCCATTGAGGAAGAGTTGTTAGTAAGCAACTTCTTGGCAAAGTTGAGTCTTCTTGGGAATCCATTTGCTAGTATTGAGATGGCTGGATACTCTTTCAAGCTCCAGAACATGTGATCCCAAGAGTTTAGGATTTGAGCTTGATGATATGGCATCATGGGTAGGTAAGAGAACATCTGATTGTAGAGATAGCTTCTATACCCATTATTGCCTACAGCAGTGATTTCAAGGTCATCATCATCTTCTTTCTCTTCTATGTTCTCGTTGAAGGAGTCCATTATCTCAATGGTCTCTTGATGATCTTGCACTGGTTCTTCTTCATTTCTGGCAAGGACCTCTCCTTCTACCATGTAGATGTCATGAGGCTCCCCCTTAACTTGATCATCTTCTTGTAAGCTCAAAAACTCTCCCTCAATTAGATCATCTTCTTGAGATTCAGGCATCTCCCCCTCAGCTGGTGTATTCTCTATCATGAGAATTTCAGGGACCTCCCCCTCAGTTAGAGCATTGTCCTCATGACTTGCTCTAGACAGTTCCTCATTGGCAACCATACTCTTTGCTTCCTTCTTGAGCACTTTTTCATTTTCAAGGATGTACTTCTTGACTAGCTTCCTCCTTGTTTTTCTAGGCTGAGCCACAACCTCAGGGCTTTCTTGAACTTTAGTTTTGTCCTGTTCAACAGCCATTATGCTTGATGCAGCTACTTCTTTGTCTGACATGCTTGTTCTGGTCTCTACAAATAGTAGAGACTCTATGATTGAGGAGACTGATGGCCTTTTGGACTTATGACCAACTTTGTTCTTCTTTAGGATCTGGGATATGGTAGCTTGATCCTCATATGCTTCATCCTGCTACTACTTTCTTCTTAGCATCCTCAGAGTCTTTATATCAAAAGACTCTACAGGTATATCAGTGGTAGATCCTTGAGGTTCTTCTACTAGTCTGGCCTTTAGCTTCCTCTTGCCCTTACTTTTTCTGGTAAGGACAGAGGGTTCTCCTTTGTTGGTTTCTTCTTCTTCTTTGATTTCTCTTATAACAAACATATTTCCTGGAAGGCCTAAGTCCTTCAGATCCCCAATTCTTCCACTAGACTCGGTCATCATTCGAACATACTTAGATGGGTTCCTCTTCTAATTTTCAAACAATTTCTGGGTCATACGTCTGTTTGGGTTGATAGCTTCTCCTTCATCATCCCCAATTTTGTCACCCAGGGTAGATTGTAGAATGATACTTATGAATCACCCGTATAGCATCTTTTGAGGGCTTTTTGACTTCTTTGAGTTGGTAATCAACTTCCCAATCCATTCAAGCAATAGGGCTCCATAGTTGAGTTGTATTCCATAACACATGGCAGTCATGAGCTTAAGTTGTACTTCATTCACAGATTCATGACCTGAGCTCTTGCAGCATATACATTTCCCAACTATATCGATTAAAAATTCATATCTCTGTGGGAATTCCTTCTTCTTGTACCCTTTCACAGAGGAGAGTTTCTTGTGATGCATTCTTCTAAGTCCTTCTTGGAAGTCTACTCTATCTATGACTGGATGCCCTTCATTTTTAAGACCTAGGGCGAGGTTGATGTCTTCGGCCTTCAGTCTGATTTCCACTTCCCTTACTCTTGAAGTGATGGTGTCATTTTCAAACACACCATTCCTGTAGAACTCTTTCACTAACATGGGATAGATCAATGTGTCTGTGCTCAAGGCTTCTTCGAGACCTGCCTTCTTCAGTAAGGCCAGAGTCTTGTGGAATTTGGGTTGAGCTGTTTTGAACTCGTCAAAATAGAGTCTTTAGCCTGAGATAACACTGGAAGCCGCCATTGATTTTCTTGTTGGAAGTGAGATTTAACTGAACTTTCTTCTGATTTAGGGTTTCTGCTTTGAGAGAGAATGAGAGAGAGATAATCTTTTGAACTTCTGATTTCAAAAATACGATTTCAATTTGTATTTGCAACTTCCCTCTCTCCTTTTTGCTTAGTGGGATAGGTGTCGACTTTTTCTTGGCTCTACGATTTTTACTGATAAAGATTGTACTGATTTGCCCTTGGCTCCTGCAGAGCTGAGGTGTCCATAGGGAGGACTACGATCGTTGAGGTAGTTTTGTGATCATTGAGTGTTTTGCATTTGTCAAGTTTGATCTACGATCGTCGAGTTTGTTGAGCATTCGTCATGTCTGACCTATAATCATCGAGTTTGTCCAGCATTCGTCGTGTCTGATCTACGATCGTCGAGTCTGACCGGATCTATGTGATGAGTTTTTGACATAACATTCTTTTAAGGTAAATCAAGAAGGGCCAACCTCTTGGAGTGAGTCAAGGGTTAGGTTTGTTCCTGAGGTGCTTATCAGAGGAAATGCTTTGTTTTGAAGCTTATCATCACAGGATGCATTCTTGCTTTGTTGATGGGGCTTTTGTCATCGATGAGTCTGCACTACGATGGTTGAGTCTTAGCTACGGTTACTGAGGTAGTTTTGTCTCTTCAACTCTACGATCGTGGACTTCCCTTGATCACGTCTACGATTTTGAGTTTAGCCTTTGTATCTGTTATGGTTAGCATAATCTAGAGCATATATTTTATAGTTGTAGATTTATCATGCCTAGCTCACTTATTAACTTATTAAATCTGGATTCATCTAGAGGTTTTGTAAAAACATCAGCAAGTTAATTTTCAGTAGGGATATATTGTAAAGATATAGTTCCATTTTGCACATGATCCCTAATAAAGTGATACCTTATTTCTATATGCTTAGTCCTAGAATGCATAATAGGATTATGAGTTATTTCTATGGCACTTGTGTTGTCACAGTGAATAGGAATAGATTTAAAATCAAACCCATAGTCAGCTAGCTAATTTTTCATCCATAGGATCTGGGCACAGCAGCTGCCAGTAGCAATGTATTCAACTTCTGCAGTTAAAGTAGACACTGAATTTTTCTTTTTGCTAAACCAGGACACAAGTCTGTTTCCTAGAAATTGACAGGTATCACTGGTACTCTTTCTATCTATTTTGCATCCTGCAAAATTAACATCTGTGTATCCTGTTAGTTCAAATGAGGATTCCTTGGGGTACCAAAGCCCCAAGTAAGGTGTACCCTTGAGATACCTGAAGATCCTCTTTACAGCAGATAAATATGACTCTTTAGGGTTAGCCTAAAATCTAGTACATATGCATGTTGCAAACATTATGTCTGGTCTACTGGCAGTTATATATAAAAGAGAACCTATCATACCTCTTTATTGAGTTATATCAATACTTTTAACTTTTTCATCTTTGTCAAGCTTGGTTGTAGGAGCAATTGGTGTTTCATGGGAGAGACTGATTCTATGCCATACTTCTTAAGTAAGTCTTTGATGTACTTGGCTTGGTTTATGAAAATTCATTCATCAGTCTGCTTTACTTGCAGTCCAAAGAAGAAATTCAGCTCACCTATCATGCTCATTTCAAACTTGCTCTGCATCAGCTTAGAGAATCTCTTGCATAACTTTTCGTCAGTAGAACCAAAGATAATATCATCAACATATATTTGAACTAATAAGACTTTGTCTTTATGCTTTCTAAGAAATAGTGTGGTATCTACTCTACCTCTAGTGAACCCATTTGCAATTAAGAAGTTAGTTAGTGTTTCATACCATGCTCTAGGTGCTTGTTTAAGATCATATAAGGCTTTGTCCAATTTATAAACATAATTGAAAAGAGATGGATTGATGAAACCTGGAGGTTGCTCTACATATAATTCTTCTTGGAGTTCTCCATTTAGGAATGCACTTTTGACATCCATCTGAAAGACTTTGAACTTCATGTGAGCAGCAAAGGCAAGAAAGATTCTGATGGCTTCTAGTCTGGCAATAGGTGAAAATGTCTCATCATAGTCAATGCCTTCTTCTTGAGAGTAGCCCTTTGCTACTAATCTTGCCTTATTCCTGATTATAACTCCATCTTCATCCATTTTATTTCTGAAGGCCCATTTAATTCCAATAACAGGATAGCTCTTTGGTCTTGGTACCAATCTCCATACTTTGTTTCGTTCAAATTGGTTGAGTTCTTTCTACATAACTTCTATCCAACTGGAGTCTTCCATAGCATCCTCTATCTTCTTTGGTTCCATTTGGGACATGAAGCTTAGATAAAAGCATTCATTCTGAGTGGTAGCTCTTGCTTTGACTCTAGCACTCGGATCTCCAATGATTAGATCCTGAGTGTGATCTCTGGCCCATCTGTTACCGGTTGGGACATCTGTCCTGATGCCTTCTTGTCTTAAGTCTTTAAGATCTATTTCTTCTTCTTGGTGTGGAGGTTCATTGTCTTGCATAGACCTCTCTACGATATCATTTTGTTGCTCAACGATTTCACTATCTGGCACTATGATCGTAGTGTTGAGCTCGACGACTTCATTCATAGTTTCTGTACTATCGGTCGTAGTGTCTTGAAGCACTGTGTTTTCTAAGTCTGTTTCATCAAAGATGATGTGAATCGAGACTTCAACACTCAGTGTCTTCTTGTTGAACACTCTATAGGCCTTACTGTCTGTGGCATATCCAAGAAAGATTCATTCGTCTGACTTGGGCTGAAATTTTGTCAAGTACTACTTTTCATTGTTGAGAATGTAGCATGCACAGCCGAAAACATGAATGTAGCTGACACTTGGCTTTCTTCCTTTTCACAGTTCGTAGAGCGTCTTTTTGATCGTAGAGTGTATCAGTGATCTGTTCTGCGTGTAGCACGCAGTGTTGACAGCTTGTGCCCGGAAGTATTCAGGTAGATGAGCTGCTGCTAGTAAAGTTTTTTCAGCCTCTATCAAGGTTCTGTTCTTTCTTTCAGCTACTCTATTTTGTTGAGGAGTTCGTGGAGCTAAAAAGTTATGACTGATGCCATTGTCTGTGCAGAATTGGTCCATTTTTTAGAAGTCAAATTCTCTTCAATGATCACTCCTTATGGCCTTGATTTTCTCTCCTTTCTCGTTCATCACCAGCTTGAACATTTTGATTAAATGGGAGCTCGTTTCATCCTTTGAAGTTAGGAAGAATACCCATGTGAATCTGGTGTAGTCGTCGACTATAACTAGAGAGTATCTTTTTCCTCCAAGACTAGTTGTTGGAATTGGCCCAAATAGATTCATGTGGAGCAACTGCAGGGGCTTGTAAATAGAGTTCTGGTTTGCTTTCCAAGCTGACAGGCATTGCATGACCTTTCTTTTACAATGTTGAACTTAGGTAGGCCAGCAATGAGATCTTTTGATGCAAGTTTGGACTTGCTTTTGAAGTTTAAGTGGGACAACCGTCTATGCCATAGCCATCTCTGTTCTTCAGTTTCTTTTACCAGAAAGCATATTGTCTCTTCTGAGCTCAGTTGACCTAGATACACTGTGTAGACATTTCCTTCTCTTGTCCCGGTTAGCTTTACAGCAGATGTCTTCAAATCTCTGACTTGACATTGGTTGTTGAAGAATGTTACTTGATGACCCTTGTCGCAGAGTTGGCTGATGCTTAGAAGGTTGTGTTAGAGGCCTTCCACATATGCTACTTTCCTGAAAGATACTACACCATTGCCAGCAGAGTTGTATCCTCTTGTCTTTCCTGAGCCGTTGTCTCCAAAAATGACTGAGGGACCCTCCTTCTCTATATAGTTAGATAGAAGGGATTTGTTCTCGGTCATGTGCCTTGAGCATCCACTATCCAGATACCATGTAGTGATCGTGGAGCTCTTTTCCTGTCAAAACATTGAAACTTTATTTTGGTACCCATATTTGCATGGGTCCTTCTTTGTTAGTGCCTTTAAGGACCCAAATCTGTTTAATCTTAGGTCTCACATGCATGGAATTATAATAACACTTGGCAGCCTTGTGACCATATTTATTACATATAAAACATTTAGTATGATGCATGCATGTGTGTGTATGATGATTCATCCTCCATTTGGACTTGTGTGGTTCTTTAGGTGTCCTTCTGTTAAACTGATTCTCATTCTTCCAAGTGTCCTTGGATTTCATAAATAGTGATGAGTGTGCCTAACCTCTAATGTACCTTCCCAGTTGATTCGCAAAGTTTGTCTTGCTTGACTCTACGATTCTTCGAGGTTGGTGAGTAGAGGTTAGGTTACTCTTCTCTTTTATGAAGCCCAGGCCAGCATGAGATCCTTTACTTCTTTAAGTGTGAATGGAAATAGTAGAGTAGGGTTGAACTGGTTCTTCCTTCTGTGAGGATTTCACAAAGGTAATGCTTCTACTAAAACTTGAGGCATTACTAGTGCTAGTTTCCTTTGTCTTTTCCACACATGGCTCTGAGATGGATTCCCCAAAGCCTAAGCCTGTTCTGTCGAATGTACTTCTCTGACTAAAGAGCGAGGAGTCCATGGATGATGAGGATTTATTCCATATAGAGACAGTCTTTTCTAGATCCTCAATTTTAGAGGCTAGATTAGTCTCTCTTTGTACATTGAGTTTGTTTGTCTGTTTTAAGATCTCATTCTCAGCCTCAAGCTTGGAAAGAAGGTTAGTACTTAGAAGGGTTGTTTCAAGCTCTTCTTGAACTTTCTTCTTCTACTCTTGAAGAAGTGAATGATCTTTAGACAAAACTCTGAACCAGTTCATGTATTGATGTAGATCAGTAGTTATGACATGCAATGCAGTTCTTAAATCATTTATGTCTACATCAGGTGAGTTGAAATCAAATACCTCATCAAGACTTACATCATGAATGTTGAGATTTTGTTTGTCCTTTGCATGTTTGGCCATTAGACACAAATTAGCCATTTGTGGTTCTTCATAATCTCTAGAGTCAAGATTGGAGTCATTGTCTGAATCACTCCACGATCCTCCAGCTACTAGGCCTTTGTCTCTCTTCTGAGGCCTTTTGTTGCCTTTGTATTCTTTCTTTGCATGTGATTTCTTCTTTAGTTCTTCTCTGAGAGGTTTGTTGCAGTTGGCAATGAAGTGGCCAGGCTTCTTGCAGTTGTTGCATAGATCATTCATTTGCTTCTGGCTGCTGTAATTGCTGACCTTCTTTGGCTTGCTGGTTTTGCCTTGACGCATGAACCTTCTTAGTCTTTTTGCCAACATAGCAAGGTCTTCATCATCATCTTCATCATAATCAGAGTTAATCTCAGTGTTGACCTTTGATGCACTTTCAGTTTCCTTGAGAGTAACACCCTTATCCTTCCTTCTTCCTTCTAATAGGGTCTCAGCTCGTTGAGTCAGCTCCAGTTCGTATGTCAGGAGATTTCCATATAACTGTTGAACTATCATCTCGTGAAGATTCTTTGACTCATTTATAGCAGTGGTTTTGGCATCCCACTTGCTCGGTAGGGCTCTCATGAACTTTATGATCAGATCTTTGTTAGGATAGATCTTCCCATATGCTCGTAGAGAGTTGAGCATAACATTGAATCTCTCATAGGTGGCAGTTACATTTTCTCCTTGAACATGAGCAAACATCTCATATTGTTGTGTCAGAAGTGATTATTTGTTTTCTCTAACTTCTTCAGTTCCTTCGTACATGATTAGCAGTGCTTCCCAAACCTCCTTAGCTATTTTGTTGTTGACAACGTTTTCGAACATATCGTCTTCTAATGATTAGAACAGGATGTTCTTGTCCTTTTTGTCAAGTTGGACAGCTCTCTTCTCATTGTCTGTCCATTATTCTTTAACCTTAATTTGTATTCTATTTGGATCGTCAGTGGTTGGTGCAAGCTTTATTGGAATATAGGGCCCATTTTGAACGGTCTCAATTAGATCTTCATCTATTGAGTCCATGTATGCTTGCATCCTGACTTTCCAGTTTGCAAATTTATCCTTGTTGCACATTTGTGGCTTGTTGCCTCCTCCAGTTCTAGATTCGCTTGGTACGTGTGCCATTTGATCTACTAAAGCATGTAAGCTGTATAATAGAACTTGCTTTGATACCAATTATTAGTTCCTAGTAGGCACAATAGTTATCTAAAAGGGGGGGGGGTTGAATAGATATTTAAAAAATCTTTTCATTTTAAACTGGTTAGTTAATGATGATTAAAACTTAGCGGAATTTATGTTTGTTTTAATCTCTTTTGCAAAGTAGTGGAGTTATGAGAGTGATGCAATTATAGCAGTTATGGCAGATATAGCAGTTATAGTATGAACGTAAAAGACACAGTCGTTTTAAGTGGTTCAGAGCACTTAAAGCTCTTAGTCCACTCTTTTACTCAACGAGTAGGAAATCCACTAAGGATGTCTTTTACAACTTTTGAATCACACAGATTCCTTCTAGATCAGCAGTCTAGGAACTTCTTAGTTCACTCTTGAACTCTTCAAGTCCACCAGACTTGGCTCTCTTACAGTTCACTTAGAACTCTTCAAGTCCAACAGACTTGGTACTCTTCTTCAGTTGATTGGTAGATGTTGAGTTCTTGATGGTTGCTACTCAGTTGCTGTTTAAGCACTTGTTCAAAAGAACTGAGTAGCTGAGCAAGCTTTGCTATTTCTCAAATCGTAGAGTTGAGCTTTGAGAGTTGTTCTCGTTTTTTGTTCAATGCCTTCTTAGTTCTTTCTCATCTGCTTGACTTGCATATATGTGATCTTGGAAACTATCCATTGGATCCAGCCATTGAAGCATTAAATACATTTGACCTTTCTGATCTTTGATGGAGATATTTTTGCACATCTTCTGAACTGTATTCTGGCCCACTGACACTACATACTGCTTTCTCACCTAACACGTGAAAAGGTGTTTCCCCCCTTACCAATGGAACTTTCTTTAGCTTCTTCAATACGCTTCTTTGTTGCATACTAAGGATATTTCTTATGACTTTGGGACTGGTGAGTACTGAAGCGTTTAGAATCCATTCCTCTTATATTGGAACCTATCTCCATATAAATCATGAGGCTCGACGTTTTCTGACACAAGACAGATGATACTCTACGATACATATCATGGTACTCTACGATTCAGATTGTGATGACTTGTCGCCTTGATGCCTGGTCTGATGCTATCAGCCGAGTGCACTACGATTTCTCTTAAGTCTTTGCACACTACGATCTTCGCTTGATTGTGTTGTAAACTCTACGTTTCTGAGAGCACACTACGATCGTAGACTTGTAAACTCCACGTTTCCTACAGCACACTACGATCGTTGACTTGGCTCGGCAAACGTTGGGACCACTCTAAGATTTCTGAAGAGGCCCTTCAAGGCAGGCACACTACGATCTTTGAAGCTCTACGTTTCTACCTTGACTTCTGCAATGTTGATCAGATTTATACATTTCGATTTCTTTGAAGCCTATCTATTACATCTTAAGATCAACCTAACAACTTTGATCTTTCTGTCTATACATTCTATTACAGAATGATACACATTAAGAGCTTAGATCAACCTAACAAATTTGATCTATCACTAAGTCCTTGTACATATATTACTTGAAGGACTTTACAAATAATCATGAGCATATACATTAAAATATCAAATCATAATATGCATTCTCCCACAAAATATTTCTATGAAAAGATACTTGATGAAACACAAATATCAAGGATATTCCACTAATTTCATGGAGTATAGAAGCCAAAACTTTAATCAACTGAGTATAATAGAATATATAAAACCTCAAATGGATTTTTGCTGCCATACGGTAATCCACGTAGATAGATTATTCCAATAGAATAATAAAGAATGGAATAACAGAAGAATTCACCAGGCGTGCGTAATCCGCACATACAGGTTATTCCAACAAAATAATAAAGAATGGAATAATAGAAAAATTCACCAGGCGTGCGTAATCCGCACAGACATGTTATTCCAACAGAATAATAAAGAATGGAAACATGTCATACATAATCCGCACAGACAGGATGTTCCAACAGAATAATAAAGAATGGAATAACAACCCTTACGAGTATTGAAAGAAAATAACTCTCCTCATGAATACAAAAGAAATAATACCCATTACCTTAGAAAAACTTATAGGAAAATATAGTTTCAATAATTGCACGTTTTGGGGCTCTAAATATTACAATATAATACCTTCCTCTTTTTCTTTATTTTTAATTTAGTCCTGCAAGTATTATCCAACTTGCACCACCTCCCCTAATAGTAAATAATGTGAATTAATAGTTCATTCATGTGACTCAATAGTATAATCATGTGAAAAAACTAATTACAGTATAGTACCTTCAACTATACCTCCATTTTTAATTTATTCATGCAAGTATTATCAATCTTGCACCACCTCCCCTAATAGTACATGAATGTGAATCAATAGTACACACATGTGAAATAATAGGAATTAATTGCTCATTTATCCGATTAATTACCCGATTGGTCAATATAACCTCCAGACATCAATTATTATCGAAATAAATGTCGATTTCCACTAACACTAATAATCCTAACACAACGGAACTATCAATTTCATCTTTAATCAACACAACTTATTCATCATTAATATTATAACTCACAATATTTAACAACCAGGTCGTTCCCAGGAAAGAGGGGGCTTTTCGATAAGGATTTCTCCTTATTGACGCGTAATTAGGTGACCAAACCTCTCCTTGACAGAACTTCTAGACATTGTCAATATTGTAAATAATAATATGAATAACTTTGTCGTCTCAATTATTGATTTAATAATAATAAATATTATGCAGATGATACTGTGACAATAATTGAATCAATAATATGAGAGATATGATGCAGCAATTACTGTAGCAATAATTGAGTATAACTGAGTGACTTCTCACGTAAGCATCAATAATTAATATCGTGTGCTACTATGCAATCACGCGTATTACTGTACTTTTACTACCGGGTAGTTCAACAGTTTTAACAGTAACACTTTCGCAGTTATTTTTATAAAAAGATAATTATGTCGTTTTCTAACTACGACAATACTTCCTTTGTGGGGTCCACCAATGATTGTGCCGTCGTACGAATATTCCCTGTTAAAACAAATATTCCCCGACTAATCGAATATTATATAACCACTTGTTTAATTTGCAAAATTTGTAAATATTACCCACAACTATTGTAAAGTCCCCGAACCCGAATACTTGAAACCCGAACTCGGTACTTCACGATACCATTTCTATGAGCGGAAATATTACTAATAATAATAACAATAATATAAATTATAAACTTATCTTACCTTTATCAGAGTCTAATCTCAAGTACGTAACCTTTACTATATGACACCGTAATCCTAATCTGTTTGCTTTCCTTTTCACTTGTTCTTGACCGATCCTTCTGATTGTTCACACTTATCTGAAAACATTTAAATTAAGCAAGGATGAGCATTTGAGTGTCCAGCAAGTATTATATATATATATATATATATATATATATATATATATATATAAGCTAAAAGAATTTAAATATTTACTTTATAATATCTATCTACAACAAGTCAATAGTTGTGAAGTATTCTGAACCGATATTAATAACATAACAACCCTCTTTCAAATTTTTGAAACTACGTACTGGCTATAAATAGGGTGTAAGTGACATTCTATGAACATTATTTTTATTTTCGAAAAGGTTTAGCAGAACTTCATCTGCAAACCGTCATAACTTACGGACATGGGGATGATCAGCCCGTTGTGCCCTGCATTGATCAATACTACATTACAAGAACGATGTTATCATTTACTTGGTCCGCCTTGGGCGCATAAAAGTTTTTCCGTGAACGGGATGTTCATATTTGTCAGGGTTCCAGACAAAAGGTTTTATTTTATCCAACAATAATCTATAATTCAATATATATGTATAACAAAGGTGTATCAACATGTGATTAAATACAATAATTATTCAAGTGGGTACACTTGTATAATCATTTCTAGAAATTAACGAACAGAATATATATCTGAATTATCATATACTAACATGTTGATAATCAAAGGGTGTATAGGTTTAACAATATGTACATTAATAATAATAATTCTGAACTTCTCACTTCTGTCCATTGCATAAAGAAAATGAAAAGTTAGGATACTTGCCTGATGCGCTGCTTACAATTCTCAACTTAGTTCTATCTTTCTATCACGACCTATCATTAATCAAATCATTCGTTCGATTAGAAAAATATACCTTAACACATAGTACTGCATTTCGCAGTAAGCACATAACCTAATCACCTTATCACACATGTTCAACAATCATGGCATCATAAATAAACATCAACTCATTCCTAATCACATTGTCACACAACTTTAACTACCATTGAATCACAAATAAAATAGTAAACTAACTAAATTTCTAAGTCCAGATCAATTTCTGAAACATGTCGGTCTACCGACAGCTTTATCGGGTAAATATCGAGTCTGAGACTCTATTCTGTATCTCAATATCCAAATAGATAACTTAAACAACAATCGTATTATTTTTCATGACCTTATAATAATTATAAAATAATTATTACCATTTACCATAATTTTTGAAATATCAGAATCATTATTAAATGATTTAAATATCAAACAATTCTATTATCATTAATATTTAATTAATATTAAACTATTAATGAAACCATTGCCAAAATATTAAAGTTATTTATAATAACTCAAAATATTTTTAAAGTACTTATATTACCCTTTAATAATTTTTAAAACATCTAAAATTATTATTAAATAATTACCATTAATATTTAAATATTAATGAACTATTATCTAAATATTAAAAGTCATTAATTATAACTTAAAATATTTTTAATTCATTTATATCCCTTTTAAATGATTTTTAAATAAATAAAACTATTTTTAAACTATTTATTTAATATAATTATTAAATAAACTTAATATCATTAATATTAAATTATTAATAAAATTATCCTTTAAATATTAAAAGTTATAATTTATAACTTAAAATATCTTTAAACACTTTATTTTCATTTAAAATGATTATTATAATATTAAAATCATTTTTAAACTAATTTATTTAATATAATTATTAAATAACTTTAATATCATTAATAATCATTAATTAATGAAATTAACCATTAAATATTAAAAGTTATATTTTATAACTTAAAATATTCTTAAATACCTTATTATTATTTAAAATGATTTTTAATATAATAAAATCATTTTTAATTCATTTATTTAATTCATTTAATAAATAACTTAACTATCATTAATATTAATTTATTAATGAAAATTATCACAAAATATTAAAAGTTATCAAAAATAACTCAAAATTATTTTCTAACACAATAATATAATTTTTCATGATTTTTCATGAATTAAAACTATTTTTAAATAATTTATCTAATATTGTAATTAAATAAATAAATACCATTTGAATTCCAAAAATATTAAATATTTTCGAAATATACCCAAAATAATTAAAATATAATTTTTGGACATTAAAATAATTTTTTAGAATTTATTATGTATTTTTAATAATTAAAAACCATTTTTATCAATTTTTTATTAATTTCTGGAAATTATAAAAAAAACTGTCGCTAAAGGACTATAGCGACACTTTCTGTCGCTATAGGTGTTCTTGAGGATTTCCAGAAACATATAACAGTGTGCTAGGGGGTGGTTTGACCGGATATATCTCTTAGGATAATGCGTTTCTGGGCTTGAAATTGATTTCATGTTGTAGTATTCATGTAATACTACAAGTACATAACAAGTTTCGTGGCTGAACAACATCAGATCAGAGAGATTTAAGCTCTCCAAAAACCTGACAACGCTGTTCTTCAACATTCTGGGTTTAACAGATTTTGAGGTATCTACTTTGAGTCCTTATAACTTGATGTTCGTATAACGTTTATATGATCTATCAACTCCAGTTTGTAGAAAACATGTAGGACTACAATTAAAAAGTATCATAACACAAAAACATCAAAACATCAGCAAGATCTGGCCGGTCAAAGTTGGACACGGACACTGTTCTTAATTTTTCTGGGTTCGGTAATTTAACAGTTTTGGTCAACGGGTTTTGACCGGCTATAACTTCCGATCTACAATTGATCTGGCCTTGATTCTTTTTTCATCTTAAAGATCACATTACAGACTACATGTTACAAGCTTTAAACATCAAAAACAGTAAACACACAGGAATCTATGGGGTCTGACATTTGGCTGTAAAATGAAAATTTTCCCATTTCCAGATTTTCTAAAATCTCAAAATCGTGCACTTTGATGTTATGGGTCATGGATTTAATAACCCAGAACATCAATTGACACCATATAACACATCTATAAACAATCAATTACAATATTTAACAACAAATCGAAGGATTTCTAGGATTAGGGTTTTTATACCTTATGCTTTGATTTTTGATATTAGCTCTCCAAGTTGTTTGTGATTTGCTTATGGTGGACGTGGGTCTTGATAAAGGGACTGAAATGTCTTAGAAAATTCGTGGGTTTGAGAGAAAAGGAGATTGGTTGAGTATTGTATAAAAATGGCTAGCAACTTCATTTTTTTTCTCTCTCAATCTATTTATAGACAATGTTGATTCATGCATTGGCTGATTGGGGCTTGTGTGATGTCCATATGAGTCATCAAGAGTTGTTAGAAGTTGGCCAACAACTCTTATTTTGTATAGATTTGCAAGTAAGCTATCAAAAAATGCAAAAAGGGCATAAAAGACATTTAATAATTCAATTTAATGGCCAAAAAAATGAAACTTGACAAACCCTTAGGGTTTGGCACTTAGGGTTTGACCCTAAGGTTTAGCACTTCATTTTCCCAAATTAGCAATTAGGGTCTACCATAAGCAATTCAGGGTTTAGAAGAAAAATAATAAGGGTTTATTCAAAAAAAATAATAATTAGGGTTTTGAATAATTAAAGTTCTCCCTATTTAGGGTTAATATCTATATCACCAGTCGTTAATCACATTATCGTGATTACATAACGGCTTAACCAATTCTCAAAGTTGTGAATGACTTTCGCATTAAGGTTTCAAATCAATTAGGGTTTAAAGAAATTAATTTAGGGTTCTAGATTTTAGGGTTTTAATTTACTAATTAGATTCACCTTAATTAGTAATTAAAGTCTATCATACTTGATATTAATCATAGTAACACTATTTCTGACTGATCAAACCTCCGGTTTAGGTTTCTGGATTAGGGTTTTCATTCATAGTTAGGGTTTTCTAATATCTAGAAAATATAAATATAAACTAGGGTTTTAATATTTATAATTAGGGTTTCCTAATTAGCATATCATGAAGTATCACATAACATATATCACATAACACAGTTATATAATAGCCTTAAACTCACAATTGAGTTTCAAAATTAGGGTTTTCTCACAGTAAAACTAGGGTTTTCAAATACTGCACCACAATTACTCAATCATTACTAACTCACATACATACAGTACATATCTATAGCACTGAAAAATCAAAATATAAATAATATTATATTTTTATCACCATTCCTTATTCCAGAACCAGAAATAGGGTTTGTAAAATATTATTAAGGTTTGATCGTAATATAATAAAATTGTTCCACACATTAACATTGCACACCTAACCATACATATCTATAACACTGATAAATAATAATATTATATTATTATTCTCATTCCTTGATCAAAACCCAGAATTAAGGTTTGGATTCCATATCTGATTTATCTTGCATAAATAACATTCTTAATTAAGTTAAAATATTTAATTTAACATCATGAACAAATTCATATAATGAAATAATCATTATAATTATTCTTAAATCATTTCATATATTATTTAAATAATATAAGATTATATTTTCATAGAAAATAATTAATAAAAACATTTCTATCTTAAAATTAATTATTATAAGAATATACTTTATAATAATCAATAATTCTAAAATAAATTTACTTGTAAATATTCATGTAATATATTTTTTTTATTTACCACATAAATACATATACACAATATCTTGTACAAATCCTCATCTTTTAAAAAAAAAAATCATGCGCAAAATTTCAGTTTTATTTATATAGAAAATATCGGGTTGTCTCAACTATAACATTATATCAAATCCACACCATAATATTCAAAAATATATTTTGACAAAATTATTCTTTATTCATAAAAGTTGGGGTCTTACATACCCCATCAGATATGTTTCTTTTATGTCTTGGGCAGGTCGACGACTTTATTTCCCCCTTCTGATTTCTCAATCACAGGTTATCCCTTAGCATCGATGCTCTCAATTAGCTCTTGTCCGAATAGCAACCTTCAGATTGAATGGTTGCCAATACTTTAATCTTCAGATGTTCGAACTCTACGATTCTGATACATGTCTTCTTGGACCTAATCGTAGTGTCTTGTTGACTGGTAGAGACAACCCTACGATCTTGAAGAGTGTTGATTAGATCTTCAATGTAGAACTCCTCTTCTTTCTCTTGTGCAGTGCTTTAACACTTCTGTTTTCCTCGACAACTCTCGGAAACTGATGGCTTGACTTATTTGTTCTTGCCCCTTCTGAATAGTAAGACACTTCAGATTTGTGGCGTGTCTAGCTCGTTTTCTCCTTGTGATCTCCCGTTCAGTTATCATCAATGGACTGACCCAATGTTTAATCACTTTAGCCTTGTTCTTCAGAGGCTGACCAGTATCTATGCATATACTCCATCAGTTCTTTATTTGTTTGGCAAACACTACAATTCTGGTTACTTCCAAGATCGTCGTCTTCTGTCTACTTGATAGCTACTGCTCTTGCTGACTTTCCTTAGTCAGTTACTGAAGTCTTTTTATGATCATCTTGTGGAAGACTTCATCTCGGATGGCTTCATAACTCAATCTGGATGCTGATTGGATTGATGCTTAGATCTTCTGTTAGCTTGCATGCCATTCGTTGAGTGCTCTCTAGTTTCCTTCAGGTGGGATGTATCTTTACAGTGCCAACCAGAGGCTTCATTCCTTTGGATATTCTGGGAGTGCTCATTTATTGATAATCATATTTTCTCTAAGATTCTGCCTTGGCATTGTGAGCACCTGTTGAAGTCTCAGTTCTACACTCTACGATTCAGTTTCAGCTGTGCTGACACTACGACTCCGAGATCAGATCTTGACACTCTACGATTTTTGACTTTGTGCTCGTTGTGTTCATCTGATCTTGCTCGACTACAATCTCTGCCTTTGATATGATCAGTAGAATGTACGACTATGAGTGTAGTCTACGATTCTTGACTTGGCTTCGGAAGATGCTTGGTCAGCTCATAGGCTGGCTGTTTCTACGATTTTGAACATGACTTCCTCAGCAGACTACGACCCTGAGGAAGTTCTCCTCGACACACTACGATCATTCCTCGTCTCTCCTGGCAGTCTACAAACTCCGAGATCTACTATCTTGCAGACTACGATTCTGCCTCGATAGCTCTCGAGTTTTCCTTGACTCTCCTGGCAGACTACGATATTTGGTGCAGTGCTCGACGATCAGACAAGCCTATCTATTACATCATAAGATCAGCCTAACAGGCTTGATCTTTCTATATTTATAGTCCTTGTACATCATTTCTTTTTAAGGACTTTACAAAGTTGTTTTGCTTATGTAGGATCAACCTAACACATTTGATCAATTCATTTTAAGTCCTTGTACATATGTTTCTATTATCTATCAATGGACTTTACAGCTTTTCTTAATGCAAGCATACTTGCATATTCATTCATATATATGTATATCATAATCAAATCATATGTAAATAGGAATATCATTCACATGCTTATTCCTGACATGATGTACCTAGAACGGCATTCAGAACTCGGTATGGACATTACGAGTTTTTGGTGATGTCTTTTGGTTTGACCAATGCCCATGCTGCATTCATGGATTTGATGAATAGGGTGTTTAAACCATTCTTAGATAAGTTTGTGGTGGTATTCATTGATGATATTCTGGTGTACTCCAAATCTCAACCCGTGGAACATTTACGTTTGACGTTGGAGACACTAAGAAAGGAAAAGTTGTACGCAAAATTCTCTAAGTGTGAATTCGGACTAGAACGGGTTCAATTTCTTGGTTATGTAATTGACAAAGATGGGATTTCAGTGGATCCATCAAAAGTTGAAGCCGTAATCATTTGGGAACAACCAAGGACACCATCGGAGGTGAGGAGTTTCTTGGGATTGACCGGCTATTATAGACAGTTTATTCAGGATTTTTTCAAGATTGCCAACCCCGTTAACAAATTTGACAAGGAAAGCTGTAAAATTTGTTTGGACGGAGAAGTGTGAAGAAAGTTTTCAAGACTTGAAAAAGAAGTTAAGTGTTACACTTGTGTTGTCATTACCGGATAATACATGAAACTTTGTGGTGTATAGTGATGCATCACATAAAGGGTTAGGTTGTGTCCTTATGTATAACAACAAAGTCATTGTGTATGCATCACAACAACTAAAGGAATATGAGAAAGGATACCCGACTCATGATTTAGAGTTGGTTGCGGTGGTATTTGCTCTGAAAATATGGAGACACTACCTCTATGTAGAGAAATATGAGATATATACAGACCATAAGAGTCTGAAGTATATTTTCAACTAGAAGGACCTTAACATGTGTCAAAGGAGATGGATGGAATTAATAAAAGATTATGATTGTGAGATCTTTTATCATCCGGGCAAGGCAAATGTGGTCGTAGATGCTTTAAGCAGGAAAGGTCGGGAAAAGTTGATGTTGATAACCACCCAGGAGGAGCTTATTTCAGCAATGATAAAGCTAGAGTTAGAAATAAAATTTCCAAAAGAATCCGATGAACTACTATTCCAGATAAAAGCTAATCCAACTTTGGTCAACAAGGTAAAGTAAGCTCAACTACAAGATCAAGAATGTGAAAAAATCAAAGAGAAAGTGGTTGAGGGTAGTGAAGTGAAATACAAGATCGATACCGAAGGACTACTAAGATTCGAGGGAAAAATTTGGGTTCCAGCAGTACTAGATATTAAAGACTGAAATCTTGACAGAAGCTCATAACTCAAGATACTCGATTCATTTGGGAAGTACAAAGATGTATCAAGATTTACGATGACATTTTTGGTGGCTAAACATGAAAAGAGATGTTGCAGAATATGTCGCGAAATGCTTGACATGTCAGAGAGTCAAGACTGAGCATCAAAGACCAAGCGGATTACTACAAGTACATAACAAGTTTCGTGGCTGAACAACATCAGATCAGAGAGATTTAAGCTCTCCAAAAACCTGACAACGCTGTTCTTCAACATTCTGGGTTTAACAGATTTTGAGGTATCTACTTTGAGTCCTTATAACTTGATGTTCGTATAACGTTTATATGATCTATCAACTCCAGTTTGTAGAAAACATGTAGGACTACAATTAAAAGGTATCATAACACAAAAACATCAAAACATCAGCAAGATCTGGCCGGTCAAAGTTGGACACGGACACTGTTCTTAATTTTTCTGGGTTCGGTAATTTAACAGTTTTGGTCAACGGGTTTTGACCGGCTATAACTTCCGATCTACAATTGATCTGGCCTTGATTCTTTTTGCATCTTAAAGATCACATTACAGACTACATGTACAGCTTAACATCAAAACAGTAAACACACAGGAATCTATGGTCTGACATTTGATTGTAAAATGAAATTTTCCCATTTCCAGATTTTCTAAAATCTCAAAATCGTGCACTTTGATGTTATGGGTCATGAATTTAACAACCCAGAACATCAATTGACACCATATAACACATCTATAAACAATCAATTACAACATTTAACAACAAATCGAAGGATTTCTAGGATTAGGGTTTTTATACCTTTATGCTTTGATTTTTGATCTTAGCTCTCCTAGTTGTTTGTGATTTGCTTATGGTGGACGTGGGTCTTGATAAAAAGACTGAAATGCCTTCGAAATTCGTGGGTTTTAGAGAAAAGGAGATTGGTTGAGTATTGTATAAAAATGGCTAGCAACTTCACTTTTTCTCTCTCTCAATCTATTTATAGACAATGTTGATTCATGCATTGGCTGATTGGGGCTTGTGTGCTGTCCATATGAGTCATCAAGAGTTGTTAGAAGTTGGCCAACAACTCTTATTTTGTATAGATTTGCAAGTAAGCTATCAAAAAATGCAAAAAGGGCATAAAAGACATTTAATAATTCAATTTAATGGCCAAAAAAATGAAACTTGACAAACCCTTAGGGTTTGGCCCTTAGGGTTTGACCCTAAGGTTTAGCACTTCATTTTCCCAAATTAGCAATTAGGGTCTACCATAAGTAATTCAGGGTTTAGAAGAAAAATAATAAGGGTTTATTCAAAAAAATTAATAATTAGGGTTTTGAATAATTAAAGTTCTCCCTATTTAGGGTTAATATCTATATCACCAGTCGTTAATCACATTATCGTGATTACATAACGGCTTAACCAATTCTCAAAGTTGTGAATGACTTTCGCATTAAGGTTTCAAATCAATTAGGGTTTAAAGAAATTAATTTAGGGTTCTAGATTTTAGGGTTTTAATTTACTAATTAGATTCACCTTAATTAGTAATTAAAGTCTATCATACTTGATATTAATCATAGTAACACTATTTCTGACTGATCAAACCTCCGGTTTAGGTTTCTGGATTAGGGTTTTCATTCATAGTTAGGGTTTTCTAATATCTAGAAAATATAAATATAAACTAGGGTTTTAATATTTATAATTAGGGTTTCCTAATTAGCATATCATGAAGTAGCACATAACATATATCACATAACACAGTTATATAATAGCCTTAAACTCACAATTGAGTTTCAAAATTAGGGTTTTTCCACAGTAAAACTAGGGTTTTCAAATACTGCACCACAATTACTCAATCATTACTAACTCACATACATACAGTACATATCTATAGCACTGAAAAATCAAAATATAAATAATATTATATTTTTATCACCATTCCTTATTCCAGAACCAGAAATAGGGTTTGTAAAATATTATTAAGGTTTGATCGTAATATAATAAAATTGTTCCACACATTAACATTGCACACCTAACCATACATATCTATAACACTGATAAATAATAATATTATATTATTATTCTCATTTCTTGATCAAAACCCAGAATTAAGGTTTGGATTCTATATCTGATTTATCATGCATAAATAACATTCTTAATTAAGTTAAAATATTTAAATTAACATCCTGAACAAATTCATATAATGAAATAATCATTATAATTATTCTAAAATCATTTCATATATTATTTAAATAATATAAGATTATATTTTCATAGAAAATAATTAATAAAAACATTTCTATCTTAAAATTAATTATTATAAGAATATACTTTATAATAATCAATAATTCTAAAATAAATTACTTGTAAATATTCATGTAATATATTTTTTTTATTTACCACATAAATACATATACACAATATCTTGTACAAATCCTCATCTTTTAAAATAAAAAAAAAATTATACGCAAAATTTTAGTTTTATTTATATAGAAAATATCAGGTTGTCATATTCACCCTCCCTTATAAAGATTCCGTCCCCGGAATCACCACTTTAAAACCTATACATACCAGTGTACATAGCATACACAATCATTGCAAGTAGATCTCTATCATGATTGATCGAATCGATCTTTAACTATTCACATAAAGCTTGTCTTTCTTATTAAACGGAAATTTGATTTCTAAAAGAACTCAAATTCCTCCTTCAAAATAATTTATAAAAATAATTTACTATATATAAGAAATCAATATTTAAAAAAAATAAAAATTGGTTAGAGTAATACCTGGAGTTGCATCCCCGGCTGCTATCGAATCCCGAACAGTCCCACTGAAGACGCTTGCGGTTGATTTCGTTGGTTTGTTTATTGATGTTGTTCCCGTTGTCGCCAATGTCCTGCTGCCTTTTCCCATATTCGCATTCCTTACCACCCCTATCTTTCCTGGACTGTCTTTCACTTTATGCTCCATTGATCCATACGCATTCACAATACCTTTTTGGATTGGGACAGTTGGGAGAGATATATTCCTCCTGTCCTCACTTGTCACACACAAACTTTCATTTCAAACATTTCCTTGAGTGGTTCTTTCCACAGGTCATTACACCACCTGCTTCTTTTTCATACCTTCTTGCTTCACCTGCACACTTCCAAAGTTGTTCGCCTTACTCTTTTAATTTCCACCCTTACTTCCACTATTAATTCCTACCTTCCCAATTCTCTAAACCTTACCCTTGTTCCTTCTTACTTTGTTGTAGAGGCTCATGGCCTCACTTCCTTCCTCAGTAATAATCACTTTCTCAATGAGTGCTGCAAATATAGAGATCTACAACACTGCCACCTTATTATAGAGCCAGGGTTTTAATCCCAGCTCAAATCTCCTCGCCTTCCTAGCTTCCTTATCGACTTGATGCTGAGCAAACCTAGCCAACTCATTAAATTTTTTTTGGCATATTCCGCCACTGACATATCCCCTTGCTTTAACTCCAGAAATTTCATCTCCATTCTAGCCTGCATTCTAACAGAAAAATAAATTTTGAAAAATAAAGTCTTAAACCTATCCCATGCTACCACACCTGCTCCTACCCTCGTCTAATTTGCTTTCCACAAAAAAAATTTTGCCTCACCCTTCATCATTTAGGTGGCAAAAGAGGTCTTTTGCCCCTCAGCTATCCTAACTATCACGAACACCTTTTTAATTTCCTTAACCCAAGTTTGGGCTTTTACATGGTCAGTCGTACCTTTAAATTCTTGTCGATAGGACCGCCTTGAAGTCTTTAACGTTCGACGTTTGATTATCTGGTTGATCTTTCGCGGCTGGTATTCCGTTCTGCACAGCTTGATCGTCCATATTCGCAAGTTTCTGTATTGAGTATGGTTGTCCTCCAGCTTTGTTGACAGATTCTTCTATCCTTTGGTTTCGTTTTCGTCTTGACGGTATTTTCATAAATTATTCTTACATACTAAGCCTTATCGTAAACGCTTAACATATCACACAAAATTTTCTACTCAAATAATCATGTATTCAAAATATTAGATTTTTTTTTAAAAAAAAAAAACTAGGTCTACTGTAATAACCAGTGACCAAATAAGTATCTACTATCTTTATACCAACTTATCCCATTAATCCAACATAGACTCATATTCATAGCACTTGACATACCATAGCACATTGTGCTTTAAACATTCGATATCATCCCTTCGTGACTCAAAAGTTGGGATTTACAACATTGTCCAACACAAAAGTTAAAAATATTTCATTACACAAACATACTTATCACATATACCACACAGAATCATACATATTCAGCCAATACCAATACTACCTATTTCTTTTGCCTTCACTAAAGATTAACGATTTAGTATCTTATCTATTCCCATCATCCACAATAATCCATTCACAATTAACTATACCCATTTTGTCAAACCACACTTATGAGTCCATAAACTTGTCACAGTTATATGAGTTTACGAACTTATCCTAGTCAGACCTTTGGCGTCCATTCGCTGAGGGATTCATAAACATTTCATATAACTATGAGTCAAGAATGTCACATAAGTATGAGTTTTAAGAACTCGTACTTAACCCTATGTTCTCTACCTATGACCTATCTATTTTTTATACACATGAGAAAGGAATCACCCTCTTAACATGCATATAGCAAATAGCGCGACACAAACATTTCAATGATTATCAGTGTCAGATACTAAGTAGTTTTTACACCAAGTACAATTCCCCGCCCATACAAGGAATCATACAACTCAGCTGCCGACATGAGTCCTCATTGAAATCCCCACCTAATCTTAACCCCCTTTTTCCATTCGAATTTCATTTAATTCGTATTCATAACCCTTTCTTGAATTTGTATCATTCACACATCAATGTTGCTTTAAACTTTCCAATCGTAAGATTGATTCTTTCTGGCTGTCATAATTTTATCAGATTATGGGGTGATCTCATCGTATATATTATGATTCAATTCTATGTCTTAATTGTTTTGTTTTACGATCTCCTTTCAATGCACTTTCAGTCTTTTAGACTCGATCTATTCACCATTAATGTTCAACTTATTATCAGAGTTAGGAAACTCTATGGCTTAACAACTCGCCAAGATTCATCTTTAAATCATACCAACCAACTAACTCTATATGAGTTATTTGTATTTTCAACGTTTTCCCTCTGTTCTAAGGTTATAGCCTAAGGTCTAACCCACCTAAGGTTTCTAACCCTATAGCTTTAATACCAAATGTAACTTTCATGGTGCTTCCAACCATAGCACCTTACAAGGGTACCTATCAGCTTGCCACCGACTGGCTCGGCGTCCCCTACGGAGAGTCTGGCTTCGGTGCATTCCACACAAGGAAGTCACCAGCGAGAGGCTCGGGGCTCTTCGCAAATTCATGCTTATAGCTCTGATACCAAATGTAAAGTCCCCGAACCCGGATACTTGAAACCCGAACTCGGTACTTCACGATACCATTTCTATGAGCGGAAATATTACTAATAATAATAACAATAATATAAATTATAAACGTATCTTACCTTTATCAGAGTCTAATCCCAAGTACGTAACCTTTACTATATGACACCGTAATCCTAATCTGTTTGCGTTCCTTTTCACTTGTTCTTAACCGATCCTTCTGATTGTTCACACTTATCTGAAAACATTTAAATTAAGCAAGGATGAGCATTTGAGTGCCCAGCAAGTATTATATATATATATATAAGCTGAAAGAATTTAAATGTTTTCTTTATAATATCTATCTACAACAAGTCAATAGTTGTGAAGTATTCTGAACCGATATTAATAACATAATAACCCTCTTTCAATTTTTTAAAACTACGTACTGGCTATAAATAGGGTGTAAGTGACATTCTATGAACATTTTTTTATTTTCGAAAAGGTTTAACAGAACTTCATATGCAAACCGTCATAACTTACGGACACGGGGGTGATCAGCCCGTTGTGCCCTGCATTGATCAATACTACATTACAAGAACGATGTTATCATTTACTTGGTCCGCCTTGGGCGCATAAAAGTTTTCCCGTGAACGGGATGTTCATATTTGTCAGGGTTCCAGACAAAAGGATTTATTTTATCCAAAAATAATCTATAATTCAACATATATGTATAACAAAGGTGTATCGACATGTGATTAAATACAATGATTATTCAAGTGGGGACACTTGTATAATCATTTCTAGAAATTAACGACCAGAATATATATCTGAATTATCATATACTAACATGTTGATAATCAAAGGGTGTATTAGGTTTAACAATTTGTACATTAATAATAATAATTCTGAACTTCTCACTTCTATCCATTGCATAAAGAAAACGCAAAGTTAGGATACTTGCCTGATGCGCTGCTTACAATTCTCAACTTAGTTCTATCTTTCTATCACGACCTATCATTAATCAAATTATTCGTTCGATTAGAACAATATACCTTAACACATAGTACTGCATTTCGCAGTAAGCACATAACCTAATCACCTTATCACACATGTTCAACAATCATGGCATCATAAATAAACATCAACTCATTCCTAATCACATTGTCACACAACTTTAACTACAATTGAATAACAAATAAAATAGTTAACTAACTAAATTTCTAAGTCCAGATCAATTTCTGAAACATGTCGGTCTACCGACAGCTTTATCGGGTAAATATCGAGTCTGAGACTCTATTCTGTATCTGAATATCCAAATAGATAACTTAAACAACAATCGTATTATTTTTCATGACCTTATAATAATTATAAAATAATTATTACCATATAACATAATTTTTGAAATATCAGAATCATTATTAAATGATTTAAATATCAAACAATTCTATTATCATTAATATTTAATTAATATTAAACTATTAATGAAACCATTGCCAAAATATTAAAGTTATTTATAATAACTCAAAATATTTTTAAAGTACTTATATTGCCCTTAAATGATTTTTAAAACATCTAAAATCATTATTAAATAATTACCATTAATATTTAAATATTAATGAACTATTATCTAAATATTAAAAGTCATTAATTATAACTTGAAATATTTTTAATTCATTTATATCCCTTTTAAATGATTTTTAAATAAATAAAACCATTTTTAAACTATATATTTAATATAATTATTAAATAAACTTAATATCATTAATATTAAATTATTAATGAAATTATCCTTTAAATATTAAAAGTTATAATTTATAACTTAAAATATCATTAAACACTTTATTTTCATTTAAAATGATTATTATAATATTAAAATCATTTTTAAACTAATTTATTTAATATAATTATTAAATAACTTTAATATCATTAATAATCATTAATTAATGAAATTAAACATTAAATATTTAAAGTTATATTTTATAACTTAAAATATTCTTAAATACATTATTATTATTTAAAATGATTTTTAATGTAATAAAATCATTTTTAATTCATTTATTTAATTCATTTAATAAATAACTTAACTATCATTAATATTAATTTATTAATGAAAATTATCACAAAATATTATAAGTTATCAAAAATAACTCAAAATTATTTTCTAACACAATAATATAATTTTTCATGATTTTTCATGAATTAAAAATATTTTTAAATAATTTATCTAATATTGTAAATAAATAAATAAATACCATTTGCATTCCAAAAATATTAAATATTTTCAAAATATACCCAAAATAATTAAAATATAATTTTCGGACATTAAAATAATTTTTAAGAATTTATTATGTATTTTTAATAATTAAAAACCATTTTTATCAATTTTTTATTAATTTCCGGAAATTATAAATAAAACTGTCGCTAAAGGGCTATAGCGACACTTTCTGTCGCTATAGGTGTTCTTGAGGATTTCCAGAAACATATAACAGTGTGCTAGGGGGTTGGTTTGACCGGATATATCTCTTAGGATAATGCGTTTCTGGGCTTGAAATTGATTTCATGTTGTAGTATTCATGTAATACTACAAGTACATAACAAGTTTCGTGGCTGAACAACATCAGATCAGAGACATTTAAGCTCTCCAAAAACCTGACAACGCTGTTCTTCAATATTCTGGGTTTAACAGATTTCGAGGTACCTACTTTGAGTCCTGATAACTTGATGTTCGTATAACGTTTATATGATCTATCAACTCCAGTTTGTAGAAAACATGTAGGACTACAATTAAAAAGTATCATAACACAAAAACATCAAAACATCAGCAAGATCTGGCCGGTCAAAGTTGGACACGGACACTGTTCTTAATTTTTCTGGGTTCGGTAATTTAACAGTTTTGGTCAACGGGTTTTGACCGGCTATAACTTCCGATCTACAATTGATCTGGCCTTGATTCTTTTTGCATCTTAAAGATCACATTACAGACTACATGTTACAAGCTTTAAACATCAAAAACAGTAAACACACAAGAATCTATAGGGTCTGACATTTGGCTGTAAAATGAAAATTTTCCCATTTCCAGATTTTCTAAAATCTCAAAATCGTGTACTTTGATGTTATGGGTCATGGATTTAACAATCCAGAACATCAATTGACACCATATAACACATCTATAAACAATCAATTACAACATTTAACAACAAATCGAAGGATTTCTAGGATTAGGGTTTTTATACCTTTATGCTTTGATTTTTGATCTTAGCTCTCCAAGTTGTTTATGATTTGCTTATGGTGGACGTGGGTCTTGATAAAGGGACTGAAATGCCTTAGAAAATTCGTGGGTTTGAGAGAAAAGGAGATTGGTTGAGTATTGTATAAAAATGGCTAACAACTTCACTTTTTCTCTCTCTCAATCTATTTATAGACAATGTTGATTCATGCATTGGCTGATTGGGGCTTGTGTGCTGTCCATATGAGTCATCAAGAGTTGTTAGAAGTTGGCCAACAACTCTTATTTTGTATAGATTTGCAAGTAAGCTATCAAAAAATGCAAAAAGGGCATAAAAGACATTTAATAATTCAATTTAATGGCCAAAAAAATGAAACTTGACAAACCCTTAGGGTTTGACCCTAAGGTTTAGCACTTCATTTTCCCAAATTAGCAATTAGGGTCTACCATAATCAATTCAGGGTTTAGAAGAAAAATAATAAGGGTTTATTCAAAAAAAATAATAATTAGGGTTTTGAATAATTAAAGTTCTCCCTATTTAGGGTTAATATCTATATCACCAGTCGTTAATCACATTATCGTGATTACATAACGGCTTAACCAATTCTCAAAGTTGTGAATGACTTTCGCATTAAGGTTTCAAATCAATTAGGGTTTAAAGAAATTAATTTAGGGTTCTAGATTTTAGAGTTTTAATTTACTAATTAGATTCACCTTAATTAGTAATTAAAGTCTATCATACTTGATATTAATCATAGTAACACTATTTCTGACTGATCAAACCTCCGGTTTAGGTTTCTGGATTAGGGTTTTCATTCATAGTTAGGGTTTTCTAATATCTAGAAAATATAAATATAAACTAGGGTTTTAATATTTATAATTAGGGTTTCCTAATTAGCATATCATGAAGTAGCACATAACATATATCACATAACACAGTTATATAATAGCCTTAAACTCACAATTGAGTTTCAAAATTAGGGTTTTCCCACAGTAAAACTAGGGTTTTCAAATACTTGCACCACAATTACTCAATCATTACTAACTCACATACATACAGTACATATCTATAGCACTGAAAAATCAAAATATAAATAATATTATATTTTTATCACCATTCCTTATTCCAGAACCAGAAATAGGGTTTGTAAAATATTATTAAGGTTTGATCGTAATATAATAAAATTGCTCCACACATTAACATTGCACACCTAACCATACATATCTATAACACTGACAAATAATAATATTATATTATTATTCTCATTCCTTGATCAAAACCCAGAATTAAGGTTTGGATTCCATATCTGATTTATCTTGCATAAATAACATTCTTAATTAAGTTAAAATATTTAATTTAACATCCTGAACAAATTCATATAATGAAATAATCATTATAATTATTCTTAAATCATTTCATATATTATTTAAATAATATAAGA
Source organism: Panax japonicus (assembly GCA_020205505.1). Lineage (NCBI taxonomy): Eukaryota > Viridiplantae > Streptophyta > Magnoliopsida > Apiales > Araliaceae > Panax > Panax japonicus. Next base: position 30,246,475 of record CM035111.1, read on the forward strand.
TTATATTTTCATAGAAAATAATTAATAAAAACATTTCTATCTTAAAATTAATTATTATAAGAATATACTTTATAATAATCAATAATTCTAAAATAAATTTACTTGTAAATATTCATGTAATATATTTTTTTTATTTACCACATAAATACATATACATAATATCTTGTACAAATCCTCATCTTTTAAAAAAAAAAAAAATCTTGCGCAAAATTTTAGTTTTATTTATATAGAAAATATCGGGTTGTCACAACTATAATATTATATCAAATCCACACCATAATATTCAAAAATATATTTTGAGAAAATTATTCTTTATTCATAAAAGTTGGGGTCTTACATACCCCATCAGATATGTTACTTTTATGTCTTGGGCAGGTCGACGACTTTATTTCCCCCTTCTGATTTCTCAATCATAGGTTATCCCTTAGCATCGATGCTCTCAATTAGCTCTTGTCCGAATATCAACCTTCAGATTGAACGGTTGTCAATACTTCAATCTTCAGATGTTCGAACTCTACAATTCTGATACATGTCTTCTTGGACCTAATCGTAGTGTCTTGTTGACTGGTAGAGACAACCCTACGATCTTGAAGAGTATTGATTAGATCTTCAATGTAGAACGCATCTTCCTTCTCTTGTGCAGTGCTTTAACACTTCTGTTTTCCTCGACAGCTCTCGGAAACTGATGGCTTGACTTATTTGTTCTTGCCCCTTCTGAATAGTAAGACACTTCAGATTTGTGGCGTGTCTAGCTCGTTTTCTCCTTGTGATCTCCCGTTCAGTTATCATCAATGGACTGACCCAATGTTTAATCACTTTAGCCTTGTTCTTCTGAGGCTGACCAGTATCTATGCATATACTCCATCAGTTCTTTATTTGTTTGGCAAACACTACGATCCTGGTTACTTCCAAGATCGTCGTCTTCTGTCTACTTGACAGCTACTGTTCTTGCTGACTTTCCTTAGTCAGTTACTGAAGTCTTTTTATGATCATCTTGTGGAAGACTTCATCTCGGATGGCTTCATAACTCAATCTGGATGCTGATTGGATTGATGCTTAGATCTTCTGTTAGCTTGCATGTCATTCGTTGAGTGCTCTCTAGTTTCCTTCAGGTGGGATGTATCTTTACAGTGCCAACCAGAGGCTTCATTCCTTTGGATATTCTGGGAGTGCTCATTTATTGATAATCATATTTTCTCTAAGATTCTGCCTTGGCATTGTGAGCACCTGTTGAAGTCTCAGTTCTACACTCTACGATTCAGTTTCAGCTGTGCTGACACTACGACTCCGAGATCAGATCTTGACACTCTACGATTTTTTACTTTGTGCTCGTTGTGTTCATCTGATCTTGCTCGACTACAATCTCTGCCTTTGATATGATCAGTAGAATCTACGACTATGAGTGTAGTCTACGATTCTTGACTTGGCTTCGGCAGATGCTTGGTCAGCTCATAGGCTAGCTGTTTCTACGATTTTGAACATGACTTCCTCAGCAGACTACGACCCTGAGGAAGTTCTCCTCGACACACTACGATCATTCCTCGTCTCTCCTGGCAGTCTACAAACTCCGAGATCTACTATCTTGCAGACTACGATTCTGCCTCGATAGCTCTCGAGTTTTCCTTGACTCTCCTAGCAGACTACGATATTTCGTGCAGTGCTCGACGATCAGACAAGCCTATCTATTACATCATAAGATCAGCCTAACAGGCTTGATCTTTCTATATTTATAGTCCTTGTACATCATTTCTTTTTAAGGACTTTACAAAGTTGTTTTGCTTATGTAGGATCAACCTAACACATTTGATCAATTCATTTTAAGTCCTTGTACATATGTTTCTATTATCTATCAATGGACTTTACAGCTTTTCTTAATGCAAGCATACTTGCATATTCATTCATATATATGTATATCATAATCAAATCATATGTAAATAGGAATATCATTCACATGCTTATTCCTGACATGGTGTACCTAGAACGGCATTCAGAACTCGGTATGGACATTACGAGTTTTTGGTGATGTCTTTTGGTTTGACCAATGCCCATGCTGCATTCATGGATTTGATGAATAGGGTGTTTAAACCATTCTTAGATAAGTTTGTGGTGGTATTCATTGATGATATTCTGGTGTACTCCAAATCTCAACCCGTGGAACATTTACGTTTGACGTTGGAGACACTAAGAAAGGAAAAGTTGTACGCAAAATTATCTAAGTGTGAATTCGGACTAGAACGGGTTCAATTTCTTGGTTATGTAATTGACAAAGATGGGATTTCAGTGGATCCATCAAAAGTTGAAGCCGTAATCATTTGGGAACAACCAAGGACACCATCGGAGGTGAGGAGTTTCTTGGGATTGACCGGCTATTATAGACAGTTTATTCAGGATTTTTTCAAGATTGCCAACCCCGTTAACAAATTTGACAAGGAAAGCTGTAAAATTTGTTTGGACGGAGAAGTGTGAAGAAAGTTTTCAAGACTTGAAAAAGAAGTTAAGTGTTACACTTGTGTTGTCATTACCGAATAATACATGAAACTTTGTGGTGTATAGTGATGCATCACATAAAGGGTTAGGTTGTGTCCTTATGTATAACAACAAAGTCATTGTGTATGCATCACAACAACTAAAGGAATATGAGAAAGGATACCCGACTCATGATTTAGAGTTGGTTGCGGTGGTATTTGCTCTGAAAATATGGAGACACTACCTCTACGTAGAGAAATATGAGATATATACAGACCATAAGAGTCTGAAGTATATTTTCAACTAGAAGGACATTAACATGTGTCAAAGGAGATGGATGGAATTAATAAAAGATTATGATTGTGAGATCTTTTATCATCCGGGCAAGGCAAATGTGGTCGTAGATGCTTTAAGCAGGAAAGGTCGGGAAAAGTTGATGTTGATAACCACCCAGGAGGAGCTTATTTCAGCAATGATAAAGCTAGAGTTAGAAATAAAATTTCCAAAAGAATCCGATGAACTACTATTCCAGATAGAAGCTAATCCAACTTTGGTGAACAAGGTAAAGAAAGCTCAACTACAAGATCAAGAATATGAAAAAATCAAAGAGAAAGTGGTTGAGGGTAGTGAAGTGAAATACAAGATCGATACCGAAGGACTACTAAGATTCGAGGGAAAAATTTGGGTTCCAGCAGTACTAGATATTAAAGACGAAATCTTGACAGAAGCTCATAACTCAAGATACTCGATTCATTTGGGAAGTACAAAGATGTATCAAGATTTACGATGACATTTTTGGTGGCTAAACATGAAAAGAGATGTTGCAGAATATGTCGCGAAATGCTTGACATGTCAGAGAGTCAAGACTGAGCATCAAAGACCAAGCGGATTACTTCAACCGTTGGAAATACCGGAATGGAAGTGGGAACATATCAGAATGGATTTTGTGGTAGGTCTTCCAACTACTTCGAGAGGTTACGATGCGATTTAGGTGATAGTGGACAAGCTGACGAAATCAGCACACTTTTTGCCAATAAAAATTAGATTCAATCTTGATTAGTTGGTAAAATTGTACGCTAAAGAGATCATTTCGAGACATGGAGTTCCAGTGTCAATTGTGTCAGATAGAGATCCACAATTCACGTCAAACTTCTGGAAGAGACTACAAGAATGCATGAGAACACAACTGAGAATGAATACGGTGTACCATCTGCAAAAAGATGGCCAAAGCTAATGAACAATCTAGACATTGGAAGATATGCTTAGAGCATGCATCATGGATTTTAAAGGGGACTGGGATGAACATTTACCATTGGCAGAATTCGCCTACAACAACAGTTACCACGCAAGCATTGGCATGCCGCCTTACAAAGTTTTGTACGTCAAAAAGTGCAGAACTCCATTGTGCTGGGATGAAGTTGGTGAACGTCAACTATTAGGACCAGAACTGGTACAGAAGACTGCTGAGGTTTTCAAACTCATCAGGACAAGATTGGTAGATGCTCAAGACAGACATAAAAAGTATGATAATCAACACAGACAAGATCGTGAGTTCGATGTAGGAAATTTCGCTTTATTAAAAGTTTCTCCTTGGAAGGGGAAAATTCATTTTGGTAAAAAGGGAAAGCTAAGCTCGAGGTTTATTGGGACCCTTCAAAGTGCTGCGAAGGGTATGAGAAGTGGCTTATGAAGTAGCTCTACCACCAGCGTTGGAACACGTTAACAAAGTTTTTCATGTTTCAGTGTTACGACCGTATAAACCCGATTACAAGCGAGTGATCAAGTACGAACCATTACAGTTCAATAAGGACTTGTCTTATGAGGAAGTTCCTATCCAGATAGTTGACAAAAAATAACAAGTGCTCAGGAATAAAGTAATACCTTCCGTGAATGTGATATGGAGGAACCACATTTCTGAAGAAGCTACGTGGAAACTCAAAGATAAAATGATGAAAGATTATCCTAAATTATTTGTTTAATCTCTGTCTCCGATTCTGGGGACTGAATCCTTGTAAGAAGGGAAAAATATGACGAATGATTTGTTTGAGTTGTGATTCTGGGATAGAATCCTTGTAAGGAGAGAAAGATGTAACAATCCAGAATTTTAAATTATAATTTCAAATATTTATTGAATTATATAAATATTTTAATTGATGTGTTTATTATAGAATAAATATTTGTTTAATTTGATTTGGTTTGATTATTTATTTGTTAAATTAATAATTAATGAGTTAAGGAAATTATTTATTATGATATAATATTCTAATTTAATTTAATAATTAAATTAGAGAGTTGATAGGGATTAAATGAATTATTATAATGTTTTTAATTTAATTTGGTAATAAAAGTGTGACAATAAACTATACTATAAATGAGTTATTAAATAAATTAAAGGAGTTGATTTAGTTTTGTCAAACAAGGTTTAAAGATATTAAGTTTTTAATTTTAAAAGTGTTTGCCAAACATAGCCTTATAGCTTTTAAATTTTGAATTTGAATTATAATAAATAAAATAAATCAAAATAATATATATAATATTTTATAACTGATATGTAATTATTATAATAATAATTATACAGTAGTTATATACGTTTTAGGAGCGTCTATTTTATTTACGTGAAAAGTTTTTGGCTTAAGCAGAAAAGAGAAAAAAGAATACAGAGAAAAGAAAATAGAGAAAGTTTGCAGAGAGAAGTTTGTGAGAATTTTAGAGAGAGTCCTGTGATTCTAAAACAATTCTCTGTGGTTAGCAAGGATTATCCAAGCAATTGAAGGTATATTTTTAAAGCCTTAATATTATATATATGAATATTTTATATTCACGAGTCTTATGTTTTCTGTGAATTAATTTTGGATGAATTGTTGTTATAAACTGAATTATTGTATTTATGTGTATTTGTGATGTTAGAACTAGCATATAGATAAGGATTTAGTGTACCAATTACTTTCTTTACGTTCAAAAATAAGAAAAATTGATTATAGTGCATGTGTGTATGAATATGGCTTGTTGGAGTTCAAAATTGATACTTGGTTTTTAAAATAATCTGTAAATTGAGTCTTGAATATGTTAATTCGGTAAGAAATAAAGAGAACGTAGTTTGAATGAGTTAAATTGGTATAGAGAGAGAGAGGCCGGATCCTGTCCGGACTCCCGGACAGGTTTAAAATCCGGATCCATTTTTTTTTGCTTTTTTTTGAACCAACTAAAAAAAATTATGGAATCGGAATTTTTACATAATACAGTGTTTTGGGCGTAATTTGGATGCCTATACCAAAACATTTCTGTATAGTCTGGGCAGACTGTACATACATTGGTTGGTATAGGTATTAAAAACACACCCAAAATATTGTATTATGGAAAAATTTCAGTTCCATAATATTTTTTTTTTAGTTGTTCTACAAAAAACAAAAAAAAATTGGGGTCCGTTTTTTGATCAGGTCCGGACTCCCGGACCTGATCTGTTGTGTGTGTGTGTGTGTGTGTGTGTGTGTGTGTGTGTGTGTGTGTGTGTGTGTGTGTGTGTGTATATATATTATGGGTAATGATTATGTGAAATTTATATGAATTAGATGTGTGAAATTGATTGCTAGAAATTTAGATGTAGGCCAAATTGGCTTTGTCTGCGTTCGTCGCCTGGAACTGTAATTCGGCGCCGCATCGCCAACTTTCGCTGCCACAGCGCCAAGTCCCATGCCGCAGCCCCAGTGCCAGGCATGGGCCTCTCGCAGATATATTTTATATTTTGATTCCAGTTTTGGTTATCACTGACAGAGTATAATTCGGTTCTAATGACCTTATTCATTGATGGTTATTATTCTATCATTGTTCATTGCTATATCTAGTGAGCATTTGTTTTGCTCACTCTTGCATAAATATAATTATTGTTGCTAAGGTTGAGAACCTGTAAGACCCCAACTTTTTAAAATAAAATCAAATTTCCTCTAATTATTATTGTGAATAATAAGGTGATAATTTGATATAAAACTTTGGTTATGGGTGAAATGTGCAATTTTTGCAAAATAAGCAAGTGGTTATAAAATATTCATTGTTGTCGGGGAATATTTGTTTGGTCGTGGAATATTCTTGCTGTCGGGGAATATTCGTACGATAGCGCAGCCATTTGTGGACCCCATAACGAAAAACGGTTGGATGAAGAAAATGACAAGTTTGAGCTTTTATAAATAACACCGTAATTATTACTGTTAACACTGTTGGAATACCGGTGGTTAAAATACAGTAATACGCGTGGTTGCACAATAGCACACGGTATTACACAATATTTTTGAATTATTGATTCTTACGTAAGAAGGCACTACTCAATAATTGTTACAATATTTACTGTTCAATATTTTATTTTATTGATTCAATAATTGTTACGTTGTTATTTTATGTTATTATTGTTTCAATAATTATCACTTCATAGTATTTTCCATTATCAGATCAATAATACATATTATTTGAATAATATTATTAGATAGCATTATTGGTAATGTCTAAGGAAGCTCTATCTTGGAAAGGGGTTTGGTCACCTAATTGCACGCCAATAAGGAGAAATCCTTATCGGAAAGTTCTTTCTTTCCTGAGAACGACCTGGTTGTCATAATTGTGATTCTGTAATATTATTTGTGAATAATTAATTATTAATTCATATGATAAAGAAATATTTATTTTATGTGGATTGGTAGGGAAATATTTATTTTGTGTGAATATAAATGAAGGAATTAATGCTGAGGTATTTTGTCAGTATTTTGTCAGAATTAAGATATTAAAAAATCGTCCGTATGTGAATTTCGGGCATTTTCATTTGGAATTTGGAAAAACTTATATCTACAAAGTTGTAGAAAATTTAATTTTCTATGGAATAGACATAAAATCCGTATTTTTCTGATAAAAGGGATATTTATTATGAATTATTGAATTTTCAGAAATAAATATTTTTATTAAAATTATGGGTGGGACCCACTTTTGTTATTTGTTGATAAAATGTGCTGAATTAATTTTTCAAATGTGGTGGGCAGATAATTGTGTTCAAAGGTGTTCGTAGAAGAGAAAAAAATTAATATTATTTTATTATTTTAGTCTGCTTTGGTGTTCTAGCATTTTCCTATAAATAGGGTGCTTAGTTAGAATTGTAAGTCACACCAGAAATAAATTTTCTCTCTTTCTATATATTATCGAGCGTATTTTGTGAGTATTTAGATACTTTGAGAGTTGCTATTCAGTGCAAGTTTCCTTCAGCATTACATCCGATATTCCAGTCAGAAGTATTGTTCTTTTGAGGTAAGGGATGTTATTTTCTTCGTAAATGATATTAATTTATTCAATATCATTATGCCGAAATATTGATATGAATTTTATTATGAAATTTCTACGCTTTTGAGTTGGGGATACTATTCACGTATACAGCACTATTCACAAAAAAATAAAATTTTCTCTTCTTTGTCCAAGATGTCTATTATGGTTACTATCTTTGATTGTATCCATGTTTTGATCTTCATTCTTGAATTTTACTCCACTATGGTTTATTATGGAGCGTCTTTTGAACTTGGATTAAAGTACGAATCCCTAATTTTTGTCCTTTTATCTCCCTAAATTTGTTTCTTTAAAATATTTTTCATCATCCTCAATCTTAAATTATGATATAACTGTATATCTTTGGCCTGTAGTGCAAAGATGAATGATTACCTGATAAATATTTTTGGCCATAGTGCAAAGATGAACAAGTGTTGAGATGAACATGACCAACTGGTGATACAAATGAATATCTTTGGCCTGTAGTGCAAAGATTAATATTTGATGCAAGATGTATATTGATTGATGTTACAGGGATAAAATATTGATGATGGACTTTTAAATTCATAGATGATAGTAGATTTCATTCTCTACTTAACTCTTCCAATGAATTATTATTTTCGCTGCGAATATTGATCTAAAACTGGGTGTCCATTATATTTTATCTGATTTGTTGAAGGCTAACAATAATTTGTTGTTCTTTATCTTAGTCATAATATTCTTTACTGGGCTAGTTGAGCTCACCCTTTTCTTTTTTGTTCTATTTTTCTTCTCAGGAGGTGAAAATATAGTAGGAACTAGCCGGGGTATGGAGTGATGGTTCTAGAAAGTTATTTTAGCAGTCTTATCTATTTTTGGAAAATAGTGTATCAATAATAGTAATGAGGACTCCTTTTGAGTTTGAATAATATCTATTAGATCATATTTGTATTTAAACTCACAATATATGTATTGTCGTATTTTGCACGACAATTATTTTAATGAAGTTGTATTTGTTTTTGTGCCATGTATTTGGAGACTCGGAATGGGTGATGTATACCTATTTTGGGGGCGTCATAGTTGGTATCAGAGCTTAGGGATATGGTCTCTGGCGGAGATTGGGGAATAGAACTAGAAGGGGAGAGACGAGTAATCCTTCGCTAGTGTGTCCTACCTAAGCTTATTTGGTTTGTCAGTTGGAGCATATGGTTAATATGTGATATGTTAATTTGTTAATTAACCCTTATTTTCTGGCAGTATTTGAGAATGGCAGCTGGAAATATTAACAATAGAGTGAATGAGACCGTGGAAACACTTTAATTACCACCCAGGGGAACGTGCAACAGGAAGGCAATATTCCTCTTGTAAACAACACTACCGAACAAATGATGAATGATGGGATGTTTAGAAGCTTTTTACAGTTCATACAAAATCAGACGAGGGAGACTCGTGTAAAAAATGCGGGTGGAAATGATAGCAATACGCGGCTTGTCACGACCAAGCAGTTCAAAGAGTTGGGACCACCAAAATATGTGGGAAAGCCGGATCCGCTCAAGGCGAAAATGTGGGTTAAGTAAATTACCAATATATTTGATGTCTTAGGATGCACGGAGGAATAAAAGGTTCCATTCGTCACCTTTATATTCCGTGGTGAGGTAGATTACTGGTGGAAATCTGTGAAGCATACCCAGCCTGTCGTACTCAATATGTCTTGGGAAATGTTTCAGAAACTGTTTAATGACTAATACTTTCCTGAAAGTATTCGTCATATGAAGGAGGTAGAGTTTATTAGACTGGAACACAATAACATGACGGTGTCCCAGTATGAGGTGAAGTTCGCAGAGTTATCCAGGTTTGCACCTCATTTGGTAGAGAATGAGGAACGAATGACGCAGATGTTTCTGAGAGGTCTAAAACCCGAGATTCGGTAATATCTTATCTCTCATAAATTTTATTTATATTCAGATGTTGTAAACATTGCTCAATTGTGGTGCCCCCAAAATAGGTATACAACACCCATTCTGAGTCGCCAAATACATGGTACAGAAAGCAAACTACAACTTCAATAATACAATTGTCGTGCAAAATACGACAACACATACTGTGAGTTTAAATACAAATATTGTCTTCTAGACAATATTCACACTCAAATAAGTCCTCGTTACAATTATTCAAACACTATTTTACAGAAATAGTGAGGACTGCTAAAACATCTTTCTAGAACCATCACTCCATATCCCGACTAGATCCTGCTATGTTCTCACCTGCTGAGAAGAAAAATGGGACAAAAAGAAAAAGAGTGAGCTCAACTAGTCCAGTAAAGAATATTATGACTAAGATAATATACAACAAATTATCATTAGTCTTCAACAGGAAAAAATCTGAAAAAATATAATAGACAACAAGTTTTAGATCAACAACTGTAGCGGAAACAACAATCCATTAGAAGAGTCAAGTAGAGAATGAGTTCTACTATCTTCTAAGATTTAAAAGTCCATCATCAATATTTTATCCCTGTAACAACAATCAATATACATCTTTAATCAAATATTCATCTTTACACTACAAGCCAAAGATATTCATTTGTATCACCAGTTGGTCATGTTCATCTCAACACCTGTTCATCTTTGCACTACGGGCCAAAGATATTCATAGGTAATCATTCATCTTTGCACTACAGGCCAAAAATATTCATCAGTTAATCATTCATCTTTTCACTACAAGCCAAAGATATTCAGTAATATCATCATTTAGGACTGAGGATGCTGAAAAATATATTAAAGAAAACGAATCCGGTGAGATAAAAGAACAAATATTAGGGATTCGTATTACAGTTTATCCAAGTTTAATAATACTCATAATAACCAATTTTGAAGCAGAATTCAAAAATAATGATCAAAGCATGGATACAATCAAAGATAGTAACCATAATAGACATCTTAGACAAAAAGGAGAAAATTTCGTTTTTCGGTGAGTAGTGTCGTATTCGTGAATAGTGTCGTATATGTGAATAGTAACCCCGACACAAAAAAGGTAAAAATTCCACAATAAAATCCATACCAATATTTCGGTATAATGATTATTGAAAGAATAACATCATTAGGAAGAAAATAACATCCCTTACCTCAAAAAGACAATACTTCTGACTGGAATACTAGATATAGTGCTGAAGGAACTTGCATCGTATAGCAACACTCAAAGTATCAAAATACTCACAAGAATACACTCGATAATATATATATATATAGAGAGAGAGAGAAAAAAAAAACTTGTTTTTGGTGTGATTTTCAATTCTAACTTATCCCTCTATTTATAGAAAAATGTTAGCACGCCAAAGCAGACTTGACCTGCTACCTGATGGCTTTACTTGCTACTATTGCCACCCACCACATTTGAAATTCAATTTGAACACATTTCTCACCAACCAAAAGTGGGGCCCACCAATTCTAGAATTTTCCACCAAAATGATAAATTCTGAAACTTCAACAATTTCTTAACCAGTCACCTCTTAAAATTAATAATAAATCATACGCTCATTTTTAACGGTTCAAAATTTGTGGACATATACTCAACTTATATATGTATAACATATTCAAAAATCACAACGATCCAACGGTCAGATTAAAAATTACAACTCACGCAATAGAGCTTTAAGAACACCGATTTGATCTTTTAATACCTCCAATCCGACAAAATACTAATAAAACACCTCAACATTAATTCCTTCAATTATATCCACATAAAATAAATATATCCATCAATTATATCCACATAAAATAAATATTTTCTTATCAAATAAATCAATAATTAATTATTCACAAATAATATTACAGAATCACAATTATGACAACCAGGCCGTTCTCAAGAAAGATGGGGCTTTCCAATAAGGATTTCTCCTTACTGGCGCGCAATTAGGTGACCAAACCTCTCCTTGACAGAACTTTTTAGACATTGCCAATAATGCTATCTAATAATATTATTCAAATAATATGAATTATTGATCTGATAATGGGAAATAATGTGCAGTGATAATTATTGAAACAACAATAATATAAACTATCAACGTGGCAATTATTGAATCAATAAAATAAAATATTAAACAGTAATTACTGTAATATTTATTGAGTAGTGCCTTCTTACGTAAGAATCAATAATTCAAAAATACTGTGCAAAAACCGTGTGCTACTGTGTAACCACACCGTATTACTGTATTTTAACCACCGGGTATTCCAACAGTGTTAACGGTAACAACTACGCCGTTATTTGTAAAAACACAAATTTGTCATTTTCTTCATCCGATCGTTATCCGTTATAGGGCCCACAAATGGCTACGCCGTCGTACGAATATTCCCCGACAGAAAGCATATTCCACGACCAAACGAATATTCCCCGACAACAATGAATATTTTATAACCACTTGCTTATTTTGCAAAATTTGCACATTTCACCCATAACCAAAGCATTATATCAAATTAACACCTTATTATTCATAATAATAATTAGAGGAAATTCGATTTTATTTATAATAAGTTGGGGTCTTACAACCTCCCCTCCTTATGAAATTCCGTCCTCGAAATTGACGTACGTACCTGGTATTTTAAAAAGGTGAGGATACCTCGCTTTCATTTCTGATTCCAACTCCCAGGTCATTTCTTCAATTGCATGGTTCCTCCACAAAACCTTAACTTGTGGTATAACCTTCGTGCGTAGGACATGCTCTTTCCTATCCAAGATCTTAATAGGTACCTCCTCGTATGTTAAATCTTCGGCTATCTCGTCCGGTTCTAACTCAATAATGTGGTTCGGATCTTTCACATATTTACAAAACATAGATATGTGAAAAACATTATGAACACGAGACATGCTTGGAGGTAATACGAGTCTATAGGCCACATTTCCTATTCGATCAAGAATCTCAAATGGACCAACAAATCGTGGATTGATCTTTCCTCTCTTCCCAAATCTTTTAACTCCCTTCTATGGTGCAACACATAACAATACATGATCCCCAATATTAAATTCTACGTCCTTTCGATGAAGATCCGCATAACTCTTTTGTCGATCCTATGCCATTTGTATACGTTGTCGGATCATTTGGATCATCTCTGTAGTTATGCGTACCAATTCTAGTCCCAACAACGTTGCTTCTCCCACCGCGTCCCAGCATACTGGAGAACGACACTTAGTTAATCTATCAACAATAACCCAAATCGCATCTATGCCTTGAGAAACTTTGGGAAGACCTGTAACGAAATCCATGGTAATGTGTTCCCACTTCCATTTTGGAATCTGAAGTGGTTGCAATGGACCCTTTTTCACTTGATGCTCCACCTTTACACGTTGACAGGTTAAACACCTCGAGGTAAACTCCGCGATCTCTCTCTTCATATTGTTCCACCAAAATGTGTGTAGAATATCATAATACATTTTGGTACTCCCATGATGGATTGTAAACGGTATGTTGTGTGCCTCCATCATAATTCTATGCTTCAAGTTAGAATCGTTAGGAACACAAAGTCTGGAGTTGAATCGAAGTATTCCTTCTTCATCGATTCTTGCTTCTGGAATAGTACCAGGTCCGTAGCTTGAGCAGCTTTAACTTTATCGATTAAAGTCGATTCTATCGTATATTCGCCATCATCACGTGGGTCCCTGGAGTCTTTAACTCAATCTCCATTCTTTGTAAATCGTACAAAATAGGTTTTTGTGTTAACAACATCGCACTTGTACCCGCATACGATTTTTTACCTAATGCGTCAGCTACTACGTTTGCTTTTCCTTGATGGTATTGAATGGTATGATCGTAATCTTTCAATAGCTCGAGCCAACGTCATTGTCGCATGTTGAGTTCCTTTTGGGTGAAGAAGTATTTAAGTCTTTTATGATCCGTATAGATCTCCACTTTCTCCCCATACAGGTAGTGTCTCCAGATTTTCAAAGCAAAAATGACTGCTGCCAACTTTAGATCATGAGTAGGATAATTCCTCTCATATTTTTTGAGTTTTCGTGAGGCATAAGCTATGACTTTCCCATGTTTCATAAGAACACATCCTAACCCTTTGCCTGAAGCATCGTTGTATATAACAAATCCATCTTAACCAGATGGTATTACCAGAACAGGTGCCGAAATGAGTCTCCTCTTGAGCTCTTGGAAACTCTTCTCGCATTCCTCGCTCCATACATATTTTGTATCCTTTCGAGTCAAATGAGTTAACGGAGTAGCGATTCAAGAAAATCCTTCCACGAATCTCCGATAATAACCAGCTAAGCCTAGAAAGCTACGCACTTCGGTCACCGACTTTGGTTACTCCCAACTTTGTATTGCTTCAATCTTCGTCGGGTCAACAGATACTCCATGTTTTGACATCACGTGCCCAAGGAATGCTACTTCCTCAAGCCAGAACTCGCATTTCTTCAGCTTGGCATATAGCTTGTTTTCACGAAGCCTTTCAAGTATCAGCTTCAAATGGTGCTCATGATCTTCACGACTTTTGGAATAGATAAGGATGTCATCAATAAATACAACAACGAACTAATCCAAATATTCCTTGAATACACGGTTCATCATATCCATGAAAACAGCAGGAGCATTAGTCAATCCAAAAGACATGACTAAGAATTCATAATGCCCGTACTGAGTTCTGAAGGTAGTCTTTGGAATATCCTCAGTTTTAATCTTCAGCTGATGATATCCAGAACGAAGGTCGATCTTTGAAAAGAATTGTGCTCCTTGCAACTGGTCGAAAAAGTCATCAATGCGAGGTAGCGGATACCTATTCATGATGGTGACATGATTCAATTCTCGGTAGTCAATACAAAGTCGCATACTCCCATGTTTCTTCTTTACAAATAAAACAGGAGCACCCCAAGGAGATGTACTAGGACGAATGAAACCGATGTCTAACAATTCCTGTAGTTGGACTTTTAACTCCTGAAGTTTAATAGGAGTCATTCGATATGGGGTTTTAGAAATTGGTTTTGTACCCGGTTCAAGGTCAATAAAGAATTCAACATCACGTTCTGGGGGTAGACCGGAAAGTTCTTCAGGAAATACATCAGGAAATTCACTAACAACAGAAATATTATTCAAATCTGACTTGTCTTTGTTCAAATACATAATATGGGCTAAGAAAGCTTGACATCCATTTTTCAATAAACGAATAGCTTTATGGCTTGATATGACAGTGACTGATTTTAGTGGTTTAGTTGCTTGAATTTGCATAACAGGTTGGTTAAGAATATAAAAACTAACAACCTTACGAAAAAAATCAATTTTGGCAGGATGAGTGGTTAACTAATCAATTCCTAAAATCACATCAAAAGCAAGTATCTTTAAAGAGATAAGATCAACAGGTAATGTGATAGTGCCAACTTGGATTAAGCAAGATTTATAAACAGTTGACGTAACGAAAGTTTCTCCTAACGAAGTCTCCACTGATAAATCAAAGTCTAATTTCTCCGGAGTCAAGTTTAAACGTTGAGCACAAGCAGGAGAGATAAAAGAATGGGTAGAACCGGTATCTAGTAAGGTATAAACTTCGTAAGAATTCAAGATTAGCTTACATGTGATCACCTCGTTCGGGTTTCTCGTGTTTTGGCCAGTCACGACAAACGCTCTTCCAAGAACCGTTGATTTTGACTTATCCGGGACAGCCTTTGGAGTTACCATCCCTGCTGAACTTGGTTTTGCTACAAAATAGTCTCGAGCTATATGGCCCTCCTTTCCACAGTTATAACATACCTTGGATTGTTGTGGACAGTTTGGACTGATGTCCCTCATTTCGGCATTTATAACACACGACTGATGGTCGTTCTCCTCTCCTAGAATTTGTTGTTGGTGTTGGTGCTAATGTCTTCCCATCATTGTTGAATCTCCTCTTTTTTAAATTTTCACTTGACTCACCTCTTCTATTATCATGGCCACGATGACCACCCGAGTGGTTACCGCCTTTGTTCGTATGTTTCCCTCCTCGCTGGTTATCATCGCTCTGATGACTGCTGTCACTGGTATGACCCTGGTTATGGTCCCTCGATTGAACATGTTGGGAGAATGCATATTATGATTTGATGTTTTAATGTATATGCTCATGATTATTTGTAAAGTCCTTCAAGTAAGATATGTACAAGGACTTAGTGATAAGATCAAATTTGTTAGGTTGATTTAAGCTCTTAATGTATATCATTCTTCTTAAGAATGTATAGATAGAAATATCAAAGCTGTTAGGTTGATCTTGAGATGTAATAGATAGTCTTCAAAGAAATCGGAGTGTATAAATCTTATCTACATTGCAGAAGTCAAGGCAGAAACGTAGAGCTTCAAAGATCGTAGTGTGTCTGCCTTGAAGGGCCTCTTCGGAAATCATAGAGTGGTCCCAACGTTTGCCGAGCCAACTCAACGATCGTAATATGCTGACGGAAACGTAGAGCTTACAAGTCAATGATCGTAGAGTGCTCTCGAAAACGTATAGTTTACAACTCAAGCAAGCAAAGATCGTATTGTGAAAGGACTTCAGAGAAATCGTAGTGATCTCGGGTGATAGAATCAGACCAGGCACCAAGGCGACAAGTCACCATGATCTGAATCATAGAGTATCATCTGTCTTGTGTCAGAAAACGTCGAGCCTCATAATTTGTGTATAGATAGGTTTCAACAAAAGAGGAATGGATTCTAAACGCTAAAGTACTCACCAGTCCCAAAGACATAAGAAATATCCTTAGTATGCAACAAAGAAGCGTATTGAAGAAGCTAAGGAAAGTACCATTGGTAAGGGGGAAAACACCTTTTTAGGTGTTAGGTGAGAAAGCAGTCTGCAGTGTCAATGGGCCAGAATGCAGTTCAGAAGATGTGCAGAAATGTCTCCATCAGAAATTAGAAAAGTCAAATGCATTTAATGCCTCAACGGATGGATCCAACGGATAGTTTTCAAGATCACATATATGCAAATCAAGAAGATGAGAGAGAAGACAAACAAGCATTGAAAAAACAACGTGAACAACTCTCAAGCTCAACTCTACGACCTGAGAATTAGCAAAGCTTGCTCAGCTATTCAGTTCTTTCGAACAAGTGCTTAAACAGCAACTGAGTATCAACCATCAAGAACTCAACATCTATCAATCAACTGAAGAAGAGTACCAAGTCTGCTAGACTTGAAGAGTTCTAAGTGAACTTCAAGAGAGCCAAGTCTGCTGGACTTGAAGAGTTCAAGAGTGAACTAAGAAGTTCCTAGACTGCTGGTCTAGAAGGAATCTGTGTGATTCAGAAGTTGTAAAAGACATCCTTAGTGGATATCCTACTCGTTGAGTAGAAGAGTGGACTAGGAGCTTTAAGTGCTCTGAACCACTTAAAACAACTGTGTCTTTTACATTCATAACCATAACTGTTATATCTGCCCAAACAGCTATAACGTACGAGGAGGTACCTGTTAAGATCTTAGATAGGAAAGAGCATGTCCTACGCACCAAGATTATACCACAAGTTAAAGTTTTCTAGATGAACCATGCTATTGAGGAAATAACCTGGGAGTTAGAATAGGAAATGAAAACAAGGTATCCTCACCTTTTCGAAACACCAGGTACGTACATCAATTTCGAGGACGAAGTTTCATAAGGAGGGGAGGTTGTAAAACCCCGACTTTTTATAAACAAAATCAAATTTCATCTAATTATTATTGTGAATAATAAGGTGATAATTGATTATAATACTTTGGTTATAGGTAAAATGTGCAAATTTTGCAAAATAAGCAAGTTGTTATAAAATATTAATTGTTGTCGGGAAATATTCATTTGGTCGTGGAATATTCTTACTGTCGGAGAATATTCGTACGATGGCGCGCAGCCATTTGTGGGCCCCATAATAGAAAACGGTCGGATGAAGAAAACAACAAGTTTGAGGTTTTATAAATAACAACGTAATTGTTACCTTTAACACTATTAGAATACCCGGTGGTTAAAATACAGTAATACGCATGGTTGCACAGTAGCACACGATATTGTACAGTATTTTTGAATTATTGATTCTTACGTAAGAAGGCACTACTCAATAATTGTTATAGTATTTACTGTTCAATATTTTATTTTATTGATTCAATAATTGTTACGTTGATATTTTATACTATTGTTGTTTCAATAATTGTCACTTTACAGTATTTCTCATTTTCAGATCAATAATTCATAGTATTTGAATAATATTATTAGATAGCATTATTGGCAATGTCTAAGGAAGTTCTGTCTAGGAAAGGGGTTTGGTCACCTAATTACGCTCCAATAAGGAGAAATCCTTATCAAAAAGCCCATCTTTCTTAGGAACGTCCTGGTTGTCATAATTGTGATTCTGTAATATTATTTGTGAATAATTAATTATTAAGTTATATGATAAAGAAATATTTATTTTATGTTGATTGGTAGGAAAATATTTATTTTGTGTGAATATAAATAAAAGAATTAATGCTGAGGAGTTTTATCAGTTTTTTGTCAGAATTAAGGTATTAAAAAAATCGTCCGTATGTGAATTTCGGGCATTTTTCATTTGGAATTCGGAAAAACTTAAATCTACAAAGTTGTAGAAAATTTAATTTTCTATGGAATAGACATAAAATCCGTATTTTTCTGATAAAAGGGATATTTATTATGAATTATTGAAGTTTCGAAAATAAATATTTTTATTAAAATTATGGGTGGGACCCACTTTTGTTGTTTGTTGATAAAATGTGCTGATTTAATTTTTCAAATGTGGTGGGCAGATAATTGTGTTCAAAGGTGTGCGTAGAAGAGAAAAAAAATTAATATTATTTTATTATTTTAGTCTGTTTAGGCGTTCTAACATTTTCCTATAAATAGGGTGTTTAGTTAGAATTGAAAATCACACCAGAAACAAGTTTTCTCTTTTTCTATATATTATCGATCGTATTTTGTGAGTATTTAGATACTTTGAGAGTTGTTGTTCAATGCAAGTTTTCTTCAGCATTACATCCGATATTCCAGTCAAAAGTACTGTTCTTTTGAGGTAATGGATGTTATTTTCTTCGTAAATGATATTATTTTCTTCAATATCATTATGCCAAAATATTGATATGAATATTATCGTGAAATTTCTACTTTTTTGAGTTGGGGTTACTATTCACGTTTACGACACTATTCACAAAAAAATGAAATTTTCTATTCTTTGTTCAAGATGTCTATTATGGTTATTATCTTTGATTGTATCTATGTTTTGATCTTTATTCTTGAATTTTACTCCACTATGATTTATTATGGAGCATTTTTGAACTTGGATTATCTAAAGTACGAATCACTAATTTTTGTCCTTTTATCTCCTTGGATTCGTTTCTTTAAAATATTTTTCATTATCCTCAGTCCTAAATGAAGATATAATTGTATATTTTTGGCCTGTAGTGCAAAGATGAATGATTACCTGATGAATATATTTGGCCGTAGTGCAAAGATGAACAGGTGTTGAGATGAACATGACCAACTAGTGATACAAATGAATATCTTTGGCCTGTAGTGCAAAGATGAATATTTGATGCAAGATGTATATTGATTGATGTTACAGGGATAAAATATTGATGATGGACTTTTAAATTCATAGATGATAGTAGATTTCATTTTCTACTTAACTCTTCTAATGAATTGTTATTTTCGCTGCGAATATTGATCTAAAACTGGTTGTCCATTATATTTTATCTGACTTGTTGAAGGCTAACGATAATTTGTTATTCTTTATCTTAGTCATAATATTCTTTACTGGACTAGTTGAGCTCACATTTTTCTTTTTTGTTCCATTTTTCTTCTCAGGTGGTGAGAATATAGCAGAAGCTAGCCGGAGGGTATGAAGTGATGGTTCTAGAAAGTTATTTTTAGCAGTCCTCACTATTTTTGTAAAATAGTGTATCAATAATTGTAATGAGGAATCCTTTTGAATTTGAATATTATCTATTAGACAATATTTGTATTTAAACTCACAGTATATGTGTTGTCGTATTTTGTACGATAACTGTATTAATAAAGTTGTATATATTTCTGTACTATATATTTGGCGACTCAGAATGGGTGATGTGTATCTATTTTGGGGGCGTCACATAACCTGGGAGATTTTTTTTTATTTAATGATGTAACACTTTTTAATGGAAGGATTTATGGTTTAAATTATATTATATTTGGGTAGTTAGTATGAATGTATGAAAAGTGAACACCAAATCTTGTGGGAATGAAGTACCCAAATTTGGGAGTGTCACATTACACATTTCCTCCAATTCCATTCAATACACTAATTATTTGATCTTAATAATTTTATTAGTAATGATCAAAATATGTTAATACATAGTTGATGGTATTAATATCAACCTTAAAAAAATTAGAATCACAAAAAATATTTATAATGTTAAAAATCACTATTAAAAATTAAAGAATTTTTATCTATTGAAATTCTGATGAAAAATCTAAATGTTAATCAAATGGTGAAAAAATATCGAATTATTTTTATTTTTGAAATAACTTTATTGCTGCTGGATTGGTTGTAAGGCTTGCTTCTATTGGACCTGGAGTTGGTCAAGTTACTGCTACGGGCCAAGCTGTAGAAGGTATAGCGAGCCAGCTAATGTGGTCAAAAATGTCGTTTAAATTTTATTATTAGTTATTTATGCAGTTAGTCTATGATTTAATGATAGAATGTGGTCAATTTTTAAAGTCCTTAGTGATTATTGTACTATTTTGAATTATGATTGTTGAGTTATAACTGGACATCGTAGAATAAAGGTATAAATTTCGACTCCACCAAGAGAAATCTAAAAAGGACTTGAAGACAAAAAATGACATCCAAGGATTTGGGTAAGAATTAAACAATTTAGATTTATGATTTATTTGTTTAATTTAAAATTGATATAAATTAATTTAATTCTAGACAATAGAATTTTTAAATTTATAAACTATCTAAATAGTAATACTAGTTTCGAGATTTATTATTTTTAAATATTAAATAAATCATATCAATTTTAAATTTACAAATTATTTTAATAAGATTTGAAAAGTCAAACTTTAATTTATATTTCGAAATAGATAAAGAGTATTTTTCTCTGTATTATTTGGCGCCCAAAAATTAGGGTTATAACACAAACAGCTATGTTTCCTCAAGTCCAAAATATATACACACACACACAATGTTTTAGAAGGAAATAATAATGGAATGACTGAAAATGAGTATAGATATATTTCACCAACATTACTTTAATGTATATAATTAAATCAAAAATGAAAAGAGAAGAGTACTCATCCTCTGTTCTACATCTCAATGCTGTTTATATTTCCAACATACAGTTTTCCTACAATGAAATCAAACAATCTTGAATCCTTTGGGGGGCTTTCACATGTAACTATTTGTTCTGACCTTGGCAGAAAAATATTCGAAAGAATCCTATGAACACGAATTTCTTTAAATATTTATCGTACAACAAATTCAATGAATGAGCTGAGATTCTGCTAGATGTGACGAAATCATTATAGCGAGGTGCACAAGATAGCCATTAATAACAACAATGTCAACATCTTTCCGATACTTTGGCTGCTAAATGATGCAGTAGAAAGATTATGGGCGCCAACAGAAAACACATTTCCAGACTGCTCGTCTTTCACTTTGATGCTCGAAGAGCCTGAAATCACCCAGGATACAATAGTTCATGAAGTTTCTTCGTGTAATTATAATTATTGAATTTCGTGAATAAAATGAGTAGAAATTTCATATAGTTTAAAGCATGCAACTTCCAACTATTTTCTCAAAACAAAAGTAAACTCGTGGAACTCGAAACAGATATAATAATAATAATAACAATAACAATAACAATAACAATAGCCATCGCTAGATGGGAGTATTATTTCATCTCGTGTATCTTTCAACTTTCGCCGTTCACAACAAATACATACAGCCCAAATTTAAATGAAAAAACTACATTCCGGACCTCTAAAAGGCCAATGCCCTTCTGAGGGTCTTAGTCCCGGAAGTTTTTTTTCAAAAAACTCGACTTATTTTATTTTGATGCAATCAGCTAGAGAGGCAGGAAAAGGTAGGAGATGAAGAAGACAATGAACAACATTAATTGTTGCTACAATTTGATGTATATATCAGAAAGAGAAAAAGATAAAGTAGACGCATGGACTCTAGTATAAACATTTAAAGATAGAATAGAAAGCAGTATGTTTTCGTGAAAAAGAAATTAATTGCCTCCTAGGGGAATATAGCTAGCATTAGTAGCTATGGACACTGTTCCAGCTAGTGTATCTCCCATCGTCATAGGAAGATCTTACGACTCAAATTTGACACACACGCACAAAAAAAATCTCTCTAGAAGTCAAACCTCTGCTGCAACATGACACATAAAAGAGTTGCTACCAGTCAAGTAAGAAAAAGAGGAAGATGCTAAAGAAAAAAAAAGCATTTAAAAAAATAAAATAAAAAAAGAAAGAAATTCTGACCAGAAGCTAGTAAACTTTACATCTAAAAAGAAGGTAGAAGACTAATACAACATTGTGTGTAAAAAATAATCCACTATTTGAACAAAAAATGTCTACAAAACGGAAATGGTAAAGTACACTTACAATTGTAGTCAGTCCATCCAATAGTTTGATTATCAAGATCATACACAACAATCTTATTTGAAAGTGCAATATCTGCAATTGAAATGCAAAGTGAACTAAATGAAGCGCACATTATCCTTTATTAGCATTGCAGGCTCAATTATAGGTGAGGAGAAAGGAAAAGAAAAGATGAACTAGCAAGTTTCATAAAAAAAGAATAATTATTGGATAGCCTAATCACATGAATTTAAGCAGAGGAGAAAACCGATCATTGGATAATCTAATCACATGAATTTAGAAAAAAATATTTATTTTGATATCATTGCAAGTACAAAACAATTGATCCAAAAAAATACATTTCAGGAAGACATTTATTTTCCTAAATTGACGACTTTATATACATAAATTTGATTCTTACAAGTTCACATAATAATTATACTTACAAGTAACTTCTTTCTAAGATCATCACTGTAAGAAAATTTGTCAGATGTTAGCTGTTGTGATTTGTTTCTGATAACCGGCATAAACTCAACAAGTTATACAATAAATGTTGATTAATGAAATGCTGAATTAGAACATGCTAATTACCGGTCAGCCATTTTGATCACCAAAACATTTTATAAGGGTTAAATTACTTAATATCTATAAACTTTTATGATTTTTTGTTACCTTTTGTTGATTTTGTCAATTAAGCTTATGAATTCTTCAAAAAGTCCCATTGCATCTTTCCTGTAATTAATCCTCTAGATGAGTAGCATAGACTCTAAAATCATAACTCAAATTAAGTTTTTAAATGTCAATAAATTTAGATTTCAAGTATGTGAGCATAGCTATTGAAGGGTTGAGGGAACTTGGAAACCTCTAAATACTCAATAGAATTAGATAAAGAAAGTACAAAAGCCTCAAGCTATCATAGTTTCTTAAGTACTTGACATTTATCTGTGCTAATGTTTATTTTATTGTTTTTTCACACGATGCACTTAAAAGCGTTTTAGAAACCTTATTGGGGTCAAGAAATGTAGCTTTAGAAACTTATCCTTCAACATTTTCAAAGCTTTTTATGAGTAAACTGTAAAAGTTTGCTGTACAAGATGGTATCTACTATCATTTGTAAGAATTGTGCATAAGAAACTTGTAAACTCCAAATGACGTAATTGGCAACATAAACCTACCATCCATGTCCGTTAAGAGACATTCAGGTCAAATTAGATATATAAAAAGGTTTGAACATCTAAAACCAAATTATATTCTTCCCATTTAAGTAGCAGTTTCATTGTATTTATTCTCTTTAACATTTTATTTACTTAGTTATTCAGGAAAAACAAGGATAAGAAATGTCATAGGCCTCTAAAGGATAGCTAACTCTCTTCCATGATATAAAAGACTCGAAAATAAATGTAAGAATAAAAACTGATCCATTTGCCCATGCAAGTTGGCCGTATACCCTCCACTTTAAGATAGGTTTAGGGTAATTTTGTTGGTCTAGTTATCAGCGACAAGAATTAAAACAAATTCAATTAGTAGGCAAAGCCTAATTTTGTGGTATGACTACGTTCATGATAGAATCCTCCAGAAATTAGGCATCAATTCATATAGGAGAGCCATCTATACGAGTAAACCTGATCTAATATTACCCCTGGAACCCATTACCCACCCCTTAATAGTTATATATTACTTCTTTTGTTAGGAGGTGGGTGGGGCAGGGGCAGGGGCAGGGGCAGGGGCAGGGGCGGGGGGGGAGGGGAGGGGAGGGGAGGGGAGGGGTGGGATGGGGGAGGAGGGAGAAGAAGGGTTAAAATTAGGGGTGCTAAAAAAATTCGGTTTTTTCGATTTTTTACCGAACCGGTTGAAACCGGTACCGGCGGTACCGGTTTTTTTCGGGTTTTTTATACTTTTCGGTACCGATAATAAAAATTTTGAATTCGGTAAATACCGAAAAACCGAAAAGTTGTAAAAAACTGAAAAAATCGAAAAGTTGAAAACTGAAGTAAATGCAAGAGTGAATCAGAGATAAGAGATAAAGAAAAGATTCATGCAATCATGACTCCACAAATATTGTTCCAAGAGATATCTAATTAATTTTCAAGATTTACACGGTAACAAACATGGTTGGAGATACCAAGATTTTAGTACTTTGAATATTTAAATTGATTTTCAAAATATTTGCATGACATGATTTTAGGCATTACCCAATATCTCATTATTTAATCAATTAGCTTGTTTTATGGGACTTATTAACCGCCATATCAATTAAGAAATTTCAAACTACAATTACTATTTACTACAACTATGATAGTTAAATACTCTTAAACTAACAATTATAATTAGTATTTGTAAGAATAGAATTTACTAGTCTCATTTCTTAGTTTTAAAAAAGTTGTTAATATAAAAAAATTATTAATTATTGCGGTATATCCGAAAACCGAACCGAAAAAACCTGTACCGACTTTGTACCGAACCGATACCGAAACCGGTTATTCGGTACCGGTATCGGTTATTGATTTTCCGGGTTTTTCGGTTTGGTACCGGTTCAGTACCGGTTCAGTTTTTTACCGATGAGCAACCCTAGTTAAAATAGTCAAAACATGTTATTCAGACATTTTAAAAAAATAATTATCAAACAACATTTTGTCATTCAGATACCATTCTATTTAGATACTCTATATTATTCAGATGTCTAAACTATTCAGATCTTAACAACTAATTTTATCAAACACAACCTAGGGGTTATTGCTTTCTCTTGCTTATATCTGAAAAATAATCACTCTTGATTGATATTTTTACATATATAATACAGGATTTTAACAGCTAGGAAATAGCAATATCATTCAAATAATATATGCAGAAGAGTCGGAAGAGTAGCATGCTAGGATGAAACAATTAAGGGCCATTGTGCCAGAGAGGAGTCAAAATGAGCATCAAATGTTCAGATGTGCCAGCTTGCTAGCCTATTCATATTTCATTTAAGCCATAAAACTTTTAAAATAGATTTAAAACAAAAATTTGAAGGACAAGATATCTAAGAACTAAAAGATGCAAGTAAAGTGGAAAGAAGGATTGTTATATGATTTTGAGGTAAATTTGAGGTAATGAAAAAAGTTACATGGTCAAAAACAAAGTCATAACCGGGATGTAGGTTAAAGAGAGGAAAATCAGCATGACCAACAACTGACTCTTCTATTACATAAATTTTCTAGATCAACTACTTTTTAAATGAGTTCAGTCACAATAGGTAATCCAGTTCGTTTACACGCGTACATTGCACATTCTATTTAACCAGAAGCATATGCAACAATTGAGGGTCTCTAAAGAGCTCAATGACAAAAAAAATAAGTAACTTTGAGGTGTACCTCCCAAGAGAGTTAATTCCTTTCCATTCTTAGTTTGAAGCCCACTGTTCATCCAACCAACACACTGCTCATCCTGCAAAACATAAAGTTGTAAGTAATAATTGAAAAACTATTTATATAATAATAAAAAACTTAATAGGTTATCTACGATGTAACAGAACAATAATTAGGAAAAGTATATTATACTCGGAAAAAAAATTTAATGCCAACCTAAAGCATTAAGCATATTAAGTGCCATAGAAGTCTTACATTCTGAATGGAAACTCAAAAGACATTAAGTTCTTAATTTGTTACTCATCTCACCCCAGATTCAAACTTTAAATGTTTCCTATGCTATACCGAGCCCACTGTTTCAGTTTTTTGTTTTTATTATTGCTTGCGTTAATCAATAATTAATTTTGGGCTGTTTGTTCATCCTTTTGGACAAAATTTAGGTGGAATGAACCAAAAGACAAATATCAGCCAAGGAGCTGCACTTTTGGTTAATTTCAAATTCACTGAAGTGAGGTCATATTTTTTAGAACATTCTACCCGCGTGATATTATTCTTAATACCGAGTCTGCCCCCATTAATTCAGCAATCAAATTATACCTTCAGCAGAAATCACACTTCACATATTATTTTAAGCTGAACATTGATACCATTTTCACTTTTTTGCATTCTAATTTGATTAACAATATCTCTAGGTGTTGATATTTTAATGTGATAGTAAGTGGAAACTGACATCAACCCTATATACCTATATATAGACTCTGATGCCGATTTCAGAATCAGAATATAGCATTTCTGAAAATAAACAACCACAAACCACATCGAACAACTCAAGTTTTAAACCTGCTGCCAATTTCTTTTAGTTTAGGAACCTCCAGAAATATTTAATTAATTTTGAGTTGCTTACTTTAACATGCATTCAAAGCAAGTTATATAGTGTTCTAAAAAGCGATAGGCAAACCTAGGCAGAAAAGGGAACTTCGAGTATCTAGGCCTTGTAATCGGGGACTAGATGGTGTAGGTTTATTAATACTTTTACATTTGTTTAAAAAAAAGGCCTATTCTTTGAATTTATGATAAAATTAATGTTATTTTTGTAAAGTGAAAGTTTAGGGATTGATTTAAAATACTATAAAATTATGGTCCCAAGTTTGTATTTTGATAGAAATTTGGGGAACCTAATAGTAATTTTAACAAATTAAAATGATATTATCTAATATTATCCCATTCCATCCCATCCCATCCCATATGCTTTGAGAAAATAGATCGCAACATCACATATTCACATATTCATTAGGAATATGAGGAAAAAAGTTGCAGCAAAGCACGGTCAGCTCCTAGGCGCTTAGGCGAGCGCATAGTATCTACTTTCCAAGGTTGGGTAGCAGTGTAGCACCTAGGCAAACGCCTAGAACTTGTTTTGGAAGATCCCAAAAACTCCGTCCTATATTAACACTTGTTGTTTAATTTTATATTTGATTTCTATTAACTTTAAGCAAAGCACTAGAATTCACATGCTTAATAGATGATAAACACATTGAGACTAAGCATATGAGAGAAATAACCATGTTACTGGATTTAGAAACAGTCGTATATTATGTAAAATTCATGAGCCAAAAATACTTACATCAACTTCAAATAGATAATCATGTGGATAAACTGACATCGAAACCGAGTTTTCAAAATGAAAGGTGACAACTGGAAATCCATCATCAACACTGCAACAGCCAATGAAAAAGAAACAACAAGAAAATTATGTAGGATTAAAATAATGTTTGATAGCAAAATAAGTTCCTACTGGCAACCGGTTATTGCATCAAGCATCGTAATTCACATAAACCTAGAGGAAAGGGAAATGCATTGACCAATAACTATCTGCCAAGAAGAAAAATACTATAATAGTACATGTTCAATGATTTTACAAATCATAACCTACTGATGAATGCCTCAGATTGGCTACCACTAAACAAAGGAACTATTCTAAACTTCAAAGCGCAAATAATACAAAATGGTAGATCTTCAACTACTTTGAAATTAGTTTTCAATCTTAAGATTAAAAAAATTAAGATAATTAGAGAGAGAGAAAGTACAGATATGGGTGAGAAGGAGTCATCCTAAGCAGAAAACAAATATACAAAGAAAAGTAATATTTGAAAGGGAAAAAAAGAACCATCTAGCCCCCCGCCCCCCAACACACAAAAAAGAAGAAAAAAAGTGAATATAGGAAAGCCCAATACCTCTAAAAAACTTCCACAAAATAGGCAAAGATATATGAATATCAAATATCAATGTTACCAAGATCATAGTTCGATACGGCATGTAGAACGAAATACTTTTCGTGGTACGGAGTACGGTAAAGGCAGGTTTCTTTGAATCGCTTAGTTGATACAAAATACGTTTATTCGAAAGGAGGTAAATTGAGAATAGTTTTTAGTAAGGGTGTAAACGAGTCGAATCGAAGCAAACAGATAGTTGCTCGAATTCGACTCGAAACATTAAATTCATACTCGAATTCGACTAGAATTCAAATTGTATTTGAAAAATTCTACTCAGATTCGACTCGACTCGAATATTTATTACTCAAATTCGATCCGACTCGGATCGAATTATATTCAAACTACTCGCAAGCTTCAAATTCAAACTCGAATTCGAGTCTCCACATAATAACTAACTTTATAATAGATATAATTATAAATTGAATTTGTTATTTTACTTAGAAATGAGAAAATATATTTACTATTACACTTTACAAATATAAAATCACAGTTAAAATTAAAATAATAATAATAATTAATTATCCAAATTTCATTTAATTTTGTATATATTATAAGAGAATGTATCGAGTATCTAATCGAATATGTATCAATCGAGTATGTATCGAATCACAATCAAGAATTCGAGTAGTTTGAATCTTAAACGAGTCAAGTATAACCTTACTTAGATTATACTAATATTTTTATTCGAACCATTTTCTATGCTCAGATTTGGATCATATTATTAACGAATCCGAGTCTCGCTCGTATTTTTTCGAGTCGAGCCCGAACTGTTTGGTTTGTTTACAGCCTTAGTTTTTAAAAAGATCATGTTAAAACTAGTTAGAGTTATTTCGAAAATAACAAGAGCATGTCAACTAGATTACGCCATGTCATCGTTTACTTGAGACCTACAAGCTATGTTATACAAACTCTTGACTTTATTTTAAAGCACCCATGTCCGACACTTAAAACTCAGACATAAGGGTATGTGTATTGGACACTTCATTTTAGTGTATAAAATTGGCAAAATTGGGGAGTACCCATATCGGACTCTTCAAAATACTGCGTCCAACTGGGCACTCCATCCAAGTCCGTGCCCACAGGTGCTCAAATTAGTTGACATTCTCTAAAATATTCTTTTATATATTAGGGTTTCTAATAGAGTGTTCTAGATTTACTCGTGTAATTTTTATACTTTCTAAATAATGTTGATATTTTAGAGAATAACTCTAAATAGTCAATCCTAGATATCTATTAGATTTAATCTTAATTATTGGGTGTATGCTCCAATGGCTATATAAGAGGATACTCCTCGTTTATAAATGAACTTGTTAAAATGAACTTGATCCCGATACACTTGAAAGTTGAAATAATTCGGAAGTGTGACAAAATATATAAAAGCCTATACAAATAGAATTATAGTGGAAACGGTGGGAACGCTATCTATGGAAGAATATACAAGACATTTAGTTCTTGTATTACGATTCAGAAAAAGATAGTACGCAGTACGTAGAATACATGTTAATAAGAGTTCCTGGTAACCATGGTCTTAACTCAAAAACTGTCCTACGGTTTTCAAAATTCAAGTAGATAAATTGATTATCAAACATACTATTTTTCTTTTCCACTAACTGTATGGGTATAATTCAAATACGGGAGGACAAAAAAATGAGAAATTAAAAATACTATAATAAATAATTCAAAAATACTAAACTAGTGTGATACACACTAAATTCAAAAAACTACCACATCATTCAACTAATACCTACATGATTATCATTAAACTATATTGTAACTTTTCAGAGATATTATTTCTATACCTATTATTCTCAATGATGAAACTATTTAAAGAAATGTAAACTGATTTTGAAGATGCATACAAACTTTTTTCTTCCACTTTTCCATCCATTTCATAAAGGTCAAAAAGGGAGAGGGAGACCACACCTAACTAGCTCTTTCCTTCCTCGTTTCAATTCATTTCATAAAGGAAAAGAATTTGTGGGTTTAAAGAAAGAGGTTAACCCTCCACTTTTCTTGCCCTATTCTTCTCCTAACTACCGAACAGGGGAACACCCATTTTCCTTCCACTTTTACTACCATCTCTCCATCCCTTTAATTTCGCTCAATATCAGCGAAGGTTAGTCCAAAAAAAGACTAAGTTGAAGTCTCAAGGTGCTTCTTGGCACCGGAACAAACATTATAGAGGATAAGCATATATTTAATTAAACAAGGTAACCACATAATTTGTAATGAAATGTGAATTTCTTAATAATATTTACCAACATCTCTATAACTCATCCACTATACTGCTCTAGCAAACTCAAGGTTAGCCATAAATTACACTACAGTCAAAGTCCTAAGGGGGCTTGTTGCAACTGGAACAGATGCCAAGGATAATGACAAACACTAGAATATGTGAATAACCATTGAATATATAATTAAATTGAATTCTTTATATTCATATAAGTATATGTCCGTCACACAATGAATGAATATTGATGAACTCCAAAAGTTGTGAGGAAAAAGATATAGCCTTTGATAAGGAGTCTTACTTTCCTTTGTATGGAAAGCATGTGAACTGCTCTTCCAGCTTATAAGTTTTCAAATCAGGTTGCCGAGCCATAATCTATTTTAAGAAGGGGAAAATAACCGAATAAGAAGGAGAAGAAAGATTACTGCATGCCAATATCTTGAAAAACAGTTGAAAGGAACAAGGCTTAAAATATACGTCAAACCTTTTGCATTAGTGGACTCAAAACCTCGTCTGGAAGATAAGCCAAGGTTGTACCACTATCAATTATTGTCCCTCTATTGTCTCCAGAATCAAATATATCTGTTGGAAGTTCTAGAACGTCACCATCCACCTCAATTGCCTTCATAATAACATTATAATGTGGCCTAAGATAGTGATAAAACGATAATCAAGACAAGGTTTTCGAGCCAACATTGAGTAAGGAATTATTAAAAACAAGTGAAATGTTAGATAGCAGGAAATCACTGATAGGAAATTCCTAAACAGGAAGCCCTAGAGAAAAGTATTAGCAAAAGGAACTACATTGATGAGCAAATGTCAGATAACTAATCAATTCGTGATTAGCTCAAGATGCCCTCACAAAAAAGAAGAAGGTAGCACGTATATTTAAAACGAACTACTTCAACAAAGTAATCTTAAATCTTTCTCATTTATATTGGAATTAGGAAAATCAAAAGAAGGTGGTGGGGTAACTATGGGGTGAGAGGTGAGGGTGTTTATTTGTGTAGCGTGTTGTATGACTAACATGCACATGAACATACACGTATCGACAAAATATAATTGTACAATTGTGCAAGTGGTCCTAATTACATCAAAGGTTTTTCTCTAGTAGGTTTTCTTCGTATCTTTCAGTTGCTTCCAACATAATTTCATTTCCTTCTCTTTATAAATGAAGTTACCAAAAGCATATTCAGGTCACCACAGGATAAATAGGAACTACACTGGCCTCCCTAGGTCACCTGAAACCAGAGAGAAAGCCTATCACTCCAGATATTACACTAACCTAACCTCCCATGTCAGAAGAAATACTGAACGAAAAATAATAGATAGAAACTTCAAATATGCCTCATCATAACCAATGTTAGCTTGCATGAAATAATGTGTTAATTCAATAGTGTCCAGAAAGCTATTACACTGGGATTTATTCATACAATTGTATCCTTACTGGGGAGTACAGGTGTCTAGGTTATTTAATTTTTTTTTATGTTTCGTTGTCTAGTTTAAGTTTGTTTAGGTTATTAGAGTTATTTCCAGATTTGGGCTACTTTACTTGGTAGAATTAGCTTTCTGTTAAGTCTGCAAGTGTTGTAATCTTACAAGGAAAATTTTTTAGAATCTCATATGCTTGTCACCTAAGGGCACAGCCCAAGTCCTAACTAGTGCAAGCGCAAAACAGTCTCGGCCTGTGTGGGGAGTAGATCCCTTGCAAGGGCAAACAAAACTAACTTCTCTCTTCTATTTTTTTATTTTATTTTTTTTTGCTAATTTAGATTGAAATTAAACTCACTCACACACCCATTCTTGTCAATGCCAAGGTTCGATCCCACATCCTTTGCTTTGCAAAGGTGTGGTGCTACCATCCGGCCAAAGGCTCGGTGGTATTCTCTCTTCTAATTCCTGTAAGTAACATATTTTCTCTTCAATTTCTAAGTACTATTTTTTGTCTTCTTCCAATCATTGGAGGCTTGGGTTTTCTCAAATTACTATATAGATTAAGCTCAACCAAGTGTTGTCTTCTCCTTTTGCTTAGATGAGAGCAGCTTTTTCCTAAGACTTGACTTTATTAGTAGTGGGCTAACGAGGGCATGTGGAATTCTATTATGTGTTTCAGCTATCATATTGAGCAATTTCAAATCAGGTTATTCTCAATAACAATGTGGTCAATCAAAATACAAAAGGAAAATAAATAATAGAAATTATATAGGACTAAGATAGAACTTTAAGTTGGATTTTGAAATTAATGGTGAAACCAACTTCATATGAGTCAAAGTTCTATATAGACATGAGAATTGCAAAAATGAAAAACCATAGCTCTCTTTTTTCCCGCAAGTTAGCAAAAGTCACTTTTGTTTCACAATGAAGTTAAAACATTGAATCTAAAATCACATACATATCTGGGACCAGTGGTGTTGAAGAAAATTTTGGCTGTACTACTTCTCCAATAGCAAATATTCCACCACCATTCCTTGCATCCAAACAATGAGAAAATACTTTTTTCACCTTTCCAGCTGATGCAAGCTGTGATAGTATGGACGAATTTGCTTGCCCAAATCCAATTATTCCATCAACTGATTCATCAGATGAACCTAACTCCCCAGACTGTTTAGCTCCGCATCTACATTGGTATCAAAAATAATAAACTATAGCATTAGCATTGTGGAACAAATTCTGCAAGCAAAATAAATCATATTTTAAACTAAGTTTGCACCTGGCAGAACTCTAAGATTGATAATTGTAGATATATTAGACAACATATCCATATGAGATAGATATAACAAAAGAAAATTATTCAAAACCAAAAAGTAGAAACCGAGAGGAAATGTGCAGAGCAAGTGTAGTGTGTGTATATATATATCCTTGGGTACTCGCATTTAATTTTACATATAGGTTACGTGTAGTTGAACAAGTTTAAATAAGTTTTCTTATGTTCTTAGAGTCTACTGATGCTTTAAGAATTGTTGGACAAGTTTAAATAACAAATTTTATAACTACAAAATGAGTATCCTAATAGAGTACAGAGTATGAATTGACAAAATATTACTGGTTCACAACAGTTTTATCCTCTTTGAATGATATCTGAACTAGATACATAGAATGTAGAAACTTAATGACAAATGCAAGACAATCGCCAGATAATGTAAGTCTTCACTGACTGGTTACGCCAGTTGCTTTTTATGTATTACAAATTAAATACTTACTATTTCATGTGTTTTTGGAAAACAATATTACATAGTATATCCACAAGAGAAAATGATGTTCAGTGAAACAAATTGAGCTGAACCCCATGTGCCTTTTTGATTTATGATATTAAACCACTCTAAACTAGAAATAAAAGCTCACCCAAATGCTATGCTCCCATTCATGGCTGTTGTTTCAAGGTTTCCAGTTGCACGATTAAAGTGTACGTTGTCTCTGACGAAATAGCCAGTGGTTGAGCTCCCATCTCCATAAGTAATAGAATATTCACAGAGCCTTCCAACCTTGCAATCAGCGAAGGGGGCATTGAATGTACTAGTGCAAAAATCTTCATCACAGGTGACAGCTTCTCCGGTAGAGGAGCCCTTTGGATCATATGTTGCCAATTTTATCTGTTGGGCAACAATCATGAAAAATATATTATTCTTTAGAAAATATCTAATCATCAGGAACCACCTAGATTGATGTGTCTTATCTTTATAAGATAATACATCCAAATGCTTTAAATTCTTATTCAAGACAAAAAAATTCAAATGAAAAGGAGAAATTTAGGAAGGAGCATACATCAAGCTTGGTTTCCTTTGGACAGTTTTTACAGCCAGCACAATTTACCCATAGAATGTCACTTCCCGTATCAACCTGCAGGTGATAGTCCTTCGAAGGAGTCCCAATCCCAATCTTAGTGTAAAAGAGCCTGTATATAAATAAAACCATTTATACATAAAATGAACACCCATGGTGTAAAATATGTTAATGCACGCATCAAACTCTCAGACCACCAAAAGAAAAAACAAAGAGAGATTAACACACATACACACATACAAATATATAATGAACAAGTCGTTCAGGCAAGGGAAAAGATACTTGAGACACTAACATTTAGGCTAAGGGTCCAACTGGATTCCTCCCAGCCTACATTGCCAATGGTGATACATCCATGCATAAGGGAACATTAATAACAGCGCAACAAGAGGCAACAACAAATTAAATGGGAGTTTTTGGTTGTCTTAAAATTCCTAGAAGTTCTCGACATTAGGAGGGAGAGAGAGAGAAAGGGAGACTCATTTGAACTGTTAACAACCAACCCACTTGACTTTTTGTGGATATCCCTCAATCTTTTGCCTTATTTTGAACCAACAAAAAGAAAAATTGTTATGTTTCTTCTCTTTTCCTCCCAATCATTCACACCAAGACGGAGGATAAATCAGAATTGCAGACAAACGGTTAAAAAGAAATCAACAATATGACTCAAACGGCATAATTCCCTTGCACCAAAATAATATGTTCTAAACCCAATAATAAAAAAATTCCTTAAAACAATAATCTTTCATCATGCCGGTAATTCAATTCTAAATTTTTATCTATTTTAATGCAAAAAGGGAAAAAAACATTAAACAGATCAATTGATGCACATGCAGCCTATAATCATTGATGAGGACATGGCATGCGTGGACTCAAACAAGACTAAAGGGACGTGGGGATCAAGCAAAGCTAGAACTAGAGGTTCAAATAAGGTCTCACAATGGATTGATCCAAGGTGTTTGGGCTGAAGTTAACGCAAGGAAACTCAAAGAGAAGGCTAAAGAGCATGAGACACAAGTTTGGGTCAATTTGATACAAGCCAAATTCTGATGATTCTAGTAAAGCCCATGAATTACATGCAAAAGCAAGGAAAATCATCTTTATTTTTCATCTGGGCATGAAAAGGAAGTTACTAATTTATCATGTGGGCATAAAGGAAGGTTACTTAGCTAGTCACGTGAGTGGGCAACATGCACCCAAGCTATTCATGCAACCAAGATATATTCACGCGGCAGTCCATATTCCAATTCATACCATGAACTTCAGCTTAGTCACGGGCAACAGGAGGCTTCCATACGCCACAAGGATTATTAGATTTTAAAATTCTATTATAATTAGGATTTATTATTAGTTAAGATTTATTTTTTTAAATAAGTTTCTATTGGTTTATAGAAACAATGGATTTCTATTTCACATTGATTTGGAATTCCTATTAGGATTAGAATAATTTGTCTCTACTATTATTAGGATTTGGATTATTTTGAGTAGTATAAATAGAGGTCCAAGTTGATGTAATGAAACACATTATTCAATATACTTGTGAGGTTATTATCTACTTTTGGTTTTTTAAATAATTCCTAAGTTATTTTCTTAGTTTTTCTTTGAGATTAAACTTTGACTTATCATACAACAACGCAGTTGTGTGTTACGTCTTCTACTGTATCAATCGTCGATTGTACCGAGATTATCGCTTCAATATAAGCGAGGGGTCAAGGTGTCGTTGGTGTCCATTCAACACATATTTCCGAACGCGAGCAATTGTACCAAAATTACCGTCTACATATAGGCGAGGGGTTAAGGTGTTGCAAGCAATCCATCCTACAACTTTGCTAGAAACGATCCGGGCGACAACCACTTCACGCAAGCGTGCTGTGGAGTCTATCATTTGGTATCAAAGATAAGTCTTCTAGTGAGTTACTCGTCCTTTAATTTTATGTTTGAAATTGTTGAGTAAAATAAATTTATATTTTTAAATTTTGTCGATTGCATGCTATCAGTGAGAGTCATACCATTTATATTTTGTTTCGTGATAAGTTATTTTTGAATTGATTAATAAAACCAAGAATTTTGCTAGGGGAATTCAAGAAGAACCTATTAGAGAGAATATTGTGAGGTAAAAGGCTTAGTGGTGAGATTAATCGAGGGTAAAAGCCAATTTATTGAGAGCATACACGAGTGAACCATTGATTCGAGCGAAACACGTAAGGGAGTGGTGAGGAAATTGTTTTCTACTAACCCTTGTTTTGCAGGAAATATGTCTAACTCGAAAGATAAAGGAACTTATGAGGAACAACCCTCGATGGCTGAATTGAAATTCCAAATGGAAGCCATGCATAAAGAATGGGAACGAAGATTAAGAAAAACTATGGAGCAAATGCAAGAACAATTAGAATAGATGAGAGTATATATGACTGAGTTATCCCAAAACACTCATGGAACACATGACAAGGCGAGAACACAACAAACTGACGCAAGAAAGAAAGATCCTTATGGTGATGACAGTGCAAGGGAAGATAGTGAATCTAATGTCCCACATCGAAGACACGGAGGCGCTAGGGAAAGAGGAGGTCGGGACAGAGAAGATGGAAATTTGGATAGCATAAAAATGAAAATTCCAACTTTTCAAGGCACGAGTGATCCTGAGGCGTATTTGGATAGGGTAACCAAGATGGAGTGGATCTTTGATTGTCATAATTATTTAGACCTTAAGAAACTCAAGCTGGTCGTTACCGAGTTTTCTGGATATGCATTAATATGGTGATATCAGTTGACAGCTAATAGGAGGAGGTGTGATGAGCGGCCAATTACAACATGGGCAGAAATGAAAACTATAATGAAAAAAAGGTTTGTACCAACAAACTATCAACGGGAGATCATTCGTAGTTTGCAAAATCTAAAACAGGGAAGTTGGAGTGTGGATTACTGCTATAGGGAGATGGAAATGTTGAAGGATCGGGCTAATTTGGTCGAGGATAATGAAGCAGCGATGGCTAGGTTCTCGGCAGGATTAAATTGGGAAATTGTGGACTTGGTTGAACGACAACATTATCTGGAGTTGGAAGAATTGGCCCATATGACGATCAAGATAAAGAGATAGCTCAAGAGGAGAGGAGGACAACGACACCCTAATGCTAGTTCATGGAAACCTAATTTTACAAAGCGAGAGGAAAAATCGGCTGTGATCAAACCAAAGGAGGAGCCTAAGCAAGGGTCGACTAGCCGAGAAATACATGGTACAAATGAGCAACCTTTGTTTGGGCGTAATCGGGATATTGTATGCTTCAAGTGTCAAGGCAGGAGACATATTTCTAGCCAATGTACAAATAAGAGGAAAATATTATTGCTTGACAATTGAGAGATGGAAACCGAGGGGGAAGAGAGCGACATTGATTCTATGCCACCATTAGAGGAGATAGGTGAGGATGCAATACATGGTGAAATTCTGGTTACAAGAAGAGCACTTAATACGCAGGTTAAGGAGGAGAGCAGTGAACAGCGGGAAAATCTATTTCATACTCGATGTCTTGTGAATGGGAAAATATGTTGTGTAGTCATAGATGGAGGCAGTTGTACAAATGTGGCAATCACTACGATGGTGGAGAAATTGGGGTTGCCTACCACCAAACATCCACAGCTGTATCGTTTGCAGTGGCTCAATGATAATGCAAACATTAAAGTAACCAAACAGGTGTTAGTTCCATTTGCTATTGGTCGGTATGATGATGAGATATTGTGTGATGTGGTGCCTATGCAGGCAGGGCATATGTTATTGGGTAGACCATGGCAGTTTGATAGGAGAGTTCAACATGATTGGTTTACCAATGTATATTCCTTTGTTCACGACAAGAAGAAAATCTCTTTACGTCCTTTGTCACCACAACAAGTATATGAGGATCAAATTCGTTTGCGTCCATTCATTGGAAAATTTGTCGTCATTTATTTTGATGATATCTTGATTTATGGTAAAAATTTGGAAGATCATGCAATGCATTTAAAATTCGTTTTAGATGTACTTAGGAAAGAAAAGTTATTTGCTAACATGGAAAAGTGCACGTTTTGTTCGGATAGAGTTGTTTTTCTTGGCTTTGTTGTGACTTCACAGGGAATCCAAGTTGATGAGGAGAAAATAAGTGCAATCCGAGATTGGCCGAGTCTGACCAATGTGAGTTAAGTATGAAGCTTTCATGGATTCGCAAGTTTCTACCGACGCTTTATTCGGAATTTCAGTGAGATTACAAAACAATTGACCGAGGTCATCAAGAAAAGTGTAGGCTTTAAGTGGGGTGATGAACAGGAAAAAACATTTACTTTGATTAAGGATAAATTGAAAAATGCTCCTTTATTTATTTTGCCTAACTTTGCTAAAACTTTTGAGATTGAGTGTGATACTTCAGGTTTAGGGGTTGGAGCTGTGTTGATGCAAGAAGGGAAACCAGTGGCGTATTTCAGCGAAAAGTTGAGTGAGGCAGCTTTGAACTATCCTACGTATGACAAGGAGATGTACGCTTTGGTTAGAGCTTTGGAGACATGGAAACATTACTTGTGGCCTAAGGAGTTTGTAATCCACAACAATCATAAATCATTGAAATATTTGAAAGGTCAGCACAAGTTGAACAAAAGACATGCACGATGGATGGAATTTATCGATACATTTCCATATGTTATTCGATATAAGAAAGGTAAGTAGAACGGCGTTGCAGATGCTTTATCTTGCAGGTATGTTTTGTTAAATACTCTTGATACGAAATTGCTTGGGTTTGAATGAATCAAAGAGTTATATGCTAATGACCTTGATTTCGGTGAAGAATTTAAAACTTGTGAAAAGAATGTTGTGGGTAAATACTTTAGAATTGATGGATTCTTGTTTTGTGAAAATAAATTGTGTATACCTGAATGTTCTTTGCGTGAGTTATTGGTTAGGGAATCACATGGGGGTGGTTTAATAGGTCATTTTGCTATTTTGAAAGAACATTTTTATTGGCCTCATATGAAATGAGATGTGGAAAGAATATGTGATAGATGCATTACTTGTCGTCAGGCTAAATCTCATGTTCAACCCCATGGATTGTATACACCATTGCCTATTTCTAATGAACCTTGGATTGATTTGTCTATGGACTTTTTATTGGGTTTACCTAGGTCTAAGCATGGTCATGATTCGATATTTGTGATCGTGGATAGATTTTCAAAAATGGCACATTTTATTCTCCGTCACAAAACTGATGATGCATCTCGTGTAGCTGATTTGTTCTTTAGGGAGATTGTGCGTTTGCATAGTATGTCTAAAACTATTGTTTCTGATAGAGATACAAAGTTCTTAAGTTACTTTTGGAAAACCTTGTGGTGTAAATTGGGTACCAAACTGTTATTTTCAACTACTTGTCATCCACAAATTGACGGTCAAACTAAAGTAGTAAATAGGACTTTGTCGGTATTGTTACGAGCTATCATTAAAAAGAATAGCAAGCAATGGGAAGAATGTTTACCACATGTTGAGTTTGCGTATAACCATTCTGTTCATTCTGCTACTAATTTTTCTCCATTTGAAATTGTATATGATTTTAATCCCTTAACAACGTTGGATTTATCACCATTACCTGTTTCTGCATATACTAACATGGATGGAAAGAAAAAACCTGATCTTGTTAAGCAGATTCATGAAAAAGTCATGCTCAATATTGAAAGGAGGACAGAACAGTACATTAAGCACGTGAACAAGGTACAACGACAAGTGATCTTTGCGCCCGGAGATTGGGTGTGGATACATATACGGAAAGAAAGATTTCCAACTCAAAAGACTTTCGAAATTGCTTCCTAGGGGAGATGGTCCATTTCAAATTCTCGAGCGTATCAATGACAATGCCTATAAATTGAATTTGTCAGGTGAGTATAATGTTAGTGCCACATTTAACGTTACTGATCTAAGTCCGTTTGATTAGGTGATGATTTAAGGACAAATCATTTTCAAGAGGAGAGGTATAATGAGGATATGGCATGCGTGGACTCAAACAAGACTAAAGGGACGTGGGGATCGAACAAAGCTAGAACTAAGAGTTCCAAACAAGGTCTCAATGGATTGATCCAAGATGTTTGGGCTGAAGCTAACGCAAGGAAACCCAAAGAGCATGAGACACAAGTTTGGGTCAATTTGATACAAGCCCAATTCTGATCATTCTAGTAAAGCCCACGAATTACATGCAAAAGCATGGAAAATCATCTTTATTTTTCATCTGGGCATGAAAAGGAAGTTACTAATTTATCATGTGGGCATAAAGGAAAGTTACTTAGCTAGTCACGTGAGTGGGCAACATGCACCCAAGCTATTCATGAAACCAAGATATATTCACGCGGCAGTCCATATTCCAATTCATACCATGAACTTTAGCTTAGTCACGTGGCAACAAGAGGCTTCCATACGCCACAAAGATTATTGGATTTTAAAAATCTATTATAATTAGGATTTATTATTAGTTAAGATTTATTTTTTTAAAATAAGTTTCTATTGATTTATGGAAACAATGGATTTCTATTTCACATTGATTTCGAATTCCTATTAGGATTAGAATAATTTGTCTCTATTGTTATTAGGATTTGGATTATTTTGAGGAATATAAATAGAGGTTCAAGTTGATGTAATCAAACACATTATTCATTATTCAATATACTTGTGAGGTTATTATCTACTTTTGGTTATTTGAAGAATTTCCAAGTTATTTTCTTAGTTTTTCTTTGAGATTCAACTTTGACTTATCATACAACAGTACATAGTTGTGTGTGACGTCTTCTACCGCATCAATCGTCGATTGTACCGAGATTACCGCTCCAATATAAGCGAGATTATCGCTTCAATATAAGCGAGGGGTCAATGTGTCGTTGGTGTCCATTCAACGCATATTTCCGAACGTGAGCAATTGTATCAAGATTACCTTCTACATATAGGTGAGGGGTTAAGGTGTTGCAAGCAATTCATTCTACAACTTTGCTAGAAACGATCCGGGCGACAACCACCCCACGCAAGCGTGTCGTGGAGTCTATCAATCATAGTAAACAAAAATTCATTTTCCACCCCCATTAAGGCTGCTTATAGTCTCCATTTTTAATTTCATTAAATCATAAAAAAATGAGTAAAAAGTAACAATTCCCAGATAGCAAGTACAATAAATCACAAACTATAAATGACCATTCAAATAATCCCAGATAGCAAGTACAATCAATCAAAAACTATAAATGACTATTCAAATTAAATTATTAGATACATCATATAATTGTAATAATCTAACAATTATGCAATGAAATCAATCAAATTCAAAGAGATAGAGTTAGGAACAAACGATGAATCACCAGCACGGCCCTTGCCACCCAAGGGGAGATCTATCGCGGCAAGAATTCTACCGTGCCGGTGGGAATCATGGGCTTTCAGTGACCTCAAAGACCTTTCACCACGCGCACCAAATTTGTGCTTCACCTCAAACACAACATTTGCTGTGCCCAAACACAATTCATCCACAAATACAAATCCCAACAACAACAAAACCAAACTTTTCCTTCTCAGATCCATTTCAGATATATAAAATCCCATTCATATAAATCTTTCAGTATATACACCAAAATCAAAATCAGAAAAAATATATCTTTATATTTGTAAATTAGAAGTAAACCCACAAAATATTGGGGGAATGAAGAAGAAAAAGATATATAAATTTATTTGAAATTAGAAGTCAACCCAGAAATTGAAAGGGGGAGAAATGAAAAGGGCCGCCGGTGGAAGGAGGCAAAGGAAAAATGGAGACAAG
The DNA here is from genome assembly GCA_020205505.1 of Panax japonicus. Taxonomy (NCBI): domain Eukaryota; kingdom Viridiplantae; phylum Streptophyta; class Magnoliopsida; order Apiales; family Araliaceae; genus Panax; species Panax japonicus. The sequence goes on from CM035111.1 coordinate 30,288,197, forward strand.
TTGGGTGATAAAACAGAGAGAAAAAAGAGGAGAGAGAAAATTCAATGGGTAACAGACAATTGCTTGTATATAGTCAAAACTTGTTAAGCATATTCAAATCGTTAATTCTTTTCTTTTCTATTGTTTCCCTCCCCACCCTCCGCACCCTCTCTCCCTCCCTCCCTCTCTCTCTCTCCTCTGTTTTTTTCTCTCTGGAAAGGTGGGTGCCTTTTCAGTTATCCACTTCACGTTTGTTTCTCTGTTATTTTCTCTTTCTTCTTACCATGTCAATTTATATTCCACGTCAAGAATATATAACAAAATGTCTTTGACTTTGGGTATTCCATGGTAATAGCTTCTCAAGTGAAGTCATAAAATTGGTTTGCCCCCTCCCCCTCCCCCTCAAATGAGTACTTTATGTACAAGAATATATAATCCACATGGTATGAATCATTGTGCTACTTATATTGCCCTCCATTTAAAATAAAAATTTATATTGTGATAAAAAAGACACTAATTATATTGCGATTAGAAGTGTCAATTAATTATTCATATATTTATATTAATTAACAAGTTTGACCGTTCGTGCAAGGCACATACTGGTTTAAGATAATGTTTTTACTTTTTTATATTATATTTATTTTTTAAATAAAGTTATTATTTTTGATAATAGTTATTTTTTATAATTTTTAACTGCTCTTATAATTGGATCGTTGTGAGTATAAGTACAATGAATAATGAACGATGTTAAACTCAATTGAGTCAATTCGATCAACCAATTTAACTCAATTAATTGAATGTCAATTAAGAGTCGTGGTTTTAGATATAGCTATTGATTTATAAATCTTATAATTGTATTTACTTGTAACAAAAAGTTGATTTATATTTATTGCAATATTTAAAAGAATTCAAAAAAGAAAAGTAATTTTGAAGTCAATTTATAGATTCTAAAATTTAAATTAATGTAAATTTGTTAAAGTTTAAAAATAACCAATTCTATAATGACAAATTAGTAGTAATTTTTAACTAATTTGCAATTCTGATAATATATTAAATTCAAAAGATGAAGTTTTTATAATTTATAGAAATTAAAGTACAATTTGTGATGCAATGGATTACAATGGTTAGTTTAACCTACTAACACAAAGCCAAATAAATCATTGCGTATAAAGAAAAGTAAAGAAGTCTCCAAGAGAAAATATTATTGATAATAATTGTCAAATGAATACTTTCAAAGTCCTAAAATAACATATTTATAGTCTAAAACACTTTCTAAGCCTAATTAGAAAAGATAATAACGAAATACTAAAAAATAAAAAATAAAATATAAACTTTGACCCACGATAAGACCACTTTAAACAAGTTTTTTGGGTTTAAAACGGAATGCAACATGGCCAAAGACAATGAGTCTAGTAGAGCAGCTTGTCGTTCGTTTTGATTTAACTTAACACTAATATACAACAATTATAAAGTAATTATAAAAATAAAATATCCACAAAATAATTATAAAAATAACGCAACACAATATTACCTTGATAAAATTACGCCTCATTAACTCTCTACACGTCAGTTACCGACTTTCATATTTTCAACTAACCGGTCCTAAATTCACGCTAATGAAGAAAAAGGCAACTTTGAGATCAGAAAAAACAGAGCAAAAGACAGATCGGAGAAGACGAATTCTCCAACGGCGATGCAACTCTGAGATCGGATAATATCGAAGAAGATCAACAGCAACTGCAAGATCAACAACAACTGCAAGATCAACAACAACTTCAAGATCAGTAACCAGCCTCTGCAACAACTTTGATGGTTGATTGTTGATTGATTCCTTATAGATTTGTATACTGAGGTACTTGAGTTTAAAGTTTATATGCATATAGTTACCCCATGGTTACTATATACTCGTATATTGGTTACATTTCTTAAGTTTTTCGCTCTTTAATTGGTAACAAAGTCAGTATACTGACTGTTTTGATTTCAAAATGCATGTAAATATATGTTTTATATTCTGGTTACTAAGTACATATAAATTGGTTACTGTTTATTATTGATTTGGTTACTGTATAATATTTATTTGGTTTCTGCATGTATACTTTAAATGTTTATTTGGTTACCCCGTGATTACTATATACTCATATATTAGTTACCTTTTTTTAAGTTTTTTGCTCTTTAATTGGTCAAAAAGTCAGTATACTGACTGTTTTGATTGTAAAATGCATGTAAAAATATGTTTTATATTCTGGTTACTAAGTACATAGAAATTGGTTACTGTTTATTATTGATTTGGTTACTGTATAATATTTATTTGGTTGTTGTATACTTTAAATATTTATTTGGTTACCCCGTGGTTACTATATACTCGTATATTGGTTACCTTTCTTAAGTTTTTCGCTTTTTGATTGGTCACAAAGTCAGTATACTGACTATTTTGATTGCAAAATGAATGTAAAAATATGATTTATATTCTGGATACTAAGTACATAGACATTGGTTACTGTTTATTATTGATTTGGTTACTATATAATGTTTATTTGGTTATTGTATACTTTAAATGTATATTCTACTGATATTTTTTATATTGATGATTACTTATTAAATACATTGGTTACCTTCCTGCAACTGTTGGATCTTTAAGTATATATAAATTTGGTTACTGTATATGTTACTTATAAGTACATATACATTGATGGTTACTAAATACATTAATTGGTTACTTATACTGACTGTCTAATCTAAATTTGGTTACTGTATAATGTTGTTATGATTACTGTATAATATTAGTGTGTTTTATACTGGTTTATTTTATATTGATGGTTAATTATTGACTACATTGGTTAACTTCATACAACTGTTAGTCTTTAGTTGGTAACAAATTGATGCGGTTGAAGAGAAGGCGTGTCAGTTTATGGAAAGATTTGATCCAGTTTATGGAAAGATTTGATAGATTATGGAAAGATTTGACCCAGTTGTAATTCGACAATTTCTGTCAAATTTGGAGCGTCAGATTTTGGCGTTTTCGGAGCCTAATTTTATTGAAAATGGGTCAACGATTAAAGTCACCAGCTTTGCTGGTGAACTGCAGGGTTTTTTTGGTCAAATTCCATCATTTAGGGCTTCAAAATTGCATGTAAAAATGTGGTTTATATTCTGGTTACTGAGATTATGTAATTTGGTTACTATCTAATATTGATCTTGTTACTTTACAATGTTTATTCAGTTGTTAGACAACGGAGACTGACAGTAACCAATACAACAAATTTAATTGTTTACAGGAATATATAATTGTTTACTGTTAGTAACCATTAACCACATGGTTGGTAACATTTTTGATGGTGTACAGTAACCAAAATCGATGTTGATTAATATTTTAATTTTTGATTCCATCATGAGTTGTCAATATAAAGTAAACATATACATTGAACAATTGGTAACTGTTCTGAAACATTTTTATGTAAATGTGGTTACCCATCTAAAATAAAATGGTTACCTCTATATTCATATTTAGTTACCAAGTGGCATGGATCATTTCCAAATAACTTTTATAACTACGTAATTTAAAAGTATCCATCAGCTAGATAAATGGGAACTCTCACATGTACATTAAGCACTTGATAATTGTTATGATATAAGTTTTTAATTATTTGGTTACTAACAAAAACTAAAATGGTTACCCTTATATGCAGTTTTGGTTACCAACTGCACCTCTTAAACTATTTTTATTTTAATATGAGATCTATAAGTGACCATCATATATATAAATGAGAAATCTTAATTGGAGTTTCTTATTCTATCATGATGACAGGGTATAAATAAAACATATACATTTAACACTTTATAACAGTCTTGATACAAGCTTATAATTATCTGGTTACTAACAAGCTTGTAGATAAATAGGACACTCAAATATGTACATTTAACAATTGATGTTTGTCCTGATACAAGCTTGTAACTATCTGGTTACTAATAACAGTAACCATAATGTAACATAATAAAACAGTAACCACATAATTATATAATAGTAACCAGAACAGGTTTTAATGGTAACCAAAACAGAAATATCATGTAATAAAACCCAATTTAGGCAATCCATGTATACTAAATAATTACATATTAATCAGAATAAAAAATAAAAGTAACCAAAATCCCACATTGAGGGCACAATAATAGTAGCCAAACCATAAGGTAACAGTAACCAAAACATAATAATGAAGTAACCAAATAGTTGTAAAAAAGTAACCAGAACATGTTTTAATGGTAACCAAAACAGAAACAACCTGTATATCCAACCCAATTTAGGCAATCCATGTATACTCTCACATGTACATTTAACACTTGATATATGCCCTGATACAAGGTTGTAACTATCTGGTTACTACCAAAAAATAAATTGGTTACCCTTCTATGCATGTTTGGTTACCAACTACACCTTTCAAACAATGTATCTGACACAACTTAGAATTAACAAATACGAACCAACAAACAATGTCAAATCACTGGTAATATAATCAAATATGTAATCTCATTTACATAAGTTCCAATAAACATTACATACTCACTAACCATAACAAATGGCTATGGATATCCAACAAAAACCAAAGTATGAAACACAATTCAGAATGACAGTACAACGACATCCGAACTAATCAAAATCTGGTACAAATCTTCGTGAAAATTCTCTGAAGTTGTTAAAAAGCCAACTGTGGAGGCGCATCTCGTCTGGAGAGAAATCTCTAGTTCCATGTCACACCAATATACAACTTTTTCAGTGAATTTTTTGTTGCATTCCTCATAGTAAAGATCTCATAACTGCAAATAAACAAAATCAAATTTACACAGTCATTAGTAACCATATATAAACAATATTTATATCATAAACAGCTACGTAGTGACCAACAAATAAGAGCATACTAACCAAAAACATAATATAACAATTACACAGTAGTCAAAATAGACTATAACAAATAACCAACATCCGACATTGACTGCACAATAATAGTTATCATATCATAATATAACATTAACCATACCATAATAAAGTAGTAACCAAAAAGTTATATTATATAATCTAATGATAACCAAAATATAAACAACATGTAGTACAGACCATTTTATGTAGTAAACAAACAATTATATATAATATTAACCAAAACATAATTTAAAGGTCACCAAAACAAAAATATGTATACCAAAAAATATACTAAAGAAGTAACCAAACAGTTATATGATAGTAACCAAACCATGTTTTAAAAGTAACCAACACATAAACAACATGTATACCAAATCCAGTTTAGTCAACCAATGTATACTAAGCAAATACATTGTAACCAAAACAACATATAAAAGTAACCAAAATCCCAATTGAGGGAAAAAGAATGGTATCCAAATCATAAGCTAATAGTAATAAAAAATATACTCATGAAGTAACCAAACAGTTATATGTTAGTAACCAAAACATATATTAATGGTAACCAATACATAAATAACATATAGACCAAGAACAGTTTAGTCCACCCATATATACTAAGCAAATACATGGTACCTGTTGTTTGGCAAGGTTACATAACCTCTTGGGGGTGACAATGGCTCCCCCACAATTAACCACCTTGTGTAAAGTGGTTAAGTACTTGGCATAGGTTACCAGTAGGAAAGATGTGGAGGTTACATACTGCATGTTGCTGTCATCCGTTTTAAACAAAAGCCCCCCTGTATACCAAAATCATAGTCATCACAATAATGAACACTTCGTATGTATAATTCACAAACACATATACGCGTATACATATATAGGGATAGAAAGAGGACCTGGAGTGTACTGGGATTGAGGTATGAGAGAGCAGATGAAATTATCGGCATGACCTTTGTAATCATGAAGGAATTGAACCTAGAGTGTACTAGGATTGAGGTATGAGAGAGCAGATGAAATTATCGGCAGGTACATACATATGGGAAGAAGACTCGTGTGATTAAGGCCAATCGAGTGGAACATAACACAGATCTGGATAAAAAAATAGATGAGCGGTTATTAAGCAGTTTCAAAAAAAAAAACCCAACCCGATTATAAGATAGACGCTAATTTGCCATATCAGCCCATTAATATTAATTCCTTAAATTAAGGACTCCTAATTGTATTAGTATTGTAAATAAATATGATGAAGTGTAATATTTTTGTAATTATTTTATGAATGTATGATTATTGTAATTATTTTTAAAAATGTACTATAATATGTAACTAACCCTATATTATGGGCTCTTAACTTCAAACGAATCAGAAGTTGTCCACATTTGAAGTTTCCCCCTCCCCCCTTCCCCCTTCCCCCTTCCCCCTTCCCCTTGTTTGACGCACTACAAGAAAACATGTAATCTCCGACGGACGTAACTTTGACGGAAGGTATTCAGTCGAGGTTATAATAGGTTCGACTGAATATTACGTCGATAGTAATTCCGTTGACTTTAGTCTTTACTCGACGGATATCCGTCAGAATTAATTCCTCACCTTGGCGCCAAAGCTTTCCCGCCAGCATGAGTATAAACTCGACTGAAATGTGTTATCCTCGACGAAACAATTCGTCGAAAGTATGTTAAGATCGACTAAACTAACCTCGACGAAATTCCGTCAAGAATATCTTTTAAAACCTAAAATACATTTCAGTTCCCCCAGCCACGCCTCCTGTTATCTCTCAACACAGCTCTCTTTCTCGTATGTCTCTCATCCCTCTCTCAGTCTCTTGTCTATCTGCTCCCTCCTCCCTCCGGCGACGACCTACTCCCTCATCCTTCCGGCGACGACCTCTACTATCTTCTCCCTCCGGCGACGTTTTCTTCCCCCTTCAGCAGCGGTTTTCTTCCCCCTCCGGCAGTAGTTTTCTTCCCCAGCGGTTTCTGCACAGTTCCGGCATCGATTTCTCCTTTTTTTATTCCTAGAGAGGTTAGTGGTTATGAGATTTCAGTATGGTTAATTTTTTTGCTAGAATATAAATGAAATGGGAATATATTGTTACTTTGTGAATATAGTGTTGTTGAAAGTATATAAAATTGGGATTGTTTACTTTTTTAATTTTTTAGCAGCAATTGGAATTAAGTTTTGAGGAGTTGTTGTTGCAAATTGTTGGTTAAATATTGGGATTAAGTTTTGAGATGATTAATTAGTTGTTGTTGCTGCCATATTGTGAAAAATTGGGATTATATTTGTGTCTTGGTTAATTTTTATGTTTGTCTATTAAGCTGAATGAATTTTGTTGGCTGAATTTGGTCTATTTTGCCATTGATTATTGGACTGCCTTATCAATTTTAGGTTAATTTACTCAATTGTTGTGTATATTGTTGGTATATTATTATAGGACCGCCTTATCAATACATTTTGAGACCGCCTTATGTTAATTGTTAGTATATTTGATATTTCTGACGGAATTTCTGACGAAATTTCTGTCCTAATTCTGAAATTGCAAAATTTGTAGGCCCTGCAAGTATATTTATTTATTAAGTAATTAGTTTCCCAATATTAAAATATAAACTAATTAAGTAGCATTTACTACTTAGTTTCTTACTACTAAAATAAAATAAATTTAATTTAATTTATTAAATAAAATAAATTTTAAAAATTTGATAATATAATATAATACAAAATAAAATAAAATAATAAATTGAATTAAATTGAATAAAACAAAACAAATTTGATTTAATTTAATAAATAAAATAAATTTAATTTAATTAAAATAATTTGAATTAAATTAAATTTAATAAAACATAATAATAAATTTTATCCAATTTAATAAAATAAAACTAAATGAATTAAAATTAAATAAAAAAATTAAATTAAATTAAACTAAATAATAAAAATATTAATAATAATAATAAAATAATAAAAATAATTTAATTTAATAAGTCCGATTTAATAAAATAAAAAATGAATTTAATTTAGTTAAAAAAAATAAACAAAAATTATATTATATATTATAGTAAAAAATAAAATAAAATACAATATTTAAAATAATAAATACAATTAAATTTTATAAAGTAAAATAAATTAATTTAATAGTAGTCTCCATATATATTCCAAATAACAGTTCTCAGAAACTAAGTAGCACTTATTTAGTTTTTTATTGGTAAAATAAAATAAAATAAAATGATTTAATTTATTTAATTTAATTTAATAAATAAATAAATCAATTATATACTATAATATAATATATTACAAAATAAAATAAAATATAATATAATAATAAACTAAGTAGTATTTGCTTAGTTGGGATGCTTTGGAGATGTCAACTTAGAAACCTGTTCGACATTCACTCATTAGGAGTGAATGTCGAATAGTCTCTAGTTTGGGACTGTTACTAGATGTTATGTCTCTCACTTAGGTCGGTGCCGATGCACTGGGTGTGTTTTTATAAATTTTGAGGAACTATCTGCTGGTGTCTCTACATGTTCTCCGAGTGTATACTTAGTGTGATGCCCCCAAAATAGGTATACATCACCCATCTTGAGTCGCCAAATACATGGTAGAAAATTCAAATACAACTTAATTATATAACAATCGTGTAAAATACGACATAACATAATCTAAGAGTTTTAATAAGAATATTGTCATCTAGACAATATCCACACTCAATGGAGTCCTGATTACATTTATTGTCACACTATTTTATAGAATAGTGAGGACGACTAAAACAACCATCTGGACCGTCAATCCGTTCTCCGATTCATCCCAGCTATATTCTCATTTCCTGAAGAGAACAGTGAAAGAAAGGGTGAGCTCAACTAACCCAGTAAGAAATATTACGACTAAGATAATGCAGAATAAATTATCTTTAGCCTTCAACAGTATAACAACTGATAGAATATAATAGACAATAAGTTTTAGATCAACAACTGCAGCGGAATAAGCAATCCATTAGAAGAGTCAAGTAGAACATAAAATCTACTATATTCTATGATTTAAAAAGTTTTTCATCAACTTTATCACTGAGACTCAGCTTAATAAATAATCCACATCATCGAATCACCCCTACACTATGGCCAAGGATATTCTTTAGTATCACGACCACAAATTATCTATGCACTACGTGTGAGGCCCCCAAAACAGGTATACATCACCCATCTTGGGTCGCCAAATACATGGTACAAAATTCAAATACAACTTAATTATACAACAGTCGTGTAAAATACGACAAAATATAATCTAAGAGTTTTTAATAAGAATATTGCTATCTAGACAATATACAAACTCAATGGAATCCTCATTACATTTATTATCACACTATTTAACAGAATAGTGAGGACTACTAATGCTATCATCTGGACCGTCACTCCATTCTCCGACTAGTCCCGGCTACGTTCTCATTTCCTGAAGAGAACAGTGAAAGAAATGGTGAGCTCAACTAGCCCAGTAAGAATTATTATGACTAAGATAATGCAGAATAATTTATCGTTAGCCTTCAACAGTGTTAAACTGATAAAATATAACAAACATCAAGTTTAACTGCAGCGGAACAAATAATCCATTAGAAGAGTCAAGTAGAGAATAGAATCTACTATCTTCTATGATTTAAAAGGTTTTTCATCACTTTTATTGCTGAGACTCAGCTTAATAAGTAAACCACATCATCCATGCACTACGACCAATGATATTCATTAGTATCACGACCACAAATTATTCATGCACTACGGGCCAAGGATATTTGTGTATTCATCAACGGTCATGATCATGCCAACAACGGTCCATCAATGTACTATGGGCCAATGAGGACTTTAATTTATCCAGGAACCGATAACGTCCAAATTGTCAACATGATACTGCTTTGTGGAGTAAAATTCAAGAATGCTCAGAAGAATATTTCCATGAAAAGATACTGGATGAAGCTCAAATATCAAGGATATTCCACTAATTTCATGGAGTATAAAAGCCAAAACTTTAACTAACTGAGTATAATAAAGAATAGAATAACAAAGAATTCACCAGACATGCGATAGACCGCACAGACCGGTTATTTCAATAGAATAATAAATAATGGAACCAGGTCATGCGTAAACGCATAAACAGGATATTCCAACTGAATAATAAAGAATGGAATAACAGAAGAATTCACCATGCATGCGATAGACCACACAGACAGGTTATTCCAACAGAATAATAAATAATGGAACCAAGTCATGCGTAATACGCACAGACAGGATGTTCCAACAGAATAATAAAGAATGGAATATCAATAGCTCACTTCAAGAACACGAAAAAAATAATATCCCTTACCTTAAAAAAACTGGATACTGGAATAGTGAGGTAGCAGACTTCTCTTCTTCATTCTCTCTATAATTTCTCTCTATAATAATTGCTCTAAAGCTTTTGTGAATTGGTGAGAAATGAAGGAAGAATGAGCTTCTATTTATAGGAAAATATAGTTTCGATAATTGCACGTTTTGGGTCTCAAAATATTACAGTATAATACCTTCCTCTTTTTCTTCATTTTTAATTTAGCCCTGCAAGTATTAACAAAATTGCACCACCTCCCCTAATAGTAAATAATGTGAATTAATAGTTCATTTATGTGACTCAATAGTATAATCATGTGAAAAAAACTAATTACAGTATAGTACCTTCAACTATACCTCCATTTTTAACTTAGTCATGCAAGTATTATCAATCTTGCACCAACTCCCCTAATAGTACAAGATTGTGATTCAATAGTACACACATGTGAACAAATAGTTATATAAGCATGTGAATTAGTAGCAATTAATTGCTCATTTATCCGATAAATTACCCGATTTATCAATATAACCCCCAGACATCAATTATCATCGGAATAGATGTCGATTTCTACTAACACTAATAATCCCAACACAATGGAACTATCAAATTCATCTTTAATCAACACAACTTATTCATCATTAATATTATAATTCACAATATTTAACAACCAGGTCATTCCCAGGAAAGAGGGGGCTTTCCGATAAGGATTTCTCCCTATTGGCGCGCAATTAGATTATCTAACCTCTCCTTGACAGAACTTCTAGACATTGAATCAATAACTTTGTCGTCTCAATTATTGATTTAATAATAATAAATATAATGCAGATGATGCTGTGAAAATAATTGAATCAATAATATGAGAGATATGATGCAGCAATTACTGTAGCAATAATTGAGTATAACTGAGTGACTTTTCACGTAAGCATCAATAATCAATACCGTGCGCTACTATGCAACCACGCGTATTACTGTACTTTTACTATCGGGTATTTCAACAGTTTTAACGGTAACACTTTCGCCGTTATTTTTATAAAAAGATAATTATGTCGTTTTCTAACTACGACAATACTTCCATTGTGGGGTCCACCAATGATTGTGCCGTCGTACGAATATTCCCTGTTAAAACGAATATTCCCCGACCAATCGAATATTATATAACCACTTGCTTACTTTGCAAAATTTGTAAATATTACCCACAACTATAACATTATATCAAATCCACACCATAATATTCAAAAATATAATTCGAGAAAATTATTCTTTATTCATAAAAGTTGGGGTCTTACACTACGGGCCAAGGATATCCGTGTATTCATCAATGGTCATGATCATACCGAATAATTCCTGGTCATAATCATACCAACAACTGTCCATCAATGAACTACAGGCCAATGAAGACTTTTACCACATCATTCGTTACATTACGGTCATGATTATACCGAATAATCCCTGGTCGTAATCATACCAAGTCCATCTATGAACGTAAGCTAAGATGACTTTCATCACAATATTAGCATGAGAATTTTGACCATGACATAACAATTCAATAAAACATGTTCAATGATAAATTTTAAAGATTTATAATTTAATTTATCCAAAATTCAATAACGTTCAAATTTTCAACATGATACCACTTTGTGGAGTAAAATTCAAGAATAATATTCATGTACCAAAAATAATTTGGACAGAAAAGAATGTATTTTTTGGATGAATAGTACCCTGTGAATAGTACTTTGGGAATAGTACCTCATGAATAGTACACCGACATGAAAGGTACCCCAAATACCTGTGTAAAAAATATTTGGGTGAATAGTAACTCATGAATAGTAACTCGTGAATAGTATTCCGTCATGAAAAGATCAATAATTATCAACAAAGCTCAGAATAATATTTTCATGAAAATATACTGGATGAAGTGCAAATATCAAAGATATTTTACTAATTTCATGGAGTATGGAAGCCAAAACTTCAACAGAATGAGTATGATAGATTAATGAAACTACAAATAAATTTTCGCCTGTCATGCGGTAATCCACGTAGACAGATCATTTCCATAATTTAATAAGGAATGAATACGAAGGATCATTCACCATGCATGCGGTAATCCATATAGACAGGTTATTCCAACAGAATAATAAAGAATGGAATAACAGAAGAATTCACCAAGCGTGCGTAATCCGCACAGATAGGTTATTGTTGCCTCTTTTTTAGTCTTAACAAAAGAGCTCTAACTTATGCAAGCATACATGCGTCAACAAGTAATACAGAGCAAGTAATGTGTCGATCCCACTGAGAAATTTGTTTAACTAAGATTACTATTCATTAATTGAATCACTATATTTATATGCTCAAACTAATGATTAAACTTGGTTTGTTCTCGAATTGCAAATAACAACTAAAACAATAATAACGATGGAATAAATGATATTGGAACTAATGGGATCCTAACTTCATTTAATACTTCATTCAATCACCACTATCATGAATGACTCGTTCACATATCACAGAAAAGTAGCCAAGAGCACTAAAAGAGTATTAGCCATTTTTCAATGCACTAAGACCTACTTACATAGCATCCACAGATGATAAACTCTATGTCATCATCAATATAACCAAAATCACTATATGTCTATGTGAAATTACAACTATATTGATTTTAAGTTCAAGCCTTTATTCTAACTTATATGGTGAAACAATATATGTCTATCTGGTTCGCGAAATACATAGGCCATATAACACAGCCCTATATACGTATACTATCATGATTACAATCCATATTTGCATGTTCATTGTCAATTCCATACAAATACTAAAACGAATGGTGATCAAGCATTCATACATACAAAACAATCATGATAGACATCCCATATGATATACACAACACTCCAGCATTTAAGCATGTAAACAAACTACATATTAAAATCCATTAGGATCCCATAATGGAGTTTAGTTCATGACTGAACCAAAAGACATTATGGGATCAAATCTAAACATGATTAATAAACAAACAATTAAAAGATGAAAGGAAGAAACAATCAAACTTAATTGCTAAATATAGATCAATAATCAAATCCTCATAAGATTCCAGCAAAATAATAATAATGATAATAATCCACTCTGGTAGAAAATCCCAAGGAGGAGGAGAAAAGTAGTGTTGTGGCCTCCCTCTATGTTGGAATCTCTCCTAGAGAATAAACCCTAATTACCACGTAAAGAATATAACTAAAACTGAATAAAAATGTCAAGTCATACCCCTAACACCAGTCTGGAATCATTTTAAATCAATTATAACCCTTAAAAATTGGAAATAAAATAAAACAAGTTAGCAGCTTCAGGCATCGCGCGCGGCCGCGCGCTCCTCTGGCTTATTATGCTCGCGGGCGCGAGACTTGCAGTAGGTTCTTGTGTTCATCTGGTCTATCGCGCGGGCGCGCTCTCCCTCGCATTGTCCTTCTCGCGGCCGCATAACTTACAGTAGGTTCCAAGGTCTGGCTGGGTACTCATACGGGCGCGCGCATCCAAGCTCTTCCTGCCGCGCGGCCGCGCGGCCTGCAACTGATGTCTTCTACTTCTGCTCCTTGGCTTGGTTCTGCAACGTTGCTGCTGCTACTGAAATGTCCTATGTCTATCCATGCCTGTCCATCCATGTTCCACTCAATCCTACATCATGCACATCCTATCTTTTGCCTCGCCTCACGCATCCATTAGCCTCGTGCCCGATATCACCACCAAATTAGGCCAATTCCTGCACTTATTCACCAAAAGGAGTTTTAAGTATGCAAAATGCAAATTAACATGAAATGTAGCTAAATTAGACTAAAATGTACTTGAGATGGGCATAGTTCGCATGAATTGGTACCCCATAAGTAGGTGTAAAAACCACTTATCAAATACCCCCAAACTTGAACCGTTGTTTGCCCTCAAGTAATGTAAACTACTGAACAATGAAAATGCAGCTATATTAGTATGCAATTACATTATGATGCAACTAATCTCACATTGTCTCAACTATCATAGATATTCAGTCCAATTTGCCTCAGCGAATTTTTTTCTAGAATCAAGAATACAGATGCAAAGCAGGCATAATGTCGTACACTTAGATAATTCAAAAATGCTATAGAGATGTTGTGTGTGTGTGTGTTTTGTTAGCCCAAAACTTGATTTAGGTACAAAATACTCATGAAATATTGCTCACAACAGAAAATTATAGCTTAAATCAAGACTTATGTATATATATGCAACCAAGACTATTCCAACGTCTTAAAATAAACCAAGGTTCAACAATGGGCTTAACTGCTTTATTTCTACCCATGAAGGCAACTTTCGCACTTTCCTGCGGTGTTTATTGCCATTTTTATTATTATTTTTTTCTCACATGACTGTGCAATATCTTACTCCATTAGGCACACTGCTATCCCTTAGCGAGCTTTCGACCAACGACTCCTAGACCATGAAAGACCTTAGGGCACTAGGTGTAGAGACAATCCCCTCGGGCGTACTTACTCAAGTAGCCAGGGCCCCGAAATAAGACTAGCCATGTTATTTCTACTTTTCTTTCTTTTTTTTTTAATTTTTATATATACACAGATACCCATGTTTTCCTAAAGTTTAAAAATCAATGTGTTATACAGTCTAGAAGTCACTTTTCACATATTTCTCTTTTTAACACTACATTTTCTATCAAGCAATGCAAAACGTACTGCTTATACCTATAAGTGCTTGTGAACACATTTGTGCAAACCGAAAACATTTAAACATCATTATGACTTTCATTGTATAAAACATTATATCTCAGCTCATGTTATCCAAAATATTCAGAAATCATTTAAAAACTTCACTATCATCATTGGCTAGACAAAAATTTTCTATACGGTAAGAACTGTGAGGTATGCAACTATAACATGCAACTATATGCTAAAATGTAATCTACACATGCAACAACTATAAAAATTAACTAATCATGCAAAACTATATGCAAAGTAAAAATACTACTACCCAATACCCCCAAACTTAAAATATTCGATGTCCCAATTGAATGAGGGTAAAAGGTACGAAAACTTCCCTAATTATCATTGGTGCCACCCTCCTCGGGTGGTGAATCCGGTGGTGGATATGGTGTTGCGGTTCCAAACTGAGGCCATTCTTGTGTTGTTCCTTGTTGCCCAAATGCTTCGGCTAAAGCGCTTGTGAGTCCCGTCGCAAATGTGCCCAAATTATCGTACATGGCATCGACCTTGCGCTCCAACCTTTGGAGCTGGCGATCGCCATGGGTGGCACATGCGTGTGTGGACGGGCCCGCCTCATCTATTTGTGGGGGTTATTGTGACGGCTATGGAAAAGTGGGCTGAAGGATGAATCTTAGTCCGCGTGGGTGTGGTACACCCCCTGCCCAGTCCTCGAATTTTTCGATCGTGGCATGAGTAATGTCCTGGCTTAGGTATTGCATCTGCTCATTTCCCCAGTTGCATCCCTGATTAGCACAAAGCATGGCAACCACGGATGTGTGTGGAATGCTCCCAATCGTTCCTCCCCGTAGATAGCGCAACATATTCTCATGAATGATATGACCAATGTCGATGTATTTTTCAGTGATTATGCCCCACAAAAGACGTGCCCTCTCCGCTGTTATTTCGTGCTGATGGGCGGAAGGCATGAGCTTGACACATATGAACAAGTTCCACACTTTTGCATAGCGATTTAGGGTTACAGCTGGGAATATACGCGGCTGTGTCGTGCCAACTTTATATGTCCACTTTGTACCCGGCACACATAACTCTGCAATAATCAACTCCATGTCGGTTTCTAAATGAACACCGGTTACCTAATTAGCAGCCCCCACTGGCGGTGCATAAGTAATTTTGAAAATTAATCTGATGGCACAGGGTCTGTAATCTACCTCGATACTACGAACCAAAGATATCCCGCTCATAATGACCTTTGCATTGACATAGAATTCACGGACTACGCTCATAGGAACGGGTATTGGAGTAGCTGTCAGTCCACCTGTTGCCTAAATTTTTTATAGCACTTTACCACGCAAGTATACGCGTTCAATTGTAATATTCAGCAAGCAAGGATATCGTTCCCACGAGGAAATAGACTAATATTTATCAATTACTAATTCTAATGCAATTAATCCTATTTTAAACTAAGAAAATTTTGTTTGTGATTTGAAATTTAAACTTAACAAACTAATAATTAAAATCAAAATTTCACAAGAATAACTGCAGATTTAACAGGTTAAGATTACAACTTCCCTTGGTATTTCATTTAAACTAACTTACTTCCCATTTAAAATAAATCAATTAATATGAATTGTTATCCAAGAATGCTTTATGAATATTCACGCACTTCTTCCAAAGACACGTGAACAAATCCTCCTAAATCCAATCTTTAAGATGCGGAATTACAAGTAACACCCCAATTAATCAACTC
This sequence comes from Panax japonicus, assembly GCA_020205505.1. Lineage (NCBI taxonomy): Eukaryota > Viridiplantae > Streptophyta > Magnoliopsida > Apiales > Araliaceae > Panax > Panax japonicus. Next base: position 30,304,860 of record CM035111.1, read on the forward strand.
ACTATATTCCTATGTGAATCAAATTAATTAGGGTTTACGCACAAATTCTTTTAATGGATACAAAAGACACATAGGTATATTCCTATCCTACATGCTAATCATATTAACCCTATTCAGATTATATGAACAGATGTTATCATATCCAGATCTCAATCTATACTCCATCTTCCAATTTTATATAGATTATCACAGTAATTTTTGGCCAAACAATTAATCAATAAACATAAGATATAATAAACAATTCAATAAAAACCAACTTTCATTCAATGGGAAGCTTGAAATTTAAACTACATACCAAGTTCCGTTGCAATCTTAATTAAAATTTAGTTCATGATAATAATAAAGAAAAACATCATCCAAATTAATAATCCAAACATCCCAGATAATTACAAAAGATAAAACTAGAGAAGAGAAGAAGAAACTCTGAATTTGCTCTTAAACTCTCTCTTAGATCTTCAGCCTTTGCAATTCTCCTTCGTGTTTTTCTCGTTGTTCTCTCTGTAAATCTCTTGAAAAATTGATTGATTGCTTGCAAAATTCGTCCCTCTCCTTTTTTAGAGTCCTCTCCAATTTGTATTGGTCTCAGCCCTCATTTAGACTCCTATGTGGCTTTAAAAACCCACTTGGCAGCAGAAAAACGCACCTTTTTACGCACTAGAGCGCCTAGGCGCTCACCATAGGCTATTTTCAAGCGCCTAGGCGCTTGACCAGGACCACGTAATAACAGAAATGCCACTCAGCTTTAACTTTCATGATTTTTGACCTTTTTCTTCTCCGAAATGACCAATTTGTCCCTCCAGCTCCAACCTACAACAAATAAACACAAAACACATAAAAATATCCTACAAAACAATTAAATATAACAATAATTAAGTTTAATAATATCGGATTCATAGGTATAAAACCTACTCATCACCACCCCAGCCTCTTTCTTGAATCATGGAGCACAACTGGCCATCCTGCCCCTCCGGCTTAAATCCTCGCTCCTTGACGAACGTCTTCGCCACAATGTGGTAGTATTCTTGTTGAGCTTCCAAATTGAGGAATTTGGTGTGATCCACAATATCAGCCTCTTGACTGCCTGAAGAGGATGAAGAAGACGACGCAATAGACCGTGCTCGCTTAGGCCCCATTTGTATTTGATAGCGATTACACAAATTATATGATGGGGAATGAAGAAAAGCTTGAAGAATTGATAACCCTCAAAACTCGTTTTTGCAATCCCAAATAGGAACCCTAGATTTATAGCGCTCTTGGAGAAGTTGAGGAGATACAGACTTTGATTAAGGAGAGAATCTTGGCTAAATGATTGAGATATGTACGACACAAACTTGTAACCGATAGATAGATAACGACGTGAGTTATGGAGAGTGAGAGAATTTCGTGTCTGTTATTATTCCAAATGAGAGTCCAAATGGTCCACAACTCTATTTAAAATGTTTAGATCTGTTTTAATTCGGTGTCGCGCAGTGGCCGCGCGAGTTTATACTAGGCTGGGCTCGCGGGCGCGAGCCTTGTAGAATGAATTGTTGTCAAAATTGGCTTGACGCGCGGGCGCGCGATTTTTGTGCTAACTAGGCCGCGCGATGCTGATATCTGCAATACTAAAATTCAATTCCAATCTGCCTATCAGTGATGCTGTCCAATGATGGTTCCTGTATAGACATTAATGCTCCTTGTTAATGCATGAATTAGTGGCCTCACAACGCTAACATCTTGAAAATATTCGCAAAGAAATTCTTGCTTCACACTTAAGCATGAACATCAAGTATCCTATTAAAAATGAATTCGATATAACTACTGAAATAACCCAAAATGAATAACTAAAAACAAATCAATGGAGAGAATGTTAGTGGGTTGCCTCCCATCTAACGCTAAGTTATAATTAATTAGCTTGACTATCTTTGAGTTTTATGTCACAGATGGAATTGAGGTTCCTTCCTTCTTGTCCTCTGCACCCTAAAATTTAACGACTTTATCTTTCGTTAATGGCTCTTCCTTCAACTCTGAATTGTTACCCGTTGCACATATCAATGGTCCATAATCCCTCGATTTCTGTACTTCATCCTGTAGGCACCAATCCACCACGTCAACCAGGAAGCACTCTTCTTCATCCGTTGGTAAATTGATTGCTTTAAAGACGTTAAAGGTGATCTCTTGATCCTGGACACGCATAGTGAGTTCAACTTTTTGCACATCTATTGACGTTCTACCTGTGGCCAAGAATGGCCTCCCCAGTATTATTGGTATGATTTTGTCCTCCTCGTAGTCTAGAATGATGAAGTCAGCTGGAAAAATAAACTTGTCCACCTTAACCAATACATCTTCAACAAGTCCCTGTGGATATGTGATGGATCTGTCAGCTAACTGTAATGCAATATTTGTTGGCTTAGGATCCGGAAATCCCAACTGGTTAAACACTGACAAGGGCATCAAATTTATGCTTGCCCCAAGATCACATAAACATTTACTGAAGTTCATCTTTCCAATGGTACATGGAATTGTGAAGCTGCCCGGATCCTTCAGCTTTGAAGGTAATTTCTGCTGAAGCACTGTACTGCATTCCTCTATCAAGGCTACCGTTTCAAACTCATCTAGTCTCCTCCTCTTTGCCATGGCTGCCATCTGTGCTGAAAACTGAGTAATAACATCAACCTTCAACACACCTGCAACTTTGGTTTGTTGCATTCGAGATGTAGGATTCTGAAAATCATTCAATGCCATTGTCTCGATAAGGTCATAGGCTTCTTCATAGTTCTTTGCCCATAATGCCCCTCCTGTAGCTACATCTACAATCGGTCTCAACTGCCATCCCAATCCATTATAAAACATGTTGATTACCATCCAATCTGGCATACCGTGATGTGGGCACTTTCTCAGTATTTCTTTGTATCTCTCCTATGCTTTATATAATAACTCACCCTGTTGTTTCTCAAACTGAGAGATAGTTGTCCTCATCTTTGCAGTCTTAGCCATTGGGAAGAACTTAGCTAAGAACTTCTGTGCTAAGTCCTCCCATGTAGTTATAGATCATGCTGGCAGAGAATGAAGCCAACTTTTCTCTTTATCCCTCAATAAAAATGGGAACAACCTTAGCCTAATAGCATCCTCCGTCACACCGTTGTATCTGAATGTATCATAAATTTTAATGAAACTTAACAGGTGTTTGTTCGGATCATCCGTAGCAGCACCCCCAAACTGAACTGTATTTTGCACCATTTAAATAGTGTCAGTTTTTATCTCGAAAGTATTGGCTGCTATCGCTGGTCTAACTATGTTGGATTGTAGTCCATTAATATTAGGCATGGAATATTCTCTCAGAGCCCTATGCTCCTCTCTTTGCTCTTCTCCTTGCACCTCGGCTGCCATGTTATCTGTCGTATTTTCCAACTGGACTTGTAAATTTCTACGAACACCCGCCTTCCAACCTCTCCCGTTTATGTTATCCTAAACAAGTGTTAAATCGGGGTTGGTTGACCGTGTGCGCATAAAAATTTATCCAAGTTCCTGAAACAAAAATAAAAATTGAAATGAGATAAGACTAGAATTGTCTAAGTCATACAATATAGCTTAAACTAATGATAATAATACTAAATTAAACGCCTTTCCCCGGCAACGGCGCCAAAAACTTGTTGCCTCTTTTTTAGTCTTAACAAAAGAGCTCTAACTTATGCAAGCATACATGCGTCAACAAGTAATATAGAGCAAGTAAAGTGTCGATCCCACAAAGAATTTTGTTTAACTAAGATTACTATTCATTAATTGAATCACTATATTTATATGCTCAAACTAATGATTAAACTTGGTTTGTTCTCGAATTGCAAATAACAACTAAAACAATAATAACGATGGAATAAATGATATTGGAACTAATGGGATCCTAACTTCATTTAATACTTCATTCAATCACCACTATCATGCATGACTCATTCACATATCACAGAAAAGTAGCCAAGAGCACTAAAAGAGTATTAGCCATTTTTCAATGCACTAAGACCTACTTACATAGCATCCACAGATGATAGACTCTATGTAATCATCAATATAACCAAAATCACTATATGTCTATGTGAAATTGAAACTATATTAATTTTAAGTTCAAGCCCTTATTCTAACTTATACGGTGAAACAATATATGTCTATCTGGTTCACGAAATACATAGGCCATATAACACATCCCTATATACGTATACTATCATGATTACAATCCATATTTGCATGTTCATTGTCAATTCCATACAAATACTGAAACGAATAGTGATCAAGCATTCATACATACAAAACAATCATGATAGACATCCCATATGATATACACAACACTCCAGCATTTAAGCATGTAAACAAACTACATATTAAAATCCATTAGGATCCCATAATGGAGTTTAGTTCATGACTGAACCAAAAGACATTATGGGATCAAATCTAAACATGATTAATAAACAAACAATTAAAAGATGAAAGGTAGAAACAATCAAACTTAATTGCTAAATATAGATCAATAATCAAATCCTCATAAGATTCCAGCAAAATAATAATAATGATAATAATCCACTCTAGTAGAAAATCCCAAGGAGGAGGAGAAAAGTAGTGTTGTGGCCTCCCTCTATGTTGGAATCTCTCCTAGAGAATAAACCCTAATTACCACGTAAAGAATATAACTAAAACTGAATAAAAATGTCAAGTCATACCCCTGACACCAGTCAGAATCGTTTTAAATCAATTACAACCCTTAAAAATTGGAAATAAAATAAAACAAGTCAGCAGCTTCAGCCCTCGCGCGCGGCCGCGCGCTCCTCCGACTTAAATATGCTCGCGGACGCGAGACTTGTAGTAGGTTCTTGTGTTCAGCAGGTCTATCATGCGGGCGCGCGCTCCCTTGCATTTTCCTTCTCGCGGCCGTGTAGCTTGCAGTAGGTTCCAATGTCTGGTTGAGTACTCGCGCGGGCGCGCGCATCCAAGCTCTTCCTATCGCGCGGCCGCTCGGCCTGCAGCTGATGTTTTCTGCTTCTGCTCCTTCGCTTGGTTCTGTATCATTGCTGCTGCTGCTACTAAAATGTCCTATGTCTATCCATGCTTGTCCATCCATGTTCCACTCAATCCTACGTCATGCACATCCTATCTTTTGCCTCGCCTCATGCATCCATTAGCCTCGTGCCCGATATCACCACCAAATTAGGCCAATTACTGCACTTATTCACCAAAAGGAGTTTTAAGTATGCGAAATGCAAATTAACATAAAATGCAGCTAAAAAAGACTAAAATGTACTTGAGATGAGCATAGTTCGCATGAATTGGTACCCCATAAGTAGGTGTAAAACTCACTTATCAGTTATTCCAACAAAATAATATAGAATGAAACCAGGTCATGCGTAATCCGCATAGACAATATATTCCAACAGAATAATAAAGAATGGAACAACAACAGAATTCACCAGGCATGAGATAGACCGCACAGACAGGTTATTCCAACAGAATAATAAAGAATTGAATAACATAAGAATTTCACCATGTATGCGGTACTTAGCATAGACAGGTTATTCCAACATAATAATAAAGAATGGAATAACAACCCTTACGAGTATTGAAAGAAAATAACTCTCTTCATGAATACGAAGGAATAATACCCCTTACCTTAGAAGAAGCCTAGATACTGGAATGGTGAGGTACATGACTTCTCTTCTTCTTTCTCTCTATAATTTCTCTCTATAATAATTGTTCTATAGCTTTAGTGAAATTGTGAGAAATGAAGGAATGAACTTCTATTTATAGGAAAATATAGTTTCGATAATTGCACGTTTTGGGGCTCAGAATATTATAGTATAATACCTTCCTCTTTTCTTTTATTTTTAATTTAGTCCTGCAAGTATTATCAAATTTGCACCCCCCTAATAGTAAATATTGTGAATCAATAGTTCAATCATGTGAATCAATAGTTATAATCATGTGAAAATATGAATTACAGTATAGTACCTCCATCTATACCTCTATTTTTTACTTAGTCATGCAAGTATTATCAATCTTGCACCAACTCCCCTAATAGTACAAGATTGTGATTCAATAGTACACACATGTGAACAAATAGTTATATAAGCATGTGAATTAGTAGCAATTAATTGCTCATTTATCCGATAAATTACCCGATTTATCAATATAACCCCCAGACATCAATTATCATCGGAATAGAATGTCGATTTCTAATAACACTAATAATCCCAACACAATGGAACTATCAAATTCATCTTTAATCAACACAACTTATTCATCATTAATATTATAATTCACAATATTTAACAACCAGGTCATTCCCAGGAAAGAGGGGGCTTTCCGATAAGGATTTCTCCCTATTGGCGCGCAATTAGATTATCTAACCTCTCCTTGACAGAACTTTTAGACATTGTCAATATTGTAAATAATAATATGAATAACTTTGTCGTCTTAATTATTGATTTAATAATATAACATATTATACAGATGATACTATGACAATAATTGAATCAATAATATAAGAGATATGATGCAACAATTACTGAAGCAATAATTAAGTATAACTGAGTGACTTCTTATGTAAGCATCAATAATTAATACCGTGTGCTACTATGCAACCACGCGTATTACTGTACTTTTACTACCGGGTAGTTCAACAGTTTTAATGGTAATACTTTCGCCGTTATTTTTATAAAATGATAATTCTGTCATTTTCTTACTACGACAATACTTTCATTCTGGGGGTCCACCAATGATTGTGCCATCGTACGGATATTCCCCGATAAAAAGAATATTTCCCGACCAAATGAATATTTTATAACAACTTGCTTACTTTGCAAAATTTTTTACGTATCACCCTTAACTTTAACCTTTTATCAATTTAACCATTTACGAAATAAAATAATAATTATAAGAAAATTGAATACTTTTATTTTATAAAATTTGGGGTCTTACACTTAGATTAAGTTTTCTTGGTTATTTCGTGTACTTAGAGACCATGGGGAGGTTCTGCTGAAAATTTCTAAAAATAGTAGAAACATGTTTAGGATTTGCACTAGTTAGGAGACGCATCCAGGAACGGGATAAAAACCTAACCCTTGTAGAGTGGAGATATAAACTAGGTAAACTAAATTCATACTTGGACCACATTCATGATTATTCTTGATCTAATTGGGTATTTTCTTCAATTAAAGATGGATGCTGACCGGAGTTCGATGTACCGTATGATAAAGATTGATGGGAAGGGATTAGTTGATGCGTACCGTGATGGGGTGTCCAATTTTATGAACAAAGCAATAGAACATGCTGATGATCTGAATGGAAAGATGAGATGCCCGTGTCTCAAGTGTAAAAACTTGATATAGGAAGACTGCCGATGAAGTGAAATTTGACTTATATTCACATGGGTTTGTGGATGAGTATTCAGTATGGATTCATCACAGGGAATCAGTTGAGTTTAGAGAACTATCAGACAGTACTGTAGACCAGTCAGATACCTATGATGTCGTGGAGATATTGGTAGATGCGTATGGCCCTACGAATATTGACTGGGCAGAAAATGAGCATGCGTCAAGCAGTGCTGATCAACAAAAGCCAAATGATTCAGCAACTGCCTTCTTCAAGATGCTATCTAAATCAGGGACCCCATTGTATCCTGAATACGACTATAACACTATAACACGACTATTCGTTTTAAATTCAAATATATATTCTGCATGTTATTTAATTTTCATTTAGTTATCTTTAACTGAATCATATATATGGATTAATGAGTTATATTATATTGTATCAACAGGGTGACGAGCGGAATGATGATGATGGCAATTTTCATACTCCAGAGCAGTGTCGACGCCCGTCCGATGATCCTCCTCACACCGGGGGCTCTACTAGCTTTACTTAGTTTACATTCTTTTGTAGTTTACATTATTTTTGACTTAGTTTACATTCTGAGTTACATTATTTTGTAGTTTACATTATTTTTGATGTATTGTAGTTTAAACCTTGTCATTACTTTGGTTTTGTTGCAGTTTGACATTTAGTTTAATTTAGCTTAATGAGATGTTTGATATAGTTTAGTTTAGATTAATGGGATGTTTTTGACCTTTTTACTTCTCATTTAGTTGGTTTTTAACATATTGTCGGTCTTGGTAATTATAATTCATGTTATTGGCCATACTGTTAGCTTGTGTATGTGTATGTGCTATTGGGAATACAAGTACATGTACAAGATGTGGGTTAAATCCCTGAATATTGCAAAAACAAATAAAATATTAAAAAAACACTATTCTCGACGGACTTCCGTCGAAAATAAGTCCTACCCATTTTGGTCTTGTGCTACGTGTCATAAGTATTCTCGACGAAAATAATAGTAATCTCTACTGAATTCCGTCGAGTGTAAGGGATTTACGATTTTTGACAAACTGCCACGTGGCATGCCTATCATCGACCGAATATCCTCTGCAGACTAGTTTCAGTTATAAATATATTAACCCCGACTAAATATTCAGTCGAGGATAGGTCCGTCGAGGTTAAGTATCCCCGACCAAAAGATCGACGGACTTAATTTCTACCTGCTTATATACGATCGAATTTCCGACCGAATATTCCATCGGGAATAAGGTTAAACTTGACGGAAAATCCTTATAACTGACGGAATATTCTGTCGGAAATAAACCTTTTTGTTGTAGTGACGAGAGCTGGCATGTAATACTTGTAAAAAAAATAAAACTGAAATAAATAAAATTTTATATTCTTAAAACATATTGTTTGGACTTTTTTTTTATTTGAGTCAAACTTGTTATTTAATTAATTTGGGATAATAAATATTAATAATTGATGAATAATTAACTTAGTAAAATTGGACTTTTTTTATGTTTGACAGTTTTGGTCAAATTGTATTTAATTTATGTTGACTATAATAAGTATGTGGTTACATTAATTTGGGCATTTATACTAATTGGGTCAAACTAATTTTTAAGTATTTAAGTTTGGGCTTGTTAAATTATTTGAGCCCAAATTACGGTGATGGGTTTAAAAACCAAATTAGAATAGGAGCAATATATTATGTTAAATTCTTTCCTAATACATATACTGACATAATCGACTAAAGAGGGTTTCTAATGTAGCGAGAAACGAAGAAAAGGCGGAAAAAGAACGAGGAGAACGACGGAACGTGGCTGAAATTAAAAAGGGGTTGAGAGCAAGATCCTTAAAACTTTATTCATCATATTCTTATTCTCAAAGGTAATTATTGGACTATTTTTTAATACAAAATAATTATTTTGCTGTTGTAATTACAATCTATTTTCTTATTGTGTTTGCAATATATTTTAAAATTTTATTATGTCGTTTGATTAATTGAGTTTGTTAATGAAATTTTGATTTATAATTGGGATATATATATATATATATATATATATATATATATATATATATATATATATATATATATATATATAACAAAATATACTTGATTTTGAATTTCCCGCTCACCCTAATAAATCATCTAGGCCGTCCAAAGTTTAGAATAAATCCCACCGTTCATGTAGTGCCGGAGGCACGGGACACAACTAGTATATATGTGACGCTCCCAAAATAGGTATACATCACCCATTCTGAGTCGCCAAATACATGGTACAAAAATAAATACAACTTCATTAATCTAATTGTCGTGCAAAATACGACAACACATATATTATGAGTTTAAATACAAATATTGTCTAATAGACACTATTCAAACTCAAAAGGAGTCCTCATTATAATTATTATCACACTATTTTATAAAATAGTGAGGACTGCTAACACAACTGACTGGAAACATCACTCCACACCCCGACTAGTTCCCGCTATATTCTCGCCTCGTTAGAAGAAAAATGGAACAAAAAGGAAACAGGGTGAGCTCAACTAGCCCAGTAAAGAATATTATGACTAAGATAATATACAACAAATTATCATTAGTCTTCAACAGGGAAAAATCTGATAGAATATAATAGACAACAAGTTTTAGATCAACAACTGTAGCGGAAACATCAATCCATTAGAAGAGTCAAGTAGAGAATGAATTCTACTATCTTCTAAGATTTAAAAGTCCATCATCAATATTTTATCCATGTAACATCAATCAATACATCTTGAATCAAATATTCATCTTTTCACTACAGGCCAAAGATATTCATTTGTATCACCAGTTGGTCATGTTCATCTCAACACCTGTTCATCTTTGCACTACGGGCCAAAGATATTCATCAGTTAATCATTCATCTTTACACTACAGGCCAAAGATATTCAGTAATATCATCATTTAGGACTGAGAATGATGAAAAATATCTTAAAAAAATGAATCCAGTGAGACAAAAGGACAAATATTAAGGATTCGTACCACAATTTATCCAAGTTCAAAAATACTCTATAATAATCAATTGAAGAGCATAATTCAAAAATAAAGATCAAAACATGGATACAATCAAAGATAGTAACCATAATAGACATCTTCGACACAGAAGAGAAAATTTCATTTTTTTGGTGAATAGTGTTGTATACGTGAATAGTAACCCCGACACAAAAAGGTAGAAATTCCACAAAAAAATCATATTAATATTTCGGCATAATGATATTGAAAGAAATAATATTATTTACGAAGAAAATAACATCTCTTACCTCAAAAGAACAATACTTCTTACTGGAATATCGGATATAATGTTGAAGGAAACTTGCACTGAATGACAACACTTAAGATATCTAAATACTCACATAAATACGCTCGATATTATAGAGAGAGAAAACTTCAGTTTCTAGTGTGATTTTCAATTTTAACTAAGCACCCTATTTATAGAAAATTGCCAGCCCACCATTTCTAACAAATTACATACGGATGATTATTTTGAAAACTTGCTGCACACCTCACTTGGAAAACATGCCCACAAGTCCAACTTGCCCACTCCACCCTTATCACATGTTTTTAAAATAAAAGAATTCAAATTCAATTTGAAAACTAATTAAATTTGATCATCTTCACTCCATTTAATTCACATTAAATAACCCTTTTATAAAAAAAATACGAATTTCATGTCTATTCCATAGAAAATTTAATTCTCTACAACTTTGTAGAAGAGAATTTTTCTAAATTCCAAACAGAAATACCCGAAATCCACACACGGTTGATTTTTAATACCTCCATTTTGACAAAATACTGATAAAACACCCCCATTCACACAAATACTAATAAAACACCTCATCATTAATTCTTTCATTAATATCCACATAAAATAAATATTTTCTTATCATATAAATCAATAATTAATTATTCATAAATAATATTACAGAATCACAATTATGACAACCAAGTCGTTCCCATGAAAGAGGGGGCTTTCCGATAAGGATTTTCCTTACTGGCGCGCAATTAGGTGACCAAATCCCTTTCCTAGACAAAACTTCCTTAGACATTGCCAATAATACTATCTAATAATATTATTCAAATAATATGAATGATTGATATGATAATGGGAAATACTGTGCAGTGACAATTATTAAAACAACAATAATATAAAATATCAACGCAGCAATTATTGAGTCAATAAAATTAAATATTAAACAGTAATTACTATAACAATTATTGGGTAGTGCCTTCTTACGTAAGAATCAATAATTCAAAAATACTGTGCAATACCGTGTGCTACTGTGTAACCACAGATATTACTGTATTTTAACCACCGGATATTTCAACAGTGTTAACAGTAACAATTACGTCGTTATTTATAAAAACTCAAACTTGTCATTTCTTCATCCGATCGTTTTTCGTTATGGGGTCCACAAATGGCGGCGCTATCGTACGAATATTCCCCGACAGCAAGAATCCACGACCAAACGAATATTTCCCGACAACAATGAATATTTTATAACCATTTACTTATTTTGCAAAATTTGCACATATCACCCATAACCAAAGTATTATATCAAATTATCACCTTATTATTTCAAGATAATAAATAGAGGAAAATCAATTTTATTTATTAAAAAGTTGGGGTCTTACAACCTCCACTCCTTATGAAATTTCGTCATCGAAATTGTCGTACGTACCTGGTGTTTCGAAATGGTAAGGATACCTCGCTTTCATTTTTGATTCCAACTCCCAGGTCATATCTTCAATAACATGGTTCCTCCACAAAACCTTAACTTGTGGTATAACCTTGGTGCGTAGGACATGCTCTTTCTTATCCAAGATCTTAACATGTACCTCCTTGTACATTAAATCTTCGGCTATCTCGTCTGGTTGCAACTCAATAATGTGGTTTGGGTCTTTCACACATTTACGAAGCATAAATATGTGAAAAACATTATGAACACGAGACATGCTTGGAGGTAATGCGAGTCTATAGGCCACATTTCCTACTCAAATGGACCAATAAATCTTGAATTGAGCTTTCCTCTCTTCCCAAATCTTGTAACTCCCTTTCATGGAACAATACGTAACAATACATGATTCCCCAAAATTAAATTCCACATCCTTTTGATGAAGATCTGCATAACTCTTTTGTCGATCATGTGCCGTTTGTATACGTTGTCGAATCGTTTGGATCTTTTCTGTAGTTATGCGTACCAATTCTGGTCCCAATAACGTTGCTTCACCCACCTCGTCCCAGCATACTGGAGAACAACTTTTTCTTCCATACAACGCCTCAAATAGAGCCATGCCTATACTTGCTTGATAACTGTTATTGTAGGAGAATTCCACCAATGACAAGTACTTATCCCAACTTCCTTTGAAATCTAGGACACATAGTCTTAATAGATCTTCAAGAGTTTGAATAGTCCTTTCTGATTGCCCGTCCGTTTGAGGATGGTATACCGAATTGAATCATAAATCTATGCCCATAGCTTTTTGCAAGCTAACCCAAAATTGTGAAGTGAATCTTGGGTCACGATCCGAAACTATGGATACTGGCATGCCATGCAATCTCACAATCTTATTTACGTACATACGAGCAAGACGTTCAAGGGAATAAGTCTCACGTATAGGCAAGAAATGAGCAAACTTGGTTAATCTATCAACAATAACCCTAATCGCATCTATGCCTTAAGAAACCTTGGGAAGACCTATAACGAAATCCATAGTAATGTGTTCCCACTTCCATTTCAGAATCTCAAGTGGTTTCAATGGACCCTTTGACACTTGATGCTCCGTCTTTACACGTTGACAAGTTAAACACCTCGAGATAAAATCCGCGATCTCTCTCTTCATATTGCTCCACCAAAATGTATGTCGAAGATCATGATACATTTTGGTACTCCCATGATGGATTGAAATCGGTGTATTGTGTGCCTCCATCATGATTCTATGCTTCAATTCATAATCATTAGGAACACAAAGTCTAGAGTTGACTCGAAGTATTCCTTCTTCATCAATTCTTGCTTCTGGAATAACACCTTCTTACAGTTTCTTCTTCATACGCATCAGCTCCAGGTTCGTAGCTTGAGCAGCTTTAACTTTATCGATTAAAGTCGGTTCTACTCATATATTTGATATCATCACGTGGTTACTTGGAGCCTTTACCTCTATCTCCATCCTTTGTAAGTCATACATAATGGGCCTTTGTGTTATCAACATTGCACTCGTACCCGCATATGATCTTCTACTCAATGCGTTAGCTACCACGTTTGCTTTTTCAGGAGGATATTGGATGGTATGGTCGTAATATTTCAATAACTCGAGCCAACGTCATTGCAGCATGTTAAGTTCCTTTCGGGTGAAGAAATATTTGAGGCTTTTATGATCTGTATAGATCTCCACTTTCTCTCCCATACAGGTAGTGTCTCCAGATCTTTAACGCGAAAACGACTGATGCTAACTCCAGATCATGATTAGGATAATTCCTCTCATATTCTTTGAGTTGTCGCGAGGCATATGCTATGACTTTCCCATGTTGCATGAGAACACATCCTAACCCTTTTCCTGAAGCATTGCTGTAGATAACAATTCCATCCGAACCAGATGGTATTGTCAGAACAGGTGCTAAAATGAGTCTCGTCTTGAGCTCTTGGAAACTCTTCTCGCATTCCTCGCTCCATAAGAATTTTATATGTTTCTGAGTCAGCTGAGTTAACGGAGTAGAGATTCGAGAAAATCCTTCCACGAATCTCCGATAATAACCAGCTAAGCCCAGAAAGCTACATACTTCAGTCACTGACTTCGGTTGCTCCCAACTTTGTACTGCTTTAATCTTCGCCAGATCAACAGATACTCCATATTTTGACACCACGTGCCCAAGGAATGCTACTTTCTCAAGCTAGAACTTGTTAGAGTTTATGCCCAAGAGGCCAATTATTTGATATAATTGCTTAATATTTTGATATTATATTTGATTGAATAAATAAATGATTTTATTATGGTTTTATTTACTGCGTTATATAAATGTTAACATAATAAATTTCCTTAGAATAATGATACAAATTATATAGTTTCAAGTATGTGACTTGAACATGAGATTATATAATTACAATTAGTATCATTGCTCTTAAATGTCCCTAGTCGAGTATCATTGTTGATAGGATAACAATGATGCATTGAGACTTGTATGTGGCTTGACTGATGACCAAATCTCATTGGTCATAAATATATGAGATATTAAGTCAATGTGTGAGACCCCGAATTTTATGAAATAAAAGTATTCAATTTTTTTATTTTGGTAAATAGTTAAATTGAGAAAAGTTTAAAGTTAAGGGTAATATGTGAATTTTTTTTGCAAAGTAAGCAAGTTGATATAAAATATTCGTTGTGTCGGGGAATATTCGATTAGTCAGGGAATATTCTTTTTGTCGGGGAATATCCGTACGACGGTACAATCATTGGTGGACCCCACAACGGAATTATTGTCAGATTGAGAAAACGACAAAAATATTTTTATGAAAATAACGGCGAAAGTTTTACCGTTAACTGTTGAAACACCTGGTGTTAAAAGTACAGTAATACGCGTGGTTGTATAGTAACACACGGTATTGATTATTGATGCTTATGTGATAAGTCACTCAGTTTTGTTTTATTAGTATTATTAATGTAATAAAACAGAAAAGCTTTTTATATAAAACATAATACTTTTATAAAGTTATTCGTTTTATTTGGCTAATAGTAAAATCTTTTTATATAAAACAGAATACTTTTATAAAGTTATCTATTTTATTAGACAATAATTAGAATATATTATATTTTATTATGCATAGTATTGTATAGTGCCTATATAGTATTGCATAATGCCTGTATAGTGTTTTGCATAGTAAAATCTTTTTATATAAAATAGAATACTTTTATAAAATTATTCGTTTTATTAGATTATAAATAGAATATATTATATTTTATTTAAAAGATTTTTCTTTAAATATGGACCATCTGATTAAAAGTAAATCAATCTGGACCGTTCATGAATTAGTTACTATGCAGTCCATTCTTCTATAAATAGAAGCTCATTCCTTCATTATTTTTTACGAATTCACTAAAACTCTAGAGAGAGACACTATAGAGAGAAAGAAAAAAAGTATTCTGCTATTTCACTACTCCAATATTCAGTTTCTTCTAAGGTAGGGGATATTATTTGTTGTAATCGTAGGGGATATTATTTGTTGTACTCATAAGGGGTATTATTTCTTTTGTATTTATAAAGAGAACTTCTGTTATTCTATTATTTATTATTCTGTTGGAATAACCTGTATACACAGGCTACCCTATACTTGATAAAATTCTTCTGTTATTCTATTCTTTATTATTCTTTTGGAATATCCTGTCTGTGCGTTTTACGCCGGACCTAGTTCCATTCTTTATTATTCTGTTGGAATATCATGTCTGTGCGTTTTACCCCGGACCTGGTTATGTTATTTATTATTCTGTTAGAATATCCTGTCAGTGCGTATTACGCCTGACCTGGTTCCTTTATTTAGTATTTTGTTGGAATAACCAGTCTATACGAAGTACCGCATGTATGGTGATTTCTGTTGTTATTCCATTCTTCATTATTCTGTTGGAACATCATGTCGGTGCGAATTTCACCTGACCTGTTTCCGTTATTATTATTCTGTTGGAATAACCTGTCTATGCGAAGTACCGCATGCATGGTGATTTCTTTTGTTATTCCATTCTTTGTTATATTCAGTTGGTTAAAGTTTTGACTTCTATACTCCATGAAATTAGTGGAATATCCTTGATATTTGCGCTTCATCCAGTATCTTTTCATGGAAATATTCTTCTGAGCATTCTTGAATTTTACTCCACAAAGAAGTATCATGTTGACAATTTGGACGTTATTAGTTCCTGGATAAATTAATTCTTGAACTTGTTTTATTGAATTCTTATATCATTGTCATCATCCTTATGTTTATATTATGTTGAAAGTCATTTGTGGCCTGTAGTGCATAGATGGACTTGGTATGATTATGACCAGGGATTATTCGGTATAATCATGACCGTAATGTTACAAATGATGTGGAAAAAGTCTTCTGTGGCCTGTAGTGCATAGATGGACTTGGTATGATTATGACCAGGGATTATTCGGTATAATCATGACTGTAATGTTATAAATGATGTGGAAAAAAAAATCCTCATTGGCCCGTAGTGCATTGATGGACAGTTTTTGGTATGATCAAGGCTATGGATTCTCTTCGGCCAAGGGTGCAAAGATGAATTGTTTTATGGCATGATCAGGACCGTTGATGAAAACACGATTATCTTTGGCCCGTAGTGCATGGATAATTCGTGGTCGTGATACTAATGAATATCCTTGGCCTGTGGTGTAGGGATGATTCGATGATGTGGATTAATTATTGAGCTGAGTCTCAGCGATGAAATATTAATTCATGGATGTGATAATAATGAATATCTTTGGCCGTAGTGCATAGATAATTCATGAATGTGATATTAACGAATATCCTTGGCCGTAGAGCATGGATAATTCGATGATGTGGATTATTTATTAGGCTGAGTCTCAGCGATAAAATATTGGTTATACACTTTTAATTTGTAGAAGATAGTAGATATCATGCTCTACTTGACTTTTCTAAAATACAGTTGTATGTCTTTGGCTTGTAGTGCAAAGATGAATTGTTAATGAATATTTTTGGCCGTAGTGCAAAGATAAATTTATTAGTATGATTATGAACAAGAATTGTGATTTGGTATAAGCATAATTTTTGATGTTTCAGGTGAAGATAGCTGATGAAAATTATCTTCGTCCTGGGTGCGAAAAGGAATTCTGAATCACAATTATGATTATGAGTTATTCATATGATTGTGGACAGGAATTGTTGATTAATGTTACAGGGATAAAATATTATTGGTGTACTTTTAACATGGAGAAGATAATAGACTTGATGGTCTATTTGACTCTTTTAATGGATTGCTCGTTCCGCTGCAACTATGGTTGAAAATTTTTATCATCTACCATATGTTCTAAATCTCTGAGTTATTATTGATGAAAGCTATTGATAATGTAATTATCTTTAGTCATGATATTCTTTACTAGGCTAGTTTTGCTCACCCTTTTGCTTCATAATTCCTTTCAGGTAATAAGAGTGTAGCTGGGTCGAGCGGGGATAACAGGGGAATAGAACGGTGGTCTATAGCTGTTTAGGTTCTCCCCAAATAGTATGGAAATAATTTTGTTTAGAACTTTAGATAAGTTTATCGTATTATATACGTCATTTGATATTTAATTTTGGTGAACCGAATAGGGTGAGGTGAACCCAACTTTGGAAGGGTGTTTTACCACTATCATACAAGATGCCTAATGACATACAACCTCGTGTTATCATAAGACATGGTTGTACACATCCACTTGCTTAATATATCTACGAGCACTACCTATATGATCTTGGAGTTTATTGGAAATATAATATTCACTTAGAGACAGTGGAGATAGTTATATGTCAAGAGAAGACTCACCATTGAAAAGAAGATGATAGTAATCTTCTCGTTTTTCTTTGGGGTCTATTGGGTCAACCAAGGATAATTCTGTGGATATATGATATCTATTATAACCTAGACGCATGGCCTCCAATGTACGAAGGTTTCCTTGAACATTTCCCAAAGATTTTAATTTCTAAAACAGTTTTTGACTATACTTTTATGTAAAGTATCATTGTAAGGTTGTGATCGAGGCACCATGAGAGTTACATACATTTGTATTAAAACTCACAGTTAACTGTGGTCGTATTCTATACGACAATTCAACAGTTGTATAAATGAAGTTATATTTGAATTTTGTACCATGTATCTGATGACTCATAATGGGTGATGTATACCTAATTTTGGGGGCGTCACATTTGGTATCAGAGCTTAGGGATATGGTCGCTGGCGGAGATAAGAGTCTAGAACTAGGAGGGGAGAAACGAGTTATATACTTCGCTAGTGTGTGACTTACCTAAGCGGAAATTGTTTACTTGATAAGTTGACAAATTGTGATATATCAATTAACCTTTGTTTTGAAGATATATTCTAGAATGATATCTAAAATACAGGAGATGAACAATGGAAAAATAATGATACAGAGGATATAATCGGGAAGGTACAATCCGAAAAAAAAGCAAGGTATTCTCATCCCTTCGAATATCAGGTACGTACGTAAATTTCGAGGGCAAACTTTCATAAGGAGGGGTGGTTGTGAGACCTCGAATTTTACGAAATAAAAGTATTCAATTTTTTTATTTTGTTAAATAGTTAAATTGAGAAAAGTTTAAAGTTAAGGGTAATATGTGAATTTTTTTTTGCAAAGTAAGCAAGTTGATATAAAATATTCGTTGTGTCGGGGAATATTCAATTAGTCGGGGAATATTCTTTTTGTTGGGGAATATCCGTACAACGGTATAATCATTGGTGGACCCCACAACGGAATTATTGTCGGATTGAGAAAACGACAAAAATAGTTTTATGAAAATAACGACGGAAGTTTTACCGTTAACCGTTGAAACACCCGGTGTTAAAAGTACAGTAATACGCGTGGTTGTATAGTAGCACACGGTATTGATTATTGATGCTTACGTGATAACTCACTCAGTTTTGTTTTATTAGTATTATTAATGTAATAAAACAGCAAAACTTTTTATATAAAACATAATACTTTTATTAAGTTATTCGTTTTATTAGGCTAATAGTAAAATCTTTTTATATAAAACAGAATACTTTTATAAAGTTATCTGTTTTATTAGACAATAATTAGAATATATTATATTTTATTATGCATAGTGTTTGTATAGTGCCTGTATAGTGTTGCATAGGGCCTGCATAGTGTTTTACATCGTAAAATCTTTTTATATAAAACAGAATACTTTTATAAAATTATTCGTTTTATTAGATTATAAATAGAATATATTATATTTTATTTAAAAGATTTTGATTTAAATATGGACCGTCTGATTAAAAGTAAATTAATTTGGACCGTTCATGAATTAGTTACTATACAGTCCATTCTTTTATAAATAGAAGCTCATTGCTTCATTATTTCTTACGAATTCACTGAAACTCTAAAGAGAGAAACTATAGAGAGAAAGAAGAAAAGTATTCTGCTACTTCACTACTCTAATATTCAGTTTCTTCTAAGGTAGGGGATATTATTTGTTGTAATCGTAGGGAATATTATTTGTTGTACTCATAAGGGGTATTATTTCTTTTGTATTTATGAAGAGAACTTCTGTTATTCTATTATTTATTATTCTGTTAGAATAACCTGTATACGCGGGCTACCCTATACTTGGTGAAATTCTTCTGTTATTCCATTCTTTATTATTCTGTTGGAATATCCTGTCTGTGCGTTTTACGCCGGACCTAGTTTTGTTATTTATTATTTTGTTGGAATATCATGTCGGTGCGTATTACGCCTGACCTGGTTCCGTTATTTAGTATTCTATTGGAATAACCTATCTATTCGAAGTACCACATGTATGGTGATTTCTATTGTTATTCCATTCTTTATTATTCTGTTGGAACATCTTGTCGGTGCGAATTTCTCCTGACCTGGTTCCGTTATTATTATTCTGTTGGAATAACCTGTCTATGCGAAGTACCGCATGCATGATTATTTCTTTTGTTATTCCATTCTTTGTTATACTCAGTTGGTTAAAGTTTTGACTTCTATACTCCATGAAATTAGTGGAATATCCTTTATATTTGCGCTTCATCTAGTATCTTTTCATGCAAATATTCTTCTGAGCATTCATGAATTTTACTCCACAAAGAAGTATCATGTTGACAATTTGGACGTTATTAGTTCCTGGATAAATTAATTCTTGAACTTGTTTTATTGAATTCTTATATCATTGTCATCATCCTCAAGTTTATATTATGTTGAAAGTCATCTGTGGCCTGTAGTGCATAGATGGACTTGGTATGATTATGACCAAGAATTATTCGGTATAATCATGACCGTAATGTTACAAATGATGTGGAAAAAGTCATCTATGACCTGTAGTGCATAGATGGACTTGGTATGATTATGAACAGGGATTATTCGGTATAATCATGACCGTAATGTTACAAATGATGTGAAAAAAATCCTTATTGACCCGTAGTGTATTGATGGACAGTTTTTGGTATGATTATGGCTATGGATTCTCTTCGGCCAAGGGTGTAAAGATGAATTGTTTTATGGCATGATCAGGATCGTTGATGAAAACACAATTATCTTTGGCCCGTAGTGCATGGATAATTCGTGGTCGTGATACTAATGAATATCCTTGGCCTGTAGTGCAAGGATGATTCGATGATGTGGATTAATTATTGAGCTGAGTCTCAGCGATGAAATATTAATTCATAGATGTGATAAAAATGAATATCTGTGGCCGTAGTGCATGGATAATTCATGGATGTGATACTAACGAATATCCTTGGCCGTAGTGCATGGATAATTCGATGATGTGGATTATTTATTAAGCTGAGTCTCAGCGATAAAATATTGGTTATACACTTTTAATTTATAGAAGATAGTAGATATCATGCTCTACGTGACTTTTCTAAAATACAGTTGTATGTCTTTGGCTTGTAGTGCAAAGATGAATTGTTAATGAATATCTTTGGCCGTAGTGCAAAGATGTATTTATTAGTATGATTATGAACAAGAATTGTGATTTGGTATAACCATAATTTTTGATGTTTCAGGTGAAGATAGCTGATGAAAATTATCTTCGTCCTAGGTGCGAAAAGGAATTCTGAATCACAATTATGATTATGAGTTATTCATATGATCGTGGATAGGAATTGTTGATTGATGTTATAGGGATAAAATATTATTGGTGGACTTTTAACATGGAGAAGATAATAGACCTGATGGTCTATTTGACTCTTTTAATGGATTGCTCATTTCGCTGCAACTATGGTTGAAAAGTTTTATCATCTACCATATGTTTTAAATCTCTGAGTTATTATTGATGAAAGCTATTGATAATGTAATTATCTTTAGTCATGATATTCTTTATTGGGCTAGTTGTGCTCACCCTTTTGCTTCACAATTCTTTCAGGTAATAAGAGTGTAGCTGGGTCAAGCGGGGATAATAGGGGAATAGAACGGTGGTCTATAGCTATTTAGGTTCTCCCTAAATAGTATGGAAATAATTTTATTGAGAACTTTAGATAAGTTTGTCGTATTGTAAACATCATTTGATATTTAATTTTGGTGAACCAAATAGGGTGAGGTGAACCCAACTTTGGAAGGGTGTTTTGCCACTATCATACAAGATGTCTAATGACATACAACCTCGTGTTATCATAAGACATGGTTGTGCACATCAACTTGCTGAATATATCTATGAGCTCTACCTATATGATCTTGGAGTTTATTTGAAATATAATATATTCACTTGGAGACAGTGGAGATAGTTATATGTCAAGAGAAGACTCACCATTGGAAAGAAGATGATAGTAATCTTTTCATTTTTCTTTGGGGTCTATTGGGTCAACCAAAGATAATTCTATGGACATATGATATCTATTATAACCTAGACGCATGACTTCCCATGTACGAAGGTTTCCTTGAGCACTTCCCAAAGATTTTAATTTCTAAAACAGTTTTTGACTATACTTTTATGTAAAGTACCATTGTAAGGTTGTGGTCGAGGCACCATGAGAGTTACATACATTTGTATTAAAACTCACAGTTAACTGTGGTCGTATTCTATACGACAGTTCAACAGTTGTATAAATAAAGTTATATTTGAATTTTGTACCATGTATCTGATGACTCATAATGGGTGATGTATACCTAATTTTGGGGGCATCACACAATGCATAGGTATATGTTAAAGAACGATATACTGGACAGACCCACCATGAGAATTCTATGTGGAGCGTCGAAGTGTCATTAGCGATTCTCATAGAGACAATGATGTAATGGTCCTCTGACCTGAAATCACTATATTACTACATGAGAATTTATGTACTTTGATATCATTAAATGTCACCTTTAATAGGGTGGACTATAAAGGTGATTATTTGGTACATCATGAATCGTGTGATAAATATGAGTGATCTTGTAAAGTTCCCGAACCCGGATACTTGAAACCCGAACTCGGTACTTCACGATACCATTTCTATGAGCGGAATACTACTAATAATAATAACAATAATATAAAACTTAAACTTAAATTATAATTATATCAGAGTCTTTCTCCCAAGTACGTAACCTTTAATCATTCATTACATTTCATAACATATATAAATATATATATCATAGTCTTCATAATCTAAAATTATTACAAATAGTAGCATATAAAGTCATTCTGCAACTTTTCCTTTTCCTTTGTTCTTGACAGATCCTTCTGGTCCTTCACACTTAGCTGAAAACATTTAAATTAAGCAAGGATGAGCATTTGAGTGCCCAGCAAGTATTATATATATATATATATAGGCTGAAAGAATTTAAATGTTTTCTTTATAATATTCTTCTACAACTAGTCAGTAGTTGTGAAGTAGTCTGTACCAATAAAAATAACATAACAACTCTCATCCAAAATTTTGAAACTACGTATAGACTATACATGGGGTTTCTGTGACATACTATGAACATTGTTTTCATTTTCGAAAAGGTTTGAACAGAAATTCATCTGTAAACCGTCATGACTTACGGGCACGGAGGGTGATCAGCCCTGTTGTACCCTGTATTGATCAATACTACATGTATAAGAACGATATTATCGTTCACTCTGTCCGCCTTGGGCGCATAAAAATTTTCCCATTATCGGGATGTTCATACCTGTCGGGTTTTCATAACAAAGGTCTTATATAATTCAACATATATGTATATCAACAGGGTATCAACATGCGATTACATACCATGATTATCCAAGTGGGGACACTTGTATAATCATTTATAGAAATTAACGAACAGAATATATATAACTGAATTATCATATACTAGCATGTTGATAGTCAATGGGCTTATATAATACTCCCTCAGTCCCAGGATAAAAGTCCTAGTGGACTTTTCACGCATATTAAGAAGAGGAATAAAATGACAAAATTGTCCATAATAATGTCATTAAATATGGAGAGAGAATTAGAATAAGAAAAGTATGAGATGTTTAATGCTATGGGCATAATAGGAAAAAATGTGTAAAAGTCTAGTTATTAAAAGAAAGTGGACATTTAACATGGGACAACCCAAAATAGTAATAAGGACTTTTATCCTGGGACGTAGGGAGTATAAGTTTAATAATCTGTACAATAATAACATTAATTCTGAATTTCTCACTTCTGTCCATTGCATAAAGAAAATGCAAAGTTAGGATACTTGCCTGATGCGCTGCTTACACTTTTTAACTTAGTTCTACCCTTTTCTATCACAACCTATCATTAATCAGATCATTTTACTGATTAGTATAACATAACGTACACATAACACTGCTTATTGCAGTCAGCACATTCCCTATTCACATTATCACACATGTTCAACAATCGTTGACTCATAATCAAACATCAACACCTTCCTAATCACATTGTCATACCACCTTAATAACCATTGAATCACAAATAAACAGTTAACTAACCAATTTATCTAAGTCCAGATCAATTTCTGATCTATGTCGGTCTACCGACAGCTTTTTCGGTTAAATATCGAGTCTAAGACTCTAAACCGTAGTTCAATATCCATTTGGATAACTTAAACATCAGCCGCACTATTTTTCATGGCCTTATAATAATTATTAAATAATAATTATTATTTATTATAATTTTTGAAATATCAGAATCATTATGAAATGCTTTAAATATTAAACAATTCTATTATCATTAATATTTAATTAATATTAAACTATTAATGAATCCATTGCCAAAATATTAAAGTTATGTATAATAACTCAAAATATTTTTAAAGTATTTATATTACCCTTAAATGATTTTTAAAACATCACTATTAAATAATTACCATTAATATGTAAATATTAATGAACTATTTATCCAAATATTAAAAGTCATTAATTATAACTTAAAATATTTTTAAATCATTAATATCCTTTTTAAATGATTTTTAAATAATTAAAATCATTTGTAAACTATTTATTTAATATAATTATTAAATAAATTTAATATCATTAATCATTAAATATCATTAATATTAAATTATTAATGAAATATCCTTTAAATATTAAAAGTTATATTTTATAACTTAAAATATCTTTAAACACTTTATTTTTATTTAAAATGATTATTATAATAATAAAATCATTTTTAAACTAAATTATTTAATATAATTATTAAATAACTTTATTATCATTAATCATAATTAATTAATGAAATTTACCTTTAAATATTAAAAGTTATATTTTATAACTTAAAATATTTTTAAATACCTTATTATTATTTAAAATGATTTTTAATATAATAAAATCATTTTTAATTCATTTATTTAATTCATTTAATAAATAACTTAATTATCATTAATATTACTTTATTAATGAAAATTATCAAATAATATTAAAAGTTATCAAAATAACTCAAAAATATTTTCTAACACAATAATATAATTTTTCATGATTTTTCATGAATTAAATTCATTTTTAAATAATTTATTTAATATTATAATTAAATAAATTAATTACTTTTAATATTCTAAAAATATTAAATATTTATGAAATACATCTAAAATAATTAAAAACTAATTTTCAGAATTTAAAATAATTTTTTATAATTTATTGTGTATTTTTAATAATTAAAAACTATTTTTTTCTATTTTTAATTCATTTTCCGGAGATTATAAATAAATCTGTCGCTAAAGGCCTATAGCGACACTTGTCTGTCGCTATAGGTGTTCTTGAGGGCTTGCCCAGAATTTTCCGGCAGGGCTAGGTTACTGGTTTGACCATGATTTAATCTGTGATCCTTACGTTTTTATGGCTTGATAAGACTCTTAGATTGTAGTACTTTTGCAGTACTACAACATGAAACCAAATTCATGGCCAAACAACAACAGAATAGCAAGATCTAAGCTTCCAAAAGTTCTGACAGACTTGTTCTTCATTTTCTGGGTTACCCAGAAAATGAAGAACAGTCAGGGTACCTCCTTTGACATTTTATATCTTGGTGATCGTGTAACTTTTATGCGATCTATAAATTACAAGTTGTAGATAACATGTTGTACTACAACTATAAAGAAAAATAACACAAAAACATCATATAATGAGCAAGATCTGTCCGGTCAAAGTAGGACACGGACAATGCTTTTACGTTTTCTGGGTTCGCAGTTTTAGCAGATCGGTTAACGACTTTTGACCGTGAATAACTTGCAATCTATAATAGATATGATCTTTATTCCTTTTGTATATTAAAGATAACCTTACAGACTACATACTACAACTTAAAAACAACATAAATCATAAACAACCCGAGAGTTATAGGGCCTGACATTTGACTGAAAATCACCAGAAAATTTTTCCAGATTTTTGGAAAAACGTGAATCTGATCATTTAGATGTTATGGGTCTAGTTTCTAACAACCCAGATCATGATTATACACTAGATTCAACATATTACAACAACAAAAACCAACATCTAACAACAAATTTTGGACAGAATTTAAATTAGGGTTTTATACCTTCTTGATCGATTTCTTGATCTGGGGTTTCTGATTCGTTAGGGATGGACGTGGGGCTTGTTTTTGTGACTGAATTGCTGGATATTTTCGTGGCTTTTAGAGAGAGAGGGTCTAGGATGAGTGTAGTGAAAATTTAAGCAACCAAAATAATATTTTCTCTCTCTCAATCCTTAAATAGGCTATCATGGTGCATGAATGAGCTGATTTGCTGGCTTGTTGCTGGAGTTTTGGTGCATGTGGGGTTGTTGGATTAGGTGAACAACCTCCCCTAATTGTCAAAACCTAAAAGCTAGCTTCTTAAATGCCTAAAATGGGCATTTTTGCCATTTCCCTTTTTGTTCTAGAAAATTGTCTTAGGTTTAGAGTTTAGATATTTTAGTGTTTAGTGTTTAACATTTAACCCTTAAAGATTTAGCAACTAGGATTTCAAAAATTTCCAATTTTAGGATTTAGCAATTAGGGTTTATTACAAAAATAATAACTAAATTTTAGTTTCTAATATTTTAAAAAATTAACTTTGTTAATTAAAATAAGTTTGTAATTATCTAACACATGGGCATTAGAGTTTAAAACCCTTAATCACAATTAACTTTGCTAATAAAGCAATTAGGATTTATTCTTTTGGTAATTAGGGTTACCAAATTACTATTAGGGTTCTAATTACTAAATTAGGGTTTTAGTAATTTAGGGTTGCTAAAATTAACAATTATATTCTTAATACTTGTGAATTAATCACATTATCCATACCTACCAGCAATCTCAAACTCTAATTTCAAATTAGGGTTGCTAATTATAGCAATTAGGGTTTCTAGAAATAATACCTCAAAATATTATTTAGGTCATTAAGGTTTTCTAAATATTAGGGTTTCCAGAATTTTAATTAGGGTTTACCTAATTAATACATTAAATACATGATATAATTAATATTATACACTTATAAAATAACCTTATACTCTAATTTGGATCTCAAATTAGGGTTTAACATAATTACTAGGGTTTGGGTCAAAATACACCGTAATTGACCAACCATTTTCAATACGGACATATCGTACATATACATAGCACTGAAAAATCAAAATATAATTTATATTATATCATTATTCTCATACCTTGACAATAATCCAAAATTAGGGTTTGGATTCCATATCTGATTATTCTTTCATATTTAACCTTGATAATTAAGGTAAAATATTTAACTTAATAATCTGTACAAAAATTCATATAATAAAATAATGATTATATTTATTCAAAAAAAATCACTTCATATATTATTTAAATAATATATGATTATATATTCATGGAAAATAATTAATCAAAACATTTTTATTTTAAAATTAATTATTATAAAAATATACTTTATAATAATCAATAATTCTAAAATAAATTTACTTGTAAATATTCATGTAATAAATATATTTTTATTTACCACATAAATACATATACACATAATCTTGTACAAATCCTTATCCTTAAAAAAAAATTTATACGCAAAATTTATGATTTATTTATATAGAAAATATCGGGTTGTCACAGATCTAGATAGAATTTAACCCTCATATTTATTAGGGGTGATATCCATAGGCATCTTGATTGAGTAGGACTATAAAATGCATGGCCATGCTCAAATAGTGATTTGTTTCATATAGTCTACTCATTGATCAAGAAAACTCAGATTAAATTATGAAGAGTATGACATATTCCATGACTCGAGTTTAATCTAGGATGTCAAGGTTAAAAGATTAAATTACATTAAAACATTGGTCAGGGAAAGGTTGTATCGAATCATCGATTTTATTATTAATTGGGTAGCAGTGATGCATTACTAGATGCCGCTCACTGTTTATAATTTTATAATATGATTTTAAAATTATTGCCAACGTAATAATAACCTATATGGTCACACATATAGAACATAATTAAAAAGGGAATTAATTTAAATTGTAAAGATTTAAATATGTCAATATGATTGATAGTATTTAAATTATGAATTTAAATTAATAGGATAATTTATATATAGATATCTTAATTAAGTAAGATTTAATTAAGATATATATATAAATAAATTCAGATTTTAAAGGGTTTTGATTAATCCCTTTTAACCGCTATATATACGATATGTAGCAGTCATTTTAGGGTTAACGAATCATAACCTAAAAACCCTAGCCGCTCTTAGAGAGAGACTAGAGAGAAATTTCAAAAATCCATTCCTTTGGGCATAGTACCGCAACACCCTTTTTTTTTCTTCTGCAGATCGTACGACGATTCACAGGACATTCGTGTGGATATCGTAGAGACGCAGTTCGTTTGGATTGCGTTGGATATTCGATTGCATCAATTCCAGCTTCATAATTGGTATAATCTTTTACACACTGAATTAATTTCTATTTCGCACGGATCCTGTTTGGGTTTCAGATTGTTTTGTTCAATTTATTTTTCGCTGTGAATTGCTTTGATGTGCCAAAAACCCAACAGAACTCACATTTCTTCAGCTTGGCATTTAGCTTGTTATCACGAAGCCTTTGAAGTACCTGCTTCAAATGCCGCTCATGATCTTCACTGCTTTTGGAATAGATGAGGATGTCATCAATAAAGACAACAACGAACTGATCCAAATATTCCTTGAACACACGGTTCATCATATCCATGAAAGCAGCATGAGCATTAGTCAGTCCAAAAGACATGACTAAGAATTCATAATGCCCATACCGAGTTCTGAAAGTAGTCTTCAGAATATCCTCAGTTTTAATCTTCAGCTGATGATATCCAGAACGAAGATTGATCTTTGCAAAGAATTGTGCTCTTTGTAACTGGTCAAACAGGTCATCAATGTGAGGTAGCGGATACCTATTTTTGATGGTGACATAATTCAATTTCCGGTAGTCAATACAAAGTCGCATACTCCCATCTTTCTTCTTTACGAACACAATAGGAGCACCCCAAGGAGATGTACTAGGACGAATGAAACCGATGTCTAACAACTCCTGTAGTTGGACCTTTAACTCCTGATGTTCAATATGAGCCATTTGATATGGGGTTTTAGAAATGAGCTTTGTACCGGGTTCAAGGTTAATAAAGAATTCAACTTCTGGGGGTAGACCGGGAAGTTCTACAGGAAATAAGTCAGGAAATTCACTAAAACATAAATATTATTCAAATTTGACGTGTTTTTGTTCAAGTTCGTGACATAGGCTAGGAAAGCTTGACATTCATTTTTTAATAAACGAATAGCTTTATGGCTTGATATGATAGTGATTAACTTTAGTGGTTTGGTTTTTTGAATTCGCATAACAGGTTGGTTAGGAATATGAAAACTAACAACCTTACGAAAATAATCAATTTTGGGATGATGAATATTTAACTAATCAATCCCTAAAATCACATCAAATACAAGTATTTTCAAAGAAATAAGATCGACAGGTAATGTGATGGTACCAAATTGGATCAAGAAAGATTTATAAATAGTAGATGTAATGAAAGTTTCTCCTAACGGAGTCTCAATAGATAAGTCAAAGTCCAATTTCTCCAGAGTCAAGTTCAAACGTTGAGCACAAGCAGGAGAGATAAAAGAATGGGTAGAACCGGTATCTGATAAGGTATAAACTTCACAAGAGTTTATGATTAGCTTATCCGTGATCACCTCGTTCGGGTTCCTCTCGTTTTGGGCAGTCACGACAAACGCCCTTCCAGAAACCACCGACTTTGACTTGTCCGGGACAGCCTTTGGAGTCACCATCTCCGTTGGACTTGGTTTCGCTACAAGATAATCTCTAGCTATATGACCTTCCTTTCCACAGTTATAACACACCTTGGATTGTTGTGGGCAGTTTTGGCTGATGTGTCCCTCTTTCCCGCATTTATAACAAACAACCGGTAATCGTTGTCCTCCCCTAGAAATAGTTGGTGCTGACGTCTTCACGTTATCATTGTTGTACCTTATCTTTTTGAAATCTCCTCCCGACTTGCTTCTTCTATTATCACGACAATGATTACCACCCAAGTCGTTACCGCTTTTGTCCGTATTCTTTCCTCCCCGCTGGTTATCATTGCTCTGATGGTTGCTGCCACCGGTATGACCCTGGTTGTTGTCCCTCGGTTGAACATACTCATTATCTCGCTCTAATAATTAAGCCTTGTTGACAACATCTGAATATAAAAAAAATTTATGAGAGATAAGATATTGCTGAATCTCGGATTTTAGACCTCTCAGAAACACCCGTGTCATTCGTTCCTCATTCTCTATCAAATGAGGTGTAAACCTGGATAACTCTGCAAACTTAGCTTCGTACTGAGACATAGTCATGTTATTTTGTTCCAGTCTGATAAACTCTACCTCTTTCATATGACAAATACTTTCAAAAAAGTACTTGTCATTGAATAGTTTTTGAAATGTTTCCAAAGACATGTTGAGTGCGGTAGGCTGGGTACGTTTCACAGATTCCCACCAGTAATCTGCCTCACCACATAACATAAAGGTGGCGAATGGAACCTTCTATTCCTCCGTGCATCCCAAGACATCAAATATCTTGGTAATTTGCTTAACTCATGTTTCTGCCTTGATCAGATCCGACTTTCCCACAAATTATGGTGGTCCCAACTCTTTGAACTGCTTGGCTGTGACAAGCCGCGTATTTCTATCATTTCCACCCGTATTTTGTACACGAATCTCTCTCGTCTGATTTTGCATGAACTGCAAAAAGCTTCTAAACATCCCATCATTCATCATTTATTCGGTTATGTTGTTTACAGGAGGAATATTGTCTTCCTGTTGCACATTCTCCTAGTTAGTGATTAAAGGTGTCTCCACGATCTCATTCACTCTACTGTTAATATTAGAATAAACGCACCGGATGTAAAATCCAGGTTCATCGAACAGAGTCCGACCACAGTTCATAAATATATATATATATATATATATATATATATATATATATATATATATATATATATATATATATATATGTACACACACAAAAATAGAATAAACGCACCGGATGTAAAATCCAGGCTCATCGAACAGAGTTCGACCATAGTTTACACACACACACACACACACACACACACACACACACACACACACATATATATATATATATAAGCGAGTAAACGCTCCAGATCGAAGTCTAGGCTCATCGAACAAAGTTCGACACACAGTTACTATATATAAATGTGTGTATATATATATATATATATATATATATATATATATATATATATATATATATATATTAAAGCAAATAAATGCTCCAGACTGAAGTCTAGGCTCATCGAACAAAGTTCGATACAAAGTTAATATATATAAATGTATATATATATATATATATATATATATATATATATATATATATATATATATATATATATATATTAAAGCAAATAAACGCTCCAGACCAAAGTCTAGGCTCAATCGAGGCATAACTCGATAATGTTAGTCAATATATATATATATATATATATATATATATATATACAAGATGAAACAAAACTACGGATCAAAGTCCGGGCAAATGTGCATAACATGACTCTCAACGTGAAGAAGGGTGTGTGCAGAGATGAAGAGAAAGACTCTAAAGTGTGTGAGAAGGCTTACAATTGACTGCCAAAGAAGACTTCTATATCTTTAGAGTGGGTAAACACTGGCTTTTGTAGATACAAAAGGGCTATATATGAGCTCGCAGGTGTTTAAAATGAGAAAGTACACTGCATGGGGTGAGTGCAGAGCAAATTGGGCAGGGCTTCCTTGCTGTTTTCTCTTGCAAAATGGGTAGCCCAAGCTCTCTATTTATAGGAAATTTAGCCGCAGGTGTACCAGAGGCATTCCGGGTGGGCCTGGGTTTTTTGGGTCGGGTCGTCTCGAAGTACGTGCACTCAGGCACTGTAATGTTCACTCAAACTTTAAGAAGTGCAATTCGGGCATCCGTTTGAGGTA
This sequence comes from Panax japonicus, assembly GCA_020205505.1. Classification (NCBI taxonomy): domain Eukaryota; kingdom Viridiplantae; phylum Streptophyta; class Magnoliopsida; order Apiales; family Araliaceae; genus Panax; species Panax japonicus. The sequence goes on from CM035111.1 coordinate 30,336,821, forward strand.
TACAGGACCTATTTTGGACCGCCGTTGTCCAGAGTTGTACGATGTCGTGAGATCAGAGTTTGTACGAAGTCATTGAAGATGGGGCGGTGCCCTCCGATCTTCAAGCTTCAACTTTCATTCGTTACCCCACACAATAGTCACTCGGTATTGGTTAGTCTTGTTGGACATCGTTGCATAGAGATGTTGAGATGACGTGGCATGGCATTGCGTTGGCTAGATGACGATGTTTCCCCTCACTTGTGTTATCGCCGGATTGGGCTGATAAAGCAGACGTTGCTCAAACTTCGCTGAGATTGGACTACTGTAATTTGTTGAAGGTCCTCATTGTCATATTTGAGGTGTGCTTGTCTTCCCGATGTTATCGTCGGGTTGGTACAATGTATCTCGTTATGAGCGCCAAGATTGAAGCTGGTCGCATTTGAAACAAGCATTTCTGGGGTTATCGCCGAAACTGCATTCCTTGGGGTTATCACCAAGGTTGGTGGCTATTCCCATGGTTGGGACTGAGACTGGATACCTCGGGGTTATCTCCGAGATTAATCGGTCTTCTCCGGTGTGTGTTTCAGTATTGGATCTGCATGCCTCGGAGTTATCTCTGAGGTTGGAATTGTTACTCCCAGAGTGTGATCCGGGGTTGATGCTGAACTTCTGGTAGTATCCGGTATGGATATGGATTGCCATTCAGGGTTCCCTCTTAAAAGACGAATCTGTCCTCCTTCAATGTTAGTGATAGTAGTATAGAAAATTTCGAGTGTCTACAGATGCCCCTCTTTATCATACTCATGCATGGCGATGCATGGGTAGGATAAAGAATCTTAGACACTTGAAACGCAGCAAGAAAAACATGGTACTGTGGGTAGAAAAATGATGCAAATTTATGATGCATGTGTACGAGGTTATAGCCCAACATGCTGGGGATGATTGTTAGATCCCTGTTGCTTCAACTGGGGATTGGCAATGCTGACCAGATTTGATGTGTAAGCCAAATCTGTTAGGATGTTGATGTTGGAGTTATCACCAAATTCATGTGTTCTTGAGAATGACTTGATCCTGAAGAGGTACCTCTTATGTGTAAGAGATCTATGGGGATAAAGCTTGGTCTGTTTGAGCATGTGTATAACATATTCCATCATCTATCCTCTTTGATAACATTGACCTTTCCTGGTTGGTATCGCCAGGACATGTTAAGATTCTGTTGGATTCACTTCCAACAGCACCGACATGTGAATCAACGGCTAAAAAATCCTGTAGGATATACTGTAAAGGTTACTTGACCTTCGCTGACGTGTGAATCAACGACTGAGACTCTGTGAGTAGATCGTCAAGGTTGCTTAACCTTCGCTGACATGTGAATCAATAGAACATTGCGTTGTGACCTCCGCCGAGGATCCGCTGGGGGAATATGAGTAATCGAGCATGAAATCCTCGAATAGCTCTAGAGCTCTAATAGGTTTAATTGCTATCTGCTGAGGTAACGTCAAGGCTGCTTGAACTTCGCTGATATATGTGTCAAACGGCTTAAATGTACATTGTAATCCCCTGCTGGGGCTTCACGTTGTAACCCCCGTCGGGGACATACATTGTAACCATCGCTGATGTGAGTAGCAGTGACTGGTCATCGGATGGTTTACGAGGCTCTGTTGGGTTTGCTTCCAACGGTTATCATGATGTCAAGGCTGCTTGATCTTCGCTAATTTGGGTGTCAACGGATGAACACACATTGTAACCCCCACTGGGGTTTCACGTTGTAACCCCCATTGGGGATTCACTGTTGTAACCCCCATTGGGGACTCACGTTGTAATCCCCTTCAGGGATTCATGTTGTAACCCCCGTTGGGGACTCACGTTGTAACCCTCGTCGGGGACTCATTTAGGGTAATGACCCGGAGTTGGCGACATCGGACCTGCATAAGGTATTGTCGGATGTGGTTTGTAACAAATGAGATCATTGGCAGAGTATACCTCGTGTTCGGGTGACTACCAATGAGTGATGTGCAGACTCAAGGTTTCATCTAAGAAGGCCAGGATTGTATGCTGTTTTGGTCAATTGCGTGGCATTTTTATTCTTGATTTGACCTTTCTAGTCCGTAAGAACTCCTTTGCAACTCAAACTAGACCGAGATGGAGGGGTGAGAACCACATAGGGGTGCTGCAGGTGCACCTGCTGCAGCAGCAGGTGAGCCTGCGGCCAACCGTGGATGATAAAATCCAGCAGGTTGGTCTCACAAGTCATTTTCAGCTTTGCACGCGAAGAGAAATCCGTGAGCCTCCTTCAGATCTGCTGAGTTCGGGCTATTTTCTGTAAATTCTGTTACCGTACAAGTGTTATGCACTAACCTAGTAACGTATACATGATTTTTTCTAGTTTTTATCCGTTGGATTTTGAGTTATCACATGAAATGCATCTAAACACATAGTAGTGATTATGTATTCACAAATGACTTGATAAAAAATATTCAATATAATAAATGTTAGTATTTAACCATGCTGAACATAATGATGTAAAAAAATTTGACTTTTGAGACAGTCAAATTGACACTTTTTCTAGTATTTTTTGTCTTATTTGAGGTCCAATGAGCAAAGGTAGAAAGGCAAAGTACTCCTGATATTGAGGTTAACCTTATGCATGTATGATTTTGATTTTTAATGCACATATTATGTATAACTTTGGGGCAGGTGTGCTACTGAATGGCCACCTAGATATGCCTATGTTCATGTGGATAGTCCTATTTTCAAAGGGGACTATGGAAATTTTTTTTCTAAATGTAGGCATTGGGTAGTCATGCATTTTAACTCTATTGTATGTTAAAGTAAATGCATGCATGCATATAGTCATAAAATGCATTTTAGAAAGCTCCAGGTAAGGGAATACCACACCTTTTCTGAGGTGATTTGGAGACTTGTTGTGTGAGACCCCAAATTTTATGAATAAAGATTTAAGTTTCTCGAATATTTTTTTAATATTATGGTGTGAATTTGATATAATGTTATAGTTGTGGGTAATATTTATAAATTTTGCAAAATATACAAGTTGTTGTATAATATTCGATTGGTCGGGGAATATTCTTTTTGTCGGGGAATATTCGTACGACGACACAATCATTGGTAGACCCCACAACGGAAGTATTGTCGTAGTTAGAAAATGACAAAATTATCTTTCTATAAAAATAACGGCAGAGGTGTTACCATTAAAACTGTTGAACTACCCGGTAGTAAAAGTACAGTAATACGCGTGGTTGCATAGTAGCACACGATATTGATTATTGATGCTTACGTGAGAAGTCACTCAGTTAAACTCAATTATTGCTACAGTAATTGCTGCATCATATCTCTCATATTATTGATTTGATTATTGTCACAATATCATCTACATAATATGTTATATTATTAAATCAATAATTGAGACAGCAAAGTTATTCATATTATTATTTGCAATATTGACAATGTCTAGAAGTTCTGTCAAGGAGAGGTTTGGTCACCTAATTGCGCGCCAATAAGGAGAAATCCTTATCGGAAAGCCCCATCTTTCTTGGGAACGACCTGGTTGTTAAATATTATGAGTTATAATATTAATGATGAATAAGTTCGTGTTGATTAAAGATAAAATTAATAGTTCCATTGTGTTGGGATTATTAGTGTTAGTGGAAATCGACATTTGTTTTGATAATAATTGATGTCTGGAGGTTATATTGTTCAATCGGATATTCGGGACACTTTTTGTGTCAGAGTACTATTCACAAGTTACTATTCATGAGTTACTATTCATGAGTTACTATTCCCGAGTTACTATTCACGTGTTACTATTCATGAGTTACTATTCACGAGTTACATTCATGGGGTACTATCCACCCGTAAGATATATTTCTTTTCGGTCCAAATCGTTTTTGGGTACAATATTATTCCATGAGGAGATGTGCTAATTTTTTAGACCGTTGGTTGAAGATATAATAGTAAATCAATATGGACCGCTGGTGAAAAGTTATAATAGTAAATCAATATGGATTGCTGGTTTAAAGTTTTAATAGTAAATCAATCTGGACCGTTCATAAATTAGTTACCATTCAGTCCATTCTCCTATAAATAGAAGCTCATTCCTTCATTATTTATTACGAATTCACTGAAACTCTAGAGAGAAAAACTATAGAGAGAAAGAAGAAAAGTATTCTGCTACTTCACTACTCCAATATCCAGTTTCTTATAAGGTAGGGAATATTATTTGTTTTACTCATAAGGGGTATTCTTTCTTTCTTATTCGTGAAGAGAACGTCTGTTATTCCATTCTTTATTATTCTGTTGGAATAACCTGTATACGCGGACTACCCTATACTTGGTGAAATTCTTCTGTTATTCCATTCTTTATTATTCTGTTGGAATAACCTGTTTATACGAAGTACTGCATACATGGTGAAATTCTTCTGTTATTCCATTCTTATTATTCTGTTGGAATAACCTGTTTATGTGAAGTACCGCATACATGGTGAAATTCTTCTAATATTCCATTCTTTATTATTCTGTCAGAATATCCTGTCTGTGTGTTTACGCCGGACCTGGTTCCATTATTTATTATTCTGTCAGAATATCCTGTCTGTACGTTTATGCCGGACCTGGTTCCATTATTTATTATTCTATTGGGAATAACCTGTCGGTGCAGTCTATCGCACGCATGGTGAATCCTTCTGTTATTCCATTCTTTATTATTCTGTTAGAATAACCTGTCTATGTGGATTACCACATGCATGGTGAATGATCCTGTGTATTCATTCCTTATTAAATTATGGAAATGATCTGTATACGTGGATTACCGCATGGTGGGTGAAAATCCATTTGCAGTTTCATATATTATATTATACTCAGTTGGTTAAAGCTTTGGTTTCTATATTCCATGAAATTAGTGGAATATCCTTGATATTTGCGCTTCATCAAGTATCTTTTCATGAAAATATTCTTTTGAGAATTCTTGAATTTTACTGCACAAAGAAGTATCATGTTGACAATTTGGACGTTATTGAGTTCAGGAAAAATTAACTTATAAATCTTTAAAATTTATTCTTGAACTTGTTTTATTGAATTGTCATTATCCTCATGCTTATATTATGTTGAAAGTCATCTTTGGCTTACGTGCATAGATGAACTTGGTATGATTATGACCAGGGATTATTCGGTATAATCATGACCGTAATGTGACGAATGATGTGGTAAAAGTCCTCATTGGCCTGTAGTTCATTGGTGGACAGTTGTTGGTATGATTATGACCAGGGATTATTCGGTATAGTCATGACCATTGATGATTACATGAATATCCTTGGTCGTGGAGCAGGGATGATTCGATTTTATTTATTAAGATGAGTCTCAGCGATAAAAGTGATGAAAAACCTTTTAAATCATAGAAGATAGTAGATTTTATTCTCTACTTGACTCTTCTAATGAATTGCTTGTTTCGCTGCAGTTAAACTTGATGTTTTTTTTTATATTTTATCAGTTTAACACCGTTGAAGGCTAATGATAATTTATTCTGCATTATCTTAGTCATAATATTTCTTACTGGGCTAGTTGTGCTTACCCTTTCTTTCACTGTTCTCTTCAGGAAATGAGAACGTAGCTGGGACTAGTCGGGGAACAGAGTGACAGTTCTAGATGGTGCATTAGTAGTCCTCACTATTCTGTAAAATATTGTGATAATAAATGTAATGAGGACTCCATTGAGTGTGGATATTGTCTAGATGACAATATTTATATTAAAACTCACAGCCTATGTTTTGTCGTATTTTACACGACTGTTGTATAATTAAGTTATATTTGTATTCAGTACCTTGTATCTGGCAACCCAAGATGGGTGATGTATACCTGTTTTGGGGGCATCACATGTTGTCCAGATATTATGGATCCGGATCAGCCGAGCAGTTCCCATAGGACCACTTCTGGCGTACGGCAGAGGGCTTCTGAAATGCCTCGTCCCCGTTCTGTTAAATAGCCCCGTCGGTTGGTGGAGGCTGTGATACATCCTGTCCGGGTAGATGTGCCAGACGTCAAGGATGAGGAGGCGGATATTCCGATTGAGGATCCCGCTCCTACTGCACATGTCCCTCGTAGGGAGCTCCTGAGTATTCAGGTGGAAAACCCAGAGCTGCTGGGTGATTTGAGCAGACATCAATCGATGTATTTGCATACTAACGAGGTATGACGTTAGACTTTGATCTTCCTTCTTTCCTATTGATGAGGAGCAAAGGGTTTTGATGTTGATCTGCATTTTATGCAGGTTCCGGGTTTTAAACAGCCTTGATGGAACTGGTTCAGCATTCACTCCATGTACCAGGCGCTTCATCCTGACTATAGAGCGGTAATGCATGAGTGGGTATTCGGGGCATTCTTCTCCATCCTTCCTCGTTGTTGTCCCTGGGGTTACCTCAGGGCATTGTCTGAGCGATGGTTTCATCAGACTCAGCCACTCCATCTGCTGGATTGCGAGGTGATGATGACGCCTATGGATTGGCGATTTATCACAGGTATGGAGTTTGGAGGGGAGCCAGTGCCTTGCATGGCGAATATTACCCCTACTTCCATCTGATCCTTGTTAGGAGTTCCGGTGGAGGCGCTTAAAGGCAGGACTGTTCGTTCAGGTCCTTTAAGCGTAGATACTATGAGCGGGCTTTTGAGTGAGCCCATGCCTGATGATATCAGAATCAGGGATTGCGTTCTGCGGTGATTATTCCTGATGATCATTCGAGGCTGCTTCACAACAGATAACTCTTCTACAGTGTCTTTCATTTTAATCAGCGCCACACGTGATGTGGACCGTATTGGAGAGTATGATTGGGGCTCCTATACCTTTGCCTATTTCCTCTGGGGCATGCATATGCGCTCATAGGGTTTGATCGAGGCTTGGCTAGGCTTTTACCCATTTCTGCTGGTGAGTATTTCTCTTGTCATTTCCCATTTAGAGATTAAGAGTGTTTACTGATAGCAGATATTTTGCCATTGTGTTGGCAGTTTTGGACCTATGAGAGGCTCCCATGCTTGTGTCCTATGAGTGTGTTAGGTTTAGATACCTATCCACGAGGACGACGATGTTACCATTCTATTTTTCCAGAGGTCCCTGTAGCTGAGGGCTTCACTCACTACCGTATGTAGCCGGAGTTGCTGATAGCTGACACCATTACATGGATTCCCTATTCAGGGGAACACTTGACCATCGGCTTTACAAATGGGTACCCGACTGGAGTCAAGTACGTGATTTCCACCAGGAGAGTTCCACTCTTCACAGATGGAGGCGGTGGTGGTCCCCTCGCACTATTGGAGCTCAGTCCCGCGCCACACAGTTTATGGGGGATATGGTTCCAGGATCCTCGATGATGACGGATTGGATACCTTGTGTCTGAGATCTGACTCATGTGACCCAGATTGATAGTTTGACCCGGCAGTTAGACCAGACACATATATTTATCCGGCATTTGGGCAGAGATCCAGCAAAGGCAGATTCGTTTGTTCCCTCCAGCTCAGGCGCTGGTCCCTCAGATGACCCATTCGATTTTGCCAGCGCAGATCCTCCTTTGTATAGGCCTGACATCCCTATTGATAGAGATCCAGTGACTCAGGAGGAGTTACATCAGGTGGATAGGATTGATGATGTGGACATCGACACCTTGGTCTTTTTTTGATGTGTATTCTCGTTATATTTTTGATAGGCCTCTGTTAGATATTGGTTGGTTGTGCCCCATTCTTGATATATCTTTTGATAGGCCTCTGTTAGTAGTAGGGCGTCTGTGCCCCATTTCCTTGTATTTGTAGCTGTACAGAGATGATGTATTAGATGATGATATACTTAGGATTGTATGCATAATTTTTTCATTCCCTATATCATATTGCCATCCATTATCTGTTATGCATGTATTATGTTATGCATATGTATGTATGTCCAAAGATATTCAGCATTGACCTCTGGATGGTCTTATGACATGGCCCGCATAGATGTCTTCTTCGACAGTTAGTCGTATAGATCATACCCCACCATCATTGGTGGCATTGGGTATGCGATCGTGGTATGATAGCATGTCATCATCAGACAGGGTGACTGTAGATCATTTGCTGCAGCATACCACGACCTTATTGATGTTTCAGGTTCCCGCAGGATTTGTAGATGGGATGCTAAAGCATTGGATACCAGATAGGCAGGTTTACCGATTCGGGACCCATGAGTTGACTCCTACTCTGGAGGAGTATGTACGATTGACGATGCTGCCTTTAGACAGACCCTGAATGCACCTGACTTTGGGAGACATGAGTAGATGATTCATGACTCTCACTGGATTGTGGCGCAGAGCAGTACATGATGAGCTGACATCTAGCCACGTGATATCCCAACATTTTTTGTACAACAGATTTGGCTCGGAGGATAGCTATTTACGATATTCCGGGGATTTCATCGCACCTGAGGATCACTGACGTTTGGCTAGGGTTGATGTACTGCTGATGTGTGTACTGTCGTATGTCTATATGCCACGATATATGGATGAGATAGACATAGGTGTCATCATGGCTGTGAGAGCTCTTAGAGAGTGTCGTACCATTGTACCTATGATTGTAGCAGAGACCCTGCGGTCAGCATCCTACTGCTGCACTTATCCTACAGGAGTGTTCACTAGGAGTTCGGTCAAGCTGTACGTGTGGTTTATGTCACAATTGAGACCGATTGGCACTCTTAGACGGCATGGATATTGCTTCACCCATGATGTAGCCATGTTATACTTCTTCCAGCCATCGGAGTGTATAGATACTCTGTCTTGGTCCACATTTTTGGCAGATATCAGAGATCCTTTTAGTATATTGTTGTGTTCAGGGCTTAGCTCACCATACAACTTCATTACTCACGCTCCAGGCATGGATTACCTCCCTCTGGCTGGTTTGAGAGGTGTGACTACTTATCACCCATTGGCTGCGATGTCATAGTTTGACCAGTTCTAGGACTTTCATCCTTTCGAGGGGGCGATAGGTTATCGTTCAGCTTCTCGATATCTCTCAACAGAGGACCGATCCCGTGTGTATGCTTGTTGGGATCAACGTGAGATAGCTTCTTTTTCTGTCAGTCATCCAGGTTGTTCTGCAGAGTATTCCGCATGGATGGAGACAGAGATTTTATCAGTTGCGATAGTGTCCACAGTACCAAATAGTGAGTTAGATGATGTAGAGCCCATGGAGGACATCGATTCATACATTGAGGAGGAGCCCGCTGTTGGGTTGCCAACATTTCTTCCGGATTTTCCTAATACCAGTACTGTTGTGATTCATCACTTAACACAGTACCTAGAACAGAGTCTTCATCTGATGACCTTTGAGAGAGAGATCAGGCTCAATCTATGATGTTGACTGCCCTTGATGGGAGGGATGCAACTCTATTAGAGAGAGACGAGGCATTAGCTCGTAAAGATGCCACTGTTGTTGAGCAGGATGATGCCAAATCAGCCAGAGACACAGTGATAGTCAAGCGGAATAGTGCTATATCTTCCCAGGATGTGGCCGTAACAGATAGTACTGCTGTGAGGTCCCTTACCACTGGCATGATCGTAGAGATGAGCACATATATTGATGATCATATGGTCACCATGCAGATGGCTACAGATCAGTTGGGTAGTGTGGATATTCTCATACAGGAGACCACAACTTCACCTCCATCCTCTGAGAGGGACGCAATGTTGGGCTTGTTAGCTTGCATATGCCCTGACTTGTAGATGAGCTTGTATTTTCCTGCACATACTAGCCTAGCCATTTTGTCATGTACATTTTACATTGTATATATCAAATAGCATTATATATATGACAGGGAAATATATTTTTGGATCACTTCCCTTTTAGACATGCCTTGCTATTTGCTTGATATTTTACCTGCTGCTTCAGGGCTTGTGATCTTGATGTATTCTGAATTCCTCCTTGGTGGATGGACATTGAGTTATCTCTGGATAGTTCAGAATGGATCATCGATCTTTTTATATCCCTACTATCTTTGGTGTCTTCGGACTTGTTTCTAGATGAAAATGTGGAGAGGAGTGTGGCTTTCTTCTCTGAGATTGACCGCACCACAGATGGTCACCAGTACTTCTATTTAGGAGAAGCCTAGTTAGTTCCATCTCTTATGGATTGGTGTTACTCTTCAAGGTATGACCGCAGCTTAGATGGTCGCCGAATCTCCTATTTGGGGAGGAGTTCAGGTAATTCCGTCCCTTTGGTCTGAAACCAATGAAATGTAGTGGATTGAAGGATGATCCACATACCAGTTGACAATAGTTTATGTTTTGGTAGGGGGTGAGATCGAACCATGAATGTCTGCCTACGTACTCCTATTGAAGAGGAGATCAGGTCTGCGTAGTTCGAACCTGGTGTAAGAGGTTCAACACTGTGTATAGCAGAAATGGTGTAGGAATGTTTTTGTTGTTTTTTTTTGTAAGGGTAGAAATGTTTTGTTGTTTTTGGTTTATTGCGACCGGGCCATGTGAAATGGTTGCCTACGTACTCCTATTGAAGAGGAGATCAGGTCGACGTAGTTCGCCCCTCAGGGCAAGACGAAAAGCGTAATCCCATGTTCAGGTCAGAGTGCGGGGAGGAGAAAGTTTAATCCTAGGTTGAGGATAAGTTGCAGGTACGAGAAGTTTGATCCCATGTATGGGTAGCGAAACTGCAAACGTGAGAGGTTCAATCCGTAGTGGGATGACCTAAGTCATAGGAACGCAAAGGAGAGCCAGGCTGCTGGCTTGAAATGTATGTTTCCCTGAGGGGCAAAGTGTAGAAATAGTTGTATGTGGTAAAGGGTTAAAGAACCAGAATGACTGGTGATCTGATGGTCCAACACCAGGATGTTTGCTTGAGGACAACTTCAGACATAGTATCGTTTCACGGCGTCTGAGTTAATGCGTTATGGAAATTTATCGCCGTCCATTTCTTGTAATCTGAGAGCACCCCCTATCACTACTTCTTTGACAACAAACGGGCCTTCCCAGTTAGGAGCGAATTTTCCCTTAGATTGATCTTGGTTGTCAAGAATCTTCTTCAAAACTAAGTCATGTTATTTAAACTGTCGTAGCTGGACTTTTTTGTTGTAGGATATGGAGATCCTTTGTCGATATAACTGACCATGGAAGATAGTCGCGGTTCGCCTTTCGTCTATTAGAGGCAATTGGTGATACCTGTCTTGTACCCATTGGTCTTCATCCAGCTGAGCGTCTATCAACACTCTGAGGGATTACATTTCAACTTCTATGGGAAGTACTGCTTCCATCTCAATAGGTTAATGCATAGGGGGTTGCCCCAGTGGAAGTGCGCATTGAGGTTCTGTAGGCTAACAGAGTAAGAGGCAATAGGTCAGGCCAATCTTTGTGTGTTTTTGTTAGCCGCTTCAACAGCACCATTCATCTTCGGACGATAGATGACAGAGTTAAGATGTTTGATATGGAATTTACTGCATAATTCCTCCATCATTTTGTTGTCGAGGTTCTTGGCATTGTCTGACACAATCACCTCTGGTTGTCCGTATCGACAAACGACATTGTTTTTGATGAAAGCAATGATGACTTCTTTAGTAACCCTGGGGAAGGAGGCTGCTTCTACCCACTTGGTGAAGTAGTCGATCATAGTGAAGATAAATCGATGACCATTACTGGCTCTAGGCTCAATGGGCCCGATAACGTCCATTCCCCACATTGAGAAGGGCCAAGGTGAACTCATATTGTGAAGATCCCGTGGAGGGGCGTGTATAGCATTCCCATGAATCTATCACTGATAGCATCTCTTGACGTGGTCATTGCAATCAGCTTTGAGAGATAGCCAATAATGAATCGTCCTGAGGACTTTCTTAACAAGGAGGGGGCCACTCATTTGTGGGCCACAGACTCCACCATGGATTTCATCCATAAGCCTTTGGGCTTGATCTTTGTCTAAACATCCGAGGAGACCTATTCCTGCATCTCTTTTGTAGAGTGCATCTCCACTCAGGTAGAATTTTATAGCAAGTCGATGTATCCAGCTTTTTTTCAGTCTGGCTCGTCTCAGCGGGTGTAGATCCATCTCGTAGATATTCCTTGATATGCTGATACCAAGGATTTTGGATGGGAGGTAGCTAATCTGATACTTCTCCAACGTAATTCCCATAGGCTGGGGCCTTTTACAGGGAAATTGTGACGCTTAACAAGTGTTCCTTATCTGATATGCGAATCAAGGAGGCCAAAGTTGCTAATGCGTTCGCAAAGTCATTCCTATTACGAGGAATGTGTAGAAAGGAGATTTCTTCGAACACCAAAGCCATCTTCAAAACCTGCCGATGGTAGGGCAACAAATGTAGTACCTTGGTTTAATAGATTTCGGTGGATTATCTAATTACCAACTCCGAATCTCCAAAGACAGTTAACTGCCTGATGCCCATTAAATGGGCAAGTTTTAGCCCCATGAGACAGCCTTCATACTCAGTCATATTATTGGTGCTGACAAACTGTAATTTGACGGCAACGAGATACTGCTCCCCCGTACCAGATACTAGAATTGCTCCAGCTCCAGAACCTTCCATATTAACAGCTCCATCAAAATACATCTTCCATGATTGGCACGTATCGTACTGATGATATTGCTGCACTGTCATTACTCCTTCATCGGGGAAATATGTTTCCAAGGGTTTGAAATCCCCTGAAGGTGCGGCGGCCAGTTGATCCGTGATTCCTTGACCTTTGATGGAATTTTTAGTCACATATACGATGTCAAATTGTTGTAGGATCAACTGCCATCTGGACAGCCGGCAATTTAACATGGGTTTATTGAACACGTACTTGAGAGGATCCACGCGGGATATGAGATGGGTTGTGTGACCATGGAGGTAATGCTGTAACCTCATGGAAGCCCATGCTAAAGCACAACACGTCTTTTCTATTAGAGTATACTTGTGTTCACTGCTGCTGAACCTTTTGCCGAGGTAATAGATAGCTCGTTCTTGGCCTCTATCGTCATTCTGTCCTAGCATGCAGCCCATGGCGTTGTCACTTATGGACAGGTACATGAATAGGGGAACATCATCCCTGGGTGGTACCAAAATGGGAGCTTTGACTAGCTGTTTCTTGATTGTGAGGAAGGCATTTTGACAATCATCATTCCATTTCATAGAGGAGTTCTTCCTTAATAGCTTGAAGATTGGCTCACAGGTTGCTGTGAGTTGGGAGATAAACCTGCTAATGAAGTTGATTTCTTCCCAAAAATCCCCGTATTTCCTTCTCTATCTGAGGAATGGGCATTTCCGCTGATGGACTTGGATTTTGGCAGGATCCAGCTCAATCCCTTTGTGGCTGACTAGAAATCCTAGCAACTTAACTGATTTAACAACAAAGGCGCATTTAGCTGGATTCAACTTCAAGTTATACTTACACAACCTGCTGAATAACTTCCTGAGATGGTCTATATGGTCATCCTCCTTACGGGACTTGACAATGATGTCATCCACATACATCTCGATCTCTTTGTGCATTAAGTCGTGGAAAAGAGCCATCATAGCTCGTTGATAGGTGGCTCCGACGTTGATAAGGCCGAATAAGAACCTTTTATAACAAAAGTTTCCCCAAGGCGTGATGAAAGCAGTCTTCTCACGATGTTCCTCAGCAACCATGATTTGATGATACCCCACAAAGTAATCAGCAAAGGAGTACATATCGTATTGCGCAGTATTGTCAATGAGAATGTTGATAAATGACACGGGAAAGCTATCTTTTAAGCAAGCTTTGTTCAAGTCTCGGTAATCCACACAAACTCGCACCTTCCCTCCAGGTTTAGGTACGTGCATGATGTTGGATATCCACTCAGGATATGTAGACACCATAATGATGCCAGCTTGAAATTGTTTCACAATTTCTTCTTTCACCTTTAAACTCCACTCAGGTTTCAATCGCCTGAGCTTTTGCTTGACTGGCTTAAATCCCTCTTTAATGGGAAGGCGATGAAGGACAATGTCAGTGGACAAACCCACCATGTCTTTATGAGACCATGCAAACACATCCTGGAATTGGGTTAGTAGCGTAACCATGCCATTCTGTTGGTCTGGGGTAAGGTCTGAACCAATCTGGATTAACTTAGGGCTTTCTAAGGTTCCAAGATTGAAAGAAGTGGTTTGATCAAGGTTGGGTTTAGGTCTGTCTTTGAACCATTCTTGAATTTTTGGAGGCACCTCAATGTCATCCTGTATATCCATCAAGGCTGAATTCATCTCTACATCAAAGGTACAATCCTTGTGGAGAAGAGGCACCATATCAGCAAGTACAGGCACATCTAAATTCAGAGTCCTGAAACAAAATATGCTTTCACTTAGTATATATGAAATGTGTTGATCATGTTGGGGTTTCGGCACATAAACGCACAGCGGAAATAAAATATTTAAAGCAATTTCTGAAACCCTAAAACAGGATCCATAGCGAAAAATTCAATTAATTCAGAGGTTAGAAATTATACCGATTAAGAAACTAAAATTGATACGATCTAATCTCCAACGCGAATCCACGAATTAAGAAACTGGAATTGATACGATCGAATCTCCAATGCAATCCAAACGAGTTGCGTCTCTACAGTATCCATATGAACGCTCCGCGAATCGTCCTACGATCTGCAGAAGAAGGAACCGCGGTACTAGCCACCAAGGATGAGGATTTTCGAAGCTGTTTTCTCTAGTCTCTCTCTAAGAGCGACTAGGGTTTTTGTATTTTGACGTAAAACCTAAAGTGACTGATATATATATATATATATATATATATATATATATATCATATATATAGCAGTTAAGAGGAATTAATCAAAACCTAATATTATTAAAATCCGAATTTATATATATCTTAATTAAGTCTTACTTAATTAATATATCTATATATAAATTATCCTATTAATTTAAATTCGTAATTTAAAATTCTATCAATCATATTGACATATTTAAATCTTTACAATTTAAATTAATTTCCTTTTAATTACGTTCTTTGTGTGTGACCCTATAGGTTATTATTACGTTGGTAATAATTTTAAAATCATATTATAAAATTATAAACAGTTAGTGGCATCTAGTAATGCATCACTGCTACCCAAGTAATAATAAGATCGATGATTCGATGCGACCTTTTCGTGACCAATGTTTCAATGTAATTTAATCCTTTTAACCTTAATATCCTAGATTAAACTCGAGTCATGGAATGTGTCATACTCTTCATAATTTAATCTGAGTTTTCTTGATCAATGAGTAGACTATATGAAACAAATCACTATTTGAGCATGGCCATGCATTTCATAGCCCTACTCAATCAAGAGGCCTATGGATATCACCCATAATATATAGGATGGTTAAATTCCATCTAGATCACTCATATTTCTCACACGTTTCATGATGAACCCAATAATCACCTTTATAGTCCACCCTATTAAAAGTGATATTTGATGATATCAAAGTACATAAATTCTCGTATAGTAATATAGCGATTTCAGGTCGGAGGACCATTACATCATTGTCACTATAAGAATTGCTAATGACACTTCGCATAATGCTCTATATAGAATTCTCATGGTGGGTCTGTCCAGTACATCGTTCTCTAACATGTACCTATGCATTGACTTAATATCTCATATATTTATGACCAATGATATTTGGTCATCAGTCAATCCACATACTAGTCTCAATGCATCATTGTTGTCCCATAAACACTGATATTCGACTAGGGACATTTAAGAACAATGATACTAATTGTAATTATATTATCTCATGTTCAAGTCACATACTTGAAACTATATAATTTGTATCACTATTCTAAGGAATTTTATTATGTTAACAATTATATTACGCAGTAAATAAAACCATAATAAAATCATATATTTATTCAATCAAATATAATATCAAAACGTTAAGCAATTATATCAAATAATTGGCCTCTAGGGCATAAACTCTAACAGATCCACACTCTTCCACTTAGTAGGACCTGAATTCTCACTTGCACGTAACACAATATCGTCGTCCGCTAGGCGCATGACACCACTGTCAATTATATTTTGGATAAGGTTGCGGAGTGCCCAACATTCTTCTGTGCTGTGACCGCAAGACTGGGAGTGATATTGGCACACTCCATCAGAGTTGTACCGTCCTGAACTGGAGGTAGAAGGGAGCTTATCCTTCCTTCATTGATTAACATATGAAGGATTTCCTCCATAGGTTGGCCCAAATGAATTCCCTTTTGTTGGCAAAATCCCGATGGGCCTTGGCATTTGCTCTCTTTGTCACTTTGTCTTCCAACATTTCATTTTTTGAAAGTGACGAAGGAACATTCATGATAAGAGGTAGGAGACTGGCATGCTCCTGACTGATTAATTGACATGTCACTTGATGCTGATAAGTCACCAATTCTGCCAATTGTTCAATTTGTTTGCATAAAGCTTTCAACTTTCGTTCCATTTTGAACTGGAACTTGGCATAATCCCATTTTTCATCACCATCTTTGAGGGTCTGGGATGATTCACAGCTGAAATTGGAATTCTGCCCGTTGCTCCAATTGATCATGTTAACCTCTTCTTCTATGTGTTGAGGAAGAGGGTTGTCTTGAACGTGAGGCTGATCTGGTTTGGTGACCACGATCTCTCCATTTTCTATCAGGTCCTGGATCTTATGTTTCAAGGCCCAACACTCTTGAGTATCATGTCCAGGTGCCCCGGCATGATAAGCACATTTCCGAGCAGCATTGAAACCCCGTCCATTAGGGATGATTGGTGGAAGAAGATGCGTAATTTTCTTCTGTGTTGTCAGAAGATTAAGAATTTTCTCGAGGGTATCCCCTAAGTGTGTAAACACTCGAGGGTGTTTGACTTCTCCACCTTTTGGTATTGGAGGGTTCGTAGACTATGCTTGAAAGGGAGTGTAGTTTCCCCTTAGAATAGGCATGTTCTGATTGCATTTTTGCCCCTGTAGTATCAGGAAAACATCTTCTTCTTTCTTTTTATGGACCCTCCGGGGATTGTTCCCATAATTTCTGGATTAGATGTGATCAGCAACAACTTTGAGTGCAGCTAGGTCTTGAATTTTCCCGGACTTTAATCCCATCTCAACCATCTCCCCATGTTTGACCATTTCAGAAAATGGTTTGCCGATGCCGGCTAAAACTCTCTCATATAAAGGAGCTTCTTGTATGTCTATGAAAGTCATGACCATCTCTAATTCTGTCATGGAAGGACTAACTTGGGCAGCTAGGCGTCTCCACCTTTGAGCATACTCTCTGAAAGACTCGTTAGACTGTTTCTTAATCTTTGTAATTTGATACCGATCAGGAGCCATCTGAGTTTGAAAGCTGTATTGAGTGAGGAAAGCATGTGCTAGCTCTTCCCAGCTATGGATCTTTGAGTTGTCTAATCTTGTGTACCACGACCGGGCTTCTCTAGTTAGACTTTTCTAGAACAATTGCATTCTAAGCTTTTTGTCCTCTGCATAAGATCCAAGTTCTCCAATAAACACCTTTAAATGTGTGTAAGGATCTCCTAACCTGTCATATTTTTCAAAGTCAGGAGTTTTAAACTTTTCTAGATAATGAACACCAGGAAAAATACACATATCAGAATATGAAACACTCCCGTGTGTTCCAATTCCTTTAATATCACAAAGGGTCTCTTCCATTTGTAGGACTTTCTTTTTGATGTCACTAGTGTCTGGATCTCTAGTGGGATGGGCAACATCATGAGTTTTGTTGGTCGTATCCAACTGCAGTTTAGGTATTGTAATGACCCGGGTTCCTCCTTACGTGGAGGATTCAGCATGTACGGGTATTTTCTGACCCTGTGTAGACTAGTGTAATTCTTTGAGTAGAATAGCCAAATCTGTAATTTGTTTACTTACTCTGTCAAATTCTTTACGAGAAACTGGATTAAGTTCAGTCTGGTCGGATGACGACATGATTGACTGTAGGCATGTTTCCTTTTTAGACTTTGACCGGGTAGTAGGTCCGATTGGTTCCCTGCGAAAGACTTGCATAGTTTAGTCTTTAGGGAATGTGTATAATAATATGCTATGTGATGTGTCCATTTTAGGAATTTTATCCTGCAAAATGGATGTCAGCTGTTTGTAGTATGTTAAATATGTATGTGTACACATTTCTTCATATTTCTCATTACATGGAAATAGATATAGAATGAAATTACAAGTAATTGTGTTTACAAGTAATTTGAAATGAGAGCACGAAGTGACTTTCCTCCGTTTTGGGTTTATCAGAGGCTGACCTATCTTAGGTTACTCTCGCGGATTTTTGGCATGAAGGTTCCCAATTCATCGCAATCTACTTGACGGGAAGTTAATCCGGTCTTTCAACTGGAGCGAATTTGGGTGGTGCCTTTCCTGAGCCTCGGAGAATTAGTCTTCTCACGAGTCCAGTAATCAAACACCGACGGGATAGCCTCCTGGTGGAGGGACCACACAACATACATTCACATACACCGCGTCTCACCGTATAAAAAATGATGACATTCGCGAAGCACTAATATCACAAGTAGATATGGTACGAAGCACTAATATCACAAGCAGATATGGTGCGAAGCAATAATATCACAAGTAGTTATGGTGCAAAGCACTAAGTGCAATAAGGAAATGCATTCGTACACATTCATCAAATATAAATGCAACATCCACACACAAGCAAATAACAGTTTTGAAAAGATTGTAATAGCAGCTTAAGTCCTCTTACTGGAGTCCCCAGCAGAGTCACCACCTGTCGACGTCGGGATTTTTAGATGTCCCATTCCGTTACTTGTTCTTTGGTGTTCTCATTTTAGGTGAGATTTGTTTGAAAAAAGAAGTGAAAAATGTCCGACATGTATAATGTCGACGATGGACTGTTAAGAGTCACCAGTTGGTTTTTTAAATGGTTATACCAACACAACCGAGAAAAGGTTTGCACATTGACCCAGTGATGTGACATTGCTAAACAGGGTCGGTGAAACCGAGATTCATTAGGGTCCGGGGACTTGGTTATGCGGAGGGAAGGTGTTAGGCACCCCCCAACATTCGTGTTGCCACGGTAACCGCCTCTTTTAAGAAACTATTATCTGAATGTGTGTGTTGTAGACACTCAAAATTTTCTTCTACTGTTACTAACATTGCAGGAGGACAGATTCGTCTTTTAAGAGTGAACCCTAAAAGAAAATCCAAATCCATACCGGATACTACCAGAAGTTTATCATCAAACCTCGGATCGCAATCTGGGAGTAACCGAATCCAACCTCGGAGATAACCCCGAGGCCTGCAGATACAATACCAGACCACACAACGGAGAAGACCGATTAATCTCGGAGATGACCCTGAGGTATCCAGTCTCAGTCCCAACAGTGGGAATAGGTCAAGCCAACCTTAGAGATGACCCTGAGGATAGTCAAAGTCAATAGCAAACCAACCTCAGAGATAAACCTGAGAAACGACTGCTACAACTGCGCGAAAACCGGAGATAACCCCGGGAGGGGCAAAATGATCATTTTGCTAACTCAACTTCAATTAAAATCAAATAGACTCATTTTAACTCAAAATATTTCAAAGGAAGTCCCACAAGAGCGATATTTTAACTCCGGAACGCAAACTACACAAAACGGCTCACCGGATTGCCTGACAGAAACTTGGGAATGCCATTTTTGTCATGGACCCATCTTCCTGGAATCAAAAAAGGTCAAATCATATATCATTGTGTAGCTCTCGGAAAGAGCTTTCTGTAATGGTATGGCACGCTTCCATCGGACTCCCGGATTGAAAGTTATGAGCAACCGAGCGAACAGCGCGTACGTACTTCGACACGGCGGGACCCACACTGCCCGGGGAACCCCGGGCAGCCACAGGTACACCTGCTACTAGGTGCCGCAGGTAGACCTGCGGCTCCCACCTCTATAAATATGGGGCTTGAGCCTAGACTTCGGTCTGGAGCATTAACTTGCTTTCCTATATATATATATATATATATATATATATATATATATATATATATATATATATATGAACTGTGTGTCGGACTTTGTTCGATGAGCCTAGATTTTATATCTGGTGCGTTTATTCGCTTTATATATATATATATATACTTATATATATGAAATGTGGTCGAACTCTGTTCGATGAGCCTGGATTTCACATCCGGTGCGTTTATTGCTTATATATATATATATTTTGTCCCGCCTGGAGTTTACTTCGTGGTGGTTGATCGCTTTTACAACTTTCTTTATATTTCGTCCTGCCTGGAGTTTACTTCGTGGCAATTGACCGTATTTACAGCTTTATTTACATTCTGTCCCGCCTGGAGTGTCCTTCATGGTGGTTGACCGTATCTACAGCTTTATTTACATTTCTGATCCCCCATGGAGGTGCTTCGTGGTTGGTGATCCTGTCTGTATATATATATATTTACAACTTTTATATATATACCTGCTTATTTCTTTCATATAAAAATGCAGTATTTTGTGAGCCTAGGAATCATGTGATCATAGATTCATCCCATTGAATCTAGATTCGATTCCCATGATGGACATTTTCAGCTATAAGCAGCTTGTAAATTATTCTGCGGTGTCTGAATTTCCTCAGATGGTTTCCATACCCACGAGGAAGTCGACATTATCTTTGTACATTATTTTTATACGGATGTCCTCGCATCCATCAAATAAAATCAATCAAGCCGATCACTTAATAAAATAGGAGTGTAAAAGGTCTCAATTCCTATTTTGCATCAGGGTTTAAAAAACCTCTTTCATAAAACATCACTGCCATATCTTGCTAAAAACTGAATTTTTACATAAATTCAGACCCTGTGTATATAGGTTCGAACGAGGCCTCGCACAACTTCCAAATAACAGCACATTGACCCACACACACACACACACTCAGATAATAGTTTCTTGTAAAGAGGCGGTCACCATGGTAACACGGATGTCGGGGGATGCCTAACACCTTCCCCCCGCATAACCAAGTCCCCGTACCCTAAACGAATCTCAGTTTCACCGACCCGTATAACTGTGTCACATCGCTGGGTCAATGTGCAAACCTTTTCTCGGTTGTGTTGGTACAACCATTTAAAAAACCAACTGGCGACTCTTAGCAGTCCATCGTCGACATTATACATGTCAGACCTTTCTCACTTATTTTTTCAAACAAATCTCACCTAAAATGAGAACACCAAAGAACAAGTAACGGAAAGGGACACCCAAAAATCCTGACGTCGACAGGTGACGACTCTGCTGGGGACCTCCAGTAAGAGGACTTAAGCCGCTACTACAATCTTTTCAAAATTGTTATCTGCTTGTTTATGGATGTTGCATTTACATTGGATGAATGTGTACGAATGCATGTCTTGTTTGAGCTTAGTGCTTCGCATCATATCTGCGTGTGATGTTAGTGCTTCGCACTATAAACTGCTTATGATATTAGTGCTTCGTATATGTCATCATTTCATACGGTGAGACGCGATGTATGTGAATGTATGTTGTGTGGTCCCTCCACCAGGAGGCTATCCCATCGGTGTTTGATTACTGGACTCATGAGAAGACTAATTCTCCGAGGCTCAGGAAAGGCACCACCCAAATTCGCTCCAGTTGAAAGACCGGATTAACTTCCCGTCTAGTAGATTGCGATGATTTGGGAACCTTCATGCCAAAAAGCCGCGAGAGTAACCTAAGATAGGTCAGCCTCTGATAAACCCAAAACGAAGAAAAGTCTCTTCATGCTCTAATTTCAATTACTTGTAAACACAATTACTTGTAATTTCATTCCATATCTATCTCCATGTAATGAGAAATATGAAGAAATGGGTACACATACATATTTAACATGCTACAAATAGCTGACATTAGTTTTGCAGGATAAAATTCCTAAAATGAACACGTCACATAGCATGTTATTATATACATTCCCTAAAGACTAAACTATGCAAGTCTTTCGCAGGTAAGCAATCGGTCCCGTTACCCGTTTAAAGTCAAGGAAGGCACTGATCCCACCGTTAGGCATGACTACACCGGGCCAGCCTGATCCTACTCCTGTTTCCCAAGAGGAGTTTGAAGGATTAAGGAATCAGATAGCAGAATTGGTTGTCTTTCTAAAAGAACAAAGTAAAAATACGCAGGGCCAAACAATGCCTACTCAACCAGAGTCCTTCACACTAGGGGGCAGTCAGGGCATTGGTAAAAAGATGGAAACCCATATACCTAAACCTCATTCCAATAAAGAAATCACAAATCTCAGGGATGATCGAGAAACTGGGGATATAAGAAAGAAAGTCCAACAAATGGAGGATACCATCCGGTCAATTAAAGGGACTGGAAATTATGGGAGTGTCACCTATTCAGATCTCTTTATATTCCCAGGGGCTCAATATCCTACCAAATTTAAAGTCCCAGAGTTTGAAAAGTACAATGGGGCAGGCGATCACTATACGCATCTAAAAGTGTACATTGGCGAACTAGGGTCTTATGCTGAAAATGAAAGCCTCAGAATGCAACTTTTTCAAAAGAGTCTCACTGGAGAAGCTAAAGCCTGGTATGCTCGACTTGACAATGCCAAAATCCACAACTGGGAAGAATTGGCCCACACCTTCCTAAATCAGTACAGTTTTCAGTCACAAATGGCACCAGATCGATATCAAGTGACTAAAGTGAAAAAGCAAAGTACTGAATCTTTTCGAGAATATGCCCAAAGGTGGAGACATCTAGCAGCGTAAGTCATTCCATTAATGACATAAACTGAGATGGTAATGACATTTATTGATATCCAAGAGGCTCCTTACTATGAGAGGATCCTAGCAGGCATAGGAAAGCCATTTGCGAAAATGATCAAACACGACAAAATGGCAGAGATGGGCCTGAAGGCAGGCAAGATTAAAGACTTCACTGCCTTGGAAGAAGTCGCCAAACATATACAGACTGGCAAGTATGCGAGTGATCCCAAGGGGGTACACGATAAAGGCAATAAATATGTATCCCTTGTTGTACAGGAGCAAGCTAGGAGGCCAAACTATTATCCCCCCATTTGGAAAATGCAAGACAATCTGCCATCTCAACAACAGACTGCATTCAACTAATACCTAGACAGGAAAAGAAAATTTGAAAGAACAAAAAATCGGGTATTCACTCCACTGGGCGATTCACTTTAACATGTATTGGCGATATTAATGGATCATAAGAAAATTACCGAACTAGCTCCACCTCTGGAACTAGGGAGCAAAAGATATAATCCAAGCCAGAGATGTGCTTACCACTCAGGGTCTCCAGGACACGATACACATGATTGTTGGTCCTTAAAACATAAGATTCAAAATCTGATCGAAAGTGGCAGTATTGTGGTCGAACAAACTGACCAACAAAATATCAACACCAACCTTCCGTTGCGACATAATACAGAAGAAGTAAACATAATCGGGTCAGGAAGCGCTGAAATGTATCCAATTCGTAAGTACATACGAAGGATGGAGGAATACCCCCAAAAGCACATAACAAATGTCCTAGGGTGGGAAAACTCGGAGGAGGGTATGCCAGTAATTCAAAAATTAGATGCGATCCATAATCAAGTAAATCTGCTGGCTAAGCTGATAGTGCGCCAACATCAGGAAACAAGGCAATTTTTCACTCAACTATCAGAAAGCCAAGAGAAAAAGGAGGTTAACCATAATATAAGCCCATATCTCTCCATGATGAGCCAGCTAAATAAAGAAGATCAAAGAAGACTGAATGTACAAGAAAAGAGGGATGATAAAATTGTTAGAGGATCTCATCAGCGGAAGAACCAATCGAGGGAATGCGAATTCTCAAAGATGAAAGATCAAACAACCTCCAAAAGAGTCCAAAAATTCACCCCTCTGAGCAAATCCAAAGAAGAAATACTACACTTTCTGATAAGCAAAGGAAGGATTACTGAGTTGCTGCCTCCTATAAAACCCAAGATTAAGAGTTATGACTCCACCAAGATATGCCTCTACCATTCTAACTCACTTGGGCATACGACTAAAGAATGTTGGTCTTTAGGACATAAAATCCAGGATCTCATTGAAAATGGAGAGCTGGATATAGAATTTCCCATGACCAAAAAAGGCGAAAAGGAAATAAAAAGCTTAAGATGTCCATTCGAGACAGGCAATTCAAATGAGGTGAAGGCTATGAGCGATAATTCTACTAGAGCACAAGGATGGACTGATCCTGATGCAAGAATTGACAGAAGAGACAAAGGCATCCCCAAAGGATATTCCCCCACCAACATCAAACGTCCCATGATTCCAAGATATCAACCACGTTCCTGATCTTATCACCTTGGATGATGCGGAGGAAATACTAATTTTTTTCAAGGAAGGAAAATCCAAAAAGGAAAGTTCTTTGCATGAAATGCGACAACAGTTCGAGGGAGATTTCATGGTTGAATCCTTTGAAACCCATGAAAAGGCGAAGGAATATTTGAAGAAAAAGGTGGTGAGATTGTCGGGGAATCCAACCCATTAAAGAATCCAGACTTCATCCCTTTTTGCAATGCGTCCATATCAAGCGTCCCTGAGGAATGTGCTGAATCAGGAAACGATCAAGTTATGGCCACAAGCGAAGACATTCAGAATCAAGGGGTAACCTCTATCATGAGCCCTGAAGGCGACATACCCACTGACAACTGGACTATCAGGCCTCAACTAGCCAAGAAGATGTAGATCTAGGGGATAAAGTTGTGAGTTCTAGAAAATGTTGGAACGGCGTCACTTTCTTCATAGTATGCCTTTTATTTTCCATGCATGTAAAAAAAACAAAACAAAACAAAACAAAAAAAACATCTCTACCCTCTTCTCACCACTTACCCCTTTGAAGCTTTTCAAACCAAAGCCTGAACTACGAAAGACCTAATCTCCTCTTCAATAGGAGTATGTAGGCAGCCATCAATGGTGAGCTCAAACCAAACAAAAACCGAAACAAACCCTTCTCAAATAGATATACCCCATACGATGATTGCCTAGACGTAATGGTCATCATTCGGGAGAAGGAGGTTGGTAATAGCCCCTCCCTCACTGCAGTCCACCAAAACTTTGCCCTCGACAATTGAAGCAGCACTCCTTGCATTTGCCGACGAGGGTAAACAGGGAAGAAACTCTCTCTACCTTGTAGATAGAAATAACTGCTTACTTTTTCTGAACAGTATTAGTAGTTAGTTTTGTCATTACAGGCTAACACTTTGTGTGATTGAACTGTGACGCCCTCAAAATAGGTAAACATCACCCATTCTGAGTTGTCAATACATGGTACAGAAACAACTACAACTTTATTATTACAACAGTAAAACTGTGAGTTTGAATACAAATATTATCTTCTAGACAATATCTATACTCAAATAAATACGCATCACATTTATTGATACATTATTTTACAAAAATGGTGAGGACTACTAAACAACTCTTTCTAGAACCTTCATTCCATACCCCGACTCGTACTCGCTATATCCTCGCCTCCTGAGAAGAAAAATGGAACAAAAAGGAAAAGGGTGAGCTCAACTAGCCCAGTAAAGAATATTATGACTAAGATAATATACAACAAATTATTGTTAGTCTTTAACAGGGAAAAATCTAATAGAATACAATAGACAACAAATTTTAAATCAATATTCGCAGCGGAAATAATAATTCATTAGAAGAGTTAAGTAGAGAATGCAAACTACTATCTTCTATGTATGAATTTAAAAGTTCATCGTCTATCTTTTATCCTTGTAACATCAATCAATATATATCTGAAATCAAATATTCATCGTTGCACTACATGCCAAAGATATTCATCAGTTGGTCATGTTCATCTAAACACCTATTCATCTCTGCACTACGGGCCAAAGATATTTATCAGAAATCATTCATCTTTTCACTACAGGACAAAGATATTCAATAATATCATCATTTAAGACTGAGGATGATGAAAAATATTTTTAAAGAAACGAATCCAGTGAAATAAAATGACAAAGAATTAAGGATTCATACTTTATTTTATCCATGTCCAAAAATACCTCAAAAATAATCATAGTGGTGTAAAATTCAAGAATGATCAAAACATGGATACAATCAAAGCTAGTATCCATAATAGATATTTTAGACGAAAAGGAAAAATTTTCATTTTTCGATGAATAGTGTCGTATTCGTGAATAGTGTCGTATACGTGAATAGTAACTCCAACACCAAAAGTTCCAAATTTGATAAAAACTTCAGATCAATATTTCAACATAATGATATTGAAGAAATAATATCATTACGAAAAAAAAATATCTCTTACCTCGAAAGACAGTACTTCTAGTTGAAACACCGGATATAAGCTATGACTTGAACTTGCACCGTATAGCAACAGTACTCAAAGTATACTCAAAATACTCACAAGAATACGCTCGATAATATGGAGAGAGAAAACTTCAGTTTCTGGTGTAATTTTCAATTCTAACCTAAGCACCCTATTTATAGGAAAATGCTTAGAACACCAAAGCAGAAAATTTAATAAAATATAAATATATATATATATATATATATATATATATATCAAAATTCCTACGCCACTCTTGAAATCTAATTTCAGCTCAATAAGCACATGCCACCTTCTAGAAAAAGTAAGAAAAACATTTTTCTAATTTAAAATAATTTAAACTTCCAAAAATAAATTGTTTCAGAGCTTCGGAACTTCAATAATTCACAATAAATAGCCCTTTTGTCGGAAAATTCGAAACTCGCGACTTTTTATAGGAAATTCATTTCTATACAACTTTACAGAAGAAAGGTTTTCTAAATTCCAAACAGAAATTGACCGAAATCCATAAACGGGCGATTTTACAGGCTATAATCAAATTTCAGTCAAGAAATGGGGTCCACCGACACATAAAACATGCTTTAAATATTTTTGGTAACAAAAATACTCCTCCTCCACATATACTCATATATCCCACATTCATCGTAAAAATATCATCATTATTATATTATTAAAATATAATAATATATTTAAATGAATTATTTTATCAAGAAAAGATAAAATTTTAATTTTCAACAATTGTCACATTAAAAATTTTCTTCATCTATATCCACATAAAATCAATATTTTCCTTATCATATGAATCAATAATTATTTATTCACAAATAATATTACAGAATCACAATATTGACAACCAGGTAGTTCCCAGGAAAGAGGGGGCTTTCCAATAAGAATTTCTCCTTACTAGCGCGCAATTAGGTGACCAAACCTCTCCTTAGACAAAACTTTCTAGACATTGCCATTAATGTTATCTAATAATATTATTCAGATAATATGAATTATTGCTTTGATAATGAAAAATACTGTGTAATGACAATTATTGAAACAACAACAATATAAAATATCAACGCAACAATTATTTAATCAATAAAATACTGAACAGTAATTACTGTAACCATTATTGAGTAGTGCCTTCTTACGTAAGAATCAATAATTGGTGCAATATCGTGTGCTACTGTGTTTTAACCACCAAGTATTCTAACAGTATTAACGGTAACAACTACGCCGTTATTTTTAAACAACTCATATTTATCGTTTTCTTCATCCAATCACTTTCTGTTATGGGGCCCACAAAAGACTGCGCCGTCGTACGAATATTCCCCGACAGCAAGAATATTCCACGACCAAACGGATATTCCCCGACAACAATGAATATTTTATAACCACTTACTTATTTTGAAATATTTGCGTATTTTACCCATAACTATCCACATTAATCAAATCAACCCTTACTATTTCAAAATAATAAATAGAGAAAATTAAATTTCATTGATAATAAGTTGGGGTCTTACATGAACAGTGTTATATACTAAGTGAAAGCATATTTTGTTTCAGGACTCTGAATTTAGATGTGCATGTACTTGCTGATGAGGTGCCTATTTTCCACAAGGACTGTAACTTTGATGTAAAGTTGGACTCAGACTTAATGGAAATACAAGAGGACTATGAGATTCCTCAGGAGATCAAAGAATGGGTCGAAGACAAACCCATGCCAAATCTTGATCAAACCACCTCTTTCAAACCTCGGAACCTTAGAAATCCCCAAACAAATCCAATTTGGTACAGACCTCACTCAAAACCAAAGGAATGACATGGTTACTCTATTGACCCTATTCCAGGATGTGTTTGCATCGTCTCATGAAGACATGGTCAGTTTATACACAGACATTATCATTCATCGCCATCCCATCAAAGGGGGATTCAAGCCACTCAGGCATAAGCTCAAGCGATTAAAACCTGAGTCGGAGTTAAAAGTTAAAGAAGAAATTGTGAAATAATTTCAAGCCGGCATCATCACGGTGTCAACTTAACCTGAATGGCTATCCAAAATAGTCCCCGTGCCGAAATCGGGAAGGGAGGTGTGAGTTTGTGTGGATTGCAGAGATTTGAATAAAGCTTGCCTCAAAGATAGCTTTCACGTGCCGTTCATCAACATACTCATTGACTATATAGCTGGATACGACATGTACTCCTTTACTGATTGCTCCGTGGGGTACCATAAAATCATGGTTGCTGAAGATGATCATGAGAAAACTTCATTCATCACGCCTTGGGGAGCCCTTTGCTACATACTATTGTCATTCGGCCTCATCAATGCCGGAACTACCTATCAGTGAGCCATATGGCTCTTTTCCACGATCTAATAGAAAGAAAAAGAAAAAGAAAAAGGAAAAAGAAAATAAAAAGAGAAAAAAAAGAAAAAATCTCTTCAAAAGGTTCTACAGTTGCTGCCTTACCATCGGCAGGTTCTACAGATGGCTTTGGAGTTTGAAGAAAAATCCTTCCTCCACATTCCTCGGAATAGGAATGATTTTGCGGATGCTCTAGCAACCTGGGCCTCCTTGGTCAATATACATGACAAGGAAGACATGTGAACCCTCATATTTGCCCAACAAAAGGCTCCAGCCTATGGGAATTACATTGGAGAAGTATCGGATGAGCTACCTCCCATCCAGCACCGTTGATATCAATATATCAATGAGCACTCACAAGATAGATCTACACCCGTTGAGGCAAGCCTGATTGAGAAAAGACAAATCCATCGACTCGCTATGAAATTCTACCTGAACGGAGATGCACTCTACAAAAAAGATGCAGGACTAGGTCTCCTCAGATGTCTGAACCAAGACCAAGCTCATAGACTCATGGATGAGATCCATGGTGTGGTATGTGGCCCAGACATGAGCGGCCCTCTACTTGTAAAGAAGATCCTACAACAGATAAGTCCAACTACGGCAGTTCAAACAACACGACTTGGTTTTGAAGAAGATAATTGACAACCAAGTTCAGTCTAAAGGAAAATTCGCTCCAAATTGGGAAGGCCCGTTTATTGTCAAGGACTTATTGATAGGAGGCGCTTTCAGATTACATGAAATGGACGACGATGAATTTCCACAACTTATCATGTCGGACACCGTGAAACGATACTATGTCTAAGGTTACCATCAAGCAAACATCCTTGTTTTGGATCATCAGATCACCAGTCGTTCCGATTCTTTAACCCTTTACCACATACAACTCCTTTCCACGCTTTGCCCCTCAAGGAAACATCCTTTCAAGCCAGCAACCTAGCTTCACTACGATCATACCACTTAGGTCATCTCACCGCGAATTGAACATCTCACACTTGCAGTTTGGCTACCCATACCTGGGATCAAACTTCTCATACCTGCCGTTTATCCTCAACCTAGGATTAAACTTTCTCCTCCCCACACTCTGACCTGCACATGGGATTACACTTTTCTACTCGCCCTGAGGGGCGAACTACATCGACCTGATCTCCCTAATATACGGGAGTACGTAGGCAGCCATGTTATATGGTCCGGTCTCACCACAGAAAAACAAAAATAAACATACTACTATCCATAACCACATACAGAAATAAGTCCCAAGACAACAAAGATGGTAGGGAATAAACATAGATCGATGATCCATTCTGAAAATCCTGAGACATTTCACTGTCCATCTATCAAGGAGGAGTTCAGAATACATCCAGATCACAAAGTCCTGGAGAAATAAGTGAATATCAAGCAAGTAGCAAGGCACAACTAAAAGGAAAATGAATCAACATATATTTCCCTACCATATATAATGTTGTTTGATATATACGATGTGTACTGTACATGATAAAATGGCTAAGCTAGTCTGTGTAGGAAAATACAAGCCCATATATAAATCAGTGTATCGGGCTATCAAGTACAACATGGATTCCCTCTCAGAAGAAGGAGGTAACACTGTGATCTCCTACCCAATGGTTTCTACACGAGCCAACAGATCCACTACCAACTACATGCAATATCTCGGATGGATATAATTTCATCCCACTCTACAACAACGATATCCCTATGAGTTAGAGCATCATCTCTTTAACAAAGTGACATCTTTACCAGAAAGAGCTGTCAACATCAAAGCCCACATCCACTACCTGTTCACCAGATGGTACAGATGTAAAAGCCTCTTGCGATCTCGACATCCTATTAGCTCATAGATCGTGTCTTATCAGCTCATCTATCAAAGCAACTATCCTAGACAACAAGCGAGGCTGGGGCAATTTCAAAATTGATGACAACCTGAATAGTGGGTCCCTTACAACAAGATTGGGGCAATCTCAGAAGTAGTGACAACTCAATACTAAAGCATTTATCAATCATCCTAAAGTGGAAAATGCACCAGTTAGTACCATCAGCATGGTCCATCGGCATCTCAATGGCGATTTAGATATTATTCACTCGCGACTCCATCAATAAGGAGAGTTTATCATATGAACCCTCGACATCAACATGCGAAAGGACTGGGGCATTTGTCTAATTCCAAGAAATAAAATGATCTTAAGGCGGGATCAAGCCTCTCAGCAAAAGTAGGAGCCCAATAACAAAAGGTCTAGCGAATGAAATCCTCCTCATCAAATCTGTCAACCGGCGCCAAATTATCATAAATCGTGACCTCTACACCGAAGTTCAAATATTGGCATAAAAAGAACGAGCTGCACCCTCCAAGGATGTTAGCGATATTCAGGTCATTAGTTCAGCCGGGTTGCGAATCAAACGCTTAATGAAATGGGGCACAAGTACCCAACAACGAAGTGAAACTCCAAATCACCTAAAGAAGGGTGAGACATCGGGTGGTTATTATCAATCTAACGTAACATCAAGCGAAGTCTAGTGAAGCAATCCATGGAATATTACTTCAGCGAAGGTATCAGAAGATCTGGTATCCTAAACCATTACTATCAATACAGCGTGACATCAACACATTTCAGCGATGAAAGCTTCGTATACCGCCGTTCAAGTGAGAACTGGAAAAGTTTGGCGATCAGCAAGATAGTCACCGTTGCAACTACCAGCGAATACATCGGGAGGGTCTGGTAATTTCAGAATGTCATCCCCGTCAGAGATGTGGAAAACATCTCAACTTATCTTCATCAAACAAGCATCAGCGATTAAATGCCAAACCATTGGAGTTAACACCAGCATCTGCAGCAGCAATGATCGGTAAAAGGTAAAGCGATTTGCGAATACATTTTAACATTCATTACATTTCGATTTGCGATATGCGATATGCGGTTTGTGATATGAAATTTGCGATGCGATATGCGAAATAAGATATGTGAAATGCGATGAGCAAGTTGCGAAGTGCGATTTGGCCAAATACAAAAAGCGATGTGCGATTTACGAACTGCGATTTGCGAAAACATTTTCATATTCATCATAAACATTCACTATATTGCGATTTACATAATTGAAAATACCTTGTCATGTTTCAAGTGTCTACTAATCTTTATCATGTCCATTCCATTGTATTGCATGAACATGATAAAGAGGGGCATCTGTAGACACTCGAAATTTTCTTCTACTGTTACTATCATTGCAGGAAGACAAATTCGTCTTTTAAGGGAGAACCCTGAAAGACAATCCAAATCTATACCGAATACTACCGAAAGTTCATCATCAAACCCCGGATCGCAATCTGGGAGTAACCAAATCCAACCTCAGAGATAACCCCGTGGCCTGCAGATACAATACTGGACCACACACCAGAGAAGATCGATCAATCTCAGAGATGACCCCGAGGTATCCAGTCTCAGTCCCAACCATGGGAATAGGTCAAGCCAACCTTAGAGATGACCCTGAGGATAGTCAAAGTCAATAGCAAGCCAACCTCAGAGATAAACTTGAGAAACGACTGCTACAACTGCACGAAAACCGGAGATAACCCCGGGAGGGGCAAAATGATCATTTTGCTAACTCAACTTCACTTAAAATCAAATACACTCATTTTAACTCAAAATATTTCAAAGGAAGTCCCACAAGATCGATATTTTAACTCCGGAGCGCAAACTACACAAAACGGCTCACCGGATTGCCTGACAAAAACCCGGGAATGCCATTTCAGTCATGGAACCATCTTCCTGGAATCAAAAAAGGTCAAATCATATATCATTGTGTAGTTCTCGAAAAGAGCTTTCCAGAATGATATGGCACGCTTCCATCGAACTCCCGGATTGAAAGTTATGAGTGACCAAGCGAACAGCGCGTACGTATTTCGACACGGCAGGACCCACACTGCCCGGGGCATCCCGGGCAGCCGTAGGTACACCTGCTACTAGGTGCCACAGGTAGACCTGCGGCTCCCACCTCTATAAATACGGGGCTTGGGGTGCTAATTTTCTAAGAGAAAAAGACGGGGAAACCCTGGATAATTTGCTCTGCACTCGCCCATATAGTGTATTTTCCCACTTTCAAACACATGTGAGCTCATATATAGCCTCTCTTGTACCCACAAAAGCCAGTGTTTACCCACTCTAAAGATATAGAAGCCTTTTTTATCAGTCAGTTGTAAGCCTTCTCACACACTTTAGAGTCTTTCTCTTCATCTTTGCACACACCCTTCTACGGTCCGTGGTTTCATTCTAGTCTGTATATATTATATATATATATATATATATATATATATATATATATATATATATATATATATATATATATATGTTGACTAACATTATCGAGTTATGCCT
The DNA here is from genome assembly GCA_020205505.1 of Panax japonicus. Classification (NCBI taxonomy): domain Eukaryota; kingdom Viridiplantae; phylum Streptophyta; class Magnoliopsida; order Apiales; family Araliaceae; genus Panax; species Panax japonicus. The sequence goes on from CM035111.1 coordinate 30,369,834, forward strand.
CGATTGAGCTTAGACTTCGGTCTGGAGGGTTTACTTGCTTTCCTATTTATATATATTTATATATATGAACTGTGTGTCGAACTTTGTTCGATGAGCCTAGACCTCGGTCTGGTGCGTTTACTCGCTTATATATATATATATATGAACTGTGGTCGGACTTTGTTCGTTGAGCCTGGATATTATATCCGGATATATATATATATATATATATATATATATATATATATATATATATATATATATATATATATATATATATATGGGATTCCATCCATGGCAACCGGTTGTCATGGACACTGTTCTAACAACCTCTTTTCGGACCGTTGATTAACTTATTGAAAGGCTAAGATTGAAACATAAATAACTCCCGACCGCTACAAGCTCTTCCGGCTGTTAATAAAAAAAACACCCCAGCCGGCACAAGCTCTCACGGCTTGGCACCCATGTAAAACTCTCACGCCTTTTTGTATTACATAGTTTTACACTAATTTTCACTTCTTAATATTATATTAAATACTAATATTACAAAATATTGTATTAATATTAATATCGTAAAATATTATATTAATAATATTACAAAATATTATTATTAATATTTTATATAATATTATTATTATTATTATAAATATTAATAATAGTGTATTAATATTAATATTATTAATATTTTATAATACTAATATTATTAATATAAATAATAATAATGATTTTGTAATAATATTTAGTTAATGATTTTGTAATAATATTTATTTTAAGATAATATTATTACAAAATTATTAACTTAAACTTTTAAACTAAAGATAATATTATTACAAAATTATTAACTAAACTCAACCGACACAAGCTCTCACGGTTGAGTTTTTTTTCTATGTTATTTTGGTTTTCTTTCACATTCAGTTTTTTTTAAAATTTAATTTAAAAGTTTAAGTTAATAATTTTGTAATAATATTATCTTAAAATAAATATTATTACAAAATCATTAACTAAATATTATTACAAAATCATTAATATTATTTATATTAATAATATTAGTATTATATAATATTAATAATATTAATATTAATACACTATTATTAATATTAATAATAATATTATTATTATAAAATATTAATAATAATATTGTGTAATATTATTAATATAATATTTTATAATATTAATATTAATACAATATTTTGTAATATTAGTATTTAATATAATATTAAAAAGTGAAAATTAATGTAAAACTATGTAATACAAAAAGGCGTGAGAGTTTTACATGGGTGAGTCTGCCAAGCCGTGAGAGCTCGTGCCGGCTGGGGTGTTTTTTTTATTAACAGCCGAAAGAGCTTGTAGCGGTCGGGAGTTATTTATGTTTCAATCTTAGCCTTCCAATAAGTTAATCAACGGTCCGAAAAGAGGTTGTTAGAACAGTGTCCATGACAACCGGTTGCCATGGATGGAATCCCTATATATATATATATAGAGAGAGAGTCCGGATCCAGTCCGGGATCCCGAACTCTATAAAATCTGGACCATTTTTTTTTGAAACAACTAAAAAAATTATGGAATTGGAATTTTTACATAATACAGTATTTTTGGTGTGATTTGGATGCCTATACCAAAATATTTCTGTACAGTCTGGGCAGACTGTACATACATTGGTTGGTATAGGTATTAAAAACACACCCAAAACACTGTATTATGTAAAAATTCCAATTCCATAATTTTTTTTAGTTGTTTCAAAAAAAAAAGCAAAAAAAAAATTGGGTCCGGATTTTAGGACCAGTCCGGGATCCCGGACTGGATCCTCTCTGTGTGTGTGTGTGTGTATATATATATATATATATATATATATATATATATATATATATATATATATATATTGTCCCACCTGGAGTTTACTTCGTGGTGGTTGATCACTTTTACAACTTTCTTTACATTTCGTCCTGCTTGGCGTTTACTTCATGGCAGTTGACCGTATTTACAACTTTATTTATATTCTGTCCCGCCTGGAGTTTCCTTCGTGGTGGTTGACCGTATCTACAGCTTTATTTACATTTCTGATCCCCCATGGAGGTTCTTCGTGGTTGGTGATCCTGTATGTATATATATATATATATTTACAGCTTTTACATATATACCTGCTTACTGCTTTCATATAAAAATGTAGTATTTTTTGAGCCTAGGAATCATGTGATCACATATTCATCCCATTGAATCTAGATTCAGTTCCCGTGATGGACATTTTCAGCTGTAAACAGCTTGTAAATTATTCTGTGGTGTCTGAATTTCCTCAGATGGTTTCCATACCCACGAGGAAGTCGAAATTATCTTTGTACATTATTTTTATACGGATGCCTCGCATCCGTCAAATAAAATCAATCAAGCCGAACACTTAATAAAATGGGAGTGTAAAAGGTCTCAATTCCTATTGAGCATCAGGGTTTAAAAACCCTCTTTTATAAAACATCATTGCCATATCTTGCTAAAAACTGAATTTTTACATAAATTCAGACCATGTGTATATAGGTTCGAACGAGGCCTCGCACAACTTCCAAATAACAGCACATTGACCCACACACACACACACACACACTCAGATAAGAGTTTCTTGTAAAGAGGCGGTCACCGTGGTAACACGGATGTCAAGGGGTGCCTAAGACCTTCCCCCCGCATAACCAAGTCCCCGGACCCTAAACGAATCTCGGTTTCACCGACCCGTATAACAGTGTCACATCGCTGGGTCAATGTGCAAACCTTTTCTCTGTTGTGTTGGTACAACCATTTAAAAAACCAACTGGCGACTCTTAGCAGTCCATCGTCGACATTATACATGTAGGACCTTTTTCACTTATTTTTTTAAACAAATCTCACCTAAAATGAGAAAACCAAAGAACAAGTAACGGAAAGGGACACCCAAAAATCCCGACGTCAACATGTGTGTGTGTATGGGTCAATGTGCTGTTATTTCGCAGTAGTGCGAGGCCTTTTTCGAACCTATATACACAGTGTTTGAATTTATGTAAAATTTAGTTTTTAGCAAGATATAGCAATGCTGTTTATAAAAAAGGTTTTTCAAACCCTGATGCTCAATAGTAATGAGACCTTTTACACTCCCATTTTATTAAGTGTTCGGCTTGATTGATTTTATTTAACAGATGCGAGGCATCCGTACGAAAATAATATACAAAATAATGCCGACTTCCTCGTGGGTATGGAAACCATCTGAGGAAATTCAGACGCCTCAGAATAATTTACAAGCTGCTTACAGCTGAAAATGTCCATCACGGGAACCGAATCTAGATCCAATAGGCTGAATCTGTGATCACATGATTCCTAGGTGCACATGATACCGCAATTTGTATGAAGCAGTAAGCAGGTATATATATAAAAGCTGTAAATATATATATACAGATAGGATCACCAACCACGAAGCACCTCCACGGGGGATTAAAAAAGTAAATAAAGTTGTAAAAGCTATCAACCGCCACGGAGGAAACTCCAGGCGGGACAAAACGTAAATGAAACTATAAATACGGTCAACCGCCACGAAGGAAACTCCAGGCGGGACGAAATGTAAATAAAACTGTAAAAGCGATCAATTGCCACGAAGGAAACTCCAGGTGGGATGAATATATATATATATATATATATATATATATATATATATATATATATATATATATATATATATATATGGGCTATATGTATATACACAGCTGTGTATTACACAGTAGGTCTAGGTCTATGGCTACAGATTTTTTGAGCTATAGCGACGGTAAACTGTCGTTATAGCCCAGAATAGCTATGACGACGGATGAAACCATCGCTATAGCCCAAAAAATCGTCGCCATAGTCTACTGTGTAATGCACAGCTGTGTATATACATTTTTCCTTATATATATATATATATATATATATATATATATATATATATATATATATATATATATATATATATACAAAAACAGAGTAAACGCACCAGATGTAAAATCCAGGCTCATCGAACAGAGTCCGACCACAGTTCATATATATATATACATATACATATATATATATATATATATATATAAGTGAGTAAACGCTTCAGACTGAAGTCTAGGCTCACTAGGCTCATCGAACAAAGTTCGACACACAGTTAATATATATATATATATATACAAGCTGAAACAAAACCACGGACCAAAGTCCGGGAAAATGCGCGCAACACGACTCTCAACGTGAAGAAGGGTGTGTGCAGAGATGAAGAGAAAGACTCTAAAGTGTGTGAGAAGGCTTACAGTTGACTGCCAAAGAAGACTTCTATATCTTTAGAGAGGGTAAACACTGCCTTTTGTAGATACAAAAGGGCTATATATGAGCTCACATGTGTTTAAAATGAGAAAGTACACTGCATGGGGTGAGTGCAGAGCAAATTAGGCAGGGCTTCCTCGCCGTTTTCTCTTGTAAAATGGGCAGTCCAAGCCCTCTATTTATAGCCAATTTAGCCGCAGGTGTACCTGCGGCTGAGCCGTAGGTGTACCAGAGGCAACCCGGGTGGGTTCGGGTTTTTTGGGTCGAGTCATCTCAAAGTACGTGCACTCCGACACTGTAATGTCCACTCAAACTTTAAGAAGTGCAATCTGGGCATCCGTTTGAGATATACATGACCTATTTCAGACCGCCGTTGTCGAGAGTTGTACGATGGCATGGGATCAGAGTTTGTACGAAGTCATTGAAGATGGGACGGTGCCCTCCGGTCTTCAAGATTCAACTTTTATCCGTTACCCCGCACAATAGTCACTCGAGATTGGTTAGTCTTGTGGGACATTATTGCGTAGAGTTGTTAAGACGACGTGGCATGGCATTGAGTTGGCTAGATGACGATGTTGCCCATCACCTGTGTTATTACCGGATTGGGCTGATAAAGCAGACGTTGCTCAGCCTTTGCTAAGATTGGACTGCTGTAATTTGTTGAAGGTCCTCATTGTCATCTTTGAGGTGTGCCTGTCTTCCCGATGTTATCGTCAGGTTGGTACAGTGTATCTCGTTGTGAGCGCCAAGATTGAAGCTGGTCGCATTTGAAACAAGCATTTCCGGGGTTATCGCCAAAACTGAATTCCTTAGGGTTATCACCAACGTTGGTGGCTATTCCCATGGTTGGGACTGAGACTGGATACCTCGGGGTTATCTCCGAGATTAATCGGTCTTCTCCGGTGTGTGTTACGGTATTGGATCTGCATGCCTCGGGGTTATCTCCGAGGTTGGAATTGTTACTCCCAGAGTGTGATCCGGGGTTGATACTGAACTTCCGATATAGATATGGATTGTTTTTCAGGGTTCCCTCTTAAAAGACGAATTTGTCCTCCTACAATGTTAGTGACAGTAGTACAGAAAATTTCGAGTGTCTATAGGGAGAAATCCTTATCAGAAAGCCCCCTAATTCCTAGGAATGAACAGGTTGTTAAATATTGTGAGTTATAATATTAATGATGAATAAGTTCGTGTTGATTAAAGATAAAATTGATACTTCCATTCTGTTGGGATTATTTGTGTTAGTGGAAATCGACATCTATTTCGATAATAATGGATGTCTGGAGGTTATATTGACCAATCGGATAATTAATTGGATAAATGAGCAATTAATTGTTATTTATTCATATGCTTATAACTATTTGTTCACATGTGTGTACTATTGATTCACATTCATGTACTATTAGGGGAGGTGGTGCAAGATTGACAATACTTGCATGACTAAATTAAAAATTGAGGTATAAATGAAGGTATTATACTGTAATTATTTTTTTCACATGATTGTACTATTGATTCACAAGATGTACTATTAGGGGAGGTGGTGCAAGTTTGATAATACTTGCAGGAGTAAATTAAAAATGAAGAAAAAGATGAAGGTATTATATTGTAATATTTCGAGCCCCAAAATGTGCAATTATTGAAACTATGTTTTCCAATAAATAGAAGTTCATTCTTCTTTCATTCTCACCAATTCACTAAGACTCACAAGAGCAATTATAGAAAGAGAAGCTATAGAGAGAGAAGCTTTAGAGAGAAAGTAGAAGAGAAGTCTACTACCTCACTATTCTAGTATCCAGTCTTCTTCTGAGGTAAGGGATATTATTTTTTTCAGTATTCATAGGAATAATATTGTCTTCCATACTCTGTAGTATGTGAGTAATATTATTTCGCCTCGTATTCCTGATTATACCCTCATTTTGTTAAAGTAATTGCTTCTATACTCCGTGAAATTAGTAGAATATCCTTGAAATTTGCGCTTCATCTAGTATCGTTTCACAAGGATATTTTCTGCACATTCTTGTTAAATTTTAAGCTTTTCATGCCGGAGTACTGTCCATGAGTAGTATTCATTTTTATGGTACTATTCATAAAGTACTATTCACGGGGTACTATTCACAAAGTACTATTCACAGGTACTATTTACAAAGTACTATTCACGAGTACTATTCACAAAGTACTATTCATGGGGTACTATTCCTGAAGTACTATTCATAGGGTACTATCCACTCGGGTACTATTCACCCGAGGAATTATTCATGACAAAAATTGATTTTTTGCTGTTCAAATCATTTTTGACACAATATTATTCTTGAATTTTACTCCACAAAGCAGTATCATGTTGACAATTTGGACATTATTGAATTCTAAATAAATTAAGTTATAATCTTTAAAAATTTATCCTTTGATGTCTTTTAATTGAATTCTTATATCATTGTCATCATCCTCATGCTTATATTGTGATAAAAGTTGTAACATTCCAAAATTTTATAAATTGTTATATTAAATATTTATTAAATTATATAAGTATTTAATTGATGTGTTTATTGTTGAATAAATAATTGTTTAAATTTGATTCAATTTGGTTAACTATTTGTTAAATAAATAATTAAGGAAATTAATTATTTTTGCTAATTTAATTTAATTATTAAGTTAGAGAATTTTGATTAAATAAATTATTATATTTTAATTTGAATTTGTAAATTAAAAGGATGTGTTAGTGGATTAAATAAAGTTATGATTATAAAGAAAATTATAATTTTGTGGTATTGATTTATGTGTTAAAGTGATTTAATAAATTGTTTTTAGAATTAATTTAATTAAATTAAAGTGTGGCAAATAACCTTGTTATAAAGGAGTTACTAAAATAAATTAAGGGAGTTTAATTCAGTTTTGCCAAACAAGGCCTAATGCCTATTAAGTCTTTAATATAATTGTATTTTACCAAACAAGGTGTAAGGATTAATGGGCTATTTTTAGTTAGTAACCAAACAAGCCTTATGGCTTTTGATTTTCAAAACTATTATAACTGATATCAGTTATACTATTATATAATTAGTACCTATTATATTATATACGTTATTTTATCTAGTACGCTATAGAGTTAGGAAGAAAAGAAAGACTCAGATGAAGAAGAAAAAGAAAAGAAGAAAAGTGAGAGAGAAAAGAAGGGAGGAAGAAAGGCTAGAGATTGGAGAAGAAGAAGCTTGAGAATAGAAAGGAATAGCCATCATCATCTTCTTCAAGGTATTGTATTATTCTTTTTAGTTTTAAAAGTTTAGTTTTTCTCTTCCCAAATTCTCTGTAGAATCCTTGTGTAAGGATGAATTGTTGTTGTTATGTGGCTTTATATGACATACTAATGATGTTAAAACTATTTTCATAAGTTATAATCAATGAATTGATGATATGTATGTAATTTGTGAAGAAAACGTTTTTACAGAGAGTTTTGTGAATATATATTGTTTAGCTTAAAGTAGAAATTGAGAGTTTATTTGTTGTTTAGTTGATAAATTGACCCTTTAATTTGATAGAGTATGTAGAATTATTGATAAAGATATTTTGAATTAGTTGTTTTGGTTGAAAAACAAAATTTACAGTATTGATTTTCATTGAAATATCAAAAAGTGAGTTTTTATCAAAAATAGTGAAATTGGATGTGTTAAATTTGTTGCTTATGTTGTTGTATGGGTAGAAACATGTTAGAAGTTCTTAAATTATATTTACATGAAGTTTTGGTATGAATTGCATGTGAATTAGTCTGTTAGAAACGAGCTTGTAGGCCAAAATTGGCTTTTTCTTGTACTGTTGCCAAAGCTGTCAGTCGAAACTGCAGTTTCGCGCCGCGGCGCGGCCCAGCAGTACGTTAGTGGCGCCGCAGTGCCATCGCCACGCCGCAGCGCGACTTCGTAGTTTATTTACTGCACCGCAGCGCCATCCCCACTCATCAGCGCAAACCATAATGTAAACTGTGGCGCCGCGGCGCGAGTTAGTCGAATGGTCTGACAATGTACTTTTTGTACACGAAATTTTAAGAAATGTTATGTGATGGTAGTAGGACTATAAAATGTTGATTTTAGTATTTCTATACTATGAATAATTATGTTATTAAAGATTAACTTGTGTTATAACTTGATTATGTTATTAAATAATCAAACATACATAATGAATGTAGTTAGTTAAGTTGTAAAGTGGTAGTGACTAACTACGTCATGATGACGTATATATATATATATATGTGTGTGTGTGTGTGTGTGTGTGTGTGTGTGTGGTATTGTGATTCGAATTGATTCGGTTTAGCTTACGAGCAAGGCAAGTTTTCTAATCCTTTATCTTGTTGAACTAATTATTGTTTCCAATTCGATTATCTTATAATGTTGCAAGTTGTCCAAACATTGGTTTGATGTTGAACAAGTTATTCTTGTATTTAACTCGTTGTTTAGCATGCACAACTATATATACTAATGTCGAACATTTTTATCATTCAAATTACTATGTATTCTTAGTATACAATTCTAATTAACCTTGGCTTAGTATTGTTCAAGCAAGGTGTATTATAGATATTCAAATTGTATGCTATTATATTATTCCTAAAGCATGACTTTAGTTTATTATGATTGATTCAATCACGATTATTCTATAATATAATGTTATTAGTTTTATTCAATTAATCCTTAGTTGATGTTCGTTGAATTTCAAATTACCTTGAAAGCTTATCCAAACCAAACTTCCTTTGGTACGGACTTGTACTCTAAATACTGAGATGAACAACCTTATTGTTATGATTATGGGTTAACTTACGCATAGCGTTAAAATGTTTGTGCACAATACATTGTACGAAGGGTTGATCCCCCTAAGTACGAGGTCCTTATAGTCTTATGACTGTTAAAGTTGGAGTTGAAAGATTACTTGCAACTATGGACGTAGGTCATGGTCTTACGACCCTCAGTGATGTATATTTTCCATATTTTGGGATTTCAGTTTCTGATTATTATTGATAGAGTACTATTCACTTTTGATGAGCCTATTTCGACAGTTATTATTGTTATACTCCTGTTGATTCCATATTATATCCGGTGAGCAATTTTTTTGCTCACTCTTTCATATTTACAAACTCATTGCAGCTAAAGAAGAGAAGGTAGGTGAACCTTCGACTAGCAAATGAAAGGGAAAAATGTACAAGTGATGAAGACTTGTAATTTTTACTTTGATTAAGATGTTAGACTTTTATTATGTTTATCTTAGACTTTATTTTAAAGAAGTTATGTAATGTTTTTCGCATTTGAATGATGATTAAAGGTTAGATAACCTAGGAAATTTTTATTATGTAACCCTTTAATGGGGAAGGTTTTTATTTATTTAGTTTTATTATGATTTGGTAGTTAGATATGAATGTTTGATCAAGTGAACACCAAATCCTGTAGGAATAAAGTACCTGGATTTGGGGGTGTCACAAGTTGGTATAAAAGTCTTAGGTTATGAACCTTAGGTGGGGAAAAGTCTTAGGAAGTAACCTTTGAAAAGATAGCGGAGATAACTCTTATCGAGTTTTAAGAAAGAAGTAATAAAACACTTATATGCATATGTGATTATAATTTATGTACTCGTGAGTGTCGAGTAGTAATGATTAATAAGTAAAACTTTAAAACTTTGTTGTCAGGATGACTAATGTCGGAGAATCCAGTCAGGCTAGGGAGGAGGGACCTCAAATGCGTATAGAGGAGGAACCTCACGACATTCAGGTAGTTTGGGAACAACTACTGCCACAGGAGTCAGCCCCGTTGGTCACAGTAGTTGAAGATGAGGATGATGACATGGAAACGGATGAGGAGGATCCCATTAAGTTACCACAGGAGAATGAGGATGACGAGGACAAGGAGGAGGATACTCCACTAACCTCGATGGCTGCTCGTATGTACGATGAAGTCTACGACTGTAACTTGGAACAACAGTTGAGGAGTTGCAGGAGATAGTGGCTGAACAACAGACTAAAATGACACAAAAAGACGACGAGATCCAAGATCGTGAAGAACGACTGACAAATGTCGAGGAGAAACTAGTACAGACTGAAGAAGAGAAAGAAAAATTGATCGAAGTGGTCGCTGAACTAAAGAACAAACTGAGAGAAGAAGTTGTTAAGAGGGCAAGAGCTGAAGATGCTTACGAGGAAGCTTTTCAACGAACCAGATTAGCAGCAAGAGACACGCAAACAAAGAGGATGAAGATGGAAGAGATGGATAAAGTATTTAATACCGCAATTAATCGAGCTCAAGATCGGGTCATGGGATATCCGATTCAGTTCGAGACGCTGCCATCATTCGTTTTAGATCGCAGAACAATGTTTCGAGTCATGGAGGAAGAACGTGATAGGGCTAAGAAGTATCTTAATAGAACATCGTAGCTGTTGTACGATGAGTGAAAGGTTAAATAAATTATAAATCCCAAATGTTATGCAACCTATGGGATATGACTATGATGTTACCCTGAAACTTTTGTAGTTCAGGAAAGTAATATAGGTAGCAGTGATGCTATTGTTTATGTTTTAAAAAAAAATAGAAAAAAAAGATTATGAATAAATAAAAGTTGTTACTTTATTCAAAGTGTTATGTGTTATGTGGTTAATTCTTTTTGGAGACAAGTTAAGTAGAAATTACTTAAAAGAATTGAATAATAATCTAATGAATGTACTTTTAACAAAAAATGCCTCCCAAACGTCAACCAACACGACAAAGAACCACTGAAGGAACCAATAACGACAATGTTGATTGTAATCCCATTCAACAATTAGTGACACTATTGACAGGAGCGTTGCAGAATCAACCACAAAACCATGGTAAAACGTTTAAGGATTTCAAGGTGGTTGGACCACCTGAATTTTGTGGGTCCATGAATCCAGTCGAAGCACAAACCTAGATTATAGAGATAGAAAAGGTGTTTGATGTCGCTAGGGTAGGGGATGATCAGAAGACTGCTTTCACAACTTTCATGTTGAAAGCAAAAGCTAGTTATTGGTGGCAGGCCAATAAAACTCATGAAGGGCCAGGGGTGATGACCTAGGATAGGTTCCAGGAGTTGTTCTTCGAGTCCTATTTTCTGGAGAGTTTGAAGAGTCAGTTAGAAGTGCAGTTTCTGGAATTAAAGCAGGGAACGATGACGGTATCTAAGTATGCCACGCAATTCAATGAATTGGCAAGGTTTGTACCATATCAGGTTAGCATAGACGAGCGTAAGGCGAAGAGATTTGAACAGGGACTGAAGCCCTGACTGTACAGTAGCGTTTCCCTGTTCCAGTTGAAGACGTTTGTAGCAGTGATGGAGAAGGTAGTACTCGCTGAAGGTTGAGGCGAGGCAGTGACAAAATTCAATCAAGAACAGAAGAAGAAGAAGAAGAAGAATTAGAATGAGATTAAGAATGGAGGTGGTGGTGATGGAAACAACAACAACAACAACAGTTTGAAAAGGAATTGGAATGGAAACATGGGTGCTGGAAACCAGTAGGGTAACCAGCAAAACAAAAAGTTTGAAGCATGTGCAACATGCGGGAAATTTCACAAGGGTGTGTGCTTGATGGGGAAATGAGTTTGCTTCAATTGTGGCCAGGAGGGTCACGTCGCCCCAAATTACACTCAACCAAAGAAGAATGTGTGCTTCACGTGCGGATCAAAGGATCACTTTGCTCGTGAATGCCCTAAGAAGAAGGATGGAATAACTAACAGAAGCAATGGAGGCAGTAATGGAAGTACTTGGGCCATTACTTGACCAACGACATCAAACAAACCCACAGCCAGAACCTTCAACATGACTGTACAAGATGTTGTGCAATCAAAGGATGTGGTGTCAGGTATTATCCCGATCAATGATATTGATGCTTATCTATTATTTGATTCGGGTGCTACTTGTTCATTTATATCTGATGAATTTGCTATGAGATTAGGATTGCCTAGTGAAGAATTGAACTTCCCTTTAAACATAGAAATTTCGAATAAGGAAGTAGTTCTTATTAGGTTCGTATACAAGAACTGTAGGGTGAATATTAAAGGAAACATTTTGATGGTAGATTTAATTTCGATTAGACTTGGAGAGTTTGATATTATTTTAGGAATGGATTGGCTATTCAAATATGGAGCGGTAATTGATTGTCAAAAGAAGTGTATAAACCTTATGACTCCGTTAAAGGTAGTATTTTATGGTAGCAAGTCGCCTAGACAAATGAAATGTCTGACGACTATGCAGGTCAAGAAATTGTTGAGTCAAGGCTGTGTGGGCTATTTAGCTTACATAGTCGATACTCAGAAGAAGGGTGTAAAACTAGAAGAAATACCAGTGGTGAGGGAATTTGAAGACGTGTTTCTAGAGGATTTGCCAGGACTTCCGCCTGACAGAGAAATAGAGTTTGTGATAGACTTGGCGCTGGGAACAACACCAATATCGAAAGCCCCATACAGAATGGCTCCGATAGAAATGAAGGAATTGATGGTACAGTTGCAAGAGCTGCTGGACAAGAAATATATTCAACCAAGCGTATCGTCGTGAGGAGCGCCAGTTTTATTCGTGAAGAAGAAGGACGGATCAATGCGTCTTTGCATTGATTACATGGAGTTAAACAAAGTCACTATTAAAAACAAATACCCGTTGCCAAGAATAGATGACTTGTTTGATCAATTGAAGGGTGCTAAATACTTTTAGAAAATAGATTTGAGAAGTGGGTATCACCAGTTGAAAGTGAGGAAGGAGGATATACCACAAACGACATTCAGAACTCGGTATGGACATTACGAGTTTCTGGTGATGTCTTTTGGTTTAACCAATGCACCTGCTGCATTCATGGATTTGATGAATAAGGTGTTTAAACCATTTTTAGATAAGTTTGTGGTGGTGTTTATCGATGATATTCTGGTGTACTCTAAAACTCAAGAGGAACATGTGGAACACTTACGTCTAACGCTGGAGACGCTAAGAAAAGAAAATTTTTATGCGAAATTCTCTAAATGTGAATTTTAGCTGGAACGTGCACAATTTCTTGGGCACGTAATTGACAAGGATGGAATTTCAGTGGATCCATCAAAGGTTGAAGCTATGATAAATTGGGAACAACCAAGAACTCCATCAGAAGTGAGAAGTTTCTTAGGATTAGCAGGGTATTACAGACAGTTTATCTAGGATTTCTCCAAGATTGCCACTCCGTTGACAAATTTGACGAGGAAATTTGTAAAATTTGTTTGGACGGAGAAGTGTGAAGAAAGATTCCAAGAATTGAAAAAGAAGTTAAGTATGGCACATGTGTTGTCATTATCGGATAATACAGGAAATTTTGTGGTGTATAGTGACGCTTCACACAAGGGATTAGGATGTGTTCTTATGCAGAACGGGAAAGTCATCGCGTATGCATCAAGACAATTGACAGACTACGAAAAAGGATATCCGACTCATGATTTAGATTTGGCGGCAGTTGTGTTTACTCTAAAGATATGGAGACACTATCTCTACGGAGAGAAATGTGAGATTTACACAGACCATAAAAGTCTAAAGTATATTTTCACACAAAAGTACCTGAACATGCGTCAAAGAAGATGGATGGAACTGATAAAAGATTATGATTGTGGGATCTTTTGTCATCCAAGCAAAGCAAACGTGGTTGCAAATGTCTTGAGTAGGAAAGGCAGAGAAAAGTTAATGTTGTTAACTGATAAGGAGGAGCTTATTTCAGCAATGGCACGATTAGAGTTTGAAATCAAATTTCCAAAAGAATCCGATGAAAGATGTTACCAGATGGAAGCCAGTCCAACTTTGGTGGACAACGTGAAGAACGCTCAACTGCAGGATGAGGAATGCAGAAAAATAAGAGAAAGTGTGGTCGAGGGAAAGGAAGAAAAGTACAAAGTTGATACCGAGGGGATGCTGAGATTTGAAGGACGAATATGGGTTCCAGCAGTACCAAACATTAAAGAGGACATCTTGACAGAAGCCAATAACTCAAGGTATTCGATTCATCCAGGAAGTATGAAGATGTATCAAGACTTGCGACGACATTTTTGGTGGCCAAATATGAAAAGAGACGTTGCAGAATGCGTTGCAAAGTGCTTGACATGTCAGAGAGTTAAGGCCGAGCATCAAAGGCCAAGCGGATTACTTCAACCATTAGAGATACCGGAATAGAAATAGGAACATATCACAATGAATTTTGTGGTAGGTCTTCCAACAACTCAGAAAGGATACGATGCGATTTGGGTGATAGTGGATAGATTGACAAAATCTGGACACTTTTTGCCAATAAAGATTAGATTCAATCTTGAACAGCTGGAAAAACTATATGTTAAAGAGATCGTTGCAAGACATGGAGTTCCAGTGTCAATTGTGTCAGACAGAGATCCGAGATTCACATCAAACTTTTGGAAGAGACTACAAGAATGTATGGGAACACAGTTGCGAATGAGTACGACATATCATCCACAAACAGATGGTCAAAGCGAACGAACAATTCAGACATTAGAAGATATGTTGAGAGCATGCGTCATAGATTTCAAAGGAAGCTGGGATGAACATTTACTGTTTGTGGAATTGGACTACAATAACAGTTACCACGCTAGCATCGGCATGCCGCCTTACGAAGCATTATACAGTAGGAAGTGCAGAGCTCCACTGTTCTGGGACGAAGCGGTGAACGTCAACTGTTAGGACCAGAACTGGTACAACAAACTGCTGAGGTCGTCCAACTCATCAGAACAAGATTGATAGCTGCTCAAGACAGACAAAAGAAATATGCTGATCAACAAAGACAAGATCGTGCATTTGACATAAGAAATTACGTGTTCCTAAAAGTTTCTCCTTAGAAAGGGAAGATTCGATTTGGTAAAAAGGGGAAACTAAGTCCGAGGTTTATTGGACCCTTTGAAGTGCTGAGGAAAGTTGGAGAGGCAGCTTACGAGGTAGCCCTACCTCTAGAATTGCAAAACATTCATAATGTTTTTCACGTGTCGGTGTTACGACCGTATAAATCTGATTACAAGCACCTAATTGAGTACGAACCATTACAGTTTGAGAAAGACTTGTCCTATGAAGAGGTTCCTATCCAGATAGTCGACAGGAAATAACAAGTGCTCAGGAATAAGGTCATACCTTATGTAAAGGTAATATGGAGGAACCACAATGTCGAAGAGGCCACGTGGGAACTCGAAGCTGAAATGATGAAGAATTACCCTGAGTTATTTGTTTAATCTATATCTTCAATTCTGGGGACATAATCTTTGTAATTATGGAAGAATGTGACGAATGAATTGTTTGAATTGTGATTTTGAGGACAGAATCCTTGTAAGGAGGGAATGATGTAACATTCCAGAATTTTATAAATTGTTATATTAAATATTTATTGAATTATATAAGTATTTAATGGATGTGTTTATTGTTGAATAAATAATTGTTCAAATTTGATTCAATTTGGTTAACTATTTGTTAAATAAATAATTAAGGAAATTAATTATTTTTGCTAATTTAATTTAATTATAAGTTAGGGAATTTTGATTAAATAAATTATTATATTTTAATTTGAATTTGTAAATTAAAAGGATGTGTTAGTGGATTAAATAAAGTTATGATTATAAAGAAAATTATAATTTTGTGGTATTGATTTATGTGTTAAAATGATTTAATAAATTATTTTTAGAATTAATTTAATTAAATTAAAGTGTGATAAATAACCTTGTTATAAAGGAGTTACTAAAATAAATTAAGGGAGTTTAATTCAGTTTTGCCAAAGAAGGCCTAATGCCTATTAAGTCTTTAATATAATTGTGTTTTACCAAACAAGATGTAATGATTAATGGGTTATTTTTAGTTAGTAACCAAACAAGCCTTATGGCTTTTGATTTTCAAAACTATTATAACTGATATCAGTTATACTATTATGTAATTAGTACCTATTGTGACAACCTGATATTTTCTATATAAATAAATAAGAAATTTTGCGTATAAATTTTTTTTTATTTTAAGGATGAGGATTTGTACAAGATTATGTGTATATGTATTTATGTGGTAAAAAAAATATATTTATTACATGAATATTTACAAGTAAATTTATTTTAGAATTATTGATTATCATAAAGTATATTCTTATAATAATTAATTTTAAGATAGAAATATTTTTATTAATTATTTTCCATGAATATATAATCATATATTATTTAAAAAATATATGAAGTGATTTTTAGAATAATTATAATAATTATTTTATTATATGAATTTTAGTACATATTATTAAGTTAATTATTTTACCTTAATTATTAAGGTTAAATATGAAGAATAAATCATATATGAAATCCAAACCCTAATTCTGGGTTTTGATCAAGAAATGATAATAATATTATAATATTTTAATTTTTCAGTGCTATGAATATGTACTGTATGTCCGTATTATTGATGGTTGGTCAATTATGGTATATTGACCAAACCCTAGCATTAATTGATTTAATCCTGTTTATCAATTTAAATGGGAAATTTAAGACTGTTAAAAATATGTGTTATATGATATATGTTATGTGTTACTTCATGATATGCTAATTAGAAAATCCTAATTTTAAATTTAAAACCTTATTTATATTTGATTTTTTTTAATTAGAAACCCTAATCTGAAAACATAAACCGAAGGTTTGATCTGTCAAGAATTGTGTTACAGTGATTAATAACACGTGTGATAGACTTTAATTGCTAATTAAAATAAACTTAATTAGTAAAGTAAAACCCTAAAACCTAGAACCCTAATTTAATTCCTAGAAACCTTAATTGTATAATGGAAACCCTAATTTAAAACTCAAATTAGAGTTCAAAATTTATTGGTAATGATGTTAATGTGATTTATGATTGGTGTTATAGATATTAACTCTAATTAAGAAGAACCCTAATTTTCAAAACCCTAATTAGCTAGAAACCCTAATTTGTAACTTAGTAACCCTAATTTTCTAATTGTAAACCCTAATTGCTAATTAAGCACACTTAATGATAATTAGTAAAACATAAACTTAATTATCAAGCCTATGTGATTAGGAAACTTAATTAATTAAGAAACCTTAATTTTGTATTTTAGAAACTAAAATTTTATTATTTTATTATTTATTTATTTTTCAAACTCTAAATTAGAAATTCTAGAAAATATTTTTAAACCCTAACCCAAACCCTAAACCCTAAGGGTTTACAAGTATTACAAGATTGTCCTTAATTTTAAAAGCCAAATGACATTTATGCCCCTCTTGCATAATTAAGGCTAAATGGTAGGTTTTGACAATAGGGGAAGTTGGTGACCAAATCCAACAACCCCTTGTGCTCTATATTGACAGCCAATTCAGCTCATGCATGAATCAAAGAAGTATATAAGAGATTTAGAGAGAGAAAAATCATAAAAACTTGCTCATTTTCAAGTTTGCTCTCACCAACTCTCATTCTCTCTCAAACCTCCAAAATTTCCAAGCATTTCAGTCCCATTATTAAGCCCAACGATCACAAACAACAAATCAGAAGCATCAAAGTCAGAAATCAAGAAATCAAAGCTTGAAAAGGTATAAAATCCCAAAAATTAGAAATCCTTCGATTCTATGTTAATTGATGCAATTGATTGTTTAAAGTTATGAAATAGGGAGTCTATTAATGTTCTAAGTTGATAAATCAAAGACCCATGACATCAAAGTGCACGAATTTGAATATTTGAGCAAGTTGGAAAAACTGAAACTGTGGTCTGACAATCACATGTCAGTGGCCATAGATCTTTGCTCGATCATGATTTTTGTTTTTTAAAAGTTGTTATGTGTAGTCTGATATGTGGTCTTTAATATGAAAAAATAATCAAGTTCATATATGTTGTAGATCACAAGTTATTCATGGTCAAAACCCGTTAACCGAAACTGCTCAAGAACACAAACCCAGAATTTTTAAGAACAACTTCCGTGTTCTAGTTTGACTGGTCAGATCTTGCTCATGCTTTGATGTTAATGTGTTATGATGTTTTATAGTTGTATTCCTACATGTTGTCTACACACTGCAATTAATAGATCACACAAACATTACACGATCATTAAGTTATAAGGATCCAAAGTAGGCACCTTGATTGTTCTTCAATTGAAGAACAGCCTTGTCAGACTTTTTGATGGCTAATAACGCTTAGATCTGATGTTTTGTTAGCCATTATGTTTGTTGTTAATTGTAGTCTTACATGAGTACTACAAGATGTATATGTTAGATTGCCCAGAAACATCACGATCCGATCTAAAATCGTGGTCAAACTAGCCCCCTCGAAACTGCCTTGTCAGTGTTCTTGAGGCTCAAGAACACCTAAGGCGACAGATAAGCGTCGCTAAAGCCTTTAGCGACAGTTTTGTATTATTTTTAATTTCTGGAAATTTCGAAAATGATTTAAAAAAATTAGAAAAATTAGTTTTTTATTATTAAAAAGACATATTAAATTCCGAAAATTATATTTTAATTATTTTGAATATATTTCATAAATATTTAATATTTTTGGAATATTAAACGTATTTAATTTATTTAATTATAATATTTAATAAATTATTTAAAAATGATTTTAATTCATGAAAAATCATTTAAAATTATATTATGGTATAAGAAAATATTTTAAGTTATTTTTAATGACTTTTGATATTTTGTGATAATATTTATTAATTAATTAATATTAATAATATTAAAGTTATTTAAAATTTATATTAAATAAATTAGTTTAAAAATGATTTTATTATTTTAAAAATCATTTTAAGGAAAATAAAGTGTTTAAAGATATTTTAAGTTATAAAATATAACTTTTAATATTTAAAGGATATTTTCATTAATAAATTAATATTAATGATATTTATTTAATGATTAATGATATTGAATTTATTTAATAATTATATTAAATAAATAGTTTAAAAATGGTTTTATTAATTTAAAAATTATTTAAAAAGGGATATAAATGAATTAAAAATATTTTAAGTTATAATTAATGACTTTTAATATTTGGATAATGGTACATTAATATTTAAATATTAATGGTAATTATGATTTTAAATGTTTTAAAAATTATTTAAGGGTAATATAAATACGTTAAGAATATTTTGAGTTATTATACATAACTTTAATATTTTGGCAATGGTTTCATTAATAGTTTAATATTGATTAAATGTTAATGACAATAGAATTGTTTGATATTTAAATCATTTAATAATGATTCTGATATTTCAAAAATTATGATAAATGATAATAATTATTTAAAAATTATTATAAGTCATTTAAAAATTATATGACTGATATTTACGAATGTTGAACTTTGAGATAGAGTCTTAGACTCGATATTTACCCGATAAAGCTGTTGGTAGACCGACATGGTTCAGAAATTGATTTGGACTTAGATAATTTAGTTAGTTAACTGTTTATTTGAGAATCAATGGTGGTTAAAGTTGTGTGATAATGTGATTAAGAATGAGTTGATGTTTGTTTGTGATGGCATGATTGTTGATCATGTGTGATAAAGTGATAAGGTTATGTGGCTTTGTGATTAGGAATGTGATGACTGCAATATGTAGTACTATGTGTTATGTTATATTGTTCTAATCGAACGAATGATTTGATTAATGATAGGTCGTGATAGAAAAGATAAAACTAAGTTGAGAATAGTAAGCAGCGCATCAGGCAAGTATCCTACCTTTGCATTTTCTTTATGCAATGGACAAGTGTAAGAATGTTTCAGAATTATACTATTACTGTACAGATTGTTAAACCTATATTATATACGCCCATTGATTATCAACATGTTAGTATATGATAATTCAGTTATATATTCTATTCGTTAATTTCTAGAAATGATTATACAAGTGTCCCCACTTGGATAATCATTGTATTTAATCACATTTGATACACCTTTGATATATATATATATATATATATATATATATATATATATATATATGTTGAATTATATATTATTGTTGAATAAGATAAGACCTTTGTTATGAAAACCCGACAGGTATGAACATCCCGATCATGGGAAAATTTTTATGCGCCCAAGGCGGACAGAGTGAACGATAACATCTTTCTTGTAATGTAGTATTGATCAGTACAGAGTACAACGGGGCTGATCACCCTCTGTGCCCGTAAGAAATGGCCGGTTTACAGATGAATTTCTATTTAAACACTTTCGAAAATGAAAAAAATGTTCATAGTATGTCACAGAAACCCCATGTATAGTCAATACGTAGTTTCAAAAATTTGAAAGAGGGTTGTTATGCTATTATTATTGGTACAGATTACTTCACAACTATTGACCGGTTGTAGAAGGGTATTATAAAGAAAATATGTAAATTCTTTCAGCTAATATATATTTATATATATATATATAAATACTTGTTCGGCACTCAAATGCTCATCCTTTCTTAATTTAAATGTTTTCAGCTAAGTGTGAACAGCTAGAAGGCTCGGCCAGGATCAAGTGAAAAGGAAAGCAAACAAAACATGTTATTGGTATCATTTGTAATAGATAGACTGTATTAAGTTAATGATATGTATTATATATCATGTAAAGAATGTAGTAAAGGTTGCGTACTTGGGATTAGACTCTGATAAATGTAAGTTAAGTTTAAGTTTTATATTATGGTTATTATGATTAGTATTATTCCGCTCGTAGAAATGGTATCGTGAAGTACCGAGTTCGGGTTTCAAGTATCCGGGTTCGGGGACTTTACAGGATGGTATCAGAGTTATAGGGTTAGAAACCTTAGGTGGGTTAGACCTTAGGCTTTAACCTTAGAACATAGGGAAAAGTTGAAAATATAAATAACTCATATAGAGTTTAAAGATAGATGAATTGAATAAATTCATCGTCAAACAAAATAAAAGATAACTTATAAAACTAGTATGTGTTGTGTGTATTTATTATTTGTTAGTCAAGATAATTTTGTGTGTAGGTGTTAGAAAGGAACAGAATTAGGATACCCTTAAGTCGTAAAGAATAAGTCAATCTCCATGACCGAGCCAATATCAAAGTCAATAACTGCAATAAAGGGTCACATTGAAAGCTACCTCAAAGAGGTGGTTATTTTGGAAGTACAGTATCGGATTAAGAAATGATCAGTATAACTGATAGGAAAAGTATAGCTAAAGGATTATAAGTGGTCAATGTCGAGTTATTAAACTCATATGTTGGTGAGGATTTCTTAAACTCATAAGGTGTTGAAAGTTGTGACAAATTGGATATAGTTATGTGTAAATGGATATTGAGGATAATGGAAATAGATAGGTTACTAAACAATTGATCGTTAATGAATGTGTAAGGAATAGGTAGTATTAGTATTAGTTATATATGTATGATTTTAGGTGGTATATATGATAGGTATGTTGGTGTAATGTAATGTTTTGTATAAGTTATGGCAGCGATTCCCGACTTTCGAGTCACAAAGGGATAGCGGATGTTTAAAGCAGTGTGTGCTAAGGCATGTCAAGTGGTATAAATATGAGTTTATGTTGGATTAATGGGATAAGTTGGTATAAAGATAGTAGATATTTATTTGGTCACTTATTATTACAGTAGACCAGGTTTTCAAAATCTAATATTTTGAGTACATGAGTATTTGAATAGAAAGTTTTGCGTTATATGTTAAGCGTTTACGATAAGGCTTAGAATATAAGGAATAATTTATGATAATACCGTCAAGATGAAAGCCAAACCAAAGGCAGAAGAATCTGTCAACAAAGTTGGAGGACAACCAGATCCGACAAAGAATTTTGCGATTATGGACGCTCAAGCTGTGCAGAACGGAATACCAGCTGCGAAAGATCAACCAGATAATCGAACGTAGAACGTTAAAGACTTCAAGGCGGTCCTATCGCCAGAATTCAAAGGTACAAATGACCCTGTAGAAGCCCAAACTTGGGTTAAGGAAATTAAAAAGGTGTTCGTAATAGCTAAGGAAGCTGAGGGGAAAAAGACCACTTTTGCCACCTACATGATGAAGGGTGAGGCAAATTTTTGGTGGGAAGTAAATTAGACGAGGGCAAGAGCAGGTGTGGTAATATGGGATAGGTTTAAGACTTTATTTTTAAAAATTATTTTGCTGCTAGTATGTAAGCTAGAATGGAGGTGAAATTTCTGGAATTGAAGCAATGAGATATGTCAGTTGCGGAATATGCCGCCAAATTTAATGACTTGGCTAGGTTTGTTCCGCATCAAGTTGATACGGAGGCTAGAAATGCACGAAGGTTTGAGCTGGGATTAAAACCCTAGCTCTACAACAAGGTGGAAGTGTTGCAGATTCCTACATTTGCAGCACTCATGGAGAAAGCGATTATTGCTGAGGAGGGGAGTAAGGCCATGAGCCTCTACAACAAGGTAAGAAGGAACAAGGGTAAGGTTGAGGAAATTGGGAAGGTAGGAATTAATAGTGAAAGTAAAGGTGGAAACAAACAAAGGGAATAGGAGTGAAAAGAAGAAGGCGAATAACTTTGGAAGTGTGCAGGTGAAACAAGAAGGTGTGAAAAAGAAATAGGTGGTGTAATGACTTGTGGAAAGAATCACTCGGGGAAATGTTTCCAAGGAAAGTTTGTGTGTTATAAGTATAGGCAGAAGGGACATATCTCACCTGACTGTCTCAATCCAAGAATGTATAGTAAGTGTTTCAAGTATGGATCAATGGAGCATAAGGTGCAAAACTGTCCAAGAAAGATAAGGGTGGTAAGGAATGCGAATATGGGACAAGGCAGCAGGACCTTGGCAACAACGAGACCAACTTCAACAAACAAACCAACGAAATCAACCGCAAGCTTCTTCAGCGTGACTGTTCGGGATTCGGTAACAGCCGGGGATGCAACTCCAGGTATTAATCTAACTAATTTTTATTTTCTTATTATTTTCTTATATATAGTAAATTATTTTTATAAATTATTTTGAAGGAGGAATTTGAGTTCTCATAGAAATCAAATTTCTGTTTAAAGAGATAGATAAGGGTTATGCTAAATAGTGAAAGATCGATTCGATCAATTATGATCGAGATCTAATTGCAATGATTGTGTATGTTATGTACCCTGGTATGTATAGGTTTTTAAAGGTGATTCCGGGGACGGAATCTTTATAAGGGAGGGTGAATGTGACAACCCGATATTTTCTATATAAATAAATAAGAAATTTTACGTATAAATTTTTTTTTAAGGATGAGGATTTGTACAAGATTATGTGTATATGTATTTATGTGATAAATAAAAATATATTTATTACATGAATATTTACAAGTAAATTTATTTTAGAATTATTGATTATCATAAAGTATATTCTTATAATAATTAATTTTAAGATAGAAATATTTTTATTAATTATTTTCCATGAATATATAATCATATATTATTTAAATAATATATGAAGTGATTTTTAGAATTATTATAATAATTATTTTATTATATGAATTTTAGTACATATTATTAAGTTAATTATTTTACCTTAATTATTAAGGTTAAATATGAAGAATAAATCAGATATGGAATCCAAACCCTAATTCTGGGTTTTGATCAAGAAATGATAATAATATTATAATATTATAATATTTTAATTTTTCAGTGCTATGAATATGTACTGTATGTCCGTATTGTTGATGGTTGGTCAATTATGGTATATTGACCAAACCCTAGCATTAATTGATTTAACCCTGTTTATCAATTTAAATGGGAAATTTAAGACTGTTAAATATATGTGTTATATGATATATGTTATGTGTTACTTCATGATATGCTAATTAGGAAACCCTAATTTTAAATTTAAAACCTTAATTATATTTGAATTTTTTTTTAATTAGAAATCCTAATCCGAAAACCTAAACCGGAGGTTTGATCTGTCAAGAATTGTGTTACAGTGATTAATAACACGTGTCATAGACTTTAATTGCTAATTAAAATAAACTTAATTAGTAAAGTAAAACCCTAAAACCTAGAACCCTAATTTAATTCCTAGAAACCTTAATTGTATAATGGAAACCCTAATTTAAAACTCAAATTAGAGTTCAAAATTTATTGGTAATGATGTTAATGTGATTTATGATTGGTGTTATAGATATTAACCCTAATTAGGAAGAACCCTAATTTTCAAAACCCTAATTAGCTAGAAACCCTAATTTGTAAATTAGTAACCCTAATTTTCTAATTGTAAACCCTAATTGCTAATTAAGCACACTTAATGATAATTAGTAAAACATAAACTTAATTATCAAGTCTATGTGATTAGGAAACTTAATTAATTAAGAATCCTTAATTTTGTATTTTAGAAACTAAAATTTTATTATTTTATTATTTATTTATTTTTCAAACCCTAAATTAGAAATTCTAGAAATTATTTTTAAACCCTAACCCAAACCCTAAACCCTAAGGGTTTACAAGTATTACAAGATTGCCCTTAATTTTAAAAGCCAAATGACATTTATGCTCCTCTTGCATAATTGAGGCTAAATGGTAGGTTTTGACAATAGGGGAAGTTGGTGACCAAATCCAACAACCCCATGTGCTCTATATTGACAGCAAATTCAGCTCATGCATGAATCAAAGAAGTATATAAGAGATTTAGAGAGAGAAAAATCATAAAAACTTGCTCATTTTCAAGTTTGCTCTCACCAACTCTCATTTTCTCTCAAACCTTCGAAATTTCCAAGCTTTTCAGTCCCATTATTAAGCCCCACGATCACAAACAACAAATCAGAAGCATCAAAGTCAGAAATCAAGAAATCAAAGCTTGAAAAGGTATACAATCCCAAAAATTAGAAATCCTTCGATTCTATGTTAATTGATGCAATTGATTGTTTAAAGTTGTGTAATAGGGAGTTTATTAATGTTCTAAGTTGATAAATCAAAGACCCATTACATTAAAGTGCACGAATTTGAATATTTGAGCAAATTGGAAAAACCGAAACTGTGGTCTGACAGTCACATGTCAGTGGCCATAGATCTTTGCTCGATCATGATTTTTGTTGTTTAAAAGTTGTTATGTGTAGTCTGATATGTGGTCTTTAATATGAAAAAAAGAATCAAGTTCATATATGTTGTAGATCACAAGTTATTCATGGTCAAAACTCGTTGACCGAAACTGCTCAAGAACATAAACCCAGAATTTTTAAGAACAACTTCCGTGTTCTAGTTTGACCGGTCAGATCTTGCTCATGCTTTGATGTTAATGTGTTATGATGTTTTATAGTTGTAGTCCTACATGTTGTCTACACACTGCAATTAATAGATCACACAAACATTACACTATCATTAAGTTATAAGGATCCAAAGTAGGCACCTTGACTGTTCTTCAATTGAAGAACAGCCTTGTCAGACTTGTTGATGGCTAATAATGCTTAGATCTGATGTTTTGTTAGCCATTATGTTTGTTGTTAATTGTAGTTTTACATGAGTACTACAAGATGTATGTGTTAGATTGCCCAGAAACATCACGATCCGATCTAAAATCGTGGTCAAACTTGCCCCCTCGAAACTGCCTTGTCAGTGTTCTTGGGGCTCAAGAACACCTAAGGCGACAGATAAGCGTCGCTAAAGCCTTTAACGACAGTTTTGTATTATTTTTAATTTCTAGAAATTTCGAAAATGATTTAAAAAAATTAGAAAAATTAGTTTTTTATTATTAAAAAGACATTAAATTCTGAAAATTATTTTAAATTCCGAAAATTATATTTTAATTATTTTGAATATATTTCATAAATATTTAATATTTTTGGAATATTAAAAGAATTTAATTTATTTAATTATAATATTAAATAAATTATTTAAAAATGATTTTAATTCATGAAAAATCATTTAAAATTATATTATGGTATAATAAAATATTTTAAGTTATTTTTAATGACTTTTGATATTTTGTGATAATATTCATTAATTAATTAATATTAATCATATTAAAGTTATTTAAAATTTATATTAAATAAATTAGTTTAAAAATGATTTTATTATTTTAAAAATCATTTTTAATGAAAATAAAGTGTTTAAAGATATTTTAAGTTATAAAATATAACTTTTAATATTTAAAGGATATTTTTATTAATAAATTAATATTAATGATATTTATTTAATGAATAATGATATTGAATTTATTTAATAATTATATTAAATAAATAGTTTAAAAATGGTTTTATTAATTTAAAAATCATTTAAAAAGGGATATAAATGAATTAAAAATATTTTGAGTTATAATTAATGACTTTTAATATTTGGATAATGGTACATTAATATTTAAATATTAATGATAATTATGATTTTAAATGTTTTAAAAATTATTTAAGGGTAATATAAATACGTTAAGAATATTTTGAGTTATTATACATAACTTTAATATTTTGGCAATAGTTTCATTAATAGTTTAATATTGATTAAATATTAATGATAATAGAATTGTTTGATATTTAAATCATTTAATAATGATTCTGATATTTCAAAAATTATGATAAATGATAATAATTATTTAAAAATTATTATAACTCATTTAAAAATTATATGACTGATATTTACGAATGTTGAACTTTGAGATAGAGTCTTAGAATCGATATTTACCCGATAAAGCTGTCGGTAGACCGACATGGTTCAGAAATTGATCTGGACTTAGATAATTTAGTTAGTTAACTGTTTATTTGAGAATCAATGGTGGTTAAAGTTGTGTGACAATGTGATTAGGAATGAGTTGATGTTTGTTTGTGATTCCATGATTGTTGATCATGTGTGATAAGGTGATAAGGTTATGTGGCTTTGTGATTAGGAATGTGATGACTGCAATATACAGTACTATGTGTTATGTTATATTGTTCTAATCGAACGAATGATTTGATTAATGATAGGTCGTGATAGAAAAGATAAAACTAAGTTGAGAATAGTAAGCAGCGCATCAGGCAAGTATCCTACCTTTGCATTTTCTTTATGCAATGGACAAGTATAAGAATGTTTCAGAATTATACTATTACTGTACAGATTGTTAAACCTATATTATATACGCCCATTGATTATCAACATGTTAGTATATGATAATTCAGTTATATATTCTATTCGTTAATTTCTAGAAATGATTATACAAGTGTCCCCACTTGGATAATCATTGTATTTAATCACATGTTGATATATATATATATATATATGTTGAATTATATATTATTTTTGAACAAGATAAGACCTTTGTTATGAAAACCCGACAGGTATGAACATCCCGATCATGGGAAAATTTTTATGCGCCCAAGGCGGACAAAGTGAACGATAACATCGTTCTTGTAATGTAGTATTGATCAATACAGGGTACAACGGGGCTGATCACCCTCTGTGCCCGTAAGCAATGGCCGGTTTACAGATGAATTTCTATTTAAACACTTTCGAAAATGAAAATAATGTTCATAGTATGTCACAGAAACCCTATGTATAGTCAATACGTAGTTTCAAAAATTTGAAAGAGGGTAGTTATGCTATTATTATTGGTACAGATTACTTCACAAACAACAAATCATAAGCATCAAAGTCAGAAATCAAGAAATCAAAGCTTGAAAAGGTATAAAATCCCAAAATTAGAAATCCTTCGATTCGATGTTAATTGATGCAATTGATTGTTTAAAGTTGTGTAATAGGGAGTTTATTAATGTTCTAAGTTGATAAATCAAAGACCCATTACATCAAAGTGCACGAATTTGAATATTTGAGCAAGTTGGAAAAACCGAAACTATGGTCTGACAGTTACATGTCAGTGGCCATAGATCTTTGCTCGATCATGATTTTTGTTGTTTAAAAGTTGTTATGTGTAGTCTGATATGTGGTCTTTAATATGAAAAAAGAATCAAGTTCATATATGTTGTAGATCACAAGTTATTCATGGTCAAAACCCGTTGACCGAAACTGCTCAAGAACATAAACCCAGAATTTTTAAGAACAACTTCCGTGTTCTAGTTTGACCGGTCAGATCTTGCTCATGCTTTGATGTTAATGTGTTATGATGTTTTATAGTTGTAGTCCTACATGTTGTCTGCACACTGCAATTAATAGTTCACACAAACATTACACGATCATTAAGTTATAAGGATCCAAAGTAGGCACCTTGACTGTTCTTCAATTGAAGAACAGCCTTGTCAGACTTTTTGATGGCTAATAACGCTTAGATCTGATGTTTTGTTAGCCATTATGTTTGTTGTTAATTGTAGTCTTACATGAGTACTACAAGATGTATGTGTTAGATTGCCCAGAAACATCACGATCCGATCTAAAATCGTGATCAAACTAGCCCCCTCGAAACTGCCTTGTTAGTGTTCTTGGGGCTCAAGAACACCTAAGGCGACAGATAAGCGTCGCTAAAGCCTTTAGCGACAGTTTTGTATTATTTTTAATTTCTAGAAATTTCGAAAATGATTTAAAAAAATTAGAAAAATTAGTTTTTTATTATTAAAAAGACATATTAAATTCTGAAAATTATATTTTAATTATTTTGAATATATTTCATAAATACTTAATATTTTTGGAATATTAAAAGTATTTAATTTATTTAATTATAATATTAAATAAATTATTTAAAAATGATTTTAATTCATGAAAAATCATTTAAAATTATATTATGGTATAAGAAAATATTTTAAGTTATTTTTAATGACTTTTGATATTTTGTGATAATATTCATTAATTAATTAATATTAATCATATTAAAGTTATTTAAAATTTATATTAAATAAATTAGTTTAAAAATGATTTTATTATTTTAAAAATCATTTTTAATGAAAATAAAGTGTTTAAAGATATTTTAAGTTATAAAATATAACTTTTAATATTTAAAGGATATTTTTATTAATAAATTAATATTAATGATATTTATTTAATGATTAATGATATTGAATTTATTTAATAATTATATTAAATAAATAGTTTAAAAATGGTTTTATTAATTTAAAAATCATTTAAAAAGGGATATAAATGAATTAAAAATATTTTAAGTTATAATTAATGACTTTTAATATTTGGATAATGGTACATTAATATTTAAATATTAATGATAATTATGATTTTAAATGTTTTAAAAATTATTTAAGGGTAATATAAATACGTTAAGAATATTTTAAGTTATTATACATAACTTTAATATTTTGGCAATAGTTTCATTAATAGTTTAATATTGATTAAATGTTAATGATAATAGAATTGTTTGATATTTAAATCATTTAATAATGATTCTGATATTTCAAAAATTATGATAAATGATAATAATTATTTAAAAATTATTATAACTCATTTAAAAATTATATGACTGATATTTACGAATGTTGAACTTTGAGATAGAGTCTTAGAATCGATATTTACCCGATAAAGCTGTCGGTAGACCGACATGGTTCAGAAATTGATCTGGACTTAGATAATTTAGTTAGTTAACTATTTATTTGAGAATCAATGGTGGTTAAAGTTGTGTGACAATGTGATTAGGAATGAGTTGATGTTTGTTTGTGATGCCATGATTGTTGATCATGTGTGATAAGGTGATAAGGTTATGTGGCTTTGTGATTAGGAATGTGATGACTGCAATATACAGTACTATATGTTATGTTATATTGTTCTAATCGAACGAATGATTTGATTAATGATAGGTCGTGATAGAAAAGATAAAACTAAGTTGAGAATAGTAAGCAGCGCATCAGGCAAGTATCCTACCTTTGCATTTTCTTTATGCAATGGATAAGTGTAAGATTGTTTCAGAATTATACTATTACTGTACAGATTGTTAAACCTATATTATATACGCCCATTGATTATCAACATGTTAGTATATGATAATTCAGTTATATATTCTATTCGTTAATTTCTAGAAATGATTATACAAGTGTCCCCACTTGGATAATCATTGTATTTAATCACATGTTGATATACCTTTAATATATATATATATATATATATATATATATATATATATATATATATATTGAATTATATATTATTGTTGAACAAGATAATACCTTTGTTATGAAAACCCGACAGGTATGAACATCCCGATCAAGGGAAAATTTTTATGCGCCCAAGGCGGACAGAGTGAACGATAATATCGTTCTTGTAATATAGTATTGATCAATACAGGGTACAACGGGGTTGATCACCCTCCGTGCCCGTAAGCAATGGCCGGTTTACAGATGAATTTCTGTTTAAACCCTTTGGAAAATGAAAACAATGTTCATAGTATGTCACAGAACCCCCATGTATAGTCAATACGTAGTTTCAAAAATTTGAAAGAGGGTTGTTATGCTATTATTATTGGTACAAATTACTTCACAACTATTGACCGGTTGTAGAAGGGTATTATAAAGAAAACATTTAAATTCTTTCAGCTTATATATATTTATATATATATATATATAAATACTTGCTGGGCACTCAAATGCTCATCCTTGCTTAATTTAAATGTTTTCAGCTAAGTGTGAACAGCTAGAAGGCTCGGCCAGGATCAAGTGAAAAGGAAAGCAAACAGAACATGTTATTGGTATCATTTGTAATAGATAGACTGTATTAAGTTAATGATATGTATAATATATCATGTAAAGAATGTAGTAAAGGTTGCGTACTTGGGATTAGACTCTGATAAATGTAAGTTAAGTTTAAGTTTTATATTATGGTTATTATTATTAGTATTATTCCGCTCATAGATATGGTATCGTGAAGTACCGAGTTCGGGTTTCAAGTATTCGGGTTCGGGGACTTTACACCTATTATATTATATACGTTGTTTTATCTAGTACGCTCTAGAGTTAGGAAGAAAAGAAAGACTCAGAGGAAGAAGAAGAAGAAAAGAAGAAAAGTGAAGAGAAAAGAAGGGAGGAAGAAAGGCTAAAGATTGGAGAAGAAGAAGCTTGAGAATAGAAAGGAATAGCCATCATCATCTTTTTCAAGGTATTGTTCTATTCTTTTTAGTTTTAAAAGTTTAGTTTTTCTCTTCCTAAATTCTCTGTAGAATCCTTGTGTAAGAATGAATTGTTGTTGTTATGTGGCTTTATATGACATACTAATGATGTTAAAACTATTTTTATAAGTTATAATCAATGAATTGATGATATATATGTAATTTGTGAAGAAAACGTTTTTACAGAGAGTTTTGTGAATATATATTGTTTAGCTTAAAGTAGAAATTGAGAGTTTATTTGTTGTTTAGTTGATAAATTGACCCTTTAATTTGACAGAGTATGTATAATGATTGATAAAGATACTTTGAATTAGTTGTTTTGGTTGAAAAACAAAATTTACAGTATTGATTTTTATTGAAATATCAAAAAGTGAGTTTTTTTTTATCAAAAACAGTGAAATTGGATGTGTTAAATTTGTTGCTTATGTTGTTGTATGGGTAGAAAAATGTTAGGAGTTCTTAAATTATGTTTACATAAAGTTTTGGTATGAATTGCATGTGACGCCCCCAAAATAGGTATACAACACCTATTTTGAGGCGCCAAATACATGGTACAGAAACAACTACAACTTCATTAATACAATTATCGTGCAAAATACGACAACACATAAACTGTGAGTTTAAATACAAATATTGTCTTTTAGATAATATTCACACTCAAATAAGTCATCATTACAATTATTGATGCACTATTTTACAAAATAGTGATGACTACTAAAACAACTGTCTTGAACCATTACTCCACACCCCGACTAGTTCCCACTATATTCTCGTCTCCTGAGAAGAAAAATGGAACAAAAAGGAAAAGGGTGAGCTCAACTAGCCCAGTAAAGAATATTATGACTAAGATAATGTACAACAAATTATCCTTCGTCTTCAACAGGGAAAAATCTGATAGAATACAATAGACAACAAGTTTTAGATCAACAACTGCAGCGGAAACAACAATTTATTAGAAGAGTTAAGTAGAGAATGAAATCTACTATCATCTATGAATTTAAGAGTCCATCGTCGATATTTTATCCCTGTAACATCAATCAATATACATCAAAAATCAAATATTCATCTTTGCACTACAGGCCAAAGATATTCACCAGTTGGTCATGTTCATCTAAACACCTGTTCATCTTTGCACTACGGGCCAAAGATATTCATCATAAAATTATTCATCTTTGCACTACAGGCCAAAGATATTCAGTTATATCATCATTTAGGACTGATGATGATGAAAAATATTTTAAAGAAAACGAATCTAGTGAAACAAAATAACAAGTATTAAGGATTCATACTTTAAATAATCCAAGTTCGAAAATACTTCATAAATAACCAGAGTGGAGTAAAATTCAAGAATGATCAAAACATGGATACAATCAAAGCTAGTATCCATAATAGATATTTTGGACGAAAAATGAAAATTTAATTTTTCTGTGAATAGTATCGTATTCATGAATAGTGTCGTATACGTGAATAGTGTAGTATACGTGAATAGTAACTTCAACACCAAAAGATAGAAATTTCACAAAAAACATCATCAAAGTTCGTGAATAGTACTCATGAATAGTAACTTGTGAATAGTAACTCATGAATAGTAACCCCGACATGAAAAAATTCCAAATTTGATAAAAAGTTCCAACCAATATTTCAGCATAATGATATTGAAGAAATAATATCATTTGAGAAGAAAATAACATCTCTTACCTCGCAAAAATAGTACTTCTGACTGGAATACTTGATATAGTGCTGAAAGAACGTGCACCGTATAGCAATACTCAGAGTACTAAAATACTCATAAAATACATTCGATATTATAGAGAGAGAAAGAGAGAGAAAATTTTAGTTTCTGGTGTGATTTTCAATTCTAACCTAAGCACCCTATTTATAGGAAATTGCTTAGAACACCAAAGCAGAAAATTTAATATAATATTAATATATATAATAAATCTTCTACGCCATCCTACCAGCTGATCTCAAACACCTAACACTTGTCATAAATAACAAAAACGTTTTTCTAAATAAAAATAATTAAAACTTCCAAAAATTAATTATTTCGGAACTTCGGAACTTCAATAATTCATAATAAATAGCCCTTTTATCAGAAAATTCGAATCTCACAGCCATTAATAGGAAATTCAATTCTCTATAACTTTGCAGAAGAATGTGTTTTCAAATTCCAAACAGAAATTGATCGAAATCCACAAACGGACGATTTTACATGCTATAATCAAATTTCAGTCAAGAAATGTGGTCCACCGACACACAAAACATGTGTTAATCATTTAATGCAACAAAAATACTCTTCCTCCTCATATACTCATATATCCCACATTCATTGTAAAACTATCACCATTATTATATTATAATAATATAATAAAATATTACTTTATCAGAAAAGATAAAATATCAATTTTTAACAATTGTCACTTTAAAAAAATTTTCCATCTATATCTACATAAAATCAATATTTTCCTCATCATATAAATTAATAATTAATTATTCACAAATAATATTACAGAATCACAGTACTGGCAACCAGACCATTCCTAGGAAAGAGGGGGCTTTCTAATAAAGATTTCTCCTTACTGGTGCGCAATTAGGTGACCAAACCTCTCCTTAGACAGAACTTTATAGACATTACCAATAATGTTTTCTAATAATATTATTCATATAATATGAATTATTGCTTCGATAATGGAAAATATTGTGTAGTGACAATTATTGAAACAACAGTAATATAAAATATCAACGCAGCAATTATAGAATCAATAAAATAAAATATTGAACAGTAATTACTGTAACAATTATTGAGTAGTGTCTTCTTACGTAAGAATCAATAATTGGTACAATACCATGTGCAACTGTTTAACAACGCGTATTACTGTGTTTTAACCACCGGGTATTCCAACAATATTAACGGTAATAACTGCGCCGTTATTTATAACAACTTATACTTGTCGTTTTTTTCATCCAATTTCTTTTCGTTATGGGTCCCACACAAGGCTGCGCCGTCGTACGAATATTCCCCGACAGCAAGAATATTCCACGATCGAACGAATATTCTCCGACAACAATGAGTATTTTATAACCACTTGATTATTTGAAATATTTGCGCATTTTACCCATAACTAACCACATTAATCAAATTAACCCTTACTATTTCAAAATGATAAATTGAGGAAATTAAATTTCAATTATTAATTATTTGGGGTCTTACAACCTCCCCTCCTTATGAAATTTCATCCTCAAAATTGACGTACGTACCTGTTGTTTCGAAAAGATGAGGATACCTCGCTTTCATTTTCGTTTCCAACTCCCAGGTCATTTTCTCAATAGCACGGTTCGGGTCATCCACATATTTACGTAACATCGATACGTGAAAAACGTTATGAACACGCGTCATACTTGGCGGTAAAACGAGTCTATAGGCCACAGTTCCTATTCGATCTAGGATTTCAAATGGACTAATAAATCGAAGGTTTTAGCTTTCCTCACCTCGCCAATTCTCGCTTTTGGAATAACAACTTCTTGTACCTCCTTCTTCATATTCATCAGCTCCGGGTTGTAGCTTGAACGTTTTTAACTTTATCGATTAAAGTCGGTTCTACTTGTATATAATCACGTGAGTCCCTAGAGTCTTTAACTCTATATCTATCATTTGTAAGTTATGTGAAATGGGTTTTTGACAATATCGCATTCGTACTCGTATACAATCTTTTACTCAACACGACAGCTACCACGTTCGCTTTTCTAGGATGGTATGTTAGAACATGTGCCGAAATGAGTCTCCTATTTAGTTATTCGAAGTTCTTCCCACATTTCTTGCTCCATTCAAATTTTGTATCTCTACGAGTCAGCTGCGTTATTGGATTAGCATTTCGAGAAAATCTTTCCACAAAATCTTCGATAATAACCAGCTAAGCATAGAAAGCTACGTATTTCGATTACTGACTTAGGTTGCTCTCAACTGTGACTCATATCCCAATCTTGGATAGCACGTCACAATGACACCTATCAGTTTACTACCGCGCGAATATGGCATCCCCTACAGAGAGTCTGGCTTCAGTGCATTCCACAAAGGAAGTCACCAGATAAAGGCTCGGGTACCAAATTCTATAGTTGAATTTTTAACTCTTGAAGTTCAATAGGAGCCATGAGATTTTGGAAATGGGTTTTGTACCGGGTTCAAAGTCAATACAAAATTCAATATCACACTTTGAGAGTAAGCCAAGAAATTCTTCAGGAAATACATCAGGAAATTTACTGACAATAGAAATATCATTCAAATCTGACGTATTTTTGTTTAAGTCCATAACATGGGCTAAGAAAACTTGACATCTGTTTTTCAATAAACGAATGACTTTATGGCTTGATATGAAAGTTTTTGACTTCAATGGTTTGGTTGCTTGAATTCGAATAACAGGTTGCTTAGGAATATGAAAACTAACAACCTTACGAAAGCAATCAATTTTGGCATGATGAGTAGTTAATCAATCAATCTCCAAAATCACATCAGAAGCAAGTATCTTTAAAAAAATAAGGTCAACAGGTAATGCGATGGTGTAAGACCCCAACTTATTATTAATGAAATTTAATTTTCTCTATTTATTATTTTAAAATAGTAAGGGTTTATTTGATTAATGTGGATAGTTATGGGTAAAATACGCAAATATTTCAAAATAAGCAAGTGGTTATAAAATATTCATTTTTGTCGGAGAATATTCGTTTGGTCGTGGAATATTCGTTTGGTCGTGGAATATTCGTACTGTCGGGGAATATTCGTACGACGGCGCAGCCATGTGTGGGCCCCATAACGGAAAGCGATTGGATGGAGAAAACGACAAATATAAGTTGTTTAATAATAACGGCGTAGTTGTTACCGTTAATACTGTTAAAATACTCGATGGTTAAAACACAGTAGCACACGGTATTGCACCAATTATTGATTCTTACGTAAGAAGGCACTACTCAATAATTGTTACAGTAATTACTGTTCAGTATTTTATTTTATTGATTCAATAATTGCTGCATTGATATTTTATATTGCTGTTGTTTTAATAATTATCATTACACAGTATTTTTCATTATCGAAGCAATAATTCATATTATCTGAATAATATTATTAGATAACATTATTGACAATGTCTAGAAAAGTTCTGTCTAAGGAGAGGTTTGGTCACCTAATAGCGCACCAGTAAGGAGAGATCCTTATTGGAAAGCCCCCTCTTTCTTGGGAACTGCCTGGTTGTCAATATTGTGATTCTGTAATATTATTTGTGAATAATTAATTATTGATTCATATGATGAGGAAAATATTGATTTTATGTGGATATAGATAGAGAAAATTTTTAATGTGACAATTGTTGAAAATTGAAATTTTATCTTTTTCTGATAAAATAATTATTATATTTTAATAATATAATAATGATGATATTTTTACGATGAATGTGGGATATATGAATATATGTGTAGGAGTATTTTTGTTACCAAAATTATTTAAAACTTGTTAAACATGTCTGTGGACCCTATTTCTTGACTGAAATTTGATTATAGCCTGTAAAATTGCCCGTTTGTGGATTTCGGTCAATTTCTGTTTGGAATTTGGAAAAACTTCCTTCTGCAAAGTTGTAGATAATGGAATTTCCTATGAAAAGCAAGTTTCGAATTTTTCTGATAAAGGGCTATTTATTATGAATTATTGAAGTTTCGAAGCTCCGAAATAATTGATTTTTTGGAAGTTTAAAATAATTTAAATTAGAAAAACGTTTTTATTACTTTTCTAGAAGGCTGGCATGTGGGAAATGTTAGGAGCTGATTTCCAAAGAGGCGTAGGAAAATTTATTATTAATAATATATTTATTAAATATTCTGCTTTGGTGTTCTAAGCATTTTCCTATAAATAGGGTGCTTAG
The DNA here is from genome assembly GCA_020205505.1 of Panax japonicus. Taxonomy (NCBI): domain Eukaryota; kingdom Viridiplantae; phylum Streptophyta; class Magnoliopsida; order Apiales; family Araliaceae; genus Panax; species Panax japonicus. The sequence continues at coordinate 30,406,899 of CM035111.1, forward strand.
GTTAGAATTGAAAATCACACCAGAAACTGAAGTTTTCTCTCTCTATATTATCGAGTGTATTCTTGTGAGTATTTTGAGTATACTGTGAGTATTGATATACGGTGCAAGTTCAAGTCATAGCCTATATCAGGTGTTTCAACTAGAAGTACTGACTTTCGAGGTAAGGGATATTATTTTTTTCGTAATGATATTATTTCTTCAATATCATTATGCTGAAATATTGATCTGAAGTTTTTATCAAATTTGAAACTTTTGGTGTCGGAGTTACTATTCACGTATACGGCACTATTCACGTATACGACACTATTCACGAATACGGCACTATTCATCGAAAAATGAAAATTTTCCCTTTTTGTCCAAAATATCTATTCTGGATACTAGCTTTGATTGTATCCATGTTTTGATCATTCTTGAATTTTACACCACTATGATTATTTTTGAGGTATTTTTGGACATGGATAAAACAAAGTACGAATCCTTAATCCTTAATCCTTGTCATTTTGTTTCACTGGATTCGTTTCTTTAAAAATATTTTTCATCATCCTTAGTCTTAAATGATGATATTATTGAATATCTTTGGCCCGTAGTGAAAAGATGAACAGGTGTTTAGATGAACATGACCAACTGATGAATATCTTTGGCCTGTAGTGCAAAGATGAATATTTGATTCCAGATATATATTGATTGATGTTACAGGGACAAAATAATGATGATGGACTGTTAAATTCATAGATATTAGTAGATTTCATCCTCTACAGTAACTCTTCTATGAATTAATATTTTCCGCTGCGATTATTGATTTAAAACTTGTTGTCTATTGTATTCTATTAGATTTTTTTCCCAGTTAAAGACTAACGATAATTTGTTGTATATTATCTTAGTCATAATATTCTTTACTGGGATAGTTGAGCTCACCTTTTTCCTTTTTGTTCCATTTTTCTTCCCAGGAGATGAGAATGTAGCGAGTACGAGTCGGGGGATGTAATGATGGTTCTAGAGAGAGTTGTTTAGTAGTCCTCACCATTTTTATAAAATAATGTATCAATAATTGTGATGAGGATTTATTTGTATGTGGATATTGTCTAGATGGCAATATCTGTACTTAAACTCACAGTTTGTATGTTGTAATAATAAAGTTGTAGTTGTTTCTGTACCATGTATTGACAACTCAAAATGGGTGATGTATACCTATTTTTAGGGCGTCACAGTTGGTATCAAAGCTTAGGGATATGATCTCTGGCGGAGATCGGGGAATAAAACTAGGAGGGGAGAGACGAGTAAATCCTTCGCTAGTGTATCCTACCTAAGCTTATTTGTTAGTTGGTCAGTATATTGGGATATTATGTGATATATTGATTTCCTTAATTAACCCTTATTTTATGATAGTATTTGAGAATGTCGACTGAGAATATTAACAGTGGAAATGAGACCGTGGAGACGCCTGTACTCACCAAAGAGGAGAACGTGCAACAGGTTGGCAATGTTCCTCCTGTGAACAGCACCACTGAGCAGATGATGAACGAGGGGATGTTTAGAAGTTTTTTGCAGTTCATGCAAAATTAGACGAAGGAGACTCTTGTTCAAAATAAAGGAGGAAATGATAGCAATTCACGGGTTGTCACAAGCCAAGCAGTTCAAAGAGTTGGGACCACCAGAATTTAAGGGAAAGCCCGATCCAATCATGGCAAAAACATGTGTCAAGCAAATTACCAAGATATTCGATGTCTTGGGATGCACAGAGGAACAGAAGGTTCCATTCGCCACCTTTATGTTCCGTGGCGAGGCAGACTACTTGTGGGAGTCTGTGAAGCGTACCCATCCAGCCGCACTCAGCATGTCTTTGGAGACATTTCAGAAACTATTTAATGACAAATACTTTCCTGAAAGTGTTCGTCATATGAAGGAAGTGGAGTTTATTAGACTAGAGCAGAATAACATGACGGTGTCCCAGTACGAGGCAAAGTTTGCAGAGTTATCCAGGTTTGCACCTCATTTGGTGGAGAATGAGGAACGTATGACGCGGATGTTTCTTAGAGGTTTGAAACCCGGCATACGTCAGTATCTCATTTCTCATAAATTTTATCTCTACTCAGATGTTGTTAACAGGGCTCAATTATTAGAGTGAGATAACAAGTACGGTCAACTGAGGGACCACAACCAGAATCATACCGGAGATGGCAGTCAACAAAACAACGATAACCAGCGGAGAAAGAAAAAGACGGACAAAAATGGTAACCACTCTGGTAGTAATCATGGCCATGAAAATAGAAGAAGCGAGTTAGGAAGAGATTTTAAAAAGAGGAGATTTAACAACGACCATGTGAAGACGACAGTGCTGGCAGCAATTGGTTCAAAGGGAGGAGAACGACCACCGGTCATATGCTATAAACGCGGGAAAGGGGGACATATCAGTCCAAACTGCCCACAACAGTTCAAGGTGTGCTATAATTATGGAAAGGAAGGACATATCGCTCGAGATTGTACGGTAGAGAAACCTAGTTCAACGGGGACGGTGACTCAAAAGACTGTTCTAGAAAAGTCAAAGTCAACGGTTCCTGGAAGAGCATTTATTGTGACTGGTCAAAATGCGAGGAACCAAAACGAGGTAATCACGGGTAAGCTATTTATAAATTCTTGCGAAGTTTATACCTTACTTGATACCGGTGCTACCCATTCATTTATCTCTCTGCTTGTGCTCAACGTTTAAATTTGACTCCGGAGAAATTAAACTTTGACCTATCTGTGGAAACTCCATTAGGAGAAACTTTCATCACATCCACTGTTTATAAATCTTGTTTGATTCAAGTTGGCACCATCACCTTACCTGTTGACCTTATCTCTTTAAAGATACTTGCTTTTGATGTGATTTTAGGGATTGATTGGTTAACTACTCATCATGCCAAAATTGATTGTTTTTATAAGGTTGTTAGTTTTCATATTCTTAACTAACCTGTTGTGTGAATTCAAGCAACTAAGCCATTAAAATCAATAACTGTTATATCAAGCCATAAAGCCATTCGTTTATTAAAAAACGGATGTCAAGCTTTCTTAGCCCATTTTATGGATTTGAATAAAGACAAGTCAAATTTGAATAATATTCCTGTTGTTATAGACTTTCCTGACGTATTTCCTGAAGAACTTCCTGGTCTACCCCCAGAACATGAAGTTGAATTCTTTATTGATCTTGAACCTGGTATAAAGCCCATTTCTAAAACCCCATATCGAATGGCTCCTATTGAACTTCAATAGTTAAAGGTCCAACTACAGGAGTTGTTGGACATCAGTTTCATTCGTCCTAGTACATCTCCTTGGGGTGCTCCTATTTTATTTGTAAAGAAGAAAGACGGGAGTATGCAACTTTGTATTGACTATCGGGAATTGAACCATGCCACTATCAAGAATAGGTATCCTCTACCTCGTATTGATGACTTGTTTGACCAGTTGTAAGGGGCACAATTTTTTCAAATATCGATCTTCGTTCTGGATATCATCAACTAAAGATTAGAACTGAGGATATTCCAAAGACTGCCTTTAGAACTCGGTACGGGCATTATGAATTCTTAGTCATGTCTTTCGGCTTGACTAATGCTCTTGCGGCTTTCATGGATATGATGAATCGAGTATTCAAGGAATATTTGGATCAGTTCGTTGTTGTCTTTATTGATGACATCCTCAGATATTCCAAAAGTCGTGAAGATCATGAGCACCATTTGAAGCTGGTACTCCAAAGGCTTCGTGAAAATAAACTATATGCCAAATTGAAGAAATGTGAATTCTGACTTGAGGAAGTAGCATTTCTTGGGCACGTGGTGTCAAAACATGGAGTATCCGTGGACCCGGCGAAGATTGAAGCAATACAAAGTTGGGAGAAATCGAAGTCGGTGACCGAAGTACGTAGCTTTCTGGGCTTAGCTGGTTATTATCGGAGATTCGTGGAAGGATTTTCTCGAATCGCTACTCCATTAACTCAGCTGACTCGGAAAGATATAAAATTCGCATGGAGCGACGAATGCGAGAAGATTTTCCAAGAGCTCAAGAGGAGACTCATTTCGGCACCTGTTCTAAAATACCATCTGGTACGGATGGATTTGTTATCTACAGTGATGCTTCAGGAAAAGGGTTAGGATGTGTTCTCATGCAACGTGGGAAAGTCATAGCCTATGCCTCGCGACAACTTAAAGAGTATGAGAGGAATTATCCTACTCATGATCTAGAGTTGGCAGCATTCATTTTCGCGCTAAAGATCTGGAGGCACTATCTATATGGGGAGAAAGTGGGGATATATTCAGACCATAAAAGCCTCAAATATTTCTTCACGCAAAAGGAACTCAATATGTGGCAACGACGTTGGCTTGAGCTGTTGAAAGATTACGACCACACTATTCAATACCATCCTGGAAAAGAGAACGTGGTAGTTAACGCGTTGAGTAGAAGATCATATGCAGGAATGAGTGTGATGATGTCAAGTATACGCATAGAGCCAACTTTAATAGAAAAAGTTAAGGTTGCTCAAGCCACCGACCCGAAGCTGATGCGTATGAAGAAGAAAGTACAAGAAGGTGCTATTCCGGAAGCGAGAATTGATGAAGAAGGAATACTTCGAGTCCACTCCAGACTTTGTGTTCCTAATGACTCTGATTTGAAGTACAAAATTATGATGGAGGCACACAATACACCATTTGCAATCCATCCTGGAAGTACTAAAATGTATCGTGATCTTCGACATACATTTTGGTGGAACAATATGAAGAGAGAGATTGCAAAGTTTATCTCGATGTGTTTAACTTGTCAACGTGTAAAGGCGGAGCATCTAGTACCTAAGGGTCCGTTGCAACCACTTGAGATTCTGAAATGGAAGTGGGAACACATTACCATGGATTTCGTTACGGGTCTTCCTACGGTTTCTCAAGGCATCAATGTCATTTGGGTTATTGTTGATAGATTAACCAAGTCTGCTCATTTCTTGCCGATACGGGAGACTTATTCCCTTGAACGTCTTGCTAGTATATATGTAAATGAGATTGTGAGGTTGCATGGCATGCCAGTATCTATAGTTTTGGATCGTGACCCAAGATTCACTTCAAGATTTTGGGTTAGCTTGCAAAAAGCTATGGGCACGGATTTACGATTCAGTTCGGCATACCATCCTCAAACGGACGGACAATCAGTGAGGACTATTCAAACTCTTGAAGATTTATTAAGACTTTGTGTCCTAGACTTCAAGGGCAGTTGGGATAAGTATTTACCATTGGTGGAATTCTCCTACAACAACAGTTATCAGGCAAGTAAAGTTGTGGCCCCATTAGAAGCATTATATGGATGAAAATGTCGCTCTCCAGTATGTTGGGACGAGGTGGGTGAAGTAACATTGTTGGGACCCGAGTTGGTACGTATGACTACGGAAAAGATCCAAATGATTCGACAACGTATACAAACGGAACATGATCGACAAAAGAGTTATGCAGATCTTCATCGAAAAGACGTGGAATTTAGTATTGGGGATCACGTATTATTGCGTGTAGCTCTATGGAAGGGAGTTACAAGATTTGGGAAACGAGGAAAGCTCAATCCATGATATATTGGTCCATTTCAGATTCTTGACCGAGTAGGAAATGTAGCCTATAGACTCGTGTTACCTCCGAGTATGTCTCGTGTTCATAATGTGTTTCACATATTCGTACTTCGTAAATATGTGAAAGACTCGAACCACGTTATTGAGTTAGAAACAGACGAGATAACCGAACACTTAACGTACGAAGAGGTACCTGTCAAGATTTTGGATAGGAAGGAGCATGTCCTACGCAAAAAAATCATTCCACAAGTTAAAGTTCTGTGGATGAATCATGCTATAGAGAAAATGACCTGGGAATTGAAAACGGAAATGAAAGCGAGGTATCCTCACTTTTTCGAAACACCAGGCACGTACGTCAATTTCGAGGACAAAATTTCATAAGGAGGGGAGGTTGTAAGACCCCAACTTATTATTAATGAAATTTAATTTTCTCTATTTATTATTTTGAAATAGTAAGGGTTGATTTGATTAATGTGGATAGTTATGGGTAAAATACGCAAATATTTCAAAATAAGCAAGTGGTTATAAAATATTCATTTTTGTCGGGAAATATTCGTTTGGTCGTGAAATATTCGTACTGTCGGGGAATATTCGTACGACGGCGCAGCCATGTGTGGGCCCCATAACGGAAAGCGATTGGATGAAGAAAACGACAAATATAAGTTATTTAAAAATAACGGCATAGTTGTTACCGTTAATACTGTTAAAATACTCGGTGGTTAAAACAAAGTAGCACACGGTATTGCACCAATTATTGATTCTTACGTAAGAAGGCACTACTCAATAATTATTACAGTAATTACTGTTCAGTATTTTATTTTATTGATTCAATAATTGCTGCATTGATATTTTATATTGCTGTTGTTTCAATAATTATCATTACACAATATTTTTCATTATCGAAGCAATAATTCATATTATCTGAATAATATTATTAGATAACATTATTGGCAATGTCTAGAAAGGTCTGTATAAGGAGAGGTTTGGTCACCTAATTGCGCGCCAGTAAGGAGAGATCCTTATGGAAAGCCCCCTCTTTCCTGGGAACTGCCTGGTTGTCAATATTGTGATTCTGTAATATTATTTGTGAATAATTAATTATTAATTCATATGATGAGTAAAATATTGATTTTATGTGGATATAGATGGAGAAAATTTTTAATGTGACAATTGTTGAAAATTGAAATTTTATCTTTTTTTGATAAAATAATTATTATATTTTAATAATATAATAATGATGATATTTTTACGATGAATGTGGGATATATGAGTATATGTGGAGGAGTATTTTTGTTACCAAAAATATTTAAAACATGTTAAACATGTCTGTGGACCCCATTTCTTGACTGAAATTTGATTATATCTTGTCAAATTGTCCGCTTGTGGATTTCGGTCAATTTCTGTTTGGAATTTGGAAAAACTTCCTTCTGCAAAGTTGTAGATAATGGAATTTCCTATGAAAAGTTGTGTGTTTCGAATTTTTCTGATAAAGGGCTATTTATTATGAATTATTGAAGTTTCGAAGCTCCGAAATAATTAATTTTTGGAAGTTTAAAATAATTTAAATTAGAAAAACGTTTTTATTACTTTTCTAGAAGGTTGGCATGTGGGAAATGTTAGGAGCTGATTTCCAAAGAGGCGTAGGAAAATTTATTATTAATAATATATTTATTAAATTTTCTACTTTGGTGTTCTAAGGATTTTTCTATAAATAGGGTGCTTAGGTTAGAATTGAAAATCACACCAGAAACTGAAGTTTTCTCTCTCTATATTATCGAGCGTATTCTTGTGAGTATTTTGAGTATACTTTGAGTATTGCTATACGGTGCAAGTTCAAGTCATAGCCTATATCCGGTGTTTGAACTAGAAGTACTGACTTTCGAGGTAAGGGATATTATTTTTTTTCGTAATGATATTATTTCTTCAATATCATTATGCTAAAATATTGATCTGAAATTTTTATCAAATTTGGAAATTTTGGTGTCGGAGTTACTATTCACGTATACGACACTATTCACGTATACGACAGTATTCACGAATACGGCATTATTCATCGAAAAATGAAAATTTTCCCTTTTTGTCCAAAATATCTATTCTGGATACTAGCTTTGATTTTATCCATATTTTGATCATTTTTGAATTTATACCACTATGATTATTTTTTAGGTATTTTTGGACATGGATAAAACAAAGTACGAATCCTTAATCTTTAATCCTTGTCATTTTATTTCACTGGACATGGATAAAACAAAGTGCACCGTTTAGCAATACTCAAAGTACTAAAATACTCACAAAATACGTTCGATATTATAGAGAGAGAAAACTTTAGTTTCTGGTGTGATTTTCAATTCTAACCTAAGCACCCTATTTATAGGAAATTGCTTAGAACACCAAAGCAAAAAATTTAATATAATATTAATATATATAATAAATCTTCTACGCCATCCTACTAGCTGGTCTCAAACACCTAACACATGTCCATAAACAAAAAAAACGTTTTTCTAAATAAAAATAATTAAAACTTCCAAAAATTAATTATTTCGGAACTTCAATAATTCATAATAAATAGCCCTTTTATCAGAAAATTCGAATCTCGCAGCCTTATATAGGAAATTCAATTCTCTACAACTTTGCAGAAGAAAGTGTTTTCAAATTCTAAACAGAAATTGATCGAAATCCACAAACGGACGATTTTACATGCTATAATCAAATTTCAGTCAAGAAATGGGGTCCACCGACACACAAAACATGTGTTAATCATTTAATGCAACAAAAATACTCTTCCTCCTCATATACTCATATATCCCACATTCATTGTAAAATTATCACCATTATTATATTATAATAATATAATAAAATATTACTTTATCAGAAAAGATAAAATATCAATTTTTAACAATTGTCACTTTAAAAATTTTCTCCATCTATATCCACATAAAATCAATATTTTCCTCATCATATAAATTAATAATTAATTATTCACAAATAATATTACAGAATCACAGTACTGGCAACCAGGCCGTTCCCAGGAAAGAGGGGGCTTTCCAATAAAGATTTCTCCTTATTGGCGCGCAATTAGGTGACCAAACCTCTCCTTAGACAGAACTTTCTAGACATTGCCAATAATGTTTTCTAATAATATTATTCAGTTAATATGAATTATTGCTTCGATAATAGAAAATATTGTGTAGTGACAATTATTGAAATAACAGTAATATAAAATATCAACGCAGCAATTATTGAATCAATAAAATAAAATACTGAACAGTAATTACTGTAACAATTATTGAGTAGTGCCTTCTTACGTAAGAATCAATAATTGGTGCAATACCGTGTGCTACTATTCAACAACGCATATTACTGTGTTTTAACCAACGGGTATTCCAACAGTATTAACGGTAACAACTGCGCCGTAATTTATAACTTATACTTGTCGTTTTCTTCATCCAATTGCTTTTCGTTATGGGCCCATACAAGGCTGCGTCGTCGTACGAATATTCCCCGACAGCAAGAATATTCCACGACCAAACGAATATTCTCCGACAACAATGAGTATTTTATTACCACTTGCTTATTTGAAATATTTGCGCATTTTACCCATAACTAACCACATTAATCAAATCAACCCTTACTATTTCAAAATGATAAATAGAGGATATTAAATTTCAATTATTAATAATTTGGGGTCTTACATTGCATGTGAATTAGTCTGTTAGAAACGAGCTTGTAGACCAAAATTGGTTTTTTCTTATACTGTTGTCGAAGCTGTCAGTCGAAATTGCAGTTTCGCGCCGCGGCGTGGCCCAGCAGTACGTTAGTGGCGCTGCAACGCCATCGCCACGTCGCAGCGTGGCTTCGTATGTTATTTTTCGTGTCGCAGCGCCATCCCAATGCCGCAGCGCGAACCACAGTGTAAACTGTGGCGCCGCGGCGCGAGTTAGAAGAATGGTCTTACAGTGTACTTTTTGTACACGAAATTTTAAGAAACGTTATGTGATGGTAGTAGGACTATAAAATGTTGATTTTAGTATTTTTATACTATGAATAATTATGTTATTAAAGATTAACTTGTGTTATAACTTGATTATGTGATTAAATAATCAAACATACATGTTGAATGTAGTTAGTTAAGTTGTAAAGTGGTAGTGACTAACTACGTCATGATGACGTATATATATAAGGTATTGTGATTCGAATTGATTCGGTTTAGCCTACGAGCAAGGCAAGTTTTCTAATCCTTTATCTTGTTGAACTAATTATTGTTTCCAATTCGATTACCTTATAATGATGCAAGCTGTCTAAAATTTGCTTTGATGTTGAACAAGTTATTCTTGTATTTAACTTGTTGTTTAGCATGCATAACTATATATATTAATGTCGAACATTTTTATCGTTCAAATTTCTATGCATGCTTAGTATTCAATTCTAATTAACCTTGGCTTAGTATTGTTCAAGCAAGGTGTATTATAGTTATTCAAATTGTATGCTATTAGATTATTCCTAAAGCATGACTTTAGTTTACTATGATTGATTCAATTACGATTATTCTATAGTATAATGTTATTGTTTTTATTCAATTAATCCTTAGTTGATGTTCGTTGAATTCCAAATTACCTTGAAAGCTTATCCAAACCAAACTTCCTTTGGTGCGGACTTGTACAATAAATACTGAGATGAACAACCTTATTGTTATGATTAGGGGTTAACTTACGCATAGCGTTAAAATGTTTGTGCACAATACATTGTACGAAGGGCTGATCCCCCTAAGTACGAGGTCTGACTGTTAAAGTTGGAATTGAAAGATTACTTACAACTGTGGATGTAGGTCATGGTCTTATGACCCTCAGTGATGTATATTTTCCATATTTTGGGATTTCAGTTTTTGATTATTATTGATAGAGTACTATTCACTTTTGATGAGCCTATTTTGACATTTATTATTGTTATACTCCTGTTGATTCCATATTATATCCGGTGAGCAATTGTTTTGCTCACTCTTGCATATTTATAAACTCATTGCAGCTAAAGAAGAGAAGGTAGGTGAACCTTCGACTAGCAAAGGAAAGGGAAAAATGTACAAGTGATAAAGACTTATAATTTTTACTTTGATTAAGATGTTAGACTTTTATTATGTTGATCTTAGACTTTATTTTAAAGAAGTTATGTAATGTTTTTCGCATTTGAATGATGATTAAAGGTTAGATAACCTGGGAGATTTTTATTATGTAACCCTTTAATGGGGAAGGTTTTTATTTATTCAGTTTTATTATGATTGGGTAGTTAGATATGAATGTTTGATAAAGTGAACACCAAATCCTGTAGGAATAAAGTACCTGGATTTGGGGGTGTCACAAAAGTCATCTGTGGTTTATGTGCATAGATGTACTATTGATTGGTATGATTATGACCAGGGATTATTCGGTATAATCATGACCGTAATGTTACAAATGATGTGGTAATTGAAAAGAATGCCATTAAAATGTTATGCAAAAGGATTAAAATGCCCTTACTTGTAAGTTTACAGTTTTTCTAGAAATTGCATGACTCGTCTTGTTACGTATTGACCATGTGCTGGAAAATCAATACACAATCTGACCAAGAGTGTCATCTTACCTTACTTGGATTCATTGAATCAAATATAAGAGATTTAGGAGAGAGAAATCCTACTTTACTTCTCATTATTGCCAAGCCACTCTCTCTCATCCATTTCGAAAATCTAAAGTGAGAGAGAAAGAGAGAGAGAAAAGTTAAGATATGTTAGCCTCTTATCAAGCCAAGAACAACAATCAGAAATCAGAATCAAGATTTGGACATTCAAAAGGTATAAAACCCTAATACTAGAAATCTTTCAATTTGATGTTAAAAGTTGTAATTGATTGGTTAAAGATGTGTAATAAGGTGTCTTTTAGTGTTCTGGGTTGTTAAATCCCAGATCCATGACATCAAAATGCTCGGATTTGATGATTTTTAAAATCTGGAAAAAGGTTAAAATTGTGGCCTGACAGCCATATGTCATAGCCCGTAAATCTTCTTGTGTTTTGTTTTAGTTGTGTTAGATGTTATATATTTGTTCTTTAATATGAGAAGAGTAGACTTGAAGTGGAATCACATCTATAGCAAGTCTAGATCTCCAGATATTAACGGTCAAAAAGCGTTGACCGTTCACGGATATGAAATTCTGGGCAGCCCAGAATTTAAGAAGTTTTCTGACAAGATGTTCAAGGTCATGGATATTGCTACTGTTAATACGTTTGGTCTAGTTGTTGTTATGTTGTGGACTGGTATGTGAACTACACATATAAGTCATTAGAACACCTAGAACCATTACAAAATTAAAATTAATAGCAGTCAAATATGCGGCGACCAACTGCCATGGATAAATTCTGGAAAACCCAAAATTCGTTGAAGAACAGTTCATGTCAGGTAGTTTGATCGGATCAGATCTTCATTTAGTGTTGTTTTTAGACTGAGCTTATGCTATATAGTTGTTCTTTAACATCTCTACTGCAAGTATGAACCTTTATAACACATTAACAAAGCTTGCACATCAAGATTAATAGCTGCAAAGTAGGTACCTTTAAATCTGGAAAACCCAGAATTCTAAGAACATGTCTGACGTCAAGTTGGGATGGCCAGATCTTCATGTTATGGTATGATATAACCAAGATGATGGTTTATTATTGTAGTAATACATCTCTACTACAAGATCACAGTCTTGTATGGCCCAGAATCATTACGATCAAATACATATACTCGGTCAAAGTAGACACCTTGGCTACTGACAAGAAATTCTGGGTTTCTTCAAGAACACCTCAAGAACACCTATAGCGACGGGTCTGTCGCTATAAGGCCCTTTAGTGACAATTATTTTCGTAAAATAGAATAAATAAATAAATAAATAAATAAATGATTTTTAATTATTACAAATACATAATAAATTCAGAAAAAATTATTTTAAAAATCGAAAAATAGTTTTTAACTATTTTGAGTATATTTCATAAATATTTAATATTTTTGGAATATAAATGGTATTTAATTTATTTAATTATAATATTAAATAAATGAATTTAAAAAGATTTAAATACTTGAAAAATCATGAAAAATAATATTATGATATAATAAAATATTTTAAGTTATTTTCATTGACTTTTAATACTTTAGGATGAATTTCATTAATTAAATAATATTAATGATAATTAGTTTATTTAATAACTATATTAAATAAATTAAGGAAAATGGAATTAATGCTTTATAAATTATATAAAAATGATTTAAGTGTTAGAAAAATATTTTAAGTTATAAAATATAACATTTTATATTTTATCATGAAAATATTAATATTTTAATATTAAAATCAATTATCGAATAATTAATTTAAGTGTTTAAAGATCATATAAATATGATTTTAAGATATAAAAAATACTTTGTGATATTATAAAATATATTATAATATTATGTGATGATTTTCATTAATATTTGATATTAAATAAATATTAATGATAAAGGAATTATGTGGTATTTAATTCATATAAATACGTTATTAATGATTGAAAATTCAAGATAAATAGTAATAATTATTTAAAAATTATTATGAGCTTACGAAAAATATTTTGACTGTTAGTAAAATTATTTAGATAATGGTTAAGTGTTTAGACAGAGTTTAATTGAACTTAAACTCGAAATTTTATCCGGATAGACCATCGGGATGTTAGAATTTTGTCGCATTCAACTCGGACTTAAATAGTCTGACTTGATGCTAAGTTTTATGTGCTGAATAGACTAATAGGGTTATGTGTTATGTGTTTAGGTTATTCTATGTATAGATATTATAGTATTATATTATGATGATATTATTCTAATATTGGAGATCTATATTACTAATATTATGTCTTCGGATAAAGCGATATAAATTGTGTAGCGGTAATCAACGATTCAGGCAAGTTTGTTTTTACTTAACCCTATTAAGAGTTGTTTCATTCAGATATGCTTATGGTTAATCATTGCTGTTGCCATGAATTGTACTCTGTACATATTGCATGTATAAGTCAGGTATGAAAGGCTGATCACTTTCATTACCAGTTGGTTCAGATATATTTGTTCATGTATAATACTTGTTCAGTCATAAATATATTCCTACTAGTTCACAATTATATTGTTGAATTATAGCCAGCCAATTATTCAAATCATTTCATTCATGATATATTGTTATATTATTGAATTTAAACTTGCTGGGCAATCCTTATGCTCACCCTTGCTATGATAAAACATTGCAGGTTAAGGCGAATGCGTCGGATACAAGGAAAGGTTAAAGACAGTTCTAGCTTAAAGTTATTGTGTGCGAATAGTTTTGTAATAGTATAGTGTGATAATAATGTTATGTGTTAGTTAAGTTATGAATTGTGTATAAGTTAAGGTTACTCGACCTTGGGAAATAGTGTGACGCCCCCAAAATAGGTATACAACACCTATTTTGAGTCGTCAATAACATGGTACAGAAACAGCTACAACTTTATTAATACAACATAAAAACTGTGAGTTTAAATACAAATATTGTCATCTAGACAATATTCATACCCAAATAAGTCCTCATTATAATTATTGGTATAATATTTTACAAAAATGGTGAGGACAACTAAAACAACTTCCTAGAACCTTCATTCCACACCCCGACTAGTACTCGCAATTCATCATTCATCTTTGCACTACATGCCAAAGATATTCAGTAATATCATCATTTAGGACTGAGGATGATGAAAATATTTTAAAGAAAAAGAATCCAGTGAAATAAAAGAATAAATATTAAGGATTCATATTTCAGTTATTCCATGTCCAAAAATACCTCATAAATAATCATAGTGGAGTAAAATTCAAGAATGATCAAAACATGGATACAATCAAAGTTAGTATCCATAATAGATATTTTACACGAAAAATAAAATTTTAATTTTTTCTGTGAATAGTGTCGTATACATGAATAGTGTCGTATACGTGAATAGTAATCCCGACGCAAAAAGTTCCAATTTTGATAAAAAGTTCAAACCAATATTTCGGCATAATGATATTGAAGAAAATAATATCATTTAAGAAGAAAATAACATCTCTTACCTCGAAAGAATAGTACTTCTTGCTGAAATACTGAATATAGTGGTGAATAGAACTTGCACCGTATAACAACACTCAAAGTATCAAAATACTCACAAGAATATGCTCAATATATCGAGAGAGAAAGAGAGAAGATTTCAGTTTCTGGTGTGATTTTCAATTTTAACCTAAGCACCCTATTTATAGAAAAATGCTTAGAACACCAAAGCAGAATATTTAATAAAATATAAATATAAATTTTATAAATTCCTTCGCACACCTAAGTCATCTGATTTCAGCCATTAACATGTTCAAATGGTGCCCACAAAATCTAAAAAACGTTTTTGTTAATATAATTATTTAAAACTTCCAAAAATTAATTATTCTGGAACATCAGAACTTTAATAATTCATAATAAATTGCCCTTTTGTCAGAAAAATTCAAACCTCGTGTCCTTTTCATAGGAAATTTCATTATCTACAACTTTGCAGAAGAAATTTTTTCCAAATTTCAAACAGAAATTGACCGAAATTCATAAATGGGCGATTTTACAGGCTATAATCAAATTTCAATCAAGAAATGGGGTCCACCGACACACAAAACATGTGTTAATCATTTAATGCAACAAAAATACTCTTCCTCCTCATATACACATATATCCCACATTTTTTGTAAAAATATCACCATTATTATATTATTAAAATATAATAATATATTTAAATAAATTATTTTATCAGAAAAATATAAAATATTAATTTTCAACAATTGTCACATTAAAAATTTTCTCCATCTATATCCACATAAAATTAATATTTTTCTCATCATATAAATCAATAATTAATTATTCATAAATAATATTACAGAATCACTATACTGACAACCAGGCCGTTCCTAGGAAAGAGGGGGCTTTCCAATAAGAATTTTTCCTTACTGGCGCGTAATTAGGTGACCAAACCTCTCCTTAAACAGAACTTTCTAGATATTGCCAATAATGTTATCTAATAATATTATTCAGATAATATGAATTATTGCTCCAATAATGGAAAATACTGTGTAGTGACAATTATTGAAACAACAGTAATATAATATATCAACGTAGCAATTATTGAATCAATAAAATAAAATATTGAACAGTAATTACTATAACAATTATTGAGTAGTGTCTTCTTACGTAAGAATTAATAATTGGTGCAATACCGTGTGCTACTGTGTTTTAACCACCGAGTATTTTAACAGTATTAATGGTAATAACAACGCCGTTATTTATAAAAAACTTATTTTTGTCGTTTCCTTCATACAATCGTTTTTCGTTATGGGGCCCACACAAGACTGCGCCGTTGTACAAATATTCCCTGACAGCAAGAATATTCCACGTCTAAACAAATATTCCACGATAACAGTGAATATTTTATAACCACTTGCTTATTTGAAATATTTGCGCATTTTACCCATAACTAACCACATTAATCAATTCAACCCTTACTATTTTAAAATAATAAATAGAGAAATTCAATTTCATTTATAATAAGTTGGGGTCTTACAACCTCCCCACCTTATGAAATTTCGTCCTCAAAATTGACGTACGTACCTGGTGTTTCGAAAAGGTGAGGATACCTCACTTTTATTTTTGTTTCTAACTCCCAGGTCATTTCCTCAATATCATGGTTCCTCCATAAAACTTTAACTTGTGGTATGACCTTTGTGCGTAGGACATGCTCCTTCCTATCCAAGATCTTGACAGGTACCTCCTCGTACGTTAAGTCTTTGACTATCTCGTCCGGTTCTAACTCAATAACGTAGTTCGGTCTTTCACATATTTACGAAGCACTGATATGTGAAAAACATTATGAACACGAGACATACTTGGAGGTAACGCGAGTCTATAGGCTATATTTCCAATTCGATCAAGAATCCGAAATGGACCGATAAATCGTGGATTAAGCTTTCCTCTCTTCCCGAATCTTGTAACTCCCTTCCATGGAGCAATACGTAACAATACATGATCCCCAATATCAAATTCCACGTCCTTTCAATGAAGATCCGCATAACTCTTTTGTCGATCCTGTGCCGTTTGTATACGTTGTCGAATCATTTGGATCTTTTCTGTAGTAATACGTACCAACTCTGATCCCAACAATATTTCTTCACCCACCTCATCCCAACATACTGGTGAGAGACACTTTTGTCCATACAATGCTTCGAATGGAGCAACACCTATACTTGCCTGGTAACTATTGTTGTAAGAAAATTCCACCAATTGTAAATACTTATCCCAACTCCCTTTGAAGTCTAGGACATAGAGTCTTAATAGATCTTCAAGAGTTTAAATAGTCCTCTCTGATTGTCCGTCCGTCTGAGGATGATATGCTTAACTGAATCATAAATTCTTGTCCATAGCTTTCTGCAAACTAACCCAAAATCGTGAAGTGAATCTTGGGTCACGATCCGAAACTATAGATACTGGCATGCCATGCAATCTCACAATCTCATTTACGTACATACTAGCAAGACGTTCAAGGGAATAAGTCTCCCGTATAGGCAAGAAATGGGAAGACTTGGTTAATCTATCAATAATAACCCAAATCGCATCTATGCCTTGAGAAACCTTGGGAAGTCCCGTAACGAAATCCATGGTAATGTGTTCCCACTTCCATTTTGGAATCTCAAGTGGTTGCAATGGACCCTTCGGCACTTGATGCTCCGCCTTTACACGTTGACAAGTTAAACGCCTCGAGATAAACTTCACGATCTCTCTCTTCATATTGTTCCACCAAAATGTATGTCGAAGATCATGATATATTTTGGTACTACCAGGATGGATTGCAAATGGTGTGTTGTGTGCCTCCATCATGATTCTATGCTTTAAGTCAGAATTGTTAGGAACACAAAGTCTAGAGTTGACTCGAAGTATTCCATCTTCGTCGATTCTTGCTTCTGAAATAGCACCTTCTTGCACTTTCTTCTTTATATGCATCAGCTCCATGTCTGTAGATTGAGCAGCTTTAACTTTATCGATTAAAGTTGGTTCTACTCGTATGCTTGATATCATCACGTGGGTACTTGGAGCCTTTATTTCTATCTCCATCCTTTGCAAGTCATACAAAATGGGCCTTTGTGTTAATAATATTGTACTCATACCCACATATGATCTTCTACTAAATGCGTCAGCTACCACGTTTGCTTTTCCAGGATGATATTGGATGGTATGATCGTAATCTTTTAACAGCTCGAGCCAACGTCGTTGCCGCATATTGAGTTCCACATAAAATCAATATTTTCCTCATCATATAAATCAATAATTAATTATTCACAAATAATATTACAGAATCACGGTACTGGTAACCAGGCCGTTCCCAGGAAAGAGGGGGCTTTCCAATAAGGATTTCTCCTTACTGGCGCGCAATTAGGTGACCAAACCTCTCCTTAGACAGAACTTTATAGACATTGCCAATAATGTTATCTAATAATATTATTCAGATAATATGAATTATTGCTCCGATAATAGAAAATACTGTGTAGTGACAATTATTGAAACAACAGTAATATAAAATATCAACGTAGTAATTATTGAATCAATAAAATAAAGTATTTAACAGTAATTACTGTAACAATTATTGAGTAGCGTCTTCTTACGTAAGAATCAATAATTGGTACAATATCGTGTACTACTGTGTTTTAACCACCGAGTATTTCAACAGTATTAACGGTAATAACAACGCCGTTATTTATAAACAACTTATTTTTGTCGTTTTCTTCATCCAATCGCTTTCCATTATGGGGCCCACACAAGACTGCGTCGTCCCCGACAGCAAGAATATGACCAAACGAATATTCCACAACAACAATGAATATTTTATAACCACTTGCTTATTTGAAATATTTACGCATTTTACCCATAACTAATCACATTAATCAATTCAACCCTTACTATTTCAAAATAATAAATAGAGAAATTCAATTTCATTTATAATAAGTTGGGGTCTTACAAATAGTGTGTAAAATGTATTGTATAAACAATTTATGTTTATATCTTCCGCAAATATAGTAATAGTGATAGAATGATCAAACTGGATCCGCGGTGATTTGCTTGGAGCGAGGAATGTGAGAAGAGTTTTCAAGAACTCAAGAGGAGACTCATTTCAGCACCTGTTCTGACAATACCATCTGGCTCGGAGGGATTCGTCATCTACAGTGATGCTTCGGGCAAAGGGTTAGGATGTGTTCTTATGCAACATGGGAAAGTCATAGCATATGCCTCACAATAACTCAAGGAATATGAGAGGAATTAGCCTACTCACGATCTAGAGTTGGCAGCTGTTGTTTTTGCGCTTAAGATTTGGAGGCATTACCTGTATGGAGAGAATGTGGAGATCTATACGGATCATAAAAGTCTCAAATATTTCTTCACGCAAAAGGAACTGAACATGCGACAAAGATGATGGCTTGAGCTATTGAAAGATTACGATCATACCAATCAATACCATCCTGGAAAAGCGAATGTAGTAGCTGACGTATTGAGTAGAAGATCATATGCGGGTACGAGTGCGATATTATCAACGCAAAGGCCCATTTTGTATGACTTACAAAGTATGGAGATAGAGTTAAAGACTCCAGGGACCCATGTGATGATGGCGAATATACGAGTAGAACCGACTTTAATCGATAAAGTTAAAGCTGCTCAAGCTACAAACCTGGAGCTGATGCGTATGAGGAAGAAAGTGCAAGAAGGTGCTATTCTGGAAGCAAGAATCGATGAAGAAGGAATACTTCGAGTCAACTCCAGACTTTGTGTCCCTAACAATTTTGACTTGAAGTATAAAATCATGATGGAGGCGCACAACACACCGTTTGTAATGCATCCTAGGAGCTGATGCATCCTAGATATATATAACAAAATATAACTTAGTTTGAATTTCCCGCTCACCCTAATAAATCATCTGGGCCGACCATAGTTTAGAATAAATCTCACCGTCAATGTAGTGCCGGAGGCACGGACAACTAGTATATATATATATATATATATATATATATATAAGTTTTACAGAAATTTAAAAAGGGGAAATTGATAAATATAAATTATAATATTATCATTACAATTAAAATGTATCTTTTGTTTACAACTGAATATAATATATTAAAATTATTGAATTTATGAAAATATAAACTATACAAGTTCATAATTTAATAAATGTAATAATATGAATTTTTGTTAATAATTAAATATTAATTTTATTTTTTCTAAAATTATCTGGAGCGCGAAGCTACTTGGGAGGCGTAAAAGACTATTTGACAAGAGTATCCTCACCTCTTTAATGTCAAGTAAATCTTTGTTACTCTTTTGATTCCGGGGACGGAATGCTTTTTAAGGGGGAGGTAATGTAATACCCGTAAAAAAAATAAAAATGAAATAAATAAATAGATAAAATTGTATATTCTTAAAACAAGAGGATATGGCTCTATAACAAAAGGAGTCGTTTCTTTCAGCAAAGTATTATATGCTGATAGACTAAAGCATAATCTACTAAGCATAAGTAAATTATGTGATAAAGGCCATCAAGTCATCTTCCTCAATAACCAGTGTCAAGTTCGAGATCTAGAAACTAATTTTGTAAAGTTGATTGGATCAAGAGAAGGAAACGTTTATGTGATAAATCTATATGAAGCAAGCTCCTCAGTATAAGCATGTTTCTTCTCAAAAGCTTCGGAAGACATAAGTTGGTTATGGCACATGAGACTATCTCATCTAAATTTCAAGAATATGTCAAAACTGGCATCAAAGGATCTAGTCCGAGATCTACCCAAATTGAACTTCATCAAAGAAAGACCCTGCAAAACACGTCAACTAGGAAAACAGACCAAGAGCTCATTCAAAAGCAAAATGACTAACTTAAATGAAAAACCACTACAACTTCTTCATATGGATCTCTTTGGACCTATACCAACAACCGGTCTTTGAGGTAAAAGATACTCACTGGTAGTAGTGAAAGTAGTATGCACACAAGTCAATCATGTTTGATGATAAAGCATATACTTTGTAACAATCTTATTCATTTATTAATAAAAAGTATTAATTTATTAAAGGCTTTTAATTATCTACATAATATTGTTTTATAATATGTGATAAACTCATAGTTTTAAGTAGTGCTTTTAGAATAATGATGAAGATCATTCTAATGAGATCTAAATTCTTAGAAAGCTTAAATCTAAAATAGTTCTCAATCGTTGGATTACTAAATTGGGGATTAGTGAATCCGGATAGATTGGTACATACGTTGCTTGCTCATTGGATGAGGATGATTGATCTCATGATCATTTGTGTGAAGACACTAAAACAAGTATGTAGGTGCTTATTAGAGAATAAGTTCACTGAACGTGGCTCGCTAAGGAATATCTAATGGAGTTTTACTTGTCTGTGTTAATAGAAATTCCTGTAGTGATAGTAGTACAAGTGATCCTTGGACTTGAGATCATCATAGTATCTTGTGTATGATGAGTTATACTTTGACTTATTCCTTAAGACCCTTAGGGTATATCAAAGGGTATGCTTGGGTATAATAAGTTGTACATGGAGATAATGTATGATCAATAAAGAATCTACCACTTCTAGTAAAAGAAGAGAAATGTCATATGTGATTCGATAAATGACAACCCAGTAGTCCTTGGCCAAGGCATAATGAAATTAGAAAGGAGTTTCTAATTTGCATTATTTGGTGTTGTGCATTTAAGAGTCGAAATACATATAATTAAATAAAATAAGACTTGACAGTAATTCCATGTTTTATATTTAATTGGGATATTGTATGGTGGAAGGATTGAATTGTACTGTAACTATTTACTCAAAGGTTCTTTTATGATTAATGTTGAAATCTATATTATCTGAAAAGTCGTTGATAACTAGGGAGGCTTATCCCTAATGTAGAATAAATATTATTTATTTAAATAAATTAATAGTTTAATTTATTTATTTAAATAAGATTAGAATTGTTCTAATTGATTTATTCACAACCGGTTTAATATGGAGAACCTAAAGGGTCACACCATAAAAGGAAGAATAATTATTTAAGAAATTAATGGCATAATTATAATAATAAGTTAAGTATATTTAATTTAATCTACGTTGATAGAATAAATTAAATAGCTTAATATTTATTATTTAATATTTTGGAAATATTAAATATAAATTAATAAGAGGAGTCTTATTATTATTACTATTATAATTATTTAATTCCTAAAGGAGTTTGAAAATTAATTAATAAGTGTACTCTCATTTATTCCTAATAAGATTAGGAGGTTAAATTAATTAAAAGAGTTTAATTAATTATCCCTAATAAGATTAGGGAGCTTAATTAATTAAAGAAATTTAATTAATTAAATGATATCCTATTTTCTAATTAGATTAGAAGGGTTAACTGATATCTTTATAAGAGGAGTCTTATATCAGATATCTATATACGTAATTCCAACAGTGGGGAGAGTACGCTCTTTTTCTATTTTCTATGAGAGATAGAAAAACTAGGGTTTTGCCAAACACCATCTTCTTGGATTTTTCTGCTTCCTTGGTGGATTATCTCTAGAGGCCAAACACTTGGGTGGCTAACGTTGAACAAAGGAAGGAACCAAACCCGGTAGATTCAAGTTGAACGCTAAAAAGATTGGAGGTGAACTTGTACCCGAGGAAGCTCGAACCTTCAAGGTTATGATTCTTGTTCTTCATATCTTTTTGTTTAATTAATAATTGTGCATAAAGGATGATCCGAGTATATGATTTGTAAAATTTTAAAACTCTGATTTTTCACGTTTTCGCTTATTTTGTGCAATTTGATTGCGTCTAAGAACATCATCAAACCTAACAGTGGTATCAAAATCAAACCTTTATGCGAATTATTAATTGTCAAATTTGATATGTATATTGATATGTGTTTAGAACAATTTAATTGGGCATAATTTTGTTAAATAAAAAAAAAGGGTCGTGAAGTTGTCCCCAATTTTTCACGTGGAATGCTCCTGATCTTGTTGCTTTACTTGTTATATATATATATATATATATATATATATATATATATATATATATATATATATATATATATATATATATATATATATATATATAATAGTTATATATGTATCCTAATATAATAATGCTTCATGTAGGATTAATGCTTCTTGGCATAAATCACTTTTGTTTTCTTATCTGTGGCTGATTTAAAAAAAAAATGTTAACCATATAATAGTTACCAGGTAATGAATCACATGAAAGCTGCAGGAAACTTCATATATATTCTAAAGTATGTTTACCGAATATATATATATATATATATATATATATATATATATATATATATATATATATATATATACTCCTGCTAAGTTATATTATATGGTGGCCACGAAAATGATTCACGTGTATCCTGCATGGAAGGAATTATTATATATATATTAATTTTAATTATTTTATAATTAAAATAAAAGATTTATTTTAATCTTAAAATAAAATGTTTATTTTAATATTAAAATAAAAAGGTTTATTTTAATTTTAAAATTAGATTTCATGCTAACTAATTAGAGTTGGAATTAGATTCCATAATAACTAATTGGAGATGAAATTGGATTCCATGTTTCCTTAAATATAGTAGTTTATTTAGATATGAAATAAGATTTCATATTATTCAAAATAAAAGAGTTTATTTGTAAATAGGAAAGTGAATCCATTTTTCCTTAAATAAATGAGTTTTTTTATATATGGAATAAGATTTCATATTATTCAAAATAAATGAGTTTATTTGTGAATAGGAAAAAGAATTCGTGTTTCATTTAATAAAGGAGTTTATCTTTTTTTATTGGAATTGGATTACATAATTAATTAAAATAAATGAGTTTATTTTGATTAAAGATTTTGACTAAAATAAAATAGTTTATTTTATTCAAAATTGGATAAATTAAAATAAAAGAGGTTTATTTTGATTTAAATTTGGATTAAAATAAAGGAGTTTATTTTGATTCAAAATTAGATTTTATACTAACTAAATTTTCCCATTAAATGATATCAATATATATTAAATGTTTATTATTCATGAGATGAATGTTATTTATTGATGCATATGGTGATGTGTATGATAATAAATAGGATTGATTATGGACTATTGACCAATGTGATTGGATTTTATTTTAGTTGAATGCATGAATGTATGAGTTTTATTAAATGGGGTCTGCGTAACTCGTCTTCTCTAATTTTTTCTTAATATAAATTCTAACTCCATCCTATGTATTTCCCCTTGACTGCTAATCAATGTTTCTATTTATTTTAAATTGTTTTATAATAGGAATAGTTAGAATTAATTTTTAAAGAATTGGAGATCAAAGAGCAAGGAGCGCTTGAAAACTCGTTTGTAATGGAGCCCGAGTTTAAATGTAATAGTTATATTTAAATATTAATTCTTGCACCCTTAGGGTTTGACCTTTTGGTTCACTTGGTGGCTCTAGTGAACCAAACTAGAATAAAAGTTCATAATCAATCCAGGTAGAATATAGTATTCTATATGTGCATGCTTATACTATATATATATATATATATATATATATATATATATATATATATATATATTATATATTATGCAAACATGCTTCGCATGTTAATTAATATGACGCGTATTTTATATATATATATATATATATATATATATATATATGTGTGTGTGTGTGTGTGTGTGTGCATGCGCGCTAAACAAGATGAGACAAATTAATAACAAATCCCTCAAATTTTTTATATTAAGTCCTAAGCGTTCAAAGATATTTGGAATATCGAACGTCGCCTTCTACCATGATAAAAATAATAGAGTATCAATTAATTATTATAAGTTTGTTGTGTCACCACAAGGCTTATCTTATTTCTTTGAGATGTTAATTTTATCACATTTGATGCTTACAAAGAAAATTAATTAATGTTGTTTTGTTGTGTCACCACAAGGACAATATTTTTTTTTTGAATATATGGAGTGCTAGGTTGGACTTAACTTGGATAATTTTGATTCGGATGTGCCACCACATGATCAAAATAATCTAAGAGGCAAAATACAAGGAGTTACATAGTTGATGTAATTGACAAGAGTTGTCGACCTATTTATTTATATATAGTTTGTTGTGTCACCACAAGGCTATATACATTTGAAATGAGAACCTTATTCTCACTAGCAAATCTTTAATTAGATTTTGCCGAGCTATATATATTGAGGGTAATATAGTTTGAAGAAAATAGTGGGAGATACCAATTTAAAACAAGACCTAATTTATTTTGGTAAAAGAATGTATGCTAAAATGTTGTTAATTACAAATTCATTTACAGAATTTTACAATGTCTAAATTACTATCATTGCGAAGCATATAAGATGATATTAAACCGGACCGAATTAAATGGATTGGTTAAGGAAATTGAGAATAGTTCTCACGGCTGAAAAACCATCTTAGGTCTTTAATACGCCTATCCCTGCAATGGTTGCAGACAATGCCTCTGAGGAAGAGATTGTTACTTTTAGAAAGTGACAAGATGATGCATAGTTGGCTCAATGCATCATGCTCGCATCCATGAGTAACGAGCTTCAATGTCAGCATGAAACTATGGATGCTCCTACTATACTCCTGCACGTCAAGTAGTTGATGGTGAGGAAAGTAAGACTGAAAGATATCAGATATCTAAGGAGCTCTTCCGATCTAGAATGACCGAAGGAACTACAGTACATACACATGTCCTAAACATGATCAATTTGATTGAATAATAAGGACAACGGGTTTTGTCATGGATGGAGAGTTGAGCCAAGATTTGATCTTGTAGTCACTCTGGACTCCTTTTCACAATTGTTGTAAATTTTTCATATGAGCAAGCTAGATATCAGCCTCGCTGATTTGCTTAACATGTTGAAAAATGTTGAGAGTCACTTCCAACCAAGAAAGACCATGTCTTACTGGTAGAGGCCAAAGGATCTTCTAAAAAGAAGAACGACTCTAAGAAGGTAAATAGAAAAGGCAAAAAACAAAGGATACTAAGAATAAAACTGATACGGATAGCAAAGGAGTTTGCTTCCACTGCAATAAGCCTGGACACTGAAAAGAAACTGCGAGAAGCATCTTGCAGAGGCTAACCAAAGAAGCTTAGTGAAGTTTCGATTACAAAAATAGTTTTTGTTCATGATTGAAATAAATTTTTCTTTAAGTCAAGGTTCTACTTGGGTATTGGATACCGACTTTGGTTATCATAAATATAGATTTATGAAGGGACCAAGCAGAAGTAGAAAGCTAAATATAGATAAGTAATCCTATATGTGGGAAATGAAGCAAAGGTTGCTACATTAGCTATAGAAACTTATAGTTTAGCATTGCATACGGGTAAATATATTAAGTCAATAAGTTGTTATTGTATTCCAGTTCTCGTTAGAAACATTATTTCTATTTTGTTGTTGGACAATGAAATCTTTGGTAATATATTTAAGAACAATTGTTGTTCTATTTATAATAATAATGTTTTGTATAGAATTGAAATATTACTTAATAGATTTTGTATACTTGACTTACGTAAAATTATTTTATAAATTGAACAAACTAGTATAAGAAAAGGAGATGATCATTCAAAGAGTTGAATGTGTGTATTTGCTGAAATACAAGTGTGAATTATTTGAAAGGTTCAAAGAATTCATAAGTGAAACAAATTGGCAAAGTATTAAGATTCTTTGATTAGATCAAGGAATAAATACTTGTGCAATAAGTTTCTAGATCATCTCAAATGGTTTTCTCATAATGGACGCCTCTCGATACACAATAATTGATTGATGTATCTAAAAGGAAAAATCATACCTTGTTGGACATGGTACGGTTCATAATGAGTTTACCGACATTCCAATATCCTTCTGGGGTCATGCCCTAGAAATGGATGTATATCTACAAAAAAGGTAACCTCAAAATTCGGCCCCAAGACTCCACAAAAGTTATGGACAAGGAGGATTTTTTATATTAAATATGTTAAGATAAGGGGTTGTCCAACTTATGTGAAAAGGTTTTAAAAGGATAAGTTTGGGACAAAATTTGACAAGTACAGATTTGTGGGAAATCCTAAAGTAAGTTTAGGGTATATATTCTATAATCCTACTTAGCAAAAGGTGTTTGTTGCGAAACACGCTACCTTCTAAGATAAATTTGTTTATCATTGAAGGAGATAGTGGGAGGATAAGAATCTTGAAGAGTTCAAGAACCACAAAATACTATAAGTTAAATAAGAGGAACTTGTAGATAGACCTATTGTACCATAACCGAATCGTAAATCTGGAATAGTACCGAAGATACCTGGGAGGTATGGATTCATCATGGATGATGATGATGAGGTACTCATCATAGAAGATGAATGATCCAGTTACATACGATGAGGAAAAAGTTGTAGACACTCAGAGAAATGGATTGAAGCAAGCTTCTCAAAATGGAACATTCGTTTTGATTAAACAATAAAAAAGGTTTGATTTTATCAAAAACAAGACTGAACCTAGTGTGTACAAAAGGGTCAATGGGAGCGCCGTGACATTCCTGGTATTATATGTTGATATACTACGGATAAGGAATGACATACTAATGATACAATCAGTAAAGATAAAGTTGTCTAAACATTCCTCCATGAATGATTTGGGAAGAATATCTTAATTGGGGATACAAATCTATATAGTTAGATTTAATAGGATACTCGACTTAACCCAAGGAACATATATTCAGTTGAGGCTAAAGTCATTTTGCGTGGCAAACTGCATGGGATGTCTCATATTGATGAGCCCTGGAGTGTATCTCTCTTAATAGTCCTCATAGACTCATAAAAGAGAGATCGCATGAGTAACTATCATGTATTCAATGAAATGTACGAGAACTGATGTTGATCAGTCATATTCTGGAGAAGTTCACTATGCTTCAGTGAAAAACATCTTAAAGTACTTTACCAACACTAAGGATGTGATCATATTTATGGTTGGTCTGAATTAAAACTAGAAGGCTTAACAGACTCAAGTTTTTCAGACAGACCAAGACGACAGAAAATCCACTTTAAGGTAAAGAGTTACCTTGAACGGTGGTGCAGTGAATTGGAATGGTTTCAAACAGCAAAGAGTTGCTGGTTTAGTGATAAAGACAAAGTATATAGTTGTAAATGAAGCTGCAAGTTGATTGTTTGGATGAAAAGTTCATTACAGAACTAGGAATAGTTCCTAAGTCTCATCTTGGATCTAAACATATGTTGTGGCACTTTCAATTGATTATAAGAATAATTGAAACATGGGAAATCACTATAGAGATAGTGGACTCTCAAGAACAACATTACATATCCATTTACTGAAGCTTATCCAATAGCAGGATAATCGTCACTTAGAGAAGAAGAGTATGAGATACCATGACGATTGGCTTTAGTGCAAGTGGGAGATTGAAAGTAGTATGCACTTACGCCAATCATGTTTGATGATAAAGCATATACTTTGTAACAATCTTATTCATTTATTAATAAAAAATATTACTTTATTAAAGGCTTTTAATTATCTACATAATGTTGTTTTATAATATGTGATAAACCCATAGTTTTAAGCAATGCTTTTAGAATAATGATGATGATCATTCTAATGAGATCTAAATTCTTAGAAAGCTTAAAACTAAAATAGTTCCCAATCGTTGGATTACTAAATTGGGGATTAGTGAATCCGGATAGATTGATACATACGTTACTTGCTCATTGGATGAGGATGATTGATCTCATGATCATTTATGTGAAGACACTAAAGCAAGTATGTAGGTGCTTATTAGAGAATAAGTTCACTGAAGGTGGCTCGCTAAGGAATACCTAATGGAGTTTTACTTGCCTGTCAATAGGAATTCCTGTAGTGATAGTAGTACAAGTGATCACCAACTACAAGTGATTATGGCCTTAGAAAGTACTAATTTTAGTGGTCAATTTGTGTATAAAACTTTAAATTGATGCTTGCATATGGTAGTTCATTAAGATACGAACATAACGTAATTTGAATTAAGTGTTTTGGCCAAGTTTTGAGATGTCAATGATGATTTTGTGTAAGATGTTCAAAAATGGAGTTTTGTATGAAAACATGGAATTTTGAAAAATTAAACTAGTTTTAGTTGATGATAAATTGTGTTAATCGATTGTAAATGTTAGCAATCATATTTGTAATAGTATGTACCAGTTGTAGATGTTAATTTCACTGTTTGGTGGGTGAAATTTGTGTTTATTGGGCTAAAAATGGCTACTATTCACTGCCATCTCTGCGTTTGTCTGTGCACCAGCGCAGCTGTGTTGGTGCCAAGGCAAAAAACGGTGCAGCTGCGTTGGTCCCAAGTCTAAGTGTGGCGCAGCTGCGCCACACCCTGAACTGAGACAGTGAAGTCTGCTTGTTTGCAGGTAGGCTTATCGGACTTGTGTTAATTTAGTGTGTATGTTAATGATGTTAAAACATGTTATAAACTATAATAACAGATGTTAATGTGTTGAAATGCAAAGTATAAAGATTTGAAATAATTATTTAAATAAGTTATAAAATGAAACCAATTGAGATGTTTTCGAAAGATAGAGTTGAACGACTAAGTTCTGTTGATCAATGTGTAATTTCAGAAGCGTTAAGTATGTTAACCTAAATGGTTAGGTGTTAGGTTAAGGTTATAACCTAAATGATGGTTTAAACCCTAAAGCTAATATTTATACAATTAATTTTTGTTGCAATTTCGATGATATGTGTAGGGTAATTAGAGATTATTTCATTTGTGTAGCTTACAATCAAGGCAAGTCTTCTAACTCCATACTTTCATTGAGTTTGTTTGTTATGGTTATGCAAGTTTTCTAACTTCATTCTTTTCGTATTGAATGCAAGTTCCCATTCCTAAATTATTATTGTGCAAGTTCCTAACATTCTTTATGAAGATGAGCAAGCTTAACCTATCTTGCATATGTTTGTTCAAGCTTATGTAACTTAATTCATTACATTAAGCGATATTTAGATTCTTAATTATTATTCAAAGCTTATATTGTTCTAATATATTGATTCAAGAAAGATTGTTTTAACTCTTCTATAGCACCTTGCATGTATACCATGTTTACTCGATTACATATTATTGTTATTCAATCTTTGACTTGGATAAACTTGTTCAAAGCTTTATAGTCGTATTAAATCTTCAAGTAGTAAGCAAACCTTTATTGATTGAATTAATCTATATTCGAATAGTGTTCTAAAATTCTAGAAAACACTGATAAGCTAGTTCCAAACTAAACTTTCTTTAGTGCGGGAATTCTAAATCCAAACTGAGATGAACAACCATAACATAGGGGATTTTGTACGTGTAACGTTTAGATGTTTGTGCACAATACATGGTACAAAGGGCTAATCCCCCTGAGTACGTTAAAAAAAATCTGTACAATCTAACGATTGTTGAGGTTAAGGTAATAATACCTAAAAACCGTGGACATAGTTCGTGGTCATAAGACCCTCAGATAATTAAAGTTTGAACTTGTTTTCTATTTTGATTCGTAGAAAAATTTATTTATTATTCAGTAGTAGTTGTTCACTCTCATGTTGTTATTATACTATCTTTATGTCAGTGAAGCAATTGTTTGCTCACTCTTGCAATTAAACAATGCAGCTAAAGTTGAAAGAGGTGACGATCCATCTACTAGCAAGGGAAAGGGCAAGATGTCTATGTGATGAAGAATTGTTTAAAGTTTATTTAAATGTTTGAAGTTTAAGATTTGTTTTATTTTATAATGTATTTCGCAAACTGATGTAATAATTTTAAGGTAGATTACCTGGGATTTGTTTTGAGATTTTGATGTAACCCTTAATGGGAGAGATTATTTAAGTTATTTAAATTATGTCTTTATCCTTTGAATATGGGTAGTTAGATGTAATAGTTTTTGATAAGTGAGCACCAAATTCGGTGGAAATAAAGTACCCGGATTTGGGGGTGTCACAGGTTGGTATCAAAGCTTTAGGTTATGAACCTTAGATGGGGAAACCTTAGGAAGTAGCCTTTAAGAAGTCAGAAAACATAGAGGTGATTAACTCTTATCGGGTTTTAAGGAATGGATTAAGGCATCCATTGAAACTGAATAATAAAAAACATTATGTGTTATGTGTTAATAACTTATGTGCTCGCGAGTAGCGAAAACTGTTAAGTAAAACTAAAATATTTTGTTGTCAGGATGTCTAACGAAGGAGTATCCAGTCCAGCTAGAGAGGTGATACCTCAGGTACCTAGAGATGATGAACCCCGGGATATTCACGTAGTGCGAGAACAGTTGATCCAAGAGATTAGCATGTGACCGATCCCGAGGAGGATAGTCCTGAGGAGGATGATGATGAGGAGGGTCCTAAGGAGTTTCATCAAACTCTGTATCGGCTGAGATGTATGATGCTCTGTATGACCGTAACATAGATTTGCATGATAATGTTGAGGAGATGAAGGAAATGGTAGAGATGCATCACGTTGCATTGGAACAAAAGGAGGTATAGATTTAGGAACTTGATTCAAAACTTGGAAACACAGAATGGGATCTAGTTCATACCAAAGCATGAAGACCTGTTGGCAGTGAACGAGAAGATGAAGACTGACATGGAGAATATGAAAGATGACTTCAAAGAGGAATCAGCTAAGCGTGCAAAAGCAGAGGATGTTTGTATGAAGGCGACTCAACGTGCAGACCGTGCTGAGGCTAAGGTCCAAGTGAAGAAAGCCAAGATGAAGGAGATGGATTATGCTTTTAATTCGGTGATTGATAGGGCCCAGGATCGAGTCCATTATTACCCACCTCAATTTGAAGACTCGCCGTGGTTCGTGATGGATCGTAGGACGGCATATCGCATCATGGAAGAGGAACGTCGAGAAGCCTTATGACGTCTTAATATGAATAGATAGAAAATAAGAGTGATAATAATAATATGTGGTTAATTATATGACTAAATAAAGTTTTAAATCCCTTATTTTGAGATGAATAAAGGGATAGTATGAGTATGTAAACTTAAAATTGGTTTAGTTCAGGAAAGTGGATGTTTATAGCAGATATGTTATCTTTAGTATGTTTAAAACTTTATGAATGAATAAAATATTAAAGTTTATTTGAAATGTAATGTGTTAAAGCTACAATCTTGGAATGTTTAAGTTAAACCCTGAATACCCAAGAATTTGAGTAGTGAACTAATAAGCGTATATTTTAACAGAAAATGCCTCCTAGAAGAAGACAACCACGACAACAAGTACCTCTTGAGGGGTCTGCTAACAATAAAAATGAGACCAACGCTAATCCAGTTCAGTAGTTGGTAACTTTGTTGACGGGAGCACTTATAAATCAACCGCAAGCTCAAGTTACGACTTTCAAGGAGTTCAAAGAGGTTGGACCGCCAGAGTTTCAAGGGTCTATGAATCCAGTGGAAGTACAAACTTGGATCGTGGAAATGGAGAAGGTGTTTGTTATTGCTAGAGTTAATGAAGATCAGAAGACTGCGTTCGCAACATTTATGCTTCAGTCCGAAGCTTGCTACTGGTGGCAAGCAAATAAAGTTCGTGGAGGACAAGGAGTGGTAGCGTGGGATAGATTTAAGGAGATGTTCTTTGAAATGTACTTTCTAGCGAGTTCTCAGAACCAGTTGGAGGTGCAATTTCTT
The DNA here is from genome assembly GCA_020205505.1 of Panax japonicus. Lineage (NCBI taxonomy): Eukaryota > Viridiplantae > Streptophyta > Magnoliopsida > Apiales > Araliaceae > Panax > Panax japonicus. Next base: position 30,439,224 of record CM035111.1, read on the forward strand.
GAACTTAAGCAAGGAACTATGACGGTGCCAGAATATGCTGCGAAGTTGAACAAGTTGGCAAGGTTTGCCACATATCAAGTCAATACGGATGAGCGTAAGGAGAGAAGGTTCGAACAATGATTGAAGCCCTGGCTTTACAAAAAGGTTTCAATGTTCCAGTTGAATACATTTACGGCTGTAGTGGAAAAGGCAATCATCGTAGAAGGTGAAAGCGATGCCTTGACCAAGTACAATCAAGAACAGAAGAAGAGGAAAAATGATAATGAGAATAAGGCTGGTGGGAGTAATGTTGGAAGTAACAGTCAGAAGATGAAGTGGAACGAGAATTCGACTACGGGAGGACAGTAGGGAAGTCAGTAGAAGAAAAATTTTGAAGCTTGTACGACGTGTGGAAAGAATCATACTGGGGTATATTTGAATGGAAAGCGGGTGTGTTTCAATTGTGGTCAGGAGGGACACATTGCACCAAACTGTTTTAGTCCGAAGAAAGGAGCATGTTTTACCTGTGGTTCAAAGGATCTCATGGCTCGTGATTGTCCCAAGAAGCTAGCAGGAAGTGCAAGTGGTGGAAAAGGAAACAACAATGGTGGTGGTGCATTGACCATCACTGGACCAGCTCAGTCAAGTTATCCTACTGTAAGAACTTTCAATATGACCGTACAGGATGCTGTTCAGTCTAAGGATGTGGTGTCAGGTATCATTCCGATTAATGGTATTAATGCTTATGTACTATTTGATTCGGGTGCTACTTGTTCATTTATATCAGATGAATTTTCTCAAAACTTAGATTTGCCCCAGGAAGAATTAGAATTTCCCTTAAGTATAGAGATTGCGAATAAGGAAGTGATTCCTGTTAGATTTGTATATAAGAATTGTAAAGTGGTTATAAAGGGTCAAGAGATGAGGGTAGACTTGATACCAATTAGACTGGGGGAGTTTGATGTTATATTGGGAATGGATTGGTTATTCAATCACGGAGCAGTGATTGATTGCCAAAGAAAATGTGTTAAACTTATGACTCCGTCAAAGGTTGTGTTCTATGGCAGTAAATCACCTTGACAAGCAAGTTGTCTGACGATGATGCAAGCCAAGAAGTTGTTAAGACAAGGATGTGTAAGATACTTTGCCTACATAGTTGATACACAAAAGAAAAGTGCGAAGTTAGAAGAGATACCCATTATAAGAGATTTTGCAGACGTATTTCCAGACGATTTGTCGAGTCTTCCGCCAGAACAACAAATTGAGTTCGTGATTGATTTAGTACCAGGAACATGTCTGATATCTAAGGCACCATACAGAATGGCCCCTGTAGAGATGAAAGAGTTGATGGTGCAACTGCAAGAATTGCTCGACAAAAAGTATATCCAGCCGAACGTATCGCCATGGGGAGCGCCAATGTTATTTGTTAAGAAGAAAGATGGATCGATGCGACTCTGCATTGATTATATAGAATTAAATAAGGTCACGATTAAAAATAAGTATCCGTTACCAAGAATCGATGACCTGTTTGATCAACTGAAGGGTGCGAGATATTTTCAAAGATAGACTTAAGGAGTGGTTATCATCAGTTGAAGGTGAGGCCAGAAGACGTACCGAAGATGGCATTCAAAACTCAGTATGGTCATTACGAGTTTCTAGTTATGTCATTTGGTTTAACCAATGCACCTGCAGCGTTCATGGATTTGATGAACAGGGTGTTTAAACCATTTTTAGATAAATTTGTAGTAGTGTTTATTGATGATATCCTGGTGTATTCTAAGACCAGGGAAGAACATATAGAACACTTAAGATTAATGTTGGAGACATTGAGAAAGGAGAAGTTGTACGCAAAATTTTCAAAATATGAGTTTTGGATAGAATGTGTACAGTTTCTCGGGCATGTTATTGATAAAGACGGAATTTTTGTAGATCCATCAAAAGTTGAAGCTGTAGTAAACTGGGATCAGCTGAAGACCCCGTCAGAGATAAGGAGTTTCTTAGGGTTGGCAGGTTATTATAGGCGTTTTATTCAGGATTTTTCCAAAATCGCGACCCCGTTGACGAATTTAACCAGGAAGGCAGTTAAGTTTGTTTGGACGAAGAAGTGTGAGGAAAGTTTTCACGAATTGAAGAAGAGGTTAAGTACAGCACCTGTGTGTCATTGCCTGATGATACAGGGAATTTTGTGGTGTATAGTGACACATCGTATAAAGGACTAGGTTATGTGCTTATGCAGAACGGTAGAGTTATTACGTATGCATCATGATAATTAAAAGATTACGAGAAGGGGTATCCGACTCATGACTTAGAGTTAGATGCGGGGTGTTTGCCTTGAAGATTTGGAGACATTATCTTTACGGAGAGAGGTGTGAGATATATACTGACCATAAAAGTCTGAAGTATATCTTTACACAAAAAGACTTAAACATGCGACAAAGAAGATGGTTGGAACTAATCAAAGATTATGATTGCGAGATTTTCTATCATCCCAGAAAGGCGAATGTTGTTGCTGATGCTTTAAGCAAGAAGGGACGAGAGAAGTTAATGTTGTTGACTGCCTAGGAGAAGCTAGTGTCGGAAATGGGTAAGATGGAGTTGGAAATTAAATATCTGACATAATCCGATGAAAAGTTGTTCCAGATAGGAAATGATTCAACGTTGGTAGATAATGTGAAGAATGCACAACTTCAGGATGAAGAATGCGAAAAGATAAAATAGAAGATATCTGAAGGTGAGAAAAACAAATTTAAAATCGATTCGGAAGGGTCACTTGGGTTCGAAGGGAGAATTTGGGTACCGCAAGTACCAGAAATTAAAGAAGAAATTCTGAGTGAAGCTCACAACTCAAGATATTTGATTCACCCTGAAAGTACGAAGATGTACCAAGATCTTAGACATTATTTTTAGTGGCCGAATATGAAGAGGGATGTGGCTGAGTGTGTGGCGAAATGCTTAACGTGTCAAAAAGTTAAAGCTGAACATCAAAGGCCAAGCGGATTGTTACAACCGTTAGAGATACCAGAATAGAAATAGGAGCATATCACAATGGATTTTGTGGTAGGTCTTCCAACAACTCAGTAAGGTTATAACGTTGTTTGGGTGATTGTTGATCGATTGACGAAGTCGGCACACTTTTTGCAGATCAAGATTTGATTTACCCTAGATCTGTTAGCAAAACTGTACGTGAAGGAAATTGTGTCAAGACACGGTGTACCTATGTCCATTGTGTCAGACAGAGATCCACGTTTCATATCTAATTTCTGGAAACGACTACAAGAATGTTTGGGAACACAACTGAGGATGAGCATAACATACCATCCTCAAACCGACGAACAAAGCGAGAGAACCATCCAAACACTAGAAGATATGCTCAGAGCATGTATTATGGATTTCAAGGGAAATTAGGATGATCATTTACCGTTGGTTGAATTTTTATATAATAATAGTTATCATGCGAGTATTGGCATGCCGCCTTACGAAGCGTTATACGGCAGAAAATGCAGAACTCTGTTATGCTGGGATGAGGTAGGAGAACGTCAGCTATTGGGTCCAGAGTTGGTGCAACAAACCATCAAAATCATCAAGGTGATTCTAGCAAGATTGATAGCTGCACAAGATAGAGAGAAGAAATATGACGATCAGCACCGACAAAATCGGGAGTTCGATATTGGTAGTTATGTTTTCTTGAAAGTATCTCCCTGGAAGGGGAAAATTCGATTTGGCAAGAAAGGGAAATTAAGCCCTAGGTTTATAGGACTTTCTGAAGTGCTTCGATGGGTTGGCGAAGTGGCGTACGAGGTAGCCTTACCTCCAGGGTTAATGCATATCCATAATATTTTCCACATCTTGGTATTGAGACCATATAAGCCTGATTATAGGCATGTTATAGAATATGAGCCCTTACAGTTTGAGAAAGACTTAACATATGAAGAAGTCCGTGTTTAAATTGTTGACAGAAAAGAGCAAGTACTGAGGAATAAGGTGATACCTTCTGTTAAGGTAATCTGGAGGAACCACAATGCTGAGGAAGCTACGTGGGAACTTGAAAATGTTATGATGAAGAATTATCCTCAGTTGTTTGTTTGATTTTGTATAGCGATTCTGGGGACAGAATCTTGTTAAGGAGGGAAGAATGTAATGAATGAATTTTTCGAGTTATGATTCTGGGGACAGAATCCTTTTAAGGAGGGAAGGATGTAACGATCGAAAAATTTGTAATTTAATTTAAATATTTATTGAATTAAATAAATATTTTAAATAATTTATTTATTAAGGAATTAAATAATTGATGAATTATGGTGAATTAATTTGGTAACTAAATTAATTAGTGTTAATTTGAATAATGATAATTTTATCTAATGGATTTAATTTAAGGAAGTAATTAAATTAAATCAATTGTTTAATATTTAAGAAAATAATTAAATTAAAAGAATTTTTAATTTAATGGAAATAAATAAAATGTTGTGTCTAATTTATTAATTAAATTAGATATATAACTATTTATTAAATTATAAGTGTAATGATAATAAGATTTTTATTATTAGTAGTATAAATTGTTAAAATGGTTACATGTGTGACAATTGGAAACTATGTAATATAAATAATATAAAAATAAATTGATTTAGGGAAAATATGTGGTAGCCAAACAAGGCCTTGTGGCCTTTGGCTTATTCAACTGACACAGACTTTTTATTTTTCTAACGCAAGGAACGTGGGAGAGGCCAGTTATATGGCATACGCGTTTTATTTTTTTCCCTTAGGCTTGTTAGCATAGAAAAGCAGAGGAAGAGAGAATTTCAGAGGAGATTGAGAGTGAGAGCTTGAGAGATTGTTCTGAGATTTCAAGAGGAAGAAGAGGATTGCTAAACCTTGTTGTCATCTTTTGCTAACCAATAATCAAAGATTAAGGTATAACTAATTCTAATTCTTAGACTTGTGATTTTCTATTCTCCGTAAATTGATTTTGTGTGTTTGTGGCTCATACGTTGTGTATAAGGTGTGAATTAAGGTGTAGAATCTGTTGTCATCTTGTATGCATGTTGTATCAGTTATCAAATTGTGAGAAATTGGATGTAGGAAGAAAACGGAAATAACAGTGTTTATGTTCATATGTTATGGCCTTAGAAAGTACCAATTTTAGTGGTCAATTTGTGTATAAAACTGTAAATTGACGCTTGCATATTGTAGTTCATTAAGATACGAACATAACGTAGTTTGAATTAAGTGTTTTGGCCAAGTTTTGAGATGTCAGTGATGATTTTGTGTAAGATGTTCAAAAATAGAGTTTTGTATGAAAACATAGAATTTTGAGAAATTAAAATAGTTTTAGTTGATGATAAATTGTGTTAATTGATTGTAAATGATAGCAATCATGTTTGTAATATCCTGTACCAATTGTAGATGTTAATTTCACTGTTTGGTGGGTGAAATTTGTGTTTATTGGGTTAAAATGGCTACTGTTCACTGTCGTCTCAGCGTCTGTCTGTGCACCAGCGCAGCTGCGCTGGCGACAAGGTAAAAAACGGCGCAGTTGCGCCAGTCCCAAGTCTAAGTGTGGCGCAACTGCACCACACCCTGAACTGAGACAGTGAGGTCTGCTTGTTTGCAAGTCTGGCTTATCGGACTTGTGTTAGTTTAGTGTGTATGTTAATGATGTTAAAACATGTTATAAACTATAATAACAGATGTTAATGTGTTGAAATGCAAAGTACAAAGATTTGAAATAATTATTTAAATAAGTTATGAAATGAAACCAATTGAGATGTTTTCGAAAGATAGAGTTGAACGACTAAGTTATGTTGATCAATGTATAATTTCAGAAGCGTTAAGTATGTTAACCTAAATGGTTAGGTGCTAGGTTAGGGTTATGACCTAAATGATGGTTTAAACCCTAAAGCTAATATTTATACAATTAATTGTTGTTACGATTTCGATGATATGTGTAAGGTAATTGGAGATTATTTTAATTATGTAGCTTACAATCAAGGCAAGTCTTCTAACTCCATACTTTCATTGAGTTAATTTGTTATGGTTATGTAAGTTTTCTAACTTCATCCTTTTCGTATTGAATGCAAGTTCCCATTCCTAAATTATTATTGTGCAAGTTCCTAACATTCTTTATGAAGATGAGCAAGCTTAACCTATCTTGCATATGTTTGTTCAAGCTTATGTAACTTAATTCGTTACATTAAGCGACATTTAGATTCCTAATTATTATTCAAAGCTTATATTGTTCTAATATATTGATTCAGGGAAGATTGTTTTAACTCTTCTATAGCACCTTGCATGTATACCATGTTTACTCGATTACATATTATTGTTATTCAATCTTTGACTTGGATAAACATGTTCAAAGCTTTAACGTCGTATTAAATCTTCAAGTAGTAAGCAAACCTTTATTGATTGAATTAATCTATATTCGAATAGTGTTCTAAAATTCTAGAAAACACTGATAAACTAGTTCCAAACTAAACTTTCTTTAGTGCTGAAATTCTAAATCCAAACTGAGACGAACAACCCTAACATAGGGGATTTTGTACGTGTAACGTTTAGATGTTTGTGCACAATACATGGTACAAAGGGTTGATGTGACACCCCCAAATCCGTGTAACATCGATTACAGGACATGGTGCTCACGATAACATACATCATCATCTATTTAAGTAACTCTAATAATAATAATAATAATAATATCTATTACATACTTATTCAAAATAAAGTCCCAAGTCTTTACAACCTTTAATAAACTGAAACTTAAACTTAGCGTTTATCGCTACATCACATCATATGCGAAAATATAATTATTACATAAATAACTCTCATCATTTCATCTTTGACTTTCCTTTGTCCTTGCCCGAGCCCTCAGCGTTATCAGCCTTAACAGAAAAGTTTAAGCAAGAATGAGCACAAATTGCCCAGCAAGTATATAAAGTAGTTTGAGAACATACATCAGAAGTAGAAGCATTAGTATGAATATTTCTCAATAGTTGAAATAAATATCAAGAGATAAACCGGAATATCAAGATAAGAGTTCTGGGATTCTCAATAACATACTAAGGGGTGTTTGATACCCTGAACATTACTTTGTTTCATCAAAAACCATCAGACGGTTTAATAATCAAAATAGATTATAAACGGTCTCTGCAAGTACTCTAGGTGATCAGCCTATCGTACCCTACATTGTGCACAAGTATAAAGTTTAAACGCATAAGCGTAAATGGGACTATATGCCCGACATCAGTTACCCCGTTATCCGGGTTGTTCATCTTAGTATTCATGCGGGACCTCACCAAAGCAATTTGGATTGGTAAACATTCAATAGCTTCAAAGGATTTGAATTGTTCAAACAATATACTATTTTTGCATCAATAACATCTAGCTAAAACGAAAGCTAGAAAGCATGCTTGAATATAGTTCATCAAGGGTATACAAACTTTAAAGTATAGCAGTCACAATAGGAACTGAATCATCAATAACATTTCGCATCACAATTGAAGTTATAGAACTTTACAATAAAGAAGCTTGCACGAATAATTAATTAATCACAAGCCCAAACTTACCCTCGCTGCAATCAACTGAATAAGAGTTGAATAAATTTATAATGAAAAATAGGGTAAGAAACTTGCCTTGATCGTTGTTTACCAATAACAGATTAACAGCTTACAGCTATCTACACTTCACGTGCCCTACACAATTGTATAATCATCCACATCAACTATTAGCAATGCATAGTAGTTATAATATAAACTTTACTCTATAATTTTTTAGAGTTTACTCTACGATTTTCACTGACTCTACGATTTTCAAAGTTTACTCTACGATTTTCACTGACTCTACGATTTTTACTCTACGATTTTCACTGACTCTACGATTTTCAGAGACTCTACGATTTTCAGAGACTCTACGATTTTTACTCTACGATTTTCACTGACTCTGCGATTTTCAGAGACTCTATGATTTTCAGAGACTCTACGATTTTTACTCTACGATTTTCACTGACTCTACGATTTTCAGAGACTCTACGATATTTACTCTACGATTTTCACTGACTCTACGATTTTCAGAGACTCTACGATTTTCAGAGACTCTACGATTTTTACTCTACGATTTTCACTGACTCTACGATTTTCAGAGACTCTACGATTTTCAGAGACTCTACGATTTTTACTCTCGCTGATCTAAAGATGATATGACCACGATACTTGGACACCATAAACTTCATACATCAAGGTATTTTACAAAAATATAACATTCATAAAACTAGCATGCTAAGACCACAACCCAACTGCATAGAAAAGCGTGCCAGCACTAGTTTTATACTTAGAAAAAAAATCTTGAATTTTCTAGAATTCTGCAGATTTTATTACCAACATGCATGCTTATGATTTTCATGACTTGCTCAATTTAACTCCCTTTCTTATGAAATTTGGACAGGTTGTACCTCATGCTACATACTATTTTATAAAATTATAACATATGCTAATCGAGTCATCTACACCATGATTCCGAGGCTCCGAAAACCCCCTAAAATCACAGATTACTAGATAAACCCAATTTGACAAAAATTCGGGATTTTGCTTCTAGCATGCAATTAAATTATTCCTAATGTCCTGATCATCTACTCTCACATGTTTTCACATTTCACAACATCAAACTTCAACAAACTTCCACCTTTTTGATTAATTTAGCACCTTAGAGACATTTTATCAAAGGTAGAGCATGCATTGCTTAATTCTTTGATTTTTTATGAATTTGATGCATGATTAACCCATATCTTTTGTTGTTAATGATTTATAATCATCAAACAACAGTAACATGGAAACACAAAGCCACAACAAATCATTTACCAATTTTATATGCATTTTCTTCTCATTTTTCTTATAAAAATAAAATGGGTTCATGAATTACCTTTTGAAGAATTTCTTCTTGGTTTAATATGATGCTCCTTCTCCTTGATTGTCAAATCCTCAGTAATCCTCCAAAATTAGTTCTAACTCTCTTAGGCTCTCAATTTCTCTCCATGTTTACTCACTTGGTGGAATGTTTCTTAAAAGAAAAGTTTGTTTGTATATATGTATAGCTTTGTTAGAGTCTTTTGATTCTCATAACCCCCAACTCCCATAACCCCCAACTCTAATGATTAGTTATTCACCATATTTAATAATACAATAATATAGATAATTAATAGGAAGAATGTGGGAGTTAGAGAAAATGAATGTGGGAGTTAAAAAAATAAAAAGAATTTTGATTTTAAGGAATAAAATAAATTACTTCTACCTTAGCTATTATGTAATATACGTATACTCCCTCCCTTGTCCCAAATTAATAGTCTCATGGTCCATCAGTTCAGCTGATTTCTATTATAAAAAAAATACATATATTATTTTAATCAATTAATAAGCTATTTGACTATTTTACCCTTCGGGACCAAACTTTGCGAACCATATATCGATTCCTACTAAAGTTGATATTCCGGACGTCATGGGACTATCCGTTTAGTCCAATTCATATCTAAAATTCGTAGTTGGCTTTTTCCTCGAAAAAGTCAACTAGTTGACTTTGACCAAAAAGTCAATTGTGATACTTTTCGTGATTACAGTCTATCCTGACTAATTTCGACATTCTGGACTCGAATACACAGTCCGAGTCTTTAAATTCTGCTCCTAACTCCAGCTCATGATTTAATATCATCCCACGTAATAAAATAGAATAATTCCCTACTTAATTTTATTTAAATAGTTAAATAAAACCAAACCAACCATTTAAATACATCTCATCACATATCTTGAAATAACACATATATGTACCACACACATACATCTAATAAATGAAATCACCCAAAAGTTTCATATAAATTCGTTTATTAACAATTCTTAAATTACATAAAAAAATATTAAAATAAAATAAAAATAAAACTCGGATATTACATTCACCCTCCCTTAAAATGATTCCGTCCCCGGAATCATTACACATCAATCAAAAAGATCAGGGTAATTTTTCATCATTTTCTCCTCGAGTTCCCACGTAGCCTCATCGGCGTTGTGGTTCCTCCACAATACCTTAACAGAAGGTATTATCTTATTTCTTAACACTTGTTCTTTTCTATCGATTATCTACAATGGGACCTCTTCATAGGTTAAGTCCTTTTCAAACTGAATAGGTTCATACTCTATGACATGCTTGTAATCCTGTTTATAGTGTCGTAGGATAGAAACATGGAACACGTTGTGTATATGTTTTAACTCCGGAGGTAAAGCTATTTCATAAGCTACCTCACCCACTCGCCTCAACACTTCGAAGGGTCCTATGAATCTGGGACTAAGTTTTCCCTTCTTCCCAAATCTCATTTTCCCTTTCCAAGGTGACACTTTCAAAAACACATAAGTGCCGATGTTGAAGTCTCGTTGTTGCCGGTGTTGATCAGCATATTTCTTCTGTCGATCCTGAGCCGTCACTAGCCTCGCTCGAATAGTTTTGATCACATCCGCAGTCTGCTGTACCAATTCTGGATCTAGCAGTTGACGTTCTCCTACTTCATCCCAACATAATGGCGTTCTGCATTTCCTTCCATATAAAGCTTCATAAGGTGGCATCCCGATGCTCGCATGGTAGCTATTGTTGTATGCAAATTCCACCAACGGTAGGTGGTCATCCCAACTCCCTTTGAAATCCATCACACATGCTCTCAGCATGTCCTCTAATGTTTGAATAGTTCTCTCGCTCTGCCCATCGGTTTGAGGATGATACGCGGTGCTCAACCTCAGATGCGTTCCCATGCGTTCTTGAAAACTTCTCCAGAAGTTCGCTGTGAACCGTGGATCGCGATCTGACACAATTGAAACTGGTACACTGTGCCTGGAAACGATCTCTTTGATATAAAGTTTAGCCAACTGATCCAAGGTATATCTGATCTTGATTGGCAAAAAATGCGCTGACTTGGTCAATCGGTCGACGATCACCCACACTGCATCGTAACCCTTCTGCGTAGTTGGAAGTCCTACCACAAAATCCATCGTGATATGCTCCCACTTCCATTCTGGAATTTCTAATGGTTGAAGTAACCCGCTCGGTTTCTGATGTTCTGCCTTGACCCGCTGGCATGTTAAACACTTGCTGACGCACTCTGCGACTTCTCTTTTTATATTGGGCCACCAATAATGTTGACGAAGATCCTGATACATCTTTGTGCTTCCTGGATGGATTGAGTAACTTGAACTATGAGCTTCCTGCAAGATTTCTTCCTTTAACTCAGATAACGCTGGTACCCAAATTCTCTCCTCAAATTTTAACAGACCATCACCACCCATGTTGAATTTAAGCTCCTCTCCGTCGGAAATTCTTTTCTTCATTTTCTCACATTCTTCATTATCGCCTTGTGCTTCCTTGATCTTGTCCAATAAAGTCGGACGAACCTCCACTACGAATAATTTCCCATCTGTCTCTCTCGGCCTCTTTATCTCTAGCTCCAAACTAGCCATCTCCTTGATTAACTCCTCCTGAGCTGTTAGCATTGTTAATCTACCACTGCCTTTTCTGCTTAACGTGTCCGCTACCACGTTCGCTTTCCCCGGATGATACAAAATATCGCAATCGTAATCCTTTATTAGCTCCAACCATCTCCTTTGCCTCATATTTAACTCCTTTTGCGTGAAGATATACTTCAGACTTTTATGGTCCGTGTATATTTCACACTTCACACCATATAAATAGTGCCTCCAGATCTTCAGGGCAAATACTACCGCTGCCAACTCCAGGTCATGGGTAGGATATCCCTTCTCATAATCTTTCAACTGGCGCGATGCGTACGCAATGACTTTACCGTGTTGCATAAGCACACCGCCAAGCCCCTTGTGTGATGCATCACTGAAAATCACGAAGTCACCTGTATCGTCTGGTAACGACAACACCGGTGCCTCACTCAATCTCTTCTTGAGTTCTTGAAAACTCTCTTCACACTTCTCAGTCCAGACAAACTTCACCGACTTCTTCGTTAAATTAGTCAATGTTCCTGCTATCTTCGAAAAATCTTGAATGAACAGCATGTAGTAGCCCGCTAATCCTAAGAAACTTCTTACCTCCGTCGGTGTCTTTGGTTGTTCCCAATCCTGAACCGCTTCCACCTTTGTTGGATCCACAGAGATTCCATTCTTGTCGATCACGTGACCCAGAAATTGAACTTTTTCTAACCAGAACTCGCACTTCAAAAATTTTGCGTATAATTTATCCCTTCTCAATGCCTCCAATACCAACCTTAAATGTTCAGCATGATCTTCCTGAGTCTTGGAATAGATTAGGATATCATCTATGAACACAACTACGAATTTATCTAAGTACTGTTTGAATACCCGATTCATCATGTCCATAAATGCTGCTGGCGCGTTTGTTAACCCGAACGACATTACCAGAAACTCGTAGTGACCGTAACGAGTTCTGAACGCTGTCTTAGGTACATCCTCCTTTCTCACCTTCAACTGGTGATACCCCGTCCTCAAATCGATTTTGGAAAAATATTTCGCTCCCTTCAACTGATCAAACAGGTCATCTATCCTAGGTAACGGGTATTTGTTCTTGATCGTCACCTTGTTTAGCTCTCGATAATCGATGCACAGTCTCATCGACCCGTCCTTCTTCTTTACAAACAACACTGGTGCTCCCCAAGGAGACACACTCGGTTGAATATACTTCCTATCTAACAATTCCTGCAACTGTACCATCAGCTCCTTCAACTCTGCCGGTGCCATTCTGTACGGAGCTTTCGAGATCGGCGTCGTTCCCGGTACTAAATCTATAACGAATTCGACCTCCCTATCCGGCGGAAGACGTGCCAATTCTTGCGGAAATACATCTAGAAATTCATTCACCACAGGTATCTGTCCCATTTCTAACCCTACTTTATGAGTATCGACGATATGGGCCAAATAACCTACACATCCCTTTTTTAGTAACTTCCTCGCTTGCATCATCGTCAGACAGCTCGATTGTCTCGGTGACCTACTCCCATAGAACACTACCTTAGACTGCTCGGGAGTCCTAAGGTTTATACACTTTTTCTGGCAATCTATCATCGCTCCATGGTTAAATAACCAATCCATCCCTAGAATTACATCAAATTCTCCTAATTGAATTGGGATTAAGTCCACAGGTAACTTATATCCCCTGATATCTACAACGCAATTCCTATGGACATGGTTAACGGGAATGACTTCCTTATTAGCAACTTCTATGTTCATAGGATATTCTAATTCTTCCTGAGGTAAGCTTAGTCATTGGGAGAATTCATGCGAAACAAAGGAACAAGTAGCACCCGAATCAAATAATATGTAAGCAGATATATCATTAATCGGAATGATACCTGAAACCACGTCCCTAGATGCAACCGCATCCTGAACCGTCATGTTGAAAGTCCTTGCTATTGGTCGATTCTGAGTTGCTGGTCCACCAATTGTGAGAGTTCCACCGCTTGGTCCCCTCCCTCCATTTCCTCCAGCTGAGTTTTTCTTTGGGCAGCTCCTCGCCTGATGATCTAATGCTCCACAGTTGAAACATCCATTTCTCTTCGGTTCAGAGCAGTTGGGAGAGATGTGCCCCTCCTGCCCGCAATTGAAACAGACATTCTTCCCTTTTAGACATGCCCCCGAGTGATTCCTTCCACACTCCTTGCACGCCTCAGTCCTCTTCTTTGCTTCCCCTGATTTGCCCCCAGAGTTTCCCGAGTTGACATTATTGTTGTTGTTCCACTTCCTCTTAATTGCACCGTTGTTGCTGCTGCCTTCTCCACAGTTTCCTCCTTCAGTCTTCTTCTTTTTCTCCTTGTTGAACTTCATTAGGGCTTCACTTCCGCCCTCAGGGATTATAGTTTTCTCCAGGAGAGTCGTGAAACTATTCGTCTGTAGCACCGAAAGTCTGCTGTATAGCCATGGTTTGAGGCCTTGCTCAAACCTCCTCGTCTTTCTCTCCTCAGTGTTGACCTGATGAGGTGCGAACCTCGCCAGCTCGTTAAACTTTGCAGCGTACTGCGGTACCGTCATATCTTCTTGTTTCAGCTCCAGGAATCGCATCTCCATGCGACTCTGCATACTAACAGGAAAATAATTCTCGAAAAAGATTTTCTTGAACCCTTCCCAAGGTATCACACCTTCTCCAGCTCGGGTCTGATTTGCCTCCCACCAGTAGCTGGCTTCACCTTTCAGCATATACGTGGCGAAGATAGTCTTCTGGTCGTCTCCTACTCGGGCGATAGCGAATGCCTTTTCGATTTCCTTAACCCAAGTTTGGGCTTCGATGGGTTCAGTAGTTCCTTTGAACTCAGGTGGTCCCGCGCTTTTGAAGTCTTTAAAGTGTGCCACAGGGGCCACTGGAGGGTTATTGACATTCGGGGTTCGATTTTGAAGTGCCCCCACCAACATGTCTACAAACTGCTGCATAGGGTTCGGTGGATCCCCAGCATTACCGTCTGACCCCTCGGGTGCTTGACGACGTCTTCCTCTAGCCATCTATCTGTTCAAAATGAACTTAATATTATCCTCTCATAATTTACCCTACAGTATATAAAATTTGTAAAAACTGAACCATCATATCACATACTTAAATAAAAATATATTTATTTATAAACATAATACTCAAAGTATTTCATCGTTTTATGGCATTACGCCATTTACATCATGTGGCATCAATCACTTGGTAAAAACAGAAACCAAGCTTTTTATTACATAGATAAGCATTTTATTTGCTACTAGGAAAAAGTTTATCATAATAACTAAAAACCCCGCCTAATGGCGTCCTCATGCTCCTTATCCGCTATCTCTTTCACCATCTCTCGGCTTATAACCCGGCCAGACCGGCGCTCCTCACGTGGAAAGTGACGCACCCTATGCTGGAACCTTCCATGTTCCGACTTAAACACGTATTTCATCTTGTCTATCTTAACCTTCTTGTCTCTAACTTCTCCCTCCAACTCTTCGGTTAGCTTCTCAGCCCTAACACGGTCTCTTCTCTCATCTCCCCAAAAAGTGGTAATAATCTGTTTGTCAAGTTGGAGACTCTGAATCCTCGACTCCAACCCATTAATGGTATGTCCCAAGTGGGTTCTGATAGCATCCCTCTCATCCTTCAGCCTAACCAACTTCTGGCCTTCAACCCGCAGCTTGTCAGCCAGATCCCCATTCCTAATTACCAGGTGGTCCACCAATGCTCCCAGCAAAGCTGCAGCTTGTTGTTCCCCCTGATACAGCTCCTCTAACTCATGGACCTTGTCGTCCAGTTCAACGATCCTGTCCATCAACTCATCCAGCATAGTGTCTTTAGGTACCTCCTCGGGGTCCTCCTCGGGCTCCTCTTCCTCTTTCGGATACTCCTCCGGGTCTGACTCAGCTATTGCCTCAGCTATAGGCTCAGGTACAGCTGTCACTAACTGCTCACTTACTACATGAATATCTCTAACTTCCTCTTCTCCTGACATCCTATAATCAAAACACAAAGCAACTCAATTAAAAAAATAGATATTGATTTTGTTTTTAGAAAATAGATTTGACACTACACGTATAACTCTATGTGAGTTCATCTCCCTATCATCTCCACTAACTCTCTCTAAGGTTATAGCACAAGGTTCCCCACCTAAGGTTTATAACCTAAAGCTTTGATACCAACCTGTGACACCCCCAAATCCGTGTAACATCGATTACAGGACATGGTGCTCACGATAACATACATCATCATCTATTTAAGTAACTCTAATAATAATAATAATAATAATAATATTATCTATTACATACTTATTCAAAATAAAGTCTCAAGTCTTTACAACCTTTAATAAACTGAAACTTAAACTTAGCGTTTATCGCTACATCACATCATATGCGGAAATATAATTATTACATAAATAACTCTCATCATTTCATCTTAGACTTTCCTTTGTCCTTGCCCTAGCCCTCAGCGTTATCAGCCTTAACTGAAAAGTTTAAGCAAGAATGAGCACAAATTGCCCAGCAAGTATATAAAGTAGTTTGAGAACATACATCAGAAGTAGAAGCATTAGTATGAATATTTCTCAATAGTTGAAATAAATATCAAGAGATAAACCGGAATATCAAGATAAGAGTTCTGGAATTCTCAATAACATACTAAGGGGTGTTAGATACCCTGAACATTACTTTGTTTCATCAAAAACCATCAGACGGTTTAATAATCAAAATAGATTATAAACGGTCTCTGCAAGTACTCTAGGTGATCAGCCTATCGTACCCTACATTGTGCACAAGTATAAAGTTTAAACGCATAAGCGTAAATGGGAATATATGCCCGACATCAGTTACCCCGTTATCCGTGTTGTTCATCTTAGTATTAATGCGGGACCTCACCAAAGCAATTTGGATTGGTAAACATTCAATAGCTTCAAAGGATTTGAATTGTTCAAACAATATACTATTTATGCATCAATAACATCTAGCTGAAACGAAAGCTAGAAAGCATGCTTGAATATAGTTCATCAAGGGTATACAAACTTTAAAGTATAGCAGTCACAATAGGAACTGAATCATCAATAACATTTCGCATCACAATTGAAGTTATAGAACTTTACAATAAAGAAGCTTGCACGAATAATTAATTAATCACAAGCCCAAACTTACCCTCGCTGCAATCAACTGAATAAGAGTTGAATAAATTTATAATGAAAAATAGGGTAAGAAACTTGCCTTGATCGTTGTTTACCAATAACAGATTAATAGCTTACAGCTATCTACACTTCACGTGCCCAACACAATTGTATAATCATGCACATCAACTATTAGCAATGCATAGTAGTTATAATATAAACTTTACTCTATAATTTTTTAGAGTTTACTCTACGATTTTCACTGACTCTACGATTTTCAGAGTTTACTCTACGATTTTCACTGACTCTACGATTTTTACTCTACGATTTTCACTGACTCTACGATTTTCAGAGACTCTACGATTTTCAGAGACTCTACGATTTTCACTGACTCTACGATTTTCAGAGACTCTACGATTTTCAGAGACTCTACGATTTTTACTCTCGCTGATCTAAAGATGATATGACCACGATACTTGGACACCATAAACTTCATATATCAAGGTATTTTACAAAAATATAACATTCATAAAACTAGAATTCTAAGACCACAACCCAACTGCATAGAAAAGCGTGCCAGCACTAGTTTTATACTTAGAAAAAAAATTTGGAATTTTCTAGAATTCTGCAGATTTTATTACCAACATGCATGTTTATGATTTTCATAACTTGCTCAATTTAACTCCCTTTCTTATGAAATTTGGACAGGTTGTACCTCATGCTACATACTATTTTATAAAATTATAACATACGCTAATCGAGTCATCTACACCATGATTCCGAGGCTCCGAAAACCCCCAAAAACCACAGATTACTAGATAAACCCAATTTGACAAAAATTCGGGATTTTGCTTCTAGCATGCAATTAAATTATTCCTAATGTCCTGATCATCTACTCTCACATGTTTTCACATTTCACAACATCAAACTTCAACAAACTTCCACCTTTTTGATTAATTTAGCACCTTAGAGACATTTTATCAAAGGTAGAGCATGCATTGCTTAATTCTTTGATTTTCTATGAATTTGATGCATGATTAACCCATATCTTTTGTTGTTAATGATTTATAATCATCAAACAACAGTAACATGGAAACACAAAGCCACAACAAATCATTTACCAATTTTATATGCATTTTCTTCTCATTTTTCTTATAAAAATAAAATGGGTTCATGAATTACCTTTTAAAGAATTTCTTCTTGGTTTAATATGATGCTCCTTCTCCTTGCTTGTCAAATCCTCAGTAATCCTCCAAAATTAGTTCTAACTCTCTTAGGCTCTCAATTTCTCTCCATGTTTACTCACTTGGTGGAATTTTTCTTAAAAGAAAAGTTTGTTTGTATATATGTATAGCTTTGTTAGAGTCTTTTGATTCTCATAACCCCCAACTCCCATAACCCCCAACTCTAATGATTAGTTATTCACCATATTTAATAATACAATAATATAGATAATTAATAGGACGAATGTGGGAGTTAGAGAAAATGAATGTGGGAGTTAAAAAAATAAAAAGAATTTTGATTTTAAGGAATAAAATAAATTACTTCCACCTTAGCTATTATGTAATATACGTATACTCCCTCCCTTGTCCCAAATTAATAGTCTCATGGTCCATCAGTTCAGCTGATTTCTATTATAAAAAAAATACATATATTATTTTAATCAATTAATCAATTAATAAGCTATTTGACTATTTTACCCTTTGGGACCAAACTTTGCGAACCATATATCGATTCCTACTAAAGTTGATATTCCGGACGTCATGGGACTATCCGTTTAGTCCAATTCATATCTAAAATTCGTAGTTGGCTTTTTCCTCGAAAAAGTCAACTAGTTGACTTTGACCAAAAAGTCAACTGTGATACTTTTCGTGATTACAGTCTATCCTGACTAATTTCGACATTCCGGACTCGAATACACAGTCCGAGTCTCTAAATTCTGCTCCTAACTCCAGCTCATGATTTAATATCATCCCACGTAATAAAATAGAATAATTCCCTACTTAATTTTATTTAAATAGTTAAATAAAACCAAACCAACCATTTAAATACATCTCATCACATATCTTGAAATAACACATATATGTACCACACACATACAATACATGGTACAAAGGGTTGATCTCCTTAAGTACGTTAAAAAGAGTTTGTACAGTCTAACGACTGTTGAGGTTAAGGTAATAATACCTAAACACTGTGGACATAGTTCGTGGTCATAAGACCCTCAAATAATTAAAGTTCGAACTTGTTTTCTATTTTGATTCGTAGAACAAGTTATTTATTATTCAGTATTAGTTGTTCACTCTCATGTTGTTATTATACTATCTTTATGTCAGTGAGCAATTGTTTGTTCACTCTTGCAATTAAACAATGCAGCTAAAGTTGAAAGAGGTGATGATCCATCTACTAGTAAGGGAAAGGGCAAGATGTCTAAGTGATGAAGAATTGTTTAAAGTTTATTTAAATGTTTGAAGTTTAAGATTTGTTTTATTTTATAATGTATTCCGCAAACTGATGTAATAATTTTAAGTTAGATTACCTGGGATTTGTTTCGAGATTTTGACGTAACCCTTAATGGGAGAGATTATTTAAGTTATTTAAATTATGTCTTTATCCTTTGAATATTGGTAGTTAGATATAATAGTTTTTGAATAAGTGAGCACCAAATTCGGTGGAAATAAAGTACCCGGATTTGGGGGTGTCATAGGTTGGTATCAAAGCTTTAGGTTATGAACCTTAGATGGGGAAACCTTAGGAAGTAGCCTTTAAGAAGTCAGAAAACATAGAGGTGATTAACTCTTATCGGGTTTTAAGGAATGGATTAAGGCATCCATTGAAACTGAATAATAAAAGACTTTATGTGCTATGTGTTAATAACTTATGTGCTCGCGAGTAGCGAAAACTGTTAAGTAAAACTTTAAATATTTTGTTGTCAGGATGTCTAACGAAGGAGGATCCAGTCCAGCTAGAGAGGTGATACCTCAGGTACCTAGAAATGATGAACCCCGGGATATTCACGTAGTGCGGGAACAGTTGATCCAAGAGGATGAGCATGTGACCGATCCCGAGGAGAATAGTCCTGAGGAGGAGGATGATGATGAGGAGGGTCCTGAGGAGTTTCATCAAACTCTGTATCGGCTGAGATGTATGATGCTCTATATGACCGTAACATAGAGTTGCATGATAATGTTGAGGAGATGAAGGAAATGGTAGAGATGCATCACGTTGTATTGGAACAAAAGGTGGTAGAGATTTAGGAACTTGATTCAAAACTTGGAAACACAGAATGGGATCTAGTTCATACCAAAGCATGAAGACCTGTTTGCAGTGAACGAGAAGATGAAGACTGACATGGAGAATGTGAAAGATGACTTCAAAGAGGAATCAGCTAAGCGTGCAAGAGCAGAGGATGTTTGTATGAAGGCGACTCAACGTGCAGACCATTCTGAGGCTAAGGTCCAAGTGAAGAAAGCCAAGATGAAGGAGATGGTTTATGCTTTTAATTCGGTGATTGATAGGGCCCAGGATCGAGTCCATTATTACCCACCTCAATTTGAAGACTCGCCGTGGTTCGTGATGGATCGTAGGATGGCATATCGCATCATGGAAGAGGAACGTCGAGAAGCCTTACGACGTCGTAATATGAATAGATAGAAAATAAGAGTGATAATAATAATATGTGGTTAATTATGTGACTAAATAAAGTTTTAAATCCCTTATTTTGAGATGAATAAAGGGATAGTATGAGTATGTAAACCTGAAATTGGTTTAGTTCTGAAAAGTGGATGTTTATAGCAGATATGTTATCTTTAGTATGTTTAAAACTTTATGAATGAATAAAATATTAAAGTTTATTTGAAATGTAATGTGTTAAAGCTATAATCTTGGAATGTTTAAGTTAAACCCTGAATACCCAAGAATTTGAGTAGTGAACTAATAAGCGTATATTTTAACAGAAAATGCCTCCTAGAAGAAGACAACCACGACAACAAGTACCTCCTGAGGGGTCTGCTAACAATAACAATGAGACCAACGCTAATCCAGTTCAGTAGTTGGTAGCTTTGTTGACGGGAGCACTTATAAATCAACCGCAAGCTCAAGTTACGACTTTCAAGGAGTTCAAAGAGGTTGGACTGCCAGAGTTTCAAGGGTCTATGAATCCAGTGGAAGTCCAAACCTGGATCATGGAAATGGAGAAGGTGTTTATTGTTGCTAGAGTTAATGAAGATCAGAAGACTGCGTTCGCAACATTTATGCTTCAGTCCGAAGCTAGCTACTGGTGGCAAGCAAATAAAGTTCGTGGAGGACAAGGAGTGGTAGCGTGGGATAGATTTAAGGAGATGTTCTTTAAAATGTACTTTCTAGCGAGTTCTCAGAACCAGTTAGAGGTGCAATTTCTTGAACTTAAGTATGGAACTATGACGGTGCCAGAATATGCTGCGGAGTTGAACAAGTTGGCAAGGTTTGCCACATATCAAGTCAATACGGATGAGCGTAAGGCGAGAAGGTTCGAACAATGATTGAAGCCCTGGATTTACAACAAGGTTTCAATGTTCCAGTTGAATACATTTACGGCTGTAGTGGAAAAGGCAATCATCATAGAAGGTGAAAGCGATGCCTTGACCAAGTACAATCAAGAATAGAAGAAGAGGAAGAATGATAACGAGAATAAGGCTAGTGGGAGTAATGTTGGAAGTAACAATCAGAAGATGAAGTGGAATGAGAATTCGACTACGGGAGGACAGCAGGGAAGTCAGCAGAAGAAAAAGTATGAAGCTTGTACGACATGTGGAAAGAATCATACCGGGGTATGTTTGAATGGAAAGCAGGTGTGTTTCAATTGTGGTCAGGAGGGACACATTGCACCAAATTGTTTTAGTCCGAAGAAAGAAGCATGTTTTACCTGTGGTTCAAAGGATCACATGGCTCGTGATTGTCCCAAGAAGCCAGCAGGAAGTGCAAGTGGTGGAAAAGGAAACAACAATGGTGGTGGTGCATTGACCATCACTGGACCAGCTCAGTCAAGTCGACCTACTGTAAGAACTTTCAATATGACCGTGCAGGATGTTGTTCAGTCTAAGGATGTGGTGTCAGGTATCATTCCGATTAATGGTATTAATGTTTATGTACTATTTGATTTGGGTGCTACTTGTTCATTTATATCAGATGAATTTTCTCAGAACTTAGATTTGCCCCAGGAAGAATTAGAATTTCCCTTAAGTATAGAGATTGCGAATAAGGAAGTTATTCCTGTTAGATTTGTATATAAGAATTGTAAAGTGGTTATAAAGGGTCAAGAGATGAGGGTAGACTTGATACCAATTAGACTAGGGGAGTTTGATGTTATACTGGGAATGGATTGGTTATTCAATCACGGAGCAGTGATTGATTGCCAAAGAAAATGTGTTAAACTTATGACTCCGTCAAAGGTTGTGTTCTATGGCAGCAAATCACCTTGACAAGCAAGTTGTCTGACGGTGATGCAAGCCAAGAAGTTGTTAAGACAAGGATGTGTAGGATACTTTGCCTACATAGTTGATACACAAAAGAAAAGTGCGAAGTTAGAAGAGATACCCATTATAAGAGATTTTGCAGACGTATTTCCAGACGATTTGTCGAGTCTTCCGCCAGATCAACAAATTGAGTTCGTGATTGATTTAGTACCAGGAACATGTTCGATATCTAAGGCACCATACAGAATGGCCCCTGTAGAGATGAAAGAGTTGATGGTGCAACTGCAAGAATTGCTCAACAAAAAGTATATCCAGCTGAGCGTATCGCCATGGGGAGCGCCAGTGTTATTTGTTAAAAAGAAAGATGGATCGATGCGACTCTGCATTGATTACATAGAATTAAATAAGGTCACGATTAAAAATAAGTATCCGTTACCAAGAATCGACGACCTGTTTGATCAACTGAAGGGTGTGAGATATTTTTCAAAGATAGACTTAAGGAGTGGTTATCATCAGTTGAAGGTGAGTCCAGAAGACATACCGAAGATGACATTCAAAACTCGGTATGGTCATTACGAGTTTCTGGTTATGTCATTTGGTTTAACCAATGCACCTGCAGCGTTCATGGATTTGATGAACAGGGTGTTTAAACAACTTTTAGATAAATTTATGGTAGTGTTTATTGATGATATCCTGGTGTATTCTAAGACCAAGGAAGAACATGTAGAACATTTAAGATTAATGTTGGAGACATTGAGAAAGGAGAAGTTGTACACAAAATTTTAAAAATATGAGTTTTGGATGGAACGTGTACAGTTTCTCGGGCATGTTATTGATAAAGACGGAATTTCGGTAGATCCATCAAAAGTTAAAGTTGTAGTAAACTGGGATCAGCCGAAGACACCGTCAGAGATAAGGAGTTTCTTAGGGTTGGCAGGTTATTATAGGCGTTTTATTCAGGATTTTTCCAAAATCGCGACCCCGTTGACGAATTTAACCAGGAAGGCGGTTAAGTTTGTTTGGACGAAGAAGTGTGAGGAAAGTTTTCACAAATTGAAGAAGAGGTTAAGTACAGCACCTGTGTTGTCATTGCCTGATGATACAGGGAATTTTGTGGTGTATAGTGACACATCGTATAAAGGACTAGGTTATGTGCTTATGCAGAATGGTAGAGTTATTACGTATGCATCATGATAATTAAAAGATTACGAGAAGGGGTATCCGACTCATGACTTAGAGTTAGATGCGGTGGTGTTTGCCTTGAATATTTGGAGACATTATCTTTACGGAGAGAGGTGTGAGATATATACTGACCATAAAAGTCTGAAGTATATCTTTACACAAAAAGACTTAAACATGCGACAAAGAAGATGATTGGAACTAATCAAAGATTATGATTGCGAGATTTTCTATCATCCCAGAAAGGAGAATGTTGTTGCTGATGCTTTAAGCAAGAAGGGACGAGAGAAGTTAATGTTGTTGACTGCCCAGGAGAAGCTAGTGTCGGAAATGGCTAAGATGGAGTTGGAAATTAAATATCTGACATAATCCGATGAAAAGTTGTTCCAGATAGGAAATGATTCAACGTTGGTAGATAAAGTGAAGAATGCACAACTTCGGGATGAAGAATGCGAAAAGATAAAATAGAAGATATCTGAAGGTGAGGAAAACAAATTTAAAATCGATTCGGAAGGGTTACTTCGGTTCGAAGGGAGAATTTGGGTACCGCAAGTACCAGAAATTAAAGAAGAAATTCTGAGTGAAGCTCACAACTCAAGATATTCGATTCACCCTGAAAGTACGAAGATGTACCAAGATCTTAGACATTATTTTTAGTGGCCGAATATGAAGAGGGATGTGGCTGAGTGTGTGGCGAAATGCTTAACGTGTCAAAAAGTTAAAGCTGAACATCAAAGGCCAAGCGAATTGTTACAACCGTTAGAGATACCAGAATGGAAATGTGAGCATATCACAATGGATTTTATGGTAGGTCTTCCAACAACTCAGTAAGGTTATAACGTTGTTTGGGTGATTGTTGATCGATTGACGAAGTCGGCACACTTTTTGCAGATCAAGATTTGATTTACCCTAGATCGGTTAGCAAAACTGTACGTGAAGGAAATTGTGTCAAGACACGGTGTACCTGTGTCCATTGTGTCAGACAGAGATCCACGTTTCATATCTTATTTTTGGAAACGACTACAAGAATGTTTGGGAACACAACTGAGGATGAGCACAACATACCATCCTCAAACCGACGAACAAAGCGAGAGAACCATCCAAACACTAGAAGATATGCTCAGAGCATGTATTATGGATTTCAAGGGAAATTAGGATGATCATTTACTGTTGGTTGAATTTTTATATAATAATAGTTATCACGCGAGTATTGGCATGCCGCCTTACGAAGCGTTATACGGCAGAAAATGCAGAACTCTGTTATGCTGGGATGAGGTAGGAGAACGTCAGCTATTGGGTCCAGAGTTGGTGCAACAAACCATCGAAATCATCAAGGTGATTCGAGCAAGATTCATAGCTGCACAAGATAGACAGAAGAAATATGCCGATCAGCACCGACAAAATCGGGAGTTCGATGTTGGTAGTTATGTTTTCTTGAAAGTATCTCCCTGGAAGGGGAAAATTCGATTTGGCAAGAAAGGGAAATTAAGCCCTAGGTTTGTAGGTCTTTTTGAAGTGCTTCGATGGGTTGGCGAAGTGGCGTACGAGGTAGCCTTACCTCCAGGGTTAATACATATCCATAATATTTTCCACATCTTGGTATTGAGACCATATAAGCCTGATTATAGGCATGTTATAGAATATGAGCCCTTACAGTTTGAGAAAGACTTAACATATGAAGAAGTCCATGTTTAAATTGTTGACAGAAAAGAGCAAGTACTGAGGAATAAGGTGATACCTTCTGTTAAGGTAATCTGGAGGAACCACAATGCTGAGGAAGCTACGTGGGAACTTGAAAATGTTATGATGAAGAATTATCCTCAGTTGTTTGTTTGATTTTGTATAGCAATTCTGGGGACAGAATCTTGTTAAGGAGGGAAGAATGTAATGAATGAATTTTTTGAGTTGTGATTCTGGGGACAGAATCCTTTTAAAGAGGGAAGGATGTAACGATCGAGAAATTTGTAATTTAATTTAAATATTTATTGAATTAAATAAATATTTTAAATAATTTATTTATTAAGGAATTAAATAATTGATGAATTATGGTGAATTAATTTGGTAACTAAATTAATTAGTGTTAATTTGAATAATGATAATTTTATCTAATGGATTTAATTTACGGAAGTAATTAAATTAAATCAATTGCTTAATATTTAAGAAAATAATTAAATTAAAAGAATAGTTTAATTTAATGGAAATAAATAAAATAAATAAAGTGTTGTGTCTAATTTATTAATTAAATTAGATATATAACTATTTATTAAATTATAAGTGTAATGATAATAAGATTTTTATTATTAGTAGTATAAATTGTTAAAATGGTTACATGTGTGACAATTGGAAACTATGTAATATAAATAATATAAAAATAAATTGGTTTAGGGAAAATATGTGGTAGCCAAACAAGGCCTTGTGGCCTTTGGCTTATTCAACTAACGCAGACTTTTTATTTTTCTAACGCAAGGAACGTGGGAGAGGCCAGTTATATGGCATACGCGTCTTATTTTTTTCCCTTAGGCTTGTTAGCATAGAAAAGCAGAGGAAGAGAGAATTTCAGAGGAAATTGAGAGTGAGAGCTTGAGAGATTGTTCTGAGATTTCAAGAGGAAGAAGAGGATTGCTAAACCTTATTGTCATCTTTTGCTAACCAATAATCAAAGATTAAGGTATAACTAATTCTAATTCTTAGACTTGTGATTTTCTATTCTCCGTAAATTGATTTTGTGTGTTTGTGGCTCATACGTTGTGTATAAGGTGTGAATTAAGTTGTAGAATATGTTGTCATCTTGTATGCATGTTGTATCAGTTATCAAATTGTGAGAAATTGGATGTAGGAAGAAAACGGAAATAACAGTGTTTATGTTCATATGTTATGGCCTTAGAAAGTACCAATTTTAGTGGTCAATTTGTGTATAAAACTGTAAATTGACGCTTGCATATTGTAATTCATTAAGATACGAACATAATGTAATTTGAAATAAGTGTTTTGGCCAAGTTTTCAGATGTCAGTGATGATTTTGTGTAAGATGTTCAAAAATAGAGTTTTGTATGAAAACATAGAATTTTGAGAAATTAAAATAGTTTTAGTTGATGATAAATTGTGTTAATTGATTGTAAATGATAGCAATCATGTTTGTAATAGCTTGTACCAATTGTAGATGTTAATTTCACTGTTTGGTGGGTGAAATTTGTGTTTGTTGGGTTAAAAATGGCTACTGTTCACGGTCGTCTCAGCGTCTGTCTGTGCACCAGCGCAGCTGCGCTGGTGACAAGGCAAAAAATGGCGCAGTTGCGCCAGTCCCAAGTCTAAGTGTGGCGCAACTGCACCACACTCTGAACTGAGACAGTGAGGTCTGCTTGTTTGCAGGTCTGGCTTATCGGACTTGTGTTAGTTTAGTGTGTGTGTTAATGATGTTAAAACATGTTATAAACTATAATAACAGATGGTAATGTGTTGAAATGCAAAGTACAAAGATTTAAAATAATTATTTAAATAAGTTATAAAATGAAACCAATTGAGATGTTTTCGAAAGATAGAGTTGAACGACTAAGTTATGTTGATCAATGTATAATTTCAGAAGCGTTAAGTATGTTAACCTAAATGGTTAGGTGCTAGGTTAGGGTTATGACCTAAATGATGGTTTAAACCCTAAAGCTAATATTTATACAATTAATTATTGTTGCGATTTCGATGATATGTATAGGGTAATTGGAGATTATTTTAATTGTGTAGCTTACAATCAAGGCAAGTCTTCTAACTCCATACTTTCATTGAGTTAGTTTGTTATGGTTATGTAAGTTTTCTAACTTCATCCTTTTCGTATTGAATGCAAGTTCCCATTCCTAAATTATTATTGTGCAAGTTCCTAACATTCTTTATGAAGATGAGCAAGCTTAACCTATCTTG
This sequence comes from Panax japonicus, assembly GCA_020205505.1. Taxonomy (NCBI): domain Eukaryota; kingdom Viridiplantae; phylum Streptophyta; class Magnoliopsida; order Apiales; family Araliaceae; genus Panax; species Panax japonicus. The sequence goes on from CM035111.1 coordinate 30,466,335, forward strand.
CATATGTTTGTTCAAGCTTATGTAACTTAATTCGTTACATTAAGTGACATTTAGATTCCTAATTATTATTCAAAGCTTATATTGTTCTAATATATTGATTCATGGAAGATTGTTTTAACTCTTCTATAGCACCTTGCATATATACCATGTTTACTCGATTACATATTATTGTTATTCAATCTTTGACTTGGATAAACTTGTTCAAAGCTTTATCGTCGTATTAAATCTTCAAGTAGTAAGCAAACCTTTATTGATTGAATTAATCTATATTCGAATAGTGTTCTAAAATTCTAGAAAACACTGATAAGCTAGTTCCAAACTAAACTTTCTTTAGTGCTGAAATTCTAAATCCAAACTGAGACGAACAACCCTAACATAGGGGATTTTGTACGTGTAACGTTTAGATGTTTGTGCACAATACATGGTACAAAGGGTTGATCTCCTTAAGTACGTTAAAAAGAGTTTGTACAGTCTAACGACTGTTGAGGTTAAGGTAATAATACCTAAACACTGTGGACATAGTTCGTGGTCATAAGACCCTCAAATAATTAAAGTTCGAACTTGTTTTCTATTTTGATTCGTAGAACAAGTTATTTATTATTCAGTATTAGTTGTTCACTCTCATGTTGTTATTATACTATCTTTATGTCAGTGAGCAATTGTTTGTTCACTCTTGCAATTAAACAATGCAGCTAAAGTTGAAAGAGGTGATGATCCATCTACTAGCAAGGGAAAGGGCAAGATGTCTAAGTGATGAAGAATTGTTTAAAGTTTATTTAAATGTTTGAAGTTTAAGATTTGTTTTATTTTATAATGTATTCCGCAAACTGATGTAATAATTTTAAGGTAGATTACCTGGGATTTGTTTTGAGATTTTGATATAACCCTTAATGGGAGAGATTATTTAAGTTATTTAAATTTTGTCTTTATCCTTTGAATATTGGTAGTTAGATATAATAGTTTTTGATAAGTGAGCACCAAATTCGGTGGAAATGAAGTACCCGAATTTTGGGGTGTCACAATCTACACTTTAAACAAGAAGATGCCCTACGAGGTATGGAAAGGAAGAAAACCAAACATCAGATACTTTTGTGCCTTTGATGTGCTTGCTACATTCTCAACAATGGCAAAAGATATCTGACCAAATTTTATCCTAAATCAGTTGAAGGAATCTTTCTTGGATACTCTCTAGAAAGCAAAACTTACAGAGTTTTTAACAAGAATACATTGACCGTAGAAGTATATATCCATATTACATTTGATGAATCCAATGAAGATGAACTAAGCAAAATAGCTTTAATTGACAAAATTGTGGAAATGGAACCACATGATGCTCAAAATTCTATGATCGATGAAGATGTATCAGCTCCTTCGATCGCAGTAATAGATAAAGGAGTCGTATAGTCTTAAAATCCAAATACTAAAACTATACGAACCAACGAAGATGCAGACTAAGAACCAAATCTTGAAGAACTTCGACAAGAAGCACAAGGACTGACATTCCATCCGGATCCAGATGGGAAAGAGATTACACTCAAATCTAATCATTGGAGATCTAAGTGCATGTGTTAGAACCAGATCAGCCACTCAAAAAGAATGCTTCTATCTAACCTTTCTTTCTTAAACTGAGCCAAAGAAAATTGAAGAAGCCTTAGAAGACTCAAGCTGGATTGAGGCTATGCAGGAAGAGCTAAATCATTTTGATAACACTATGTTTACAGATGACACTATCTAAGTACAGAAAAGAGAATCGTAACATCGAAAGTGATCATAGAAGGTGCGTAATGTTAACGATCAAGCAAGCAAGTGGAAGATAAAGCTCACCAGTACAAAGTACCTAATAGACAACACTTAATAGACAACGTTTTTTATAAAAACGTTGTGGAATTTTTTTTTACAACGTTTTTAAAAAAACGTTGTAAATTTATATGCAAAAACGTTATCTATTTAAAATGACATTTTTTTTGTTTTAATTAGATAACTTTTTTTTTAAAAACGTTGTCTATTAACAAAAACACGGAGCTAAAAAAAACCGCAAAAATAAAACACGGAGCAAAACAAAAAGACACGATTAAGACTGAAGCCCTAACCTTAGAAATTTCTGAAGTAGAACTCGTAACCATCTCAGCACCACCATCGCTCTCTGACTCTCTTTCTCTTGTGCTTCCTAGCTCTCCCCTCGTCAATCTCTCTCTCTCGTGGCTTCCTAGCTCTCCCGATTTCGTCTCTCCCGCTGCTCTGCTCCTTAACCAACTCAGCACCACCATCGCTGTTACCAAACGACAATCAGGTATAAATCTAGGGTTTATATTTTTCAAAAATCGAAAGAGTCTACATCCCTGTCGATATTCTTGCAAACTAGGATCTGTCATGCCTAAGTTTTCCTGCTATATCTTTCGTTACAGTATGTAATCGTATCTTTGTTACGTGATATTCTTGCAAGCTAGGATCTGTCATGCCCAAGGTCAAACACTCGCCTTATACTCCGCAATCGGTTCACAGAGACAAAGATGTTGACATTGAAAATGAGGATGAAGAACCAGATCCCTTTGGAGGTTTATTTGATGATGAGGAAACAAGGATTTTCACAATTAAAGAACAGATTGAAGATCCTGAGTAGGTAATTTTGGACTTTATAATTTGTTCTTACTTTTTAACTTTGATTTGTTTTGGTTAAAATATTTTTGTTTCTCTGTTTAGTCTGATGAGTCTCTGAAAGATTGGGTGTTGCTGGTCTTGCTTTACATTATGCTCACATAATCACTCAAATAGATAACATTGTAAGTGCTAGTCGTTGTATTTTTTCTGTTGGCAAGTTTTTCTGTGATTATAATTGATATTTAACTGATTTCTTGTGATACTAGGCGTCCCGTCCTACCTCTCTCCCTCCTAATATGAGAGATGGATTGTATAATGGGTTGCCAGACAGTGTCAAGACAGCATTACGTTCGCGCTTGCAGACATTTAATGCCAAGGAAGAAGTATGTATTCTCCACAAAGTTGGTTGTAACAGTTGCTTTCAAGGACATCCTTGTACCACCATTTTTGATAAATTTTTGGTTCCAATATATTTTTACTTCATGGCCTTTAATTGTTGTTTTTTTCTCCTAGTTTCATCCATCGCCTTGCCAATTTTTTGTAAATAAGTGTTTGTATGGTCCGTTTTCCAGTTGAATGTTCCTCAAATTAAAGCTGAAATGGAAAAGACTCTCCAATGGCTTGTTCCAATTGCTGCGGACACTACCAAGTATGTAGATGAATCTTTGCCACTTCATTTTTAGTTTGTTTGTTTGGTTGCAGTAGTTCTTCTACTTATATAAGTAGTTTTGCTCTTGCACGAATGCTGTGATTTTTCTTAATCTGTGTTTGAAATTGATCATGTTTGGGCATCACCAAGTGAGCACAAGATGGAATTTGGTTATGTTCTTTGGTCTTCATGATGATGATGTGAAGCAGGAGGATTTATCTGCTACTGTTTTTCCTTATCCTTTTAATATTTTGTTTTCCAGGCTCCCAAGCCATCTTCTGGGCCACATAAATCAAGGGAGTGCTTGCCCTTGATTCTTATCCTACGAAACATGTTAAAGTATGCACTGACATACCGTGAGGTCCAATCCATTCTGATGCAGCGTCATGTTTTGGTTGATGGAAAGGTTAGGACAGACGGCGTAAGGAGCAGAACAATGGCAGCCTCTTAGTTCGCAATATCCCTTTGAATTGCAGGTAACTTACGTGTAATTCTTATCCGTTATAACTTGACCTTTGTTTTTAAAGCAGCTGCAGCTTGAAATTATTTTTAACATCCTTAGTTTTCAGAAGATCGTACCTCTCTTCCTGTTGATATTTTATATTGTACTCAGTTTCTTCTTGTTTTCTCTCATTTGCAGGGCAGAAGAACTTCATGTTCCATTTGAAAGATATGGAGTAGTTAGGGATGTATATCTTCCCAAAAACTATTATACAGGGTATGCTTGTCATCTATATTTTGGCATACTTGTCATTCCGTTGCTATCGACTTATTTGTCCAACAAATATCTTCTTTTTACTTCCACTTCATTTGAGGCCTATGGGGTTGCATGCTGAGCCATACAAGCCAAGTCCTGGCCATTCTAGCTGGCTATACACTTAAATTAGCCTTTTATATCTTTCTTTGTGTGGGCATGATCAAGGTTAAGCTTGTTCACAACCTCTATTGATGCTTACATCTTTAATGATGCATATAAGTGACTAGAGATGCATAAACCTGTTGTATTTTTTTTTAATAAATAAATCACCGTCATTTGCCATATTGGTCATCACTTCTTTTGGTTCTGTTTTCCTTGGGGAATGCGATTCTGGGATGTATAACATTGGAATTAAAAAGATTAATGCATAAGTAGTAGCTCTCGTGGACAGCTTTAAATGTGTATAAAGATTGTCAGCTTTAAAGGAATATTAAATATTCTGATCTGCTATTTAATAAATAAGCATTTTCTTTGATGGATCTGTTGGGTCACATTAGAAAACATATTACCTTTTTTGGATTTGGGTTATATATGTCATATTCTAGAATTAAATAGTAACACATTTTCATATTGGCACCTGACAGTCTCGCAATGTAGGCCTGAAAGCAAGTTGCAGGCTCACTAAAGCAGAATTTAGTTTGGAAGTTGTGGAACTTACAAGATAATTTACTAGTAGCCAATCCAATGCAACCTATCGTCACTTCACCCACGACGAGGTCGGACACCGGCGCACCGGTAAAGCAGCTCAAGCTTCTCCGGCTGGACGATACTTTGGCTATCGGACAAGTTTATCGTCTCGTTAGCTTCCAAGGTAATTTTAATTTAATCATCATCTAACAGTTAACAGTATTGAATAATAGTCTAATTGTAATCAAATTTTGTTTGTCACTTCCTAATTGTGGGCATTTTGTGGTGGACATTCATATGTGTTCAAAGAGTTTGCTTCAAAGAAGTGTGTTCAACTCGGGAAGATGTTGAAGGAAAGAGGAGTGGTCCTCGCTCCCGCTCCCATCCATAACTCCAAATTGTTCAACAGGAATGGCACTTCCGTCAAGGTACCAATTAATATGGATTCATTACTAAAATAATAAAAGTGAATATATTTTTCTTTTTCATTGATTATTGAGGCAAGACACTGAACAAAAGATTGCATCAGTTAGCTTTCCTTTAAATCTGACAAGATTATAGTAAGGTCAGTTAATAGCATACAAGCTGCTTTTGAAAGGATTACCGCTTGTTAAATGCTTGTTTTTTTTCCTAAAGAGGATGCCTCTTGTGAATTCTACAGTTATGAACCAAAGGCTGCTATAACCGGTGTTATTCATGATTCTGTTCCCTACAATTCCTCTCCCATGGAACGAGCTCAAGAGGTTCAAGCAAATTTATTACCTGAATTGCCTTCTTTTGCAAAGCCTATGCTCCCATCACATGTTGCTGATGGATTTTGGCTGGTAAAGACTCAAATATCTAAAAATGTTTAGTAAGATGAGTATAAATTTAAAGTATTGAACTAATTTGTTTGTACAATTTTATTCAATGGCAGAGTTTTCCAAAGAAATTCTGTGACACGCATTTGCCAAAGCATGATGACACCGTTGTTACGAAGATTTACATATAGTCAGTACAAATCTGTTACGAAGATTTTTTTTTCATATTTATATCTATATATAATAGTTGTTACCAGGTATTTGATTGGACTCAGCTTGCTGCTTCAACTGTTTACTGAAAGTTTTGGCTGCCATAAAAACATTTGCGGGCCTTTCCCAGCCTTGTCCAAATATGCCATAACCTTCTTTCTGTTTAGGTTGAATTAGGTACTCCAACACTGCCAACTCTTCTCTGTCCACCCAATGGATGCAGTTTACAGGACACGAATCAACTGATACCTATAACTTACAATTTATCTCCCTTGTCCTTACAGTTCAATTGTACTAAAAATTAAATTGAATCTACTTTCAGCATCTTTTAACTTTTCTGTTTTGATGTACCTGCATTTATAAATTTGTGAATTCTAGTTTAGCAACTTCTAGGGATTCTCATGCTTATAGCAGAATTTATAAATGTGGGTCTTTGACTTTGATAAATTCCTGAGTATTTCTTGAAGGAATTCACCAACTTCTTTGTCATGTTGATCTATTTACAGGTTGGGTATCTATTGGTTCATTGAATGGGTTTCTGTACTTATTTTCTCCAACTGGGGATCTCAAGAAATTCCCAAAAGCTGCTGCAGCGAATTTGGTAGTCCAAGTTAGTCCTGCTCTTGATTGCTCTGGTTATGCAGTTTATATATCTCAGACAGATATGGAAGGAAAATATAGCCGCACAATTGGTGAATACATTTATATATAAGCAATGAAACCAAGAAATGTTGTCTTCACTATGCTTGTTCCAGCAACAGGGTCCATCTACTGGTCCGAAAGTTATCCTGGTGATTTGGAAATTTTGTAATATATCTTTCCATCATTTGAATTAAGAAATTATTGGGATGTATTTTGAATGATTGATACATTTTGGCTATATATCATGGCATTAGCATTTTGCAGGTGCATTGGTAATATAGGTGAATCACATTTTTTTTTCTTTTTTATTTTTTATCTACAACGTTTAAAAAACGTTGTCTGATATACTAAACAACAATATTTTTTTTTTACTTTTTTTTATTAGACAACATTTAAAAAACGTTGTCTTATATACTAAACAACAACGTTTTTAACCAAAAAACGTTGTGGAATCATACTTTCTACAACGTTTTTAAGCATCTGCTAATTTTTTTGAAAACAAATACACAACGTTTTTTCCTAAAAAACGTTGTGTATTGTGCTTAACTACAACGTTTTTAAAACGTTGTGTAAGGGTGTCAAATAGACAACACCCTTAACCACGACGTTTTTCTGACAGAAACCACAACGTTTTTTCCGCGTTGTCTATTTACTGTTTTGTAGTAGTGGCTACTACTTATTTATTGCAAAATAGAAAAATTGAAACGACGTGCAGAATATCATGTCATGCCACGTGTCCTACTCCACACGACTAAGAGGGAAGTTATATAAAATTATTTCAAATTCAATCTTTGACCTTTACTCTTCTATTTTTTTCATCTACAAAATCTGAATAGTCGTATTTTTTAAAAATATCTAAAAGCTTTCTAACCCTAGATCTCAAAATTCTTTGGAAAATTTAGTCACTTGTGTGAAATTTTTCAAAAAAAATGAATCAAGATGGCAAACTTTCACATCGTAGCCGGTATTCGGCTGTGCTCTGGTCAGTTCATTGCTCAAGAAAGAACATCAAAGACATTCTAAAGCTCGTTGAACAAGCTGGGTTTATTGAGTGCTTCAACTCCAACACTAAGATCTACTCAAATCTCATCAAGGAATTCTATCTAAATTCTGAGTTAAAAGATGGTGCGATAACGACTAAAGTCAAGGGAGTCACACTTCAGATGGGAGCACATCGTAGGAGAAGCGACAATGGATGCATCATATCTTGGTCCTAGAGATTCTGCCGAAGAAATAAGAAGAAAAGCAAACGAAGACAGAATCTGAGCTAATCGTAGAAGAGAATCTGAAAAGAAATGGCTCTCAAAGGAAAAGGGATCAAAGAAGTAAAATTGAAATTGCTCAAAATTTGTATGTCATGTAATAGCTGAAATCCTTATTGATCATTATCAGATATTAATAAATTTATGCTTTTGATAAGATCAATACAGTAAATCACTCTATTCTAAGGCATATTTATTTTCAAGTCAATGCATTTTGATGAATGTTATAGACCTACCGGTTTTGTCATTATCAAATAGGGGAGATTGTTAGAGTCGGCATATCTTAATTTGATGACGAATGAACTTAACGTATATTTGTACAGTCCTTATGAAGACTTGATTATTTGTACAAGGACTTAGAATAGAAATATCAAATAATGTTAGGTTGATCTTAAAAGAAGCTGAATTGATGTATAGTTGATAGGATGTTATAAGATTGTAAGGTTACCCTGCTACTCAAAGTACAAGATCACAGAGGTAGCACAATAACACGCATACATCAAGAGGATCGTTAAACTACTTGGAATAACCAAAACTCTATACTTTATAAAGTCACTTCAGATAGTTAAGTGAACAAATGATCTTTCCACCTAGCTAAACAATCGTAGAGCAGTCAAGTTTGACAAATTAACTAACAATGGAGCGTTACGAGTTTAAGACCCAATGCACTCTCAAAATATCCTTGGCGAAAATTGAAGATCAGATTATAGTAGATGATAGTGACACGTCAAGGGTGTTAGGTGAGAAAGCAGACTGATGTGACAGGCAAAGAAAGAGAAATTGTCTTCAATGTTTAAAATGTCAACATTAAGCATCCTAGTACATCTGAGCATTAATTGCACAAACGGGCATTTTGCAACGGGAAGATTTCTCAGCAGAGTATAAAAGGTTTACAAGGATTCAACTTGAAGAGAGGCGAACATTTTGATCAAAAAGCCAAAAAAAACTCTGCAAAAGTTAAAGAACAAACTCAACGATCCATTATATAAGTTTGAGCTGCTAAGTACCTGAGAAGAAAAAGTTTAACGCAAACTTAGCAGCACTTCACAACAAATATAATTCATCAAAGCATCCGAGGGCAAAGTGTCCATGTCTTTATGACTAAATATCCAAGTTTGCGGGACTTGAAGAGGGCAAAAGTGTCCAAGTCAAGTGTGACTAAATATCCAAGTTTGATGGGCTTGAAGAGGGCAAAGTGTCCTTGTATGTGTGACTAAACCATTAGTGGATTTCCTACTCGAGGAGTAGAAGAGTGGAGTATGAGTTATTCAATCTATGAATCACTTAAAATTGCATGCGTCTTTGCGTGCTGATTTTTGTTCCTTATTTGCTTATTTATTTTACAATCTGCCAGAACTGATATTTATTTTTAGATCTTAAAGGGGTTTTTCCAAAACGATTTATTTCGTTGTGTTTAATTAAATTATAAAATATTTAGTGACACCCATTTAATCAATAGAAATTTTAAGAAGATCTATTCAACCTCTCTTCTAGATCTGCAAGTGCCTTTGGAAAATAACATAATATAAATTACTTTAAAAGTTGAAGGGAATTTTCAGAAAAACCAAAAAAGCTCAAAAAAATTGTTTACACTACATCTGACCTCCAACTTTATATACTAGATATAATAAAGTGGTATTTGTTTGTGTCTGAATACCTCTTAATTCATTTGTCTCTGATTCGGTCAGAGGCAAATCTTGTTTGGTAAAAAAAAATTTTGCCTCTTAATCATTAAGACAGAAACTCAAATCTTAACTATTAAGAGTTGTCTCTTAATTGTATATTTAAAATTTATGGATAAAAATAGTCTTAATAAATATTGCACTCCTTCAATTACAAATTTTAAGATCATTCAAATAAAATTTTTAAATAACTCAAAGGGTTAAAATGGTAAAATAGTGTCATTCATATGTTTTACACTTTTTAGTTATCAAACAGTTTTTTTAGATTCAGATATTATTTCATTCAGATAATCTAATTTATTAAGATGTATTAACCATTCAGATCTTAATTACTCAATTTTAAGATCATTCAAATAAAATTTTGAAATAACTCAAAGGGTTAAAATTGTAAAATAGTGTCATTCATATGTTTTACACTTTTTAGTTATCAAACAGTTTTTTTAGATTCAGATATTATTTCATTCAGATAATCTAATTTATTAAGATGTATTAACCATTCAGATCTTAATTACTCAATTTTATCAAACACCACCTTAAGGTCTTACGGCCTCCATTTATTATACAATAAGGAAAAAAGGAGAAAAAATTCCAAAGATTATATAATCATGAGACTATATTCCTATGGATTATAATTTCAAAACTATTAATCCTAAGATTGAATAGTCTTAATCTCATGTTTATTTTTTATGGGATTATTCATGAGATAACTTAAAATAGTCATGTTATATTTGTTTTGTCCAACATTATTTAAAGGATTGGATAAAACTTAACATTTAGACTATTATACCCTTACTACTAATAACAAAGAAATCATACTCTCATTAGTTTAAGTATAAATATATAGGATAAGATACATCAGTCTTTTTAAACAAAGTTAAAGGTTAATTTTGTCCACAAAATTTTAGTCTCAAATGGTAGGAATTATAATAACTAGTTAGACATGGTATTAAATAATTCACTCTTTCAAGTCATTTTATTATCCCATATTTAACAGTCTCAAGTCTATTTTTAAAAACAAACAAAAAAATGAAATTAATAGTCCAATCACAAGTATAATCCTTATAAATAAATATAGTTAGGGTTTAAATTGTCCAAAACTTTATCTTATAAGTAAATACATATGATGTATTTGCCTATCTAGCTAAAGCATTATGCACATTGCACAACAAAGACCAAAAAATATGAGTCAAGTATAAGCGTAAAGGTTGAGAGTTATTTAGCATATATTAAAATAAATAAATAAAAGTCACAAGTTATAACCGCATGAGTGTAATGTAACACATTTCAGTGCCATCCATGTAAGTAATATCTTTGTTATGCATAACAATGGCTGCTGAACCATCCCCCATCAATAGACAAATATGTATTTTCAATTTGCGACTGGAATTTTCTCAGATTAGGGCTTCTCACTACTAAAGTATGGGCAGATAGCCTCCACTGTCTAATAAAAGTGTAGAAAAATAAAAATAAAAAGAACATGAGAATACGGATGCACAGAGAAAATATTTTTTTTTTGCTAATTTCCACAAACACACACACCACACTCACACACCCAAGAATTGAAAGAATCAAACCCTTAGACCTATGGAAATCACAAGACAAGAGTTACGGTTGGACCAAGAACCATACAGCTTATAGATAATACATTTGAAATAGTTAAAAGGATGTAGTTTTAATTGCAGACCATGTATGTATAGATCACATTCTCCAAACAAACCAAAAAAAGAAAACCTAATTACCAGTGATATTCCAAATTTAGCAGTAACCTTGCAAAACACGAGCACATGTGCACACATATACACAGGGAGCTAGGATCAAGTAAAGAGGATAATAACATATATCAATGATAACCCGCAGCAACTGTGGTCCTAATATGTCCGAAAGCTTCCTGGATCTCTGACATCTTTACCCTCTTTGCCACACGCAAAGCCTGCAGTTCTTGTACTTTCTTTTGTGCATCATCGAGACGAGCCTGGAGTTCTCGTACTTCCCCTAGAGCACCCGTAATACTATTGTCAATAGAACAAAGTTCGTCAGCATTGTTTAGATGATTCTCTAGCCAACTAGTGTTGAACCCCCATCTCTCCAAGTCAGAAAACAGGCCCCTGTAGTGAGTGATAATCGAGGTAGTAACATTGGTTCTCATGACTTCAAAAAATGAACTTGCAGATGTGCACAATGTATTCAGCCCGACGGTATATATCATCTCAGTTTGGGGATCAAAGTGCTCAAACGTTTCTGGGTACTTTTCCTTAATGTGTTGTAGCAAATCCACAAACTCGGAATATACCTGATGGCCTTCCCATAACGATAAATTACTATTTGTGCTACATGAGCAAGTCCCATTCACATGAACATTACTCATAGTCATAGAATTCACTTGCCCTGGAATCCTTTTAGTGGCCTTCGTTATTGTTTTTTGTTGAATAACATCATCTTCCAGTGCTGGATCCTCTCTTGCATGATCTTCCTCCACTCGTTCCTCCGTCACGTCCTGAACAATGGTATCTTCATCTCCACCATCACTAATATGTCCATCTTCAAACATAGCCTGTTCCTCATAATCTTCATTCAAATATTCTCCTATTTCTTCTTCAGAATCATCAACCACCGAATAAGTAGACCCCATCCACCGCAACATATTCACGTTTGGGTTGTAATCACTAATATTCCTCCCCCATTGCTTCAATAAATCATAATGACAAAGTTTAAGTTATTAAGCAATCAATCTTATGTGCGGATTAAGAAGTCAAAATTGAATAATTAGAGAGTTGAACACCAAGATAATCTAAACAAGGTTTTAACTGAAAAAGAAGACTGATGCATGAATTTTTACAGCCAAACGTGGCCCCTGCATTAAAACACATGGACAAAGACAACCCAACTTAACATGCAAATATAACCTAAAAGTCAGAATACAGCCAACCCAAACAGTTAAATTCAAGTGACAATGTGTTTCAAAATCAAATCCCCTCAAACAGTTCAGATTTATCATATCCTCATATGGAGAATAGCTCAGATGTATCATGTCCTCACAAGGATGACTTGGACCAACAAAAGTCAAATATCTCTGTTAAGTTTAGCATGTCTTAGTTTACATGACACAAGTTCAAAACATGTACAACATTTTCTGTATGCATTCTTGACATCATAGTTGTCAAGTCGTAAAGTCGAGTCAAGGTGGCAAGGAGCTTAAGCGACTAGGCATCCAACTAGTCTCTCATAAGTCGACAAGTCATTTCCAATATACAATTTATAATTGCATCTCCACCATACATTACATAAATTAAGGGCTGAGATTTAAAAATCAATTTCGTCATCCGCTACTTGAAGTAACGGACACAAAAAAAAACTTTTCGGACCAAATTGCCCACATATATCATTTATGCCTTCGTTTTGGGAGGAAATTTATATATCTGCTAGTTGAACTAGTGGAAGAAGAATTATCCCAAATCTAATATGATCATATCTCGAATATTACAAATATGAGATAACGAATATTACGCAATAGCAATGAGATCTCGAATATTACGCAATAGCAAATATCAGATCACTGAATATTACAAATATGGGATCTCTGAAAGATAGTGTCATCCATGATTTTGGACTTGTGTCCAATCATTCCTTTTGAAACGATGGGTGTGGTTGGGTTGGCAGCGGCGCAGTTCGAATGGTACACCACCCCCACCAAACAAGCAATATATGTGCCAATATTATGTATACATCGAGAAGGACTAAAACTATATAATCTTTAGATGAAAATGCAAGAAAAAAATCAGCGTATGGCTTTATGGGGTGAATTGATTTTGAGAAATATTAATCCATAATGGGATGCTGCAGAAGATCATTGAATAAATCAGATTTCACAACGAAAGTCAGAAAGTGAAATCATAAATTGCTCAAACTTAATCAGAAGAAAAATGGGTTGGTACTATTCTCTGTTTACATGCCAACAAGAAAAAATCTGTAAATGGCATGATAAAGGGGCAATTTGGTCCGAATTTTTTTTATGTGCCCGCTAGTTGAAGTAGCGGATGACGTAATTACGTTTTAAATTTGAGCCCTTAATTTATGTAATGTATGGTTATGAATTTATGATGCTATTTACCCATTTTTCATCCATAACAAATACATGCTATGGATCATTTCCCATATATATATATATATATATATATATATATATATATATGTATGTATGTATATGTATATGTATATGTAGGGTCAGGATCAGGTAAGGACTCCCTTACTTTGTTAAAATGCGGACTTTTTTTTTTTGATTTTTTTTGGTTTTTTTTTTTTTAAACAACTAAAAAAAATATTTAATATTTTATGGAACTGAAATTTTTTCATAATACAGTGTTTTGGATGTGATTTGGGTACGTATAACAAAAATATGTATGTACAGTCTGGGCAGACTGTACCACCACTTTTTGGTATAGGTATTCAAAACACGCCCAAAACATTATATTATGGAAAAATTTCAGTTCCATAAAATATTAAATATTTTTTTTTAGTTGTTTTAAAAAAAAAAACCAAAAAAAATCAAAAAAAAAAAAGTCCGCATTTTAACAAAGTAAGGGAGCCCTTACCTGATCCTGTCTGTGTATATGTATATGTATATATATATATATATATATGTATGTATATGTATATGTATATATATTTATAGGACCGATCCACAGGCAACGTTGTAAACTTCATATTATCCTTGCATCAAATCTCAGCCGTCCATTTGCAGATTGAACGGGGTAATGGTATCCCAACCCGCACTTTAATATGGAGGAGCCTGCAGTTTAATTCTGCGGACGAAGACTCATTATGTCAATGTACAAGAATATCCTATTTTTAAAAGTAATCCCCGTCCACACAAATGGTTATGAATTTATGATGCTATTTACCCATTTTTCATCCATAACAAATACATGTTATGGATCATTTCGCATATATATATATATATATATATATATATATATATATATATATATATATATATATATGTGTGTATATATATATATATATGTATATGTATATGTATATGTATATATATTTATAGGACCGATCCACAGGCAACGTTGTAAACTTCATATTATCCTTGCATCAAATCTCAGCCGTCCATTTGCAGATTGAACGGGGTAATGGTATCCCAACCCGCACTTTAATATGGGGGAGCCTGCAGTTTAATTCTGCGGACGGAGACTCATTATGTCAATGTACAAGAATATCCTATTTTTAAAAGTAATCCTCGTCCACACAATTAAACTGCGGATAGGAGAGATTTTTTTTATTTTTTTTACGTCAAATTGGCTAGAATTGCATTCACATTGCAAGAGATCAGTCCATCTGAAATACAAAGAAATAAGGGAATGGCGAAATTGATGAAATTTTTTTGTTGTAATTTTTTATTGTTTGTTTCAAGGACATCAAATTATAGCAACGGCGGTGGATTCTCAGCTACTACCAGCAGCAGTGCAGGCTAGAGCCGATTTTCCGCTGCAGTAAGTGATATGACTTGTTCAAATGGAGAAATATTGCCTACTTCCAATCTGAAGATATATAGCTTTTCAGATACGAAAGTTGAAAAGTGCCACAAAAAGTTTCAAGTCTGACACTGTGCTAGGTATAGGAGGTTTTGGGACTGTTTTTAAGGGATGGGTGGATGAGAAGACGCTTGTTCCTTCTAGGATTAGTACCGGAATGATTGTTGCTATCAAGAAATTGAACCCTGAAAGTATGCAGGGCTTTGACGAATGGCAGGTGTGTGTTATGTGTTGCAACTTGATTGTTGAATTCTAACTGTTTGTTGCTATCAAGAAATTATGCAGGGCTTTGCTGAATGGCAGGTGTGTTATGTGTTACAACTTGATTGTTGAATTCTAACTGTTTCCTATAATCGCAATGATAAGCATTTATTGCAACTTTTTACCATTGGTTACAACAATATGAACACCCAAGATAACGAGGTAAAGTTCTTTTCTAGTCCCACCTTTGGCTGTGGCCAGAACTGAAATGGAGGATTTGGAATTGCCTTCAATTTGTTAAAGGATTTTGGCCAATTTAACGTAAAAAAAAACAATAATAAATTTTTTTTTGATCCGCATAACTAAACTGCAGGGTTCCTCATATTAAAGTGCGGACTAGGGTTCCATTACACCGTTCGATCTGCGAATGGACGGCTGAGATCTGTTACAAGGATAATGTTAAGTTTATAACGTTGACTATGGATCGGTTCTCATATATATATATTATATATATATATACCCTTCCACTTTTAATATAATTTCTATTTTTTATCTTTCTATTTAGTCTTATAAATTTTATAAAATTCATATTTTACCCCATATAATTTACACACGCATAGCGTGAGCCACCGAGTATTGGTATATATATATATATGGGGAATGATCATAGCCACCGCCGACTATGATCATTTTTAGCCCATAGTCATTTATCCCAACAACAGACAACCAGAATAAAAGGGTAATAATAAGTATCTACAACAACTAACAGCGGACAACTTTTTAACTTTAAAAAACTCATAAAGGGTCAGAACACTCATTCTCTCTCATAAAACAAAGTTTCTCTCTCTTCAACCAAATTTCAAAATTTAATAACTTTTTCGTTATAAATTCAAAATTGTCAATCTATGCTATTGGAAAGGTTTCGAAAAGATATTCAAAATAAGAGGCATTGTTGATATTTTTGATGTAGTTAAAATGTCCAAAGTTGCAACCAAAACTTATAATAATGTATTTCAAAATACAAAATTTTAATCCAATTTTGGTCATTTTAACTAAATAAAAAGATATCAACAATACATATGTGACAGAATGAGTGCTCCGACCTTTTTTAAATTTTTTTAAACATAAAAAGCCATCCGCAGGAAGTTCTTGTGAATACTGCAAGAATTTCCTGCAGATACTTATTATCATCTTCTAATCCTGACCATCCGTTGTTGGGATAAATGGCTATAGACCAGCTGGCTGCAAATTATATATAGCCAACTAACGTATGTTGGGAGTACTATTTCAACTAACTGATATATGGTCGTCCATTGTAAAATCTAAGGGTTGAGAATGAATAAGGCACGGGTATGGCCGCTATTAGGACCTACTACCAGTGCAACTCCGACTAGCAACAAGACTAATGACTTGTGCCCTCATTTTGGTTTTTCAAATTGGCCGCTAGTAGGACTTGCGACCTGAATGTAGGGGGGAAAAAGGAGATGAGTCGGGCCGCAGGTCGTACTAGCGGCCAATTTGAAAAGCCAAAATATTGACTATTACACTGAGGATGGAACAAAGAAGTAATATATTTAGTCAGAGACGGATCTAGGAATTTTTTCCAACAAGGGCGAATTTTAATTAATTTTTTTGTTGAATTTAAATAAAGAAAACTTGAACTAATCATAATAATGTTTACAAATTGCAATAAATATTCATAATCCAAACTAAAAAAGAAATTTCAAATAAAAAATATTTAGATACAATTTAGAAACTTATTTCGGTTATTTGTCATAGTTCAATTTGAATGATTCTCCAAATGCTCAAAGCCTCAAACCAAACTTGTTTTCTATATTCTAACAAAACCATAAATTAATTTAAAAACATAAACTAGTTTTGGTATCTTTTAATAAGTTTCAAATAAGTTTTACTTAAAATAAGAGAAACAAACCATCCAAAATTTATACTCAAAACACCAAAAATTATATATGGTCCATTAGTTAGATGCATGAAAATAAAGTAATTATAACAACTAAAAATGAAGGGTTGTTAAAGGCTCATAGTTATTTTCCATTTCCCATTTATAAAATAAGGTAAAATCATTGTAAGCTATTACAATAAAAGACAAACTACTCAACCAAAATGATCCCATTTTCAATCGAAGATCAAACAACCAAAAAAAACCCAATCAGACCAAACAAACAGTTATCACAGTCAACCAAATCAATAACAAAAAAAATTCATTAAACAATCATGCATAATTCACACGCTGATGAACATTCAAAACTAAAAATTATACAAAAAATACTTCTAAGATTTCACCAAGTTTTAAAACTAAGAAAATTTTTGTATTTGTATTTAGAATTGGTTTATGAAAAAAAAAATCCCCCTTCAAATTTAACCCAAAATGATCCCATTTTCAATCAAAGATCAAATAAACCAAAAAATAACCCAATCAGACCAAACAAACAGTTATCACAGTCAACCAAATCAATAACAATAAAAAATCAAACTTGAATTAAACAATCCTTCACAGTTCACACGATGAACATTCAAAACTAAAAATTAGACAAAAATTATTTCTAAGTTTTAAAACTAAGAAAATTTTTGTACTTGTATTTAGAATTGGTTTATGAAAAAAAATTCCCCTTCAAATTTAAACCAAAATGATCTCATTTTCAATCAAATATCAAACAAACCAAAAAATAACCCAATCAGACCAAACAAACAGTTATCACAGTCAACCAAATCAATAACAATAAAAAATCAAACTTGAATTAAACAATCCTTCACAGTTCACACGCTGATGAACATTCAAAACTAAAAATTAGACAAAAATTATTTCTAAGTTTCAAAACTAAGAAAAATTTTGTACTTGTATTTAGAATTGGTTTATGAAAAAAAATTCCCCCTTCAAATTTAACTATTCCATTAATCTGCCTCTTTAAATTTATTAATTTACATATTTGCCCTGCCACTATACCTATAACAAAAATCAAGCCTATGCTGCCCCTCAAGTAGATCCGCCAGTGTATTTAGTGTACTCCAATATCTAAACATAATAATAGGAAGAAAAAAATATCAAACTTAGAAAGTGTATAAATTTTGTAGGTAGTAAAGGAGAAATAATAAACAGCATACCTACCATTTAGCATCACTATTTCTCCTTTACTAATTTATAAACTCTCTAAGTTTGATATTTGTTTTCCTATTATTATGTTGAGATATTGAACTACACTACACATATTACTCTGTTGTTCCAGACCTGCGGCCAGGCCCATCTTTTTTCCTGTATTCTAGTCGCAGGTCATACTAGCGGCCAGTTTGAAAAGTCAAAATGAGGGCATAATAGTCATTAGATTGACCGCTAGTGGGATTTGCACTGGCCACAGATCCTACTAACGGCCAAACCCATGCCTTATTCATTATCGCCCCATAGATTTTACAATGGACAGCCAGAGATCAGCTAGCTAAAATAGTACTCCCAACAAACATGTTGCCAAAGGCGAAAGAAAATAACATCCGCACAACTGTTACTAGGAGCCTAAAAATAGTTATGTGGAGCCTAACCCACTTAAATATATTTTGTGGATGTCATTTATACCCAAGCTAAAAAAATGCACGCACCGCATATTATGCGAACGAGAAAAAAACAAGTTAGAATATTCCCCACCGCACGACTATTGTGCGGATAGAAATCAAGCTCAATAATCCATGTTTCGTTCTTATTTCTTTGTTTATGCTTGTTGGTTGAATTGCCAAAATTTGCATGTTTCAGTGCAAAATCAAAACAAATTAATACAATACTTTGATAGGAGGATTGTCCCTAAATCTTTCCTTATATCATTTAAATTCAAAGCCCACATCTAAACAACAAAAATTCCATCACAACCAGATCCCAACCTCCGCCACCCTTCCCTGCCCCTGCCACCGACCACAGCCCGTATCATTAGGAATAGGGGTAGAAAAGAGAGGAAGAAAGATGAGAGAGAGATATAAAAATACACCCATTAACATAGAAATACATTTGGTAACACCCATATAAATATAGAGTTATAATTGCCAAACCCATTAACTTAAAAAGGAAGAAGATTTAGAAATCAAAGATTGATAGCATCATCATCAAATCACAGTACATTAGTAGATCGAAAAAGTTAAAAAGGAAATTGTCTGAAGTAAAAGAAGAAACCTGAAGCATTGCTCAATTTTTTTTTGACTTCTCTATTCCTTTTCTTTTGAAAGGCTTTGGAGTGGATGAACATATATTTTGTCTCCAAACCCTCTTTTTCTCTCATTCTGTCTCTTTATATATTGTCTGGTTTTTTGTTTTTTTTTTGATTTCTCAAGGTATCCCCAAGCTAACACTTTTAGTTTGCCCAAGACTATTCTTTCGGCCGGGCGCCGAAGAGGAGACCTCTCACAAGAAAGTTTGTTGCATCCACAAGAGCTCGAAACCAAGACCACTTGCTTAAGCGACCAGCCTCTTTCACTCAGGCCAACCTTCGTTGGTATATATTGTCTGGTTACAAACTCTAAACAAGGAGTTGGTAGAATTGTTTAGTATAAAGAATGGTAGCCCGCATAATTATTGTGCGGACGGTAGGTCTACAAATTTCTTCCTACCGTACAATACTACAATTATTGTGCGGAACATTTTTTTTTTTTTGAGTTGGGGGTAAAACCGACACTTGATTTGTGGGTTAGACTCATCACAATTGTTATTAGAAGTCTAACAAACAGTTGTGCGGATGTTGTTTTCCTTAGCCTTTGGATCATCAAACGGGCGGTCGGATTTGGGTTGGATGGATGGGAGAAAGATGAGAGAGACCAATAAAAATACACCCATTAACATAGAAATACATTTGGTAACACCCATATAAATATAGAGATACAATTACCAAACCCATTAACATAAAAAGGAAGAAAATTTGGAAATCAGAGATTGATAGCATCATCATCAAATCACAATACATTAGTAGATCGAAAAAATTAAAAACGAAATTGTCCGAAGTAAAAGAAGAAACCTGAAGCGTTGTTCAAGTTTTTTTTTATTTCTCTATTCCTTTTCTTTTGGAAGGCTTTGGAGTGGATGAAGATATATTTTGTCTACAAACCTCTTTTCCTCTCACACCGTCTCTTTATACAATCTGTTTTTTTTTGGTTTCCCAAGTTACCCCCAGACTCACACTTTTAGCTTGACCAAGACTATTCCTTCGGGGTACGACTGGGCACCGAAGCAGAGACCTCTTCCAAGAAAGTTTGTTGCATCCACAAGAGCTCGAAACCGAGACCACTTACTTAAGCGATCAGAGCCCCTTCCAGTCGGGCCAACATTCGTTGGTATATATCGTCTAGTTCCAAACTATAAACAGGGAGAGTTGGTAGAATTGTTTAGTATAAAGAATGGTAGTCCGCACAATTATTGTGCGGACGGTAGGTCTACAAATTTCTTCCTACCCCACAATTATTGTGCATAACATTTTTTTTGAGTTGGGAGTAAAAACGATACTTGATTTGTGGATCAGACTCTGCACAATTGTTATTAGAAGTCTAACAAACAGTTGAGCGGATGCTGTTTTTCTTGGCCTTTGGATCATCAAACGGGCAGTCAGATTTGAGTTGTATGGATGGGAGAAAGATGAGAGAGACCCATAAAAATACACCCATTAACATAGAAATACATTTGGTAACACCCATATAAATATAGAGATACAATTGCCAAACCCATTAACATAAAAAGGAAGAAGATTTAGAAATCAAGAGATTGATAAAATCATCATCAAATCACAGTTTAGTAGATCAAAAAATTAAAAAGGAAATTGTCCAAAGTAAAAGAAGAAATCTGAAGCGTTGTTCATGTTTGTTTTTTTTGATTTCTCTATTCCGTTTCTTTTGGAAGGCTTTGGAGTGGATAAAGATATATTTTGTCTCCAAACCCTCTTTTCCTCTCTCTCACTCCGTCTCTTTATATATTGTCTGGTTTTTTTTGGTTTCCCAAGGTATCCCTAGGCTCACTTTTAACTTACCCAAGACTATTCTTCCGAGGTACGGCCGGGCACCGAAGCGAAGATCTCGCTCAAGAAAGTTTGTTGCATCCACAAGGGCTCAAAACCGAGATCACTTGCTTAAGCGACCAGAGTCCCTTCCACTCGGTCAATCTTCGTTGGTATATATTATCTGGTTACAAACTATAAACAGGGAGTTAGTAGAATTGTTTAGTATAAAGAATGGTAGTTCGCATAATTATTGTGCGGACAGTAGGTCTACAAATTTCTTCCTACTGCACAATTATTGTGCAGAACATTTTTTTTGAGTTAGGAGTAAAAACGACACTTGATTTGTGGGTCAGACTCTGCACAATTGTTATTAGAAGTCTAACAAACAGTTATGCAAATGTTGTTTTCCTTGGCCTTTGGATCATCAAACGGGCGGTCGGATTTGGGTTGGATGGATGGGGGACCCCATCCAATTTTTTGGATGTGGATCACTCCCCTATATGTATATATTGAAAAAATAAAACGCAACAGAATGCCCATTGTTTATAAAAAAGGGGGAAAAAAAGAAAGACAAGTTGACCGCCCATTTTATAAATCATCCAAGTTAGATGCTAGCGTACAACAGCTAAAATAAAATTTGTATGACTAGTCGACTAGTCTAGCCAAGGCGACGACTTAGCAACATACCCCAAGTCGTCCATTCGACTTGGCTAGCAAGTACCCACTAGACGACTAGTAGTCTATGACTTTTCTTGGTCTGTTAGATATACTTACTCTCTCCCCTCTCAAACCTATTTTATAAATCATCCAAGTCTATATTAGCTTGCAACATGTCTTTATCTTACACGGACTCGAATGGAATGCTTGGTTGGACACCTTATTTTTAAAAGTCCAACACGATTACTTCTCAATTTTGCAAACTTTTTACACTAAAATAAAGTGGTTTAGTACCATATCTTTGTCCAGGTGTAAAGTGTCGGACATGGGTTCTTTAAGGCAAAATAAAGAGCCGTGTAATATAGGACTCTTGATATGAAAATCAACTAATTTCTGTATACTCTTCTTCACACTTTTTCTCCGACTTCCGATGTTTTTGTCATAAATTCAAAAAGCACGACTTTAAACCATCACATCCGTAAAAAGGAAAAATACTTCCTATTGATTATTGAAACGTCATTTTCCCCTTTTTCGCATCTAGAATGCATGCTCAAGGGAAGCAAAATCACCCAAAATACATGTATACATCAAATATCAATCTATAAATCCTTTAAATCGTTGATTTAAAGGTTGATTTGTGTATTATGCAAACCTTAATATAGAGCCAAACATAAAAAAGAAGAAAAGAAGAGAAAACAGGAGCTCAATTGTCCCTAAAAATAGACAAAAGTCTTGTTCCACATAGATACATAGTTATTAGTTCACAAAATGTAGAAGAGTATGATGTGCGTGTATAAATTATAAATTGCAAAGTAGAACAGCTAACTAATTTTTCGAAAACTAATAAGCTTCAGTTGACAAATAAAGTAGTACAGCTTTTATAGCACAAATGGAGTAATAAGTTGCCAAGACCAAAAACTTGAATAGTTCAGTATTTAATGCTACTCATTTACCACCACAATCTAACGTCTCCATAGTAGGCTCTGGTATAAACAAATAATAAATCTAACACAACAGTCTTTGGGTTTGAAGTTTGAAGTTCGAATATAAATCAAACTAACATACAGCTATGTTACACAAACTCGAATGGAGTGTCCGGTTGGACACAGTATTTTTTGAAAAGTCTAACAAGGGTACTCCCTAATTTTGCCAATTTTTTACACCAAGATGAAGTGTCCAGTATCCAACTATCCATACCCCTATCCGAATATCAAGTGTTGGACCCGGGTACTTTAGGGTAAAGTGAAGAGTTTGTGTAATGCAGAGATGTAGAACCATAAGGTCAAAAATCACCATAGTGGAACTATAAATACCTGTATCAAGATCTTTGCAGCTGGAGAACTACCAAGTAAGTAGATTATGACATGATTAAGAGGCACAGGTGGGCTTGCACGTAGCAATCGGTTATATCGTTCTTTATCTAGCATAAGACACTTCAGGTTACCAAATGGAGAAGGAGGATATTCTGAAAAATGGGGATCCCATGAAATAACCTGGGAAAGTTATTGCATAAGACAAAGCAAACATTTTAACTCCAATTATAGTATGAAGACTAACAATGCAGTTAATATACATTTCAATTGCATATTTCTTGAAGTAATATTATATATGCAGGAAGATGTATAACATGACCCAGGTCTAGTGCATAACATTGTATATTTGATCGTAAATATCTTTTATATTAAATCCCACAAAAGTGAGCAAGGTCAAATGCATTAGCCTCAATCAATATACCTATAATAACATCAACTAGTTTTGAAAATAAATTAGCAGTATACCTGTATTGTATTCAAGGAAAGTGTAAGAAACTTGGCTCCGTGGATTTCTTGAAACAAAGTAATAAGTTGCTGAAAAATTACTTGTTTGTTCTCTTCGAAGTACTCCTTTTCATACCTGTATATATCGATCTGAATATCAAGATTCACTTGTTCTAAACAAGGGAAGCCATCCTGGGCAGATAACAATAATGGAGTATTACCACTATATTCCAAGCACAACAAATTGGGTGCCGAAATCACAAACAAACAACTTCTAAGATCCCCATAATATTGATATTGGGATATGGTGAGGTTTGCAAGACCAAGAGAAGTTATAAACAAAACCTCCATGCCATGCCACGTGAAGGATCCTTTTAAACTTAGATTCTTCAAATGGACAAAGCCCTCAAAACTCAACACTCTGTCTTTCTGAAATGTAACATCTTCGAGATGTAGAGTCGTTAAAGTAGGCAAACTCCATGACATTAGAGGCACGTCTCTACAGCTTTTGAGATGTAAAGTTGTTAAAACAGGAAAACTCCAGGGCGGGAATTCTATTCTGAAGTCCGCAGAATATGTACGAAATTCCTTTACATTGTGAGAAACTGCATAGTTTACAGTACTTTCAATGAAATCTGGTCTGAAATACGATAAATTTAACCAGATTGTAGATACTTCAGCTGAGTGATTCCGTTTCGAGAGAAATTCCTCCACAAATTTTACATAAGAAACGCCGTCTATACGAAAATGAGTGTAACCGAAGTTTAGATGAGGAAGAGTAGTCCAGATCCGATTCCATCTTCTTGATAATACGCAGGTCTGAACTGCTTCTTCGATTTCGATGCGAGAGAGGATGATATGAATCAATTCATCGGGCAAGCTACTGATTCTGTCTTCTTTTTTTGCCCTAATTCTCCTCAATTTCTTCTTTTTCCCCAAATCCATTTGGTAGCTCCTCAAAAACCCTTCAACCTGAAAGCTGAACAAACCTATCTACTTCTTTGTTTTTGTTTTTTTTGACTAGACTGCAAATCTTCATATTTATTTTCGCTAAATGGTTCCCTAATGTATTAGTAATGTACAGGTATTCCTATAATCTTAAATGTATGTTAATACTTTATCTCATGCTCTCTGTTTCTGAGTTTAGAAAAAAAAATAGAAAATTTAGAACAGAAAAAAAATATAGAAAATTTGAAATTTTCGTTTATGATAGAAAAAAATATAAATTTTTTTTTACGTTTTTGAGTTCTAATAAAAAGAAAATAAAAATATCAATTTTATAAATTTAACTTTATATTAATTATAAGGAAAACAAAAATTTACAGATAAGATGATAAGGATGAACAGCAATTAATAAGACACATCAACACTGAAGAAGAACTGAACAAATTACTCCCTCTAATAAATAGGTCTGTAATGAATTATATTTATAAATGTAGAATGTATATTTTGTTGTAAAATTCCATATACACTCTATGTTTTACCAAAATAATTTAATCTTTAAATTATAAAACTTATATTTATTTTATGTTCAATAAAAAATTGTTAATTTAAAAATAATAATAAAATAATAAAATTATTATTATTATTTGATTTAAAATAATAATATAATTTAATTTCAGAAGCTTACGTAATGCCAATTTGCTTTTATTTTTATTTTTTTATTAAAAAAAAGGAAAATGTGTTCCTGATTACTTTATTCTCTTATGTTTTTTCAAAATTATCCTTGAACAATTTTTGTCTCTATCAAACATGTCAGGCATTTTTATTTATTTTTTTGTTCTAAATTTTATGATTATATCTAGATTTTAAAAGTCAAATTCTAAAATTTTCAAATTTAAAATTAATAAAATTCATTGAACTTTACGAAAAAAATTAATTTTATAACTAGTAGTACTTAATTTAAAATATTCATTATTGTATTATTTTTAGTCTGAAAATATCTCAAATTGATTTTAAAAAATAAATATTGATTTATTATTCTGAACGAAGTAATATTTTAATATTTGTTTGTGCAACTCAATTGTAACGTAGTTCCTCCGTTTCTAAAACTTTTAGTTTTTTAAAATTAATTTAAAATATTTTAATATTCGCAATTAATATAAATTTATTTAATTTCGTTCAATATAATCATAAATATTGATAAAATATTTTAATTTTATTGCAGGGTGGGGAAAAGACATTTAATTGAATGGACAAAGTCGAGAGTTACCCAACAGTGAGTTAGTTCTATGCGCTTGAATTCTATTTAATTATTTTTTAGAACAGAATTATCATATATTAGGTTTAGTAGATAAAAATAAATTGAGGACATGAGTTATAATTTAAACTTTATTATATTAAAAGTTGAGAATAATATGAGAATTATAAAAATATTACTTATTCCAATTTTTCCATTCAAATCGGGCCAATTTTGGACGGAAAATTTTGACAGGAAAAGTGGCCAAGTTTTCTATCAATTTCTTTTCTTTTCGTTTATTAAAAAACTCAGAAACATAAGAATTAAAAAGAAAACTTAAATTTTATGTCCATTTCTTTTTTTTCCTGTTCATTTTAAAACTCAGAAACAGAGCGTTAATGCCTTCTAAAAATTCACATATTTGTATTAAGAGATCCTCTGAATAGTTAAAATATAAATACGAGTGAAAACTATTAGGAGGACCTTTTAATAAAAAAATATGAGATGTAAAAATATATTACGAGGAGGGCCGGTAAAATGTATTAAGATAAAACTGTTCATAAAATTTTCATATCTATTACAAAATTTAGTGATCAAGTTTTATCAAAAGATCTTGGCCTTTCATAATATTGTCTTGCGGACGACTAACTTAATTATCGCAATGTGCACAAAAGGACAAAAACGAAAACTGTGTTTCAAAATACCGTGCTGCATTATGGGTTCAATTTCCTCAAATATGCCCTTTTGTTCGTAAGATGTAAATTTGTTTTAGTGAAAATAGAAGCTCTGGCTAATTCTATTTATACATGTCTTTGGGTGGTTATTGTAAACACCCATTATACGAAGAGTCTTTCATTTAAAGAGCCAACCAAAGCACTGTAATTGTTTGTTTTTTAAGATATAATAGCTTTTCACTTTCAATATACCTTACTTTAGACCAACAAAATTTATTCAGTTTGAGATCGTCCATTCGCCTGTTATATATAACTAGTTTGATAACCCGTTCAAGATATAAGTTTAAGTTGTAATTTTTTTTTAAAAATTGCTTTTGATACTGCATTTTGTCTTAATATTTTAACTGTTTAATTTTAAAATTTATCTATATATTGTTATCATCTTTTTATTTTTGCATTGTGAAGTTGTTTATGGGAGATATTAAGTACGAGAATATAGAAATATATAGAAATGATATCGATATTATCTTAATATTATCCCATCTCATACGCTATGAGAAAATAGATTGTAACATCACATATAAGACTCTAAAATGAACCAAACGGTTCGAGCCTGATTCGTACTTACTCGATTAAAAGTTCGATTTGAACTCGACTCAAAATATAAACGCTTTAAATATGAGCAAATTTTAAAGTTCGATAAATTACTCGAGTCTTTTCAAATTATAAATTTTTATTAATATTCGGATCATATTCGTTCGAATAGTTTAAACTGTACGGGCTCGATTCGAGATCGTATTCGACTCGGTAGCTAAATGAGTTTTAATCAAACCTAATTTCAAACTCGATAAATTTTATTAACCAAATCTGAGCAACTCACTCGACTCGACTCGACTCGACTCGACTCGATTCATTTAAACTCTTAATCACATATTCTTCAGGAAGAGGAGGAAATAAGTTGCAGCGATGACATTGCACGGTCAGCTCCTACATACTTTCCAAGGTTGGGTAGCTGTGTAGCGCCTAAGCAGGCGCCTAGAACTTGTTTTGGAACACTAGTCCCAAAAAGCATGTCCTCTATTAACACTTGTTGTTTAATTTTATATTCAAAAATTTTACGGGGAAATAAAAATTGGACATGAATATATTTAAATTTCACTTATTTATATTTTGACCCTCAATGGTGGGTCAAAATATAAATAGGTAAAATTTAAATAGACTCATGTCCAATTTTCATGTTCACCTAGAAAAGCTCTTTTATATTTGATTTGTATTAACTTTAAGCAAAACACTAGAATTCACATGCTCTAAAGATGATAAACACACTATTAACGCCAAATTTTGTACGCCTGACTAAATCATCAAAACAACATGTCAAAATCACGCTAACGGTTGATTGTATTGTTGTGAAATCAAACTCAAAAAATTCACTCACATAAACATAAATAAAGAGATATAAAATATAAATACAATAATTTACGTGGAAACTAAATTAGAAAAAAACCACGGAGAAAGAGAGAGAAATCCACTATAATAATATGGAGAGTACAAAGTATTTATTTGTGGCATATGCTCTTCTGTTCTGTATTTTCTAAACCCTTGCTTATTGTTGTATTTATAGTTGTCATGTTCACTAGAATTCAGTCAGGAGTAGAACTCCTTTGTAATTAAAATTACCTTATAACTGCAATTAAAAAGCTTTTCTGTTATAATTTCAACCAACGGTCTGAAAAATTAACACATTTCTTCATGGAATAATATTGTACTCAAAAATGATTTGGACCGAAAAGAAATATATTTTTTGAGTGAATAGTATCCCGTGAATAGTAACTCGGAATAGTAACTCATGAATAGTACTCCGACACAAAAAGTGTCCCAAATACTCGTGTGAACAATACTAGAGTGAATAGTAATTTGGGTGAATAGTAACCCATAAATAGTAACTTGTGAATAGTAACTCCGACACAAAAAGTGTCCCAAATAATCGAGTAAATAATACTAGAGTGAATAGTAACCGGGTATTTTATGACAACTTGTCTACTTTGAAATTTTTTTCACATATCACTCTTAACTTTAACCTTTTATCAATTTTAACTATTTACCAAAATAGAAAAATTGAATACTTTTATTTCATAAACATTCCTCCAGTAATGACATCGACCACATGCCTTGCTGGCTACTCAGGAGCTGTCAATGCAGGCTGAACTGGCTGAGCTGCCTGGACAGGTTCTCTATCTCTTTGATGGGTTTGTTGGGTCGTTCTCGCTGCAACATACTAAACTAGGGCACCCCCTTGAACCTTACTCTCAATAAAGTCCTTCAGATTGGCGTAATCATTTGTATCGTAACCCGATGCTTGATGATAGTCACAATATTTATGAGAGTTACCTGCTCCGGGCTTAAGGTTGTCCCGAGGTGGTTCGTAGATGGGTTGATTTTTGATCTAGTTTAAAATAACAGTCCTATCAGTATTCAGTTGAGTGTACGTCCTATTCACCTTCTGGGCCGGAGCGGATGAACGACTTCCTCCTTTTCTCCAATAGTTGTTATACTTCTTGGACCCTCTATCGTAGCGGTCATTATTCCCTTCATTCTTCTTCTGACCACCATCAGTTTTGTCCCGATCTGTCTCTTTCAGCCTGTCCGAAGAAGGACGCTTCAGGCTATTCATAGCCTCATCTACCACTATATAGCCTTCTGCTTTATCGAAGGCTTCAACAAGACTCTTCGAGTGGTGAAACATCAACTTCTTCACCAATTTCTCTGACTTCACCAGGTCTAAACCGTTCTGAAATAAGCCAACGGCCTGAAGATCATTAAGTTCGGTCACCTGGCCAACTGCTTCCCGGAAGCGCTTGACGTACTAGCTCAAGGACTCATTCGAAAATTGTCGAACTTGAGCCAATGAACCCGTTGGTTTCCCCCTTCTCTTGTTGCTCCCGAAGCGAGCATGAAACTTGCTACACAGATCTGCCCAAGATGATACTGAATCCAAAGATAAAGTCCCCATCCACTGCCTGACGTCTTTCTGGAGCGTTGTAACGAAGGTATGACATTTAGCAGCATCGCTAAAGTTATAGTAGTCCATCAGTCTGTCGAATGCCTGACTGTGGTCATAAGGATCGCCAGACCCATCATAGCTCTCCATATGAGGCAGCTTCTTAGTAGGATCAGCTTTTTCTTTGAGAATATCCGCGGAAAAATGAGATGCCTTCTTTCCCGAAGTATCCTTTATTTGTTGGACTTCGGCTAGATGTTTCCGAAGCTCCTTCAATTCTTTGATCAGAAACTCTACTCCTTTTGGCTGAGATGAGACTTCTTTCTCCGCTGACTCTCTCTTCTTCTGAGTAGACCGACCTTTATCAGTAGAACCTGTGACGCCCCCAAAATAGGTATACATCACCCATCTTGAGTCGCTAAATACATGGTACAGAATTCAAATACAAACTTAAATATACAACATGAGCTGTGAGTTTTAATACAAATATTATCATCTAGACAATATCCACACTCAATGGAGTCCTCATTACATTTATTATTACACTATTTCACAGAATAGTGAGGACTACTAATGCACCATCTAGGACCATCACTCTGTTCCCCGACTAGTCCTAGCTACGTTCTCATTTCCTGAAGAGAACAATGAAAGAAAGGGTGAGCTCAACTAGCCCAGTAAGAAATATTATGACTAAGATAATGCATAAATAAATTATCATTAGCCTTCAACAATGTTAAACTGATACAATATAATAAACATCAAGTTTAACTGCAACTGAACAAATAATCCATTAGAAGAGTCAAGTAGAGAATAAAATCTACTGTCTTCTATGATTTAAAAGGTTTTTCAGCACTTTTATCGCTGAGACTAAGCTTAATAAATAATCCACATCATCAAATCATCCCTGCACTACAGGCCAAGGATATTCTTTAGTAGCACGACCACGAATTATCCATGCATCACGGGCCAAAGATAATCATGTTTTCATCAAGGGTCCTAATCATGCCATAAAATAATTCATCTTTGCACCCTTGGCCAAAGAGAATCCATAGCCATAATCATACCAAAAATTGTCCATCAACGCACTACGGGCCAATGAAGACTTTTTCCACATCATTTGTAGCATTACGGTCATGATTATACCGAATAATCCCTGATCATAATCATACCAAGTCCATATATGCACTACAGGCCACAGATGACTTTCAACATAATATAAACATGAGGATGATGACAGTGACATAATAATTCAAAAAAAAAGTTCAAGAATTAATTTACCCAGGAACCAATAACGTCCAAATTATCAACATGATACTGCTTTGTGGGGTAAAATTCAAGAATGCTCAGAAGAATTTTTTTTCATGAAAAGATACTAGATGAAGCGCAAATATCAATGATATTCCACTAATTTCATGGAGTATAGAAGTCAAAGTTTTAACCAACTGAGTATAATAAAGAATGGAATAACAAAAGAAATCACCAGAGATGCGATAGACCGCACAGGCAGGTTATTCCAACAGAATAATAAATAACGGAACCAGGTCCGGCGTGAAACGCACAAACAGGATATTCTAACAGAATAATAAAGACTGGAACCAGGTCCGACATAAAACGCACAGACATGATATTCCAACAGAATAATAAAGAATGGAACCAGGTCCGGCGTAAAACGCACAGACATGATATTCCGACAGAATAATAAATAATGGAACCAGGTCCGGCGTAAACGCACAGACAGGATATTCCAACAGAATCATAAAGAATGGAATAATAGAAGAATTTCACCAAGTATAGGGTATCCCGCGTATACAGATTATTCCAACATAATAATAAAGAATGGAATAATAGAAGTTCTCTTCATGAATACAAAAGAAATAATACTCCCTACCTTAAGAAGAAGAGTACTGGATATAGAAGTAGTGAAATAGCAGAACACTTTTCTTCTTTCTCTTTATAGTTTCTCTCTCTAGAGTTTCAGTGAATTCGTAAGAAATAATGAATGAATGAGCTTCTATTTATAGAAAAATGGATTGCATAGTAACTAACTCATGAACGGTCCAGATTGATTTACTTGAATCTGACGGTCCATATTTAAAATAAAATCTTCTAAATAAAATATAATATATTCTATTTATAATCTAATAAAACGAATAACTTTATAAAAGATTTTACTATGCAAACACTATGCAAACTCTATGCATAATAAAATATAATATATCCTATTTATAGAATAACTTTATAAAAGTATTCTATTTTATATAAAAAGATTTTACTATGCAAAATACTATGCAGACACTATTCAACACTATGCATAATAGAATATAATATATTCTATTTATAGAATAACTTTATAAAAGTATTCTATTTTATTACATTAATAATACCAATAAAACAAAACTGAGTCACTTATCACGTAAGCATCAATAATCAATACCGTGTGCTACTATGCAACCACTCGTATTACTGTACTTTTAACACCGAGTGTTTCAACAGTTAACGGTAAAACTTCCACCGTTATTTTCATAAAGTATTTTTGTCATTTTATCAATCCGACAATAATTCTGTTGCGGGGTCCACCAATGATTGTACCGTCATACGGATATTCCCCGACAAAAAAGAATATTCCCCGACCAATCGAATATTATATAACAACTTGCGTACTTTGCAAAATTTATAAATATTACCCACAACTATAACATTATATCAAATCCACACCATAATATTCAAAAAAATTATTTCGAAAAAATTAAATATTTATTCATAAAATCTTGGGTCTCACAATCTCCCCTCCTTATGGAATTTCGCCCTCGAAATTTACGTACGTACTTGGTATGCTGAACAGGTGAGGATACCTCGACTTCATTTAAAATTCTAACTCTTGAGGTATAACCTTTGAGTGTTGCATACGATTCTTCTTTTCCAAGATTTTAACACGTATCTCCTCATATGTTAAATCTTCTGCTATCTCATCCAGTTCTAAATAAATAATGTGATTCGGTCGTCCACATATTTACGTAACATCGATACGTAAAAAAACGTTCTGAACACGCAACATACTTGGCAATAAAACGAGTTTATAGGCCACAGTTCCTACTTCATCAAGGATTTCAAATGGGCCAATTAAATCGAGGGTTGAGATTTCCTCTCTTCGTCGATTCTTGCTTCTAGAATAACGCCCTCTTAAACCTTCTTCTTCACATTCATCAGCTCTGAGTATGTAGCTTGAGCGGCTTTAACTTTATCGATTAAAGTCAATTCTACTCGTATATTCATTATCTTCACTTGGGTTCCTAGAGTCTTTAACTCTATCTTCATCATTTATAAGTTATACGAAATGGATCTTTGTGTAACAACATCGCACTCGTAAACGCATACGATCTTCTACTCAACGCGTCAGCTACCACGTTCGCTTTCCCACGATGTTATTGAATGGTACGATCGTAATCTTAACAGCTCGAGCCAATGTCTTTGGCGCATGTTACGTTCGCTTTAGTTGAAGAAATATTTAACGATTTTAGAAATGGGTTTTGTATTGGGGTTAATACAAAATTTGATTTCACGCTCTAGGGGTAGGCTAAGAAGTCTTCAAGAATACGTTAGGAAATTTATTAACAATAGAAATATCATTCAAAACTGTGACTCTCGTCCAAGACTTGGATAACACGTCACATTGATACCTATTAACCAGTCACCGTTATTCACAACGTCCCCTACGGAAAGTTCGGCTTCGGTGCATTCCACACAAGGAAGTCAACAACGAAAGGATCGGGGCTTTTTACTTATGGCTTGATATGACAATGATTGACTTTAGTGGTTTGGTTGCTTGAATTCGCATAACAGGTTAGTTAGGAGTATGAAAGCTAACAACCTTACAAAAAGCATGATGAGTAGTTAACCAATCGATTCCTAAAATCACATCAAAAGCAAGTATTTTGAAAGAGATACAATCGACGAGTAACGTGAAAGTGTTGATTTGAACAAGATTTATAAATAGTGGAGGTAACGAAGGTTTCTCCCAACAGATATATCAAAGTCTAACTTCTCCGGAGTTAACTTCAAACATTGAACATAACTAGGTGAAATAAAAGAGTAAGTAGAACCGATATTTAACACGGTATAGACTTCGTAAGAGTTTATGACTAACATACCCGTGATAATTTTATTTAGGTTCCTCGTCACGAAAAAAAACGCTCCCTCTTAAAATATCGACTTTGGCTTGTCTGGGACATCCTTTGGCATCACTATCACAGCTGGAATTGACTTCACCATATGACAAAATCGAGCTAGGTGATCTTCTCTTCTGCAATTAAAACACATTTTGGATTGTTGCGTACAGTTTGGACGGATGTGTCCCTCCTGTCCGCATTTGAAACATACGACCGATGGTCGTTCTTCTTCCTTTGAAACGGGTGCTGGTGCCAACGTCTTTACGTCATTGTTGAACCTTTTCTTCTTGAAATGTCCATTCTTATTGTTTTGTCCATGATTACCACCGAAGTGGTTACCATTTCTGACATGTTGATTCCCTCCATGCTTATTATCACTGCTTTGATGACTGTTATAACCGGTATTATCATTTTGTCGGCTGCTCTCTTTTGGTTTGGTTGACTCATTATCACGCTCCAATAACTGAGCCCTATTAACAACATCTGAATACAAACACGGTTTATGAGAGATAAGATATTGACGTATCTCTGGCTTCAAATCTCTTAAAAATATTCGCGTCATTCTCTCTTCATTATCAACTAAGTGGGACGCAAATCGGGACAACTCGGCAAACTTGGCTTCGTACTGCGACACGGTCATGTTATTTTGCTCCAACTTGATAAATTCCACCTCCTTCATGTGACGAATGCTTTCGGGAAAGTACTTGTCATTGAACAGCTCTTGGAACTTCTCCCAAGACATCTTGAGTGCTTCAGGGTGGGTACGTTTTACAGATTTCCACCAGTGATCTGCCTCTTCACGCAACATAAAGGTGGCAAAAGGAACCTTTTGCTCCTCGGAGCATCCCAAGATATCAAATATCTTGGTGATCTGCTTTAACCATGTCTCCACCTTAAGTGGTTCACCTGATGTTGCATGAATTCTAAAAGGCTCCTAAATATACCGTCGTTCATCAATTGATCAGTGTTGTTGTTTACAGGAGGATTATCGCCAACCTGTTGCACATTGTCCTGATTATTGATCTGTGGAGAATCAACAGTCTCCTGTGCTCCATTGCTTATCTCAACATTTTCAGATGCCATTTTCAAATACTGCCACAAAACAAGGGTTAATTAACATATCACAAATTATCTCTAAACTCTGACCGACCAATTAAATATCAAATAAACTTAGGTAGGTCATACTAGCGAAGGAATTCTTCGTCTCTCCCCTCCTAGTTCTAGTCTCACATCTTAGCCAGGGATCATATCCCTAAGCTTTGATACCAACTGTGACGCCCCCAAAATAGGTATACATTACCCATCTTGAGTCGTCAAATACATGGTACAGAATTCAAATACAAACTTAAATATACAACATGAGTTGTGAGTTTTAATACAAATATTGTCATCTAGACAATATTCACACTCAATGGAGTTCTCATTACATTTATTATTACACTATTTCATAGAATATTGAGGACTACTAATGCACCATCTAGGACCATCACTTTGTTCCCCGACTAGTCCTAGCCACGTTCTCATTTCCTGAAGAGAACAATGAAAGAAAGGGTGAGCTCAACTAGCCCAGTAAGAAATATTATGACTAAGATAATGCAGAAATAAATTATCATTAGCCTTCAACAATGTTAAACTGATACAATATAATAAACATCAATTTTAACTGCAGCAGAACAAGCAATCCATTAGAAGAGTCGAGTAGAGAATAAAATCTACTATCTTCTATGATTTAAAAGGTTTTTCATCACTTTTATCGCTGAGAGTCAGCTTAATAAATAATCCATATCATCAAATCATCCCTGCACTACAGGTCAAGGATATTCTTTAGTATCACGACCACGAATTATACATGCACCTCGGGCCAAAGATAATCATGTTTTCATCAACGGTCCTGATCATGCCATAAAATAATTCATCTTTGCACCCTTGGCCGAAGAGAATCCATAGCCATAATCATACCAAAAACTTTCCATCAATGCACTTCGGGCCAATGAGGACTTTTTTCACATCATTTGTAATATTACGATCATGATTATACCGAATAATCCCTGGTCATAATTACACCAAGTCCATCTATGCACTACAGGCCACAGATGACTTTCAACATAATATAAACATGAGGATGATGACAATGACATAATAATTCAATAAAACAAGTTCAAGAATTAATTTATCTAGGACCCAATAACGTCCAAATTGTCAACATGATACTGCTTTGTGGAGTAAATTCTAGAATGCTCAGAAGAATTTTTTCCATGAAAAGATACTTGATGAAGCGCAAATATCAAGGATATTCCACTAATTTCATGGAGTATTGAAGCCAAAGTTTTAACCAACTGAGTATAATAAAGAATGGAATAACAAAAGAAATCACCAGGCATGCGATAGATTGCACAAGCAGGTTATTCCAACAGAATAATAAATAACGGAACCAGGTCCAGCGTGAAACGCACAGACATGATATTCCAACAGAATAATAAAGACTGGAACCAGGTCCGACGTAAAACGCACAGACATGATATTCCAACAGAATAATAAAGAATGGAACCAGGTCCGGCGTAAAACGCACAGATAGGATATTCCGACAGAATAATAAATAATGGAACCAGGTCCGGCGTAAACGCACAGACAGGATATTCCAACAGAATCATAAAGAATGGAATAATAGAAGAATTTCACCAAGTATAGGGTATCCCGCGTATACTGATTATTCCAACATAATAATAAAGAATGGAATAACAGAAGTTCTCTTCATGAATACAAAAGAAATAATTCTCCCTACCTTAAGAAGAAGAGTACTGGATATAGAAGTAGTGAAGTATCAGAACACTTTTCTTCTTTCTCTCTATAGTTTCTCTCTCTAGAGTTTCAGTGAATTCGTAAGAAATAATGAAGGAATGAGCTTCTATTTATAGAAAAATGGACTGCATAGTAACTAAATCATGAACGGTCTAGATTGATTTACTTTAATCTGACGGTCCATATTTAAAGCAAAATCTTTTAAATAAAATATAATATATTCTATTTATAATCTAATAAAACGAATAACTTTATAAAAGATTTTACTATGCAAATACTATGCAGGCACTATGCAAACACTATGCATAATAAAATATAATATATTCTATTTATAGAATACCTTTATAAAAGTATTGTGTTATATATTTAAAGATTTTACTATGCAAAACACTATGCAGACACTATACTTAATATAATATAATATATTCTATGTCTAGAATAACTTTATAAAAGTATTCTATTTTATTACATTAATAATACCAATAAAATAAAACTGAGTGACTTATCACGTAAGCATCAATAATCAATACCGTGTGCTACTATGCAACCACTCGTATTACTGTACTTTTAACACCGAGTGTTTCAACAGTTAATAGTAAAACTTCCGCCGTTATTTTCATAAAGTATTTTTGTTATTTTCTCAATCCGACAATAATTCTGTTACGGGGTCCACCAATGATTGTATCGTCATATGAATATTCCCCGACAAAAAAGAATATTCCCCGAACAATCGAATATTATATAACAACTTGAGTACTTTGCAAAATTTATAAATATTACCCACAACTATAACATTATATCAAATCCACACCATAATATTCAAAAAAATTATTTAGAAAAATTAAATATTTATTCATAAAATCTGGGGTCTCATAGAACCTCCAATCTTTGAGGGACTTTTCTGATGATGAGTGTCCACAAGGTGGTGTACCCTCAGTGGACTTTCAGGAGTGCGACCTCTGGATCTACTTCGACGTGGGGCTCTGTCGCTGTGGTGAGAATACTCAAGGCGGGGTGCCTTCTTTGTATTCTCCGATGTGTACTCCCTAAACCTGCCTCTTTGTCTGTTTCGTCCCTGTTCCTTAGAACCGATAGGGTGGAGTGCCCTCTTCGATCTCTGAGGAGTAGGGCTTCTTGACCTCCTTCGATCCCGAGGTTGGCCTTGAGATTCATAAACTGAGTGGGCAGGTTCCTTTCATCTCCTGTGACCATGCTCTTCGGACTGAACATAGATAGACGCTTTGTCCCTCAACTCTGCCATCCGAAGCATCTACTCGGCTATATCTTGTCTCTATTTCAAAAGCACCTCCAAAGCCTTATATGCTTCGTCCGCCATCTTGGCTAACTTAGAGGTCTTATAGGCCTGACCATCTCGGTTTCGGGTTCTAGGCGGTGTGCCTTCTACCCGTTTCCGACCATGATCAGGTCCTTTATCGGCAGCAAAAACCAGCCTTCTTTTAGCATCTCCAATGGCTCTCAAACGAGAACCTTCGGACACATGTTTGGATGTCGTACTATTATGAGAACTCTTTGCAGGACCCAAATGATCCTTGACAGATACTCATGGCGTAGATGAACTTATAGCCATCAGCTGACCTTCAGGTGTAACTGTTCTACTCTTTACCATGGATTCCGACATAGAACAACTACGGTTTGTGATTGAAAATATCAAGAACACTAGAACACAACCCTCCTTCTAGCGCCAATATTAACGCCAAGATCTATCCACGAACTTCAATCACTTAAAGCTCATCCAAATCCTGAACAATAAACACGACAACACCAAAAGCTTGATGGCTTCGACCGTCGGGGGATAGCTCTGGCGTAAGAGTCAGTGCAGGCAATCACAAGGTTACCAATATAGGACAAAATATATAGAGTCTTGAGAGAGAAAATGAATCATTTACCTTTAGGTTGTGCGTGATCTTTGCCTCATATACACTCGATCCGGTTTTTCGTGCCACCCACTACTCACTGACACAGTCCCCCACTTCCGATGATTCAACTGCTACTCCATCACCTTTGTCCACCGCCGGCTAATATAGTCCCATCCTCATTAATACCATGCAGACGGTGACAGAGATAGCAGTCAACTGTTATCTATTTTCATCATTACCGGTCAAAGTTGATGTTAAGATATTTCTTGCCTGATGGGTCAGCCCAACGTTCCGGCCCAATACACTTAAGACAAAATAAATATAAACAAAGGGAGGAGCCCAATCGGTTCGGCCCAGCACGTAAAGTATCATGGCCCAACAACCAGAAATATAATGCAAGAGATGCAATTATAGTTTGTGCCAGTCAATGCTTAACAAGTGCTCTGGGGCACTTGGTTAGCATGACCAAATTAAAGGGAGTAAAGCTCATGAGTAACTATAAGCCTTGTTAGGAGGTTTTACTGCAGAATACTACAGGGATTAAAATTACACAGGGTGGTGTACAAGATAGAGGGATTAAAGAGCAGATACCAATAAAAAGGTACCAGGTTTTAAATAAGAGAGCAAGCACATGTTATTATAACATGTAAAAATGTCTTCCATAAGTATTGACCGCTGAGAATTAGATGAATGCTTTGTACTCAAAAGATGAAAAAATTACATTGTAATCATGGAAATGCTGTGACAAACAAATGTTGTATGAGAAAAGAAAAATACTTATTTATCATAATAACGTTGAGGTTCAATACTCTTATTATAGGGGTTTAATAAGGTTATAGTTCAGCTTCTAGGACCTTCTTCTAGGACTTTAAGTGAACAAACTAAATTAAAACAACATTTATGCCATGCATTTGCAAAAAGATACCTACAAAAAGAATATACAATAAATAATGGCATACCATTCCCTCTTGAATGACATATAATGTTAAGCCCTTATGCAGTAAAGCAAGTAAAACAAGCTAGAGCTTCTACATCCTGTTTTTAAAGGAAACACAGAAAGAAAGAAAGAAAAAATTAGAATAAAGAACAAAACTTATAGTTATAGTTCATAAAACTTATGATATTTCCATGAGTGCCCAGTTCCCAAATAGAGCCACATGAACCAACCAAACATACTGTGGGACCAAGTGCAAATTAGGGTTCACTTATCCTAATTAAATTAAATGCACAAATTAAGTTTCGCATTATGATTAAATAAAAAGACGGAAGAGTCAGAAATAAAGAAGCAAGACCTGACAAAATCTTTCAAGTGTCTCGAGATAGATGACACGTGGATGCGACTCATTTTGGGAATTGATTGAGGGATTGGATTGGTGTCTTGAAGGGCAGGACAATCTGGGCATTATTCTGACGACTAAGGGTAAATTTGGAATTTCCCCGAGGACATGTGCCTAGCACATGACCACTCTCCAAAAAACCCTATAAATACCCCTTCCACTCCATTGGGAAGGGGACCTCACTTTGGACTCTTGGACCTTTTGGAAGACTAGGAGACTTGGAGATTCTCTCTCAACCCGAAGACTCAAGAAGGCTAACTGAATCCTTGCTATCCTAACAAGGTTCTCGGATTCTAAAAGTTCTGCCACGTGTCGTTGGAGTAATCGCTCACCTGTTCTTCTCCCCTCTTCAATCAATCAATCAATTCCGTACCTTTCGTGGATTTTTCTTCTCCTCAGCCAACACGAAACCCTAACCCTAGCAAGGTAAGATTTTCTTGCCCACAAATGTCTCCGTGGATGGGATATGATGAAGTGAACAACCACAACTTGTTGATGAGGGAATTCAACAAGAATTTGACGGATAGTGCCTTCAGTTGGTACTACAATTTGGAGAAGGGGTCAGTCCATGATTGGGATGACCTGAAATTACAATTTTTTAAGAAATATTTCTATGTATAGAAATAGGTAACAATTGTAGAGCTCATGCGATTCAAGTAGAAGCCGAATGAGGAACTGTCAGATTATGTTGACAGGTTCAGGGCCCAGGCACAGAAGTACGCAGAGCCGATTATAGAAAAAGAACTTGGTCAACATTTGCAACAATGGTGCCTTAGATTCCTTCAAGCCCCACCTCATTACCAAAGCTTGTGATTCCTTTGTGACCCTCTCATCTTTTGCACAAGACTTGGGAGGAACCATGACACTACCCACTAGCCATACGACGATTACATGAAAGGGCAAGAGGACAGTAACTGTGGCTTTGGCTGACTCTCAGTTAAAACCACAAGGGGGCAAGAGGGAGAAGAATGAGAAATTTGTGCGAAGTAGAGAAAAGCATGGGGACAAGTATACTAGAATGCTAGTTTCGGAGGCTATCAAAGGCAGCGAGAAGGCATCTAGGAGCCTATACGAACAATGGGTTGAGCACAGAGTGGTGCAGCCTCCAAGGCCCCGGTTGTTTGTAATGGAAGAGATGAAAAGAAGACCGGACTTCTGTGTATACCACCAATACGGAGGACATTCCACTATGGACTGTTATAGTCTACAGAGGATATACCATGAGAAGTTGGTGGCTGGAGAGATTGATTTAGGAGAAGAAACGTGCAGCACTATCACCCATGGTGCAGTCCTGGAAGTCAAGAACCCAAATATTGGCTCTACCATCAAAAAAAATCTGAACTATAGATGAATTAAAATTCCACCCAAGATGGTGGTCCACCAAAAATGGTAGTTTCCTCAGGAGTATCCCTTGCCAAGTAATTAGATGACCAAGGGAGGAGGCACAAGGATTGACGAATTAAAAAAAATCCACCCAAGATGGTGGTCCACTCTAAATGGTGGTCAAGTCCTCGTAGACTTCACTTGCCAAGAAATTGGACGACCAAAGTGACGAGGCACCCGATTTCAAGTCCTCGTAGACTGCACTTGCCAAGAAATTGGATGACCCAAGTGACGAGGCACCCGATTTCAAGTCCTTGTAGACCGCACTTGCCAAGAAATTAGATGACCCAAGTGACGAGGCACCCGAGTGTTACACTTTATCATCAAAAGTGAATGAGGCACCTGACTAACAGCCCTCGAAAGTTACACTTTCAACTTCAAAAGTAATTAAGGCACATGAGTATAAGCCCTCAACCCCGAAATAAAAAAGTTACACCTTATCGCTAAAAGAGGCGAACGTTATGCTTTCTTCGACAAAAGCAAGATTTATTATATGAAACGTTAGGCTTTTCGTTAAAAGCAATCTGATTATCAATGAATTGACAAACTTTCACTTATACTTGAATGTTTTCTTGATTTCTTAAAAAAAAGATAGTATAAATTCAAGTGTTGGTTTGTGGAAAATATATATACATGTTTTTGACAAAATTATGTTTACTTGTTTATAATACCTATTGTTGTCTTGGAGTATTAATTTAAATAACTTGAAATTCAATGTTAAAGATTGATTTTTAAGGAATCATTCAAATTAAAGGCAATCAATAAGGATAAAAAAACTACAATTTAATTAATTAAATGTATGTAAATGAATTTTCTGATACAGGAAATAAAAAAAATAATAATATAAAAGTTCATGATCTAAAGGCCATGACATGTCGAATTGAAGAAAGGAGAATAGCTAAAGCCTCCAAGTTGACAATGGCAGTTCCCCGAACCTTCATATTTGAGGATATCAGGCCTTCAAGGTCTTGGGCAGCTGACTCAAATTCCCAAAAGCTTGGTCTTCAATTTATCCATGGCATCTTGAAGTTCCTAAAGCTCTACATAAAGTAAGTAATTCTCATGGTGACAGGAAGTGACTTCCGAATGAAGTGCAACATCATGATGATGGGAAATAAAAAGATCAAACCTAGCATAGAAGGAAGACATGTCCAAGGAGAGTTAGGAGATGCCACTGGAGATGGAAGGTCATTCAACCCACCCAAAGTACTATCCACAATACTCTCCCGAGCAATCACCAACTCGGCAGAATCCTCCTTGGGAGGATGAACATCAACAATAGTCTCAGAAGGATTCCGCCACAAAGAAGCAGGAGTCTCATCGGCACCCTCAAAAATGTCATGTGGAGAAGTTGTAGAAAGGCGTAAAGAAAGCATTGCTTACGAAACATCAATCCCCGTGAAGTGTTCAAAAACTGGAATCAAGACTTCAACACTTCAAATATTTTGCGCGATCATCTCACCAAAGGCGTAACTCACGCGCAGGGGACAAATTCTTACAGGTAGATGGCATAGACATCCTCCAGAGTAGAGGTGCATTCCCCCCAAGCCATGACGAATGTGCATGTAGAAGAGCACCATGGTCCTATTGGATACGGATGTCCCTGCATAGCTGGATGTAATGAAGAATGTCAGCCTTTCCTTTAGTATATCTATATAATCAACATTCTCAAGTATCTCGTCGGTCTAATGCTGCCATCCCTGAAGGCGGCCAGATGAATTGGACAAGAAACGAATGGGATTGAAAGGGTACTCGTGTTCCTCTATGTATATACGGGGAATGCGATCGAAATGGGGAAAGTCATCCCAACATTCGTAAGCCGCTGCATATAGAAACAAGTCTTCTCAGACATGTCGTGTCTGAATGGTCATAAGCCTGAACTCGCTCCCAAAAGATGTCAGAAGGACCAAAAGAGGGGAGCTCTGTTAGGTTTGTAATATTCATGAACGCAATCAAATTGCATAAAATTAGCGAAAACGTGAAAAATTAGAGTTTTAAAATTTTACAAACCATATTCCCGGATCACCCTTTATGCACAATTATTAATTAAACGAAAAAGAAAGAACAAGAATCATACCCTTGAAGATCTGAGCTTTCTCAGGTACAAGTTTACCTCCAATCCTTTTCGCGTTCAACTTGAATCCACCGGGTTTGGTTCCTTCCTTTGATCAACGTTAGCCACCCAAGTGTTTGGCCTCTAGAGGTGATCCACCAAGGAAGAAGAAGGATACAAGAAGATGGGTATTTGGCAAAACCCTAGTTTCTCTATAGAAAAGACGTACTCTCCCAACTATTGAAATTACGTATGTTGTAAAAGTTAACCACCTCTCACCCATAATAAGACTCCTCTTATATATAGATGTGGGCAACCCTCCTTAACAATTAAGGAATTGAGTTTTATTTAATTAATTAAATTCTTTTAATTAATTAAGCTCTCTAATCTTATTAGAGATAATTAATTAAACTCTTTTAATTAATTTGCCTCCTAATCCTATTAGGATATTTGAGAGTACTTTTATTAATTAATTACCAAACTCCTTTAGGAATTAAATAATAGTAATAGTAATAATAATAATAAGACTCCTCTTATTAATTTATATTTAATATTTCCAAAATATTAAATAATAAATATTAAGCTATTTAATTTATTCTATCACCATAGATTAAATTAAATATACTTAACTTATTATTACGGCTATGCCATTAACTTCTTAAATAATTATTCTTCCTTTTATGGTGTGACCCTTTAGGTTCTCCATATTAAACCGGTTGTGAATAAATCAATTAGAAGAATTCTAATCTTATTTAAATAAATAAATTAAACTATTAATTTATTTAAATAAATAATTTTTATTCTACAATAGGGATAAGCCTCCCTAGCGATCAACGACTTTCCAGATAATATAGATTTTAACATTAATCATAAAAGAACCTTTGAGTAAATAGTTACCGTATAATTCAATCCTTCCACCATACAATGTCCCAATTAAATATAAGACATGGAATTACTGTCAAGTCTTATTTTATTTAATTATATGTATTTCGATCCTTAAATGCACAACTCCAAATAATGCAAATTAGAAACTCCTTTCTAATTTCATTCTGCCTTGGCCAATGACTACTGAGTTGTCATTTATTGAATCACATAGGACATTTCTCTTCTTTTACTAGAAGTGGTAGATTCTTTATTGATCATACATTATCTCTATGTACAACTTATTATACCCAACCATACCCTTTGATATACCCTAAGGGTCTTAAGGAATAAGTCAAAGTATAACTCATCATACACAAGATACTATGATGATCTCAAGTCCAATGATCACTTGTAGTACTATCACTACAGGAATTCCTATTGACAGGCAAGTAAAACTCCATTAGGTATTCCTTAGCGAGTCACGTTCAGTGAACTTATTCTCTAATAAGCACCTACATACTTGCTTTAGTGTCTCCACACAAATGATCATGAGATCAACCATCCTCATCCAATGAGTAAGTAACATATGTACCAATCTATCCGGATTTACTAATCCCCAATTTATTAATCCAACGATTGGGAACTATTTTAGTTTTAAGCTTTCTAAGAATTTAGATCTCATTGGAATGATCATCATCATTATTTTAAAAGCATTGTTTAAAACTATGAGTTTATCACATATTATAAAACAACATCATATAGATAATTTAAAAGCCTTTAATAAATAAATACTTTTTATTAATAAATGAATAAGATGGTTACAAAGTATATGTTTTATCATCAAACATGATTGGCTTGTATTCGTACTACTTTCAAGCTCTTCCCCAATCACTGAGGAACGAGGCCTCCTTGGCAGTTTTCGGGTCTGCAGAATTTTTAATGGAGAGGACTTGCAAGCAAGAAGAATTCAGCATAAGGGCTCTAAAGATCAAGGAAAGGATGGCTAGAAAAGCA
This sequence comes from Panax japonicus, assembly GCA_020205505.1. Classification (NCBI taxonomy): domain Eukaryota; kingdom Viridiplantae; phylum Streptophyta; class Magnoliopsida; order Apiales; family Araliaceae; genus Panax; species Panax japonicus. The sequence goes on from CM035111.1 coordinate 30,511,036, forward strand.
TTTGAACTTGAGTGCTTATCATAGCAAAAAAAGGAAGTCTGAGATTTAAGCTTAAAAACACCTGAAAGAAGAAGTAAAAAAGAACACGAACATTAGAAGCCATTCAAATAAAAAAGGGTAGAGGAAGAACAAAAAAATGTAAAGGAGGAGGCCACTAGGTTTGGTCTCCCTAGGGTTTGACCCCTAGGTATCAGCCACCTAGGGAGCTCTTCCCCTCTTACATTTAATTTCTCCTTACTCGTTGAATCAACCGCTTGAAATGAATGCTACTTCGCCATAAAAAACAAAAGTTGTGGTCTTTCTTTGAGAATATTCAGAGAAAAAGTCAAGAGCTTGTTAAGGTGAAGTGACTTTTTCTTTAAGAATATCTGAGCCAAGATCCTTGTTAAGGTGAAGTGGCCCGGAATAGATGCTTCCCCGTTGCGGTGTTGCCTCTTTTCTTTGGAAATATCCGAGCCAAGATCCTTGTTAAGGTGAAATGGCCCGGAATTGACGCTTCCTCTTCGCGGTATTGCCTTTTCTTTAAGAATATCCGAGCCAAGATCTTTGTTAAGGTGAAATGACCTAGAATAAATTTTTCCTCCTTACGGTGTTGCTTTTTCTTTGATAATATCCGAGCCAAGATCCTTGTTAAGGTGAAATGGTCCGGAATAGATGCTTTCTCCTTGCGGTGTTGTTTTTTCTTTGAGAATATCCAAGCCAAGATCCTTGTTAAGGTAAAATGGCCCGGAATGGATGCTTCCTCGTTGTGGTGTTGTCTTTTCTTTGAGACTATCCGAGCCAAGATCCTTGTTAAGTTGAAATGGCCCGGAATAGATGTTTTCTCGTTGCGGTGTTGTGGTCCGAAAAAAAAATACTACAGTTACCTGAAAACAAAAGTCGACGAAGCAATCACGAAGAATTAATCAAACAGAAATCCAAAACCGTTAAAGCTGCTAAACCCTTCTTTGATTCATTAACAAGTGTCGATGCAGAATGCAACATGAGCGCTTAGATGACCAAGAGTGTCTTCAAAATCGGGATTAAAATAGGTCAGAAACTCTAGTGCACCTCATATGATGTTAACAAAATATATCTTTAATCCTATTAAAAAGCTAATTTCAACTAAAATGTTAAAATGATTTTTTTTAAAAAAATTGTCTATCAAATCTAAGAACTCTAATATAATATTCAAAAAAGGACCTCATACAATTGATTTTTCCTTTTACAAAAAGTTAAGCAAATATGCAAATAAACTATATATTGTTCAATCTTTAAAAAAACGGAGATCATGTAATATCTCTTTGGAGTCCTAATGCCTTGGACCAATATTCACCCCCTGTCCCCCTCCCTGATATATGTTATATGAAATCAATTACATTCAATAACTATAAACAATGACTGTTGTTTTAGAACAGTCAATAACATGAAGGAGAAAAAATGTGAAGGAGAAATCAATTGAATGAAATCAATTACATTCAATAACATGACTGTTATTTTAGAACAGTCAATAACACGAACAGTCAATAACTATAAACGTGAATGAGAAAAAATCAATAACTATAAACAATGACTGTTGTTTTAGAACCATCATATATTAGGATGATATATATATATATATATATATATATATATATATATATATATATATATATATATATATATATATATATACGGTCCGGCTCTAAAGCGAACCTTAAAGAGCGAATCAAAGAAGAACTGTCGTCTTTGGTGTCTATGACGACGGTTTGATTCGTCGCCATAGCCATGTAGTCTTTGGCGACGGGTCGAATCGTCGCCATAGACACCAAAGACGACGGTTCGTCTTTGATTCGCTCTTTAAGGTTCGCTTTAGAGCCTTCTCGTATATATATATATATATATATATATATATATATATATATATATATATATATATATATATATATATATATAATTACATGTATGTGTGCATATGCAGGTGAAGTTATGATTGCACTTCTAATACAAATAAAAAAGAAACGTGGGATACATATAATTATATGTATGTGTGAATATACAGTGTTTTTGGTGTGATTTAAATATATATAACAAAATATGTCTATACAGACTTTACAGACTGTACATATATATTTTGTTGTATGTATCCAAATCACCCCCAAAACATTGTATTATAAAAAAAATTTCAGTTCCATAAAATATTAATTATTTTTTTTAGTTGTTTAAAAAAAAAATTTGGTCCATATTTTAATCAGGTCGGGACTCCCGGACCTGATCATAGTTCTCTCTCTATATATATATATGGGGTTGCCACAGCAACCGGTTGCTGGGAGCAACCCTTTTTGGCCCAGCCGCTACAACATATTAAATAATATTTTTTGTTCCACTTTTAAATTAAATATTATTACAAAATTATTATCTTAAACTTTTAAATTAAATATTATTACAAAATTATTATCTTAAACTTTTAAATTAAATATTAGTAGACAAGTTGCTTTGAATTTTCTCTCTCCAAAATGCCAACCGCTACACATAGTAGCGGTTTGGTGTTTAATTTTTTTTATTTATTTACTTTATTGTAGGTTTTAGTAATATAATTTTGTAATAATATTTATTTTATTATTACTAAAATTTTATAATAATATTTATGGCAAGCAACTTGTCTCATTATTATAAAATTACAAAAATAATATTATTTAATATTAATAATAATATTAACTAACTAATAATTTTATAATAATATTTAATTTAAAAGTTTAAAATAATATTTTGTAATAATTTTTATTTTAAAAGTGGGACAAAAAAATTTTAGGTAGTTAATATTATTTTTAATGTTAAATGCAAAGTCGACCATTAAACTTTAGTGATTTTTGGGTATTGAGCCCATTTCTTCCTGTCAACACAAACTGAGCCCTTTTTTATTCAAAAATTTGGACTTTGAACCCAAACTTGCAACCTCAAGTTTGAAACTTTAGTCATATGACTAGGACTGAGCAAAAAACGGGTATAACCGAAAAACTGAACCAACCCGAAATAATTTAACCGAAATTTTCTGACAATTCGGGTATTTTTATTATTTTGGTTATATCTGAATTTTATTACGGTTTTCGGTTAGTTTGTACGGGTATTACTTTTGGGTTATTCGGTTAACCCGAATAACCGAACAAAACTGTGTAAAGGTGAAGTATTTACATAACCGAACAAAGACTCTACTTTACTAAATTAATTACTAGTTATTACCCCATAGCCCACTCTCTAAACAAACAAAGCACACTTGAACTCTCTCAGTCTCAGATCTACTTTACTCTTTCAGTCCTCAGATCTCAAACTCTCTCAGATCCAGACGACCAGACGCCCAGACCAAGTCATCCAGCTCTCGATTTCTATCATCGATCGACGCCGACGACGCCAATTGGCCATCGCCTCGGTCCTTCATCTCGAATCTCGATCTCTCAATCTCTCAAGTCTCAAGAGTCAAGCAAGTCTCGATCTCCCAATCTCTCAACTTCATCCCTTCTTTCTTCTTCATAAGCTACTACATCTTCTTTCTTTGGTGGTTGGGTCGGCGATTGGCTATGGGTTTCTTGGTCGGCAACTGAAATTGACGAAGATTGACTTGGGTTTCTTGGTCGACGATTGAAATTGGCGAAGACGACCTGAGTTTCTTCATTCTGGCGACTGAAATATTGAGATAATTTCTTTATTTCCCACTCGTGATTTCATCCTTGGTTTAAACATAGCACATGAATATTGGGTATCTTCCTTATAAATGATCTCCTAGTCGGTGTTGGTCCCTTTTAAGGCTTAAGCACTAACCAGTAGCCACTTAATATAATTATTTATATTTAATTAATTTACACTACATTTTTTAACAATAACAAATGTAAGTAATTTAAACTACCATGTTAATAGTTATTACAATACACATACTATAGATTTAAAACTAATTATGGAATACATTTATGTTATGCAAGTATACTGCAGGACTAGTTGTTACTTATTAGTAACCAAGTATTTTTAAATTCGGTTATTAACCGAATAACCGAATAACCTATTCGGTTATTCGGTTATTCGGTAAGTGGACATTTCGGTTATTCATTCGGATAGCTAAAACAGGACATTTTCGGGTATTAGTTATAACCGAATTACTTGTTCAGTTCGGTTAATAACCGAATACTCACCCATACATATGACCACTGCAGCACCATGGGTCAATTGTTAGCAATGATTAATAATTATATCAAAACATTTCATAGAGCTACCTAACTAGGCGACCATTTCAAATGTAGCTTTGGTGTTAATAATAATAATTATTAATAATAGTAATAATAATAATAATAATAATATATTATTATTATTATAAAAATAATAATAGTAATAGTAATAGTAATAATAATAATAAATATACTAATAATAATAATAATAATTATAATTACTATAATAATTATTATAAATATAATAGTAATATTAATAATAAAATAATAATAATAATAATTGTAATAATTATATTAATATTTTTTGATAATAGTAATAATAATAACAACAAATAATAATAATAACAATAATAATAATAATAATAAAATAATAATAATAATAACAATAATAATAATAATAATAATAATAATAATAATAATAATAATAATAGTAAATACAACAATAGTAATAATAATAATTATAATGATAATTGTGACGCCCCCAAAATAGGTATACAACACCCATTCTGAGTCGCCAAATACATGGTACAAAAACAAATACAACTTCAGTAATACAATCGTCGTGCAAAATACGACAACACATATACTGTGAGTTTGAATACAACTATTGTCTAATAGATAGTATAAAAACTCAAAAGGGGTCCTCATTACAATTATTAATACACTATTTCATAGAATAGTGAGGACTACTAATGCAACCATCTGGACCGTCAATCCATTCCACGACTAGTCCCAGCTATATTCTCATTTCCTGAAGAGAACAGTGAAAGAAAGGGTGAGCTCAACTAGCCCAGTAAGAAATATTATGACTAAGATAATATACAACAAATTATCATTAGTCTTCAACAGGGAAAAATCTGATAAAAAATAATAGACAAAAAGTTTTAGATCAACAACTGCAGCGGAATAAACAATCCATTAGAAGATTCAAGTAGAGAAAGAATTCTACTATCTTCTATGAATTTAAAAGTCCATCATCAATATTTTATCCATGTAACATCAATCAATACACATCTTTAATCAAATATTCATCTTTGCACTGCGGGCCAAAGATATTCATTTGTATCACCAGTTGGTCATGTTCATATCAACACATGTTCATCTTTGCACTACGGGCAAAAGATATTCATCAACAATTCATCTTTGCACTACAGGCCAAAGATATTCATAAGTTAATCATTCATCTTTGCACTGCAGGCCAAAGATATTCAGTAATATCGTCATTTAGGACTGAGGATGATGAAAAATATTTTAAAGGAACGAATCCAGTGAAACAAAATAACAAATATTAGAGATTCGTATTACAGTTTATCCAAGATCAATAATACTTCATAATAACCAATTTTGAAGCAAAATTCAAGAATAAAGATCAAAACACGGATACAATCAAAGATAGTAACCATAATAGACACCTTAGATAAAAAGAAGAAAATTTCATTTTTCGATGAATAGTGCCGTATTCGTGAATAGTGCTATATACGTGAATAGTGTCGTATATGTGAATAGTAACTCTGACACCAAAAGATAGAAATTCCACAAGAAAAATAATCATGCTTCGTGAATAGTACTCGTGAATAATAACTCATGAATAGTAACTCATGAATAGTAACCCCGACATGAAAAGTTCTAAATTGATAAAAAGTTCCAACCAATATTTCGACATAATGATATTGAAGAAATAATATCACTTACGAAGAAAATAACATCCCTTACTATGCAAAAACAGTACTTCTAACTGGAATACTGGATATAGTGCTGAAGGAACTTGCACCGCTAATTAGAAACTCACAAAGTATCTAAATACTCACAAAATACACTCGATAATATAGAGAGAGAAAGAGAGAAAACTTGTTTCTGGTGTGATTTTTAATTCTAACTTAGCCCTCTATTTATAGGAAAATGTTAGCATGCCGAAGCAAACTTAACCTGCAACCTGATGGCTTTACCTGCTACTATTCCCACCCACCACATTTGAAAAGTCAATTGAGCACATTTCTCACCAACCAATTCTAGAATTTTCCAAAATATTTTATCATTTAATCAATAATCAAAAACTTTAATAATTCATAAAAAATAGCCCGTTTATCAGAAAAATACGAATTTTATGTCCATTCCACATGAAATCGAATTCTCTACAACTTTGTAGCTTTGAGTTTTTCCAAATTCCAAACAAAAAAAAATACCCGAAATCCACAAACGGATGATTTTTAAATACTTCCAATCCAACAAAATACCGATAAAACATCTCAGCATTAATTCCTTCATTAATAACCACATAAATAAATCCATCATTTATATCCACATAAAATAAATATTTCCTTATCATATGAATTAATAATTAATTATTCACAAATAATATTATAGAATCACATTTATGACAACCAGGCTATTCCTAGGAAAGAGGGGGCTTTCCGATAAGGATTTCTCCTTACTGGCGTGCAATTAGGTGACCAAACCTCTCCTTGACAGAACTCTCTAGACATTGCCAATAATGCTATCTAATAATATTATTCAAATAATATGAATTATTGATCTGATAATGGAGATACTATGCAGTGACAATTATTGAACAACAATAATATAAAATATCAACGCAGTAATTATTGAATCAATAAAATAAAATACTGAACAGTAACTACTATGACAGTTATTGAGTAGTGCCTTCTTACGTAAGGATCAATAATTCAACAATACTGTGCAATACCGTGTGCTACTGTGCAACCACGCTTATTACTATATTTTAACCAACGGGTATTCCAACAGTGTTAACGGTAACAACTACGCCGTTATTCAATTTTATCATTTTCTTCTTTTGACAGTTATCCGTTATAGGGCCCACAAATAGTTGCGCCGTCGTACGAATATTCCCCGACAGAAAGAATATTCCACGACCAAACAATATTCCCCGACACAATGAATATTTTATTACCATTTGCTTATTTTTTAAAATTTGCACATTTCACCCATAACCAAAGTATTATATCAAATTAATACCTTATTATTCAAAATAATAAATAGAGAAAATTTATTTTTTTATAATAAGTTTGGGTCTTACAATAATAATTATAATTATAATTATAATCGATGAAAACAAAGAACGCCCAATTACATAAGGGGGGATGTCTTTGATGTAAGACCCCAACTTATTATAAATAAAATCGAATTTCCTCTAATTATTATTGTGAATAATAAGGTGTTAAATTGATATAATATTTTGGTTATGGGTGAAATGTGCAAATTTTGCAAAATAAGCAAGTGGTTATAAAATAATCATTGTTGTCGGGGAATATTCGTTTGGTCGTGGAATATTCTTGTTGTCGGAGAATATTCGTACGACGGCGCAGTCATTTGCGGGCCCCATAACAGAATAACTGTCGGATGAAGAAAATGACAAGTTTGAGTTTTTATAAATAACGGCGTAGTTGTTACCGTTAACACTGTTGGAATACTCGGTGGTTAAAATGCAGTAATACGCGTGGATGCATAGTATTTTTGAATTATTGATTCTTACGTAAGAAGGCACTACTCAATAATTTTTACAGTAATTGCTGTTCAATATTTTATTTCATGGATTCAATAATTGTTGCTTTGATATTTTATATTATTGTTGTTTCAATAATTATCACTGCACAGTATTTCCTATTATCAGATCAATAATTCTTATTATTTGAATAATATTATTAGATAACATTATTGGCAATGTCTAGAAAGTTCTGTCAGGAAGAGGTTTGGCCACCTAATTGCGCGCCAGTAAAGAAAAATTCTTATCGGAAAGCCACCTCTTTCCTGGGAACGGCCTAGTTGTCATAATTGTGATTCTGTAATATTATTTGTGAATAATTAATTATTGATTTATATGATAAGAAAATATTTATTTTATGTGGATATAAATGATGGATATATTTATTTTTATGTGGATAAAAATAAAGGAATTAATGCTGAGGTGTTTTATCTGTATTTTGTCTGTGTATAGGTATTAAAAATCACCCGTTTGGAGATTTTAGATATTTTATGTTTGGAATTTGGAAAAACTCAAAGCTACAAAGTTGTAGAGAATTCGATTTCAGGCAGAATGGACATAAAATTCGTATTTTTCTGATAAACGAGCTATTTTCTATGAATTACTGAAGTTTCAGAAAATAAAATGATTTTTATTAAATTATGGGTGAGACCCATTTTTGTTTAACACATGTGGGCTGCCAAATTTTGTTCAAAGATGGCTGGTGGCTGAGCTTGGTCAAGAAGCATGCGTAGAAAATAAGAAATGAAATATTAATATTCTATTATTTTAGTCTCCTATGGCGTTCTAGCATTTTCCTATAAATAGACGCTTAGGTTAGAATTGAAAATTACACCAGAAGCAAGTTTTCTTTCTCTCTATATTGTCGAGCGTATTTTAGTGAGTATTTTGATACCTTGAGAGTTGCTATTCCGTGCAAGTTTCTGTCGGCTCTATTTCCGAAATTCAATCAGAAATACGATTATTTTGAGGTAAGGAATGTTATTTTCTTCATAAATGATATTATTCCTTTCGATATCATTATGCCAAAATATTGGTTTGAACTTTTTATTAAATTTGAAACTTTTTGTGTTGGGGATACTATTCACATATACGACACTATTCACAGTATACGACACTATTCACGAATACAACACTATTCATCAAAAAAAATCAAATTTTCTTTTTTTTTGTCCAAGATGTCTATTATGGTTACTATCTTTGATTGTATCCATGTTTTAATCTTTATTCTTGAATTTTGCTTCAAAATTGGTTATTATGGAGTATTATTGATCTTGGATAAACTGTTATACGAATCCCTACTATTTGTCATTCTGTCTCACTGGATTCATTTTCTTTAAAATATTTTTCATCATCCTCAGTCCTAAATGATGATATTACTGAGTATCTTTGGCCTGTAGTGCAAAGTTGAATGATTAACTGATAAATATCTTTGGCCTGTAGTGCAAAGATGAACAGGTGTTGAGATGAACATGACCAACTGGTGATACAAATGAATATCTTTGGCCTATAGTGCAAAGATAAATATTTGATTAAAGATGTATATTGATTGTTGTTACAGGGATAAAATATTGATGATGGACTTTTAAATCTTAAAAGATAGTAGAACTCATTCTCTACTTGACTCTTCTAATGGATTGTTGTTTCCGCTGTAGTTGTTGATCTAAAACTTGCTGTCTATTATATTTTATCAGATTTTTTCCTGTTGAAAACTAATGATAATTTGTTGTATATTATCTTAGTCATAATATTCTTTACTGGGCTAGTTGAGCTCACCCTCTTCCTTTTTGTTCCATTTTTCTTCTCAGGAGGTGAGAACATAGCAGGATCTAGTCGGGTTATGGAGTGATGGTTCTAGAAAGATGTTTTAGCAGTCCTCACTATTTCTGTAAAATAGTGTTTAAATAATTGTAATGAGAACTTATTTGAGTGTGGATATTGTCTAGAAGACAATATTTGTATTTAAACTCAAAGTATGTGTTGTCGTATTTCGCACGACAATTGTATTATTGAAGTTGTAGTTTACTTTCTGTACCATGTATTTGGCGACTCAGAATGGGTGTTGTATACCTATTTTGTGGGTGTCAAATTTGACCCAGAACCAACTGATACCATGTCAAGTTATGTCTAAATGTTTAACGGTTAGAGAATGCAGCCAACAATGTTATAATGTTTTAACAGTTATTTTCAACAAAAAATTATTATTATTATTATTATAATTATAATAATAATAATTATAATTATTACTATTACTATAATAATTATTACTATTACTATAATTATAATTATAATAATTATTATTATAATTAGTACTATTACTATTGTTGTATTTAGTATTATAATTACTATTATTATTATTATTATAATTATTATTTTTATTTTTATATTATTGTTTTTATTATTGTTATTTTTTGTTTTTATTTTTATTATTATTATCATAATTATTAATATAATTATTACTATTATTATTATTATTATTATAATATTATTATTAATATTACTATTATATTTATAATAATATTATAATTATAATAATAATTATTACTATTATTACAATAATAATAATAATAATAATTATTATTATTATTAGTATAATAATTATTATTATTACTATTACTATTACTATAATTATTTTTATAATTAGTATTATTATTATTAATTTTTATTATTAACACCAAAACTACATTCGAAATGGTCGCTTAGCTAGGTAGCTATATGAAATGTTTTGATATAAGTATTAATTCTTGTAAAATGTTAACAACTGACCCATGATGCTCCGGTGGTTATATGACTAAGGTTTCAAACTTAAGGTTGCGAGTTCAAACCATTGGAGAGACAAAATTTTCAAAAAAAATTTGAAAGAAGCCACATCAGATGTGTCACGTGTCTAATTAAAATTTAAAATGCCGCGTCAGATCTACCACGTGTGACACATCATCAAGTTAACGCACATGTGGCGCCTGGGGGTTCAACGTCCAAATTTTTTAATAGTAAGGGGCTTAGTTTGCGTTAATCGGAAGAAATGAGCTCAATACCCAAAAACCACTAAAGTTCAGTTGTCGACTTTGCATTTAACCATTAATATTAGTTAGTTAATATTATTATTAATAATAAAATTATTTAGTAATATAAATTGAGACAAACAAAAATGGGACAAACAAATAAATTGGGTAAAGGTAGGGTAAGCCGCTACTATGTATAGTGGTTTACTTATTTTTTTTAGTAAGCCGCTACTATGTGTAGCGGTGCTTCTTTTTTTTTTTCTTTTTTTTTTAAATCTCAGCAATTCATTAACTTGATCAATGGTGGAGATATTGGTTGTCGAATAGTATTCACGACAACCGGTTGTCGTGAAAGCATCCCCATATATATATATATATATATATATATATATATATATTACACACTACAACTGACACTATAATGCACAAATATACAATCTTTGTGTGATTATAGAGGAATACACCATTAAAATACACTTTACACATAAAAACAAGACATAAACCCCTATACCCTATGCAACCAGAAATGGTACAACATACCTGCATATTTCCTAAGTTATTAAACACTTCCAATTATTCTCAAGGTCCACATGCTATTGATCCACAAATATGATTTTGTCCCAAATGATCAGACAAATTTGAAGGTGCAGTTCGGTAAAGCTGAAAAGGAAAGGAAAAGGGAAAGTGAAAGTGAAAGTGAAAGGTTCGAAAGTCTTCTAAATGGTTAATACCGTATATACGGTAGTATTTACCTTTTTTTAAAAAATAAGTCAGACCATATATTTTTATGGTCAAGTGGTATTAAATGTTAGTAACCTTAAATGAAATTATATATATATATTTAAATGAACTTCTCTTGAAGTAACTGATTTTTCAAGGCTAGTACTTGGTACTATGTCCTTAAGACAATTATGCCCTCCGTATGGCGCTTAGAGTTGATAGCACTTGTCTCCCAGGATACAATGACACTGTATACTTTTGCAGCACTACAAAAAGTATACTTGACGAACCAAAATAAATGCTCTAACTCTCTCTCAAATTTACTAAGGAAACTGATGAAGAAACTATATACTAGAATTCTATACTAATGCAACCATCTGGACCGTCAATCCATTCCTCGACTAGTCCCAGCTATATTCTCATTTCCTGAAGAGAACATTGAAAGAAAGGGTGAGCTCAACTAGCCCAGTAAGAAATATTATGACTAAGATAATGCAGAATAAATTATCCTTAGCCTTCAACAGTATAACAACTGATAAAATATAATAGACAACAAGTTTTAGATCAACAACTACAGCGGAATAAGCAATCTATTAGAAGAGTCAAGTAGAGCATAAAATCTACTATCTTCTAAGATTTAAAAAAAATTTATCATAAATTTTATCGCTGAAACTCAGCTTAATAAATAATCCACATCATTAAATCATCCCTGCACTACAGGCCAAGGATATTCCTAAGTATCACGACCATGAATTATCCATGCACTACGGGCCAAAGATAATCGTATTTTCATCAACGGTACTGATCATGCCATAAAATAATTCATTTTTTCACCCTTGGCCGAAGAGAATCCATAGCCATAACCATACCAAAAACTGTCCATCAATGCACTACGGGTCAATGAGGACTTTTTCCAAATCATTTGTAGCATTACGGTCATGATTATACCGAATAATCCCTGGTCATAATCATACCAAGTCCATCTATGCACTACAGGCCACAGATGACTTCCAACATAATATAAACATGAGGATGATGACAATTCAATAAAACAAGTTCAAGAATATATTTTAAAGATTTATAAGTTAATTTATCCTGAACTCAATAACGTCCAAATTGTTAACATGATACTGCTTTGTGGAGTAAAATTCAAGAATGCTCAGAAGAATATTTCCATGAAAAGATACTGGATGAAGCGCAAATATCCAGGATATTCTACTAATTTCATGGAGTATAGAAGCCAAAACTTTAACCAACTGAGTATAATAGAATATATGAAACTGCAAATGGAATTTCGCCCGCCATGCGGTAATCTACGTAGACATATCATTTCCACAAGTTAATAAGGAATGAATACAAAGGCTCATTCACCATGCATGCGGTAATCCACATAGACAGGTTATTCCAATAGAGTAATAAAGAATGGAACCAGGTCATACGTAATCCGCACAGAAAGGATATTCCAATGGAATAATAAAGAATGGAACCAGGTCATGTGTAATCCGCACAGACAGGATGTTCCAACAGAATAATAAATAATGGAACCAGGTCATGCGTAATCCACACAGACAAGATGTTTAAATAGAATAATAAATAATGGAACCAGGTCATGCGTAATTCGCACAGACAGGATGTTCCAACAGAATAATAAAGAATGTAATAACAACATAATTCAACCGGGATGCGATAGACCGCACAGACAGGTTATTCCAACAAAATAATAAAGAATGGAATAACATAAGAATTTCACCATGTATGCGGTACTTCGCATAGACAGGTTATTCCAACATAATAATAAAGAATGGAATAACAACCCTTACGAGTATTGAAAGAAAATAAATCTCTTCATGAATACGAAAGAATAATACCCCTTACGAGTATTGAAAGAAAATAATTCTCTTCATGAATACGAAAGAATAATATCCCTTACTTTAAAAAGAAGAGTATTCCGACTGGTAGGGCGGGGATATACTTGAAGAAAACCTGCGCTATTTTCTATGCTGAAAGCTTTCTTAAACTCTAAAGAAATACGCTCAAGATTATAGAAGAAGAATTCTCTGAATTTCTGGTGTGATTCTCAATTCTAACTAAGCATCCTATTTATAGGAGAATGGAAAGGATACTATGTCGCACTATGTAATAAAATATAATATATTCTATTTATAATCAAATAAAACAAAACTTTATAAAAAGTATTCTGTTTTATATAAAATGTTTTTACTATGCAAACACTATGCAGACATTATGCAAACACTATGCATAATAAAATATAATATATTCTATTTATAATCAAATAAAACAAAATTTTTTAAAAAGCATTTTGTTTTATATAAAAAGTTTTTACTATGCAAACACTATACATGCACTATGCAAACACTATGCATAATAAAATATAATATATTCTATTTATAATCAAATAAAACAAAACTTTATAAAAAGTATTCTGTTTTATATAAAAAGTTTTCTATTTTATTAAATTTATAATAATAATAAAACAACATTTATCACCATTATTATAATTCACAATATTAATCGACCAGGTCGTTCCCAGGAAAGATGGTGCTTTCTAATAAAGATTTCTCTCTATTGGCGCGCAATTAGGTGACAAAACCTCTCATTGACAGAACTTTTAGACATCATCAATATTTTAAATAATAATATTAATAACCCTGTCATCTTAATTATTAATTTAGTAATATATAAAATATCGATAATAATTGAATCAAATAACGTGAGATACTATACAATAATTACTGTAGCAATAATTGAATAAAATTGAGTGACTTCTCACGTAAGCATCAATAATCAATATCGTGTGCTACTATGCTACCACGCATATTACTATACTTTTACTACTGAGTAGTTCAACAATTTTAACGGTAAAACTTCCGCCGTTATTTTCATAAAAATATTTTTGTCATTTTCTTAATCCGACAATAATTCCGTTGTGGGGTCCACCAATGATTGTACCATTATACGGATATTCCCCGATAAAAAGAATATTCCCTGACCAATCGAATATTATACAAAAACTTGCATACTTTTCAAAATTTATAAATATTACCCACAACTATAACATTATCTCAAATCCACACCATAATTTTAAAAAAAATATTTCGAGAAAAATAAATCTTTATTCGTAAAATTTGGGATTTTACAATCTTTCGTCCTTATGAAATTTCGCCCTCGAAATTTACATACTTACTTGGTATGCCGAACAAATTAGGACACTTCACCAGATTCTAATTCTTGAGGTATAACCTTTAAGTGTCGAATAAGATTCTTTTTATCCAAGATTTTAACACGTATCTCCTCATACGTTAAATCTTCTACTATCTCGTCTAGTTCTAATTCAATAATGTGGTTCGGGTCATCCACATATTTATGTAACATTGATACGTAAAAAAAATGGTTATGAACACGCGACATACTTGGCGGTAAAACGAATCTATAAGCCACAGTTCCTACTTAATCGAGAATTTCAAATGGGCCAATTAAATCGAGGGTTGAGATTTCCTCTCTTCAGTAACTCTTGCTTTTAAAATAACGCCCTCTTGAACCTTCTTCTTCGTATTCATCAGCTCCGAGTTTGTAGCTTTAGCAGCTTTAACATTATCGACTAAAGTTGGTTCTAATCATATATTCGTTATCTTCACGTAGGTTCGTATATTCGCACTCGTAAACGCATACGATCTTCTACTCAACACGTCAGCTACCACGTTCGCTTTTCCACGATGGTATTGAATGGTATTATCGTAATCTTTCAACAGCTCGAGCTAACGTCTTTGGCGTATAATACGTTTGTTTTAGTTGAAGAAATATTTAAGGGTTTTAGAAATGGGGTTTTGTATTGGGGTCAATACAAAATTTGATTTCACGCTCTAGGGGTAGGTTAAGAAGTCTTCAAGAATACATCAGGAAATTTATTAATGATAGAAATATCATTCAAAACTGTGACTCTCATCAAAGACTTGAATAACACATGTAATGAAGGTTTCTCCTAAGAGAGTTTCAACCGATAAGTCAAAGTCTACATTCTCTAGAGTCAAATTTAAACATTTAGCGCAAGTAGGAGAAATAAAAGAGTGGGTAGAATTGGTATCTAATAAGGTATAGACTTCGCAAGAATTTATAATTAACTAACCCGTGCTAACTTCGTTCGAGTTACTCACTTTTTGAGAAGTCACAAAAAACGCTCTCCCTAAAACCACCGACTTTGTTTTGTCCGTATCTGCCTTTGGTGCCACCGTTCCAGCTGGACTTGACTTCACTATACGACAAAATCGAGCTAAATGACTTTCTCTTCTTGAAATTTCCACTTCTATTATCTTGGCCATGATTACCACCGAAGTGGTTACCATTCTTGGCATGATAATTTCCCCCATGATGGTTATCATTGTTTCGATGGCCGTTGCCACCGGTATGATTATTATCATGTTGTTGGTCGTTACCTTTTGGTTGAGCTAACTCAACGGTCTCATGTGCTTCATTGCTTATCTCAACATTTTCAGATGCCATTCTCAAATACTGTCACAAAACAAGGGTTAATTTACATATCACATATTATCCCTATACTCTGATAGACCAATTAAATACCAAATAAACTTAGGTAGGTCATACTAGCGAAGGAATTCCCCATCTCTTCCCTCCTAGTTCCTTTTTCACATCTCAGCCAGGGATGATATCCCTAAGCTTTGATATCAACTCTGACGCCCCAAAAATAGGTATACATCACCTATTCTGAGTCGCCAAATACATGGTACATAATACAAATACAAACTTAAATATACAACATGAGCTGTGAGTTTTAATACAAATATTGTCTTCTAGACAATATTCAAACTCAAAATAAGTCCTCAATACATTTATTATCACACTATTTCACAGAATAGTGAGGACTACTAATGCAACCATCTGGACCATCAATCCATTCTCCGACTAGTCCCAGCTATATTCTCATTTCCTGAAGAGAACATTGAAAGAAAGGGTGAACTCAACTAGCCCATTAAGGAATATTATGACTAAGATAATGCAAAATAAATTATCCTTAGCCTTCAACAGTATAACAACTGATAGAATATAATAGACAACAAGTTTTAGATCAACAACTGCAGCGAAATAAGCAATCCATTAGAAGAGTCAAGTAGAGCATAAAATCTACTATCTTCTATGATTTTAAAAAAATTTATCATAAATTTTATCGCTGAGACTCAGCTTAATAAATAATCCACATCATTAAACCATCCCTGCACTACAGGCTAAGGATATTCTTTAGTATCACGACCACGAATTATACATGCACTACGGGCCAAAGATAATCGTATTTTCATCAACGGCACTGATCATGCCATAAAACAATTCATCTTTGCACACTTGGCCGAAGAGAATCCATAGCCATAACCATACCAAAAACTGTCCATCAATGCACTACGGGCAAATGAGGACTTTTTTCACATCATTTATAACATTACGGTCATGATTATACCGAATAATCCCTGGTCATAATCATACCAAGTCCATCTATGCACTACGGGCCACAGATGACTTCCAACATAATATAAGCATGAGGATGATGACAATTCAATAAAATAAGTTCAAGAATAAATTTTAAAGATTTATAAGTTAATTTATCCTGAACTCAATAACGTTCAAATTGTAAACATGATATTGCTTTGTGGAGTAAAATTCAAGAATGCTCAGAAGAATATTTCCATGAAAAGATACTGGATGAAGCGCAAATATCCAGGATATTCTACTAATTTCATGGAGTATAAAAGCCAAAACTTTAACCAACTGAGTATAATAGAATATATGAAACTCCAAATGAATTTTCGTCCACCATGCGGTAATCCACGTAGATAGATCATTTCCACATGTTAATAAGGAATGAATACAAAGGATCATTCACCATGTATGCAGTAATCCACATAGATAGGTTATTCCAACAGAGTAACAAAGAATGGAACCAGGTCATGCGTAATCCGGACAGACAGGATATTCCAACATAATAATAAAGAATGGAACCAGGCCATGCGTAATTCGCATAGACAGGATGTTCCAACAGAATAATAAAGAATGGAACCAGGTCATGCGTAATCCGTACAGACAGGATGTTCTAACAGAATAATAAAGAATGGAACCAGGTCATGCGTAATCCGCACAGACAGAATGTTCTAACAGAATAATAAAGAATGGAATAACAACAGAATTCACCAGGCATGCGATAGACCCCACAGACAGATTATTTCAACAGAATAATAAAGAATGGAATAACAGAAGAATTTCACCAGGTATACGGTACTTCGCATAGACAGGTTATTCCAACATAATAATAGAGAATGGAATAACAACCCTTACGAGTATTGAAAGAAAATAACTCACTTCGTGAATACGAAAGAATAATACCCCTTACGAGTATTGAAAGAAAATAATTCTCTTCATGAATACGAAAGAATAATACCCCTTACTTTAAAAAGAAGAGTATTCCGACTGTTAGGGCGGGGATATACTTGAAGAAAACTTGCACTATTTTCTACACTCAAAGCTTTCTTAAACTCTAAAGAAATACGCTCAAGATTATAGAAGAAGAATTCTCTGAATTTATAGCGTAATTTTTAATTCTAACTAAGCATCTTATTTATATGAGAATGAAAAGGATACTATGCTGCACTATGCAATAAAATATAATATATTCTATTTATAATCAAATAAAACCAAACTTTATAAAAAGTATTTTGTTTTATATAAAATGTTTTTACTATGCAAATACTATGTAGGCACTATGCAAACACTATGCATAATAAAATATAATATATTCTATTTATAATCAAATAAAACAAAACTTTATAAAAAGTATTATGTTTTATATAAAAAGTTTTTACTATGCAAACACTATGCATGCACTATGCATAATAAAATATAACATATTCTATTTATAATCAAATAAAATAAAACTTTATAAAAAGTATTTTGTTTTATATAAAAAGTTTTCTATTTTATTACATTTATAATAATAATAAAATAACATTTATCACCATTATTATAATTCACAATATTAATCGACCAGGTCGTTCCCAGGAAAGAGGGGGCTTTCCAATAAGGATTTCTCCCTATTGACGCGTAATTATGTGACCAAATCTCTCATTGACAGAACTTCTAGGCATCGTCAATATTGCAAATAATAATAATAATAACTCTGTCATCTTAATTATTGATTTAATAATATATAAAATATCGACAATAATTGAATCAAATAACGTGAGATACTATACAATAATTACTGTAGCAATAATTGAACAAAATTGAGTGACTTTTCACGTAAGCGTCAATAATCAATACCATGTGCTACTATGCAACCACGCGTATTACTGTACTTTTACTACCGAGTAGTTCAACAGTTTTAACGGTAAAACTTCTGACATTATTTTCATAAAAATATTTTTGTTGTTTTCTTAATCCGACAATAATTGCATTGTGGGGTCCACCAATGATTGTACCGTCATACGGATATTCTCCGATAAAAAGAATATTTCCCGACCAATCGAATATTATACAACAACTTGCATACTTTTCAAAATTTATAAATATTACACACAACTATAACATTATCTCAAATCCACACCATAATTTTGAAAAAAATATTTCGAGAAAATTAATTCTTTATTCGTAAAATTTTGGATTTTACAGCTGCCCCCTTCTATCTATTTATAGGAGGGGTTGGTGACCTTTCGGATGGGTATATTACCCCTTAAAAGGCATTGGGTGCCTCTGAAGAGGTATTATTTGTATCTCTTGGTCAAAATGACGTAGTTTTGACCATTTACAGAATAGACGCATCTATTTGGATCCTTAAAATGACGTAGTTTAAGCATTCTCAGAACCAAAACTACGTAATTTTAGGCTTAGAAGAAAAGGCGCGATAAAACGACGTAGTTTTGGGCTGCCCGTTCAAACATACAGATATCGCTTCTCAAAATGACACATTTTTGATAAAACCACTTCTCAAAACGACACAGTTTTGATGATATAATAAATAAAACTTCTCAAAACGACACAGTTTTCATAATAGAATTAAATAAATAAAATTTAAATAAATTTTGTCTAAAAAATTATATACACGACCCAGAGCCAGGCCAGGGCGCGTGTGGGTTCGAACCTCTCCCTTCCACAAAAGTGGGGTGCCCCTTAGGGCCCAAACCCAAGAGCATTTTTTTTGTATATAGACATATAAAATATTTAATTCCTAACTTATGTGAGACTTGGTTTTTCCTACATGTATTTATTATCTTTTATGATCATTTCCATGTGTGATCTTTGGGGGTTAATATCTCATTTATTACTCCATGAATTTGAGCTTCCAAATACTTAATTTAATCTACTCATGGATTAGAATACATTAATATATGGAATCATTAAAAATAATTAATGACACCCAAATTAATTTAGGTTCAAATTCTAACCATCACCCACATGAATGATATTGAGTGCCAGCCTTAAGCAAATGTTATGCAGACTCTAAAAGAGAGACATAATTAGAAATCATCTGTATTGAGAGAGGTATCTTTTGGCTTTGAACCTTCCCTTATGAAAACTATCGTGTTTACTGCTTGTCCAGTGAACGTGATGTCTTGAACTGTTCAATCATTTGTGTAAATCAAGACAATAGTAATTCACACAGAATCTTTCTAGACATTATTTGGTTCTCATGATTTTGTTCATTTTGGCCCCGAACAATGCCGGATTTATTAGTGCTTTAGAGAAGTATAGCTTTATCCTTCTCATAGAATTGGCCCAGTTCACACTCACATAGGTGATTCTTAATAAGAGTATCCTGCCATACTCCACATGTTTATCAAGATTTAAGAATCATTAAAAGCATAGCTTATCATGTAACCACTGTATGTATCACTATTTCGTATCATAGGAATGAGCAGAAGAAATTAATTTTTTCATAGTGATTTGGTTGAATCATTCACAATTTAGTTTTCCCTTTGAACCTAGATCTTGGGATCTCCACTCAAATAGGTTGGGTTTTCATCATGACGATCCTTGTTTATAAGCTTTAAACCCATTCCCCTCGAAGTTATTTTTACTTACTCTCTAGTCAAACCTTTAGTCAATGGATCCACTATATTTTTTTTTGCCTTTATGTACTCAATAGACATAATGCCGTTAGAGAGCAATTATTTTATGGTATTATGTCTATGACGAATATGTCTAGACTTACTATTATACATGTGACTCTGTGCCATTTCAATAGCTGATTGAGTATCACAATGGATACAAATAGGCGGCACAGGTTTATACCACATAGGAATATCTTTTAAAAAATTATGAAGCCATTCAGCTTCTTCTCCAGCCTTATCCAATGCAATAAACTCAGATTCCGTTGTTGATCGAGCAATGCATGTTTGTTTAGAAGATTTCCATGATATTGCTCCTCCACCTAGTGTAAACACAAAATCACTTGTGGATTTAGAGTCTTTTGTATCCGATATCCAATTCGCTTCACAATATCCTTCAAGTACTGGTGGATATCTTGAGTAGTGCAATCCAAAATTTTGAGTATATTTTAAATACCTTAAAACTCTTATAATTGCTTTCCAGTGATCTTGTCCTGGATTGCTTGTAAATCTACTCAATTTATTGACAACTTGTGCTATGTCAGGACGTGTACAATTCATTAAGTACATAAGGCTTCCAATTATTTGTAAATACTAAGGTTGTGATATGCTCTCTCCTTTATTTTTAGATAAGTGTAGATTTATATCTACCGGTGTTCCCACAGGATTATAATCATATTGATTGAATTTCCTGAGTATTTTCTCAATATAGTTGGATTGTGATAACACTAATCCATCATATGTTTTAGAAATTTTAATTTCTAATATTACATCGGCAACACCCATGTCTTTCATGTTAAACATATTATTTAGCATTATTTTAGTTGTTTTAATGATTTCATTATTACTACCCATAATGAGCATATCATCTATATAAAGACAAATAATGACATACCCATTCTTAGTGTCCTTAACATACACACATTTGTCACACTCGTTTATTTTAAAACCATTTGATAACATTGCATTATCAAATTTTTTATGCCATTGTTTAGGTGTTTGTTTTAATCCATAAAGAGACTTTACAAGCCGTCAAACTTTCTTTTCTTGTCCTGGAACAATAAATCCTTCTGTTTGTTCCATGTAGATTTCTTCTTCTAAATCTCAATTCAAGAAATCTATTTTTACATCTATTTGATGCATGTATTTCTAAATTATATATAGCTGCAATGGCTATTAACATACTAATCGAGGATATTCTTGTCACAGGAGAATAAGTATCAAAATAATCTAAACCCTCCTTTTGCCTGTATCCTTTGATTACAAGTCTTGCTTTATATTTGTATATAGATCCATCTGCTTTCATTATCTTCTTGAATATCCACTTATATCCAAGAGGTTTAGAGCCTGGTGGGAGATCTACTAATTCTCATGTATGCGTATGCAAAATGGATTCTACTTCACTATTTATAGCCTCTTTCCAATATAGAGCTTTAGGACTCGATATTGCTTCTTTATAGGTTTGAGGCTCATTTTCTAACAAATAGATTAGAAAATCCGGACCATAAGATTTTGATGTTCTAGCACGTTTTCTTCGTCTAGGTTCATCAATATCTTCTAAACCATGATTACTTTCATTAACATCATCATAAGTTCTTTTGTTAGAACTTGGCTCTTGTTCCTTTTTATTAAGAAATACTATTTCAAAGAATTCAACATCTTTTGATTTAATAATCATATTTTTCATGTATTTCCTCTATTTTTGATTTATTAACCAAAAATGTATATGCACTGCTATTATTAGCATAACCAATGAATATACAATCTATTATTTTCGGTCCTATTTTTACCTTTTTAGGTGGAGGAACCATTACTTTTGCTAAACACCCCCACACTTTTAAGTGTTTATAAGATGACATAGGTCCTTTTCATAATTCATAGGGTGTAACATTAGACTTCTTTTGAGGTATTCAGTTGAGAATATAATTTGCTGAAAGAATTGCTCCCCCGCACAAATTCTGAGGTAGCCCAGAACTTAATAATAATGCATTCATCATTTCTTTTAAAGTTGTATTCTTTCTTTCTACAACACCATTTTGTTGTGGTGAATAATGTGCAATTGTTTGGTGTATTATACCATGTTGTGAACAAATTTCAACAAATAGAAATTCATATTCCCACCTCTATCACTTCTAACTATCTTGATCTTTTTATCAAGTTGATTCTCAACCTCATTTTTGTAATGTTTAAACATTTCCAAAGCCTCATCTTTACTTCTCAATAAGTAAACATAACAATATCTTGTACAATCATCTATAAAAGTGATAAAGTATTTCTTACGTCCTCTTGTCTATATATACTTCAAATCACAAATATTCGTGTGTATTAATTCAAGAGGTTCTGTACTTCTTTCAATTGATTTAAAAGAAGATTTCCTATGTTTTGCCTCAACGCAAATTTCACATTTATGATTAGAGTTAATCTCACATTTTGGCAAA
Source organism: Panax japonicus (assembly GCA_020205505.1). Classification (NCBI taxonomy): domain Eukaryota; kingdom Viridiplantae; phylum Streptophyta; class Magnoliopsida; order Apiales; family Araliaceae; genus Panax; species Panax japonicus. The sequence continues at coordinate 30,534,010 of CM035111.1, forward strand.
CATTCCATATTAATTAATCTACGTATAGTGTTATAATTAACATGTCTTAATCTACCATGCCATAAATTAGATAACTCAATCATATAAGCAGAAGATGTAATTTTATTAATACTGGAAGGTAAAACAGTCATTACATTCATTTTGAAGACCCATATTGTTCATATAACCCTTCGCCACATACATCCCGTTTTTAGTTAATACAAATTTGTCTGATACAAAGACTAATTTAAATCCCTTTTGACTAAGAATGGATCCTCACACTAAATTTTTCCTAATATCAGGCACATGGAGCACGTTGTTGAGGGTGAGTTCCTTGCCAGATGTCATCTTCAGAATCACCTTTCCTTGTCCAGCAATCTTGGATGAAGAAGAATTTCCAAAGTATAAATGTTCTCCATTCTCACTTTCTTTATATGTGGAGAACATTTTCCTGTCGGAACATACGTGGCGGGTTGCTCCAGTATCTACACACCATTCTCTTGGATTCTCAACCATATTTATTTCTTAAACAACCGCTGAAATGTTCATTTCAGAAACATCTTGAAGAAGACTAACCACTTCCATTACATTGGCTTGTGCGAACTTCTTGTTCTGGTCTTTACGTTTTCGACAATCCTTTGCCCTATGTCCGAGCTTGTCACAGATGTAGCATTTGCCATGGAACTTCTTATTTGTTCCTTGTTGAGGCCCATTACCAGAGAATTTTATCTTTTTGGACTTCGGACCTTGTTCAACCACATTGGCTTTATATTCCACAAAGGCCCTTCCTGTTTTCTTTTCAGAGGCATTGTTGTCCTCTTCTATCCTTAATCTTACGATTAAGTCTTCAAGTTTAATCTCTTTGCATTTATGCTTGAGATAAATTTTAAAATCTTTCCAAATAGGTGATAGTTTTTCTATAATATCAGCAACTTGGAAAGATTCACTTAAAGACATACATTCTGCATGTATTTCATGCAGGATTACTTGTAATTCTTAGACTTGGTTGATGACTGCCTTGGAATCCATCATCTTGTAGTTCAAAAACTTTCCAACTACGAATTTCTTCGCGCCAAGCATCTTCTGTTTTATATTTTTTATCGAAGGAATCCCATAATTCTCTTGCTGTTTTGAGAGAACTATACACATTGTATAATGTGTTATCCAATCCATTAAGGATATAATTTCGACATAGAAAATCTGCATGTTTCCATGCATCTATTGTGGAAACAACTTGCCTGTCTGTTTCATCTTCTTTGAGCACAGGGGGGATCTTCATGAAGAAACATCACTAGGTTCAAAGTAGTAAGATAAAACAACATATTTTGTTGCCATCTTTTAAATTTTGTTCCATTGAAATTTTCTGGTTTTTCACTATGGTTCACATGAACATTTGGTATAAAAGTTGTAGAAGAAGAACCAATTATAGTAACAGAATTGGTATCCATATTTCTTGCATATATATATATATATATATGTATATATAAAGAGTTAATTGTCTTAAGATTGTTAGTAACAACTTAAAGGAAATTATATATATATTTAAATGAACTTATCTTGCAGTAACTGATTTGTCAGGGCTAGTACTTGGTACTATGTCCTTAAGACAATTATGCCCTCCGTATGGTGCTTAGAGTTGATAGCACTTGTCTCCCAGTATACAATGACAATGTATACTTTTGCATCACTACAAAAATTATACTCTACGAACCAAAAGAAATGCTATAACTCTCTCTCAAATTTACTAAGGGAACTGATGAAGAAACTATATACTAGAATGCTCTATTATACTAGAATGCTTGAGAAATGGATTATTTTGAAGGCTGCCCCCTCTTATCTATTTATAAGAGGTGTTGGTGACCCTTCGGATGGGCACATTACCCCTAAAAAGGAATGGGGTGCCTCTGAAGAGGTATTATTTGTATCTCTTGGTCAAAACGATGTAGTTTTGACCATTTCCATCTATTCAGATCCTTAAAACAACGTAGTTTAAGCATTATCAGAACCAAAACTACATAGTTTTAGGTTTAGAAGAAAAGGCGTGACAAAGAGACGTAGTTTTGGGCCACCCGTTCAAACTTACAGATACCGCTTCTCAAAACGACACAGTTTTGTTAATACCGCTTCTCAAAATGATACAGTTTTGATAATATAATAAATACAGCTTCTCAAAACGACACGATTTTGATAATAGAATTAAATAAATAAAATTTAAATAAATTTTATCTAAAAAGTTATATACACGACCAAGAGCCAGGCCGGTCGGACGGTTGCAGCGCGCGAGTAGGTTTGAACCTAACCTTGGCTAGGTCCCCTCCTTTCCACAAAAGTGGGGTGCTATTTGGGGCACAAACCTAAGAGCAATTTCCTTGTATATAAACATATAAAATATTTAATTCCTAATCTATGTGGGACTTGGTTTTTCCCACATGTATTTATTATCTTTTATCATTTTCAAGTGTGATCTTTGGGAGTTAATATCTCATTCATTACTCCATGGATTTGAGCTTCCAAATACTTAATTTAATCTACTCATGGAGTAAAACACATTAATATATGGAATAATTAAAAATAATTAATAACACCCTCATTAATTTAGACTCAAATTCCAACATTAAATACGCATCACCCGAATGGATTCTTGGTCGTGATGGGTTTTTCGACCAATTTCGGCCAAATTATGAAATTGGGGGCTAAATTGTATCAATTTAGACACTTGATGTAGTAAAGTGTAAGTCCAAATTCTTTGAGAGCCTAATCATGAATCTGATATAATTTGTGTAGTAAACTGTATTTAGCCCATTTTGTTAAATTAATACTCCATCAGCACATAACAAGCTATGCTATTTTTTTAATCTTATTTTTCAAAAATAATTTTTCTTGAATATTAAGGTTTGCATAGGTCATATCAAAATAGTTTTTTTTCTATAAATTTTCAAAAGTAAAGTTTAATCTTCATAAAATCGAAAAACATTATATCTTGAAGGAGTAAACAAACATCAATATTTGGGAAATAAAAGTCAACAGAATATGTACGCACTTCTTTTCAGTAAGGGAGTATGGATTCATTTTCTTACGAAGGTGCCTTGGTGATCACAACACAAGTGGGCTCGGTGGATATGAAGCATATGATGATAGACAATGGATCATCAGTAGATATCTTATATGCCCATGCTTATCAGAGGATGCATCTCGATGGACAGAAAATGGAAGTTGGGCAAGAAGCTCCGTTATACGGTTTCAGCAACGATCCAGTTAAAGTTGCAGACACTATTGAGCTCCCGGTTATCTTCGGCACAACACCACAGAAGGTAGAAATAATGTGCAAATTCTATGTTGTGCACGTAGATTCAGCTTACAATGCTATACTGGGGAGACCTACCTTGACTGCTCTCCAAGTGGTGACTTCTATCCCTCATTTTAAAATCAAGTTCCCCACGGCGCATGGAGTAGGAGAGGTGGCTGGGGACTTGGATTTAGCCCGGCGGTGTTACCGAAATGCCGTTATTTCCTCTGGAGTGGGGGTCAGCAAGCAAAAACAGACTATGGCGATTGAGATTGAGCCCTTCACTGAAAGTAGTTCGGAACCGATGGTGATTCCTGCAGGGGGTACGGAAGAGGTCGAATTGATCGTTGGAAAGTCGGACAAAACCGTGAAGATTGGTTCGGGACTACCAGAGCCTCTTCGGACGAACCTTATAGAGCTCTTACGCTGCTATGCAGATATTTTTGCATGGGAACCGAAGGATATGCCTGGGGTAAGCCGGAAGATAGCTGAGCACAGTTTGAATGTGGAACCCTCGAAGAAGCCAGTTCGACAAAAAAGGCGGATCTTTGCACCCGAGAGACAGAAGATCATTGATGAGGAAATCGCAAAGCTGTTAGCTGCCGACTTCATCTATGAAATTGATTATCCCGAATGGATGGCGAATGTGGTTTTGGTGCAGAAGCAGAATGGAAAATGGTGGGTTTGCATCGACTACACAGACCTCAACAGAGCTTGCCCGAAGGACTTTTCTCCTCTACCCCATATCGATCAACTCATCGATGCTACTTCGGGGTATGCTTTACTAAGCTTTATGGATGCTTTTTCAGGTTATCATCAAATATCCATGCTTAAGGAGGACATCCCGAAGACTGCGTTCATTACACACCGTTCGGTGTATGCCTATAAGAAGATGACTTTTGGTCTTATAAATGCCGGAGCCACCTATCAGAGAATGATGAACTTCATCTTCGACAGGCAGCTGGGGAGAAACATGGAGGTCTACGTCGATGACATGATCGTAAAGAGCATGCTGGTTCATAAACACTTGGACGATCTGGAGGAGTGCTTTCAGACTGTTCGTCATCGTCAACTGAGACTTAATCCGGCCAAGTGCACCTTTGGCCTCGGTGTAGGAAAGTTTTTGGGTTATCTGGTCAGTCAGAGGGGCATCGAGGCAAATCCGGAGAAGATCCAGGCCATTCTTGATATAAAGACTCCTCAGTCGTTCAAAGACGTTCAACGTCTGACTGGCAGGATTGCAACTTTAAGGAGGTTCGTCACCAAGTTTGCAGAGAGGTGCCTTCCTTTCTTTGATACATTGAAGGGGCCGAAGAATGCGAAGACGTTCCAATGGACTTCGGAGTGCGAAGATGTTTTCCAAGGCATAAAAGTGTCTCTTTCTTCTGCTCTTTTATTAGTGAAGCCCGTTCCAGCGGAGACCTTATATCTATACCTTACAGCAAGTTCGTTAGCGGTTGAAGCAGTACTAGTTCGAGAGATCAGTGGAAAACAGCATCCGGTCTACTATGTCAGTCATGTTTTGCGAGATGCTGAAACCAGGTATCCGAATATTGAAAAATTTGCCTTTGCTTTAATAATTGCTAGCAGAAAGCTTCGACAGTATTTTCAAGGTCGGCTCCTGGTCGTCTACACGTATCAGCCATTAAAGAAAGTTATGGGCAAGCCAGAAGTTTCCGGGAGACTAGCAGCTTGGACTATGGAGTTTTCCCAGTTTTTCATCAAATATCATCCCCGAACAGCTATCAAAGGTCAAGCCTTGGTCGATTTTATTGTTGAATGTACATTCACCGAAGCTGATGTCGAGTTGCCAGAAGCTGAGTCGTTTGATCGAGCAGTGGCGGTCCTTCAACAAGGTCAGAATGCTTGGACTCTATATGCGGATGGTTCCTCCACACTGACTGTTAGTGGGGCAGGAATCATCTTGACAAGTCCAGACGGATTCAAGGTGCAGTAGGCCATTAGATTAGGATTTAAAGCAACAAACAACGAAGCTGAATATGAAGCAGTGCTGGCGGGTGTTCGATTGGCCAAGAGTCTAGAGGTCCAGAAGCTCATCATTTACAGTGACTCACAGTTGGTCGTCAAGCAGCTGTCAGGAGATTATGAGGCTCGGGGAACTCGAATGATCAAGTATCTGGCAGAATTAAAGGACCGACTTCAGTATTTCGCTTCGTGTGAATTTCAAGGCATAGAGCGAAATGACAATTCCATCGTCGATGCACTGTCGAAATTGGCTACTACGGATGTCGATATTTTCAATGGATCAGTTTACTTAGAAATTCTGCAGCAGCCGAGTGTTCAGCATGAAGCAGTGATGTGTATCGAGCGATCTAACTATTGGATGACCCCCTACATCGAGTATTTGGCAGATGGCGTCCTACCTTCGGATCAAATGCTGGCAAAAACGATCAAGTACAAAAGTGCCAATTTTGTCCTTATTGATGGAGATCTGTATCGATTGGCCTTTTCCTCACCTTTATTGAAGTGCCTGGTCCCATCCGAGTCGGAATATGCTCTTCGGGAAGTTCACGAGGGTATTTGCGGGGATTATATAGCTGCTAAATCTTTGGCTTACAAAGTACTTCGGCAAGGTTACTATTGGCCTACGATTTTCAGGGAGGCTACAGAGTATGTCAAGAAATGTGAAAAATGCCAACTCAACGGTCCTATCCCACATCAGCCACCGGAAGAGCTATACTCGATTTTATCTCCTATACCCTTCGCTGTCTGGGGGGTAGATATATTGGGTCCGTTGCCTAAAGCTAAAGGTCAGGTTAGCTTTGTCATAGTTGCTATTGATTACATGACCAAGTGGGTAGAAGCGAAGCCACTTTGGTTAATAACGGAGCAAGAATATCTGAAATTCATAAAAGAGTCCTTAGTGTTTCGCTTCGGAATCCCCAGAGTATTGATATCGGACAACGGACTCCAGTTCGTGGGATCAAAGTTTGAAGAATTTTTAAAGGAGCTGGGGATTCAGCATAAGAAGACTTCGGTGGCTCATCCACAGTCAAATGGGCAAGTTGAGGTGACCAACAGGACGTTGCTGAATGGGATCAAATGCAGGCTGGATGAAGCTAAAGGAAGATGGCCAGAAGAACTGCTCAGCGTGCTATGGGCTTACCGGACTACGCCGAGGACTACTACGGGAGATTTACCTTTTTGACTAGCCTATGGTACTGATGCCTTAGTCCCTGTCGAAATCGGATCTCCAAGTCTTCGGGTGAGCCAATACAAAGAGATCTACAATGATGAAGGACTGAAGGCCAATTTGGATCTGCTGGAAGAAGTCAGAGAGGCTACCCTACTTAAATTAGCTGCTTATCAACGAAGAGTAGCTAAACACTATAACAAAGGAGTCAAGCTTCGCAGATTCGAAGTTGGAGATTTCGTCCTCAGAGAAGCCGAAGCTTCTACACCTCAAAACACTGGAAAGTTAATGCCAAACTGGGAAGGGCTGTATGAGGTGATCGAAGTGTTAAAGCCGGGCACTTATTGGTTGAGGTCATTAGATGGCTCCGAGATCAAAAATACTTGGCATGCTGGCAGACTTCGGAAATACTTTCAATAGAGATCAAGTCAAGTCATCGGAAGTATGTATATTATTATTCATTTTCAATAAAAAGTCACTTTTTCATTATTGATCCTGGTCCTATTTGTCCTATGGTCACTATATTGTAAGGAGGTATGGTAGGACTCGCTGGCCATTCGATGGCAGCCTATTTATTGTTCTACCCCGAGTGGTAGACAAATGATCCTATATTGATTTTGCCAGGGTGGTAAATCAATGGTCACTATTGATCCTGGTCCTATTTGTCCTATGGTCACTATGTTGTAAGGAGGTATGGTAGGACTCGCTGGCCATTCGATGGCAGCCTATTTGTTGTTCTACCCCGAGTGGTAGACAAATGATCCTATATTAATTTTGCCAGGGTGGTAAATCAATGGTCACTATTGATCCTGGTCCTATTTGTCCTATGGTCACTATGTTGTAAGGAGGTATGGTAGGACTCACTGGCCATTCGATGGCAGCCTATTTGTTGTTCTACCCCGAGTGGTAGACAAATGATCCTATATTGATTTTGCCAGGGTGGTAAGTCAATGGTCACAATTGGTCCTTATATCTTGGTCCTTATATCTTGGTCTTTATATAAATGTTTCACCCCGAGTGGTAAACAAATGACCGATCTCACACTTCGGAACCGATGAGTATGTATTACTTTATTTTATTTAAGTGTTGAGTTCAGTCTATTCAGTTCAGTTAAGTTAAACTCTGTCCATAAAATTTAATTCACTTCGTCTCATGCATTAATCATTATATGTCTTAACTGATTCACTGCATAGGTTCATTTTTAGTGATATTGACTTATTGAAAAGAAACTAACCGAAAACATAGTTCACAATTAAGGGAATCACAGATCCATCATCAGGAAAACTAAAACATTCATCCGATCTATTTACTCTTAAACTAAGTACACTAATGAAGAAACATTAACAATATCAATACATAAAATTTTATATATTCCAAAAGACAAACAGTTTAAACATAAACATAAGGCAGAATGAAAGCAGGAGGTACAGCTAGGAACCACCTTCATCTTCAGAGTTGAGCAAAGCTGGGTCCAGTTGAGCAGCAGACAATTTCTCTTTGCCTCTCTCTCGGCAGTCTTCATAACCCTCCGAGTAGACCTTCATTATCTCGACATTGATCTCGTCCGAATCTCTATACTCTGCCTGAATTTTCTTTTTCAACTCTTCGGTCAGAAGAGGACCCCTTCCCTCTAGTTCCTTTATTTTGTGGTGAAGTTTGTGGCGTTTATTTTTGTGTCTCCGCTCTTCATCCTTGGCCTTCGATTGAGCCTCGCCAAGTTGAATAGCCAGGCTTCGATTGGCAGAAGAAAACTCCTCATTTTTGGCTTTCAGCAGCAGGTTTTCTTCGACCAGGCCGGCATTCATATCAGTTAGAGTTTGTTGTTTAGCTTCGGATGCGGCCAACCCATCTCTTGTGGCCCTTAGTTCTTCATCGGACGTCTTCAGGTCCATCCTGGCTCGATCTAAGTCTTTTTGGAGGCCGTTGATGGTGTGAAGAGCGTCTTCATGGTCGATTCTTTCTCGAGCCAAGGTCAATCTCAGCATGTTGATTTCTTGCCTCATGAAATCTTCCTCGGCTTCCCCATTTATATGCCTTGGACGTAAACGTCCGAAGACAGCATTGGCCTGCATATGTTCAAATAGAATTCCAGTCAGTATTCAGATATCCAAACAAGAACAGAAGTAGAACATAAAGTAATGGTAATTTACCTTAGCCAGATAGCTCATCCCTTCGTCAAGCAGATTCCCATCCGTGTGATCACTGAACCGATGATCGTCAGTGTCCCTCACGAAGGCCCCGAACAGGTCGAATGGAAAGTTAGCATTAAATCTGGGCCATAAAGTCGGAGACCCCATGGCCTCAGCATGATAACCCTGACCTGAAGAACCAGGTCGTTCAGGCGAGGGTCTCGACCTATTTGGGGAAGGAGCGGGTTGTTCAGGAGGGGTAGGTTCAGGTTCAGGTTTTGCGTACACGGTTTCAGGAGAAGGAGTTTTGTTTTGGTGGGGTTCTTGGGAAGGAGCTGCAGATGCAGAGCTCGGATGGCTGTCGGGAGTGCGTTTCCTCTTCCTTGACAGAGTTGGGATGGCTTCATCCTGATCACCATCTTCGGTCATCTGTATTTCTACAGGCGGTACGAAGGGAGGGACGATCGAAGACGGGGGCACGCTAAGCTCTTCGGCTGTCAGAGGTGTTACTTTGCTCTTCAGTTTTTTGATTCAGAGGATGCTTCTTCGATCAGGACGATCTAATAAGCCTCCTCTTCGAGGTATGGATGTGGTGGATGGCTCAACTTTTGGGGTAGGTGCAGAAGGAGTTGGCAAGGGTGTTGATCTTGGCTTTCTTATTGCCCTCCTCTTCTGGCGAGTATGGAGGGTATCTTCCAGAACTGGAACCTCATCGCCTTCTGGTTCGTCAGCTCTGAACTCGTCAGTATGGATTTCTGAGACTGGTTCGGCTTCGGGAGCAGCTTCTGTTGTCATAGTTTCGAAAGCTTCCGAAGACCTCCCAGACAAAAAATCTTCAAACTCTTTTATCTCTAAAGAGCTTGGTTTGATCAAAGACACTGCATAACCAAATAATTCTGTTAGAACCCGTATTAAAAAAGCATTCTCAAAAAATTCTTATATACATATAAAATAGATTGATACTTACATTTATGGTCATATAACCATGCCTGCTTCGAGAGAAGTCCGTATTTCCACTCCTCCTTAGGGAAGTTATCAAAAAATTCGGTCATTTCCACTTCCCTTTCTTCTGAAATATCCCCGAAGTCAGCAGAAATCTTCTCATCAGTGGAACAATCAGGTAGCGAAGAAATTTCGGGACCTCTGACGAAGAATCACTTCTCGTGCCATCCTCTATTGCTCGAAGGCGTGTTCACCAACGAACGCCTCTCAAACTTTTCTCCTGACTTCGGAGAGTGCTTGCTAATGGCCTTGAACCCCTTCTCCCTAGATTGGACTATCTTGTATACGGTGAAGAATAAGTCCAAGGAGGGCTCCACACCTAATTCATGACAGAAGGCCACGAAAGCTAGGATGTGAATATAGGAGTTCGGTACCAGTTGGGCGAACCCAACCCCTAGAAACCCCAATAAAGTCACTATAAAAATATGTAAGGGGAAGCGAACCCCCTTCTCCAACAGAGTCACAGGAACGGACCGTCCAACCCTCTGGCCGTTGATATATTTTCTCACCGAATCTAGGAACCCTAATAGCATGGGTATCCGGGATGTGGTATCAAGTTCGGATCCTCTTCAGTTCCTCCTCTGTGATAATAGAGGGATTATTGTCATGTGAGAATCGCTCTGTGCTCCTGTAGTACTCAGAGGAAGATTTAGGGTTTTTTGGGGGAGGATTCTTGTCGGATTTCGCCCCCTTTGGGTTCGAGGTCAATGATCCTTCACGGGCATTGATAGAACTTGGTGGAACTACGGTGATTGGTGTCACTAATATGGGAGAGCCTTGTTCAGATTCTTGGGAAGCCATTGTGGATGAGTTGCAGAGAAAGAGAGAAAGTTCAGAGTAGCAGAGAGTTCAAAAGGCGCTCGAATTTCAAATGGGCAGGTAAAACTGTCAAAATTGGTAAAGTTGCCTTTTATACTGACGGTTACACGTTTTCCAAAGGCCGGCTCATTAAATGTTAGTAATGATTCAGAATTTGAATGGGAAGGGTCCAGTTCCGGGTTCATGTATCTATTAGATTGGACTTTCCTGATTTGGGCCTCCTTTTTCTTCTCTTTTCATTTCATGGACAGTGATTGGGTATACTTCAATTATCTCCCACCATTGGCCTTTAGTAAATTATCCTGGGCCATTCATAGTTTTCTATTAAACATTCTGTTTAAACAAAAAACTAGGGGGCAATGTTGGGTCATGATATTTCTCCTATCTTGGGCCGGGTAAATTGAGCTCCTTCATTAATTTAATCCATTGGGCTTTTATAATTAAGCCATGAGGCTCGTTGGGCCCAATCACTGTATCAACTTCTTTTAATCCTATAAGACCGGGTCGGATCGATGGATCGACCCATTAGATATTTTAATGTCTCTATCTTTGACTTGTGATGATGAAAAAGCATGACGGTTGACTAAAGTGCCTGACATGCATTAATGTGGATGGGATCATAACCGGCCGGCGGTAGAAAACAGTGGCCAAAGGCAGTAGATAAACTACATGCAGTCGGCAGAGCCCATCAGATCAGAGGGGGTGTCAGGTAGTAGTGGTTGGCACAATAACCCATGCGGGGATAGTATAACCTAGCAAGGAAGCTTTCTCTAACAGGTACGTTCTCATATCTTCAGATATATTCATATTCTCTCACCCATACACACACGATCAAGGATTATTATCTCTTTAGACACTAGACATTATATTCCTCCATTGTTAACCTTGTGAACACATACTAATTCTCACGCCTGAGCTATCCCCCGACGGAACAGCCGTCAAGCTTGTGGTGTTTATCGTGTTTACTGTGCAGGATCAGGACGTCTTACGTGATTGGGACGTAGCATAAGATCTTGGCGTTAACATGAATGATGGTGGCGGGCGATGGATGTTGTGAGGAAGATGAAGGTTTTTTTTTCTTTTTCTTTTATCTGGAAAAAGGAATAAGGAATATGGTAATAATAATAATAAACATAATCCCTCCATTTCAAAATATTAGATAATTTAATATTTTTAAAATAAACTTAAAATATTTAAAAATTAAAAAAATAATATGAATTCATTAATTTATATAGATATATTTGTAAAAATTATACATTAATGTATTTATTATTAATTTATTTAATTTATTTAATTATTTGTTATATACATTAATTTAATTTATATTTTGGTTAACTATTTGTTATAGAATTGACAATTGTTGTGTCTTTTAATTGTTGAATTTCTACCGAAGCATCTGATGTGTCCATCAAAGCATCTAACGTGGTGCCACATAAGCATTCCGTTAACTTTTAACACTTTTAGATGGAAATTACAACTTTTGTAAAAAAGTTATAGTTCAATGAGTTGACCGTAAAAAAATTCACTTCAGTGATGCATTTGTAAACCGACCCCTAGTAGAGTGGGAAAAAGTGTATTTAACCCATTATTTCTTAGCAACCTTCTTAGACTTGAGATTACTTGTTTTGATGTTAGAAAACTGTTTGTTGACATTCTCTTGCATATTTTATTGTTCTTTTTGGTTCTACATTGATGTCTCATGTCAAAAGTTAACAAAATGACATTAATTTAGGCGTTGCAATCAGACCATACAGGGTGTAAGCAACTGGACATATCCAAGAATATCATCCCACATTGATTTTCTGATAAAAGTCTAAGGAAGTTTTCTTATAAATCGATTATCAAGTGAATCTTAATTAAAGTCCAAATATTTAAAGGCTTCCTATTTTGGAAGGCAAGACTGGTACAATAGTAGGAAAAAACCGATATCAGAATGGCTAATTGGTTCGGTATACTAGTCGGTACCAATATCGGTACTCAATTGATTTGGTACTGGTTTTGTCTGGTTCAGTATTGTTAATTACCGATGAACTCCCCCACTTTATTGGATATGTTTTTATTAGCATGTTACTGCAATTAAATATAATAGGAAGATAAGGGAAACAATAGCAGAGACGAATAATATAGAACATGCGGGAAGTGAATGAAAGAATTTTACTGTGATACGGTTAGATTAGGGTCTAGGAAAGTCAGCCATATCAAAACCCCACAGACCAAACCAAAGTTAGGCTGTAGTATGACATGAGAGAAAGTGTTTTTGAGGGTCTCCTTATAATTGTCACCCTAATTATGTATGATGGAGTTAATAGAAAATCTAGTCTAAATAAGGAAATATGTATGCATTTGAATAAAATTGTTTGGGTTGCTGGAAGTCTAAGGAAGTTTTTTTATAAAGTGACTACCAAGTGAATCTTAATTAAAGTCCAAATATCGAAAGGCTTCCGATTTTGGAAGGCGATACTGGTACAAAAGTAGATAAAAATTGGTATCGGACTGGCTCCATAATAAACAATTGTGAAACAAAATTCAAGAATGAAGATCAAATAATGGATACAATCAAAGATAGTAACCATAATAGACAACTTGGACAAAGAAAAGAAAATTTAATTTTTCTGTGAATAGTGTCGTATTCGTGAATAATGCCGTATACGTTAATAGTGTCGTATACGTGAATAGTAACTCCGACACAAAAAGATAGAAATTCTATTAGAAAAATTATACTTCGTGAATAGTACCGTATTCATGAATAATGTCATATACGTGAATAATGTTGTATACGTGAATAGTGTCGTATACGTGAATAGTAATCTCGACATAAAAAAATAAAAATTCCATAATAAAATTCATACCAATATTTTGGTATAATTATATTAAAAGAAATAACATTATTTACTAAGAAAATAACATCCCTTACCTCAAAAGACAAGTACTTCTGATTGAAATATCGGATATAATGCTGAAGAAAATAGCACTGCTTATCAACTCTCAAAGTATCTAAATACTCACAAAAATACGCTCGATATTATAGAAAGAGAAAATTTCTGATTCTGATGTGATTTTCAATTCTAACATAAGCACCCTATTTATATAAAAATACTTAGAACGCAAATGCTGACTAACCTGCTACCGGTGGCTTTCACCCTTTGTCATACCTTTGAAATTCAGCATTTTCCACAAAAAACAAAAGTGGAGCCCACCCATGTTTTTAATAGAAACATTTATTTACAAAACTTCAATAATTCATAATAAATAGCCATTTTATCAGAAAAATATTAACCTTATGTCCATTCCATATAAAATATAATTCTCTACAACTTTGTAGAAGAAAGTTTTTCTAAATTTCAAACAAAAAAGACCGAAATCCACATACAGATGATTTTAATACATCTATTTCGACAAAATACTGATAAAACACCTTAACATTAATTCCTTCATAAAATAAATATTTCCTTATCATATAAATCAATAATTAATTATTCACAAATAATATTACGTAATCACAATAATTACAATCAGGTCGTTCCTAAGAAAGAGGGGGCGTTCCGATAAGAATTTCTCCTTACTAGCGCGCAGTTAGGTGACCAAACCCCTTTTCTAGATAGAATTTTCTTAGACATTGCCAATAATGGTATCTAATAATATTATTAAAATAATATGAATTATTGATCTGATAATGGAAAATATTGTGCAGTGACAATTATTGAAACAACAATAATATAAAATATCAACTTAGCAATTATTGAATCAATTAAAATAAAATATTGAACACTAATTACTGTAATAATTATTGAGTAGTGCCTTCTTACGTAAGGATTAATAATCTAAAAATATTGTGCAATACCGTGTGCTATTGTGTAACCACGCGTATTACTGTACTTTAACTACCAGGTATTCCAACAGTGTTAACGGTAACAACTACGCCGCTATTTATAAAAACTCAAACTTGTCATTTTCTTCATCTGAGATTTTCCGTTATGGGGCCCACAAATGGATGCACCGTCGTACGAATATTCTTCGACAACAAGAATATTCCACGACCAAACGAATATTCCCCGACAATAATGAATATTTTATAACCACTTGCATATTTAAAATATTTGCGTATTTTACCCATAACTAACCACATTAATCAAATCAACCCCTTACTATTTCAAAATAATGAATAAAGGAAATTTAATTTTATTTATAAAAAGTTGGAGTCTTACAACCTCCCCACCTTATAAAATTTCGTCCTCGGAATTGATGTACCGGTGTTTCGAAAAGGTGAAGATACCCCACGTTCATTTTCGATTCCAACTCCTAGGTCATTTCCTCAATAATATGGTTCCTCCACAAAACTTTGACTTGTGGAATAACCTTTGTGCGTATGACATGCTCATTCATATCCAAGATCTTGACAGGTACCTCCTCGTACGTTAAATCTTTGGTTATCTCGTCTGGTTCTAACTCAATAATGTGGTTTGGGTCTTTCACATATTTACAAAGCGCATATATGTGAAAAATATTATGAACACGAGACATGCTTGGAGGTAATGCGAGTCTATATGCCACATTTTCTACTCGGTCAAGAATCTCAAATGGAGCAACATATCAGTGGATTGAGCTTTCCTCTTTTCCCGAATCTTGTAACTCCCTTCCATGGAGCAACACGTAACAATACATGATCCCCAATATTAAATTCCACATTTTCTACTTAGTCAATCCTGTGATGTTTGTATACATTGTCGGATCATTTGGATCTTCTCTGTAGTCATACGTACCAACTCTGGTCCCAACAATGTTGCTTCACCCATCTCATCCCAACATACTGGAGAGCGACACTTTCATCCACACAATGCTTCGAATCGAGCCACACCTATACTTGCCTGATAATTGATGTTGTAAGAGAATTCCACCAATAGTAATTACTTATCCCAACTCCCTTTTAAGTCTAGAACACAAAGTCTCAATTGATCTTCAAGAGTATGAATAGTCCTTTCCGATTGCTCGTCCGTTTGAGGATGATATGCTGAACTGAAT
The DNA here is from genome assembly GCA_020205505.1 of Panax japonicus. Lineage (NCBI taxonomy): Eukaryota > Viridiplantae > Streptophyta > Magnoliopsida > Apiales > Araliaceae > Panax > Panax japonicus. The sequence goes on from CM035111.1 coordinate 30,549,398, forward strand.
CGTAAATCCGTGCCCATAGCTTTCTACAAACTAATCCAAAATTGTGAAGTAAACCTTGGGTCTCGATTCGAAACTATGGATACTGGCATGCCATGCAATCTCACAATCTCATTCACGTACATACGGGCAAGACATTCAAGGGAATAAGTCTCTCGTATCAGCAAGAAATGAGCAGACTTGGTTAATCTATCAACAATAACCCAAATCGCATCTATGCCTTGAGAAACCTTGGGAAGACCCGTAACGAAATCCATGGTAATGTGTTCCCACTTCCATTTTGAAATCTCAAGTGGTTGGAATAGACCCTTTGGGACTTGATGCTCCGCCTTTACACGTTGACAAGTTAAACACCTCGAGATAAACTTCGCGATCTCTCTCTTCATATTGCTCCACTAAAATGTATGTCGAAGATCATGATACATTTTGGTACTCCCAGGATGGATTGTAAACGGTGTGTTGTGTGCCTCCATCATGATTCTATGCTTCAAGTCAGAATTGTTAGGAACACAAATTTTGGAGTTGACTCGAAGTATTCCTTCTTCATTGATTCTTGCTTCTAGAATAGCACATTCTTGTATTTTCTTCTTCATACGCATCAGCTCTGGGTCTGTGACTTGAGCAAATTTAACTTTATCGATTAAAGTCTGTTCTACTCGTATATTTGATATCATCACGTGGCTACTTGGAGCCTTTAACCCTATCTCCATCCTTTGTAAGTCGTACAAAATGGGCCTTTGTGTTAATAACATTGCACTCGTACCATCATATAATCGTCTACTCAACGCGTCAGCTACCACATTCGCTTTTCCAGGATGGTATTGAATGGTATAATCGTAATCTTTCAACAGCTCGAGCCAACGTCGTTGCCGCATGTTGAGCTCCTTTTGGGTGAAGAAATATTTGAGACTTTTATGATCTGTATAGATCTTCACTTTCTCCCCATACATGTAACGTCTCCAGATCTTCAATGCGAAAACGACTGCTGCCAACTACAGATCATAAGTAGGATAATTCCTCTCATATTCTTTGAGTTGTCGCGAGGCATAGGCTTTGACTTTCCCATATTGCATGAGAACACAACCTAACCCTTTGTCCGTAGCATCGCTGTAGATAACAAATCCATCCGAACCAGATGATATTGTCAGAATAGGTACCGAAATGAGTCTCCTCTTGAGCTCTTGGAAACTCTTCTCGCATTCCTCACTCCATATGAATTTTGTATCTTTTCGAGTCAGCTATGTTAACGGAGTAACGATTCGAGAAAATCCTTCCACAAATCTCCGATAATAATCAGCTACGCCCAAAAAGCTACGTACTTCGGTCACCAACTTCGATTGCTCCCAAATTTGTATTGCTTCAATCTTCGTCGGGTCAACAGATACTCCATGTTTAAACACCACGTGCCCAAGGAATGCTACTTCCTCAAGCCAAAACTCTCATTTCATCAGCTTGGCATATAGCTTGTTATTACAAAGCCTTTGAAGTACCAGCTTCAAATGGTGCTCATGATCTTCAAGGCTTTTAAAATAGATGAGGATGTCATCAATAAAGATAACAACTAACTGATCCAAATATTTCTTAAACACACGGTTCATCGTATCCATAAAAGCAGCAGGAGCATTAGTCAATCCAAAAGACATGACTAAGAATTCATAATACCTGTACCGAGTTCTGAAGGTAGTCTTTAGAATATCCTCAATTTTAATATTCAGCTGATGATATCCAGAACGAAGATCGATCTTTGAAAAGAATTGTGTTCCTTGCAACTAGTCGAACAAGTCATCAATGCGAGGTAGCGGATACCTATTCTTGATGGTGACATGGTTCAATTCCCAGTAGTCAATACAAAGTCACATACTTCCGGCTTTCTTCTTTACGAATAAAATAGGAGCACCCCAAAGAGATGTACTAGGACGAATGAAACCGATGTCTAACAACTACTGTAGTTGGACATTTAACTCCTGAAGTTCAATAGGAGCCATTCGATATGGACTTTTAGAAATGGGTTTTGTACCAGGTTCAAGGTAAATAAAGAATTCAACTTCACGTTCTAGGGGTAGACCGAGAAGTTCTTTAACAACAGAAATATTATTCAAATATGATGTATTTTTGTTCAAGTCCATAACATTGCTAAGAAAGCTTGACATCCATTTTTCAATAAAGAATGGCTTTATGGCTTGATATGACAGTGATTGACTTTAGTGGTTTGGTTGCTTGAAAACAATAATCAATTTTGGCATGATGAGTAGTTAACCAATCAATCCTTAAAATCACATCAAATGCAAGTATTTTCAAAGAAATAAGACCGACAAGTGATGTGATGGTCCCAACTTGAATCAAGCAAGATTCATAAACCGTGGATGTAACGAAAGTTTCTCCTAATGGAGTTTCAACAGATAAGTCAAAGTCTAATTTCTTAGGGGTCAAGTTCAAACGTTGAGCACAATCAGGAGAAATAAAAGAATGGGTAGAACCGTTATCTAATAAGGTATAAACTTCACAAGAGTTTATGATTAGCTTACCCATGATCACCTCGTTCAAGTTCCTCGCGTTTTGGGCAGTCACGACAAACGCCCTTCCAGGAACCATCGACTTTGACTTATCCGAGATTGCCTTTGGAGTCACCATCCTCGCTGGACTTGATTTTGCTACAGGACAATCTTGAGCTATATGACCTTCCTTTTCACAGTTATAACACACCTTGAATTGTTATGGGCAGTTTGGGCTGATGTGTCCCTCTTTCCCGTATTTATAACATACAACCGATGATTGTTCTCCTCCCCTAGAAACAGTTGATGCTGGTGCTGATGTCTTCACGTTATCATTGTTGTACCTTCTCTTTTTGAAATCCCCCCCGACTCACTTTTTCTACTATTATGGCCACGATTACCACCAGAGTGGTTACCGCTTTTGTCCAGATATTTTCCTCCCCGCTGTTTATCATTGCTCCGATGACTGCTGCCACTGGTATGACCCTGGTTGTGGTCCCTCGGTTGAACAAAATCATTATCTCTCTCTCTAATAATTGAGCCATGTTCAAAACATCTGAATATAGAGAAAATTTGTGAGATATAAGGTATTGACGAATTTCTGGTTTCAAACCTCTTAGAAAAATCCACGTCATATGTGACGCCCCCAAATCCGTATAATCATCTATTACAGAACTTGGTGCTCACGATACAACATACACCATCATCTAACTAAGTAAACCTTAACAATAAGGAATAATAATATTAACTCTTACATAATTATTCAAAATAAAATCCCAAGTCTTTACAACCTTAAAACATACTGGAACCTAGTCTTAGCGTTTATCGCTACAATACACATATGCGGAAATAATTATTTTATTACATAACCATTAGCATCACTTCACCTTGGACTTTCCCTTGTCCTTGCCCGAACCCTCAGCCTTCTCATCCTTAACTGAAAGGTTTAAACAAAAATGAGCACAAATTGCCCAGCAAGTGTACGGAATAAATGGGGAATACACATCAGAATAAAGGCATTTGAATTACTAGATCTCAACAGTTGAAAGATTATCAAGTGTTAAAGAAGAACATCAAGAATAAGAATTTAAGAATTTTCAATATCATACTAAGGGGTGTAAAATACACTGAACATATTTTCTTTCATCAAAAACCATGAGACGGTTTAACAATCAAATAGACTGTAAACGGTCTATTCAAGTACTCCAGGTGATCAGCCCATTGTACCCTACATTGTGCACATGTATTAAGTTTAAAATGCATAAGCATAAATGAGACTATTTGCCCGACATCTGTTTTTTTTTTTCCGTTCATTCGGGTTGTTCATCTTAGTAATCATGCGAGACCTCACCAAGGCAACTTGGATTGGTAAACATTCAATAGCTTCGAAAGATGTGTTTTAAATAATTTTTCATCAATAAAAACTAGCCAGAACCAAAGGCTAGGAACATACATAGAAACAGTTCTATGATGACATGAAACTTAAAAGCATAACCGTTAGAATAATAACTGAATAACCATTGAAAAGCTTGCAAGATAATTGAAGTTTGTATGACTTTTCAATGAAAAAACTTGCACGAATAAATAACTAACACAAGTCCAAATCTTACCCTTACTGCAATAATATTAGTAAGGATTTAATAAATACCCAAAAGAAATTAGGGTTAGGAAACTTGCCTTGCTCGTTGTTTACCAATAATAGATTAACAGCTTACAGCTATCTACACTTCACGTGCCCTACCCAATTGTATAATCATGCACATCAACTATTAGCAACGCATAGTAGTTATAATATAAACTTTACTCTATAATTTTCAGAGTTTACTCTACGATTTTCACTGACTCTATGATTTTTAGAGTTTACTCTACTATTTTCAATGACTCTACGATTTTCAGAGTTTACTCTACTATTTTCAATGACTCTACGATTTTCAGAGTTTACTCTATGATTTTCATTGACTCTACGATTTTTGAGTTTACTCTACGATTTTCATTGACTCTACGATTTTCACTGACTCTACGATTTTCAGAGACTCTACGATTTTCAGAGACTCTACGATTTTCAGAGACTCTACGATTTTTACTCTACGATTTTCACTGACTCTACGAATTTCTGAGACTCTACGATTTTCAGACACTCTACGATTTTTACTCTACGATTTTCACTGACTCTACGATTTTCAGAGACTCTACGATTTTCAGAGACTCTACGATTTTTACTCTACGATTTTCACCGACTCTACGATTTTCAGCTTTACCATATCTCGCTAAAACAGGCATAACTAACTCGTTTTAAAACATTTTTGATCGATTCTTGCGCCCACGCGAAGCTAACTTCTGGGGCCACAACTTTCGTTCATGGACCAACTTCAAATTCCAAGCACAAAATTCCAGAAAATCCGTGCAAGAGGACTGCACCGAATTTGTTGGACAGATTTGACACAACTACTTTGAAAAGTCATAACTCCTTGCTCCGAAGTCGGAATTAGTCCGTTCCAGAGTCTATGGAAAGCTTATTCAGTGTACTATAATAACCCAAAAGCCCATAACTTTCTAGAAACTGTAGCTAGTACCGAATTTTGTCTTTAGGGTCAGCAGTTAACAGTTTTTTTTTTCTTTTCGGTTTCTAACATGATTGCTTACGATTTTCATATCTCACTCAAAATAGCTTCAATTCGAACGAAATTTGGACATGTTATACCTCATGCTACAAAATATTTTACAAAATTATTACATGCACCAAATGGATTATCTAAGACATGATTTCGAGTGACCAAAAATCCTAAAAAAATCACGCAAACTAGTTTAACCCAACTTTTGAGAAAATCATGATTTTGATTCTAGCATGCATGGGTTTGATTCCTATTATCCAGACCACTTCTAATAACATATATATACATGTTACAACAATTCATTTCTCTAACTTTTAATGTTTTGATCAAATTAGCATGTTAGAGGCATTTTATCAAATAGTTAGCATACATACATGAATTTCATGATTCTATACGATTGTGTAACATGTTTGAACCCGAGTTTTCCTTCCTTAATAGCCACATAGCAGAATCAATACCAACATAGCATCACAAAATTAAAACAACTCATTTACCATGGTAATTCATGCATTTTTCACTATTTTTCTTCAAGAACATAAAAGTTAGTTTCATGGCTTACCTTGGATGCGAATTCTTCCTTGTTTAACTCTGATTGAGACCCACACCTCGCTTGTTAGGCTCTCTCAATCTCCAAAATTCTTCTAACACTATCTAACACTCTCAATTTCTCTCCAAGTTTACTCTCTTGGAGGAATTTTAGTAAAATCAAGAATATAGAAGTGAAGAGTTTATATATGTATATGATGATAGCATAGATGCTTGTTGTAACGAGTAATCTGAAATCATCAGTTGAGAGAACTTTGCCATAACCCATGATAACTTGATAATTAAACCAACCAAATGGGAGTTACAGAAAGTGAAAAGTTGTTTGGTTTGAGAAATAAACTAACTCATATCATTGCTATGTTGATATAAATGTATTCTTTTCCTCCTTGTCCCAATATGTGTGACACAAGACTTCCCCCCAGCTGCTGGTCTATTTATTAAAATATAAATTTATCCATTTAATCAATTAAATAACCATTTTGACCATTTTGCCCCTCGTAATAAAACGTGTCGATACTTATATCGATTCCTACTAAAGTCGACGTCCCGGACGTCAGGGAACTCTCCGTTTTGTCAAACTCAACTTCAAAATTCGTAGTTGACAATTCGTCGCTCCAAAGTGTGTTTGGGGCTAAATTTAAGATAATATTATATCTAATAAAGTTCCAAGAGAAAAGATTTGACTGTATGTGATATTTGACGTCATGAAACTTCCAAGTCTATATATCTATAAATAAGAGCATTGTAAAAGAGAATGGTGGATATATAAAAATATTATGAGACATGTCTCATTTTCGTGGTTACAGTCTATCCTGCCTAATTTTGACGTTTCGAACTCAAATACGCAGACCGTGTCTCTAAACTCCGCTCCAAACTCAAACTCATTTTTGTAAGTCATCCCACGAAATTAATTAGAATTAATTCCATCCTTAACCAATTTAAATAATTGGCCTAACCGTAACAACCATTAATATGCATCTTATCACATAACATATAATAAAAATAAATAATTCATCTAAAAATAATTGTCACATAAGAATTTCACATAAGTTTGTTTATTGAAATTGTTTAATTACATGGAAAAATCTAGGATATTACATTCACCGATTCTTCTAAGAATTTCTTCCTCGAATTTTTTTTTTGACTTACTAATTTTCATTCATTCCTTTTATCAAAATAGATTTTATGTTAATATCTATTTATCCATTAGGTTCTGAACCAAATTCTTTCTCTACGGATCTTTCTAAGATCATCATATTCCTCACCTCTTCCTCTTTTAAGAGTTTTACATTTCTCTTCTTTCTGAAATTTCATTCTTTCTTGAAATTTTTATGCTTTGCTTAATTGTCTCATCCTTTCCACTTTCACCTTTCAGAATAACAAGAATCTTCCTCAATTGCTCAATAATTGGGAAGCGATATGAATAAAAGGAATTTAAAAGTTTCCAAATCATGCTGAGGGGTCATAAGACCTTGAACTACGTCCCTAGGTTATCAAGTATCTCGACTTGAACCTTTAACAGTCATAAGACTATACGGACCTTGAACTCTTCTCTAGGTTTAACAGTGTATCACCACCATAAACCATCTTTAGCAGAATGTTTAACAATCACACAAACTGAAAACACTCTCTGCAAGTACTCTAGGTGATCAGCCTATCGTACCCCTACGTCGTGCACAACGTATTACATCTTAACATCGTAACGACTATATGCGTTACTTTCGAAACCATTGTCTCCAATAACATGTCCCCTTTTTACATGGTTGTTCACCTCAGCATTTCAACAGCTGAATCCGCACCAAAATAATTTGGTTTGGCATAACTTCTCAAGAAATACTTGAATTTCATGAACATCTTTCAATATTCGTCTAGCTGAATCAAATAGCATAGACTTCTACAACAATTCGAACATCAATCGAAATGTACATGTACACGTATATATATATTCTTATATCTTAAAGAAATCTCAAAAATCTTTTTATGACGTCATAATACCGCACTGTATTTACAGTCCGTTGAGGATTCCGTCATTTTGTGACTTTGTCATACTACATCATACCATAGTGGGCTGACGATCCTTAGATCACATCCAACACTAGGTATTACCGCATTGATGACTCCATCGTTTTTATCATCTTTACACCAGGTTACATGATGCATTAATGATATAAAATACATTTTGATATATTACAAATCATTTTTGTCTAGCCGAAGCAATTATCATAGACATATGAATAACAGTATTGTTGTTAAAACTCATTGGTTCCATCATTTGATCCAATGTTTTTCAAGAAAATAGAAGTGCAAACATCAGCACGAAGTCAATAAATTTCGAAAGTCTAGCATAGCTAGTAGATTTAGAGTACCTATGCTTCTACCATCAACTCCACTTTCTATAATGATCCATTGCTTAATAGGTCTATCTATTTTTATCATCCTCAATACTCTATTTACACTTATCTATACCCAGTTCGTCAAACTTACCACACGTTATGAGTTCAGGAACTTGCCACAATCATATGAGTTTAAGAACTTATCCTAGTCAGACCATAGGCGTCCATTCGCTGAGGGGTTCAAAAACATACCATATAATTATGAGTCACGAACCTACCATAAGTATGAGTTTTAAGAACTCGCAACTTAACCTTATATCCTCTACCTATTCGTTAAAAGAATCACCTTCTCAACATACATATAGCAAATAGCGTGACATTAGGTTCCAATGATTATCAATGTCAGAAACTAAGTGGTTGTTAAACCAAACTCGGCCACTAATCAATATAGGAAGCTAAGAGGACAATTCCCCGCCCATACAAAGAATTTGTCAACCTAACCACTCTATCAACCAGGAAGCTAAGTGATTCTAAAACCAAGTACAAATTTCCCGCCCATACAAGGAATCATACAACTCAGCTCTTGATCTAAGTCCTCAATTGAAAACTCACATACTCTTAACTTTCTCTTTTCTTAATACAGATTTTTTTAATCCGTATCTTAACATTTACCACTCTTTTCTGAGTTTACATTGTACCATTTCATAGTACCTTCTCATTATAGCATAAAGCTATATCATTCCAATCACTTAACAAATCATATGTCATTCAATGATTTAATCTGATCACGTGGTGATCTTATTTTTGTAATCATTTCTCCTTATGCTTACGATCGTTTTATTTTACGATCTTCTTATTCTTCTATTTAATCATATTATATTATGATTTTATTTACACTTTTCATCCTATAGACACCGTCTATTTAGTATCACCTTTCATCTCTATTACTGGAGTCAGGTAACTCCGGATTCTTATCCTTATAGCTCTTCAAGATTCTTCTCTGAATCTTCTTTATCTTTCTCTTTACTTTAATAATGAATTTCCAAAAATTCATCTCTTATCGATTAAACTCTATTCGAGTTTATTACTTATCATCTTCGCGGTTATAGCCTAAGGTACACCTACCTAAGGTTTATAACCTACAGCTTTGATACCAACTTGTGACGCCCCCAAATCCGTATAATCATCGATTACAGAACTTGGTGCTCACGATACAACATACACCATCATCTAACTAAGTAAACCTTAACAATAAGGAATAATAATATTAACTCTTACATAATTATTCAAAATAAAATCCCAAGTCTTTACAACCTTAAAACATACTGGAACCTAGTCTTAGCGTTTATCGCTACAATACACATATGCGGAAATAATTATTTTATTACATAATCATTAGCATCACTTCATCTTGGACTTTCCCTTGTCCTTGCTCGAACCCTCAGCCTTCTCATCCTTAACTGAAAGGTTTAAACAAAAATGAGCACAAATTGCCCAGCAAGTGTACGGAATAAATGGGGAATACACATCAGAATAAAGGCATTTGAATTACTAGATCTCAACAGTTGAAAGATTATCAAGTGTTAAAGAAGAACATTAAGAATAAGAATTTAAGAATTTTCAATATCATACTAAGGGGTGTAAAATACACTGAACATATTTTCTTTCATCAAAAACCATGAGACGGTTTAACAATCAAATAGACTGTAAACGGTCTATGCAAGTACTCCAGGTGATCAGCCCATTGTACCCTACATTGTGCACATGTATTAAGTTTAAAATGCATAAGCATAAATGGGACTATTTGCCCGACATCTGTTTTTTTTTTTCGTTCATTCGGGTTGTTCATCTTAGTAATCATGCGAGACCTCACCAAGGCAACTTGGATTGGTAAACATTCAATAGCTTCGAAAGATGTGTTTTAAATAATTTTTCATCAATAAAAACTAGCCAGAACCAAAGGCTAGGAACATACATAGAAACAGTTCTATGATGACATGAAACTTCAAAGCATAACCGTTAGAATAATAACTGAATAACCATTGAAAAGCTTGCAAGATAATTGAAGTTTGTATGACTTTTCAACGAAGAAACTTGCACGAATAAATAACTAACACAAGTCCAAATCTTACCCTTACTGCAATAATATTAGTAAGGATTTAATAAATACCCAAAAGAAATTAGGGTTAGGAAACTTGCCTTGCTCGTTGTTTACCAATAATAGATTAACAGCTTATAGCTATCTACACTTCACGTGCCCTACACAATTGTATAATCATGCACATCAACTATTAGCAACGCATAGTTGTTATAATATAAACTTTACTCTATAATTTTCAGAGTTTACTCTACGATTTTCACTGACTCTATGATTTTCAGAGTTTACTCTACTATTTTCAATGACTACGATTTTCAGAGTTTACTCTACTATTTTCAATGACTCTACGATTTTCAGAGTTTACTCTACGATTTTCATTGACTCTACGATTTTTGAGTTTACTCTACGATTTTCATTGACTCTACGATTTTTACTCTACGATTTTCACTGACTCTACGATTTTCAGAGACTCTACGATTTTCAGAGACTCTACGATTTTCAGAGACTCTACGATTTTCAGAGACTCTACGATTTTTACTCTACGATTTTCACCGACTCTACGATTTTCAGAGACTCTACGATTTTCAGAGACTCTACGATTTTTACCGACTCTACGATTTTCAGCTTTACCATATCTCGCTAAAACAGGCATAAATAACTCGTTTTAAAACATTTTTGATCGATTCTTGCGCCCACGCGAAGCTAACTTCTGGGGCCACAACTTTCGTTCATGGACCAACTTCAAATTCCAAGCACAAAATTCCAGAAAATCCGTGCAAGAGGACTGCACCGAATTTGTTGGACAGATTTGACACAACTACTTTGAAAAGTCATAACTCCTTGCTCCGAAGTCGGAATTAGTCCGTTCAAGAGTCAATGGAAAGCTTATTCAGTGTACTATAATAACCCAAAAGGCCATAACTTTCTAGAAACTGTAGCTAGTACCAAATTTTGTCTTTAGGGTCAGCAGTTCACAGTTTTTTTTTCTTTTCGGTTTCTAACATGATTGCTTACGATTTTCATATCTCACTCAAAATAGCTTCGATTCGAACGAAATTTGGACATGTTATACCTCATGCTACAAAATATTTTACAAAATTATTACATGCACCAAATGGATTATCTAAGACATGATTTCGAGTGACCAAAAATCCTAAAAAAATCACGCAAACTAGTTTAACCCAACTTTTGAGAAAATCATGATTTTGATTCTAGCATGCATGGGTTTGATTCCTATTATCCAGACCACTTCTAATAACATATATATACATGTTACAACAATTCATTTCTCTAACTTTTAATGTTTTGATCAAATTAGCATGTTAGAGGCATTTTATCAAATAGTTAGCATACATACATGAATTTCATGATTCTATACGATTGTGTAACATGTTTGAACCCGAGTTTTCCTTCCTTAACAGCCACATAGCAGAATCAATACCAACATAGCATCACAAAATTAAAACAACTCATTTACCATGGTAATTCATGCATTTTTCACTATTTTTCTTCAAGAACATAAAAGTTAGTTTCATGGCTTACCTTGGATGCGAATTCTTCCTTGTTTAACTCTGATTGAGACCCACACCTCGCTTGTTAGGCTCTCTCAATCTCCAAAATTCTTCTAACACTATCTAACACTCTCAATTTCTCTCCAAGTTTACTCTCTTGGAGGAATTTTAGTAAAATCAAGAATATAGAAGTGAAGAGTTTATATATGTATATGATGATAGCATAGATGCTTGTTGTAACGAGTAATCTGAAATCATCAGTTGAGAGAACTTTGCCATAACCCATGATCACTTGATAATTAAACCAACCAAATGGGAGTTACAGAAAGTGAAAAGTTGTTTGGTTTGAGAAATAAACTAACTCATATCATTGCTATGTTGATATAAATGTATTCTTTTCCTCCTTGTCCCAATATGTGTGACACAAGACTTCCCCCCAGCTGCTGGTCTATTTATTAAAATATAAATTTATCCATTTAATCAATTAAATAACCATTTTGACCATTTTGCCCCTCGTAATAAAACGTGTCGATACTTATATCGATTCCTACTAAAGTCGACGTCCCGGACGTCAGGGAACTCTCCGTTTTGTCAAACTCAACTTCAAAATTCGTAGTTGACAATTCGTCGCTCCAAAGTGTGTTTGGGGCTAAATTTAAGATAATATTATATCTAATAAAGTTCCAAGAGAAAAGATTTGACTGTATGTGATATTTGACGTCATGAAACTTCCAAGTCTATATATCTATAAATAAGAGCATTGTAAAAGAGAATGGTGGATATATAAAAATATTATGAGACATGTCTCATTTTCGTGGTTACAGTCTATCCTGCCTAATTTTGACGTTTCGAACTCAAATACGCAGACCGTGTCTCTAAACTCCGCTCCAAACTCAAACTCATTTTTGTAAGTCATCCCACGAAATTAATTAGAATTAATTCCATCCTTAACCAATTTAAATAATTGGCCTAACCGTAACAACCATTAATATGCATCTTATCACATAACATATAATAAAAATAAATAATTCATCTAAAAATAATTGTCACATAAGAATTTCACATAAGTTTGTTTATTGAAATTGTTTAATTACATGGAAAAATCTAGGATATTACATTCACCAATTCTTCTAAGAATTTCTTCCTCGAAATTTTTTTTTTGACTTACTAATTTTCATTCATTCCTTTTATCAAAATAGATTTTATGTTAATATCTATTTATCCATTAGGTTCTGAACCAAATTCTTTCTCTACGGATCTTTCTAAGATCATCATATTCCTCACCTCTTCCTCTTTTAAGAGTTTTACATTTCTCTTCTTTCTGAAATTTCATTCTTTCTTGAAATTTTTATGCTTTGCTTAATTGTCTCATCCTTTCCACTTTCACCTTTCAGAATAACAAGAATCTTCCTCAATTGCTCAATAATTGGGAAGCGATATGAATAAAAGGAATTTAAAAGTTTCCAAATCATGCTGAGGGGTCATAAGACCTTGAACTACGTCCCTAGGTTATCAAGTATCTCGACTTGAACCTTTAACAGTCATAAGACTATACGGACCTTGAACTCTTCTCCAGGTTTAACAGTGTATCACCACCATAAACCATCTTTAACAGAATGTTTAGCAATCACACAGACTGAAAACACTCTCTACAAGTACTCTAGGTGATCAGCCTATCGTACCCCTACGTCGTGCACAACGTATTACATCTTAACATTGTAACGACTATATGCGTTACTTTCGAAACCATTGTCTCCAATAACATGTCCCCTTTTTACAGGGTTGTTCACCTCAGCATTTCAACAGCTGAATCCGCACCAAGACGAATACTTTCAGAAAAGTACTTGTCATTGAACAGTTTCTGGAATGCTTCCTAATATATATTAAGTGCAGCTGGCTGGGTACGCTTCACAGATTCCCACCAGTAATCTGCCTCACCACGAAACATAAAAGGTGGCGAATGGTACCTTATGTTCCTCCGTGCATCCCAAGACATCAAATATCTTAGTAATTTGCTTAACTCACGTTTTCGCCTTTATCGGATCTGGCTTTCCCAAAAACTCTGGTGGTCCCAACTCTTTGAACTGTTTGGCTGTGCCAAGCCGCGCATTGCTATTATTTCCACCCGTATTTTGTACGTGAGTCTCCATCGTCTGATTTTCATGAACTGCAAAAAACTTCTAAACATCACATCATTCATCGTTTGATCGGTGGTGTTGTTTACAGGAGGAACATTGTCTTCCTATTGCACGTTCTCCTGGTTGGTGATTAAAGGTGTCTCCACGGTCTCATTCACTCCATTTTTAACATTTTCAGCTTCCATTCTCAAATACTACCATAAAACAAGGGTTAATTAAAGAAATTGGCATTCCATATATTATCCATATATTTTGACTGACAAATTAAACACAAATAAGCTTAGGTAGGACACACTAGCGAATGATTTACTCGTCTATCCCCTTCTAGTTCTATTCTTCGATCTCCGCCAGAGACCATATCCCTAAGCTCTGATACAAACTATAACGCCCCCAAAATAGTTCTACACAACCCATTCCGAGTCGCCAAATACATGGTACAAAAAATAACTACAATTTTATTATTACAATTGTCATGCAAAATACGACAACATATATGCTGTGAGTTTAAATACAAATATTGTCTTCTAGACAATATCCAAACTCAAATAAGCCCTCATTACAATTATTGATACACTATTTTACAAAAATAGTGAGGACTACTAAAATAACTGTCTTGAAACATTACTTCACACCCCGGCTAGCTCCCGCTATATTCTCGCCTCCGGAGTAGAAAAATAGAATAAAAAGGAAAAGGATGAGCTCAACTAGCCTAGTAAAAAATATTATGACTAAGATAATGTAGAACAATTTATCGTTAGCCTTCAATAAATCATATAAAATATAATGGACAACAAGTTTTAGATCAATATTCGCAGCGAAAATAATAATTCATTAGAAGAGTTAAGTAGAGAATGAAGTCTACCATCTTCTATGATTTAAAAGTCAATCATCAATATTTTATCCTTGTAATATCAATCAATATACATCTTGAATCAAATATTCATCTTTGCACTACGGCCAAAGATACTCATTTGTATCACCAGTTGGTCATGTTCATCTCAACACATGTCCATCTTTGCACTACGGGCCAAAGATATTCATCGATAATCATTCATATTTGCACTACAGACCAAATATATTCAGTTATATCACCATTTAGGACTGAGAATGATGAAAATATTTTAAAGACAACGAATCCAGTGAGATAAAAGGACAAAGATTAAGGATTCGTACTTTAGTTTATCCAAGTTCAAAAATACTCCATAGAAAACAATTGTGAAACAAAATTCAAGAATGAAGATCAAAACATGGATACAATAAAAGATAGTAACCATAATAGACAACTTAGACAAAAAAAAAATTTAATTTTTCTGTGAATAGTATCGTATTCGTGAATAGTGCCGTATACGTAGATAGTGACGTATACGTGAATAGTAACCCCAACAAAAAAAAGTAGAAATTCCATAAGAAAAATCATACTTCGTGAATAGTACTCGTGAATAGTACCGTATTCATGAATAATATTGTATACATGAATAGTAACCTCGACATAAAAAGGTAAAAATTTCATAATAAAATTTATACCAATATTTCGGTATAATGATATTAAAGAAATAACATCATTTACGAAGAAAATAACATCCCTTACCTTAAATGACAAATACTTCAGACTGAAATATCAGATATAATGCTGAAGAAAACTTGCACTTCTTGTCAACTCTCAAATCATCTAAATACTCATAAAAATACGCTCGATATTATAGAGAGAAAATTTCTGATTCTGGTGTGATTTTTAATTCTAACATAAGCACCATATTTATATGAATATGCTTAGAACGCCAAAGTTGACTAACCTGCTACCGGTGGCTTCCACCCTTTGCCATTCACGCACACCACCTTTGAAATTCAGCATTTTCCACAAAAAATAAAAGTGGGGCCCACCCATATTTTTAATTAAAATATTTATTTTCGAAACTTCAATAATTCATAATAAATAGCCCTTTATTAGAAAAATATAAACCTTATGTCCATTCCATATAAAATTTAATTCTATACAACTTTGTAGAAAAAAGTTTTACCAAATTCCAAACAAAAAATGAGTGAAATCCATATACGGATGATTTTAGTACCTCAATTCCAACAAAATACTGATAAAACAGCTCAACATTAATTCCTTCATAAAATAAATATTTCTTTATCATATAAATTAATAATTAAGTATTCACAAATAATATTACAGAATCACAATAATGACAACCAGGTCGTTCCTAGGAAAGAGGGGGCTTTCCGATAATAATTTCTCCTTACTGGCGCGGAATTAGTTGACCAAACTCCTTTCCTCGACAGAACTTCCTTAGACATTGCCAATAATGTTATCTAATAATATTATTCAAATAATATGAATTATTGATCTGATAATGGGAAATACTGTGCAGTGACAATTATTGAAATAACAATAATATAAAATATCAACGTAGCAATTATTGAATCAATAAAATAAAATATTAAACAGTAATTACTGTAACAATTATTGAGCAGTGTCTTCTTACGTAAGAATTAATAATCCAAAAATACTGTGTAGTACTGTGTGCTACTGTGCAACCACGCGTATTACTGTACTTTAACCAACAGGTATTCCAACAGTGTTAATGGTAACAACTACGCCGTTATTTATAAAAACTCAAACTTTTTGTTTTCTTCATCTTAGAGTTTTCCGTTATAGGACCCACAAATGGCTGCGCCGTCGTACGAATATTCCCCGACAGCAAAAATATTCCACAACCAAACGAATATTCTCGGACAACAATGAATATTTTATAACCACTTACTTATTTAAATTATTTACGCATTTTACCCATAACTAACTACATTAATCAAATCAACCCCTTACTATTTCAAAACAATGAATAGAGGAAATTAAATTTTATTTATAAAAAGTTGGAGTCTTACACAGTCTATAATAAAGATAATAAATGCATTTGCTTAAAGTTCAAACACATTCATATTGCCAATGTCAAAGTTTAATCATATCTTTAACGTATTAGTTTTATTCATAAACTGTGACACCCCCAAATTTGGGTTCCCTAACCTCAGATTTGGTGCTCACAATCCATTATACATATTACAACTAATTACCCATTCATTGATGAAATGCATCATTCATTACATGTTCTTAATAAAAACATAACTTAAAAAATAATTATATCATCATTATCCCTGGTTAACTAACCTTAAAATAATTTACATACCCTTAGATACTCAAAAGGTTTACATAAAGTAACATAATAAGTAAAGTTCACAATAACTACTCTTGAACTTTGCCTTTGCCCTTGTCTTTCTTTGACCCCTCGACTACCTTGTCCTTAGCTGAAATGTTTTATTTAATCAAGGGCGAGCAACGAGTTTGCACAGCAAGTTAAAGCGTACAATAAAAGATATAGAAGAATCTAACTTTCTGTGACACCCCCAAAATAGGTATACATCACCAATTCTGAGTCGTCAAATACATGGTACATAACTTAAATACAAACATCATTTATACAATATGACAAAACGTAGCAGAGAGTTTTAACACATATATTGTCTCGTAGACAGTATCCAAACTCAAATAAAGTCCTTATTACAATTATTATTACATTATTTCATAGAATAACGAGGACTACTATATCCACCATATCAGACCATCACTCTGTCCCCTGACTAGTCCTGGCTATGTTCTCATTTCCTGAAGAGAACAATGAAAGAAAATGGCGAGCTCAACTAGCCTAGTAAGAAATATTATGACTAAGATAATGCAGAATAAATTATCATTAGCCTTCAAAATTGTTAAACTAATATAATACAATAGACAACAAGTTTAACTGCAACGGAATAAATAATCCATTAGAAGAGTCAAGTAGAGCATGATATCTACTATCTTCTATGATTTAAAAGTTTATTATTAATTTTATCACTGAGACTCAGCTTAATAAATAATCTATATCACTAAATTATCCACGTACTACGGGCCAATGATATTCATTAGTATCACATCCATTAATTATCCATGCATTACATGTCAAAGATATTCATGTTATCACCAATTATCATGATCATGCTTACAACTGTCCATCAATGCACTATGGGCCAATGATGACTTTAACACATCATTTGAAACATTACAGATCATGATTGTACCGAATAATCCCTGGTCATAATCATACTAATCAACAGTCTATCTATGCACTACGGGTCAAAGATGACTTTCATCACAATATAAGCATGAGGATGATGACAATGATAAATAATTCAATTAAATGAAAGCAAGGATAAATTTTAAAGATTTATAATTAAATTTATCCAGAATTCAATAATTTCCAAATTGTCAACATGATACTGCTTTGTGGTAGTAAAATTTATGAATAATATTGTATCAAAAATAATTTGGACAGAAAAGAAATCAATTTTTTTTTTGTCATGAATAGTACATTGGGTGAATAGCACCCCGTGAATAGTACCCCAACATGAAAAGATTAAAAATTATCAAGAATGTTCAGAATAATATTTCCGTGAAAAGATACTAGATGAAACACAAATTTCAATGATATTCTACTAATTTCAAGAAGTATAGAAACAATTCTTAACAAAATGAGTGTAGAATTCAGAATTTGAAACGAAATAATATTACTTACATACTACAGAGTATGGAAGAAAATATTATTTTATACGGATATTGAACAAAACTAATATCCCTTACCTTAAAAGGAGAGTATTTCTGACTGGTATGGACTGGTATAGCGGATATATTCTTGAAGAAAACTTGCACTATTTTCTACACTCAAAGCTTCCTTAAACTCTAAAGAAATACGCTCAATGTTATAGAAGAAGAATTCTCTGATTCTAGTGTGATTTTCAATTCTAGATTAAGCATCCTATTTATAGGAGAATGGAAGGATACTATTTGAAAATAATTCACGGGAGCGAATTCGCCGGCTGGATTTCTAATTTTCTGATTTACTATGCAAATACTATGCATAATAAAATATAATATATTCTATTTTTCATAAAAAAATAAAACTTATTATAATATATATATATATATATATATATATATATATATATATATATATATAAAACAAAACTGAGATAACTTCAATAAAAACCAAATTTATAACAAATACTTCAATAAAAACCCCTCTATTTATCTCAATTCACTTGGCTTCTCAAAAAATATTTTTAATAATATTCATCATTAATATTATAAATCACAATATTAACAACCAGATCATTCCCAATTGGATCCCAATTAGGTGAGTAAACTTCTTTCCTCGACAGAACTTTCTAGACATTGTCAATAATGCAAATAATAATATGAATAACTTTGTGCAGATGATACTGTGACAATAATTGAATCAATAATGTGAGATACTATTTTGCCATTACTGTAGTAATAATTGAGTATAACTGAGTGACTTTTCACTTAAGCATCAAATACCGTGTGCAACTATGCAACCACACGTACTACTATACTTTTATCACCTGGTATTTTAACAGTTAACGATAAAACTTTCGTCGTTATTTTTATAAAAGTTATTTTTATTGTTTTCTAACTTCGATAATAATTCTGTTGTGGGGTCCACCAATGATTGAGCCGTCGTACGAATATTCCCTGATAAAACGAATATTCCCCGACCAATCGAATATTTTATGACAACTTGCTTACTTTGCAAAATTTGTAAATATTACCCACAACTATAATATAATATCAAATCCACACCATAATATTCAAAATGACATTTAGAGAAAATAAATCTTTATTTATAAAAGTTGAGGTCTTACAACCTCCCAGTCTTATAAAATTTCATCATCGAAATTGGTGTACGTACCTGGTATGACGAAGATGTGAGAATACCTTGATCTCATTTCAGATTCTAACTCCCAAGTCATTTCCTCAACATCATGGTTTCTCCACAAAATTTTGACTCAAGGTATAACCTTGAAGCGTAGAATATGTTCCTTCTTATCCAAGATTTTAATAGGTACCTCTTCATATGTTAAATTTTCCATTATCTCGTTTGGTTCTAATTCAATAATGTAGTTTGGGTCTTCCACATATTTACGTAACATAGATATATGAAAAAAGTTATGAACACGAGACATACTTGGCGGTAAAACGAGTCTATATGCCACAGTTCCTACTCAATCAATGATTTCAATTGGGCCATTGAATCGATGATTGATGTAAGGCCCCAACTTTTTATAAATAAAGATTTAATTTTCTCTAATTATTATTTTGAAATAGTAAGGGATTGTTTTGATTAATGTGGTTAGTTATGGATAAAATGAACAAATATTTTAAATAAGCAAGTGGTTATAAAATATTAATTATTATCGGAGAATATTCGTTTATTCGTAGAATATTCTTGCTGTCGGGGAATATTCGTACGAGGACGCTGCCTTTTGTAGGCCCCATAACGGAAAGCAATTAAATGAAGAAAATAACAAGTATGAGTTTTTATAAATAACGGCGTAGTTGTTACCATTAACACTGTTGGAATACCCGGTGGTTAAAACACAGTAATACGCAGTGTTGCACAGTAGCTCACGGTATTGCACCAATTATTGATTCTTACGTAAGAAGACACTACTCAATAATTGTTACAGTAATTACTGTTCAATATTTTATTTTTTTGATTCAATAATTGCTATGTTGATATTTTATATTATTTTTGTTTCAATAATTATCACTATACACTATTTTTCATTATCAGATCAATAATTCATATTATTTTAATAATATTACTAGATAACATTATTGGCAATGACTAGAAATTTCTATATAAGGAGAGGTTTGGTCACCTAATTGCGCGCCAGTAAGGAAAAATCCTTATTTGAAAGCCCCCTCTTTCCTGGGAACAGCCTGGTTATCAGTATTGTGATTTTATAATATTATTTGTGAATAATTAATTATTGATTTATATGATAAGAAAAATATTTATTTATGTGGATATAAACGGAGGAATTTTGAGAAAAGTGACAATTATTGAAAATTAATATTTTATCTTTTCTGATAAAATAATTCATTTAAATATATTCTTATATTACAATAATATAATAATGGTGATATTTTTACAATGAATGTGTGATATATGAATAAACGAGGATGAAGAGTATTTTTGTATAATAAATGCTAAAAACATGTTAAACATGTTGGTGGACCCTATTTTTGACTGAAATTTGATTATAGCCTGCAAAATCGTCCGTATGTGGATTTCGGTCAATTTCTGTTTAGAATTTGGAAAACCTTAAAGCTACAAAGTTGTAGAGAATTAAATTTCCTATGGAATGGACATAAGATTTCGAAATTTTCTGATAAAAGGGCTATTTATTATGAATTATTGAAGTTCTGGAATAATTGATTTTTGGAGTTATAAATATTTTTATTAAGAAAAATGTTTTTTTTTTATTTTTGTGGGGCGGGTCCCACTTGTAGCAGATGTTTTGGTCTAGTGGTGTGCGTAGGAAATTAAAAATAAAATATTAATATTTTATTAAATTTTCTGCTTTGGTGTTCTAAGCATTTTCCTATAAATAGGGTGCTTAGGTTATAATTGAAAATCATACCAAAAACTGAAGTTTTCTCTCTCTATATTATCGAGCATATTTTTGTAAGTATTTAGATATCTTGAGTGTTGCTATACATTGCAAGTTTCCTTCAGCGTTATATCTGATATTCCAGCCAGAAGTACTATTTTTTTGAGGTAAGTGATGTTATTTTCTTCATAAATGATATTATTTCTTTCAATATTATTATACCAGAATATTGGTATGAAATTTATTATGAAATTTTTACCTTTTCATGTCGGAGTTACTATTCACGAATACTATTCACGAAGTATGATGATTTTTCTTGTGAAATTTCAACCTTTTTGTGTTAGGGTAACTATTCACGTATATGGCACTATTCACGTATACAAAACTATTCACGAATACGACACTATTCACAAAATAATAAAAATTTTGTTCTTTGTCCAAGATGTCTATTATGGGTATTATCTTTGATTGTATCCATGTTTTGATCTTCATTCTTGAATTTTACTCCACTATGGTTTATTAAGAAGTATTTTTGAACTCGGATTGTTTAAAGTACGAATCCTTAATCTTTATCCTTTTATTTCACTGGATTCGTTTCTTTAAAACTATTTTTCATCATCCTCAGTCCTAAATGATGATATTACTAAATATCTTTGGCCTGTAGTGCAAAAATAAATGATTTTCTAATGAATATCTTTGGCCTGTAGTGCAAAGATGAACATGTGTTGAGATGAACATGACCAACTGGTGATATAGATGAATATCTTTGGCCCGTAGTGCAAAGATTAATATTTGATTCAAGATGTATATTTGATTGATGTTTACATGGATAAAATATTCATGATGGACTTCTAAATTTATAGATGATAGTAGATTTCATTCTCTACTTAACTCTTCTAATGAATTATTGTTTCTGCTGCAGTTGTTGATCTAAAACTTGTTGTCTATTATATTCTATCAGATTTTCCCTGTTGAAGACTAAGGATAATTTGTTGTACATTATCTTAGTTATAATATTCTTTACTGGGTTAGTTGAGCTCACCCTTTTCCTTTTTGTTCTATTTTCTTCTTAGAAGACGAGAATATAGCAGGAACTAGTCGGGAAAGGGAGTGATGGTTCAAGATAGTTGTTTTAGTAGTCTTCACTATTTTGTAAAATAGTATATCAATAATTGTAATGAGGACTTATTTGAGTGTGGATATTGTCTAGAAGACAATATTTGTATTTAAACTCATAGTTTATGTGTTGTCGTATTTTGCACGACAATTGTATTAATGAAGTTGTAGTTGTTTCTTTACCATGTATTTGGCGACTCAGAATGGGCGATTTATACCTATTTTGGGGGCGTCACAATTGAGCTTTCCTCTCTTTCCAAATCTTGTAACTCCTTTCCATGGAGAAACACGTAACAACACATGAACTCCAACATTGAATTCCATGTCTTTTCAATGAAGATCAGCATAACTCTTTAGTCGATATTATAAAGTTTTTATACGTTATCGGATCATTTGAATCTTTTCTGTAGTCATACGTACCAACTCTGGTCCCAACAATGTTATTTCACCCACTTCATCCCAGCATACTAGAGAATAACATTTGCGTCCATACAACGCCCTGAATGGAGCCATGCCGATACTTGCTTGATAACTGTTATTATATGAGAATTCCACTAATGGCAAGTCCTTGTCCTAAATTTCTTTGAAGTCAAAGACATAGAGTCTTAATAGATCTTCAAGGGTTTGAATAATCCTTTCCGACTGCCTGTCCGTCTAAGGATGATATGCCGAACTGAATCGTAAATCCGCACCCATAGCTTTCTGTAAGCTAACTCAAAATCATGAAGTGAATCTTGGGTCTCGATCAGAAACTATGAATATTGGCATACCATGCAGTCTTACAATCTCATTTATGTATATACGAAATATATCTCAAGAGCACTGATTTGATCTTTTAATACCTCAAATCCGACAAAATACTGATAAAATACCTCATCATTAATTCCTTTATTAATAACCACATAAAATAAATAAATCCATCATTTATATCCACATCAAATAAATATTTCCTTATCATATAAATCAATAACTAATTATTCATAAATAATATTACAGAATCACAATTATGACAATCAGGTCGTTCCTAGGAAAGAGAGGGCTTTCCGATAATAATTTCTCCTTATTGGCGCGGAATTAGTTGACCAAACTCCTTTCCTCGACAGAACTTCCTTAGACATTGCCAATAATGTTATCTAATAATATTATTCAAATAATATGAATTATTGATCTGATAATGGGAAATACTGTGCAGTGACAATTATTGAAATAAAAATAATATAAAATATCAACGTAGCAATTATTGAATCAATAAAATAAAATATTAAACAGTAATTACTGTAACAATTATTGAGCAATGTCTTCTTACGTAAGAATTAATAATCCAAAAACACTGTGCAATACTGTGTGCTACTGTGCAACCACGCGTATTACTGTACTTTAACCAACAGGTATTCCAACTGTGTTAATGGTAACAACTACGCCGTTATTTATAAAAACTCAAACTTTTCGTTTTCTTCATCTGAGAGTTTTCCGTTATAGGACCCACAAATGGCTGCGCCGTCGTACGAATATTCCCCGACAGCAAAAATATTCCACAACCAAACGAATATTTTCTGACAACAATAAATATTTTATAACCACTTACTTATTTAAATTATTTACTCATTTTACCCATAACTAACTACATTAATCAAATCAACCCCTTACTATTTCAAAATAATGAATAGAGGAAATTAAATTTTATTTATAAAAAGTTGGAGTCTTACACAGTCTATAATAAAGATAATAAATGCATTTGCTTAAAGTTCAAACACATTCATATTGCCAATGTCAAAGTTTAATCATATCTTTAACGTATTAGTTTTATTCATAAACTGTGACACCCCCAAATTTGGGTTCCCTAACCTCAGGTTTGGTGCTCACAATCCATTATACATATCACATCTAACTACCCATTCATTGATGAAATACATCATTCATTACATGTTCTTCATAAAAACATAACTTAAAAAATAATTATATCATCATTATCCCAGGTTAACTAACCTTAAAATAATTTACATACCCTTAGATACTCAAAAGGTTTACATAAAGTAACATAATAAGTAAAGTTCACAATAACTACTCTTGAACTTTGCCTTTGCCCTTGTCTTTCTTTGACCCCTCGACTACCTTGTCCTTAGCTGAAATGTTTTATTTAATCAAGGGCGAGCAACGAGTTTGCACAGCAAGTTAAAGCGTACAATAAAAGATATAGAAGAATCTAACTTTCTGTGACGCCCCCAAAATAGGTATACATCACCAATTCTGAGTCGCCAAATACATGGTACATAACTTAAATACAAACTTCATTTATACAATATGACAAAACGTAGCTGAGAGTTTTAACACATATATTAGCTTGTAGACAGTATCCAAACTCAAATAAAGTCCTTATTACAATTATTATTACATTATTTCATAGAATAACGAGGACTACTATATTCACCATATCAGACCATCACTCTGTCCCCTGACTAATCCGGGCTATGTTCTCATTTCCTGAAGAGAACAATGAAAGAAAATGGCGAGCTCAACTAGCCCAGTAAGAAATATTATGACTAAGATAATGCAGAATAAATTATCATTAGCCTTCAACATTTTTAAACTAATATAATACAATAGACAACAAGTTTAACTGCAACGAAATAAATAATGCATTAGAAGAGTCAAGTAGAGCATGATATCTACTATCTTCTATGATTTAAAAGTTTATTATCAATTTTATCACTGAGACTCAGCTTAATAAATAATCTACATCACTAAATTATCCACGTACTACGGGCCAATGATATTCATTAGTATCACATCCATGAATTATCCATGCATTACGGGTCAAGGATATTCATGTTATCACCAATTATCATGATCATGCTTACAACTGTCCATCAATGCACTATGGGCCAATGATGACTTTTACCACATCATTTGAAACATTACAGATCATGATTGTACCGAATAATCCCTGGTCATAATCATACTAATCAACAGTCTATCTATGCACTACAGGTCAAAGATGACTTTCATCACAATATAAGCATGAGGATGATGACAATGATAAATAATTCAATTAAATGAAAGCAAGGATAAATTTTAAAGATTTATAATTAAATTTATCTAGAATTCAATAATGTCCAAATTGTCAACATGATACTGCTTTGTGGAGTAAAATTTAAGAATAATATTGTATCAAAAATAATTTGGACAGAAAAGAAATCAATTTTTTTGTCATGAATAGTACCTTGGGTGAATAGCATCCCGTGAATAGTACCCCGACATGAAAAGATTAAAAATTATCAAGAATGTTCAGAATAATATTTCCGTGAAAAGATACTAGATGAAACACAAATTTCAATGATATTCTACTAATTTCAAGAAGTATAGAAACAATTCTTAACAAAATGAGTGTAGAATTCAGAATTTGAAACGAAATAATATTACTTACATACTACAGAGTATGGAAGAAAATATTATTTTATACGGATATTGAACAAAACTAATATCCCTTACCTTGAAAGGAGAGTATTTCTGACTGGTATGGACTGGTATAGCGGATATATTCTTGAAGAAAACTTGCACTATTTTCTACACTCAAAGCTTCCTTAAACTCTAAAGAAATACGCTCAATGTTATAGAAGAAGAATTCTCTGATTCTGGTGTGATTTTCAATTCTAGATTAAGCATCGTATTTATAGGAGAATGGAAGGATACTATTTGAAAATAATTCACGGGAGCGAATTCGCCGGCTGGATTTCTAATTTTCTGATTTACTATGCAAATACTATGCATAATAAAATATAATATATTCTATTTTTCATAAAAAATAAAACTTATTATAATATATATATATATATATATATATATATATATATATATATATATATATATATATATATATAAAACAAAACTGAGATAACTTCAATAAAAACCAAATTTATAACAAATACTTCAATAAAAACCCCTCTATTTATCTCAATTCACTTGGCTTCTCAAAACATATTTTTAATAATATTCATCATTAATATTATAAATCACAATATTAACAACCAGATCATTCCCAATTGGCTCCCAATTAGGTGAGTAAACTCTTTTCCTCGACAGAACTTTCTAGACATTGTCAATAATGCAAATAATAATATGAATAACTTTGTGCAAACGATACTGTGACAATAATTGAATCAATAATGTGAGATACTATATAGCCATTACTGTAGCAATAATTGAGTATAACTGAGTGACTTTTCACTTAAGCATCAAATATCGTGTGCAACTATGCAACCACACGTACTACTATACTTTTATCACCTGGTATTTTAACAGTTAACGATAAAACTTTCGTCGTTATTTTTATAAAAGTTATTTTTATCGTTTTCTAACTTCGATAATAATTCCGTTGTGGGGTCCACCAATGATTGAGCCGTCGTACGAATATTCCCTGATAAAACGAATATTCCTCGACCAATCGAATATTTTATGACAACTTGCTTACTTTGCAAAATTTGTAAATATTACCCACAACTATAACATAATATCAAATCCACACCATAATATTCAAAATGACATTTAGAGAAAATAAATCTTTATTTATAAAAGTTGAGGTCTTACAACCTCCCAGTCTTATAAAATTTCATCATCGAAATTGGTGTACATACCTGGTATGACGAAGAGGTGAGAATACCTTGATTTAATTTCAGATTCTAACTCCCAAGTCATTTCCTCAACATCATGGTTTCTCCTACAAAATTTTGACTCGAGGTATAACCTTGGAGCGTAGAATATGTTCCTTCTTATCCAAGATTTTAACAAGTACCTCTTCATATGTTAAATTTCCATTATCTCGTTTGGTTCTAATTCAATAATGTTGTTCGGGTCTTCCACATATTTACGTAACATAGATATATGAAAAAAGTTATGAACACGAGACATACTTGGCGGTAAAACGAGTCTATAGGCCACAGTTCCTACTCAATCAATGATTTCAATTGGGCCAATGAATCGATGATTGATGTAAGGCCCCAACTTTTTATAAATAAAGATTTAATTTTCTCTAATTATTATTTTGAAATAGTAAGGGATTGTTTTGATTAATGTGGTTAGTTATGGATAAAATGAGCAAATATTTTAAATAAGCAAGTGGTTATAAAATATTAATTATTGTCGGAGAATATTCGTTTATTCGTAGAATATTCTTGGTGTCGGGGAATATTCGTACGAGGACGCTGCCTTTTGTAGGCCCCATAACGGAAAGCAATTAAATGAAGAAAATAACAAGTATGAGTTTTTATAAATAACGGCGTAGTTGTTACCATTAACACTGTTGGAATACCCGGTGGTTAAAACACAGTAATACGCGGTGTTGCACAGTAGCTCACGGTATTGCACCAATTATTGATTCTTACGTAAGAAGACACTACTCAATAATTGTTACAGTAATTACTGTTCAATATTTTATTTTTTTTGATTCAATAATTGCTATGTTGATATTTTATATTATTTTTGTGTCAATAATTATCACTATACACTATTTTTCATTATCAGATCAATAATTCATATTATTTTAATAATATTACTAGATAACATTATTGGTAATGACTAGAAATTTCTATATAAGGAGAGGTTTGGTCACCTAATTGCACGCCAGCAAGGAAAAATCCTTATTTGAAAGCCCCCTCTTTCCTGGGAACAGCCTGGTTATCAGTATTGTGATTTTATAATATTATTTGTGAATAATTAATTATTGATTTATATGATAAAAAAATATTTATTTATGTGGATATAAATGGAGGAATTTTTAGAAAAGTGACAATTATTGAAAATTAATATTTTATCTTTTCTGATAAAATAATTCATTTAAATATATTCGTATATTACAATAATATAATAATGGTGATATTTTTACAATGAATGTGTGATATATGAATAAACAAGGATGAAGAATATTTTTGTATAATAAATGCTAAAAACATGTTAAACATGTTGGTGGACCCTATTTTTGACTGAAATTTGATTATAGCCTGCAAAATCGTCCGTATGTGGATTTCGGTCAATTTCTGTTTAGAATTTGGAAAACCTTAAAGCTACAAAGTTGTAGAGAATTAAATTTCCTATGGAATGGACATAAGATTCGAATTTTTCTGATAAAAGGGCTATTTATTATGAATTATTGAAGTTCTGAAATAATTGATTTTTGGAGTTATAAATATTTTTATTAAGAAAAATGTTTTTTTTATTTTTGTGGGGCGGGTCCCACTTGTAGCAGATGTTTTGGTCTAGTGGTGTGCGTAGGAAATTAAAAATAAAATATTAATATTTTATTAAATTTTCTGCTTTGGTGTTCTAAGCATTTTCCTATAAATAAGGTGCTTAGGTTATAATTGAAAATCATACCAAAAACTGAAGTTTTCTCTCTCTATATTATTGAGCATATTTTTGTAAGTATTTAGATATCTTGAGTGTTGCTATACATTGTAAGTTTCCTTTAGCGTTATATCTGATATTTCAGCCAGAAGTACTATTTTTTTGAGGTAAGTGATGTTATTTTCTTCGTATATGATATTATTTCTTTCAATATTATTATACCAGAATATTAGTATGAAATTTATTATGAAATTTTTACCTTTTCATGTCGGAGTTACTATTCACGAATACTATTCACGAAGTATGATGATTTTTCTTGTGAAATTTCTACCTTTTTGTGTTAGGGTAATTATTCACGTATATGTCACTATTCACGTATACAAAACTATTCACGAATACGGCACTATTCACAAAATAATAAAATTTTTGTTCTTTGTCCAAGATGTTTATTATGGGTATTATCTTTGATTGTATCCATGTTTTGATCTTCATTCTTGAATTTTACTCCACTATAGTTTATTAAGAAGTATTTTTGAACTCGGATTGTTTAAAGTACGAATCCTTAACCTTTATCCTTTTATTTCATTGGATTCGTTTCTTTAAAACTATTTTTCATCATCCTCAGTCCTAAATGATGATATTACTAAATATCTTTGGCCTGTAGTGCAAAAATGAATGATTTTCTAATGAATATCTTTGGCCTGTAGTGCAAAGATGAACATGTGTTGAGATGAACATGACCAACTGGTGATATAGATGAATATCTTTGGCCCGTAGTGCAAAGATGAATATTTGATTCAAGATGTATATTTGATTGATGTTACATGGATAAAATATTCATGATGGACTTCTAAATTCATAGATGATAGTAGATTTCATTCTCTACTTAACTCTTCTAATGAATTATTGTTTCTGCTGCAGTTGTTGATCTAAAACTTGTTGTCTATTATATTCTATCAGATTTTCCCTGTTGAAGACTAAGGATAATTTGTTGTACATTATCTTAGTTATAATATTCTTTACTTGGTAAGTTGAGCTCACCCTTTTCCTTTTTGTTCTATTTTCTTCTCAGAAGACGGGAATATAGCGGGAACTAGTCGGGATGGGGAGTGATGGTTCAAGATAGTTGTTTTAGTAGTCCTCACTATTTTGTAAAATAGTATATCAATAATTGTAATGAGGACTTATTTGAGTGTGGATATTGTCTAGAAGACAATATTTGTATTTAAACTCATAGTTTATGTGTTGTCATATTTTGCACGACAATTGTATTAATGAAATTGTAGTTGTTTCTGTACCATGTATTTGGCGACTCAGAATGGGCGATTTATACCTATTTTGGGGGCGTCACAATTGAGCTTTCCTCTCTTTCCAAATCTTGTAACTCCTTTCCATGGAGAAACACGTAACAACACATGAACTCCAACATTGAATTCCATGTCTTTTCAATGAAGATCAGCATAACTCTTTTGTCGATATTATAAAGTTTTTATATGTTATCGGATCATTTGAATCTTTTCTGTAGTCATACGTACCAACTCTGGTCCCAACAATGTTGTTTCACCCACTTCGTCCCAGCATACTAGAGAATGACATTTGCGTCCATACAACGCACTGAATGGAGCCATGCCGTTACTTGCTTGATAACTGTTATTATATGAGAATTCCACTAATGGCAAGTCCTTGTCCTAACTTTCTTTGAAGTCAAAGACATAGAGTCTTAATAGATCTTCAAGGGTTTGAATAATCCTTTCCGACTGCCTGTCCGTCTAAGGATGATATGCCGAACTGAATCGTAAATCCGCACCCATAGCTTTCTGTAAGCTAACCCAAAATCATGAAGTGAATCTTGGGTCTCGATCAGAAACTATGAATATTGGCATACCATGCAGTCTTACAATCTTATTTATGTATATACGAGCAAGACGTTCAAGTGAATAAGTTTCTCGTATATGTAAGAAATGAGCAGACTTGGGCAATCTATTGACAATAACCCAAATTGCATCTATAACTTGAGAAACCATGGGAAGACCAGTAACAAAATCCATGGTAATGTGCTCCCACTTCTATTATAGAATTTCAAGTGGTTGCAATGGACCTTTTGGCACTTGATGTTCTGCCTTGACACGTTGACAAGTTAGACACCTTGAGATAAATTATTCAATCTCTCTCTTCATATTGCTCCACCAAAATATATATCGAAGATCACGATACATTTTGGTACTCCCAAGATGGATAACAAATGACGTGTTGTGTGCCTCCATCATGATTTTATACTTTTAATCAGGGTCGTTAGGAACACAAAGTCTGGAGTTGACTCAAAGTATTCATTCTTCATCAATTCTTGCTTCCAGAATAGAACATTCTTGTAATTTCTTCCTCATACGCATTAGCTCCAGGTCCGTAGCTTGATCAGCTTTAACTTTATCAATTAAAGTTGGTTCTACTCGTATATTTGACATCATCACGTGGGTCCCTAGAATCTTTAACTCTATCATCATCCTTTGTAAGTCATACAAATTGGGCCTTTGCGTTGACAATATCACACTCGTACCCGCATATGATATTCTACTTAACGCGTCAACTACTACGTTCACTTTTCCAGGATGGTAGTGAATGGTATTATCGTAATCTTTCAACAGCTCGAGCCAACTTCATTGTCGCATGTTGAGTTCCTTTTGGCTGAAAAAATATTTGAGGCTTTTATGATCTGTATAGATCTCAACTTTCTCCCCATACAGGTAATGCCTCCAGATTTTAAGCGCAAAAATGACTGCTGCCAACTCTAGATCATGAGTAGGATAATTCCTCTCATATTCTTTGAGTTATCGTGAGGCATAAGATATAACTTTCCCATATTGCTTGAGAACACATCCTAACCCTCAGGCTGAAGCATCGATGTAGATGACAAATCCCTTAGAACTAGATGGTATTGTTAAAACAGGTGCTGAAATGAGTCTCCTCTTGAGTTCTTAAAAACTCTTCTCACATTCCTCGCTCCAACCGAATTTTGTATCTTTTCGAGTCAGCTGAGTTAATGGAGTAGAGATTCGAGAAAATCCTTCCACGAATCTCCGATAATAACCAGCTAAGCCCAGAAAGCTACGTACTTCGGTCACTGACTTAGGTTGCTCCCAACTTTGAATTTCTTTAATCTTTGTTGGGTCAACAGATATTTCTGTGATTTGATATCACTTTCCCAAGAAATGCTACTTCCTAAAGCCAGAACTCGCATTTCTTCAACTTGGCATATAGCTTATTTTCACGAAACTTTTGGAGTATTAGCATCAAGTGTTGCTCATGATCTTCACGGCTTTTGGAGTAAATGAGGATGTCATCAATAAAGACAACCACAAAATGATCTAAATATTCCTTGAATACTCGGTTTATCATATCCACAAAGGCAGTAGGAGCATTTGTAAGACCCCAAATTATTAATAAATGAAATTTATTTTCCTCTATTTATCATTTTGAAATAGTAAGGGTTGATTTGATTAATGTGGTTACTTATGGGTAAAATGCACAAATATTTTAAATAAGCAAGTGGTTATAAAATATTCATTTTTATTAGAAAATATTCATTTGGTCGTGGAATATTCTTGCTGTCGGGGAATATTCGTACGACGGCGCAGCCTTGTGTGGGCCCCATAACGGAAAGCGATTGGATGAAGAAAACGACAAGTATAAGTTGTTTATAAATAACGGTGTAGTTGTTATCATTAATACTGTTGGAATACCCGATGGTTAAAATACAGTAATACGCATTGTTGCACAATAGCACACGGTATTGCACCAATTATTGATTCTTACGTAAGTAGGCACTACTCAATAATTGTTACAGTAATTACTGTTCAGTATTTTATTGATTCAATAATTGCTACGTTGATATTTTATATTACTGTTATTTCAATAATTGTCATTACACAGTATTTTCCATTATCGGAGTAATAATTCATATTATCTGAATAATTTTATTAGATAATATTATTGTTAATGTCTAGAAAGTTTTGTCTAAGGAGAGGTTTGGTCACCTAATTGCGCACCAGTAAGGAGAAATCCTTATTGAAAAGCCCCCTCTTTCCTGGGAACGGCCTGGTTGTCAGTATTGTGATTCTGTAATATTATTTGTGAATAATTAATTACTGATTTATATGATAAGGAAAATATTCACTTTATGTGGATATAGATGGAGAAAATTTTTAAAGTGACAATTATTGAAAATCGATATATTATCTTTTCTGATAAAATAATATTTTATTATATTATTTTAATATAATAATGATGTTATTTTTACAATGAATGTGGGATATATGAGTATATGAGGAGGAAGAGTATTTTGTTGCAAAAGTTGTTTAAAACATGTTAAACATGTCTGTGGGCCCATTTCTTGACTGAAATTTGATTATAGCCTGTAGAATAGCCCGTTTGTGGATTTCGGTCAATTTCTGTTTTGAATTTGGAAAAACTTTCTTCTGTAAAGTTGTAGATAATGAAATTTCTTATAGAAAAGGCATGTGGTTCAAATTTTTCTGACAAAAGGGCTATTAATTATGAATTATTGAAGTTCTGAAGTTCCAAAATAATTAATTTTTGAAAGTTTTATTTATTTTTATTAATAAAAATGTTTTTGTCATTAATTGTCGGTCTTGCATGTGATGTAAGTTGCTGAATTCAGATATAGGAAAGTGGTCGTAGGAAAATTGTATATATATATATATATATATTTATATTATATTAAAATTTCCTACTTTGGTGTTCTAAGCATTTTCCTATAAATAGGGTGCTTATGTTAGAATTAAAAATCACACCAGAAACAAGTTTTCTCTCTCTTTCTCTCTCTATATTATCGAGCGTATTCTTGTGAGTATTTTGATACCTTGAGTGTTGCTATACGGTGTGAGTTCCCTTCAGTACTATATTCAGTATTCCAGTCAGAAGTACTGTCTTTTCGAGGTAAGAGATGTTATTTTCTTCATATATGATATTATTTTTTTCAATATCATTATGCCGAAGTATTGATCTAAACTTTTTATCAAATTTGGAACTTTTTGTGTCGGGATTACTATTCACGTATACGACACTATTCACCGAAAAATAAAATTTTCTTCTTTTTGTCCAAAATATCTATTATGGATACTAGCTTTGATTGTATCCATGTTTTGATCATTCTTGAATTTTACTCCACCAGGATTATTTATGAGGTATTTTTGGACATGGAATAGGTGAAATACGAATCCTTAATATTTATTCTTTTGTTTCACTGGATTCATTTTCTTTAAAATATTTTTCATCATCCTTAGTCCTAAATGATGATATTACTGAATATCTTTGGCATGTAGTGCAAAGATGAATGATTTTTGATGAATATCTTTGGCCCGTAGTGCAAAGATGAACAGGTGTTTAGATGAACATGACCAACTGATGAATATCTTTGGCCTGTAGTGCAAAGATGAATATTTAATTCCAGATATATATATATTGATTGATATTACAGGGATAAAATATCGATGATGACCTTTTAAATTCATATATAGAAGATAGTAGTTTGCATTCTCTACTTAACTCTTCCAATGAATTATTATTTTCACTGCGAAGATTGATTTAAAACTGGTTGTCTATTGTATTCTATTAGATTTTTCCCTGTTGAAGACTAACGATAATTTGTTCTATGTTATCTTAGTCATAATATTCTTTACTGGGCTAGTTGAGCTCACTCTTTTCCTTTTTGTTTCATTTTTCTTCTTAGGAGGCGAGAATGTAGCAAGTACTAGTCGGGGTATAGAATGA
The DNA here is from genome assembly GCA_020205505.1 of Panax japonicus. Lineage (NCBI taxonomy): Eukaryota > Viridiplantae > Streptophyta > Magnoliopsida > Apiales > Araliaceae > Panax > Panax japonicus. Next base: position 30,583,876 of record CM035111.1, read on the forward strand.
AGGTTCTAGGAAGTCCTTTTAGTAGTCCTCGGTATTTTTATAAAATAATGTATCAATAATTGTAGTGAGGACTTATTTGAGCGTGGATATTGTCTAGATGATAATATTTGTATTTAAACTCACAGTTTTTATGTTGTATTAATAAAGTTGTAGTTGTTTCTGTACCATGTATTCTGACGACTCAGAATGGGTGTTGTATACCTATTTTGGGGGCATCACAGTTGGTATCAGAGCTTAGGGATATGATCTCTGGCGGAGATCGGGGAATAGAACTAGGAGGGGAGAGACGAGTAAATCCTTCGCTAGTGTGTCCTACCTAAGCTTATTTGTTGGTTGTTCATAATATAGGGATATTATGTGGTATGTTAATTTGTTAAATTAACCCTTGGTTTATGGAAGTATTTGAGAATGTCGACTGAGAATGTTAACAGTGGAGTAAATGAGACCGTGGAGACACCTTTGCTCACCAACGAGGAAAACGTGCAAGGGGAGAGACGAGTAAATCCTTCGCTAGTGTGTCCTACCTAAGCTTATTTGTTGGTTGGTCATAATATAGGGATATTATGTGATATGTTAATTTGTTAAATTAACCCTTGGTTTATGGCAGTATTTGAGAATTTCGACTGAGAATGTTAATAGTGGAGTAAATGAGACCGTGGAGACACCTTTCCTCCTGTGAAAAACACCATTGAGCAAATGATAAACGATGGGATATTTAGAAGCTTTTTGCAGTTCATGCAAAATCAGACGAGGGAGACTCGTGTTCAAAATACAGGAGGAAATGATAACAATTCATGGTTTGTCACAGACAAGTAGTTCAAAGAGTTGGGACCACCAAATTTACTGGAAATCCGGATCCGATCAAGGCAGAGACGTGGGTTAAACAAATTACCAAGATATTCGATGTCTTAGGATGCACGGAGGAACAGAAGCTTTCATTCTCCACTTTTATGTTCTGTGGCGAGTCAGACTACTGGTGGGAGTCCGTGAAGCGTACCCATCCAGCCGCACTCAACATGTCTTGGGAGACATTTCAAAAACTGTTCAATGACAAGTACTTTCCTGAAAGTATTCGTCATATGAAGGAGGTAGAGTTTATTAGACTGGAGCAGAATAAAATGACGGTGTCCCAGTATGAGGCGAGGTTTGCAGAGTTGTCCAGGTTTGCACCTCATTTGGTGGAGAATGAGGAATGTATGACGCGGATGTTTCTGAGAAGTTTGAAACCCGGCATACTTCAATATCTCATTTCTCATAAATTTTCTCTCTATTCAGATGTTGTCAACATGGCTCAATTATTAGAGCGAGATAACGAGTACGGTCAACCGAGGGACCACAACCAGGATCATATCGGTGACAGTAGTCATCAGAACAACGATAGCCAGCGGAGAAAGAAAAATACAGACAAGAGCAGCAACCACTCTGGTGGTAATCGTGGCCATGAAAGTAGAAGAAGCGAGTTGGGGGGAGATTTTAAAAAGAGGAGATTCAACAATGACACTGTGAAGACGTCAGCACCAGCAGCTGGTTTTAAGGGAGGAGAACGACCACCGGTCGTATGCTATAAATGTGGAAAACAGGGACATATCAACCCAAATTGTCCACAACAGTTCAAAGTATGCTATAATTGTGAAAAGGAAGGACATATCGCTCGAGATTGTGCTGTAGCGAAACCATGTCCAGTGGGGATGGTGACTCAAAAGGCTATCCCAGAAAAGTCAAAGTCAACTGTTCCTGGAAGAGCGTTTGTCGTGACTGGTCAACATGCGAGGAACCCAAATGAGGTGATCACGGGTAAGCTAATCATAAATTCATGCGAAGTTTATACCTTACTAGATACCAGTGCTACCCCTCATTTATTTCTCCTACTTGTGCTTAACGTTTAAACTTGACTCCGGAGATATTAGACTTTGATTTATCTGTGGAGACTCCGTTAGGAGAAACTTTCATCACATCCACTGTTTATAAATCTTGTTTGATCCAAGTTGGCACCATCACATTACCTGTTGACCTTATCTCTTTAAAGATACTTGTTTTTGATGTGATTTTAGTGATTGATTTGTTAACTACTCATCATGCCAAAATTGATTGTTTTTGTAAGGTTGTTAGTTTTCATATTTCTAACCAACCTGTTGTGTGAATTCAAGCAACTAAGCAATTAAAATCAATAACTGCTATATCAAGCCATAAAGCCATTCGTTTATTAAAAAACGGGTGTAAAGCTTTCTTAGCCCATGTTATGAATTTGAATAAAGACACGTCATATTTGAATAATATTCATGTTGTTATTGAATTTCCTGACGTATTTCCTGAAGAACTTCCCGGTCTACCCCCGAAATGTGAAGTTGAATTCTTTATTGATCTTGAACCTGGTATAAAGCCCGTTTCTAAAACTCCATATCGAATGGCTCCTATTGAACTTCAGGAGTTAAAGGTCCAACTACATGAGTTGTTGGACATCGGTTTAATTCGTCTTAGTACATCTCCTTGGGGTGCTCCTGTTTTATTTGTAAAGAAGAAAGACGGGAGTATGCGACTTTGTATCGATTACCGGGAATTAAATCATGTCATTATCAAGAATAGGTATCCGCTACCTCGTATTGATGACCTGTTTGACCAGTTATAAGGAGCACAATTCTTTTCAAAGATAGATCTCCGTTCTGGATATCATCAGCTGAAGGTTAAAACTGAGGATATTCCGAAGACTGCCTTCAGAACTCGGTAATGGCATTATAAATTCCTAGTCATGTCTTTTGGATTGACTAATGCTCCAGCGACTTTCATGGATATGATAAACCGAGTATTCAAGGATTATTTGGATCAATTCGTTGTTATCTTTTTTGATGAAATCCTCATATATTCCAAAAGCCATGAAGATCATGAGCACCATTTGAAGTTGGTACTCCAAAGGCTGCGTGAAAACAAGTTATATGCTAAGTTAAAGAAATGCGAGTTCTTGCTTGAGGAAGTAGCATTCCTAGGGCACGTGGTGTCAAAACATGGAGTATCTGTTGACCCGGCGAAGATTGAAGCAATACAAAGTTGGGAGCAACCAAAGACGGTGACCGAAGTACGTAGCTTTTTGGGCTTAGCTGGTTATTATTTGAGATTCGTGGAAGGGTTTTCTCGAATCGCTACCGTGTTAACTCAGCTGACTCGGAAAGAAATCAAATTCGTATGGAGCGAGGAATATGAGATGAGTTTCCAAGAGCTTAAGATGAGACTCATTTTGGCACCTGTTTTGACTATACCATTTGGTTCGGATGGATTTGTTATCTACAGCGATTCTTCAGGCAAAGGGCTAGGATGTGTTCTCATGCAACGTGGGAAAGTTATATCCTATGCCTCACGACAACTTAAAGAATATGAGAGGAACTATCCTACTCATGATCTAGAGTTGGCAGCAGTCGTTTTCACGCTAAAGATCTGGAGGCACTATCTATATGGGGAGAAAGTGGATATATATTCAGACCATAAAAGCCTCAAATATTTCTTCACTCAAAAAGAACTCAACATGCGGCAACGACGTTGGCTCGAGCTATTGAAAGATTACGACTACACTATTCAATACCATCCTGGAAAAACAAACGTGGTAGCTGACGCGTTGAGTAGAAGATCATATGCAGGAACGATAGCGATGATGTCAAGTATACGCATAGAACCAACTTTAATCGATAAAGTTAAAGTTGCTCAAGCCACAGACCCGGAGCTGATGCATATGAAGAAGAAATTGCATGAAGGTGCTATTCCAGAAGCAAGAATCGATGAAGAAGGAATACTTCGAGTCCACTCCAGACTTTGTGTTCCTAACGATTCTGAGTTGAAGTACAAGATTATGATGGAGGCACACAATACACCATTTGCAATCCATCTTGGAAGTACCAAAATGTATCGTGATCTTCGACATACATTTTGGTGGAACAATATGAAGAGAGAAATTGCAAAGTTTATCTCGAGGTGTTTAACTTGTCAACGTGTAAAGGTGGAGCATCAAGTGCCAAAGGGTCCATTGCAACCACTTGAGATTCCGAAATGGAAGTGGGAACACATTACCATGGATTTCGTTACGGGTCATCCCACTGTTTTTCAAGGAATAAATGCTATTTGGATTATTGTTGATAAATTAACCAAGTCTGCTCATTTCTTGCCGATACGGGAGACTTATTCCCTTGAACGTCTTACTCGAATGTACGTAAATGAGATTATGAGATTGCATGGAATGCCAGTATCCATAGTTTCGGATCGTGACCCAAGATTCACTTCAAGATTTTGGGTTAGCTTGCAAAAAGATATGGGCACGGATTTACAGTTCAATTCGGCATACCATCCTCAAACGGACGGAAATCAGAGAAGACAATTCAATCTCTTGAAGACCTATTAAGACTTTGTGTCCTAGATTTCAAAGGAAGTTGGGATAAGTACCTACCATTTGTGGAATTCTCCTACAACAATAGTTATCAGGCAAGTATAGGTGTGGCTCCATTTGAAGCATTGTATGGACGAAAGTATCGCTCTCCAGTATGTTGGGATGAGGTGGGAAAAGAAACGTTGTTGGGACCAGAGTTGGTACGAATGACTACAGAGAAGATCCAAACGATTCGACAACGTATACAAACGGCACAGGATCGACAAAAGAGTTATGCGGATCTTCATCGAAAGGACGTGAAATTTGACATTAAGGATCATGTATTGTTGCGTGTGGCTCCATGGAAAGGAGTTACAAGATTTGGGAATAGAGGAAAGCTCAATCCATGATTTATTGGTCCATTTCAGATTCTTGACCGAGTAGGAAATGTGGCCTATAGACTCGCGTTACCTCCAAGTATGTCTCGTGTTCATAATGTTTTTCATATATCTGTGCTACGTAAATATGTGAAAGACCTAAACCACGTTATTGAGTTAGAACCGGACGAGATAGCCAAAGACTTAACGTACGAAGAGGTACCTGTCAAGATCTTGGATAGGAAGGAGCATGTCCTACGCACGAAGGTCATACCACAAGTTAAAGTTTTGTGGAGAAACCATGCTATTGAGGAAATGACCTGGGAGTTGGAAATAGAAATGAAAGCGAGGTATCCTCATCTTTTCCAAACACCAGGTACGTACGTCAATTTCGAGGACGAAATTTCATAAGGAGGGGAGGTTGTAAGACCCCAAATTATTAATAAATGAAATTTAATTTCCTATATTTATCATTTTGAAATAGTAAGGGTTGATTTGATTAATGTGGTTACTTATGGGTAAAATGCGCAAATATTTTAAATAGGACAAGTGGTTATAAAATATTCATTTTTATCGGAAAATATTCATTTGGTCGTGGAATATTCTTGCTGTCGGGGAATATTCGTACGACGGCGCAGCCTTGTGTGGGTCCCATAACGGAAAGCAATTGGATGAAGAAAACGACAAGTATACGTTATTTATAAATAACAGCGTAGTTGTTACCGTTAATACTGTTGGAATACCCGGTGGTTAAAACACAATAATACGCGTTGTTGCACCGTAGCACACGGTATTGCACCAATTATTGATTCTTATGTAAGAAATCACTACTTAATAATTGCTATAGTAATTACTGTTCAGTATTTTATTGATTCAATAATTGCTACGTTGATATTTTATATTATTGTTGTTTCAATAATTGTCATTACACAATATTTTTCATTATCAGAGCAATAATTCATATTATCTGAATAATATTATTAGATAGCATTATTGGCAATGTCTAGAAAGTTCTGTCTAAGGAGAGGTTTGGTCACCTAATTGCGCGCCAGTAAGGAGAAGTCCTTATTGGAAAGCCCCTTTTTTCCTAGAAACGGCCTGGTTGTCAGTATTATGATTCTATAATATTATTTGTGAATAATCAATTATTGATTTATATGATGAGGAAAATATTCATTTTATGTGGATATAGATGGAGAAAAATTTTTAAAGTGACAATTGTTGAAAATCGATATTTTATCTTTTTTGATAAAATAATATTTTATTATATTATTGTAATATAATAATGATGATATTTTTACAATGAATGTGGGATATATGAGTATATGAGGAGGAAGAGTATTTTTGTTGCAAAAGTTATTTAAAACATGTTAAACATGTGTGTGGGCCCATTTCTTGACTGAAATTTGATTATAGCCTGTAGAATCGCCCGTTTGTAGATTTCGGTCAATTTCTGTTTGAAATTTGGAAAAACTTTCTTCTGCAAAGTTGTAGATAATGAAATTTCTTATGGAAAAAACATGTGGTTCGAATTTTTCTGACAAAAGGGCTATTAATTATGAATTATTGAAGTTCCGAAGTTCCAAAATAATTAATTTTTGAAAGTTTTATTTATTTTTATTAATAAAAACGTTTTTGTCATTAATTGTGGGTCTTACATGTGATGTAAGTTGTTGAATTCAGATCAAGGAAAGTGGTCTTCGGAAAATTGTATATATATATATATTTATATTTTATTAAATTTTCTGCTTTGGTGTTCTAAGCATTTTCCTATAAATAGGGTGCTTAGGTTAGAATTGAAAATCACACCAGAAACAAGTTTTCTCTCTCTTTCTCTCTCGCTATATTATCAAGCATATTCTTGTGAGTATTTTGATACCTTGATTGTTGCTATACGGTGCGAGTTTCCTTCAGCACTATATTCAGTATTCCAGTCAGAAGTACTGTCTTTTCGAGTAAGGGATGTTATTTTCTTCATATATGATATTATTTCTTTTCATATCATTATGCCGAAGTATTGATCTGAACTTTTTATCAAATTTGGAATTTTTTGTGTCGGGATTACTATTCACGTATACGACACTATTCACATATACGACACTATTCACGAATACGACACTATTCACCGAAAAATAAAATTTTCTTCTTTTTGTCCAAAATATCTATTATGGATACTAGCTTTGATTGTATCCATGTTTTGATCGTTCTTGAATTTTACTCCACTAGGATTATTTATGAGGTATTTTTGGACATGGAATAGTTGAAATACGAATCCTTAATATTTATTCTTTTGTTTCACTGGATTTGTTTTCTTTAAAATATTTTTTATCATCCTCAGTCCTAAATGATAATATTACTGAATATCTTTGGCATGTAGTGCAAAGATGAATGATTTTTGATGAATATCTTTGGCCCGTAGTGCAAAGATGAACAGGTGTTTTGATGAACATGACCAACTGATAATATCTTTTGCCTATAGTGCAAAGATGAATATTTAATTCCAGATATATATATTTATTGATGTTACAGGGATAAAATATCGATGATGACCTTTTAAATTTATATATAGAAGATAGTAGTTTGCATTCTCTACGTAACTCTTCTAATGAATTATTATTTTCACTGCGAAGATTGATTTAAAACTGGTTGTCTATTGTATTCTATTAGATTTTTCCCTGTTGAAGACTAATGATAATTTGTTCTATGTTATCTTAGTCATAATATTCTTTACTGGGCTAGTTGCGCTCACCCTTTTCCTTTTTGTTCCATTTTTTTTCTTAGAAGGCGAGAATATAGAAAGTACTAGTCGGGGTATGGAATGAAGGTCTAGGAAGTCATTTTAGTATTCCTCACCATTTTTGTAAAATAATGTATCAATAATTGTAGTGAGGACTTATTTGAGTGTGGATATTGTCTAGATGACAATATTTGTATTTAAACTCACATTTTTTATATTGTATTAATAAAGTTGTAGTTATTTCTGTACCATGTATTCTGGCGACTCAGAATGGGTGTTGTATACCTATTTTGGGGCGTCACAGCATTGGTCAATCCAAAAGACATGACTAGAAATTCGTAATGCTCGTACCGAGTTCTAAAAGTAGTCTTTGGAATGTCATCAGTTTTAATCTTTAATTGATGATATCCGAAACGAAGATCGATCTTTGAAAAGAATTTATCTCCTTGCAACTGGTTAAACATGTCATCAATGCTAGGCAACGAGTACCTATTTTTGATGGTGACATGATTCAACTTCCGATAATCAATACAAAGTCACATACTTTCGTCTTTCTTCTTTACAAATAGAATAGGAACATCCCAGGGAGACGTACTAATGAGCGGGTTTTATACCTATGAATCGGCCTTTAATTCAAGCTTAAACTGTGTTATTTAGTTACTTTTGTGATTCGTTTTACTTATTTATTGTTGTTTTATGTTTAGGTGTGGTGGCATAGCATTGGGACTTAAAAGGTGGTTTCGTGGCGAAACTTAGCAAGAAAATGAGCAAAAACTGGATAGTAGCAGAATTAACCCCCACCGGGGCGGGGGTACTTAATCAAGAACAGAAGCACCCCCCGCCGGGGTGGGCACCAAGAGAGGAAAAACCGCCTTCGGGGCGGGGGTACGGGAAAAGTCCAAGACTCCTGTTTTTAATTTAATATTGTAGTGGCGTGAAGGAACGAAGTTGGTATAGTTTGGAACTGTATTTGGCATCAGTTTATGGCCTAATTACGTGTCTTATGCTGGACATAAGAAGGAACAACAGAGTGAGATTAACGAGAGAGAATCAATTAGCAATTTTAAGCCCTAATTTTGAGAAAATTCATTGAAGGAATGGTTGAAGGTTAGAGTCACGATAATTGCAAGTTGGAGATGAGGAGAAGGGTGGTTTTGGATTCATTCTACTTCTTTAATTCAATAATTATAATTGGGATGATGATTACTTTGATGATTTCAGTTTTTAATTCATTTATGATGAACTAATTTAATTATTAGGGTTATGACGGATCTTTATGGAGGAACGATGATTATGTAGTCCTTAATTTCAGTTTAATAATCTATCATTCAGTTTATCTATTATGATTTGTGCTTTAATTTATAAATTTCTTGATCACCAATTCTATGTGGATTTGTATGGACTCGAGAGATGATATATAAATCTAGACCTAGTCACTTTAGCATGTGTTCTTGAATTCTGTGATTTAATGGAATCTTGATGAATATTAAGGCAGAGATATGCTTAACAATGCATGTAATCGGGTAGAGAACTTGAATTTAAACCTTGTTTGATTGTAATTCACATAGAGATATAGTGAATTAGTTGATTAAGGTGTTTAGTTTGATTCTATCTAATTTGTGGATTTAAGTTAATATGGTATTAGTGCAGGGAGAGATGGCTAGTTCTACTTGAGTGTTCTTGATTAATAAACTGAGATAGTTAATTGAACTGAAATAAGGTGTAATAATCAGAGTGATACTTAAAGTGAAATTGTAAGCCTAATTCTCCATTATTTACTTGAAATTACAGTTTTCAAGTTTGTTGATTACTTGGTATTTTCATGTTTTTAGATTTTAATAGTTATAATCATTGAATTGGATAGTTTAATAAAATTTGGATCAATATAAAGCTGGTAGCTGTTAGATTAATTTCATACTAGTCTCTGTGGGAACGATACTTGACTTATCATTATATTACTTGTTGACCACGTGCACTTGCATGTGGGCATAATTAGAATTTGACCAATAAGTTTTTGGCGCCGCTGCCAGGGATTTAGTATAGATTTTAGTATTTTTCAATATTAGTTTAATTAGATTTATTTTGTTTAGTTCTTTCTTTCAGGTTCTTGGACTTAGTTTATGCAAACTCGGTCTATGAAGCCAAAATTGTTTCCTTTCGAGGACGATATCGAGAAACGGTTTCAAAGGCTAAGTAAGTGGATTAAAGACACAAGGTACAACTTTGAGAACTCTGAGAAAGAAGAAACAATGTCTACAGAGGATCAAAAAGCACTAAGGGATTTTGCTACTCCTAAGGTGACTGAGCTTCAGTCAAGTATCATCAGGCCGACGATTGATGCAAATACTTTTGAGATCAAGCCTGGGATGATTCAGAACTCAGTTCAGTTTGGGGGACTAGCCAACGTCGATTCCGAATGAACACTTAGTCAGCATTTGGAGATATGTGACACCTTCAGATACAATGGGGGTGTCAGATGAAGCAGTCAGACTTTATTTTTTCCCATTCAGCTTGCAGGACAAGGCGAAGAGTTGGTTACATTCTCTACCATTGGGATCAATAACTACTTGGGATGAACTTGCTCAGAAGTTCCTAGCTAAGTTCTTTTCACCAGCTAAAACTGCAAAGATGAGAAACGATCACCATGTTTGAGCAGTGGCATGGGGAGTCTTTATATGAGGCATGGGAACGGTATAAGGAATTGCTCAAAAAGTGCCCTCATCATGGGCTACTCAAATGGCTACAGATGAATACGTTTTGTAACGGGTTGAATGAGAATCTCATGACTAGTATAGATTCAGCTTCGGGTAGAGCGTTTATGGCCAAAAGTTATGTGGAGGCATTTGACGCCCCCAAAATAGGTTCAATCCACCCAACCTATCCCGAGTCGCCAAATACATAGTACATAAAATAACTACAACTTTATTATTACAATTGTCGTGCAAAATACAACAACACATATGTTGTGAGTTTTGATACAAATATATACCAACTGTGACTCCCATCCCAACCTTAGATAGCACGTCACAATGGCACCTTACATAAAGGTACATTCAAAAACTATTTTAGAAATTAGAATCTATGGAAAGTGCTCAAGGAAACCTTCGTACATGGGAGGCCACGCGTCTAGGTTATGATATATATCATATGTCCACAGAATTATCCTTAGTTGACCCAATAGACCCCAAAGAAAAATGAGAAGATTACTATCATATTCTTTCCAATGGTGAGTCCTCTCTTGACATATAATTATCTCCATTGTCTCTAATTGAGAATTATACTTCAACCAAACACCAAGATTATATAGGTAGTGCTCGTAGATATACTCAGCAAGTGGATGTGCACAACCCTATCTTATGATAACACGAAGTCGCATGTTATTAGACATCTTGTATGATAGTGGCAAAACACCCTTCCAACGTTGGGTTCGCCTCACCCTATTGGATACACCAAATATAACTACTAAATGATGTATAAAATACAACACACTTTCTTATACTGTTTAGGGAGAACCTTCACAGCTAAAGATCACCGTTCTATTCTCCTGTTACCCCCACTCGACCCAGCTACACTCTTATTACCTGAAAGGAATTGTGAAGCAGAAGGGTGAACACAACTAGCCCAGTAAAGAATATCATGACGAAAGATAAATAAATTATCAATAGCCTTCATCGGTAATAAATCAGAGATTTAGAACATATGGTAGATGATAAAACTTTTCAACCATAGTTGTAGCGGAACGAGCAATCCTTTAGAAGAGTCAAATAGACCATAAAGTCTATTATCTTCTTCATGTTAAAAGTCCACTAATAATGTTTTATCCCTTTAACATCAATCAACAGTTCCTTTCCACAATCACATAAATAACTCATAATCATAATTGTGGTTCTAAATTCCTCTTCTCATCCAGGACGAAGATAATTTTTATCACATGTCTTTACCTGAAACATCAAAGATTATTGTTATGCCAAATCACAGTTCCTGTTCATAATCATACTAATAAATTCATCCTTGCATTACGACCAAAGATATTCATCAACAGTTCATCTTTGCACTACATGCCAAAGAAATTCATTAATAGGTCATCTTTGCACTACATGCCAAAGATATTCATCAACATATCATATTTGCACTACAAGCCAAATATATTAATATCTCCAATAAATATATAATCATTTCAGAATTTATATAAACAATAATTATAACCATATTGATTAATTCACCTTTGCACTTAAGCTAAAGATATTCAATTATAAATTCAATGGTCATGATCATACTAGTCAAAAATTCAACTTTGCACTACCGGCCAACGAGAACCCATAGTCACGATCATACCAATAATCTATCCATATTTACACTCAAGTCAAAGAGAAATTTCTTCACCATGATTATAAAAATGTTATATATGATAATAAAAACAATATGATCAAAACATGGATTTTATTTCAAGAGTAAGATTCATAAATCAACGATCATTTGGTCAGAAAAAGAAACAAAGTTTGTCATGAATAGTACCCCATGAATATTAACTCGTGAATAGTAACTCATGAATAATAACTCATGAATAGTAACTCGTGAATAGTACCCTTTATTTGTATATAGTACCGTATACGTAAATAATGTCATATACGTAAATAGTGCCATATACATGAGTAGTGCCATATACGTGAATAGTGTCGTATATGTGAATAATAACGTATGCGTGAATAGTAACCCTGACTCAAAAATGTAGAAATTTTACAATAAAATACATACCAATATTTCAGTATAATGATATTGAAAGAATAACATCATTAGGAAGAAAATAACATCCCTTACAATCCCTTATCTCAAAAGAACAGTACTTTCGACTGAAATATCAGGTATAAGATTGAAGGAAACTTGCACTGATGAATATCAACTCACAAAATATCTAAATACTCACAAAATACGCTCGATAATATAGAGAGAGAAAGAGAGAAAACTTGTTTCTGGTGTGATTTTTAATTCTAACTAAGCAACCTATTTATAGAAAATGTTAGAACGTCGAAGCAGACTTGACATGCTACCTGATGGCTTTACCTGCTACTATTCCTGCCCACCACTTTTGAAATAAAATTTCAGCACATTTTTCACCAACCAAAGGTGGGGCCCACCTATTCTAGAAATTTCCAAAATTATTTATAAATTTAGAAACTTCAACAATTCATAATAAATAGCCCTTTTATCATAAAAATACAAATTTTATGTCCATTTCATATGAAATCGAATTTTCTACAACTTTGTAGCTTTAAGTTTTTTCAAATTCCAAGAAAAAAAATATACGAATTCCATAAACGGATAATTTTCAACACCTCTTAAAATTCATAACAAGTCACACGTTAATCTTTAACAGTTCAAAATTTGTGTACATGTACTCAACTTATATATGTATAATATATCCAAAAATCACAACGATCCAACGGTCGGATTAAAATTATAATTCATGCAATAGAGCTTTAAGAACACTTATTTGATTTTCGGACTATAAGTCCCTCATACCAGTTTCACTCAAACAGTCACCATGAAAAATTCATAAAGAATATTTGGATGATTCAAATTTCTACATTTAGCTTACTTCCAGGGCTTTCTTTTGATATATGGCTCATCTCTTAACTCATTATACACAAAGAGTTATAGATTTTACAAAATCAAGTAATAAACTAATTTTCTTAAATTTCCAAATTTCGTTCTTCATTTCGACAAAATATTAATAAAACACCCCAGCATTAATTCCTTCATTTATGTCCACATAAAGTATATCCACATAAAATAAATATTTCTTATCATATAAATCAATAACTAATTATTCACAAATAATATTACAGAATCACAATTATGACAACCAGGTCGTTCACAGAAAAGAGGGGGCTTTCCGATAAGGATTTCTCCTTACTGGAGTGCAATTAGGTGACCAAACCCCTTTTCTAGACAGAACTTTCTTAGTTATTGTCAATAATGCTATCTAATAATATTATTCAAATAATATGAATTATTGATCTGATAATGGGAAATACTATGCAGCGACAATTATTGAAACAACAATATTATAAAATATCAACGTAGCAATTATTGAATCAATAAAACAAAATATTGAACAATAATTACTGTAACAATTATTGAGTAGTGTCTTCTTACGTAAGAATCAGTAATTCAAAATTATTGTGCAATACCGTGTGCTACTATGCAATAACGCGTATTAATTTACTTTATCTGTGACGCCCCCAAAATAGGTATACATCACCCATCTTGAGTCGTCAAATACATGGTACAAAATTCAAATACAACTTAATTATACAACAGTCGTGTAAAATACGACTAAACATATGCTGTGAGTTTTAATACAAATATTTTCATCTAGACAATATACAAACTCAATGGGGTCCTCATTACATTTATTATCACACTATTTAACAGAATAGTAAGGACTACTAATACTATCATCTGGTCCATCACTCTGTTCCTCGACTCATCCCAGCTATATTCTCATTTCCTGAAGAGAACAGTGAAAGAAAGGGTGAGCTCAACTAGCCCAGTAAGAAATATTATGACTAAGATAATTCAGAATAAATTATCATTAGCCTTCAACAATGTTAAACTGATAAAATATAACAAACATCAAGTTTAACTGCAGCGAAACAAGCAATCCATTAGAAGAGTCAAGTAGAGAATAAAATCTACTATCTTCTATGATTTAAAAGGTTTTTCATGACTTTTATCGCTGAGACTCAGCTTAATAAATAATCCACATCATCGAATCACCCCTGCACTACGGCCAAGGATATTCTTTAGTATCACGACCACAAATTATACATGCACTACGGACCAAGGATATTTGTGTATTCATTAATGGTCATGATCATGCCAACAACTATCCATCAATGCACTACGAGCCAATGAGGACTTTTTCGACATCATTTGTAACATTATGGTCATGATTACACTGAATAATCCCTGGTCATAATCATACCAAGTCCATCTATGCACTACAGGCCACAGATGACTTTCAACATAATATAAACATGATGAAGATGACAATGATATAAGAATTCAATAAAATAAGTTCAAGAATTAATTTATCCATGAACCAATAACGTCCAAATTGTCAACATGATACTGCTTTGTAGAGTAAAATTCAAGAATGCTCAGAAGAATATTTCCATGAAAAGATACTGGATGAAGCGCAAATATCAAGGATATTCCACTAATTTCATGGAGTATAGAAGTCAAAACTTTAACCAACTAAATATAATAACGAATGGAATAACAAAAGAAATCACCATGCATGCGGTACTTCGCATAGACAGGTTATTCTAACAGAATAATAAGTAACGAAACTAGGTCAGGAGAAATCCACACCGACATGATGTTCCAACAGAATAATACAGACGGAAACAAGTCCGGCGTAAAACGCACAGACAGGATATTCCAACAGAATAATAATAAAGACGGAACCAGGTCCGGTGTAAAGCACAGACATGATATTCCAACAAAATAATAATAAAGACGGAATAATAGAAGAATGTCACCAAGTATAGGGTAGTCCGCGTATACTGGTTATTCCAGCATAATAATAAAGAATGGAATAACATAAGTTCTCTTCATGAATACAAAAAAAATAATACCCCTTACCGTAAAAGAAACTGAATATAAGAGTAGGAAAGTAGCAGAATACTATTCTATAGTTTCTTTATAATTTCTCTCTCTAGAGTTTTAGTGAATTCCTAAGAAATAATGAAGGAATGAACTTCTATTTATAGAAGAATGGATTGAATAGTAACTAACTCATGAACGGTCCTGATTTATTTACATTAATCTGACGGTCCATATTTAAAGCAAAATCTTTTAAATAAAATATAATATATTCTATTTATAATCTAATAAAACGAATAACTTTATAAAAGATTTTACTATGCAAACACTATGCAGGCACTATGCAATACTATGTATAATAAAATATAATATATATATATATATATATATATATATATATATATATATATATATATCTAATAAAACAAAACCCCCCCACCACCTGTGATTCCCAGGAAACTTTATCTATATATATATATTATAACCCCCCACCACCTGTGATTCCCAGGAAACTTTATATATATATATATATATATATATATATACGAATATATATATATATATATATATATATATATTATATATATATACGAATATAATATATATATATATATATACTGATTATTTTGAAAAACGGGTAAATGGGGTCCACAAAATAAATAAAATTTTACATCAAATACTTCATAAAAATTACCTCAATATTTTTAACAACATTTATCATCATTATTATAATTCGTAATATTAATCTATCAGGTCGTTCCCAGGAAAGAGGGGGATTTTCAATAAGGATTTCTCCCTATTAGCGCGTAATTAGGTGACCAAACCTCTCATTGTCAGAACTTCTAGGCATCGTTAATATTGCAAATAATAATATTAATAACTTTGTCGTCTCAATTATTGATTTAATAATATATAAAATATTGACAATAATTAAATCAAATAACTTGAGATATTATGCAACAATTACTGTAACAATAATTGAACAAAACTGAGTGAGTTCTCACGTAAGCATCAATAATCAATACCGTGTGTTACTGTGCAACTACGCGTATTACTGTACTTTTAACACCGGGTGTTTCAACAGTTAACGGTAAAACTTCCGCCGTTATTTTCGTAAAGTATTTTGTCGTTTTCTCAATCCGGCAATAATTCCGTTATGGGGTCCACCAATTATTGTGCCATTGTACGAATATTCTCTGTTAAAACGAATATTTCCCCCCAATCGAATATTATATAACAACTTGCGTACTTTGCAAAATTTATAAATATTACTCACAACTATAACATTATATCAAATTCATTCCATAATATTCAAAAAATGATATTTATAGAAAATTCATCTTTATTCATAAAAGTTGGGGTCTTACAACCTCCCCTTCTTATAAAATTTAGCCCTCGAAATTTGGGTACGTACCTGGTATGTCGAAGAGGTAGGGATACCTTGATTTCATTTCAGATTCTAACTCCCAAGTCATTTCCTCAACATCGTGGTTTCTCCACAAAACTTTGACTTGAGGTATAACCTTGGAGCGTAGAATATGTTCCTTCTTATCCAAGATTTGAACATGAACCTCTTCATACGTCAAATCTTCCGCTATTTTGTCCGGTTCTAACTCAATGATGTTGTCCGGGTCTTTTATATATTTACGTAACATGGATATGTGAAAAACATTATGAACACGAGACATACTTGGCGATAAAGTGAGTCTATATGTAACACCCCCTTCCCGAAAAGGAAAGGGAGGTCACGTGCAAAGCACAACGAACCTCAAAATAAGTAAACAGAGCACTAATGACTTCATATATTAATAGCGGTGATCCATTAATAAAGTACTAAATACAATTCTCCAAACATAGTCAAAATAATCAAAACTTAAAATTTGAATCAACCTAGATGATCAAAGGCAACTCTCTCATCACACTAGCCTTGAATCACCCCTGTAAACCTGTCGGAAGACAAACACAGCATGAGCCAATTGCCCAGTACGGATATAGATATACAAAAGATATACAACTGATATACGAAAATAACTGAGACAAAATACTGAACCAAGCCTCAAGTGTAAATACTGAAGAAAATATATTCTCTAAAGATCTTAATGAAATATATCTGAATCAACAGAATTGACGACACCCATAGAAGAATAAAGAAATAACGAACTGAAGTAAATAACTCAATGAATTGAACTGAACAGAAACAAACAAAACTAATACAATGAAATAATAGGCTGAATCAAAAGGTTGAGTTTTATTTCATACCGAGTGAGCTCATAAATATTCATTGCCACACAGGCAAGTCAAAACAATGCCACACAGGCAAGTCAAAATAATGCCACACAGGCAAGTCAAATGATGCCACACAGGCAAGTCGAATGATGTCACACAGGCAACCAAAATAATGCCACACATGCATATCACACATTGGACCGCGAATCCAAATGTATGTGAATCGGATAGGTGTGTTTGGCACAACATCACCAATCCGCATAACAGAAAACTAGGATTAATCCATACGCCACCCATAACAAAACACCAAATGGCCCACATCCTCCAGAGCACAAACGAAGACGCCGTGGACTAATCACACCGCCACGGAGAGTGTCATGCCTCTCGTGCCAAGACGACATGCCTGTGGTACCCCCACAGGTGGTTATAGCTCAGGTATACCCTACGGTATATTCTAACAAAAATACTATGTCACAACACATGCGACATAATACAAACAAAAGGGTTCTATATGTACATATTGAACCAAATCGAATTATAGTCACAAGGTCTAAAAAAGAAGGTAGCAACATGTACCGCTCTACAATTATCAAAAATAAATACTAAACATGATATCCTAATTCAAAGAGTACAAATACGAGTCATGTGTATCAACTCCAAAATAAAACTAATATATTTATTTCACATGAAACAATTATGTGAAATTATAACATAATTCGAAATAAGGAAACAAACTAACAAATCAAATTTAACAAGAGTATCGCTGAAAGAGTACGAAATCCGTACATGGATTAAGCAATGTATTATCCCAAGTATATTCCAAAAACTCGTTTAGACTCTCTCTGTTCAATCTAAATAGTTTAATAAGATTTTATTACAATCCAATCATTAATAACATAATACAATTAAATTTTATTATTAAGAATTTTTATAATTATGTCGACAAAATTAATTAATTCAAATTAATATACATAACTTCAATTGATTTACTAATTTCGTTATAAGTTTCATGGTTAAAAGTTTATTAACATAATATATATATATATATATATATATATATATATATATATATATATTTATAATGAAAATAAAAAACAAAAATCACAACTTGCAGGCAATCCTGCAATCAATATACATATCTATATAATCCCTATATAATAATAATATATAAAGTAACAATACAAGCCTGCCAAAGTTGACATCTAACATATCCTACTATATATATACTATATATATATATATATATATATATATATATATATATATATATACCATCATCTGAAGCTAGAATCACTTTTTTATTTCATCACTATATATACATAATATATGAACAAACAATTACCTTAGTTAATTGATATGCCCCTTTTTTTTCCCTCCGCTATCAATTGCAGTGAAAGTCACAGTCGCCTCTTGCAATTGCTTCTCTTTTTCCCAATTCGTATAAAGAGTATGCGAGTTAAATTAGGTTTTATTTATTTATTATTATTTATTTATTTTGTTTTACTAACTCTTCTAATTTTAATAGAATTTTAAAATTACACAATTATAAATTTGACCCACTTAATTTAAAACCCAATTTTACAATTTAATTTACCCAACACTTATTAATACATTAGCCCATAAAAATTAAATAACTAGTTTGACCCAAATAAATGACAAAGTCCAAACAATATGTTTTAAGAATATAAATTTAATATTATTATTTTTTTCCCGAGATATTACATTACCTCCCCCTTAAAAAGGATCCCGTCCCCGGAATCAAAAGAATGAACGTACCTAATTATCAAAATATGCAGATACTCCGCTCGAATAGACTCCTCCATCTCCCAAGTGGCTTCCCGCTCCAGATATTTTATTTTATTTTTCCTCAAAATTTTAACAAATGAGATTATCTTCCTCCTCATACCCCACTCTTGACAATCTAACATTACCTCAGGTTTCTCC
This sequence comes from Panax japonicus, assembly GCA_020205505.1. Taxonomy (NCBI): domain Eukaryota; kingdom Viridiplantae; phylum Streptophyta; class Magnoliopsida; order Apiales; family Araliaceae; genus Panax; species Panax japonicus. The sequence goes on from CM035111.1 coordinate 30,603,116, forward strand.
CTTATTCAAAATTGTAGAGAACGAAAGACTGAAGGTACCCGATTTGGATTCACTCAATTTCGACATCAGATGAATAAATTATAATTTTTTCTAATGAACTGCAGCGCGTATAAGTATATATTCTACTCGAAAATTAAACTAATCAAATTAAAATAGGATTAAAGTTACAACTTCGCTCTTTAAATATAAATATAGCTCAATATAGGAGCTACCAAAACTCTAATGGACTTCCCATTTTTAATTTAATCGATTATTTAATTATCTACTAAAATAATTTAACTTTCCAAACAAAACAAAGAAGAATAAAAAATAGTCACTTACCCTTTTCAATTTGAATACAATTGTATAGAATAAAATTAATTAATATTTAATTTTAAAAAATATGGGTTATTACATTTTCACCCCTTAAAAATAATTCCGTCCTCAGAATTCAAATAAGCTAAACAAAAATTTAGTTACGACGTAGCGCCGCCATTTGTAACGATCAACGCGGATAAGTCATCGGTCCACGTAATTATCAATGTATTTATAAAAGATTTTCCAGCTACCGTGTCAAGCCTTGGTAAGATTCTTCGCATTGCATCAATTTAGAACACATATATGATCCACCATTGGTGCGGCCGTCGCTAATATCTTTGAGTTTAATTCTTGTAAACGTACTCTTCGGAACATAATTCAAAATCACAAAAACTTCTCTTCATCCAAATACGATTCGAATACCCAAAATATTTAAAATAATTTTTAATTCGTAAAACGTTTATGCTCCACGCATGACAAAGATTTAACAAATTATATTTATTTTATTTATTTACTCTAAATAAATTCATTCAAAACTCTAAGGACATCAGATAAACACAACAATTGTACAAATTATATTACCAATTCACCCAAAGAACTCAATAGTTTCAAAATATCATAACCTCAATTTAAACTAGTTCTCAAATATTATTATACCCAAAAATATACTACTATGATCTCTTTATCACTATATCAAACTTCAAGTCACATATTCTACTATCTGCATAAGCGGACTACAACTATTCAAGATCTCTCAAAATCAATTGAATTTCATAACTTATTATCTAATCATATAATAAATTAATCATCCCTTATTGCAGACTTTAATCCAATAAATTTTAATGTCTCCTCATACCATCACAAAGAAAGTTCATAGAACATAACTCCAATATCCTACTAGAAAATAACCACAAAATTGATCATTAACTCAAAATGATAAATCTAATTGCCTCGAATATCAACAACTCAAATTACAAGAAATCCTCTATACTTAATAATTTTCACTTTATCATAGTATCCCATCAATACACAAATCTCAAATTATCCACAAGCTTAACATAAATCAAAACCTAACTAAAATTAAATCCTCAATTCAATGATCATAATTATTGTTACACAAAAAAAACAACTCAAAAAAATAAATTTTCCAAAATCAAATTCTTGTCGATACAAATACTCACATCATAATTGCATCTCATATAAGATCATTTCTTATCTGCACAAAGTATAACTTTATTCACCTCAATGATTAAATCACAATTCTTAACTTATATCATTGCTCAATCACCTTAAAAAATTATTCCACTATCCTCAAATCAACTACAAATCGAAAAGAGAAAGACAGTTGGTCAAAATAGAGACCAACCAAACAAAGAACAAAATCGAATCAAACTCCTTTTCTACCCAATGGTTTACCCACAACTCACATGTCAAACCTAAATAGGTTTTTTACAAGAAAGAACTTGGCTCTGATACCATCTTTGTAACACCCCCTTCCCGAAAAGGAAAGGGAGGTCACGTGCAAAGCACAACGAACCTCAAAATAAGTAAACAAAGCACTAATGACTTCACATATTAATAGCGGTGATCCATTAATAAAGTACTAAATACAATTCTCCAAACAGAGTCAAAATAATCAAAACTTAAAATTCGAATCAACCTAGATGATCAAAGGCAACTCTCTCATCACACTAGCCCTGAATAACCCCTGTAAACCTACCGGAAGAAAAACACAGCATGAGTTAAATGCCCAGTATGGATACAGATATACAAAAGATATACAACTGATTTACGAAAACAACTGAGACAAAATACTGAACCAAGCCTCAAGTGTAAATACTGACAAAAATATATTCTCCAAAGATCTTAATGAAATATATCTGAATCAACAGAATTGACGAAACCCATAGAAGAATAAAGAAATAACGAACTGAAGTAAATAACTCAATGAATTGAACTGAACAGAAACAAACAAAACTAATACAATGAAATAATAGGCTGAATCAAATGGTTGAGTTTTATTTCATACCGAGTGAGCTCATAAATATGCATTGCCACACAGGTAAGTCAAAACAATGCCACACAGGCAAGTCAAAATAATGTCACACATGCAAGTCAAAATAATGCCACACAGGCAAGTCAAATGATGCCACACAGGCAACCAAAATAATGCCACACAGACATATCACACATTGGATCGCGAATCCAAATGTATGCAAATCGGATAGGTGTGTTTGGCACAACATCACCAATCCGCATAACAGAAAACTAGGATTAATCCATACGCCACCCATAACAAAACACCAAATGGCCCACATCCTCCAGAGCACAAACGAAGACGCCGTGGACTAATCACACCGCCACGGAGAGTGTCATGCCTCTCGTGCCAAGACGACATGCCTGTGGTACCCCCACAGGTGGTTATAGCTCAGGTATACCCTACGGTATATTCTAACAAAAATACTATGTCACAACACATGCGACATAATACCAACAAAAGGGTTCTATATGTACATATTGAACCAAATCAAATTATAGTCACAAGGTCTCAAAAAAAAGGTAACAACATGTACCGCTCTACAATTATCAACAATAAATACTAAACATGATATCCTAATTCAAAGAGTACAAATACGAGTCATGTGTATCAACTCCAAAATGAAACTAATATATTTATTTCACATGAAACAATTATGTGAAATCATAACATAATTCGAAATAAGGAAACAAACGAACAAATCAAATTTAACAAGAGTATCGCTGAAAGAGTACGAAATCCGTACTTGGATTAAGCAATATATTATCCCAAGTATATTCCAAAAACTCGATTAGACTCTCTCCGTTCAATCTAAATAATTTAATAAGATTTTATTACAATACAATCATTAATAACATAATACAATTAAATTTTATTATTAAGAATTTTTATAATTATGTCAATAAAATTAATTAATTCAAATTAATATACATAACTTCAATTGATTTACTAATTCCGTTATAAGTTTAATGGCTAAAAGTTTATTAACATAATATATATATATATATATATATATATATATATATATATATATATATAAAACAAAAATCACAACTTGCAGGCAATCCTACAATCAATATAAATATCTATATAATCCCAATATAATATTAATATATACAGTAACAATACAAGCTTGCCAAAGTTGACATCTAACATATCCTACTATATATATATATATATATATATATATATATATATATATATATATATATATATATATATATACCATCATCTGAAGCTAGAATCACTTTTTTTTCATCACTATATATACATAATATATGAACAAACAATTACCTTAGTTAATTGATATGCCCCCTTTTTTTCCCCTCCGCTATCAATTGCAGTGACAGTCACAGCCACCTCTTGCAATTGCTTCTCTTTTTCCCAATTCGTATAAAGAGTATGTGAGTTAAATTAGGTTTTATTTATTTATTATTATTTATTTATTTTATTTTACTAACTCTCCTAATTTTAATAGAATTTTAAAATTACACAATTATAAATTTGACCCACTTAATTTAAAGCCCAATTTTACCAATTTAATTTACCCAACACTTATTAATACATTAGCCCATAAAAATTAAATAACTAGTTTGACCCAAATAAATGACATAGTCCAAACAATATGTTTTAAGAATATAAATTTAATATTTTTTTCCCGGGATATTACACTATAGGCCACATTTCCTACTCGATCGAGAATTAAAAATGGGCCGATGAATCGATGATTGAGCTTTTCTCTCTATCCAAATCTCGTAACTCTTTTCCATGGAGCAACACGTAACAACACATGATCTCCTATATCAAATTCCACATCCTTTCAATGAAGATCAGCATAACTCTTTTATCGATCTTGTGAGATTTTTATACGTTGCCGGATCGTTTGAATCTTTTCCGTAGTCATACGTACCAACTCCGGTCCCAACAATGTTGCTTCACCCACCTCATTCCAGCATATTGGAGAACGACACTTTCTTCCATACAATGCTTCGAATGGAGCCATGCCAATACTTGCTTGATAACTGTTGTTGTAGGAAAACTCCACTAACGGTAAGAACTTGTCCTAACTTCCCTTGAAGTCAAGGACACAGAGTCTTAATAAATCTTCCAGAGTTTGAATAGTCCTCTCTGATTGTTCGTCCGTCTGAGGATGATATGCCGAACTAAATCGTAAATCCGTGCCTATAGCTTTTTGCAAACTAACCCAAAATCGTGAAGTGAATCTTGGGTCTTGATCAGAAACTATAGATACTGGCATACCATGCAGTCTTACAATCTTGTTTATGTACATACGAGCAAGGCATTCAAGTGTATAAGTTTCTCGTATTGGTAAGAAGTGAGCAGACTTGGTCAATCTATCAACAATGATCCAAATCAAATCTATGCCTTGAGAAACTTTGGAAAGACCGGTAACGAAATCCATGGTAATATGCTCCCAGTTCCATTCTGGAATTTTAAGGGGTTGTAATGGACCTTTTGGTACTTGATGCTCCGCCTTGACTCGTTGACAAGTTAGACACCTTGAGATAAACAACACTATCTCTCTCTTCATATTGCTCCACCAAAATGTATGACGAAGATCATGATACATTTTGTTACTCCCAGGATGGATTAAAAACGGTGTGTTGTGCGCCTCCATCATGATTTTATACTTTAAATCAGGGTCGTTAGGAACACAAAGTCTGGAGTTGACTCAAAGTATTCCTTCTTCATTGATTCTTGCTTTTGGCATAGCACCTTCTTGCACTTTCTTCCTTATACGCATCAGCTCCAGGTCTGTAGCTTGAGCAGCTTTAACTTTATCAATTAAAGTCGGTTCTACTCATATATTCGCCATCATCACATGGGTCCCTAGAGTCTTTAACTCTATCTCAATCCTTTGTAAGTAACACAAAATGGGCCTTTCCGTTGACAATATCGCACTCGTACCTGCATATGATCTTCTACTTAATACGTCAGCTACCACGTTCTCTTTTCCAGGATGGTATTGGATGGTATGATCATAATCTTTCAACAGATCAAGCCAATGTCATTGTCACATGTTGAGTTCCTTTTGAGTGAAAAAATATTTGAGGCTTTTATGATCCGTAAAGATCTCCACTTTCTCCTTATACAAGTAATGCCTCCAAATTTTAAGTGCAAAGATAACAACTGCTAACTCTAGGTCATGAGTAGGATAATTCCTCTCATATTCTTTGAGATGTCTTGAGGCATAGGCTATGACTTTCTCATGTTGCATGAGAACACATCCCAACCCTTTGCCCGAAGCATCACTGTAGATGACAAATCCCTCCGAGCCAGATGGTATTGTTAGAACAGGTGCTGAAATGAGTCTCCTCTTGAGTTTTTGAAAACTCTTCTCGCATTCTTTGCTCCAACCGAACTTTGTATCCTTCCACGAATATCCGATAATAACCAGCTAAGCTGAGAAAGCTACGTACTTAGGTCACTAATTTAGGTTTCTCCCAGCTTTGAATTGCTTCAATCTTTGCCGGGTCAATAGATATTCCATGACTTAATACTACGTGCCCAAGGAATTCTACTTTTTCAAGCCAGAACTCACATTTCTTCAACTCGGCATAAAGCTTATATTCACGAAGCTTTTGGAGTGTCAGCCTCAAGTGTTGTTTATTATCTTCACGACTTTTGGAATAAATAAGGATGTCATCAATAAAGACGACCACAAAGTGATCCAAATATTCCTTGAATACTCTGTTCATCATATCCATGAAGGCAACAGGAGCATTAGTCAATCCAAAGGACATGACTAGAAATTCATAATGCCCGTACTGAGTTCTGAAAGCCTTCTTTGGAATGTCATCTGTTCTAATCTTCAATTGGTGATATCCAAAACGAAGATCAATCTTTGAAAAGAATTTGGCTCCTTACAACTGGTCAAACAGGTCATCAATACGTGGCAATGGGTACCTATTTTTGATGGTGACATGATTCAACTCCGGATAATCAATACAAAGTCGCATACTCCCATCTTTCTTCTTCACGAATAGAACAGGAGCACCCCAAGGAGAAGTACTAGGACGAATAAATCTAATGTCTAACAATTCTAGTTGTTGGGTCTTTAACTCCTGAAGTTCAATAGGAGCCATTCTATATGGGGCTTTGGAAATGGGTTTTATATCGGGTTCAAGGTCGATACAAAATTCAATTTCACGCTCTTGGGGTAGGTCAGGAAGTTCTTCAGGGAATTTATTAACAATAGAAATATCATTCAAAACTGACGTATTTTTGTTTAGATCCGTGACATGAGCTAAGAAAGCTTGACATCCATTTTTCAATAAAAAGAATAGCTTTATGGCCTGAGATGACCGTGATTGATTTTAATGGTTTTGTCGCTTGAATTCGCATAATAGGTTGATTAGGAATATGAAATCTAACAACCTTACTAAAACAATCAATTTTTGCATGATGAGTAGTTAACCAATCAATCCCTAAAATTACGTCAAATGCAAGTATTTTCAATGAAATAAGATCGACAGGTAATGTGAGGGTACCGATTTGAACCAAACAAGACTTATAAATAGTGGATGTAATGAAAGTTTCTCCCAACAGAGTTTCCATAGATAAGTCAAAGTCTAATTTCTCCGGAGTCAAATTTAATCGTTGAGCGCAAGTAGGAGAAATAAAAGAATGGGTAGAACCGGTATCAAATAAAGTATAGACTTCGCTAGAGTTTATGATAAGCTTACATGTAAAGACCTCATTCGAGTTCCTTACTTTCTAGGAGGTCACAACAAACGCTCTCCCTTGCACTACCGGCTTTGACTTTTCTGAGACGGGCTTTGGTGCCTCCATCCTGGCTGAACTTGTCTTCGGTGAATGATAAAATTGGGCTAAGTGACCTTCTCTTCCACAATTATAACATGCTTTAGACGGCATCGCGCAGTTTGGACTGATGTGTCGCTCCCCTCCGCATTTGAAGCATATGATAGGTGGTCGTTCTCCTTCCTTAACAACTGGTGCTGGTGCTGATGTCCTTCCATCATTATTGAATCTCCACTTTTTGAAATGTCCATTCTTATTGTTTTGGCCCTGACTACCACTAAAGTGGTTACCACTTCTGGCCTGTTGATTCCCTCCACGCTTGTTGTCACCGCTTCGATGACTGCTCTCATTGGTATTATCATTTTACCAGCTGCTCTCTTTTGGTTGCGTTGACTCGTTATCGCGCTCTACTAACTAAGCCCTATTTACAACATCTAAATACAAACACAGTTTATGAGAAATAAGATGTTGACGTATCTCCAGCTTTAAACCTCTTAAAAATATTCGCGTCATTCTCTCTTCATTATCCACCAAGTGGGACGCAAACCGAGACAACTCGGCAAACTTTGCTTCGTAATGCGACACGGTCATATTATTCTATTCTAACTTGATGAACTCCACCTCCTTAATATGACGAATACTTTTGGGAAAGTACTTGTCGTTGAATAGTTCTTGGAACTTCTCCCAAGATATTTTCAGTGCGGCAGGTTGAGTACGCTTTACCGATTCCCACCAGTAATCTGCCTCTCCTCGCAACATAAAGGCGGCAAAGGGAACCTTTTGCTCCTCGGAGCATCCCAAGACATCAAATATATTGGTGATCTACTTTATCCATGCTTTCGTTTTAAGTGGTTTTGGCTCTCCAATAAACTCCAGTGGTCCCAGCTCCTTGAAATGTTTAGTGGTGACCGTCCGAGAGTTTCCACCTACATTTTGGACAGGAGTCGCTCTCGCCTGCTATTACATGAATTGCATAAAGCCTCTGAACATTCCATCATTCATCATTTGGTCAGTGTTGTTGTTTTCATGAGGATTGTCGCCTTTCTGATGCACATTATCCTGATTATTGATATGTGGTGAATCAACTGTCGCCTGTGCTCCATTGCTATTCTCAACATTCTCGGATGTCATTTTCAGATACTGCCACAAAACAAAAGTTAATTAACATATAACATATTATTCCTATACTTTAATCGACTAATTAAATATCAAATAATCTTAGGTAGGTCATACTAGCGAAGGAATTCCCCATCTCTCCCCTCCTAGTTCTAGTCTCACATCTTAGCCAAGGATCATATCCCTAAGCTTTGATAGCAACTATGACGCCCCCAAAATAGGTATACATCACCCATCTTGAGTCGTCAAATACATGGTACAAAATTCAAATACAACTTAATTATACAACAGTCGTGTAAAATACGACTAAACATATGCTGTGAGTTTTAATATAAATATTATCATCTAGATAATATACAAACTCAATGGGGTCCTCATTACATTTATTGTCACACTATTTAACAAAATAGTGAGGACTACTAATACTATCATCTGGTCCATCACTCCGTTTCCCCGACTCGTCCCAGCTATATTCTCATTTCCTAAAGAGAATAGTGAAAGAAAGGGTGAGCTCAACTAGTCCAGTAAGAAATATTATGACTAAGATAATGCAGAATAAATTATCATTAGCCTTCAACAGTGTTAAACTGATAAAATATAACAACCATCAAGTTTAACTGCAGCGGAACAAGAAATCCATTAGAAGAGTCAAGTAGAGAATAAAATCTACTATCTTCTATGATTTAAAAGGTTTTTCATGACTTTTATCGCTGAGACTCAGCTTAATAAATAATCCACATCATCGAATCACCCCTGTACTACGGCCAAGGATATTCTTTAGTATCACGACCACAAATTATCCATGCACTACGGACCGAAGATATTTGTGTATTCATTAATGGTTATGATCATGCCAACAACTATCCATCAATGCACTACAGGCCAATGAGGACTTTTTCCACATCATTTGTAACATTATGGTCATGATTACACCGAATAATCCCTGGTCATAATCATACCAAGTCCATCTATGCACTACAGGCCACAAATGACTTTCAACATATTATAAACATGAGGATGATGACAATGATATAAAAATTCAATAAAAAAAGTTCAAGAATTAATTTATCCATGAACCAATAACGTCCAAATTGTCAACATGATACTGCTTTGTAGAGTAAAATTCAAGAATGCTCAGAAGAATATTTCCATGAAAAGATACTGGATGAAGCGCAAATATTAATGATATTCCACTAATTTCATAGAGTATAGAAGTCAAAACTTTAACCAACTAAGTATAATAACGAATGGAATAACAAAAGAAATCACCATGCATGCGGTACTTCGCATAGACAGGTTATTCCAACAGAATAATAAATAACGGAACCAGGTCAGGCGAAATCCGCACCGACAGGATGTTCCAATAGAATAATACAGACGGAACCAGGTCCGGCGTAAAACGAACAGACAGGATATTCCAACAGAATAATAATAAAGATGGAACCAGGTCCAGCGTAAAACGCACAGACATGATATTCCAACAGAATAATAATAAAGACGGAATAATAGAAGAATGTCACCAAGTATAGGGTAGTCCGCGTATACTGGTTATTCCAACAGAATAATAAAGAATGGATTAACAAAAGTTCTCTTCATGAATACAAAAAAATAATACCCCTTACCGTAAAAGAAACTGAATATAAAAGTAAGAAAGTAGCAGAATACTATTCTATAGTTTCTTTATAATTTTTCTCTCAAGAGTTTTAGTGAATTCGTAAGAAATAATGAAGGAATGAGCTTCTATTTATAGAAGAATGAATTTCATAGTAACTAACTCATGAATGGTCTAGATTGATTTACTTTAATCTGACGGTCCATATTTAAAGCAAAATCTTTTAAATAAAATATAATTTATTTTATTTATAATCTAATAAAATGAATAACTTTATAAAAAATTTTACTATACAAACACTATATTGACACTATGCAACACTATGCATAATATAATATATATATATATATATATATATATATATATATATATATATATATATATATATATATATATATATATATATATCACTTGAATTCACGAGGAATGAATCCCTTGATCCATACTATATATATATATATAATAAATCCAACCCCCCCCACCACCTGTGATTCCCAGGAAACTTTATATATATATATATATATACTGATTATTTTGAAAAACGGGTAAATGGGGGTTCACAAAACAAATAAATTTTTTCATCAAATGCTTCAGAAAAATCACCTCAATATTTTAACAACATTTATCATCATTATTATAATTCGTAATATTAATCGACCAGGTCGTTCCCAGGAAAGAGGGGGTTTTCCAATAAAAATTTCTCCCTATTGGCGCGTAATTAGGTGACCAAACATCTCCTTGTCAGAACTTCTAGACATCGTTAATATTGCAAATAATAATATTAATAACTTTGTCGTCTCAATTATTGATTTAATAATATATAAAATATTGACAATAATTGAATCAAATAACGTGAGATACTATTCAGCAATTACTGTAACAATAATTGAACAAAACTAAGTGACTTCTCACGTAAGCATCAATAATCAATACTGTGTGCTACTGTGCAAGTACGCGTATTACAGTACTTTTAACACCGGGTGTTTCAACAGTTAACGGTAAAACTTTCGCCGTTATTTTCATAAAGTATTTTGTCATTTTCTCAATCCGACAATAATTCCGTTGTGGGGTCCACCAATGATTGTGCCGTTGTATGAATATTCTATGTTAAAATGAATATTCTCCGACCAATCGAATATTATATGACAACTTGCGTACTTTGCAAAATTTATAAATATTACCTACAACTATAACATTATATCAAATTCATTCCATAATATTCAAAAAATGATATTTATAGAAAATTCATCTTTATTCATAAAAGTTGGGGTCTTACATTACCCACCGGGTATTCCAACAGTGTTAATGGTAACAACTACGCCGTTATTTATAAAACCTCATATTTGTCGTTTTCTTCATTCGACAGTAATTCTTTTATGGGGTCCATAATTGGCTGCGCCGTCGTACGAATATTCCCCGACGACAAGAATATTCCACGACCTAACGAATATTCCCCGGCAACAATGAATATTTTATAACCACTTGCTGATTTCGAAAAAATAATTTCACCCGTGACTTTAAACTTTTATCAATTTAACTATGGGAGCCCTTCCATAGCAGCCGGTTGCTAAGAGTACTGTGCAACACCCCCTTTTTAGACCGTTGATAAATTGAATTGATGGCTGCGATTAACTTTTCTATTTGATAAGCCGGCACAGGTCGTTGTACCTAATTATTTACCTGTACCGGCTTCTATTTTAATAAGTAAGGCCCACGTAAAATTATATTGTCAGTATAGTTATAAAAAATGAATATTTATTATTAAAATAATCCGGCCGGTAGAGCTTGTACCGGCTTCATACTTTTTTTATTTTTCCATTACGGCGGGTAGAGCTTGTACCGGCTTCATACTTTTTTTTATTTCTCCATTATATGTCATGACTCAGCACATTAAAATAGAATAAAAAAATAAAATAAATTTCGACCGGTACAGGCTGATACGGCTGGCATTAAAATAATAAAAAAAAATTCGGCCGGTACAGGCTGATACGGCTGGCATTAAAATAATATTAAAATGCCGGCCGGTACAGGCTGATACGGTTTGCAATAAAAAATTAAAAAAAAATAGCCGGCCGGTACAACTTGTCACGACTGACAATAAAAAATTGAAAAAAAATGATTTTATTCAAGAAATTCGATGCTAAACAGATTCGAACTCGCAACCTCAAACTCCATACACTCGTCATATGACCACCCGAGCACCACGAGCCTAGCTGCTAATTTCAAACAAGGATATATCTTTATATTAAAACTTCACCATCCCCCAAAATCTATATTCTTGCATTATTATTATATTACGATTTATTATTATTAATAAGTCTATATAATACATATGGGGGTTTTCTATTTAGAAATAAGTTAATATCTATATTTATTATTATCCCCTTTAATATTTTTTCTTATTTTTGTAATAATATCAATAAAAGGATTATTAATATATTAAAAAATATCATTCTTTAATAAAATATAAATAATGATTTTATATTAATGTATTACTATTATTAAAAATAATATTAATAATGATTTTTAATATTAATATAAATAATGTGATTATTAATATTAGTCTGAATAAAAATATCCATACAGTTCAACAAAATAGATAATTTTTTTTCGTATTAATAATATGAAGTGGTTTTATGTGATTCAATAATATTCATATTACTAAGTTATGAATTAGAAAATCCCATAAAGTTCAACCAAATAGACATTCTTATTAATTAATATGTACATTAGATAACGTTGGATAAGTTCTATATCTCAGAGGCCGGGAGTAATCTTGCGGATTTCTTGTAGAGCTCCCATACGACGCGGTAACGAAAGACTGTGACATCTTCCAAGGACCACTTCTCTTCAGAAATATTACCATTGGCCCTAACGAAACAGTCAACATACTTGCATACAAAAATGCCACAGTCTGAGTTGTTGTGTTGTTTCGGTCGAATCTTTAAGGTCTGCACAGTAGGATTACCACTGAGCCACTCACGCATCGGATTACCATTTCGCAAATAAAATGGTATCAAATGTACCTGCATGTACAAAGTAGTTGGTTAAATAATTTTTAAATATTAAAGGACATTATAAAATTAAAATATTTTAAAACTAAACATACCGCAACTTTAACGAATTTTGAGTACATTTCATGTAACTTAATATACAAAGTGTCATTGTAGTGCGGGTCAATTATGGTAACCATCCAATCTTCAACTGCGAATAGGAACAAGACAAAATGGCGCTGATTGGTACTACACACCAGCATGAATATGTATTTGCATTCGTGTAAAGGTGGACCAACATCTTGGTTAACATACGGTTTACAAAAACTCCATACAGTATTCACGTTAGTGCAGGGCACATAGCTCTGCCCAAGATGCATGAAGAATGAATTCATGAAACCAAATTGGGACCACCTTTGTATTCCCCGCGACCTGTAATATTCCTCTCTGTCTCATAGCAACAACATATAAGCGTCGATGACATTCTCGAATATCCAACTCCCAAGCCCTAAGGATTGCACTATATTGTGTTCTAATTCATATAACTGGCGCGGATGTGATAAAGGATATAAATTCTCTTCTGGTGCCACCACGTTTCCAAACATATGTTTATTTATAAATGTCTCCTTCCAATATTTAAGTTTTTTGGATAAGGACCCTTTTGGTCCATAAGAGATGTGGTCTCCCGTATCTTGTACCTGATTGAGACCCAAATGTACATTATTATTATATAGCAATAATAATTAAAACCATTACTATTAACATAACTATATATACCTTTTGTGAACTAGATCCCTTGGCGTCAGGAAGTCTCGCAAATAAAGAGTTGGTTGGAATGTAACACTCCTCATAAGTTTGGAAGGTTGAATTGTAACATTCCTCGTAGGCTTGGGTGGTGGGAATGGAAATCTCCTCGATTACTTGTGGGGTGGGTATGTAGCTCTCTTGTACAACATAATCAAGTTGTTTCCCAAGCCCTTAATTGAGTTGTGTGTATTGGGATTGTGGTCCAAAATTTGTGGGACCCCCATGTCAAGGTATTTGTTTACCTCTTGCTTTGAAGTCGAAAAGGCGTATTGGAAATCCCAATTATTTTTTTGCAGAACCAACTCGGGAGGCAGCTGAATAAGTACTGAAAATTTATCAAGTAACGACTTTGCACTCTCAACCTGTCATGTAAGATAAACACAAACAAATATTATTAACAATAAATATGAATAAATGTAATATTAAGTATTTACTCCAATACATGATTTATTAAAGAAGAATATAATTTTATACCATTTGAATAAGGTGTTGTTGGTTGTAAATGGCCTGAGGCTCATAACAACTATCGTGATCACTTGCCTGTCGAGGTCGGTGAATTTTCTAACGTGTAATTTTCTTATACCAGACCATGTAATCATCTATTGGTACATAATTAGAAATTTCAATTTGTTGTCCTTCGAGATGATCCATGTATGCCTCCCACATCGAAATATATTCCCCTCTCAAGGCCATACAAACCTCGACATCAATAAATTTAAATTTTTTCTCCTTCCTAAGGTCACCATGGTTTTTGGCTGTTGATGGTATGCCTTGCATGAACCCGAACTGTCTCATCACACGGTCTGGCATCTGAAATTCCACAATATCAAAGTGGATCAAGGGGACCCCACTAGATCCCAACAACTTGCCTTCAAAATTAAATCCACTGATATCATAATCCCACATTATGTAAGGCCGCCAAACCACATCCCACATAGACTTAATATCTAACTCCCCTCGGTAAAATGACAAATGGTGATGGGGATTCTCACGTCTACCAGGGTAATTGTGGGCTCCAAAATAGGACCATGCTAAAGCCCTAGGTAACCATAAGGATGATTGTGGCCAAGGGTTTGGCTTTCCAATACTTACACGCTCATAAGCCCAAATTTGTAACAATGTAACACAACCATTAATGTATTTAACTCCTTTCCTAGTAGCAGTATATAAAGATCTGTACAAATATGCTAACACTGCCGCGCCCCAAGAGTAAGTTACACAATCTTCAGCGTTGGCAATAAAAGACATATATCGTGGGTGCACACTATTTTTATTCCTATTAGAGAATAATATTGCCCCACACAACTACAATATGTATGCCTTTGTGTGTCACCCTAAAACATCTTTACTTGCATTCTCAGGACATTTATTAAAATGTTCGTGCAACCACACTAATGAAATTGCACTACGTGTTTTTGAACTAAAATATTCACAAGCTAATTTATCTCCAAAACAATCCCTAAAATAATTCAAATTGGTGACAGCAAGGGGACCCGCTAAGGGCTTTCCCACCACCGGTAACCCAAAAATAAAGTGAACATCCTCTAGCGTGATTGTTATTTCTCCACAGTTTAACTGAAAAGTATTGATTTCGGGCGCCATCTCTCGACTAAGGTAGATATCAGACCAAGGTCAGTTTGGTGTACAACACCTCGAAAACTAAATACTCCAAATCCATATTTATCTAATAGGATTTTTTGTTCTTTTGTCAAAGCCCACTGATTATTTTTCTGATCAGTATATTGACTGGAGCCTAATTTTCCCCTATCTCTCCCATGATATATATCATCTGATACATGATCTTGTTGATCATGAAGAACACTTGGATCAATTGCCCCATATTCCCAGCTGTCCATCTTTTACCTAAAAAAAATACATCAATTACATATTAGTATTCTGCATGACAAAATGAAGTTGAAAGTAACATGTTGCAAAATGACATTAATAACAACACACAATAACATGCATTAAAAACTAGTCATCACTAAACAACATGCATGTAATAATAACATGCATGTATATAATGTAATAATATTAACATGCATTAAAAATCGGCTGTAACATTATGTATATTAAAAACTATGAACATGCATGTAATAATAACATTAACAAGAAAAACTATTAACAACAAAAGTAATAACATGCATGTAATAATAACAATTGAGTACACTGGAATAAGTTTTTTTCATTTATATAATGTAATAAAAATTGAACAAATAACAATAAATAAAAACTATTTCAAACAAAATAAATAACAATAACAGCTATAACAATATCTTACATGCTGTAAATAATAATATGAAATGGAGTACCAATAACAATATATCTTACAAAAAATTTGGTGTCTTCAGAATATAATAAATGGATTCCAGCCGCTTCAACTTGTTGAAGTTTTTTTGCTCCTCTCTTCCGAAATACTCCCTCTCTACTCTTTGTTATTTTTATTTTATCTAGCTTGGAAAGTGAACTTTAGTTTGAACAACATGTGTTCTCAATAGACGTTTAAATAAGCTCATGCAAATGTCCGGTACATGAATTAATTTAGGACCAAATTCAAACAAATGTCTCAGCTTTTTAGTTTACCGAGCTTGCAGGTGTTCTTTTCCGAGGCGATGTGGCAGAAAAAGTGGTCAAAAAAATATTTAGTGCATTTCCCGAGGCGATGTGGCAGACAAAGGTTTGTCACTTTGTTCGGCCGGTACAGGCTTCACCGGCTGGAATTAAAAATAATATATATATTCCTCTCAAAATTCGTTCGGCTGGTAGAGGCTATAATGGCTGGAAATAAAAAATATATATATATATATATTAATAATAAATTCGTTCGGCCGGTAGAGGCTATAATGGCTGGAAATAAAAAAAAATATATTATTAATAAAAATCGTTCGGCCGGTAAAGGCTATAACGGCTGGGAATAAATCAATTTTTCGCTACTAGCTAGACTCGAACCCGCGACCTCAAGCTCCAAGCATTCATCATATGACCACCCGAGCACCACGGGCCTAGCTGGTATATCTTACCTTGGATTTGGATATATCTTAATACATTCCATCTCCCCCCCAAATTAAATTTCTTAATATTTTATTATAATTATTCGATTATTATTATTATTCTATTATTATTACGAATTGAGTATAAAGTCGTTCCATATTCTAGCGGCTTATGTACTTATAATTATTTTATTATTATTATTATTATTATTATTATTATTATTATTATTATTATTATTATTATTATTATAAACACTGTCTGGTGAATAAGTAGTCAAACATAATAATACAACACTATGGGAATAGAAAAAAGCTAACATTGATTATATGAGAAAAGTACATTAGTTTGACTTCTTGAGCATTAACCGCGACAAGCTGTACCGGCTGGTCTTTTTACCTTTAAATATTGTCTAGGAAGCTGCTATTTTCTCATGTTTATTCTGAGCACCCATCTTCTTATCCTTCCATAGAATTCGTTCTCTGATATTATTTTCTCTTTTCTCTTCTACTCATAATTTGTTTCATCTGGTTGCCCACTTTCACTTCAGAAAATCAAGTTGAAGTTCTGATCGAGCAAAATTCTTCACTATTATTCACAAGTAAGTTTTTCAAAATGTCATATAATACATCTGAATTTGTTAGTGAAGTTGAAAGTAATAAATCTGATATTGTTCCGTACGTTGGTCAATTATTTTGTACGTTGGAAGAGGTTGAATATTTTTATAGATCATATGCTCGCAAAAATGGATTTGAGATTAGAATTGCAACTAGTCATAAACATGCTAATACGAATGATATCAAATCTAGGCAGTATGTATGTAAGAAAGCCGGTACACCAATTGTTTGCAAGAGTTTACCTGATGATGAAGATAGTAGTAATAAAATAACTAGACAGAGAGACTCTATCGGACGAACAATGTGCAAAGCTAGAATATATGTTGTCCACAATAAGAAAGAAGACAATTGGAGTATATCTACTGTTGAATTAGAGCACAATCATCACTTAGTGACCCCCACCAAAATAGATTTGATCTAGACTCACATAAATATTACTCCTGTTGCAAGAAATTTAATTGACACTTTAAATAAGTCCGGTATTGGTCCAAGTAAGATGACGAATGTTTTGAGCAGAATGGGAGGTGGGTTGAAAAATGATCCTTTCTCTACTGCTAATGTTGAGAATGTGGTGCGAGATTTAAGGCGTGATTCTGCAGATGAAAATGATGCACAAGCTGCTGTGAATCATTTCAACAAACTTGCATCGGAAGTGCCAGCAAATTTTTTTTCCGAGTGAAACCCGGTGAAAACAACCACATAGCTTGTATTTTGTGGGTTAACGCCCGATCAAGGTTTATATATCAACGGTTCGGAGATGTTGTGACATTTGATAGTACATACCGGACAAATAAGTATGGCATGCCGTTTGTTCCATTTATCGGGGTCAACCACCATTATCAGTCTATATTGTTTGGATTTGCACTGTTACGAGACGAGACAGAGGGCACTTTCGTTTGTGTATTACAGACATGGCTTGAAGCCATGGACTATAAGGCAACTACAACCATCATCAATGATCAAGACAGAGCCATGAGTAATGCTATTGCTACGGTACTTCCAACTAGTTATCATTTATTGTGTTCTTGGCATATTAGCAATAAATTTCCTGAAAAATTGCATCATGTTTATTCTGAGAACCCATCGTTCAAAAATGATTTTAACAAATGTGTGTATAACTCATTGTCCATCAAGGAATTTGAAGAGAGTTGGCATATTCTTAGAAGTTCTTATGAATTGTATACTAATGAATGGCTTGGAAGTTTGTATGATGTACGACAGAAATGGATTCCAGCATATACAAAGAGATATTTTGTCGCGGGAATGACTACCACTGGAAGAAGTGAGAGCATGAATGCCTTTTTTGACGAGTATGTTAATGCATCAACAGGTATGCTATGTTTTGTACTGCAGAGTCAAAAGGCTGTAGAAAGACAGTTTATCAGGGAGAGGAAGGCCGACTACATAACAAAACATCGTAAAAGGATTATGGTACTCGGTTCATCTTTAGAAGTTCATGCTGCACAAGTGTACACAAAAGAGATGTTTAGATGTTTCCAACGTCAATTCGTCGATTCCATGAAATACAATGTTCATAAACTTACTGAGTTGTGTGTTACTGATACTAAGGTTTATGCAGTGTATAATGTAGATGCAACTGAAAGTTGTGGAAGATATAAAGAAGTTGTCAATAATCGACAACTGGGATCGGTAACATGTAACTGCAAAATGTTTTCTCACTCTGGTGAATTATGCAGGCACATCTTGAGATATTTCATAGCAAAGAGTATTTCATAAATACCGACCGACATGATCCTTCATCGGTGGACAAGAGACGCAAACAAAAGCAATGGTGAAGACTTACTCTTTAACTCCACATCTACTGACTTCGAACAAAATCAAGCAATGCGCTATAATCATTTGATGGGTGATTACCAGGAGTTAGCGAGCAAAGCGGCTTACTGCAGTCCGAGGTTACAAAATTGTTCTTAAACTGAATGCACGAGGAAAAGAGTTGGTTGACCAGTATGATCCGGATGAGAATATTACTGAACTGGCAGATGACGACATTGATTGCACAGTTGGAGATCTAAATCATGATATGGGATACGATAATGACGATGAAGATGCAGAGGTGGAAGAAGAAAATTTTTTGCCGCCTAATATTTCTCAAACAAAGGGCCGCAAAAAACAATCTAGATTCAAGAGTGCACTCGAGAAAATCATTCCTTCTAAGACTCATCGAAAATGTGCAATTTGTGGCTTGGAAACCGACCACGATAAACGAAATCACTATCGAGTGCTAGGGATTCCTGAGCCAAAAAAATAGGCGTCGGTTGTATTAATCATTCTATGTTTTTTTTTTATTTTATGAAAATGAACATGTAATATGTACTATTCCTCTTAATGTTATGCAGTACTAGTATTGGTATAATCTGTACTTCTAATATTGATAATCACATTATTATTATAATAATAATACTTCACTACTTTTATAAATTCGATAAGTAAATTAATTTCCTGAAATGACTTGAAAAATTATCATCATTACTTATTAGACTAATTGAACTAGTTTTATTAATAATAAAATCATTTCTTAATAATAAAATCATTGCTTAATATATAAAATCATTACTAATAATCATTGCTTAATAAATATAGATATTAACTTATTTCTAAATAGAAAACCCCCATATGTATTATATAGACTTATTAATAATAATAAATCGTAATATAATAATAATGCAAGAATATAGATTTTGGGGGATGGTGAAGTTTTAATATATAGATATATCCTTGGTTAAAATTAACTGTTAGGCCCGTGGTGCTCGGGTGGTCATATGACGAGTGTATGGAGTTTGAGGTCGCGAGTTCGAATATGTTTAGCAGTGAATTGCTTGAATAAAATCATTTATTTCAATTTTTTATTGTCTGCCATGACAAGCTATACCGGTCGGCTATTTTTTTCAATTTTTTATTGCAAGCCGTATCAGCCTGTACCGGCCAGAATTTTTTTTATTATTTTAATGCCAGCCGTATCAGCCTGTACCGGCCGGAATTTATTTTATTTTTTTACTCCATTTTAATGTGCTGAGTCATGACATATAATGAAGAAAAAAAAGTATGAAGCTGGTACAAGCTCTACCGGCTGTAATGGAGAAATAAAAAAAAAAGTATGAAGCCGGTATAAGCTCTACCGGCCAGAATTTATTTTATTTGTTTTATTCCATTTTAATGTGCTGAGTCATGACATATAATGGAGAAATAAAAAAAAGTATGAAGCCGGTACAAGCTCTACCGGTAGAATTATTTTAATATTAAATATTCATTTTTATAACTATATTGACAATATAATTTTATGTGGGCCTTAATTATTAAAATAGAAGCCGGTACAGGTGGATAATTAGGCACAACAACCTGTGCCGACTTATCAAATAAAAAAGTTAATCGCAGCTATCAATTCAATTTATCAACGGTCCAAAAAGGGAGTGTTGCACAGTACTCATAGCAATCGGCTGCTATGGAAGGGCTCCCTTTAACTATTTACTAAATTAAAAAATTAAATACTTTTATTTCATAAAATTCGGGGTCTTACAATCTCCCCTCCTTATGAAATTTCTTCCCCGAAATTTACGTACCTGGTATTTTGAAAAGATGAGAATAACTTGCTTTCATTTCAGATTCTATTTCCCCGGTCATCATGATTTTTACATTGCTCATCTCCTGTATTTCAGATATCATTCTAGAATACAGCTTCAAAACAAAGGTTAATTGACATATCACAATTTGTCAACTTAAGTAAAAAAAAAATTAACTTAGGTAGGACATACACTAGCGAAGGTTATTACTCGTCTCTCCCCTCTTAGTTCTAATCCATGATCTCCGTCAGAGACCATATCCCTAAGCTCTGATACCAACTGTGACGCCCTTAAAATAAGTTCAATCCATCCAACCTATTATGAGTCACCAAATACATGGTACAGAAAATAACTACAAATTTATAACTACAATTGCCGTGTAAAATACAACAACACATATGTTGTGAGTTTTGATACAAATATATATCAACTGTGACTCTCATCCCAATCTTGGATAATACGTCACAATGGCACCTTACATAAAGGTACAGTCAAAAACTATTTTAAAAATTAGAATATTTGGAAAGTGCTCAAGGAAACCTTCGTACATGGGAGGCCATGCGTCTAGGTTATGATAGATATCATATGTCCACAGAATTATCCTTGGTTGACCCAATAGATCCCAAAGAAAAATGAGAAAATTACTATCATATTCTTTCCAATGGTGAGTCCTCTCTTGACATATCATTATCTCCACTGTCTCTAATTGAGAATTATACTTCAACCAAACACCAAGATTATATAGGTAGTGCTCGTAGATATACTCAGCAAGTGAATTTACACAACCCTGTCTTATGATAACACGTAGTCACATGTAATTAAACATCTTGTATGATAGTGGAAAAACACCCTTCCAACGTTGGGTTCGCCTCACCCTATTGGATGCACCAAATATAACTACTAAATGATGTATAAAATACAACCCAATTTTTTATACTATTTATGGAGAACCTTCACAGCTAAAGACCACTGTTCTATTCTTCTGTTACCCCCGCTCGACCCAGCTACACTCTTATTACCTGAAGAAATTGTGAAGTAGAAGGGTGAGCACAACTAGCCTAGTAAAGAATATCATGACTAAAGATAAATAAATTATCAATAGCCTTCATCAGTAATAAATCATAGATTTAGAACATATGGTAGATGATAAAACTTTTCAACCATAGTTGTAGTGGAACAAGCAATCCATTAGAAGAGTCAAATAGACCATAAAGTCTATTATGTTCTTCATGTTAAAAGTCCACCAATAATATTTTATCCCTGTAACATCAAACAACAGTTCATGTCCACAATCACATGAATAACTCATAATCATAATTGTGGTTCTAAATTCTTCTTCTAATTCAGGACGAAGATAATTTTTATCACCTGTCTTTACCAGAAACATCAAAGATTATGGTTATACCAAATCACAGTTCTTGTTCATAACCATACTAATAAATTCATCTTTGCATTATGGCCAAAGATATTCATCAACAGTTCATCTTTGCACTACAGGCCAAAGATATTCAACAACAGGACATCTTCGCAGTACGGGCCAAAGATATTCATCAACAGTTCATCTTTGCACTACATACCAAAGATATTCAATAATAGACCATCTTTGCACTACAGGCCAAAGATATTCATCAACATATCATATTTTCACTATAGGCCAAATATATTAATATCTCCAAGAAATATATAATCATTTCAGAATTTATATAAACAATAATTATAACCATTTTGATCAATTCACATTTTCACTTAAGCTAAAGATATTCAATTATAAATTCAATGGCCATGACCATACCAGTCAACAATTCAACTTTGCACTATTGGCCAAAGAGAACCCATAGTCACGATCATACCAATAATCTAAAAAGAGAAATTTCTTCACCAGGATTATAAAAATGTTATATATGATAATAAAAATAATATGTTCAAAATTGGATTTCATTTCAAGAGTAAGATTCATAAATCAACGATCATTTGGTCAGAAAAAGAAACCAAGTTTGTCGTGAATAGTACCCTATGAATAGTAACTCATGAATAGTAATTCATGAATAGTAATTCATGAATAGTAACTCGTGAATAGTACCATGTATTTATACATAGTACCGTATACGTAAATAATGTCATATACGTAAATAGTGCCATATACATGAGTAGTACCGTATACGTGAATAGTGCCATATACGTGAATGGTGTCGTATATGTGAATAGTAATGTATACGTGAATAGTAACCCCGACACAAAAATGTAGAAATTCCATAATAAAATACATACCAATATTTTAGTATAATGATATTGAAAGAATAACATCATTAGGAAGAAAATAACATCCTTTACATCAAAAGAATAGTACTTCCGACTGAAATATCAGGTATAAGGCTGAAGAAAACTTGCACTGATGAATAGCAACTCACAAAATATCTAAATACTCACAAAATACACTCGATAATATAGAGAGAGAAAGATAGAAAACTTGTTTCTGGTGTGATTTTCAATTCTAACTAAGTACCCTATTTATAGAAAAATGTTAGAATGCCGAAGCAGACTTGACCTGCTACCCAATGGCTTTACCTGCTACTATTCCTGCCCACCACTTTTGAAATAAAATTTCAGCACATTTTTCACCAACCAAAGGAAGTACCCACCAATTCTAGAAATTTCCAAAATTATTTATAAATTCAGAAACATCAACAATTCATAATAAATAGCCCTTTTATCAGAAAAATACGAATTTTATGTCCATTTCACACGAAATCGAATTTTTTACAACTTTGTAGCTTTAAGGTTTTCCAAATTCCAAGAAAAAAATATCCGAATTCCACAAATGGATAATTTTCAATACCTCTTAAAATTCATAACATATCATACATTAATCTTTAACAATTCAAAATTTATGGACATGTACTCAACTTATATATGTATAACATATCCAAAAATTATAACGATCCAACGGTCGGATTAAAATTATAACTCATGCAATAGAGCTGTAAGAACACTGATTTGATTTTCGGACTATAAGTCCCTCGTACCAGTTTCACGCAAACAATCACCACGAAAAATCTACAAAGAATATTTGGGTGATTCAAATTTCTACACTTAGCTTACTTCCAATGCTTTCTTTTGATATATGGCTCATCTCTTAACTCATTATACACAAAGAGTTATAGATTTTACAAAATCAAGTAATAAACTAATTTTCTGAAATTTCCAAATTTCTTTCTTCATTTCGAAAAAATACTAATAAAACACCTCAACATTAATTCCTTCATTAATGTCCACATAAAGTATATCCACATAAAATAAATATTTCCTTATCATATAAATCAATAATTAATTATTCACAAATAATATTACAGAATCACAATTATGACAACCAGGTCGTTCCCAGGAAAGAGGAGGCTTTTTGATAAGGATTTCTCTTTACTGACGCGCAATTAGGTGACCAAACCCCTTTCCTAGACAGAAATTCCTTAGTTATTGCCAATAATGCTATTTAATAATATTATTCAAATAATATGAATTATTGATCTGATAATGGGAAATACTGTACAGTGATAATTATTGAAACAATAATAATATAAAATATCAACGTAGTAATTATTGAATCAATAAAATAAAATATTGAACAGTAATTACTGTAACAATTATTGAGTAGTGTTTTCTTACGTAAGAATCAATAATTCAAAAATATTGTGCAATACCGTGTGCTACTGTGCAACAACGCGATTTAATTTACTTTACCCACCGGGTAGTCCAACAGTTTTAACTATAACAACTACATCGTTATTTATAAAAACTCATATTTGTCATTTTCTTCATCCGACAGTTATTCTGTTATGGGGCCCACAATTGGCTGCGCCGTCGTATGAATATTTCCCGACAACAAGAATATTCCACGACCAAACGAATATTTCTCGACAACAATGAATATTTTATAACCACTTGCTTATTTTGAAAAAATAATTTCACCCGAGACTTTAAACTTTTATCAATTTAACTATTTACTAAATAGAAAAATTGAATACTTTTATTTCATAAAATTTGGGGTCTTACAAGGCATATGAGTAAATTGAGACTATGGAAGCTAATAACTACCAATGGCCTACAACGAGGATGACATAGCCTAAGGTAGCTGGGGTGTTAGAGGTAGACGGAGTAACAACGTTGGCGGCACATAATTCTGCCTTATCAAAGAAAATGGATAGTCTGACGGGTGCACAACCATAGCAGGTGGCATATGTTTGCGAGTTATGTGAATGAGAACATCCTACAAAGTAGTGTGTCATCAACCCATCATTGATTCAGTTTGTGGGCAGCTACAATAGGATTCCACAGAACATGTATCAAAATGCCTACAGCCTGGGGAATAGGAACCATCCTAACTTTTCATGGAGTAAAAATCAAAATTAGCAGGCTCCATAACTTTCTTATCCCCCGGAGTTTCAAAATCAACATCTACAAGTAGCTCTGCATCAAAAAAAGAAAACACACTTAGAAGAGCTTTTGTTGAAATAGATATCAGGAAACGAGGCGACAATGAAAAGACAAACAGTGGACATAAAAATTTAGAAAATTAGATGGGACAGTTGGCCTTAGCATTAAGTAATAGACCGCAAGGGACTCTGCCAAGTGACATAGAAAAGAATCCGAAGGGGAATCATGAGCAGTGTCAAGCAATCACTTTGAGGAGTGGAAAAAATCTTGATGGAAAAATTACTAAAAATTCAGCATAGAAGGATGTCAAGGATAATGAAAACAAAGTGGTTGCAAAGAAATAGGATGGGGAAAAGAAAGGGGACAAGAGCAAATCAGATGTTAAGCCAATTGTGTATCCTCCACCGCCATTTCAGCAGAGGGTCCAAAAACATAAATTAGACAAGTAATTCGCCAATTTTTTGGATGTTTTTAAGAAACTTCAAATTAATATTCCTTTCACAAAAGCCCTAGGACAAATGCCTAGTTATGCCAAATTCATGAACGGTATTCTGTCTAGGAAGAAAAAGTTAGAAGATTATGAAACTATGACTTTGACGGAGGAATGCAGCGCGGTTTTACGGCAAAAGTTACGTCCAAAGTTGAAGGATCCGGGGAGTTTTACTATACCTTGCACGATCGGTAACATGGCCTTTAAAAAGTGTTTGTGTGATTTGGGGGCAACTGTAAACCTCATGCCATTATCCATTTACACCAAATTGGGTCTACCAGCTCCAAAGCCTATGAACATATCGCTGCAGTTAGCTGACCGATCGGTAACTTATCTAAGAGGAATTATGAAGGATATTTTGGTTAAGGTGGACAAATTCATATTTCCAGTTAATTTCATAATTTTGGATTATGAGGAAGACAAGAACATCCCAATTATCTTAGGGAGACCATTTTTGGCTATGGGTAGGACTCTCATTGATGTGCAAAAATAAGAATTAACCATGGGGGTACAAGATCAGGAAGTGATAAGTGGGTTTTATACCTACAAATCAGCGTCTAATTCAAGATTAAACGGTGTTAATTCTTTATTTTTATGTTTTGTTTTTACTTATTTAATGTTGTTTGGTGTTTAGGTATGGTGGAGTGGCAATTGGATTAAAAGGATGGAATAATGGCAAAAATTTGCAAGTTTAGAGCGAAAATTGGACAACTAACAGAAGGTTAGCTAGCCAGGGTGGGCTATTTACTATACAAAACCCCCCGCCGGGGTGAGGGGGGGGGGGTACAATTCAGTTAACAGAGGACATGCCAGCCGGAGCAGGCTCATTACAAGGCTAAACCTCCGCTAGGGCGGGGGTACAGGAAATTAGTGTCCTGCTTGAATTGGAATGCTGAAACAAATTGGAGATTAGTGATTGTTCTGGCTTGGGACTCAACTATGTATATAATTAGAGTGAATTCGTGGCTGGCATATAAAAATACAACAAACACAAGATTAATGGATGACATAAACAATTAGATCATGAAAGACTGATTTTTTGTGCAAGAGCATTGGAGGGAGACTTTGAAGGTGATTTCACAACAATTGCAGATTAAGGTTAGAGAGAAGAGTGGTTCTAGATTTATTCTTCATCTTTAGTTTAATTTTTGTAATTGGGATGATGTTGACTTTATTTAATTCAATTTTTATTTCATTGACGATGAACTAAATTCTTTATTAGGCTTATAACGGATCTTTGAGTGGAACGATGATTATGTAACTTTGATTTTCAGTTTAATAAACTATATTTTGGTTTATCTATATTGATTTGTGCTTGAATCTATAAATTGCTTGATCACCAATTTTATGTGGACTTGTATGAACTTGAGAGATGAAATACGAGTTTAGACTTAGTCAATATAGCACGTGTTCTTGAATTTTGTGAATGAATGGAATCTTGATGAATGTTAGGGTAAAGATATGCCTAGCATCGCATGTAATAGGATAAAGAACTTGAACTTAAACCTTCTTTAATTGTAATTCACATAGAGATATAGTCAGTTAGTTAATTAAGGTGTTTAACTTAATTCTATCTAATTTGTGAATTTGAGTTAATATGGTATTAGTGCATCGAGAGGTGGCTAGTTCTACTTGAGTGTTCTTGATTAATAAACTGGGATAGTGAATTAAAATGGAATAAGGTGTAGTAATCAGAGTGATACTTAGAGTGAAGTTGTAAGCCTAATTTTCCTATATTTGTTTGAAAATTCAATTTTTAGGGTTTGTTGATTGTTTGGTAATTTTAGTAATTTTAATATTTTTAGTTATAATTCTGAAATTGGATAGTTTAATAAAATATGGATTAATAAGAATCTGGTAATTGTGAGGGTTAATTTCTTGCTAATCTCTGTAGGAACGATACTTGACTTATCACTTTATTACTTGTTGACCACGTATACTTGCGTGTTGTGCATATAATTACGCACAACACTCAAGTATACGTGGTCAACAAGTAATAAAGTGTAAGTAGAGTATCGTTCCCACGAGGAATTAATTAATAAAAATCACCAAGTACTAACCCGTAACCAACTCAACCTTATTTAAACGAATGAATTTCAAAATATATAATTAAACTACTATTAAATTCCACTAGTTAAATTAAGATTACAGAGATTTAAAATCACAACTTCACTCATTGCTTCATTTAAGTTAACACACTTCTTATCAATTATTCTCTATCCTGAATTGTTAATCAAGAACACTAAAGCAGATAAAACCATCTCTCGATGCATAATACCCATATTCACTTAAAACCAAAGATGATAGAATTAAGCAAGACACCCTAATTAACTAATCCACTATATCTCTATGTGAATTACAATTAAAAAGGATTTAAAGCACAAGTTCTCTATAAGATTACATATGGCATAAAGGCATATCTCTATCCTAAACATGAATCATGAATTCCATCTATGCAGAAATCATAAACACATGCTATCATGATCAGATCTAAATCTATACTCCTCTTCCGATTTCATATAGATGATCACAGTAATTGATGGCCATCAATTAAAAAATTAAGTCCAAATCACAATAGACAATCCTCACAATAGAATATAATAATTGATATCAAAGCATATTAAAATAAACTACACAATAAGATCCATTGTAATCTCAAACAAAGAATTAGTTCATTGAATTAAAACTAAGAATCCACACTTGAATACACATTAAAACATAAGAATAAGATTAGAGTGAAGATTAAATATGTTGTCATCAAATCTCCATCTTCCTCAAGCTCCTACTCTTGATCTTCAAATGGTCTCCAAGTTGATTCAATCTCCAAAACTAATAAGAACTAGGGTTTTGTCCCAATTTACTATAATCTAATCTAATGGAATCCCCCCTCTCTCTCTAATCCTAGTGATTCTCTTCATTTTATATGCATCTTTATATGTCTTTAAGTCCTCTTGGAAGTCCTTGAATCAATCGGCTCAAACCAATCCTTCTTGAACTCAAATTCTGCCAAAAACTATTTTTTCTGCGCGTACCCCCGCCCCGGTGGGCTTTTTTGCACTGATAGGCCCTCCCTGGCTGGCTATGCTACTATTTTTGGGCTTGTAACCCCGCCCCGGCGGGCATCCTTTTTTCTGCTGTAGTGTCCTTTGGTAAAGCGACCATAACCTTTGCTCCGAGAAGGGCTATGAGGCCTGCCACCAATCAAATCGAAGATCTCGACGAGCTTTACAAATTTTATTATTTGAGAATTGAGAAATAACAGACGGATGAAGGTCAAAATTTGTTTGGAAGTGACTATTACGCAAATGGTCACCCAAAATAGTGAAGTTCAACATCTGTTGGTACAAAGGTCATAACTCTTGCAACCGAACTCCGATTGGAATTATTCAAAATGTTCTGGAAAGTTAAGAAGAAGCTCTACAATATAATCCATGTTCCAAGCCAAGAACATGAAATAAACATAAAAACCCAAACGATGTCCGGACTGCTTTTCTTTTCGTTTTCATACCAATAGTCGCTCACACAGCTCCCAAACATATAATCTACAAAATGAACACAAAATGCATGAAAAGTAACTAAGAAACAAGAGTTTAAGTAATTAATTCAAGTAATAGATACCAGATAAGTAGGTATAAAACCTACTTATTGGAAGTCACATTCAACGTGTTCAAAGCTATGAAGTTCCCGACGAATGAAGAGGAGTGCTTCCATGTGGATGTCATCGACCGGATAGTTAGTGATGATAAGATAAAAGGTTTGGTCAGTGATCCATTGGAAACTACACTGTTGGGGGATAAGGATTTAGCTGATCCAGAGTTCGTGGATTATTTACACATGTTGGATGCTTTGCCAAGAGTTAGTAGATTAAAAGTTCCATTTGAGCTACTACACACGGAGGAAAAAGCTTCAGCTCGGATGAAACCTTCACTTGAGGAGCCACCCACTCTTAAGCTCAAACCACTTCCTAAACACCTCAAGTGTGCTTATTTAAGTGATTCAAATACTTTACCTGATATTATTGTATCTGCACTTAACGAATTGCAGGAAAGTAAATTGCTGAGGATTTTGAGAGAATACAAGCCTGCAATAGGCTGGACCATTGCCGATATAAAGGGGATCCGCCCACTACTAGAAAATCGGCCTATAACGACGGTCGGCGACCCTCGCTATAGGCCAAAAGACCGTCGCTAAATGTTTTAGCGACGGTCACCGACCATCACTATAGAGACGTCAGTAAAGCCTATAGCGACAGTCTTTTAGCCTATAGCGACGGTCAGTTACCCTTGCTATAGGTCATGCCAAAATCGTGTATTTGCTATTTACCAACGGTGGCTAAAAGTTATTGCTACGGTCATGACCGTAGCTATAGGTTTCTATAGCGACAGTCGGCGACCCTCGCTATAGGCATGTGTTTTCTAGCTCACTATAGCCACAGTCAATGACCGTCGCTATAGCTTTTTTGGATTTCAAAAAAAAAACTAATAATACACATTTTATTCAACAAACACATACAATATAAAATAAAACATAAAAAAATTATATACATCATTTAAAATCATTCACATTACAATATAATAGTTAGATAATCCATCCCCTAAAATATGATGATCATTATTATACCAAACTACTAAACTAATAACTTTTACGATCATCATTACAATAAAATAGTTAAGTTATATGTAGAAGACATCTGATTACTTAATGCCACTTAAACATTGTCTTCGATTGTAGGTTCATTAGCACCTGCACCCCCTATATCAAAAAGTTCAACTTTCTTATTTCCAAGGCTGCTCATATATCTAAAGTGCAACCACGGGAAAAAAATATTTGAATGCAAACAAACCTAAAAGATGGAAGGAAATAGATTACCAAAATAGACAGTTATACCATTTGAGTTGTTGTGCACATAATTCTCTTCAATCTGCATTCAGGTAACTGCAAATTCTGAGAGCTGAATCCATACATTGAAATGACTAAGAAGGTCAAAACAAAACAAACTAAATTAGCAAGAGAATTTCAGACATTCAGGTCATAAATTCTAGTAAATACTCTATAAATAGTTCAGATTTTTGAAGAAGTGGTCTACTGACAGAGCATTGCAAGTAAGAATGAAAATGAAAGAAAAAAATTTATCATGTCATATGCTCTTTATTTTAGTTCCCAAAATAAGAAACGTTATAGATGAAGATGCAGCTGTAGAAAAGAATTCATCATGTCATATGCTTTTTATTTTAGTAAATGCCATTATACATTACCTTCACATATATACAATAAAAATGTCCACATAAAAAAGATCAAATTGAATGGTGATAAATTAACTCTTGGTTCTTATTCAATTAAAAACTTAGAAGTGATTAGAATACTTTTATCTCGTAGTAAGAGTCAAAGGGAAGTTTTATAATAAATAATATATGCAAAGTGCACAAAATGAATAAGAAGCTAAATTTTTACGCATGCAAGATTCAATCAAGGAGCTTAATAGTCTACTTAATAATTTCAAAGTGAAGATAGCTATAATAGTCAAGGAATGCTTCCATTGTGACCAAAATCAGTTACTAAAGGTGTAACCAATCAAAAGTAATGAATCAGGTAGGCCATTTCTATTGTAATTTCCACTTTACCATTTCAAATAAAAATTGTCATATCAATTATTAATATCAAGATATCTATATGTTTATATTAATATTTAAATGCATACAGTTCTTCATAAAAAAAATAAAGATAAATGAATATAAAAACTATATGTCGATGCAAAGCAGTGATATCTAAGACAGTTAGAACTGTTACAAATTTTGCAGCCATAACTTGTAAATCTATTATTGGGATCAGCTTCACTGTAGCTTTCTTCCGCATATCATTCACAGCCACAACCTACAGCACAACCTACAGAGTTATAATATAAAATGTCAGAAAATAATATCAACCCATCTACTAAATTAAATAAAGCAACAAAACAGAAGATGCACAGACAAAAACAAGATCCTCATGGAAGAGGATGTGAAGCCAATAGTGGAGCAGCAGAGAAGGTTAAATTTAATCATGAAAGAAGTAGTAAAGAAAGAAATATTGAAGTGGTTGGATGCGGGATTTATTTACTCGATTTCAAACAGTGCATAGGTCAGTTCGGTACAGTGTGTGCCGAAAATGGGTGGAATGACAGTGGTTAAGAATGAAGATAATGAACTGATTTCAATGAGGACAGTGACCAGATGGAGCGTGTTCATGGACTACAGAAAGCTAAACAAGGCAACCCAGAAGGATCACTTTCCTCTACCCTTCATTGATCAGATGTTGGACCGACTAGCTGGACATGAATACTACTGCCTACTGGATGGATACTCGGGCTACAACCAAACTATCATAGCTCTTGAGGAACAAGAGAAGACCACCTTTACATGCCCATACGTCACCTTTGCATTCAGAAGGATGTCTTTTGGGTTATGTAATGCACCATCTACATTCCAAAGATGCATGATGGCTATCTTATCGGACATGGTGGAGAAAGAGGTTGAAGTTTTCATGGATGACTTTTCAGTCTATGGAAATACTTTTGATAAGTGTCTAGAGGATTTGGTAATGGTATTAAAGCGGTGTGTGGAAACTAATTTGGTACTCAACTAAGAGAAGTGTCACTTTATAGTTAAAGAGGGGATAATTTTGGGGCACAAGGTCTCTGCTAAAGGTTTAGAGGTTGATAAGGAAAAGTTGGACACGATTGAGAATCTTCCACCACCGAATTCAGTAAAGGGAATTCACAGTTTTCTTGGACACGCCAGGTTCTACATAAGATTTATAAATGATTTCTCTAAGATTGCAAATCCATTGTGCAGTCTTTTAGAGAAGGATGCAATATTCAGATTTGATGAGGAGTGTAAAACAGCATTTGAGCAGTTGAAAAAGAAGTTGACTACAACGCCAGTGATCATCGCACCAGATTGGACTATGCCCTTTGAACTAATGTGTGATGCGAGCGACTACGCGGTAGGGGCTATTTTGGGTCAACGCCGAGATAAAATATTCCACGCTATATACTATGCGAGTAAAACTCTTACAGATGCCCAATTGAACTACATAACTATAGAGAAGGAGTTACTTGCAGTAGTATATGCCTTTCACAAATTCGGAGCATACTTGATTGGGACAAATGTGGTGGTTTATACTGATCACTCGGTGATTCGCTATTTGATTTCGAAGAAGGATGCTAAGCCTAGATTAATCAGATAGATCCTTCTCCTTCAGGAATTCGATTTGGAAATAAAGGATAGGAAGGGAATAGAAAATCAAGTAGCGGATCATCTTTCGAGGTTGGAAAATCTGAATAAAGATAGAGCAGATAAGTGTGTGATCAATGAATCGTTCCTGGATGAACAACTATTTGGAGTTAATTCTGAGTTTCCATGGGATGCGTATTTTTCTAACTATTTGGTGAGCAACATCCTTCCCCCTGATCTGACACGACAATAGAAAAAGAAATTCCTACATGACGTTAAGTGGTACATGTGGGATGAGCCATACTTATTCAGACAGTGCGCCAAAAAGATGATTCGAAGGTGTGTACCGTACAGTGAAGTGAAGAATATTATACACAAATGTCATTCATCTGCATATGGGGGACATTATGGTAGTGAGCGGACATCAGCTAAATTACTATAAGCAGGATTTTATTGGCCTATGGTGTTCAAGGATGCCCACCAGTTTGTGAAACCTTGTGATAGTTGCCAAAGGGTGGGCAATATTTCAAAGAGGAATGAAATGCCGCTACACACTATCATGGAAGTGAAAATTTTTGACGTATGGGGGATAGATTTTATGGGACTGTTTCCTCCATCTTTCAACAACCTGCACATCTTGCTAGCTGTGGATTATGTGTCGAAATGGGTTGAAGCCGTAGCACTCCCCACAAACGATGCCAAAGTGGTTCTCAAATTCTCACATAAGAATATCTTTACAAGATTTGACACGCCAAGAGCAATTATCAATTATAAGGGTAGTCACTTCTGCAACAGATCGTTTATAGGATGGCTATGACATATCACCCCCAAACGAGTGGTCAATCTGAGGTTTCGAATAGAGAGTTGTAGAAGATTTTAGAGAAAGTAGTGAATCCAAGCAGAAAAGACTGGTCTCTAAAATTGGACGACGCACTATGGGCATATAGGAAAGCATATAAAACAGCAATTGGGATGTCTCGATACCAATTGGTCTATGGGAAAACATGTCACCTCCCAGTGGAATTACAACATAAAGCATATTGGGCCATTCAGAAACTTAATTTTGATCAAGCAGCTGCAAGAGAGAAAAGATTGCTCTAACTGAATGAACTAGATAAGTTTCGGCTGCTAGCATACGAGAACTCAAAGATGTACAAGGAAAAGGTTAAGAAGTGGCACGACCAAAAGATCATGCAGAAAAAGTTTAAACCAGGACAAACAATATTATTGTTCAACTCACGACTACGGTTGTTTCTAGGAAAGCTTAAATCGAGATGGTCGTGGCCATTCACAATTAAGAGGGTTTTCCCACATGGCTCCATTGAGTTATACAGCAGGAATCCATTGGAGATATTCAAAGTCAACGGTCATCAATTGAAGCATTACTGGGGTGGTGACATCGACAATGAAGTCACAACAATCACACTTGCCAACATGCCATGAACAGGGAGTAGTCAGGCTGAAAGACTTAAAATCTAGCGCTAATTGGGAGGCAACCCAATTTTACTTTCATTTTCAGTATTGTTAAGTATGTTAATTAATTTGTCGTTTATAATACAAGTTAGTATAAAATAAGTTTATTTTGACTCATTAAGTAGTTAGTTGAGTTATAAGTCTATATAATTTGATCTTTCATGCTTAATTTGCACAATGTTGTCTTATGTTCATGATTTAATTATGTTTCAGGCATTTACAAAGCTCATGGATATGTGTTGGATGCAAAAATTGGAAAAATCAAGCTCAGCTGTAGTGTACCCCTCGCTGAGGCATACAATTTATAAAGGAACCCCCCGTCGGAGCGTGGGTCTTGACTCAGAAATAATATACCCCCCACCCCCGCCAGGGCATGCAATTAATAAAGGATACCCCCCGCCGAGGTGGGGATCATGAAGCAGGAACAGAATACCCCCCCCCCCCCCCGCCAGGGCGGGCATCTACAGCTTATTACCCCCCATCGAGGCGGCGTACGGGAACGTGAAATGATTCTCTTCAACAGTTACGACCATTTAGACCACTTCTCCACTACCTTCTCCAACAACCAACTCATATACCCCCATTAACCCACGAATTAGCCACAAACTCCCCGCTTACCCACTACATTAACCCACTCAATACATACATTATCCCCTCTCTATATATTCAAACCCTAACTACATAATATCTCCATCCTATTCCATACACTTTCAATCATACAATAGTTAGGGTTCTTCAAGTGAGATTTTTGACAACAAAAAGAAAGGGGAAAATCAATTAATTTGTCAATAAACTTAGGGTAAGCGGTTTATTCTTATAATTTCTCATCATATATCACCATATTCGAAGTCCTATTACCAATTTTGGGGGTATTGTGAGTCGTGCATGTGCCGGCCCAAAAACAGGTATACATCAACTATCTTGGGTCGCCAAATACATGGTACAGAATTCAAATACAAACTTAATTAATACAACTATCGTGAAGAATACGATAAAACATAGCTGAGTTTTTACACGAATATTGTCTCATAGACAATATCCAAACTCAAATTCAATCCTCATTACATTTATTATCACACTCAATAGTGAGGACTACTAAGACAACCATCTCGGACTATCACTCCATTCCCCGACTAGTCCCAGCTACGTTCTCATTTCCCGAAGAGAACAATGAAAGCAAAAGGGTGAGCTCAACAAGCACAGTAAGAAATATTATGACTAAGATAATGCAGAATAAATTATCGTTAGCCTTCAACAATGTTAAACTGATAAAATATATTAAACATCAAGTTTAACTACAGCGGAACAAGCAATCCATTAGAAGTGTCAAGTAGAGCATTATATCTACTATATTCTATGATTTAAAAAGTTTATCACCAATTTTATCGCTGAGACTCAGCTTAATAAATAAACCATATCATCGAATCATCCCTGTACTACAGACCAAGGATATTCATTAGTACCACGACCATGAATTATTCATGCACTACGGGCCAATGATATTTGTGTTTTTGCCAATGGTCATGATCATTCCAACAACTGTCCATCATTGCACTACGGGCCAATAAGGACTTTTACCACATCATTTGTAACATTACAGTCATGATTATACCGAATAATCTCTGGTCATAATCATATCAATCAACAGTCCATCAATGCACTACGGGCCAATGAGGACTTTTATCATAACATAAGCATTAGGATGATGACAATGATATTAGAATTCAATTAAAAGAAAACAAATGATAAAATTTTAAAGAATTATAATTTAATTTTTCAGGAATAAGCATGTGAATGATATTCCTATTTACATATGATTTGATTATGATATATATGTATATATATATATATATATATATATATATATATATATATATATATGAATGAATATGCAAGTATGCTTGCATTAAGATAAGCTGTAAAGTCCTTTGATAGATAATACAAACATATGTACAAAGACTTAGAATGAATTGATCAAATGTGTTAGGATGATCCTACATAAGCAAAACAACTTTATAAAGTCCTTAAAAAGAAATGATGTACAAGGACTATAAATATAGAAAGATCCAGCATGTTAGGTTGATCTAATCGTCGAGCACTGCACAAGAAATCATAGTTATCCAAGAGAGTCAAGGAAAACTGGAGAGTATCGAGGAAGAATCGTAGTCTGTAAGATAGTAGATTTTGGAGTTCGTAGACTCCTAGAAGAGACAAAGAAGGATCGTAGTGTGTCAAGGAGAACTTCCTTAGGGCCGTAGTCTGCTGAGGAAGTCATGTTCAGAATTATAGAGACAGTCTGCCTACAAGCCGACCGAGCATCTGCCAAAGCCAAGTCAAGAATCATAGACTACACTCAGAATCGTAGAGTCTACTGATTATACCAAAGGCAGAGATCGTAGTTGATCAAGATCAGATGAACATAACAAGCACAACGACATAAATCATAGAGTGTCAAGATCTGATCTTGGAGTCGTAGTGTCTACACAACCAAAGATGAATCGTAGAGTGTAGAACTAAGACTTCAACAGATGTGCTCACAATACCAAGGCAGAATCGTAGAGCAAATATGATTCTCAACTAATGAGCAGTCCCAGAATATCCAAAGGAATGAAGCTTCTGGTTGGAAATGCAAAGATACATCCCACCTAAAGGAAACCAAAGAGCACTCAATGAATGACATTCAAGCTAACAGAAGATTCAAGCATCAACTCAATTAGCATCCAGATTGAGTTGTAAAGCCATTTGAAATGAAGTCTTCCACAAGATGATCATAAGAAGACTTTAGTAACTAACTAAGGAAAGTCAGCAAATATAGTAGTTGTCAAGTAAACAGAAGACACCGATCTTGTAAGCAACTAAGATCATAGAGTTTGCCAAACAAAGAAAGAACTGATGGAGTATACACAGAGATACTAGTCAGCCTCTGAAGAACACGACTAAAGTGATTAAGCATTGGGTCAGTCCATTGATGATAAGTGAACGGGATATCACAAGGAGAAAACGAGCTAGGACACGTCATAAATCTGAAATGTCTTGCTATTCAGAAGGTGCCAGAACAAATAAGTGAAGCCATCAGTATATGAGAGCTGTTGAGGCAAACAGAAGTCTTAAAACACTGCACAACAGAAGGAATAGGTGTTCTATATTGAAGATCCAATCAACACTCTTCAAGATCATAGTGTTGGCTCTACCAATCAACAAGACACTACGATCAGGTCCAAGAAGATATGCATCAGAATCGTAGAGTTTGAACAACTAAATACTGAAGCGTTGGCAACAGTTCAATCTTAAGGTTGATATTTGGACAAGAGCTTATTGAGAGCATCGATGCAAAATGACAACCTTTGATCAAGAAATCAGAAGGGGGAAATAAAGTCATCGACCTGCCCGAGACAACAAAGTAACATTTCTGACGGGATAGGTGAAACAGTAGACTACAGTGTCAGAAAGTCATGTCATGTCACATCAATAGTCTACACCAAACAACTCGAGATCTATGAAGCAATTCAAAGAACTTTCAACGGCTACATTCCAATGGGAAGATTGGGAAGGAGTATAAATCTGCTAGAGCTTCAAATATCAAAGGTTGCTAGAGTTGTTGAGTTTGGAGAATTGGTGGATGGATCTAACCAACGAAAATAATGAGTGACCAATAAAGGTCTGAAGGCGCACTCTACGATCCACAAGGAACACTTAGAGACAGAAAAAGAAAGAAGTAGAAATGAGATTTCTACAATGTAGAAGTGAGAGTTCTACTACAAGAATAGTGTTCTGAACTACTGAGAGAAAGAAGAGCTTCAATGCTATCTTTATGTCCATCATGGGATAACTCTAAGTACCAGAGAGAAGAGCCTATAGTCATCTTAGCAAGCCCATCATAAGAAGGCATCAAGTATTAAGAAAGAAGATCAGAAACGTCATCATGGTGGCAAGCATGAGAAAGTTTCTAAGTACCTAGCAGAAGAGATTATAGTTATCTTAGAAACCCATCATGTGCAGCCATCAAGTGTCAAGATGAATGATCTTCAAGGCAGTTCATCAAGGGATCATCAGAAGTGGTTGAGTAATTGAAGAAGCTGAGCATCATGGAACACTCAACAGCACTTCAAGGATGATCACGCCAAGCTGCTAAGTATAGAAGATGTTCAGAGCATAAAGACATCTTAGCAGCTCAACACCAACTACAAACAAACAACTCAACAAGAAGCCAGGGCCTAAGGGGTCTTTGTCCGGAGGGACTAAATGAAGTTCCAAGCCTTCTAGGCTTAAAGAGTTCCTAGGGAACTATAGAAGTTCTAAGGCTGCTGGCCTTGAAAAGTTCTTAGTGAACTGAAGTCCCAAAGCTGCTGGCCTTGAACGAATCTTAGTGATTCAGGGTGCTGCCCTTCCTTAGTAAAAATCCTACTAGTTGAAAGCAGAAGAGTGGATTAGGAGCTTGAGTCTATGAACCACTTAAAACCCCTTGTGTCTTTTACTTTATGTCATTTACATTATGTACCTATAACTGCTATAACTGTTTTGTATGTTTTAACAGCTTACAACCGAACTAACTCTAAGAACAATGTATATATAATTATAAATATATCAATGAAAGGGATCTTTAACTTATTCCGATGTGCTTGAAAAGATTCTTATGTTTGTTATATGCTAAATCATTAGCTATACAAAATAAAAGAGAAAAGTATTTAAAATTAAAAAGGATCTATTCAACCCCCCTTTCTAGATCTATATTGTGCATACTGGGAACTAATAATTGGTATCAAAGTAAGTTCTCATGCTATATGAAAAAGCTAATCGATTTGAGTCTGATCCTAGGCACAAACATTGTTCAAAACTTAGTTTAGTAATAAGTCACTTGTTATAGGAAGATAAGCTCACACGTTGGAAATATTGTGTATATGTAAATGTGTATATACACCTGAAACTGCTCAGATTGGTCCATGTTCTCGATTATTGTATCAACGAGACCAATCATTGTCTGCAGTCAATCTTGTAGTCTGAAGAGCAGATGAGAAAGCTCAAAGAAACATCAACAACAAAGAATCAAGCGTCCACCAGCCTGAAAGATGAAAATCTTGGTGCAAACTTTGTGAACTCAAGGATGTCAAAGAATTAAAAAAAAGGTTAGATTCTCTTAGCTTGCATCTTCAAGACCATGACTGTTTAATTAAAGGTCAATGACAAAAACAAGCTGTCAGGAGCAAATGTGAAGCTATGCACATCAATGCCTAAACTCAATATATCCAAGATAAATGACTGTTAAGAAAATGACAGTAAAAAGGTACGGTTCCTCACTAATATAAATACGTACATCATGTTGCACCTCCTTATGCACTATAACAGTATCCTGTTAAGAAATCATAATCTACCTAAAGAGGTAAAGAGAGAAAGTACACTAAGGTTGGAAACTCAAATGCTTACAAACTTTCTCTCCATCCAAGTTTTAGGTTGAAGATGACATCTTGAAAGAAATCTGAAATAGGTCATAAGCATATCACATGTTAAATTAATCTTATGTGAAGTAATCTTTGCTGACATGTTAGTATGTATGAACCTATGTTCTAAGTGTTTGATAACACACATAGTATGATCAGTTTTGCAAGAGTATCTTGATGATTTGTAGAAAATGATCACCTCAATGAATCAACTAGATACACATAAATCGTAGAGTTGATTCTCACTCTGTGAACATTTAAACCTTGTGAACATAACCCAGCAAATGATGAAACCATCAAAGAAAAAGAGTGTGTTATTAAAATGATAAATCTTACACACACTCACCATCATACATCTCAAAATGTATTATCTAAATTAGTTAAATGCATGAATAAGACTGTTGGTGATAAATGTGATGATTATCCAAATATATGAGGAACATGGGTTTAGAAAACTATCCTAGCCGGACCCATTTAACCATGAGTACCAAAAATAGAAATTTACAACCTGCAGGTACTTGGTCTATCTAGCCACACTAAGGAATGCTGAAGCAGAAGACTTCAGTCAAGAAGATTCAACCAGCAGAAGGCTTAAGACCGTTCATAAATGATTTTGATAAAACTCCTGTATGTCAAAGCCTGTCCTCGAAGACCTGCTGAGCTGATCTGAATAAAGCTCACATGGATGCTAATCTTTATATGAAAATAGACCATTCAACCAAAGATGAAAAAGGGTCTTAGATTCTCAATCATGCAAAGCATGTCATAAAAGAAGAATCCTCAAGTAAGCTCATCACAGAGGATCATCGAGCATCAAACATGAGGGACTCATTACGGGAGCAGAACTTAACGAACACAAACTGACAAAGAAGACTACGTTCGTAGTTCTGACAAATGATTGTAGAATGATCAGTCCTGGAGATATCCATGTCTACGATGAAAACAGATTTGGCTATTAGTGGTGATTCCAGTCAGAAAGAAGCATGCAAGGATGCCTCCTAACGCACATGAAGAAAAGGAAATCACACCTCACTGAGAAGATACTGTGAACATGGGGAAGCAGTGATCTGTTAAGAAACAACAACACTAAGATATACTATGAAGCAGTGTACCAGCTATAGAGTCCCAAAACTTTGTGACTGATGAACCAAATAAAGATCCATAGTCAGTAAGAACGTCTCAAAATATATTACTGATAACCTTTCAGCCACCCAACTCAAAATCATGGAGTACCTACGATCAAACATCCGATCGTAGTGTAAAAGCAGGAGCAAACCACGACTACATCAAATGCAATTGTCTAAAGTTGGTAGAGGACCTCCCCACCAGAAAAGGTTAAATGAGATATTAGTTCAAATCACTTCTGAAGTATGTCATCTGGAAAGCGCCTCAGGGACAAACCTAACCCTTAGCTCACTGTAAGAGGTTG
Organism: Panax japonicus; assembly: GCA_020205505.1. Classification (NCBI taxonomy): domain Eukaryota; kingdom Viridiplantae; phylum Streptophyta; class Magnoliopsida; order Apiales; family Araliaceae; genus Panax; species Panax japonicus. The sequence continues at coordinate 30,644,410 of CM035111.1, forward strand.
GCCCTTCCTGAGCTACGTTGACCCAGAAGAAATGTTAAGTAAAGTTCATCTCAAGGACCAAGTCATTCAATGATCGTAGAGTCAAGGTTGAAGATAACTCCACGATCATAGTACAACCTCAACGATCGTAGAAGCAAACTCAACGATCGCAGTCCTACCAGAGGATAATCTAGCTCATGAGGAGCTCGGAAGAACTGGACAATTGCCCAACCATTTAGATCAAGAGGAGATAAGTTCGAATACAGTTTAGAAAGATATTATGCAAACGCATCTCAGAACTCAAGTACCCAAATTGACTCGGAGTACATCAGTGATCAACCTATGCAGCATCAAGATGAGGATTAATGTCAAAACCACCCACTGCAACATCTCTCAAAAAAAGATCGTTGAGTTAACAAAGGAAAACGTAGAGTCCATAGTTTCCTTATCATGCTACTCTACGAACCAAAATGGTCAACGGTTAATCCACGTCATTTGACGCCTATTCGTTTTGAAAAGGGACATTAAACTGAATAGTTAATGGGGGGGGGGAGTTACAGCTCATTACTGGGCATCGTGCAACCAATGGTTGGTTGACACATCATTGTTTATGCAGAATTAGAAGGAACTGCCATAAAGGAAAATTCAAATTAGCAAATAGTTATCAGAAGCTATCGAACCTCTCTCCCTCCCATTTTCACACCCTAGAATCCTCTCAACAACTAAAATCAATTAACCCTCCATAGTCTTGCCCAAATCACAATCAACCATTTCCTCATAAACTCCTGTGAATCAAATACCCATATTCCTCGAACTATTCAAATGGAAGATTGGCTAGTAATCACTCGCATTCAGCTTGGAACCAAGTCGTTTGAAAAATCCGAAAAGAAGTTCACAGACATTCTTGAACTTATAAAGAAAGCTGGATTCTCAGAATATCTTGAGGCTATCACTAGAGTATATACTGAATTGGTCAAGGAATTCTACTCAAATGCTTCAACGAGTTCTGGACTTCTGACCACCAAGGTGAAAGGATCAAGTCTGAAGATAAGAGCATCAGACATCAATCAATGTCTAGGTTTTTCAAATCAAGGTATGATAAACCCGGATGAAGTCAACATTGAAGAAGGCAGGAGGCTAATGCGGTACCAAAAAAACCCCAATCTGAAGGATATAAAGAAAAAAGAATTTCTTGAGGAATTTGAGTTCCTTGCTGAGATAGTAGGCAAATGTATACTATGCAAGGATACGACACATGACACTGTGCTTGATTAACAACTAAAGATTATGTCTCCAATAGTTCAGAAAAGATGAATCAACTTTGGGGCTATCTTGCTCGATCAAATTTCCAAATGGCTAGAAAAAGCTGAAATGAAGAAGTCTACAGATAAACTCCTTACAAAGGTTTTTCATGGAAGACTTTTGAGCATTATGCTGAAGAAGAAATTGGGAAACAAGATCAAAAATGATGAGGGAGAACCACTAAATGTTCATAAAGTCATGTCTCCATAACTATTTATGAACTGGAAGAAAAATCCCAAGGAAAACAAGAGGCTGACAACTGGAAGAAGCAGGAAGGCCTCTCCAAACAAAAGGAAGGCAAAAGAGGTAGAAAGCTCTGAGTCTGATGACTCTGTACCAGCAGCAATCACACCAGTCAGGAAGAAAACAAAAGGTGTGAGGAAAACCACAGCACTTGGCGCAGCGATAAGCTTCGACCTGGGGTGAACCACAAACCCGGGCATCCTGGGATCGATTCCCGCCTCCAACAAGTGTGAGGGCCAATAAAATTGGTTCGTGTGGCTACGGGGACGCGGGCGTAAGCCTGTACAAAAAGCCTGACTCGGGGTGGGGAGATTTAGTCCGACTGCGGTTGGGAAACTCTACGTTATCAAAAAAAAACTGAGGCTCCACCAAGAAGTCTCTCAGCTGACAATCTGGAAGCAGGAGAAGAAAAGGGCTCAATTACAGAAATCACAAAGAGAAGAAGTAATAGATTACTTCAAGGGACACCCAAAAAGAAAGAAAAGGTGATAAATAGGCCATCCCCAGTTCCCCAAAAAAGCTTATCTTCCAAGGATGAGAACGTAGAATCAGAAAATGAGAAAGGAACTGAACGTTTCAAGATTGAGCCCTCAAGAAGCAAATCCAGCAATGAGGAAGAAGAAGTTGGTTCTATAAAAGAAGAAGCTAAGTCTGGAAATGAAGAAGTATGTTCAAGCCCCACGGCTAACTCTCAGAGCATCCACTCTGATGATGAAGAAAGGTTGCAAGTCAACACATTTGTATCCCCTACTGATAATGCTCCAACAAGTTCACATGATGGTTCAAAAGATGCTGAGTTCAAAGAAGAAGGAAATGCCCCCACTGTTGCCGAACATCAAGGAAGTCTGTCTGATGATACAAAAGCTTAGGAATTTGATGAAGAAGAGGAGTCTGAAACTCTTATAGCTGAATCTCCAACAAGAAGAAAGAGCTACAGATTACTTGCTCAATTTGCGTCCAAAAAGAAAAATGATCACTCCAATGTTGTCATTGAATTAAGTGATGATGAGTCTGTATCACAAAAAGATCTTGCTGAAGAAGGTTTTGGAGATGAAATGCAGTAAGAAGGATTCATTGATGGAAATGATCAGAATGTTTCAAGTTCTAAAAAAGAAGAAATGAAGAAAGATCCTGGTTCTACACATCAGGAATCAGTAGAATCAGAAGACCTTCTTGTCATTTCTCCAGCCAGGATTAACAGAAAGATAGCAGAGGAAGTCTCGAATGAATCACCAGAAGCACTTCCAGAAATTCCAAGCCTAGAGCTGGTGGCTCAGGACTTCCCAAAGATGAAGAGTCATACACCAATGATGATCAAAGACCAGCCTCACTACAAAGTCTACAGATATGCTGGCAATCATTATATTCCTTATGATCGTAGAGTGGACTTTGAAGGCAGAAGGATAATGGCCAATGTGATAATCGTAGAGTCTGCTCACTCTACCACTGATGATGTTCAAATCCAAATTGAGAAGCCTCCATCTGTCCAAGCTAAGCTATCTGACCTTCCTTCATCCTAAATTAGCGATTGGTACTCAACGATGACCTTCCTTCATCCTAAATTAGCGATTGGTACTCAACGATTTTTCAGATTTTCAACACCTTCAAAAATTTGTCCAAGGATGCAAATCATAGAGTTCAATATGGTGCTCAACAATAGGTTGCCCAAGCAGATGATCAACTACCTATGGAGAAGGTGCTGATGAAAATTTTTGATGAGCTGATAGAGAAGATATCTCTAATCACTGAAGAGTCAAAGAGGTTCACAACAACAAAAGATAACTCAGTTCAAGAGATACTCCAAGCAACGATTGTTGATGTATCTCTCAAAATTAAAGAGAGAGATCACATCTATCTAAAGGCCATAAATGATCAGAAGGCAAATGAAGAACAACTCCAAGTCCTCTCTTACAAGATTGACAACATGAATCAATCTTTCTCAGTGCAACTTGAGCTAGGCCAACAAGAACTCAAGTTTGAAGTTGCTAACTCCTCCTACCTGATGTAGCAACTAATGTCCAACACGGGACAGCTCTCCCAAATGATTAATGACAAAAAGGGGGAAAAAAAGAGACATAGAAAGAGACAGAGTAAGAGACACTCAAGAAAGGGAAAGGAAAACAAAAGGAAACAAGAGAAAAAGACCAAGAAGAAGATAGAAGAAGAAGAAGTTGGGTCATCATCTGAGGCGGAGCCAAAGGATGATGAGTATGTATTTACAAAGGCTGAGGGGGAGCCAGAAAAAGAAGAGAAGTCCACATTCCAGGGGGAGCAGGAGCAAAGGAATCAAACAGATGAATAGCAGATCCACGGACATTCTGGAAGCATACATGAAACCAAAGAGGTACATCTCTAACTAGTTAGGTATGTTCTGGATCCAGGATGTAAAATGTCATAGTGTATTAAATTCCATATTCTTATAAATGACGTTCATGATTAACTGTTTTAGAAATACAATTGCTCACTGTATATAAGATTCATTCATAACATGTATATGCACTTATTATTTTTGTCATAATCAAATAGGGGGAGATTGTCAGGAATAAGCATGTGAATGATATTCCTATTTAAATATGATTTGATTATGATACATAAATATATATATATATATATATATATATATATGAATGAATATGCAAGTGTGCTTGCATTAAGATAAGTTATAAAGTCTTTTGATAGATAATAGAAACATATGTATAAGGACTTAGAATGAATTGATCAAATGTGTTAGGATGATCCTACATAAGCAAAACAGCTTTATAAAGTCCTTAAAAAGAAATGATGTACAAGGACTATAAATATAGAAAGATCAAGCATGTTAAGTTGATCTAATGATGTAATAGATAAGCTTGTCTGATCGTCGAGCACTGCACCAGAAATTGTATTCTGCCAGGAGAGTCAAGGAAAACTCAAGAGCTATCGAGGAAGAATCGTAAACTACAAGATAGTAGATTTCAGAGTTCGTAGACTTCCAGGAGAGACGAGGAAGGATCGTGGTGTGTCGAGAAAAACTTCCTCAGAGCCGTAGTCTGCTGAGGAAGTCATGTTCAGAATCGTAGAGACAGTCTGCGAACGAGCCGACCGAGCATCTGCCAAAGCCAAGTCAAGAATTGTAGACTACACTCAAAATCGTAGAGTCTACTGATTGTACCAAAGGTAGAGATCGTAGTCGAACAAGATCAGATGAACACAACAAGCACAACGACAGAAATTGTAGAGTGTTAAGATCTGATCTTGGAGTCGTAGTGTCTACACAGCCAAAGCTGAATCGTAGAGTGTAGAACTAAGAATTCAATAGATGTGATCACAATTCCAAGGCAGAATCGTAGAGAAAATACAATTCTCAACTAATGAGCACTCCGAGAATATCCAAAGGAATGAAGCCTCTGGTTGAAAATGCAAAGATACATCCCACCTGAAGGAAACCAGAGAGCACTCAACGAATGGCATTCAAGCTAAGAAGATTCAAGCATCAACTCAATCAGCATCCAGATTGAGTTGTAAAGCCATTCAAAATGAAGTCTTCCAGAAGATGATCATAAAAAGACTTCAGTAACTGACTAAGGAAAGTCAGCAGATGCAGTAGTTGTCAAGTAAACAGAAGACAATGATCTTAGAAGCAACCAAGATCATAGTATTTTCCAAACAAAGAAAGAATTGATGGAGTATGCATAGAGATACTGGTCAGCCTCTGAAGAACAAGGCTAAAGTGATTAAGCATTGGGTCAGTCCATTGATGATAAGTGAACATGTGATCAGAAGGAGAAAGAGAGCTGGACACGCCATAAATCTGAAGTGTCTTGCTATTTAGAAGGGACCAGAATAAAGAAGTCAAGCCATCAGTATCTGAGAGCTGTTGAGGCAAACAGAAGTGTTAAAACACTGCACAAGAGAAGGAAGATGTGTTTTACATTGAAGATCCAAACAACACTCTTCAAGATCATAGTGTTGGCTCTACCAGTCAACAAGACACTACGATTAGGTCCAAGAAGACATACATCAGAATCGTAGAGTTCGAACAGCTGAAGATTAAAGCATTAGCAATGGTTCAATCTGAAGGTTGATATTTGGACAAGAGCTTATTGAGAGCATCGATGTAAAAGGACAACCTCTGATCAAGAAATTAGAAGGGGGAAATAATAAAGTCGTCGACCTGCCCGAGACAACAAATTAACATATCTGATGGGGTAGGTGAAACAGTAGACTGCAGTGTCAGAAAGTCATGTCATGTCACATCTGCAGTCTACACCAAACAACTCGAGATCTGTGAAGCAATTCAAAGAAATTTAAACGGCTACTTTCCAAAGGGAAGATTGGGAAGGATTATAAATCTGCTAGAGCTTCACAGATCAAAGGTTACTGGAGTTGTTGAGTTTGGAGAATTGGTGGATGGATCTAACCAACGAAAATAATGAATGACCAATGAAGGTCTGAAGGCTCACTCTATGATCCACCAAGAACACTTAGAGACAGAAAAAGAAAGAAGTATAAGTGAGAGTTCTACTACAAGAAGAGTGTTCTGAACTGCTGAGAGAAAGAAGAGCTTCAATGTTATCTTGATGTCCATCATGTGATAACTCTAAGTACTAGAGAGAAGAGCCTACAGTTATCTTAGCAAGTCCATCATGAGAAGGCATCAAGTATCAATAAAGAAGATCACAAACGTCATCATGGTGGCAAGCATGAAAAAGTTTCTACGTACCTAGCAGAAGAGCTTACAGTCATCTTAGAAACCCATCATGTGCAGCCATCAAGTATCAAGAGGAATGATCTTCAAGGCAGTTCATCAAGGGATCATCAGAAGTGGTTGAGTAACTGAAGAAGCTGAGCATCATGGAACACTTAACTGCAGCTCAAGGATGATCACGCCAAGCTGCTAAGTATAGAAGATGTTCAGAGCATAAAGATATCTTAGCAGCTCAGGGCCAACTACAAACAAAAAACTCAACAAAAAGCCAGGGCTTGAGCGGTCCTTGTCTGGAGGGACTAAATGAAGTTCCAATCCTGCTAGGCTTGAAGAGTTCCTAGGGAACTAGAGAAGTTCTAAGGCTGCTGGCCATGAAAAGTTCTTAGTGAACTGAAGTCCCAAGGATGCTGGCCTTGAACGAATCTTAGTGATTCAAGGTGCTGGCATTCCTTAGTGAAAATCATGCTAGTTAAAAGTAGAAGAGTGGATTAGAAGCTTGAGTCTTTAAACCACTTAAAACCCCTTGTGTCTTTTACTTTATGTCATTTACATTATGTACCTATAACTTCTATAACTGCTATGTATATTTTAATTGCTTACAACCAAAATAACTCTAAGAACAATGTATGTATGATTATGAATATTTTAATGAATGGGATTTTTACTTATTCCGCTGTGCTTGAAAAGATTCTTATATTTTTCATATGCTAAATCATTAGCTATACAAATTAAAAGAGAAAAGTATTTGAAATTAAAAGGATCTATTCAACCCCCCTTTCTAGATCTATATTGTGCCTACTAGGAACTAACAATTGGTATCAAAGCAGGTTCTCATGCTATATTAAAAAGCTAATCGCTTTGAGTCTGATCCTAGGTACAAACATTGTTCTAAACTTAGTTTAGTAGTAAGTCATTTATTATAGGCAGATGAGCTCACACGTTAGAAATATTGTGTACATATAAATGTGTATATACACCTGAAGCTGCTCAGATTGGTCCATGTTCTTGATTATTGTATCAACGAGACCAATCCTTGCCTGCAGTCAATCTTGTAGTCTGAAGACTAGACGAGAAAGCTCAAAGAGACATCAACATCAAAGAGTCAAACGTCCACCAGCCTGAAAGATGAAAAGCTGGGTGCAAACTTTGTGAACTCAAGGATGTCAAAGAATTAAAAAAGGTGAGATTCTCTTAGCTTGCATCTTCAAGACCACGACTGATTGATTAAAGGTTAACGAGAGCAACAAGTTGTCAGGAGAAAATGTGAAGTTATGCACATTAATGCCTAAACTCAATATATCCAAGATAAATAACTGTTAAGAAACTGACAGTAAAAAGGTACGGTTCCTCACTAATATAAATGTGTACATCATGTTGCACCTCCTTATGTACTATAATAGTATCTTGTTAAGAAATCATAATCAACCTAAAAAGGTAAAGAGAGAAAGTACACTTAGGTTGGAAACTCAAATGCTTATAAACTTTCTCTCCATCCAAGTTTTAGGTTGAAGATGTCATCTTGAAAGAAATCTGAAATAGGTCATAAGCATATCACAGGTTAAGTTAATCTTATGTGAAGTAATCTTTGCTGATGGGTTAGTTTGTATGAACCTATGTTCTAAGTGTTTGATAACACAGAGTATGATCAGTTCTACAAGAGTATCTTGATGATTTGTAGAAACTGATCACCTCCATGAATCAACTAGATACACATAAATCATAGAGTTGATTCTCACTCTGTGTGTGACGCCCCCAAAATAGGTATACATCACCCATCTTGAGTCGCCAGATACATAGTACATAAATTTAAATACAACTTAATTATACAACAGTTGTGTAAAATACGACAAAACATAGCTAAGAGATTAAACAAGAATATTGTCATCTAGATAATATCCACACTCAATGGTGTCGTCATTATAATTATTATCACATTATTCCGTAGAATAGTGAGGACTACTAAAGCCATTTATCCTGGACCATCACTCCAGTCCCCGACTCGTCCCAGCTATATTCTCATTTTCTGAAGAGAACAATAAAAGAAAGGGTGAGCTCAACTAGCCCAGTAAGAAATATTATGACTAAGATAATGCAGAATAAATTCTCCTTAGCCTTCAACAGTATAACAACTGATGGAATACAATAGACAACAAGTTTTAGATCAACAACTGCAGCGGAATAAGCAATCCATTAGAAGAGTCAAGTAGAGCATAAAATCTATTATCTTTTATTATTTAAAAGTTTTTCATTAACTTTATCGCTGAGACTCAGCTTAATAAATAAAATCAAATCATCCCTGCACCACGGACAAGGATTTTCATGTAATCATCAATGGTCATAATTATACCGAATAATCCCTGGTCATAATCATACCAACAACTGTCCATTAATGAACTACAGGCCAATGAGGACTTTCACCACATCATTCGTCACATTACTGTCATGATTGTAAGACCCCGAATTTTATGAAATAAAAGTATTCAATTTTTTATAATTACTATTCATGAGTTACTATTCACGAGTACAATTCATGAAGCATGATAATTTTTTTTGTAAGAAGGCATTACTTAATAATTATTACAGTAATTACTGTTCAATATTTTATTTTATTGATTCAATAATTGCTACGTTGATATTTTATATTATTGTTGTTTCAATAATTGTCACGACACAGTATTTTCCATTATCGGATCAATAATTCATATTATTAGGATAATATTATTAGATAACATTATTGGTAATGTCTAGAAAGTTCTGTCAAGAGAGGTTTGGTTATCTAATTGCGCGCTAGTAAGGAGAAATCCTTATCGGAAAGCCCCCTCTTTCCTGGGAATTGTCTGGTTGTCAGTATTGTGATTCTGTAATATTATTTGTGAATAATTAATTATTGATAAGGAAAATATTCATTTTATATGGTTATAGATAGAGAAAATTTTTTAATGTGACAATTGTTAAAAATTGATATTTTATCTTTTTTGATAAAATATATTATTATATTACATAAATATAATAATGGTGATATTTTTACAATGAATGTGTGATATATGAATAAATGAGGAGGAAGAGTAGTTTTGTTGCATTAAATGCTAAACACATGTTTTGTGTGTTACAAAAAATGTTTAACACATGTTAAACATGATGGTGTACACAAATTTTGACAAAAATCTGATTATAGCCTGTAAAATCATCCGTTTGTGAATTTCGGTAAATTTCTGTTTGGAATTTGGAAAAACATTCTCTTGCAAAGTTGTAGAGAATGGAATTTCCTATGGAAAGGACATGTGACTTGAATTTTTATGATAAAAGGACTATTTATTATGAATTATTGATGTTCTGAAGTTCCAGAATAATTTATTTTTGGAAGTTTTAATTGTTTTATTTAAGAAAAACGTTTTTACACTTTGGTGGGCCCCACTTGCATCTGTTAAATTGCTGAATTCAGATTCAAAGGTGTGCTAAGGAAATTTTATTATAAATAATATTAATTTAATAAATTTTCTGCTTTGGTGTTCTAAGCAATTTCCTATAAATAGGTGCTTAGGTTAGAATTAAAAATCACACCAGAAACTGAAGTTTTCTCTCTATTTCTTTCTCTATATTATCGAGTGTATTCTTGCGAGTATTTTGATATCTTGAGTGTTGCTATACGGTGCAAGTAAGTTCAGCGTTATTTCAGTCAGAAGTACAGCTTTTGAGGTAAAGGATATTGTCGTTAGTATATAAGGGTTATTATGTTTTTCAATTTTGAAATTCTTTTGCACCTTCAAAAATTCTGGAAAAATTAGAAATGATATTTTGATGAGTTTTGTATATTGTGTCAAAAAATGGCGATTTTTGGATGTATAGATTAGGAGTTATGAATTTTATGAGAAAAGACTATTTTAAAAGTAACCGCTTATAACTCCTTGTGATTAACTCCAAAATTGATGAAATTTTTATTGGGAGTACATCTATATAATGTCAGTATAATCTGTGAATTTTGAAATTTTTGGATAAAAGTACAATTTATGATAAATGTCTGAATATTCAGTGGTTTTGGCCATGTGAAAAATAGTAAATGAATTTTAAAAATTCTGAGAAAAATATATGTTCAATATGGGACTATATTATACTAAATCCCAGAAAAGAAATATTTTTAGAACTGATTTGTTATTTTTCAAGAAAATGGTCTAGTTATGAGTAAATGAATTAAATATGTTATGTAAAGTAAGAAAATTAGAAAATATGATTTTATTGCTTGAGAATCATATATGAGGTATATGCAGATTTTTTATGAGGGTTTTGGTTATTGGTGATGAAATCTTATGAGTTTGACATTTTAGGATGATTAAATGCATTTATTAGTAATGTGTAAACAATAAAATAAATTATTTATAAGTTTAAGAAATGATTAAAATATTGTGGTAGTATTAATAATATTAGATTACGAGATTATTAAGTGATTTATAACATTTTGATTAAGGTGTTATGAGATCATTGATTTATTAATCTTACTCTTGAGATTAAATCTATATGTTGATTATATTATTTTTATTATCATATATAACATTCTTATAACTCTAATGATGATATTTCTCTTTGACTTGAGTGTAAAGATGGGTAGATTATTGGTATGATCATGACTATAGGTTCTCTTTGGCCAGTAGTGCAAAGTTGAATTGTTGACTGGTATGATCATGACCATTGAATTTATAATTGAATATCTTTAGCTTAAGTGCAAAGGTGAATTGATCAACATATATGGTTATAATTATGGTTTATATAAATTCTGAAATGATTATGTATTTATTTAAGATATGAATATCTTTGGCATGTAGTGCAAAAATCAATTATTGATGAATATCTTTGGTCCGTAGTGTAAAGATGACCCGTTGTTGAATATCTTTGGCCTGTAGTGCAAAGATGACCTGTTGTTGAATATCTTTGGCCTATAGTGCAAAGATGAACTGTTGATGAATATCTTTGGCCCGTAGTGCAAAGATGAATGTATTAGTATTATTATGAACAGGAACTATGATTCGGTATAACCATGATATTTGATGTTTCGGGTAAAGACAGGTGATGAAAATTATCTTCGTCCGGAATGCGAAAAGGAATTTAGAACTACAATTATGATTATGAGTTATTCACATGATTGTGAACATGAACTGTTGATTGACGCTACAAGGTTAAAACATTGGTGGTGGACTTTTAACATGGAGAAGATAATAGATTTTATGGTCTATTTGACTCTTCTAATGGATTGCTCGTTCCGCTGCAACTATGGTTGAAAATTTTATCATCTACCATATGTTCTAAATCTCTAATTTATTACTGATGAAGTCTATTGATAATGTAATTATCTTTAGTCATGATATTCTTTACTGGGCTAGTTGTGCTCACCCTTTTTGCTTCACAATTCCTTTCAGGTAATAAGAGTGTAGCTGGGTCGAGCGGGGATAACAGGGAAATAGTGTGATGGTTCGGGTCTGTAAAAGTTTCTCAACACATTATAAAACTGCATGACATACAATATATAATTGTATTGAGGACCTAAGATGTGTTTGTCGTATATTATGCATCACTTAATAATTGATTTTGGTGAACAACAATAGGGTGAGGTGAACCCAACTTTGGAAGGATTTTTTGTCACTATCATACAAGATATCTAATGACATACAACCTCGCGTTATCATAAGACAGGGTTGTGCAAATCCACTCACTGAGTATATCTACGAGTACTACCTATATGATCTTGGAGTTTATTTGAAACATAATGTTCAATTACAGACAGTAGAGATATTTATATATTAAGAGAAGACTCACCATTGGAAGGACCATGATAGTAACCTTCTCGTTTTTCTTTGGGGTCTATTGGGTCAACCAAGGATAATTCTGTAGGCATATGATATCTATCATAACTTAGATTCATGGCCTCCTATGTACGAAGGTTTCCTTGAGCACTTCCCAAAGAGATTAATTCTTAAAACAGTTCTAGATTGTACCTTTATTTAAGGTATCACTGTGAAGTGTTATCCATAGTTGGGACATGAGTCAGAGTTGGTATATATTGGTATAAAAACTCATAGTATATGTGTTGTTGTATTTTGCACGATAATTGTAGTAATAAAGTTGTAGTTATTTTCTGTACCATGTATTTGCCGACTCAGAATAGGTTGGATGGATTGGACCTATTTTTGGGGCATCACAGTTGGTATCAAAGCTTAGGGATATGATCTCTGGCGGAGATCGGGGAATAGAACTAGGAGGGGAGAGACGAGTAAATCCTTCGCTAGTGTGTCCTACGTAAGCTGAATTTTCTTACTTAAATTGACAAATTATGATATATCAATAAACCTTTGTTTTGAAGCTGTATTCTAGAATGATATTGAAAAACATGAGATGAGCAATAGAAGAATCATGATGACAGGGAAGATGGAATCTGAAATGAAAGTAAGGTATTCTCAACTCTTTGAAATACCAGGTACGTAAATTTCGGGGATGAAATTTCATAAGGAGGGGAGATTGTAAGACCCTAAATTTTATGAAATAAAAATATTTAATTTTTTATAATTATTATTCATGAGTTACTATTCATGAGTTACTATTCACGAGTTACTATTCACGATCCTATTCATGAAGCATGATAATTTTTTTCGTAAGAAGGCATTACTTAATAATTGTTACAATAATTACTGTTCAATATTTTATTTTATTGATTCAATAATTGCTACGTTGATATTTTATATTATTGTTGTTTCAATAATTATCACGGCACAGTATTTCCCATTATCGGATCAATAATTCATAATATTTGGATAATATTATTAGATAACATTATTGGCAATGTCTAGAAAGTTCTGTCAAGGAGAGGTTTGGTCATCTAATTGCACGCCAGTAAGGAGAAATCCTTATTGGAAAGCCTCCTCTTTCCTGGGAACTGTCTGGTTGTCAGTATTGTGATTCTGTAATATTATTTGTGAATAATTAATTATTGATAAGAAAAATATTCATTTTATGTGGTTATAGATGAAGAAAATTTTTTAATGTGACAATTGTTAAAAATTAATATTTTATCTTTTTTGATAAAATATATTATTATATTACAATAATATAATAATGGTGATATTTTAACAATGAATGTGTGATATATGAATAAATGAGGAGGAGGAGTAGTTTTGTTGTATTAAATGCTAAACACATGTTTTGTGTGTTACAAAAAATGTTTAAAACATGTTAAACATGACGATGTACACAAATTTTGACTAAAATCTTATTATAGCCTGTAAAATCGTCTGTTTGTGGATTTCGGTCAATTTCTGTTTGGAATTTGAAAAAACTTTCTCCTGCAAAGTTTTAGAGAATGGAATTTCTATGGAAAGGACATGTGGCTCGAATTTTTTGGATAAAAGGACAATTTATTATGAATTATTGAAGTTCTGAAGTTCCAGAATAATTGATTTTTGGAAGTTTTAATTGTTTTATTTAAGAAAAACATTTTTACACTTTGGTGGGCCCCACTTGCATGTGTTAAATTGCTGAATTCAGATTCAAAAGTGTGCTAAAGAAATTTTATTATAAATAATATTATTTTAATAAATTTTCTGCTTTGGTGTTCTAAGTAATTTCCTATAAATAGGTGCTTAGGTTAGAATTGAAAATCACACCAGAAACTGAAGTTTTCTCTCTATTTCTCTCTCTATATTATTGAGTGTATTCTTGTGAGTATTTTGATATCTTGAGTGTTGCTATACGGTGCAAGTTCGTTCAGCGTTATTCCAGTCAAAAGTACTGCTCTTTTGAGGTAAGGGATATTGTCGTTAGTATGTAAGGGTTATTATGTTTTTCAATTTTGAAATTTTTCTGTACCTTCAAAAATTCTGGAAAAATTTCCAATGATATTTTGACGAGTTTTGTAGATTGTGTCCAAAAATGGCTACTTTTGGATGGATAGATTAGGAGTTATGGATTTTATGTGAAAAGACTATTTTAAAAGTAATCGCTTATAACTACTTGTGATTAACTCCAAAATTGATGAAATTTTTATTGGGAGTACATCTATATAATATCAGTATACTCTGTGAATTTTGAAATTTTTGGATAAAAGTACAATTTATGATAAATGTCTGAATATTCGATGGTTTTGGCCATGTGAAAAATAGTAAATGAAGTTTAAAATTCTGAGAAAAATATATGTTCAATATGTGACTATATTATGCTAAATCCCAGATAATAAATATTTTAGAACTGGTTTGGTATTTTTCATGAAAATGGTCTAGTTATGAGTAAATGAAATAAATATGTTGTGTGAAGTAAGAAAATTGGAAAATATGATTTTATGGCTTGAGAATCATATATAAGGTATATGCAGATTTTTTTATGAGGGTTTTGGTTATTGGTGATGAAATCTTATGAGTTTGGCATTTTAGGATGATTAAATGCAGTTATTAGTAATGTGTAAACAATTAAAATAAATTGTTTATAAGTTTAAGAACTGATTAAAATATTATGGTAGTATTAATAATATTAGATTATGAGATTATTAAGTGATTTATAACATTTTGATTAAGGTGTTATGAGATTATTGATTTATGAATCTTACTCTTGAGATTAAATCTATATGTTGATTATATTGTTTTTATTATCATATATAACATTCTTATAACTCTAATGATGATATTTCTCTTTGACTTGAGTGTAAAGATGGGTAGATTATTGATATGATCGTGATTATAGGTTCTCTTTGGCCAGTAGTGCAAAATTGAATTGTTGACTGGTATGATCATGACCATTGAATTTATAATGGAATATCTTTAGCTTAAGTGCAAAGGTGAATTGATCAACATACATGGTTATAATTATGGTTTATATAAATTCTGAAATGATTATGTATTTCTTTGAGATATGAATATCTTTGGCATGTAGTGCAAAAATCAATTATTGATGAATATCTTTGGTCCGTAGTGTAAAGATGACCCGTTGTTGAATATCTTTGGCCTGTAGTGCAAAGATGACCTGTTGTTGAATATCTTTGGCCTATAGTGCAAAGATGAACTGTTGATGAATATCTTTGGCCCGTAGTGCAAAGATGAATGTATTAGTATTATTATGAACAGGAACTATGATTCGGTATAACCATGATATTTGATGTTTCGGGTAAAGACAGGTGATGAAAATTATCTTCGTCCGGAATGCGAAAAGGAATTTAGAACTACAATTATGATTATGAGTTATTCACATGATTGTGAACATGAACTGTTGATTGACGTTACAAGGTTAAAACATTGGTGGTGGAATTTTAACATGGAGAAGATAATACACTTTATGGTCTATTTGACTCTTCTAATGGATTGCTCGTTCCGCTGCAACTATGGTTGAAAATTTTATCATCTACCATATGTTCTAAATCTCTGATTTATTACTGATGAAGTCTATTGATAATGTAATTATCTTTAATCATGATATTCTTTACTGGGCTAGTTGTGCTCACCCTTTTTGCTTCACAATTCCTTTCAGGTAATAAGAGTGTAGCTGGGTCGAGCGGGGATAACAGGGGAATAGTGTGATGGTTCGGGTCTGTAAAAGTTTCTCAACACATTATAAAACTGCATGACATACAATATATAATTGTATTGAGGACCTAAGATGTGTTTGTCGTATATTATGCATCACTTAATAATTGATTTTGGTGAACAACAATAGGGTGAGGTGAACCCAACTTTGGAAGGATGTTTTGTCACTATCATACAAGATATCTAATGACATACAATCTCGCGTTATCATAAGACAGGGTTGTGCAAATCCACTCACTGAGTATATCTACGAGTACTACCTATATGATCTTGGAGTTTATTTGAAACATAATGTTCAATTACAGACAGTAGAGATATTTATATATTAAGAGAAGACTCACCATTGGAAGGACCATGATAGTAACCTTCTCGTTTTTCTTTGGGGTCTATTGGGTCAACCAAGGATAATTCTGTGGGCATATGATATCTATCATAACTTAGATTCATGGCCTCCTATGTACGAAGGTTTCCTTGAGCACTTCCCAAAGATTTTAATTCTTAAAACAGTTCTAGATTGTACCTTTATTTAAGGTATCACTGTGAGGTGTTATCCATAGTTGGGACATGAGTCAGAGTTGGTATATATTGGTATAAAAACTCATAGTATATGTGTTGTTGTATTTTGCACGATAATTGTAGTAATAAAGTTGTAGTTATTTTCTGTACCATGTATTTGGCGACTCAGAATAGGTTGGATGGATTGGATCTATTTTGGGGGCGTCACAATGATTATATCGAATAATCCCTGGTCATAATCATACCAAGTCCATCTCTGCACGTAAGCCAAAGATGACTTTCATCACAATATAAGCATGAGGATGATGACAATTACATAATAATTCAATCAAACAAGTTCAATGATAAATTTTAAAGATTTATAATTTAATTTATCCAGAAATTAATAACTTCCAAATTGTCAACATGATACTGCTTTGTAGAGTAAAATTCAAGAATAATATTCATGTACCAAAAATAATTTCGACATAAAAGAAATATACTTTTCGGGTAAATAGTACCCTGTGAATAGTACTTCAGGAATAGTACATCGTGAATAGTACCCTGACATGAAAAGTACCCCAAATACCCGAGTGAATAGTAATTGGGTGAATAGTAACTCGTGAATAGTAACTCGTGAATAGTAACTCGTAAATAAAATAACAAATAAAATGATATTTCATGACGAGTACAAAAGAAATGATATCTCATATGAGTATAATAGAATATACGAAACTATAAATGGATTTTCACCCGCCATGCGATAATCCACGTAGATAGATCATTTTAACAATTTAATAAGGAATGAATACAAAAGATCATTCACCATGCATGCAGTAGTCCACACAGACAGGTTATTCCAATAGAATAATAATGAATGGAATAAAAAAGAATTCACCAGGCATGCGATAGACCGCACAGACAAGTTATTCCAACAGAATAATAAAGAATGGAACTAGGTCATGCGTAATCCGCACAGACATGATATTCCAACAAAATAATAAAGAATACAACCAGGTCATGCGTAATCTGCACAGATAGGATATTCCAACAGAATAATAAAGAATGTAATAACAACAAAATTCACCAGGCATGCGATAGACCGCACAGACAGGTTATTCCAACATAATAAAGAATGAAATAACAGAAGAATTTCACCATGTATGCGGTACTTTGCATAGATAGGTTATTCCAATATAATAATAAAGAATGGATTAACAACCCTTACGAGTATTGAAAGAAAATAACTCTCTTCATGAATAAGAAAGAAAAAATACCCCTTACCTTAGAAGAAACTGGATACTGGAATAGTGAGGTAGCAGACTTCTCTTCTTCTTTCTCTCTATAATTTCTCTCTATAATAATTGCTCTATAGCTTTAGTGAATTGGTGAAAATAATGAAAGAATGAGCTTCTATTTATAGAAAAAAATAGTTTTGATAATTGTACATTTTGGGGCTCAAAATATTATAGTATAATACCTTCCTCTTTTCTTTTATTTTTAATTTAGTCCTGCAAGTATTATGAAACTTGCACCACCTCCCCTAATAGTAAATCATGTGAATCAATAGTAAATCATGTGACTCAATAGTTCTAATAATGTGAAAAAAATAATTACAGTATAGTACCTTCAACTATACCTCTATTTTTAACTTAGTCATGCAAATATTATCAATCTTGCACCACCACCCCAAATAGTACAAGAATATGAATCAATAGTACACACATGTGAACACATAGTTATAAACATGTGAATTAATTGCAATTAATTACTTATTTATCTGGTTAATTACCCGATTGGTCAATATAACCTCCAAAAATCAATTATTATCGAAATAAATGTCGATTTCCACTAACACTAATAATTCCAACACAATGGAACTATCAATTTCATATTTAATCAACACGAACTTATTCATCATTAATATTATAATTTACAATATTTAACAACTAGGTCGTTCCCAGGAAAGAGGGGGTTTTCTGATAAGGATTTCTCCTTATTAGCGCGCAATTAGGTGATCAAACCTCTCATTGACAGAACTTCTAGACATTATCAATATTGCAAATAATAATATGAATAACTATGCCGTCTCAATTATTGATTTTATAATATAACATATTATACAGATGATACTGTGATAATAATTGAATCAATAATATGAGAGATATGATGCATCAATTCTGTAGCAATAATTGAGTATAACTGAGTGACTTCTTACGTAAGCATCAATAATCAATACCGTGTGCTACAATGCAACCACACATATTACTGTACTTTTACTACTGGGTAGTTCAATGGTTTTAACGGTAACACTTTCACCGTTATTTTTATAAAAAGATAATTCTGTCGTTTTCTAACTACGACAATACTTCCGTTGTGGGGTCCACCAATGATTGTGTCGTCGTACGGATATTCCCTGACAAAAAGAATATTTTCTGACCAAACGAATATTTTATAACAACTTGCATACTTTGCAAAATTTATAAATATTATCCACAACTATAACATTATATCAAATCCACACCATAATATTTAAAAAAAATATTTCGAGAAATTTAAATCATTATTCATAAAATTTGGGATCTCACACTGTGAACACTTAAACCTTGTGAACATAACCAGCGAATGATAAAACCAGCAAATGATAAAACCATCAAAGAAAAAGAACGTGTTATTAAAATGATAAATCTTGCACATACTCACCATCATGCATCTCAGAATGTATTATCTAAATTAGTTATATGCATGAATAAGACTGTTGGGGATAAATGTGATGATTATCCAAATATATGAGGAACAGGGGTTTAGAAAACTAACCTAGTAGGACCCATTTAACCATTGTGACAACCCGAGAATTTGGATAATTTAATAAAATCTTAAGTGATTGATTTAAGGTCAAATATTAGACCTAGACAGAAAATAAGTGTATGCGTTTAATGTTATTGGGATTGAATTTTGAGGATTTCAAAATTCGGTGAAGGATATAGGTGAATTATTCAGGATTAAGGATTTATGTGATTATGTTCTGTGTTTATGGTTAATGATGTGTTCAGAATGTGGTTAAGAGTCATGGGTTGATCAGATAATTTACATATGTGACAAACCCTAATTATATATTAAGAACTTTAACGTTCAGTTAGAAAACCCTAACATCTAATAAGAAACCCTAGAAATCAGTTCTGGAAACCCTAGTTTCAGTTCCGAAAGTACGAAATCCTAATTCGGATATTGAAAACCCTAGATTGGGAATGCAATGTTATGTACAAGGTTAAACGTCATTAATATTAAATTAATTAGGGAAAACCCTAATGAATTACTGGAAATCTTAATTGATTATTCGAAAACCATAATATCAGATCTGAAAACCATAATTTCAGATTCTGATAAAATGAAACCCTAATCTGGGAATATAATGGAGAATTTTAATGCTTTAGTGCTATTAATTAAGTATTAATTAGGGTAAAGGTTAATTAATTAACAAACCCTAATTTTCAATTTTTGGAACCCTAATTGTTCCGTCAAAAACCCTAATTGTTCAGTGGTGGAATTTAATTGCTAAAATTAGCAATGTTAATTAGGAAACCCTAATCCTAATTATTTCAATTTATGAGTAATTAGAAAACTCTAATCTAATTACGAATATTTAATTTCTAAATTAGAAAATTAAATTTTCTATTAGAAACCCTAATTATTGGGTTATAAACCCTAATGACCATTTTGACCCTAATTACTTTATAAGCAATTGTAATTAGGGAATGCTAATCCTAATTAGCAAGAATGAATGTATGATTAAGGAATTTTAATAAAATTAGTAAATACTAATTATAAGTTAGAAATATTAATTTTCTATTTTGAGAATCGAAATTCGGAAATATAGTAATTAAATTACAAAGTTAAGGGTTAAAACCTAAACCCTAATTGCTCCAAATCCTAAACCCTAAAATTTCTAAACCCTAAACCATAAGGGTTGGCCAATTACAAGAATGCCATTTAAACTAAATGCAAAAAGACTTGAATGGCCCTTTTATTTATTTTAATGAGTTGGTGTTATAGATTTTGACTTTTAGGGGAGTTGCTCACCAAAAGCATAGACTAGCATGTGCAAAATCTCAGCAACAATCTGATTTTGGTGACACCTAGCATCAATTGTGGCCATGGATTAAAAATTTAGATAATAAAAGTAAGAAAAAGCTTAGTTTACTTTTTCATTTCTCTAAGTTCCTTATCTCTCTTCATTTTCGAAATCCTAGAGTGAGAGAGAGTGAAATAGTAAGTTAAGATCAGATCAGATCACCCAAGAACAGAAATCAAAGATCAGAAATTAGAAATCAAGCATAATAGGTATATAAACCCTAAATTTTGAAATCCTTTGATCTTATGTTGTTTAATGTTAGTTGTTGTTTAAAGTTGTGTAATAAGATGTCTATAAGAGATCTGGGTTCGTTGGATCATAGATCCATAACATAAAAGTACTCGGATTTAATTTTATTAGAAATCTGGAAATCTGGAAATCTGGAAATTTAAGGCCTTACAGTCATATGTCAGGGCCTCTAGATCATTACTTATTAATGTTTTGTTATGTTGTAAGTTATATATCTGTAGTATGCCATGTAGGCTTCAATCTGGAACTGGAATCATGATCATAACATGTCTAGATCTCCAGATACAAGCAGTCAAAGGTCGTTGACCATTCACGTTTTCTGAAATTCTGGGCAAAACCCAGAAACTCAGATCGTCTGACAAGCTTTTCTGTGCTTCAGATCTTGCTGTGTGTTAGTAGTTAGGCAATGTTCTTGGTAGATCTTAGTAGCCTGACATATGGACTACATATATATGCTCTTGTATTACCCAGATCCTTAGTATATTGAAAATTAATCGTGGTCAAAACCACATTGACCAACTGGCTAGATGAAGATTCTGGAAAACCCAAAATGTTCAAGAACAGTTCGTGACACTTAGTTTGACCAGTCCAGATCTTCCATTTTTGATGTTTTTAAGTTGATTGTATATGATATAATTGTAGCCTGACATCAGTACTACAATTTAACACTTCTAGATCACATAAACCGAACATGAAATGAAGAACATAGTTGTCAGATACTTTGGAGGCCCAGATCTTCGACATGTAATTGTTGTATGACATATTTGATGACCGATTCGTGTAGTATTACATAAACACTACACGATCAATATTTAATAAGGCCCAGAAATCATACAAAACACGGATTAAATCTCGGTCAAACCACCCAACCCGAACATTGATATGAATGCTCAAGAACACCTGAAGAACACCATTAGCGACGGATTCGTCGCCAGAAACCCCTTTAGCGACGCTTAATTTCGGAAAATACAGAAAATGATTAAAAAATTAGAAAAAAATGGTTTTTAATTATTAAAAATACAAAATAAATTATAAAAAATTATTTTAAAGTCTGAAAAATAGTTTTTAACTATTTTAAGTATATTTCGAAAATATTTAATATTTTTGGAATATAAATGGTATTTATTTATTTAATTATTATATTAAATAAATGATTTAAAAATAGTTTTAATTCATAAAAAATCATGAAAAATAATATTATGGTATAAGAAAATATTTTAAGTTATTTTTGATGACTTTTAATATTTTGGGATGAATTTCATTAATTAATCAATATTAATGATAATTAGTTTATTTAATAGATATATTAAAATAAATTAAGGAAAAATGGAATTAATGCTTTATAAATCATATAAAAATGATTTAAGTGATATAAAAATATTTTAAGTTATAAAATATAACTTTTGATATTTTGGCATGAAAATATTAATATTTTAATATTAATAGAAATTATCGGATAGTGGATTAAAGTGTTGGAAAATCATATAATTATGATTTTTAAGGTATTAAAAATACTTTGATATATTGTATTATAATATTATGTAAGGATTTTCATTAATATTTTATATTAAATAAATATTAATGATTAAGATATTAAGTGGTATTTAATTCATTTAAATACGGTTCTAAGGATTGAAAAATGTTGATAAATGGTAATAATTATCCAAAAATTATTACGTGCCTAGGAAAAATGTTTTGACTGATAAGAAGGTTATCTGTGATATTTTTAAGTATTAAGTCAGAGTTTAATTGAACTTAAACTCGATTTTTGTCCGACTAGACCGTCGGGATGATAGAATTGTGTCGATTTCAAGTTAGACTAAAATAGTTTGACTTGATACTAAGTCTTATATGTTGTAAAGACTGATAGGGTTATGCTCTATGTGTTTAGGTTATTCTGTGTGTATAAATATAACAGTATTATACTGTGATGATATTATTCTAATTATTGGAGATCTATATTATTAATATTAGGTCTTCGGGTAAAGCGTTATTAAATTGCGTTGCGGTAATCAACGGTTCAGACAAGTTTTCTCATACTTAACTCTAATAAGAGTAGTTTATTCCAGCTTGTGGTTAATCATTGCTGATTTGCCATGAAAATTGTACTCTGTACATCTTGCATGTATAAGTCAGGTATGAAAGGGTGATCACCTTCATTACCAGTTGGTTCAGAAATATTTGTTCATGTTTAAAATTTGTTCAGTCAAAAGTTTGTTCGTGATAATTCTCAACTATATTGATGAATTATAGTCAGCTTATTATTCATACTCTTCAATCATGATATATCGTTATGTTATTGTATATAAACTTGCTGGGAAACTTTTATGCTCACCCTTGATATATCATGATAAAACATTGCAGATAAGGCGAATGCGTTCGGATACAGGAAACGATTAAAGCCAAGATCAGCTTGGGATATAAAGTGCAGCTAGTTTGTGATAGTGTAATTGATAAATATTGTTACGTAATAGATATTTTGTGAAATGTGTATTAAGTTAAGGTTACTCGACCTTGGGGAATAGTGTGTAATGTATTGTATAAACAATTTATGTTTATATCTTCCGCAAATAGTGATAGAAATAGTATATCGGATCCGCGGCGATTCGGGTCCCGGATTCGGGGATGCTACAGTTGGTATCAGAGCTGTTGGTTATGAAACTTAGGTAGTAATACCTGAGACCAATAACCTCAGTAATTAGGATTAAGTACTAACTCACATAGAGTTAGTTGGTCAGTAAGATTCAAAGATGAATCTCGACGAGTGTAAAGACACAGAGTTCCCTAACTCTGGTTATAGTGGTGAACAGTAGTGGTGAATAGAAGTGCAGGGATAGAAGATCGTAAAACAAAACGATCATATTGCATGGAATTGAATCGTAATATATACGATAAGATCACCCCGTGATCTGATAAAGGTTATGATATGGGAAATGAATCAATCTAATGATTGAAAAGTTTACAGCAAGATGCTGTGTGAAAGTTGTACTATGAAAACTCATAAAAGAGTTATGGATAATGAATACGAATTGAATTCGTATTGAAAAAAAGGGGTTAAGATTAGGTGGGGATTTCAATGAGGACTCGTGTCAGCAACTGAGTTGTATGATTCCTTGTATGGGCGGGGAATTGTACTTGGTGTAAAAACTACTTAGTTGATGGCATTGGTAATAGTTGAAATGTTGTGTCACGCTAGTTATTATATATAGATAAATAGGTCATAGGTAGAGAATATAGGATTAAGTACGAGTTCTTAGAACTCATACTTATGTGACATTCTTGACGCATAGTTATATGAAATGTTTATGAGCCCCTCAGCGAACGGACGCCAAAGGTCAGACTAGGGTAAGTTCGTAAACTCATATAATTGTGGTCAGGTTATGAACTCATAAGTTTGGTTTTATGAATTGGGTATAGTTGTGTGTGAAAGGAGTGTTAAGGATTATAGGAACAGATAGATTATTAAGCAAATGATCATTAGTGGAGACTTAGGTTTTCCTAAACTCCTAGCTATGCTAAACTTCGAAATTTTTGACATCAAGCTAAATACGCACTATGTGCCTTTTAAAAAAAATGTAGACTCGTAACCATTTTTAAAACGGTTTAAAGTACAGTCTATGCTACTTATTTCGGCTAGACGCAAATGTTTTGAAATATCAAAAATTGTTTTATTTATCACTTATGTACCATGTAACATGGTGCAGAGATGATAAAAATGATGGAGTCATCAATGCATTATTACTTAGTGTGAATTTGACCTGAAGTCACTATTCTACTATGGTATGATGTAGTATGATAAAATCACCAATGACGGAATCCTCAACGGACTGTTAATACAGTGCGGCATCATGACGTCATTCTCGAAAATGTTTTCAAAAATTTTAATTTGCCAACGGGGTTTGGCTACACCTAAATAATTCGATTGAATTGAATTATTGATATGAGTCTATGCTATTTGATTCAGCTAGACTAATGTTATAAAAACTCCAAGTGTTTATTGAAAGAAATTTCCTGAACCAAATTGTTTTGGTGCGGAATCCAATGATAAGACTGAGGTGAACGATAATGTTTGGATAAATAATCCAATCTAATAGCGTAAATATTCGCTAAAAATGACTAATACGTTATGGATGACGTAACTGTACGATGGGATGATCACCTAAAGTACTAATAATGGTAGTTTATCTTCTTTGTGATTGTAAACAGACCAAGTAATATATTGTTTTGCGGTATGATCACTACCGTTAAAACTAAATGTGTTCATGGTCTATAAGACCCCTCAGCACAATTTCAAAACTTTTACTCTAGTGAGAGGTGTATTGGGCATCATGTAATAATGTGTGTGAATGGTATATGTATGAATGGTGTAAGGTGCACGGTGTAAGGTGTAAGGTTCATGTGTGAATGGTGTAAGGTGCACGGTGTAAGATATAAGTTGAATTTCGAGGACGAAATTCTTATAAGGAGGGGTGAATGTGACAACCCGAGAATTTGGATAATTTAATAAAATCTTAAATGATTGATTTAAGGTCAAATATTAGACCTAGATAGAAAATAAGTGTATGCGTTTAATGTTATTGGGAATAAATTTTGAGGATTTCAAAATTCGGTGAAAGATATAGGTGAATTATTCAGGATTAAGGATTTATGTGATTATGTTCTGTGTTTATGGTTAATGATGTGTTCAGAATGTGGTTAAGGGTCATGGGTTGATCAGATAATTTACATATGTGACAAACCCTAATTATATATTAAGAACTTTAACGTTCAGTTAGAAAACCCTAACGTCTAATAAGAAACCCTAGAAATCAGTTCTGAAAACCCTAGTTTCAGTTCCGGAAGTACGAAATCCTAATTCGGATATTGAAAACCCTAGATTAGGAATGCAATCTTATGTACAAGGTTAAACGTCATTAATATTAAATTAATTAGGGAAAACCCTAATGAATTACTGGAAATCTTAATTGATTATTCGAAAACCATAATATCAGATCTGAAAACCCTAATTTCAGATTCTGATAAAATGAAACCCTAATCTGGGAATATAATGGAGAATTTTAATGCTTTAGTGCTATTAATTAAGTATTAATTAGGGTAAAGGTTAATTAATTAACAAACCCTAATTTTCAATTTTTGGAACCCTAATTGTTCCGTCAGAAACCCTAATTATTCAGTGGTGGAATTTAATTGTTAAAATTAGCAATGTTTATTAGGAAACCCTAATCCTAATTATTTTAATTTATGAGTAATTAGAAAACTCTAATCTAATTACGAATATTTAATTTCTAAATTAGAAAATTAAATTTTCTATTAGAAACCATAATTATTGGGTTATAAACCCTAATGACCATTTTGACCCTAATTGCTTTATAAGCAATTGTAATTAGGGAATGCTAATCCTATTTAGAAAGAATGAATGTATGATTAAGGAATTTTAATATAATTAGTAAATACTAATTATAAGTTAGAAATATTAATTTTCTATTTTGAAAATCGAAATTCGGAAATGTAGTAATTGAATTACAAAGTTAAGGGTTAAAACCTAAACCCTAATTGCTCTAAACCCTAAACTCTAAAATTTCTAAACCCTAAACCCTAAGGGTTGGCCAATTACAAGAATGCCATTTAAACTAAATGCAAAAAGACTTGAATGGCCCTTTTATTTATTTTAATGAGTTGGTGTTATAGGTTTTGACTTTTAGGGGAGTTGCTCACCAAAAGCATAGACTAGCATGTGCAAAATCTCAGCAACAATCTGATTTTGGTGACACCTAGCATCAATGGTGGCCATGGATTAAAAATTTAGATAATAAAAGTAAGAAAAAGGTTAGTTTACTTTTTCATTTCTCTAAGTTCCTTATCTCTCTCCATTTTCGAAATCCTAGAGTGAGAGAGAGTGAAATAGTAAGTTAAGATCAGATCAGATCTCCCAAGAATAGAAATCAAAGATCAGAAATTAGAAATCAAGCATAATAGGTATAAAAACCCTAAATTTTGAAATCCTTTGATCTTATGTTTTTTAATGTTAGTTGTTGTTTAAAGTTGTGTAATAAGGTGTCTATAAGAGATCTGGGTTGTTGGATCATAGATCCATAACATAAAAGTACTCGGATTTAATTTTTTTAGAAATCTCGAAATTTGGAAATTTAAGGCCTGACAGTCATATGTTAGGGCCTCTAGATCATTACTTATTAATGTTTTGTTATGTTGTAAGTTATATATCTGTAGTATGCCATGTAGGCTTCAATCTGGAACTGGAATCATGATCATAACATGTCTAGATCTCCAGATACAAGCAGTCAAAGGTTGTTGACCATTCACGTTTTCTGAAATTCTAGGCAAAACCCAGAAACTCAGATCGTCTGACAAGCTTTTCTGTGCTTCAGATCTTGCTGTGTGTTAGTAGTTAGGCCATGTTGTTGGTAGATCTTAGTAGCCTGACATATGGACTACATATATATGCTCTTGTATTACCCAGATCCTTAGTATATTGAAAATTAATCGTGGTCAAAACCACATTGACCAACTGGCTGGATGAAGATTCTGGAAAACCCAGAATCTTCAAGAACAGTTCGTGACACTTAGTTTGACCAGTCCAGATCTTGCGTTTTTGATGTTTTTAAATTGATTGTATATGATATAATTGTAGCCTGACATCAGTACTACAATTTAACACTTCTAGATCACATAAACCTAACATGAAATGAACGTTATAAGGATCGAAAACTAGTACCTCGGCTGTTCTTCATTTTCTGGAAAAACCCAGAAAATGAAGAACATAGTTGTCAGATACTTTGGAGGCCCAGATCTTCGACATGTAATTGTTGTATGACATATTTGATGACCGATTCGTGTAGTATTACATAAACACTACACGATCAATATTTAACAAGGCCCAGAAATCATACAGAACACGGATTAAATCTCGGTCAAACCACCCAACCCGAACACTGACATGAATGCTCAAGAACACCTGAAGAACACCATTAGCGAAGGATTCGTCGCCAGAAACCCCTTTAGCGACGCTTAATTTCGGAAAATGCAGAAAATGATTAAAAAATTAGAAAAAAATGGTTTTTAATTATTAAAAATACAAAATAAATTATGAAAAATTATTTTAAAGTCTGAAAAATAGTTTTTAACTATTTTAAGTATATTTCGAAAATATTTAATATTTTTGGAATATAAATGGTATTTATTTATTTAATTATGATATTAAATAAATGATTTAAAATAGTTTTAATTCATGAAAAATCATGAAAAATAATATTATGGTATAAGAAAATATTTTAAGTTATTTTTGATGACTTTTAATATTTTGGGATGAATTTCATTAATTAATCAATATTAATGATAATTAGTTTATTTATTAGATATATTAAAATAAATTAAGGAAAAATGGAATTAATGCTTTATAAATCATATAAAAATGATTTAAGTGATATAAAAATATTTTAAGTTATAAAATATAACTTTTGATATTTTGGCATGAAAATATTAATATTTTAATATTAATAGCAATTATCGGATAATGGATTAAAGTGTTGAAAAATCATATAATTACAATTTTTAAGGTATTAAAAACACTTTGATATATTATATTATAATATTATGTAAGGATTTTCATTAATATTTTATATTAAATAAATATTAATGATTAAGGTATTAAGTGGTATTTAATTCATTTAAATACGGTTCTAAGGATTGAAAAATGTTGATAAATGGTAATAATTATCCGAAAATTATTACGTGCCTAGGAAAAATGTTTTGACTGATAAGAAAGTTATCTGTGATATTGTTAAGTATTAAGTCAGAGTTTAATTGAACTTAAACTCGATTTTTGTCCGACTAGACCGTCGGGATGATAGAATTGTGTCAATTGCAAGTCAGACTGAAATAGTTTGACTTGATACTAAGTCTTATGTGTTGTAAAGACTGATAGGGTTATGTTCTATGTGTTTAGGTTATTCTGTATGTATAAATATAACAATATTATACTGTGATGATATTATTCTAATTATTGGAGATCTATATTATTAATATTAGGTCTTCGGGTAAAGCGTTATTAAATTGTTCCAGCGGTTCAGGCAAGTTTTCTCATACTTAACTCTAATAAGAGTAGTTTATTCCAGCTTGTGGTTAATCATTGCTGATTTTCCATGAAAATTGTACTCTGTACATCTTGCATGTATAAGTCAGGTATGAAAGGCTGATCACCTTCATTACCAGTTGGTTCAGAAATGTTTGTTCATGTTTAAAATTTGTTCAGTCAAAAGTTTGTTCGTGATAATTTTCAACTATATTGATGAATTATAGTCAGCTTATTATTCATACTCTTCAATCATGATATATCGTTATGTTATTGTATATAAACTTGCTGGGCAACTTTTATGCTCACCCTTGCTATATCATGATAAAACATTGCAGATAAGGCGAATGCGTTCGGATACAGGAAACGATTAAATCCAAGATCAGCTTGGGATATAAAGTGCAACTAGTTTGTGATAGTGTAATTGATAAATATTGTTGCGTAATAGATATTTTGTGAAATGTGTATTAAGTTAAGGTTACTCGACCTTGGGGAATAGTGTGTAATGTATTGTATAAATAATTTATGTTTATATCTTCCGCAAATAGTGATAGAAATAGTATATCGGATCCGCAGCAATTCGGGTCCCGAATTCGGGGATGCTACAACAATGGGTACCAAAAATAGAAATTTACTACCTGCAGGTACTTGGTCTATCTGGCCACACTAAGGAATGCTGAAGCAAAAGACTTCAGTTAAGAAGATTCAACCAACAGAAGGCTTAAAACCGTTCAGAAATGATTCTGATAAAACTCCTATATGTCAAAGCCTGTCCTTGAAGACCTGCTGAGCTGATCTGAAAAAAGCTCACATGGAAGCTGATCTTTATATGAAAGCAGACCATTCAACTAAAGATGAAAAAAGGTTTTAGATTCTTAATCATGCAAAACATATAATAAAAGAAGAATCCTTAGTGGAAATCCAGCTAGTTGAAAGCAGAAGAGTGGATTAGGAGCTTGAGTCTCTGAACCACTTAAAACCCCTTGTGTCTTTTACTTTATGTCATTTACATTATGTATGTGAGACCCCGAATTTTATGAAATGAAAGTATTCAATTTTCTTATAATTATTATGTTATTTAGTAAATGGTTAAATTGATAAATGTTAAATTTAAGGGTGATATTTGAAAATTTTGCAAAGTATGCAAGTTCAAATAAAATATTCGTTATGTCGGGGAATATTCGATTGGTCGAGGAATATTCATTTTAACATGGAATGTTCGTACGATGACACAATCATTGGTAGACCCCATAACGGAAGTATTGTCGTAGTTAGAAAACGACAGAATTATCTTTTTATAAAAATAAGGTGAAAGTGTTACCGTTAAAACTGTTGAACAACCTAGTAGTAAAAGTAATACGCGTGGTTGCATAGTAGCACACGATATTGATTATTGATGCTTACTTAAGAAGTCACTCAGGTATACTCAATTATTGCTACAGTAATTGATACATCATATCTCTCATATTATTGATTCAATTATTTTCACAGTATCATCTGTATAATATGTTATATTATTAAATCAATAATTGAGACGACAAAGTTATTCATATTATTATTTGCAATATTGACAATGTCTAGAAGTTCTGTCAATGAGAAGTTAGATAATCTAATTGCGCGCCAATAGGGAGAAATCCTTATCGAAAAGCCCCCTCTTTCTTGGGAATGACCTAGTTGTTAAATATTGTGAGTTATAATATTAATGATGAATAAGTTCGTGTTGATTAAAGATGAAATTGATAGTTTCATTGTGTTGGGATTATTAGTATTAGTGGAAATCTACATTTATTTCGATAGTAATTGATGTCTGGAAGTTATATTGACCAATCAGGGTAATTAATTGGGTAAATGAACAATTAATTGGTATTAATTCACATGTTTATAACTATGTGTTCACATGTGTGTACTATTGATTCACATGATTTACTATTAGGGGAATTGGTGCAAGATTGATAATACTTGCATGACTAAATTAAAAATAGAGGTATAGTTGAATGTACTATACTATAATTAATTTTTTCACATGTTTAGAACTATTGAATCATATGATTTACTATTAGGGGAGGTGGTGCAAGTTTGATATTACTTGTAGGACTAAATTAAAAATGAAGAAAAAGAGGAAGGTATTATACTATAATATTTTGAGCCCCAAAACCTGCAATTATCAAAACTGTATTTTCCTATAAATAGAAGCTCATTCTTCCTTCATTTCTCACCAATTCACTAAGTCTCACAAGAGTAATTATTATAGAGAAAAATTTAGAGAGAAAGAAGAAGAGAAGTCTGCTACCTCACTATTCCAGTTTCTTCTACGGTAAGGGGTATTATTTCTTTCGTATTCATGAAGAAAGTTTTTTCTTTCAATATTCGTAAGGGTTGTTATAACAATCTTTATTATTCTGTTGGAATAACCTGTCTGTGCGGTCTATCGTATGCCTAGTGAATTTTTCTGTTATTCCATTCTTTATTATTCTGTTGGAATAACATGTCTGTACGGTCTATCGCATGCCTGGTGAATTCTTTTGTTATTACATTCTTTATTATTCTGTAGGAATAACCTGTCTACGCGGACTACCGCATGCATGGTGAATTCTTCTGTTATTTCATTCTTTATTATTCTGTTGCAATAACCTGTCTATGTCGATTACCGCATGCATGGTGAATGATCATTCGTATTCAATCCTTATTAAATTGTTGAAATGATCTGTCTACGTGGATTACAACATGGCGGGTGAAAATCTATTTACAGTTTCATATATTCTATTATACTCAGTTGGTTAAAGTTTTGGCTTCTATACTCTGTGAAATTAGTAGAATATCATGGGTATTTGCGCTTCATCCAGTATCTTTTCATGGAAATATTCTTCTAAGCATTCTTGAATTTTACTCCACAAAACAGTATCATGTTGACAATTTGTACGTTATTGATTTCTCGATAAATTAAATTATAAATCTTTAAAATTTATCTTGAACTTGTTTTATTTAATTATTATGCCATTGTCATCATCCTCATGCTTATATTGTGATGAAAGTCATCTTTGGCTTACGTGTATAGATGAAATTGGTATGATTATGACCAGGGATTATTCGGTATAATCATGACCGTAATGTGACGAATGATGTGGTGAAAGTCCTCATTGGCATGTAGTTCATTGTTGAAGAAATGTTGGTATGATTATGACCAGGGATTATTCGGTATAATCATGACCATTGATGATTACATGAATATCATTGACCGTGATGCAGGGATGATTCGATTTTATTTATTAAGCTGAGTCTCAGCGATAAAGTTGATGAAAAACTTTTTAAATCATAGAAGATAATAGATTTTATGCTCTACTTGACTTTTCTAATGGATTGCTTATTCCGCTGCAGTTGTTGATCTAAAACTTGTTGTCTATTATATTCTATCAGTTGTTATACTGTTGAAGGTTAATGATAATTTATTCCACATTATCTTAGTCATAATATTTCTTACTGGGCTAGTTGAGCTCACCTTTTCTTTCATTGTTCTATTCAGAAAACGAGAATATAGCTTTGACGAGTCGGGGAACGGATTGACGGTCTAGATTGTTGTTTTAGTAGTCTTCACTATTCTATAAAATAGTGTGACAATAAATGTAATAAAGAGTCCATTGAGTGTGCATATTGTCTAGATGACAATATTCTTATTAAAACTCTTAGATTATGTTTTGTCGTATTTTACACGACTGTTGTATAATTAAGTTGTATTTAAATTTTGTACCATATATTTTGTAACGAGACGAATTGTTTGAGTTGTGATTCTGGGGACAAAATCCTTTTAAGAGGGGAAACATGTGACAACTGAGATTTTGTAATTTAATTTTAATATTTATTGGATTGAATAAATATTTTTCAACGTATTAATTATTAGATTAAATAATTAATTGATAAAATTGTGGTAGATTAATTTAATTATATGTGTTATATTTATTAAATTAATGTGAGATTTTTTTATTATCGAAATATGTGATTATGTGAGCTTATTATATTAAAAGAAATATTTAATAAGCCTATTAGTATTTTAATTAATTTAATTATTAATTAGAGAGTTAATAATTTGACATTATTTATTAATGAAAAATTAATTATGTGACTACGTGAATTTATGAGAATTTATTATATTTTATTTAAAATAAATTAAATAAGATATTGATTTATTTTATGAAGGAGTGTATATGATAAAGTTTTATTAAATTAAATGGTTTTGAAATCTATTAAGCCTAGCCAAACATGGCCTTAGTGGGAGTTATTAGCAGTTACCCATGATTGGGTTAACTGACCATTTTGCGCGTCAATTCTCTTTTCCTTTATTATACGTATTCTTTTTCTATTCATTTTCTAAGTCTAAAAACAGAGAGGGAGAGAGAGTTTGAGAAAATTGTCAGATAAAAATTGTGAGATTTAGAGAAATTGTGAGTGTGTAATCAACAAGTTTTATGAAAGAGTCATTTGTGATCATCTCTTCTAAATTATACTCTGGGTAATTTCTCCAAATCAAATTCTATTTCACGTCATTTAGTTTTTATGAAAATAGATTTCAAGCTTTTGTAAAGTCTCTGTAACTGGGAAATGGTATGATTATGAGTTTATATATGTGTTAAATGTTACCATATCTTATTTGATTATATATATTTTATAAATCATGTCACCAGTTTCATGAAAATATGTCGTATATGTTGATCAAAACTTACAGAGTATGGGTTTTGGCCATATGGCCCTTATACGTAACTTTAATATGCCAACCATAAATTTTTCTACAAAATTTCCACTTGTATATGATTATGCATGCTAAAATTTGTTATAGCATTGGAGCGTAAAATTTGTTCCTTCTTATCCAAGATTTTAACAGGTACCTCTTCATACGTTAAATCTTCTGTTATTTCGTCTGGTTCTAACTTAATAATTTGGTTTGGGTCTTCCACATATTTACGTAACATAGATATATAAAAAATATAATGAACACGAGACATACTTGGCGGTAAGGCGAGTCTATAGGTCACAGTTCCTACTCGATCGAGGATTTCGAATGTGTGACACCCCCAAATCCTGGCACCTCATTACCTCAAGATTTGGTGTTCACTTAATCAAAACAATTATATCTAACTACCCAATCATAATAAAATTGAATAATAAAAATCTTTCCATAAAAGATTACATTTAAATAAAAATCTCCCAGGTTATCTAACCTTTAATTACAATTCATTAAAATGCGGAAATTAAATTATTACATCACATCATTATTAAAAGTCTATTATCATAACGATAAAATAAAATTACAAGTCTTCATCACTTGTACATTTTTCCCTTTCATTTGCTAGTTGTAGGTTCATTTACTGTCTCAACCTTAGCTGCAATAAGTGTATAAATATGCAAGAGTGAGCAAACAAAGCTCACTTGAAATAAAAATGAATAACTTTACAATATTACAACATTTGCCAGAAATAGACTCAATAGAACTGAATGATATGTTCTATTAACATTCTGAAACATATTATTGAGGGTCTAATGACCACAAACCATGTCCACAGTTATAAGTAATCTTTTAACTTTAACTTTAACAGTCATATGACTATAAGGATTCCACGTACTTAGGGGGATCAGCCCTTCGTACAATATATAGTGCACAACCATTGCAACGCTAAGCGTAAACCTCTAATAAAAGAGTTGTTCATCTCAGTATTTAGAATATAAGTCCACACCAAAGTAGGTTTGGTTTGGATACATTACAAGGTAATTTAGAATTCAACGGTCATCAACTAAGGATTAGTTGAATACAACAGAAATAACTGCATGCTATGGAATAATCATAACTGAATCGATATTTTTAAATTAATATCATGCTTTAGGAATAATCTAATAGCATAAACATTGAATAATCGTAACATAATATGCTTGAACAATATTAAATCAAGGTTATTGAGAATTGGATACTAAACATGCATAACGAATAGTAATTTAAACGATAAAGGTGTTCAACTCTAGGATATTAGAATACAGTAACTTGCATGTTAAATAATAAGTTACATATTAAAGAAACTTGCTCAATAATAGATATTCTAGCTCTACCAAAGTGTAGAGTTAGTAAACTTGCGTAATTGTAATTGAATTAGAAGCAATAACGTACTCAACGAAATTAAACTTGCACAACGAAGTTTTAGGGTTAGAAAACGTGCCTTGAGCACAAGCTAAACCTTACAACTTGAATCTCAATACCCTATATATATGTCATCATGAAATAATTAGTCACTACTAACATTTTATATATATAAAAAAGTATATACATCATGTAAGTTTTCTTTTCAATTCACATAATCGAATTATATTAATACTAATACTAGTTAACCCTTGATAACATGCTCATTCTTAGTTTAGTACTACTGAAATCATAATTTAACAGTCCTATTATTAACACATAACATTTGTTTTCAGACTTTGTGTAAATAAATAAAATTGTCAGACCATTCTGCTAACTCGCGCTGCGGCGCCACAGTTTACACTGTGGGTCGGCGCTGCGGCGTGATACCGGTGCTGCGGCGCCGAACTCCAGAATTCGGCGACCGGCCTCGGTAACAACGTGAACAAAAAGCCAATTTGGCCTACAAGCTCATTTCTAACAAACTAATTAACATGTAATACACACATAGACTTCATATAAACATAACTTAAAGACTATTAACATGTTTTTACTCATATGATAACATAAACGTCAAATTTACAACACCCAATTTCACTGTTTTTGATAAAAACTCTATTTTTGACATTTTCAATGAAACTTATCACTGTAACTTTGTTTTTCAACCAAAACAATTAATTCTAAATACCTTGTTTATGTTTATTCATCCTCTTTCAAATTCCATAGTCAATTTATAATTTAAACAACTACTAAAACCTTAATTTTAATTTTAAACTAAGTCATATTCATACATATTCATATAACTCACTATAATATGGGTTTCTTCATAAAATACATACATACATGAATTAGTTTATCTATACTTATATATAAACTTTATGAAAACAATTCTTATAACAACAACTATCATATAAAGTTATATACATCAATAATTCATCTTTTACAAATATTTTACAGAGAACTTTTTGGAAGAAGACAACAAAATTTTAAGGAATTTTAAAAGGTTTGGATGATACCTTGTATGCTAGAAGATGAAGATTTTTCTTCCTTTAATCAATAATACTTCTTTCCTTAAATTCCTTTATCAAAACCTTCTAAAATTCTCTCAATTCTCTCTCAATTTTTCTTTTTCTCGTCCTTTTTCTTCTTCTAAATTTTTCTTCTCCTAACTCTATCTTACGTAGTAAAAATATAATGTATATAGGTAATAATATATGTATTAATTATATAATATTAATATAGAGATAACTGATATCAATTATCTAAGTTTTAAAATTCAAAAGCCATAAGGCTTGTTTGGCTAGACTAATAAAATAACCATTTAAATCTTACACCTTATTTGGTAAACCTAATTAAAATAAATGGATTAATCCTTATACCTTGTTTGATAAAATACTATTAGATTAAAGACTTAATATGCATTAAGACTTGTTTGGCAAAAACTAATTAAACTCTTTTAATTTATTTTAATAACTCTTTTATAGCAAGGTTATTTGTCACACTTCTATTTAATTATATTTTAATAATCTATTTAATAAATTCTAATACTAATCTATTAAATTACTTTATCACATAAATCACTACCACATAATTATAATTTCCTTTAGAATTATAATTTTATTTAACCAACTAACACCTTATTTTAATTACAAATTCTAATTAAAATATTATAATTCATTTAATCATTATAAGTTCTCTAACTTAACTATTAAATTAAATTAGTATATTATTTCATAACAATTAATTTTCTTAAATCCTTAATTATTTACTTAACAAATAATTAACTAAATCAAATCAAATCAAATTGAACAATTATTTATTCAATAATAAACATATACATTAAATACTTATATAATTCAATAACTATTTAATATTACAATTTAAAATTCTAGAATGTTACATCATTCTCTCCTTACAAGGATTCTGTCCTCAGAATCACAACTCAAACAATACATTCGTTACAGAATGGACCAATGAATCGAGGATTGAGCTTTCCTCTCTTTTCAAATCTTGTAGCTCCTTTCCATGGAGCAACACGTAATAACACATGCTCTCTAACATTGAATTCCACGTCTTCTCGATGAAGATGAGCATAACTCTTTTGTCGATCTTGTGAGATTTTTATACGTTGTCGAATCATTTAAATCTTTTCCGTTGTTAAGCGTATGAATTACGGTCCCAACAATGTTGCTTCACCCACCTCATCCCAGCATACTGGAGAACGACAATTGCATCCATACAACGCCTCAAATGGAGCCATGCCGATACTTGCTTGATAACTATTATTGTATAAGAATTCCACTAATGGCAAGAACTTGTCCCAACTTCCTTTGAAGTCAAGGACAAAAAGTCTTAATAGATCTTCAAGAGTTTGAATAGTCCTCTCCTACTGCCCGTCCGTCTGAGGATGATATGCCGAACTGAATCGTAAATCTGTGCCAATATCTTTTTATAAACTAACCCAAAATCGTGAAGTAAATCTTGGGTCTAAATAAAAAACTATGGATACTGAAATACCATGCAATCTTACAATCTCATTTATGTATATACGAGCAAGAAGTTCAAGTGAATAAGTTTCTCGTATAGGTAAGAAATGAGCAGACTTGGTCAATCTATCAACAATGACCCAAATTGCATCTATGTCCTTGAAGAACCTTGGGAAGACCAGTAAAAAAATCCATGGTAATGTGCTCCCACTTCCATTCTAGAATTTTAAGTCGTTGCAATGGACCTTTTGGTACTTGATACTCCGCCTTGACTTATTGACAAGTTAAACACCTTGAGATAAACTCTGATATCTCTCTCTTCATATTGCTCCACCAAAATATATGTCGAAGATCACGATACATTTTGTTACTCCCAGGATGGATTAAAAACGGTGTGTTGTGCACCTCCATCATGATCTTATACTTTAAATCAGGGTCGTTAGGAACACAATGTCTGGAGTTGACTCGAATTATTTCTTCTTCATCAATTCTTGCTTCCGGAATAACACATTCTTGTACTTTTTATTCATACGCATCAGCTCCATGTATGTAGCTTGAGAAACTTTAAATTTATCGATTAAAATTGGTTCTACTCGTATATTTGCCATCATCACGTGGGTCCTTGGAGTCTTTAACTCTATCTCCATCCTTTGTAAGTCATATAAAATGGGCCTTTACATTGACAATATCGCACTTGTACACGTATATGATCTTTTACTCAATGCGTCAGCTACTACGTTAGCTTTTCCAGGATGGTATTGAATGGTATGATCGTAATATTTCTACAACTCGAGCCAACGTCTTTGTCCTATGTTGAGTTCCTTTTGGGTGAAGAAATATTTGAGGCTTTTATGATCCGTATAGATCTCCACCTTCTCCCCATACAAATAATGTCTCCAGATCTTTAGTGCGAAAACGACTGCTGCCAACTCTAGAACATGAGTAGGATAATTCCTCTCATATTCTTTGAGTTATCGTGAGGCATATGATATGACTTTCCCATGTTGCATGAGAACACATCCTAACCCTCTGCCTGAAGCATCGCTATAGATGACAAATCCCTCCGAACCAGATGGTATTGTCAAAACATGTGCTGAAATGAGTCTCCTCTTGAGTTCTTAAAAACTCTTCTCACATTCCTTGCTCCAATAAAATTTTGTATCTTTTCGAGTTAATTGAGTTAATGGAGTAGCGATTCGAGAAAATCCTTCCACGAATCTCTGATAATAACTAGCTAAGCACAGAAAGCTACGTACTTCGGTCACTGACTTAGGATGCTCCCAGCTTTGTATTGCTTCAATCTTCATTGGGTCAACAGATATTCCGTGATTTGATATCACGTGCCCACAGAATGCTAATTCCTCAAGCCAAAACTCGCATTTCTTTAACTTGGCATAAAGCTTGTTTTCACGAAGCTTTTGAAGTATCAGCCTTAAGTGTTGCTCATGATCTTCACGGGTTTTGGAGTATATGAGGATGTCATCAACAAAAATGACTACAAAGTGATCCAAATATTCCTTGAATACTCGGTTCATCATTTCCATGAAGGTAGTAGGAGCATTAGTCAATCCAAAAGACATGACTAAGAATTCGTAATGCCCGTAACAAGTTCTGAAAGTAGTCTTTGGGATGTCATCAATTTTAATCTTTAACTTGTTATATTCGGAATGAAGATCGATCTTTGAAAAGTATTTTGCGCCTTGCAACTGGTCAAACATGTCATCAATGCGAGGCAACAGGTACCTATTTTGATGGTCACATGGTTCAACTCCCGATAATCAATACAAAGTCGCATACTCCCATCTTTCTTCTTCACGAATAGAACAGAAGCAACCCAAGGAGACGTACTAGGACGAATGAAACCGATGTCTAACAATTCCTGCGATTGGGTTTTTAAGTCCTGAAGTTTAATAGGGGCCATTCGATATGGGGCTTTGGAAATGGGCTTTGTACCGGGTTCAAGGTCAATACCAAACCTGATTTCACGCTCTGGGGTACGCCAGGAAGTTCTTCAGGGAATACGTCATGAAATTTATTAACAATAGAAATATTATTCAAATCTGACGTATTTTTGTTTAAATCTGTGACATGGGCTAAGAAACCTTGACATCCATTTTTCAATAAATGAATAGCTTTATGGCTTGATATGACAGTAATTGACTTTAGTGGTTTGGTTGCTTGTATTCGCATAATAGGTTGGTTAGGAATATGAAAGCTAACAACCTTACGAAAACAATCAATTTTAGCATGATGAGTGGTTAATCAATCAATCCCTAAAATCACATCAAATGCAAGTATTTTCAAAGAGATAAGATCAACCGGTAACGTGCGGTTGCCGATTTGAATCAAACAAGACTTATAAATAGTGGATATAATGAAGGTTTCTCCCAACGGAGTTTCAACAGATAAGTCAAAGTCTAATTTCTCCGGAGTTAAATTTAAACATTGAGTGCAAGTAGGAGAAATAAAAGAATGGGTAGAACCGGTATCAAATAAGTTATAGACTTCGCTAGAGTTTACGATTAGCTTACCCGTGATGACCTCATTTGGGTTCCTCGTTTTCTAGGAGGTCACGGCAAACGCTCTCCCTTGAACTACTGGTTTTAACTTGTCTGGGAGGGCATTTTGTGTCACCATCCCAACTAGACTTGGCTTCACTGCATGACAAAATCGAGCTAGGTGACCTTCTCTTCATAATTGTAATATGTTTTGGACTGCTGCGTGTAATTTGGACTAATGTGTCCCTCCCTTCCGCATTTGAAGCATATAATAGGTGGTTGTTCTCCTTCATTAACAATGGGTGCTGGTGCTAATGTCTTTCCATCATTTTGAATCTCCTCTTCTTGAAATTTCCACTCATATTGTCTTGGCCATGATTACCACCGAAGTGGTTACCATTTCTGGCATGTTAATTCCCTTCACGTTTGTTGTCACCACATCAATGATTGCTACCACTGGTATTATCATTTTGCCGGTTGCTCTATCTTGGTTGGGTTGACACATTATCGTGCTCCAATAACTTAGCCTTATTCACAACATCTGAATACAAGAAAAGTTTATGAGAAAATAGGTATTGACGTATCTCGGGTTTCAAACCTCTTAGAAATATCAGCGTCATTATCTCCTCATTATCAACCAAGTGGGACGCAAACCAGGACAACTCGGCAAACTTAGCTTCGTATTACGACACAGTCATATTGTTTTGCTCCAGTTTGATGAACTCTACATCATTCATGTGACGAATACTTTTGGGAAAGTACTTGTTGTTGAACAGTTCTTGGAACTTCTCCCAAGACATCTTCAGTG
Organism: Panax japonicus; assembly: GCA_020205505.1. Taxonomy (NCBI): domain Eukaryota; kingdom Viridiplantae; phylum Streptophyta; class Magnoliopsida; order Apiales; family Araliaceae; genus Panax; species Panax japonicus. Next base: position 30,685,086 of record CM035111.1, read on the forward strand.
TAGCAGGTTGAGTACGCTTTATAGATTCCCACCAGTAATCTGTCTCTCCTCATAACATGAAGGTGGAAAAGGGAACCTTTTTCTCCTCAGAGCATCCCAAGACATCAAATATCTTGGTGATCTTCTTTCTCCACGTCTCCGCCTTAAGTGGTTTTGGCTCTCCCAAAAACTCTGGTGGTCCCAGCTCCTTGAACTGCTTAGCGATGACCATTCGAGATTTGCCAGTGTTTCCACCTGCATTTTGAACAGGAGTCGTTCTCGCCTGATGTTGTATGAATTGCATAAAGCCTCTGAACATCCCAACGTTCATTATTTGGTCGGTGTTGTTGTTTTCCTAAGGATTATTGGCTTCTTGATGCACATTATACTGGGTATTGATTTTTGGTGACTCAACAGTCTCACGTGCTCTATTGCTTTTCTCAACATTCTCGGATGTTATTTTCAAATACTGCCAAGAAACAAGGGTTAATTGATATACCACATATTATCCCTATATTCTGGCTGACCAATTAAATAACAAATAAACTTAGGTAGGTCATACTAGCGAAGGATTTCCCCGTCTCTCCCCCTAGTTCTAATCTCACACCTTAGCCAGGGATCATATCCCTAAGCTTTGATACCAATTGTGACACCCCAAAATAGGTATATATCACCTGTCTTGGGTCACCAAATACATGGTACAGAATTCAAATACAAAATTAATTAATACAACTGTCGTGAAGAATACGACAAAACATAGCTGATTTTTTACACGAATATTGTCTCATAGACAATATCCAAACTCAAATTCAATCCTCATTACATTTATTATCACACTCAATAGTGAGGTCTACTAAAACAACCATCTCAGAACATCACTCCGCTCCCCGACTAGTCCCAGCTATGTTCTTATTTCCTGAAGAGAACAATGAAAGCAAAAGGGTGAGCTCAACTAGCCCAGTAAGAAATATTATGACTAAGATATTGCAGAATAAATTATAGTTAGCCTTCAACAGTGTTAAACTGATAAAATATAATAAACATCAAGTTCAACTGCAGTGGAACAAGTAATCCATTAGAATAGTCAAGTAGAGCATGATATCTACAATCTTCTATGATTTAAAAAGTTTATCACCAATTTTATCGCTGAGACTCAGCTTAATAAATAAACAACATCATCGAATCATCCATGCACTACAGGCCAAGGATATTCATTAGTATCACGACCACAAATTATCCATGCACTATGAGCCAAGGATGTTCGTATTTTCACCAATGGTCATGATCATGCCAACAATTTTCCACCAATGCACTACGGGCCAATGAGGACTTTTACCACATTATTTGTAACATTACGATCATGATTATACCAAATAATCCTTGGTTATAATCATACCAATCAACAGTCCATCAATGCACTACGAGCCAATGAGGACTTTATGGTAGTGAGCGAACATCAGCTATGGGGGACATTATAAGGGACATTATGGTAGTGAGCGGACATCAGCTAAAGTACTACAAGCAGGATTTTATTAGCATACGGTGTTCAAGGATGCCCACCAATTTGTGAAAACTTGTGATAGATACCAAAGGGTGGGCAATATTTCAAAGTGGAATGAAATGCCGTTACACACTATCATGGAAGTGGAAATTTTTGACGTATGGGGGATAGATTTTATTGGGTTGTTTCCTCCATCTTTCAACAACCTGTACATCTTGCTAGTTGTGGATTATGTGTCGAAATGGGTTGAAGCCGTAGCTGTGACAACCCGATATTTTCTATATAAATAAATCATAAATTTTGCGTATAATTTTTTTTTTTTTTATATAAATATGAATGATATGTGTCAAGGTAATGTGTAATTATAATTATATGTGTGATAAATAAAATTTATTTATCACATTAAGTATTGCAAATAAATTTATTTTAAAATTTTTGATTATTACCAATTATATTTTTATGCTAATTAATTCCTTATTGGAAATGTTTTATTAATTATTTTTCAAGGAAAATATAATCTTATATTATTTAAATAATATAGGAAATGATTTTAGTATAATTATTTATTTTAAAGGTAATAATGCATTAAAAGGTATTATATAAGTATTTATGTGATGAATATAAAATATATTTATTACATGAATGATTATGGATAATTTTATTTTAGAATTATTGCTCATTATAAATTATATTCTAATAATAATTAGTTTTATAGTAAAAATGTTTTTAATGTGTATTTTCCATGAAAATATGATAATTATATTATATATGATATGAATATAGAATTTTTATAATACTTATTCTATTATATGAATTTTGTTCAAGATATTAAGTAAATTATTTTTTACTTAATTAATAAGGTTATTTATGACAGATAAATCAGATATGAAATCCAAACCCTAATTCTGGGTTTTGATCAAGAAATGAGAATAATAATATTATATTATTATTTATCAGTATTATAGATATGTGTGGTTATGTATGTAATGTTAATGTGTGGAACAGTTTTAATATATTACTATCAAACCCTAATTATGGGTCTGAATTAAGGAATGATAATAATATTATAATATTATAATATTTTGATTTTTCAGTGCTATAAATATGTACTGTATGTTTGTGGACTGACAATGGTTGGTCAATTATGGTGTAAAATGCCAAAACCCTAGTTTAAGCTGTTACACCCTAAGTTAAAGCCAAATGCCGGCTTAAGACTGTTATGTAATCATGTTAATGTGATTTATGATCGGTGTTTATGTATTAACCCTAATTAGGGAGAATCGTAATTATTCAAAACCCTTATTATTATTATTATTATTATTATTCTATATTATAATCCTTAATTATAATTTTGGAACCCTAATTGAATTGAAACTTTAAAGCGAAAGTCATTCACGACTTTGAGAATTTGTAATCACAATAATGTGATTAACGACTGGTGATATAAATTAAAACCCTAATTTCTTAAATTAGAAACCCTAAATAATAATTAACTAATTGCTAAATGAAAAATCCTAATTTAAAACTCAAGTTGAGTTCGACACTGTTATATAACTGTGTTATATGGTGCATGCATGTTATGTATTATATAATTTCATATTGATTATGTAAACCCTAATTAATAATTTAGATTTCTAAGAAACCCTAATATTTATTTTATAAACCCTAAATTATTTAAATTGTAAACCCTAATTGTTAATTTGGAAAGATTAATGCTAATTAGGGTATCTTAAACCTAATTAGTAACGTGTTAATTAATTAAAAACTAAATTAACTAAGAAACCCTAATTTTGTATTTTAGAAACTAAAATTTATTATTTTATTTATTATATTTTTGTGAAAATCCTAATTATGGAAATTCTTGAAATTATTGTAAACCTTAAATGGTATAAACCCTAGTTGGCTCAAAATCTAAAACCTAAGGGTTTGTAAAGATTATAATTTTACCATTAAAATGAAAAACAAAATGACAAAAATGCCCCTCTTACATAATTGAGGCTAAGATATAGGGTTTGACATTAGGCTAAGTTGTTGAACAACTTTAACCACCCCATGTGCATCAAATCTCAGAAAATCTTTAGCATTCCAGCCTCATTCATTGCACATATGTAGTATATATAGATTAAAGGAGAGAGAAAAATCATTTCTTGGCTCATTTTGTACAAACCCTCAACCAAATGCTCTCAAGCATAAGAACCCCGAAATTTTCAGGCTTTATACTTCCTTTATCAAGCCCCACGAAACCCCATACCAAATCAGTAACATAGGATCAAGGAATCGAGCAAGAAAGGTATAACACTAAACCTAAAAATTATGTCCATAATCGGTTGTTTGATGTTATGTTTACATGTTTGGATATGTTAGATATAGTGTCTAATGATGATCTGGGTTGCTAGATGTTAGATCCATAACATCTAGAGGCTCGGATTTGATGTTCTTAAAAATCTGGAAAACTTTCATTTTGTATTCTGACATCAAATGTCAGGGGCTGTAGATCGTTGTGTGTCTATTGTTTTTGTTGTTTAAGTGTTTATATTTGTAGCCTTGTATGAGATCTTGGATCTGGAACTCGAATATGGGTCAGATATGGTGTATATTGGAAGTTATGATCGGTCAAAACCCGTTGACCGGGCATGACCGGTCGAAATCTGGGTAAGCCCAGAATCTGAAAATCGCGTCTGACAGCATTTTAACGGCTAAAATATGACTGATTGAATGTTGTTTATTAATTGTGTTGTAATAACTTTGTAGCCTGTTGTTTTTACTGTATATATATGCCTTAAAATTCCACAAACAATGAATATATCGAACTTAACATGTGGTCAAAGTAGACCACTTGAACTGTTTTTGCATTTCTGGGAATTTCCAGAAAGATGATGAACACGGTTTCTGACATGGTTTGACCGGAGTGGATCTCATGATTTAAATGTTGTTAGAATGATTTTATGTAATGGATCTCTACTCTTGCATGTTTTCTACACACTGAAGCTTATAGATCACAAAACTATTACACGGATAGCATGTAGTAGAGGCTCAAAGTATGACCCATGATCTGTTCTTCATTTCTGGGTAACCCAGAAAATGAAGAACAGACCTGACGACACGTTTGGAGGCTCAGATCTTCTTGGTTATATGTGTTATGATCATTATTGTTGTGGTGTTATGTAATATTACACTAGTACTACACGATTAGATGATTAGTTGGTTCAGAAACACAATATACACGGTTTTAATCGTGGTCAAACAGAGCCCCAAGAAACTGGTGATGAAATCTGGGTTTTGCTCAAGAACATGAAGAACACCTATAGTGACGGTTCTGTCGCTATAGGTGGTCTTTAGGGACGGTTTTTATTATTTATTTTCGAAAATTAATTAAAAAATAGAAAAAATAGTTTTTAATTATAAAAAATACAAAATAAATTATTAAAACTTATTTTAAATTCTAAAAATTAGTTTTTAATTATTTTAAATATATTTCATAAATATTTAATATTTTTGGAATATTAAAAGTATTTAATTTATTTAATTATAATATTAAATAAATTATTTAAAATGATTTTAATATTTGAAAAATCATTTAAAATTATATTATGGTATAAGAAAATAATTTAAGTTATTTTTGATAACTTTTAAATATTATGTGATAATTTTCATTAATAAATTAATATTAATGATAATTAAGTTATTTATTAAATGAATTAAATAATTAAATTAAAAATGATTTTATTATTTTAAAAATCATTTTAAATAATAATAATGTATTTAAGAATATTTTAAGTTATAAAATATAACTTTTAATATTTAAAGGTAAATTTCATTGATTAATTATTATTAATGATATTAAAGTTATTTAATAATTATATTAAATAATTTAGTTTAAAAATAATTTTATTATTTTAAAAATCATTTTAAATGAAAATAAAGTGTTTAAAGATATTTTAAGTTATAAAATATAATTTTAATATTTAAGGGTTATTTTCATTAATAATTTAATATTAATGATATTTATTTAATGATTAATGATATTAAATTTATTTAATAATTATATTAAATAAATAGTTTAAAAATGGTTTTATTTATTTAAAAATCATTAAAAAGGGATAAAGATGAATTAAAAATATTTTAAGTTATAATTAATGACTTTTAATATTTAGATAATAGTTCATTAATATTTAAATATTAATGATAATTGTTTAAGAATGATTTTAAATATTTTAAAAATTATTTAAGGGTAATATTAATACGTTAAGAATATTTTGAGTTATTATACATAACTTTAATATTTTGGCAATGGTTTGATTAATATTTTTATGTTGATGATAATAGAACTGTGTAGTATTTAAATCATTTAATAATGATTCTGATATTTCAAAAATTATGATAAATGGTAATAATTATTTTATAATTATTATAAGGTCATGAAAAAATGATATGACTATTATTTAATTAGTCTAAATGGATATTGAACAACTGTTAAGAGTCTTAGACTCGATAATTACCCGATAAAGATGTCGGTAGACCGACATGGTTCAGAAATTGATCTGGACTTAAAAATTTAGTTAGTTAATTATTTTATTTATGATTCAATGGTGGATAAAATTGTGTGACAATGTAATTAGGAATGAGTTGATATTTGTTTGTGATAACATGATTGCCAAACATATATGACAATGTGATTAGGTTATGTGCTGACTGCAATATGAAGTACTATGTGTTATGTTATATTGTTCTAATCGATAGATTGATTTGATTAATGATAGGCCGTGATAGAAAAGATAAGTCTAAGTTGCGTAATTGTAAGCAGCGCATCATGCAAGTATCCTACCTTTGCATTTTCTTTATGCATTGGACAAGTGTAAGAATGTTTCAAAGTTATATTATTATTGTACAGATTGTTAAGCCTATATTATATACGCCCATTGATTATCAACATGTTAGTATATGATAATTCAGTTATATATATTCTGTTCGTTAATTTATATAAATGATTATACAAGTGTCCCCACTTGGATAATTATGGTATTTAATCACATGTTGATACACCATTGATATACATATATGTTGATTTATATAAGACCTTTGTTATGAAAACCCGACAGATATGAACATCTCGATAATGGGAAAATTTTTATGCGCTACGGCGGACAAAGGATGAACGATAATATCGTTCTAGCAATGTATTATTGATCAATACAGGGCCCATGGACTGTACACCCGCAGGCCCGTAAGCAATGGCCGGTTTACTGATGAATTTCTGTTTAAACCCTTTCGAAAATGAAAAATAATGTTCATAATGTGTCACAGAAATCCCATGTATAGACAATACATAATTTTCAAAAATTTGAAAGAGGGTTGTTATGTTATTGTTATTGATACAGATTACTTCACAACTATTGACTGGTTGTAGGAGAATATTATAAAGAAAACATTTAAATTCTTTCGCTTATATATATATATATATAATACTTGTTGGGCACTCAAATGCTCACCCTTGCTTTATTTAAATGTTTTCAGCTAAGTGTGAAGGACTGGAAAGCTCATGCCAAAACAATTGAAAAGGAAAGCAAATAGGATTTGTGTATTTGTATCTTTTGTAATAATTAGACTGTACTAAGTTAATGATATGTATTATATATCATGTAATGAATGTAGTAAAGGTTGCGTACTTGGGATTAGACTCTGATAAATGTAAGTTAAGTTTAAAATTTATATTATTGTTATTATTATTAGTAATTTTTCCTGCTCATAGAAATGGTATCGTGAAGTACCGAATTCGGGTTTCAAGTATCCGGGTTCGGGGAATTTACAGGTTGGTATCAGAGCTATAGGGTTAGAAACCTTAGGTGGGTTAGACCTTAGGCTATAACTTTAGAATAGAGGGAAACGTTAAAAATATAAATAACTCATATAGAGTTTATATAGGGATGAATTGAATAAATTCATCGTCAAACAAATAAAAGATAACTTATAAAACTATTATGTGTTGCATGTATTTATTATTGGTTAATCAAGATAATTTTTGTGCGTAGGTGTTAGAAAGAAATTGAATTAGGATACCCTTAAGTCATAAAGAATAAGTCAACCTCCATGACTGAGCCAATATCAAAGTCAATAGCTGCAATAGAGGATCACATTAAAAGCTACCTCAAAGAGGTGGTAATTTTGGAAAGTATAGTACTGGATCAAGAAACGCTAAGTATAACTGATAGGAAAAGTATAGTTAAAGGATATGTGGTCAATGGTGAGTTCTTAAACTCATATGTTTGTGATGAGTTCTTAAACTCATAAGGTGTTGAAAGTTGTGACAAATCGAATATAGTTATGTGTAAATGGATATTGGGGATAATGGAAAATAGATAGGTTATTAAGCAAATGATCGATAGTGAATGTGTAAAGAATAGGTAGTATTAGTATTAGTTGAATATGTATAATTTTAGGTGGTATATATGATAGGTATGTTGGTGTAACGTAATATTGTATAAGGTATGGCAGCGATTCCCGACTTTCGAGTCACAAAGGGATAGCGAATGTTTAAAGCAGTGTGTGCTAAGGTATGTCAAGTGTTATGAATACGGGTCTATGTTGGTTTAATGAATTAAGTTGGTATAAAGATAGTAAATATTAATCTAGTCACTGGATATTACAGTGAACCGAGTTTTCAAAATATAATATTTTAAGTACATGATTGATTTGAATAGAAAGTTTTGCATTATATGTTAAGCGTTTACGATAAGGCTTAGAATGTAAGAATAATTTATGAAAATGCCGACAAAACGAAAATGAAACCAAAGGAAGAAGGACCTGTGAACAAAGCTGGAGGACAACCAGACCCGACACAGATTTTTGCGAATGCGGACGCTCAAGCTGTGCAGAACGGAATACCAGTCGCGGGGAATCAACCAGTCAATCAATCGACAAAACTTCAAAGACTTCAAGTCAACCGGATCGCCAGGATGTAGAAGATCAACCGACCCTGTTAAAACGTATGTGATAGCTAGGATAACGGTGGGGCAAAAGACAACTTTTGTCACCTATATGATAAAAGAAGATAATTTTGATACTACCGGAAATAAGCCGGGAATGTGATTAAAAGGAAAAGTTTGTGTGTGAAAAGTAAGGACATGAGAGATATATATCCTTCCCAAATGTCTCAATCCAAGAATGTATAGTGAATGTGTTGTGTGCAAATCAATGAAGCATAAGGTGAAAGACTGTCCAAGAAAGGAAATGGAAACAAGGAATACGAATACGGAACAAGGCAGCAGGACATTGGCGACAACGGGATCAACTTCAACAAACAAACCAATGAAATCAACCGCAAGCGTCTTCAGCAATACTGTTCAAGATATCGTGGCAGCCGGGGATGCAACTCCAGGTATTACTCAAACCAATTTTATTTTCTTATATATTATTTTCTTATATAGATATCAAATTATTTTATAAATTATTTTGAAGGAGGAATTTGAGTTCTCTTAGAAATCAAATTTCTATTTAAAAGAATAGATAAGCATTTTGCTGAATAGTTAAAGATCGGATCGATCAATTATGATCGAGATCTATTTGCAATGATTGTGTATACTATGTACCCTGGTATGTATAGGTTTTAAAAGGTGATTCCGGGGACGGAATCTTTATAAGGGATGGTGAATGTGACAACCCGATATTTTCTATATAAATTTTTTTTTTTTATAAATATGAATGATATGTGTCAAGGTAATGTGTAATTATAATTATATGTGTGATAAATAAAATTTATTTATTACATTAAGTATTGCAAATAAATTTATTTTAAATTTTTGATTATTACCAATTATATTTTTATGCTAATTAATTCCTTATTGGAAATATTTTATTAATTATTTTTCAAGGAAAATATAATCTTATATTATTTAAATAATATAGGAAATGATTTTAGTATAATTATTTATTTTAAAGGTAATAATGCATTAAAAGGTATTATATAAGTATTTATGTGATGAATATAAAATATATTTATTACATGAATGATTATGGATAATTTTATTTTAGAATTATTGCTCATTATAAATTATATTCTAATAATAATTAGTTTTATAGTAAAAATGTTTTTAATGTGTATTTTCCATGAAAATATGATAATTATATTATATATGATATGAATATAGAATTTTTATAATACTTATTCTATTATATGAATTTTTTTCAAGATATTAAGTAAATTTTTTTTTACTTAATTAATAAGGTTATTTATGACAGATAAATCAGATATGAAATCCAAACCCTAATTCTGGGTTTTGATCAAGGAATGAGAATTATAATATTATATTATTATTTATCAGTATTATAGATATGTGTGATTATGTATGTAATGTTAATGTGTGAAACAGTTTTAATATATTACTATCAAACCCTAATTATGGGTCTGAATTAAGGAATGATAATAATATTATAATATTATAATATTTTGATTTTTCAGTGCTATAAATATGTACTGTATGTTTGTGGACTGACAATGGTTGGTCAATTATGGTGTAAAATGCCAAAACCCTAGTTTAAGCTGTTAAACCCTAAGTTAAAGACAAATGCCGGCTTAAGACTGTTATGTAATCATGTTAATGTGATTTATGATCGGTGTTTATGTATTAACCCTAATTAGGGAGAATCGTAATTATTCAAAACCCTTATTATTATTATTATTATTATTATTATTATTATTATTATTATTATTATTATTATTATTATTATTATTATTATTATTATTCTATATTATAATCCTTAATTATAATTTTGGAACCCTAATTGAATTGAAACTTTAAAGCGAAAGTCATTCACGACTTTGAGAATTTGTAATCACAATAATGTGATTAACGACTGGTGATATAAATTAAAACCCTAATTTCTTAAATTAGAAACCCTAAATAATAATTAACTAATTGCTAAATGAAAAATCCTAATTTAAAACTCAAGTTGAGTTCGACACTGTTATATAACTGTGTTATATGGTGCATGCATGTTATGTATTATATAATTTCATATTGATTATGTAAACCCTAATTAATAATTTAGATTTCTAAGAAACGCTAATATTTATTTTATAAACCCTAAATTATTTAAATTGTAAACCCTAATTGTTAATTTGGAAAGCTTAATGCTAATTAGGGTATCTTAAACCTAATTAGTAAGGTGTTAATTAATTAAAAACTAAATTAACTAAGAAACCATAATTTTGTATTTTAGAAACTAAAATTTATTATTTTATTTATTTATTATATTTTTGTGAAAATCCTAATTATGGAAATTCTTGAAATTATTGTAAACCTTAAATGGTCTAAACCCTAGTTGGCTCAAAATCTAAAACCTAAGGGTTTGTAAAGATTATAATTTTACCATTAAAATGAAAAACAAAATGACAAAAATGCCCCTCTTACATAATTGAGGCTAAGATATAGGGTTTGACATTAGGCTAAGTTGTTGAACAACTTTAACCACCCCATGTGCATCAAATCTCAGAAAATCTTAAGCATTCCAGCCTGATTCATTGCACATATGTAGTATATATAGATTAAAGGAGAGAGAAAAATCATTTCTTGGCTTATTTTGTACAAACCCTCAACCAAATGCTCTCAAGCATAAGAACCCCGAAATTTTCAGGCTTTATACTTCCTTTATCAAGCCCCACGAAACCCCATACCAAATCAGTAACATAGGATCAAGGAATCGAGCAAGAAAGGTATAACACTAAACCTAAAAATTATGTCCATAATCGGTTGTTTGATGTTATGTTTACATGTTTGGATATGTTAGATATAATGTCTAATGATGATCTGGGTTGCTAGATGTTAGATCCATAACATCTAGAGGCTCGGATTTGATGTTCTTAAAAATCTGGAAAACTTTCATTTTGTATTCTGACATCAAATGTCAGGGGCTGTAGATCGTTGTGTGTCTATTGTTTTTGTTGTTTAAGTGTTTATATTTGTAGCCTTGTATGAGATCTTGGATCTGTAACTCGAATATGGGTCAGATCTGGTATATATTGGAAGTTATGATCGGTCAAAACCCGTTGACCGGGCATGACCGGTCGAAATCTAGGTAAGCCCAGAATCTGAAAATCGCGTCTGACAGCATTTTAACGGCTAAAATATGACTGATTGAATGTTGTTTATTAATTGTGTTGTAATAACTTTGTAGCATGTTGTTTTTACTGTATATATATGCCTTAAAATTCCACAAACAATGAATATATCGAACTTAACATGTGGTCAAAGTAGACCACTTGCACTGTTTTTGCATTTCTGGGAATTTCCAGAAAGATGATGAACACGGTTTCTGACATGGTTTGACCGGAGTGGATCTCATGATTTAAATGTTGTTAGAATGATTTTATGTAATGGATCTCTACTCTTGCATGTTTTCTACACACTGAAGCTTATAGATCACAAAACTATTACACGGATAGCATGTAGTAGAGGCTCAAAGTATGACCCATGATCTGTTCTTCATTTCTGGGTAACCTAGAAAATGAAGAACAGACCTGACAACACGTTTGAAGGCTCAGATCTTCTTGGTTATATGTGTTATGATCATTATTGTTGTGGTGTTATGTAATATTACACTAGTACTACACGATTAGATGATTAGTTGGTTCAGAAACACAATATACACGGTTTTAATCGTGGTCAAACAGAGCCCCTAGAAACTGGTGATGAAATCTGGGTTTTGCTCAAGAACATGAAGAACACCTATAGCGACGGTTCTGTCGCTATAGGTGGTCTTTAGCGACGGTTTTTATTATTTATTTCCGAAAATTAATTAAAAATAGAAAAAATAGTTTTTAATTATAAAAAATACAAAATAAATTATTAAAAATTATTTTAAATTCTGAAAATTAGTTTTTAATTATTTTAAATATATTTCATAAATATTTAATATTTTTGGAATATTAAAAGTATTTAATTTATTTAATTATAATATTAAATAAATTATTTAAAAATGATTTTAATATTTGAAAAATCATTTAAAATTATATTATGGTATAAGAAAATAATTTAAGTTATTTTTGATAACTTTTAAATATTATGTGATAATTTTCATTACTAAATTAATATTAATGATAATTAATTTATTTATTAAATGAATTAAATAATTAAATTAAAAAAGATTTTATTATTTTAAAAATCATTTTAAATAATAATAATGTATTTAAGAATATTTTAAGTTATAAAATATAACTTTTAATATTTAAAGGTAAATTTCATTAATTAATTATTATTAATGATATTAAAGTTATTTAATAATTATATTAATTAATTTAGTTTAAAAATGATTTTCTTATTTTAAAAATCATTTTAAATGAAAATAAAGTGTTTAAAGATATTTTAAGTTATAAAATATAACTTTTAATATTTAAGGTATATTTTCATTAATAATTTAATATTAATGATATTTATTTAATGATTAATGATATTAAATTTATTTAATAATTATATTAAATAAATAGTTTAAAAATGGTTTTATTTATTTAAAAATCATTAAAAAGGGATAAAGATGAATTAAAAATATTTTAAGTTATAATTAATGACTTTTAATATTTAGATAATAGTTCATTAATATTTAAATATTAATGGTAATTGTTTAAGAATGATTTTAAATATTTTAAAAATCATTTAAGGGTAATATTAATACGTTAAGAATATTTTGAGTTATTATACATAACTTTAATATTTTGGCAATGGTTTGATTAATATTTTTATGTTGATGATAATAGAACTGTGTACTATTTAAATCATTTAATAATGATTCTGATATTTCAAAAATTATGATAAATGGTAATAATTATTTTATAATTATTATAAGGTCATGAAAAAATGATATGACTATTATTTAATTAGTCTAAATGGATATTGAACAACTGTTAAGAGTCTTAGACTCGATAATTACCCGATAAAGATGTCGGTAGACCGACATGGTTCAGAAATTGATCTGGACTTAAAAATTTAGTTAGTTAATTATTTTATTTGTGATTCAATGGTGGATAAAATTGTGTGACAATGTAATTTGGAATGAGTTGATATTTGTTTGTGATAACATGATTGCCGAACATATATGACAATGTGATTAGGTTATGTGCTGACTGCAATATGAAGTACTATGTGTTATGTTATATTGTTCTAATCGATAGATTGATTTGATTAATGATAGTTCGTGATAGAAAAGATAAGTCTAAGTTGCGTAATTGTAAGCAGCGCATCAGGCAAGTATCATACCTTTGCATCTTTATGCATTGGACAAGTGTAAGAATGTTTCAAAGTTATATTATTACTGTACAGATTGTTAAGCCTATATTATATACGCCCATTGATTATCAACATGTTAGTATATGATAATTCAGTTATATATATTATGTTCGTTAATTTATATAAATAATTATACAAGTGTCCCCACTTGGATAATTATGGTATTTAATCACATGTTGATACACCTTTGATATACATATATGTTAATTTATATAAGACCTTTGTTATGAAAACCCGACAGATATGAACATCCCGATAATGGGAAAATTTTTATGCGCTATGGCGGACAAAGGATGAACGATAATATCGTTCTAGCAATGTAGTATTGATCAATACAAGGCCCATGGACTGTACACTCGCAGGCCCGTAAGCAATGGCCGGTTTACAGATGAATTTCTGTTTAAACCCTTTAGAAAATGAAAAACAATGTTCATAATGTGTCACAGAAATCCCATGTTTAGACAATACATAATTTTCAAAAATTTGAAAGAGGGTTGTTATGTTATTGTTATTGATACAGATTACTTCACAACTATTGACTGGTTGTAGGAGAATATTATAAAGAAAACATTTAAATTCTTTCCGCTTATATATATATAATACTTGCTGAGAACTCAAATGCTCACCCTTGCTTTATTTAAATGTTTTCAGCTAAGTGTGAAGGACTGGAAAGCTCATGCCAAAACAATTGAAAAGGAAAGAAAATAGGATTTGTGTATTTGTATCTTTTGTAATAATTAGACTGTACTAAGTTAATGATATGTATTATATATCATGTAATGAATGTAGTAAAGGTTGCGTACTTGGGATTAGACTCTGATAAATGTAAGTTAAGTTTAAAATTTATATTATTGTTATTATTATTAGTAATTTTTCCGCTCATAGAAATGGTATCGTGAAGTACCGAATTCGGGTTTCAAGTATCCGGGTTCGGGGACTTTACAGTAGCACTCCCCACAAACGATGACAAAGTGGTTCTCAAATTCTCATATAAGAATATCTTTACAAGATTTGGCACGCCAAGAGCAATTATCAGTGATGAGGGTAGTCCCTTCTACAACAGATCGTTTACAACTCTTTTGGCAAAATATGGGGTCAATCATAGGGTGGCTACGACATATCACCCCTAAACGAGTGGTCAAGCTGAGGTTTCAAACAGAGAGTTGAAGAAGATTTTAGAGAAAGTACTGAATCCAAGTAGAAAAGATTGATCTCTAAAATTGGACAACGCATTATGGGCATATAGGACAGCATATAAAACACCAATTGGGATGTCTCCGTACCAATTGGTCTACGGGAAAGCATGTCACCTCACAGTAGAATTATAAAATAAAGCGTATTGGGCCATTCAGAAACTTAATTTATATCAAGCAGCTGCAGGAGAGAAATGATTTCTCTAACTGAATGAACTAGATGAGTTTCAGCTGCAAGCATAAGAGAACACACAGATGTACAAGGAAAAGGTTAAGAAGTGGCACGACCAAAAGATCATGCAGAAAAAGTTTGAACCAGGACAAGCAGTATTATTGTTCAACTCACGACTACGTTTGTTCCCAGGAAAGCTTAAATCGAGATGGTCGTGGCCATTCACAATTAAGAGGGTTTTCCCACATGGTTGCGTTGAGTTATACAGTAGGAATCCAATGGAGATATTCAAAGTTAACGATCATCGGTTGAAGCATTATTGGGGTGGAGACATCGACAATGAAGTCAACGCAATCACACTTGCCGACGCGCCATGAAAAGGGAGTAGTCAGGCAGAAAGACTTAAAATCAAGTGTTAATTGGGAGGCAAACCAATTTTACTTTCATTTTCAGTATTTTTAAGTATGCTAATTAATTTGTAGTTTAGAATACAAGTTAGCATAGAATAAGTTTATTTCGACTCATTAAGTAGTTAGTTGAGCTATAAGTCTAGATAATTTGACCTTTTATGCTTAATTTGAACAATGTTGTCTTATGTTCATGATTTAATTATGTTTGAGGCATTTACAAAGCTCGTGGATATGTGTTGGATGCAAAAATTGGAAAAATCAAGCTCAGCTGCAGTGTACCCCTCGCCGAGGCGGATAATTTATGAAGGAACCCCCCTCCGTGGAGGGGGTCTTGACTCAAAAATAGTATACCCCCCCCCCCGCCGGGGCAGGCAATTAACAAAGGATACCCCCGCTGAGGCAGGGATCATGAACCAGGAACAAAATATCCCCCCTCCCGCCGGGGCGGACATTTGCAGCTTATTACCCCCCACCGGGGCATGGGTACGAGAACGTGAAAGGATTCTCTTCAACAGTTACAACCATTTAGACCACTTCTCCCACAACCGACTCATATACCCCCATTAACCCACGAATTAGCCACAAACTCCCTACTTACCCACAATATTAACCCACTAAATACATATATTATCTCATCTCTATATATTCAAACCCTAACTACGCAACATTTTGGGGGTATTGTGAGTCGTGCATGAGACGGCCAAAAATAGGTATACATCACCCATCTTAGGTCGCCAAATATATAGTACATAATTCAAATAAAAACTTAATTAATACAACTATCGTGAAGAATACGACAAAACATAGCTGAGTTTTTACAAGAATATTGCCTCATAGACAATATCCAAACTCAAATTCAATCCTCATTACATTTATTATCCAACTCAATAGTGAAGACTACTAAGACAACCATCTCAGACTATCACTCCATTCCCCGACTAGTCCCGACTACGTTCTCATTTCATGAAGAGAACAATGAAAGCAAAAGGGTGAGCTTAACTAGCACACTAAGAAATATTATTACTAAGATAATGCAGAATAAATTATCGTTAGCCTTCAAAAGTGTTAAACTGATAAAATATGTTAAACATCAAGTTTAACTGCAGCGGAACAAGCAATCCATTAGAAGAGTCAAGTAGAGCCTGATATCTACTATCTTCTATGATTTAAAAAGTTTATCACCAATTTTATCGCTGAGACTCAGCTTAATAAATAAACCACATCATCGAATCATCCCTGCACTACAGGCCAATGATATTCATTAGTACCACGACCACGAATTATTCATGCACTATGGGCCAAGGATATTTGTGTTTTCACCAATGGTCATGATCATGACAACAACTGTCAATCATAGCACTATGGGCCAATGAGGACTTTTACCACATCATTTGTAACATTACGGTCATGGTTATACCGAATAATCTCTGGTCATAATAATATCAATCAACAGTCCATCAATGCACTACGGGCCAATAAGGACTTTCATCACAACATAAGCATGAGGATGATGACAATGATATAAGAATTCAATTAAAAGAAAGTAAATGATAAATTTTTAAAGATTTATAATTTAATTTATTCAGAATTCTATAATGTCCAAATTGTCAACATGATACTACTTTTTGGAGTAAAATTCAAGAATAATATTGTATCAAAAATGATTTGGACCAAAAAGAAATCAATTTTTGTCATGAATAGTACCCCAGGTGAATAGTAATTGAGTGAATAGTACCTCGTGAATAGTACTTCAAGAATAGTACCCCGAGAATAGTACTTTGAGAATAGTACCCCAAGAATAGTACTCCGGCATGAAAAAGTTAAAACTTATCAAGAATATTCAGAATAATATTTTCATGAAAAGATACTGGATGAAGCGCAAATATCAAGGATATTCTACTAATTTCACGGAGTATAGAAGCCAAAACTTTACAAAATGAGTGTAGAATTCTGAAATGAAATAATATTACTTACATACTATATATTATGGAAGAAAATATTATTTCATACGAATATTGAACAAAAATAATATCTCTTACCTTAAAAAGAAGAGTATTCCAACTGGTACAGTGGAGATATTCTTGAAGAAAACTTTCACTATTTTCTACACTCAAAGCTTTGTAAAACTCTAAAGAAATACGCTCAATATTATAGAAGAAGAATTCTCTGATTCTGGTGTATTTTTCAATTCTAAACTAAGCATCCTATTTATAGGAGAATGAAAAGATACTATTTGAAAAAGAAAATCACGGACTGCTCAGTAATATTTTGGATGAAGAATCACGGGCGGAAGAAAACGAACATCAGACGCCCATTTTTCAATAATCTCAAATAAAACAACATTTTATAATATATATATATATATATATATATATATATATAAAACACATGTTATATTAAGAAAATCTCCCCACCCGTGAAGCATTTTTAGATTCCTCCCCCCCCAAAAGTCCTCCACACGTGGGCCCCACCATATGTCATCATCACATATGGGCCCCATCTTTTATAATAAATATAAATATACATCGAATAACTTTCTACTAATTAATTTGAAAAATAGGTAAATGGGGGTCCAAATAATGAGCAAAATTTACAACAATTACTTCATAAAAATTCCTTCAATATTTTTTAACAACATTTATTCATCATTATTATAACTCGCAATATTAACAACCAGATCGTTCCTAGGAAAAAGAGGGCTTTCTGATAAGGATTTCTCCCTATTGGCGCGTAATTAGGTGACTAAACCCCTTTTCTCGACAGAACTTTCTAGACATTGTTAATTATGCAGATAATAATATGAATAACTTGGCATCTCAATTATTGATTTAATAATATAAAATTTTGACAATAATTGAATCAAATAACGTGAGATACTATGCAGTACTTACTGTAGCAATAATTGAGTATAACTGAGTGACTTCTCACGTAAGCATCAATAATTAATACCGTGTGCTACTATGCAACCACGCGTATTACTGTACTTTTTTCACCATGTAATTCAACAGTTAACGGTAAAACTCTCGCCATTATTTTTTTTAAAAGATATTGATGTCATTTTCTCATTCTGACAATAATTTCGTTGTGGGGTCCACCAATGATTGTGTCGTCGTACGGATATTTCCTGTTAAAATGAATATTCCCCGACCAATCGAATATTTTATAACAACGTGCATACTTTGCAAAATTTATAAATTTACCCACAACTATAACATTATATCAAATCCACACCATAATATTCAAAATATATATCGAGAAAAATTAATCTTTATTTATAAAAATAGGGATCTTACAGTGCACACCACGTGTTTGACGAATTGTTCAAGTAAAGTTTGTGGGGGATTTTGGCTTGAGTTCATCCATTTGATTACATTTGCACCAAAACTAGCATCAAAGAGACAACGAGGCGAGAGCTCAGGGTCTACACCACCGACTCGAGCCTTTGACAGGAGAAAGTTCGTGAGTGTCTGTGACGCCCCAAAAATAGGTATACAACACCCATTCTGAGTCGCCAAATACATGGTACAGAAAGCAAACTACAACTTCAATAATACAATTGTCGTGCAAAATACGACAACACATACTGTGAGTTTAAATACAAATATTGTCTTCTAGACAATATCAGCACTCAAATAAGTCTTCATTACAATTATTCAAACCCTATTTTACAAAAATAGTGAGGACTACTAAAACATCTTTCTAGAACCATCACTCCATACCCCGACTAGATCATGTTATGTTCTCACCTCCTGAGAAGAAAAAAGGAACAAAAAGGAAAAGGGTGAGCTCAACTAGCCTAGTAAAGAATATTATGACTAAGATAATATACAAAAAATTATCATTAGTTTTCAACAGGGGAAAATCTGATAAAATATAATAGATAACAAGTTTTAGATCAACAACTGCAGCGAAAACATCAATCCATTAGAAGAGTCAAGTAGAGAATGAGTTCTACTATCTTCTAAGATTTAAAAGTCCATCATCAATATTTTATCCCTGTAACAACAATAAATATATATCTTTAATCAAATATTCATCTTTACACTACAGGCCAAAGATATTCATGTATATCACTAGTCGGACATGTTCATCTCAACACCTGTTCATCTTTGCACTACAGACCAAAGATATTCATCAGTTAATCATTTATCTTTGCACTACAAGCTAAAGATATTCAGTAATATCATCATTTAGGACTGAGGATGATGAATAATATTTTAAAGAAAACGAATCAAGTAAGACAGAAGGACAAATAGTAGGGATCCGTATAACAGTTTATCTAAGATCAATAATACTTCATAAATACCAGTTTTGAAGCAGAATTCAAAAATAAAGATCAAAACATGGATACAATAAAAGATAGTAACCATAATAAATATCTTGGACAAAAAAGAAGAAAATTTCATTTTTCGGTGAATAGTGTCGTATTCGTGAATAATGCCGTATACGTGAATAGTAACCCCGACACAAAAAGTTCCAAATTTAATAAAAACGTTCACCAATATTTTGGCATAATGATATTGAAAAAATAATATCATTTAAGAAGAAATAACATCCCTTACCTCAAAATAACGGTACTTTTGATCGAAATATCGGATAGAAAGCCGAAGGAAACTTGTACCGAACAACAACTCTCAAAGTATATAAATACTCACTAAAATACGCTCGACAATATAGAGAGAAAGAAAACTTGTTTCTGGTGTGATTTTCAATTCTAACCTAAGCGTCTATTTATAGGAAAATGCTAGAAAGCCATAGGAGACTAAAATAATAAAATATATTATTTATTTTCTTTCTTTGCGTCTGCAGCCATCCTAGACTAGCCTCCACAATTGAAAAATTAATTCAGCATATGTATTCAACAAAGGACACTAGTGGGGCCCACTTATTTTAATAAAAATTATTTTATTTTTTAAAACTTTAGTAATTCATAGAAAATAGCTCGTTTATCAAAAAAATATGAATTTTATGTCCATTCTACCTGAAATCGATTTCTCTACAACTTTGTAACTTTGAGTTTTTCCAAATTCCAAACATAAAATATCCAAAATCCACAAACGGATAATATTTAATACCTCTACACTGACAAAATACTGATAAAACACCTCAGCATTAATTCCTTCATTTTTATCCACATAAAAATAAATATATCAATCATTTATATCCACATAAAATAAATATTTCCTTATCACATAAATCAATAATTAAGTATTCATAAATAATATTACAAAATCACAACTATGACAACCAGACCGTTCCCAGGAAAGAGGGGGCTTTCCAATAAGAATTTCTCCTTACTGGCGCGCAATTAGGTGACCAAACCTCTCCTTGACAGAACTTTCTAGACATTGCCAATAATGATATCTAATAATATTATTTAAATAATATGAATTATTGATCTGATAATGGGAAATACTGTGCAGTGATAATTATTGAAATAACAATAATATAAAATATCAATGCAGCAATTATTGAATCAATAAAATAAAATATTGAATAGTAATTACTGTAACAATTATTGAGTAGTGCTTTTTTATGTAAGAATCAATAATTCAAAAATACCGTGCATCCACGAGTATTACAGTATTTTAACCACCAGGTATTCCAATAGTGTTAACGGTAACAACTACGCCGTTATTTATAAAAACTCAAACTTGTCGTTTTCTTCATCCAACAGTTATTCTATTATGGGGCCCAAAAATGACTGCGTCGTCGTACGAATATTCCCCGATAACAATGATTATTTTATAACCACTTGCTTATTTTGTAAAATTTGCACATTTCCCCCATAACCAGAGAATTATATCAAATTAATACCTTATTATTCACAATAATAATTAGAGGAAATTCAATTTTATTTATAATAAGTTAGGGTCTTACAACCTCCCCTCCTTATAAAATTTCATCGTCGAAATTGACATACGTACCTGGTGTTTCAAAAAGGTAAGGGTACCTCGCTTTCATTTCTGATTCCAACTCCCAGGTCATTTCTTCAATAGCATGGTTCCTCCACAAAACCTTAACTTGTGGTATCACCTTGGTGCGTAGGACATGCTCTTTCCTATCCAAGATCTTAACAGGTACTTCTCCGTACGTTAAATCTTCGGCTATCTCGTCTGGTTCTAATGCAATAATATGGTTCGGGCCTTTCACATATTTACAAAGCATGGATATGTGAAAAACATTATGAACACGAGACATACTTGGAGGTAATGAGAGTCTATAGGCCACATTTCCTATTCGGTCAAGAATCTCAAATGGACCAACAAATCTTTGATTGAGCTTTCCACTCTTTCCAAATCATGTAACTCCCTTCCATGGAGCAACACGTAACAGTACATGATCTCCAATATTAAACTCCACGTCCTTTTTATGAAGATCAGCATAACTCTTTTGTCGTTCTTGTGAGGCTTGAATACATTATCGAATCATTTGGATCTTTTCTGTAGTCACGCATACTAATTCTGGTCCCAACAATATTTCTTCTCCCACCTCGTCCCAGCATACTGGAGAATGACACTTTCATCCATACAACGCCTCAAATGGAGCCATGCCTATACTTGCTTTATAACTGTTGTTGTAGGAGAATTCTACCAATGGCAAGTACTTATCCTAACTCCCTTTGAAATCTAGAACATAAAGTCTTAGTAGATCTTCAAGAGTTTGAATAGTCCTCTTTGATTGCCTGTCCGTTAGAGGAAGGTATGCCGAGCTGAATCGTAAATCTGTGCCCATAGCTTTCTGCAAGCTAACCCAAAATCGTGAAGTGAATCTTGGGTCACGATCCAAAACTATGGATACTGACATACCATGCAATCTCATAATCTCATTCACGTACATACGAGCAAGATGTTCAAGGGAGTAAGTTTCTCGTATCGTCAAGAAATGGGAAAAGTTGGTTAATCTATCAATAATAACCCAAATAGCATCTATGCCTTGAGAAACTTTGGGAAGACCTGTAACGAAATCCATGGTAATATGTTCCCACTTCTATTCCGGAATCTCAACTGGTTGCAATGGACCCTTTGGTACTTGATGCTCCGCCTTTACACGTTGACAGGTTAAACACCTCGAGATAAACTCCGCGATCTCTTTTCTTCATATTATTCCACAAAAATGTATGTCGAATATCATGATACATTTTGGTACTCCCAGGATGGATTGCAAACGGCGTGTTGTGTGCCTCCATCGTGATTTTATGCTTCAAATCAGAGTCGTTAGGAACACAAAGTCTGGAGTTGAATCTAAGTATTCATTCTTCATCGATTCTCGCATCTGGAATAGCTCCTTCTTGCACTTTCTTCTTTATACGTATCAGCTTGAGGTCCATAGCTTAAGCAGCTTTAACATTATCGATTAAAGTCGGTTCTACTCGTATATTTGATATCATCACATGGGTACTTAGAGCCTTTAACTCTATCTCCATCCTTTGCAAGTCATACAAAATGGGCCTTTGTGTTAACAACATTGCACTCATACTCGCATTTGATCTTCTACTCAATGCATCAGCTACTACGTTCGCTTTTCCAAGATGATATTGAATAGTGTGATCATAATCGTTCAACAGTTCAAGCCAACGTCGTTGCCACGTGTTGAGTTCTTTTTGGGTGAAGAAATATTTGAGGCTTTTATGGTCCGTATAAATCTCCACTTTCTCCCCATACAGGTAGTGTCTCCAGATGTTCAATGCGAAAACGACTGCTGCCAACTCTAGATCATGAAAGGATAATTCCTCTCATATTTTTTGAGTTGTCATGGACAGGCTATGACTTTCCCATGTTGCATGAGAACGTATCCTAACCCTTTGCCTGAAGCATCGCTGTATATAACAAATCCATCTGAACTAGATGGTATTGCCAGAACAGGTGCCGAAATGAGTCTCCACTTGAGCTCTTGGAAACTTTTTTCACATTCCTCGATCCATACAAATTTTGTATCCTTCCGAGTCAACTGAGTTAATGGAGTAGCGATTCAAGAAAATCCCTCCATGAATCTTAGATAATAACCAGCTAAACCCAGAAAGCTACGTACTTCGGTCACCGACTTCGGTTGCTCTCAACTTTGTACTGCTTCAATCTTTCGGGTCAACAGATACTCCATGTTTTGACACCACGTGCCCAAGGAATGCTACTTCCCCAAGCCAGAACTCGCATTTCTTCAACTTGGCATAAAGTTTGTTTTCACCAAGCTTTTCAAGTATCAGCTTCAAATGGTGCTCATGATCTTCATGGCTTTTGGAATAGATGAGGATGTCATCAATAAAGACAACAATGAACTGATCTAAATATTCCTTGAATACTCGGTTCATCATATCCATGAAAGCAGCTGGAGCATTAGTCAATCCAAAAGACATGACTAAGAATTCATAATGCTCATTCCGAGTTCTGAAGGCAGTCTTTGGAATATCCTCAGTTTTAATCTTCAGCTGATGATATCTAGAACGAAGATCGATCTTTGAAAAGAATTTTGCTCCTTGTAACTGGTCAAATGAGTCATCAATGCGAGGTAGAGGATACCTATTCTTGATGGTGACATGGTTCAATTCTCGGTAGTCAATACAAAGTCGCATACTCCCGTCTTTTTTCTTTACTAATAAAACAGGAGCACGCCAAGGAGATGTACTAGGACGAATGAAACCGATGTCTAACAATTCCTGTAGTTGGACTTTTAACTCCTGAAGTTTAGTAGGAGCCATTCGATATGGGGTCTTAGAAATGGGCTTTGTACCCAGTTCAAGGTCAATAAAGAATTCGACATAACTTTCTGGGGGTAGACCGGAAAGTTCTTCAGGAAATACATCAGGAAATTCTCTAACAACAGAAATATTATCCAAATCTGACTTGTCTCTGTTCAAATCCATAACATTGGCTAAGAAAGCTTGGCATCCATTTTTCAATAAACGAATAACTTTATGGCTTGATATGACAGTGACTGATTTTAGTGGTTTAGTTGTTTGAATTCATATGATAGTTTGGTTAGGAATATGAAAACTAACAACTTTACGAAAATAATCAATTTTGGCATGATGAGTGGTTAACCAATCAATTCCTAAAATCACATCAAAAGCAAGTATCTTTAAAGAGATAAGATCAACAGGTAATGTGATAGTGCCAACTTGGATCATGCAAGATTTATAAACTATAGATGTAACGAAGGTTTCACCTAACGGAGTTTCAACAGATAAGTCAAAGTCCAATTTCTCCAGAGTCAAGTTTAAATGTTGAGCACAAACATGAGAGATAAAAGAATAGGTAGAACCGGTATCTAGTAAGGTATAAACTTCGCAAGAGTTCAAGATTAGCTTACCCGTAATCACCTCATTCGGGTTCCTCGCGTTTTGGCCAGTCACGACAAGCGCTCTTCCAGGAATCGCTAATTTCGACTTATCCGGGATAGCCCGTGGAGTCACCATTCCCGTTGAACTTGGTTTTTCTACAGAACAATCCCGAGATATGTGGCCTTCCTTTCCACAGTTGTAACATACCTCGGATTGTTGTGGATAGTTTGGGCTGATATGTCCCTCTTTCCTGCATTTGCAACATCTAATTGGCAGTCGTTCTCCTCCCCTAGAATTTGTTGTTGTTGTTGGTGCTGGGGCTGGTGCTGATGTCTTCCCATCATTGTTGAATCTCCTCTTTCTGAAATTTCTACTTGACTCACCTCTCCAATTATCATGGCCACAATGACCACCCAAGTGGTTACCGCCTTTGTTCGTATTTTTCTCTCCTCGTTGGTTATCATCGCTCTGATGATTGCTGTCACCGGTATGACCCTGGTTGTGGTCCCTCGGTTGAATATACTCACTATCTCACTCTAATAATTGAGCCCTGTTGACAACATCTGAATACAGAGAAAATTTATGAGAGATAAGGTATTAACGAATCTCGGGTTTTAGACCTCTCAAAAACATCCTTGTCATTCGTTCCTCATTCTCTACTAAATGAGGTGCAAACCTGGATAACTCAGTGAACTTCGCCTCGTACTGGGACACCGTCATGTTGTTTTGTTCCAGTCTGATAAACTCTACCTCCTTTATATGATGAATACTTTCAGGAAAGTACTTATCATTGAATAGTTTTTGAAACGTTTCCCAAGACATGTTGAGTGCGGCAGGCTGGTTACGCTTCACAGACTCCCACCAGTAGTCTGCCTCACCGCGAAACATAAAGGTTGCGAATGGAACCTTCTGTTCCTCTGTGCATCCTAAGACATCAAATATCTTGGTAATTTGTGACGCCCCCAAAACAGGTATACAACACCCATTCTGAGTCGCCAAATGCATGGTACAGAAATAAATACAACTTCGGTAATACAATTGTCGTGTAGAATACGACAACGCCTATACTGTAAGTTTGAATACAAATATTGTATACTAGAGAGTATACAAACTCAAAAGGAGTCCTCATTACAATTATTCAAACACTATTTTACAAAAATAGTGAGGACTGCTAAAACATCTTTCTAGAACCATCACTCCATACCCCGACTAGATCCTGCTATGTTCTCACCTCTTGAGAAGAAAAATGGAACAAAACGGAATAGAATAAAAGTTTTTCCTAACGGAGTCTCAACAGATAAGTCAATGTCTAATTTCTCCGGAGTCAAGTTTAAACGTTGAGCACAAGTAGGAGAGATAAAATAATGGGTAGAACCGGTATCTAATAAGGTATAAACTTCACAAGAGTTTATGATTAGCTTACCCGTGATCACTTCGTTTGGGTTCCTCACGTTTTCGGCAGTCACACAAAATGCCCTTCCTAGAACCACCGACTTTGACTTGTCCGGCACCATCCATGTTGAACTTGGTTTCGCAACTAGACAATCTCTAGCTATATGACCTTCCTTTCCATAGTTATAACACACCTTGGATTTTTGTGGGCAGTTTGGGCTGATGTGTCCCTCCTTCCCGCATTTGTAACAAACGACCGGTGCTCGTTCTCCTCCCCTAAAAATAGTTGATGTTTATGATGACGTCTTCACGTTATCATTGTTGTACCTTCTTCTCTTGAAATCTCCTCCTGACTCGCTCCTTCTATTATCACGGCCACGATTACCACCAGAGTGGTTATCGCTTTTGTCTGAATGCTTTCCTTCCCTCTGGTTGTCGTTGCTCCGATGACTGCTACCACCAGTATGACCCTGGTTTTGGTCCCTTTGTTGCACATACTCATTATCTCGCTCTAATAATTGAGCCTTATTTACAACATCTGAGTATAAAGCAAATTTATGAGATATAAGATATTGCCGAATCTCAGGCTTTAAACCTCTCAGAAACATCCTTGTCATTCAATCCTCATTTTCGACCAAATGAGGTGCAAACCTGGATAACTCTGCAAACTTCGCCTCGTACTGGGACACCATCATGTTGTTTTGTTCCAGTCTGATAAACTCCACCTCCTTCATATGACGAATACTTTCAGGAAAGTATTTGTCATTCAATAGTTTCTGAAATGTTTCCCTAGTCAGTTTAGCATGTGTTCTTGAATTCTATGATTGAATGGAATCTTGATGAATGTTAGGGTAGAGATATGCTTAACGTCGCATAAACTTGAATTTAAACCTTATTTGATTGTAATTCACATAGAGATATAGTGAATTAGTTGATTTAGGTTTTTAGCTTGATTATATCTAATTTGTGGATTTAAGTTTATATGGTATTAGTGCATCGAGAGATGGCTAGTTCTACTTGAGTGTTCTTGATTAATAAATTGGGATAGTGAATTGAACTGAAATAAGGTGTAATAATCGGAGTGATACTTAAAGTGAAGTTGTAAGCCTAATTCTCCATTATTTGCTTGAAATTACAGTTTTTAAGTTTGTTGATTGCTTGGTATTTTCATGTTTTTAGATTTTAATAGTTATAATCATTGAATTGGATAGTTTAATAAAATTTGGATTAATATAAAGCTGGTAGTTGTTAGATTAATTTCATACTAGTCTATGTGGGAACGATACTTAACTTATCATTATATTACTTGTTGACCACGTGCACTTGCGTGTGAGCGTAATTAGATTTCGACCAACACGTACTAGGACGAATGAAACTGATGTCTAACAATTCCTGCAGTTGGGTTTTTAACTCCTGAAGTTCAATAGGAGCCATTCGATATGGGGCTTTGGAAATGGGTTTTATACTGGGTTAAAGGTCGATACAAAATTTAATTTCACACTCTGGGGGTAGGCCAGGAAGTTCTTCAGGGAATACGTTAGAAAATTTATTAACAATAGAAATATCATTCAAATCTAACGTATTTTTGTTTAAATCTGTTACATGGGCTAAGAAAGCTTGACATCCATTTTTCAATAAATGAATAGCTTTTGTGACAACCCGAAAATTTGGGCAAATTATTAAAATCTTAAATGATTGATTTAAGGTCAAATATTAAACCTAGACAGAAAATAAGTGTATGCGTTTAATGTTTTTGGGATTGAATTTTGAGAATTTCAAAATTCGGTAAAGGATATAGGTGAATTATTCAGGATTAAGGATTTACGAAAATATGCTATGTGATTATGATTAATGATGTGTTCAGAATGTGGTTAAGGGTTAAGGGTTGGCCAGATAAATTATATCTGTAAGAAACCCTAAGAATATATTAAGAACGACAATGTTCGGTTAGAAAATCCTAGCGTTTAGCGAGAAACCCTAGAAACTGGTTCTGAAAACCCTAGTTTCAGTTCCGGGAATCCGAAACCCTAATTCGGTGCATGAAACCCTAAATCGGGAACTTAATGGCATAAGTGTAAATAATTAAAAGATTAATTAGGGTTAATCTTAACAAATTGATTACAAAACCCTAATTCCAAATTTAAAACCTTAATGCCAGATCTGAAAACCCTAGTTTCAGATTCTATTAAAATGAAACCCTAATTTGGGTATATAACGGAGAATTGTATTGCTTTAAGTGCTATGAATTAAGTATTAATTAGGGTAATGGTTCATTTATTTACAAACCCTAATTTTCAAATTATGGAACCCTAATTGTTCCGTCAGAAACCCTAACGCTCAATTGTGGATTTTATTGCTAAAAATTAGCAATGCTAATTAGACAACCCTAATCCTAATTATATCAATTTATGAGTAATTAGAAACTCTAATCTAATTACGAGATTAAATTTCTAAATTAGAAAATTAATTTTTCTATTAGAAACCCTAATTAGCGGTTTATAAACTCTAATGATTATTTTGACCCTAATTGCGTAATTAGCGATTTTAATTAGGAAATCCTAATCCTAATTAGCAAGAATGGGATTATGATTAAAAAAATTTATATAATTAGAAAATTCTAATTATAAATTAGAAATATTAATTTCTATTTGTGGAAATCTAAATTTGGAAATTTTTAAAATCCAAATTGCTAAATATTTATGGATTAAAATCTAAACCCTAAATGGTAAAACCTTAAAATGTCCAAACCCTAAAGATTAAGGGTTTCATCAAAATACAAAATGTAGAATAAAATGGAAATGTCAAAATTGCCCTTTTTGTACATTATTTAAGTTGCTTGAAAATCTTGGCAAATCCAAAGTTGTTGAGCAACCCTAAGCCTAAACCTAGCCTAGCCTTTGACAAATCTCAGCAACTCAGCCTCCAAGCAAGCCACATGCAATGAATCAAAGCATAATATAAATAGATTAAGAGAGAGAAAGGGGTCACTTTATTTCATTTCTCCCAAACTCTCCTCTCTCTAAAAATTCGAAATTTGGAGTTAGAGAGTGAGATAAGATGATCTATAATCAAGAATCAGCAAGCCAATAACAGATCAGGAAGGCAGAAATCAGAAATCAAGCATGAAAGTGGTATAAATCCTAATTTCGAAAATCTCATGATCTTACGTTAAATGTTGTTATTTGTGGGTTAAATATGTGTAATAGGGTGTCAATTAGAGATCTGGGTTGATGGATCATGGATCCATAACATCCAGATGCTCGAATCTAGCAATTTATGAAATCTGGAAATGTTGAAAAATGTGGCCTGACAACCATATGTCAGGGCTCATAGATCATTGTTTGTTAATTGTTTTTGCTATGTAAGAGTTTATACTTGTAGTATGTTGTAAGAACTATAATCTAGAACTTGAATCAGGTATAGATCATGTCTAGATTGAAAGATACAAGCGGTCAAAGACCGTTGACCGATCACGAAAAACTGGTTTCTGGAAAACCCAGAATTACCCAGACGTCTGACAAGTTATTTCGAGCCTTTGATCTTGCTGTGTGTTAGCAGTTAGGCCAATTTGTTGTTGATTAGTTGTAGTCTGGTATTTAGACTACACATTAAAGCCTTTAGATCACCTAGATCGTAACTGAAATGGCTGGAAATTGTGGTCAAAGTACCATTGACCAACTGTTCTTGACAAAATCTGGAAAAACCCAGAAATCGTGAAGAACAGCTCCTGACATGTAGTTTGACCGGACTTAATAGCTTGGATCTGTTGTTGTTAGTTGATCTGATGATCGTTTGTTG
Source organism: Panax japonicus (assembly GCA_020205505.1). NCBI lineage: Eukaryota > Viridiplantae > Streptophyta > Magnoliopsida > Apiales > Araliaceae > Panax > Panax japonicus. Next base: position 30,715,083 of record CM035111.1, read on the forward strand.
TACCTTGACATACGGACTACACGTTAGAACTTACAGATCACCCAAACTAAACTCAGAACTCAAGATATAAGGATCGAAAGCTATTAACCTCGACTGTTCTTCATTTTCTAAAAAAACCCAGAAAATGAAGAACACGTTGTCAGAAAGTTTGCAGTCTTAGATCTTGCCGGTTAGTGATGTTATGGTTATAAAACTTGTTCAAAATTGTAGTATTACATTTATACTACAATATTAGCACTTTAGAAGACCCAGAAATCGATCAGAACATAGTTTAAATTCCGGTCAAACCAAGCAACCCGAAATCTGTCAAGAACACTCAAGAACACCTATGGCGACAGAAAGTGTCGCTATAGGCCTTTAGCGACGGTTTATTTATTAATATTTTGGAAAATAATTTAAAATTAGAAAAAAATAGTTTTTAATTATTAAAAATACAAAATAAATTATGAAAAATTATTTTAAAGTCTGAAAAATAGTTTTTAACTATTTTGAATATATTTCGAAAATATTTATTATTTTTGGAATATAAATGGTATTTATTTATTTAATTATAATATTAAATAAATTATTTAAAAATAGTTTTTAATTCATGAAAAATCATGAAAAATAATATTATGGTATAAGAAAATATTTTAAGTTATTTTTGATAACTTTTGATATTTTGTGATGAAATTCATTAATTAATCAATATTAATGATAATTAGTTTATTTAATAGATATATTAAATAAATTAAGAAAAAATGGTATTAATGCTTTATAAATCATATAAAAATGATTTAAGTGTTAGAAAAATATTTTAAGTTATAAAATATAATTTTTGATATTTTGGTATGAAAATATTAATATTTTAATATTAATATTAATTATTGGATAATGGATTTAAAGGTTTAAAAATCATATTAATATGATTTTAAGGTATTAAAAACACTTTGATATATTATAATGATATTATAATATTATGTAATGATTTTCATTAATAAAAAAATATTAATGATTAAGGAATTTTGTGGTATTTAATTCATTTAAATACGGTACTAAGGATTGAAAAATGGTGATAAATGGTAATAATTATCCGAAAATTATTACGAGCCTAGGAAAAATATTTTGTCTGATAAGAAATTATCTGTAATAATGGATAAGTGGTTAGACAGAGTTTAATTGAACTTAAACTCGATATTCGTCCGACTAGACCGTCGGGATGATAGAATTGTGTCGGTTTCAACTCAGACTGCAATAGTTTGACTTGATACCTAGTCTTATGTGTGTTATAGACTGATAGGATTTTGTGATAATGTGTTTAGGTTATTCTGTGGATATAAGTATAACAGTATTATACTGTGATGATATTATTCTAATTATTGGAGATCTATATTATTAATATTAGGTCTTCGGGTAAAGCATTATTAATTGCGTTCGGTAATCAACGGTTCAGGCAAGTTTTCTAATACTTAACTCTAATAAGAGTAGTTTATTCCAGCTTATGGTTAATCATTGCTGATTGCCATGAAAATTGTACTCTGTACATCTTGTATGTATAAGTCAGGTATGAAAGGCTGATGCGTCACAGTTGGTATCATAGCTTAGGGATATGATCCCTGTCTAAGATGTGAGAATAGAACTAGGAGGGGAGAGACGAGGAATTCCTTTGCTAGCATGACCTAAGTTTTTTATTTGGTCGGTCAGAATATAGGGATAATATGTTACATGTCAATTAACCTTTTGTTTTGTGGCAGTATCTGAAAATGACATCCGAGAATGTTGAGAATAACAATGGAGCACATGCAACCGTTGATTCACCACATATCAATAATCAGGATAATGTGCATTAGGAATGCGACAATCCTCATGCAAACAACAACACTGACCAAATGATGAATGATGGAATGTTTAGAGGCTTTATGTAATTCATACAACAGCAGGCGAGAGCGGATCCTGTCCAAAATGTAGGTGGAACCACTGGAAACTCTCGGACGGTCACCGCTAAACAGTTCAAGGAGCTGGGACCACCAAAATTTATTGGAGAGCTAAAACCACTTAAGGCGGAAGCATGGATAAAGCAGATCACCAAGATATTTGATGTCTTGGGATGCTTCGAGGAGTAAAAGGTTCCCTTTGCCGCCTTTATGTTGCGAGGAGATGGAGATTACTGGTGGGAATCGATAAAGCGTACTCAACCTGCCGCACTGAAAATGTCTTGGGAGAAGTTCCAAGAACTATTCAACAACAAGTACTTTCCCGAAAGTATTCGTCACATGAAGGAGGTGGAGTTCATCAAGTTGGAATAGAATAATATGACCGTGTCACAGTACGAAGCAAAGTTTGCCGAGTTGTCCCGATTTGCGTCCCACTTGGTGGATAATGAAGAGAGAATGGCGCGGATGTTTTTAAGAGGTTTGAAGCTGGAGATACGTAAACATCTTATTTCTCATAAACTGTGTTTGTATCCAGATGTTGTAAATAGGGCGCAGTTATTGGAGCGTGATAACGAGTCAACGCAACCAAAGAGAGTAGCCGAAAAAATGATAATACCAGCGAGAGTAGTCATCAAAGCGGTGACAACAAGCGTGGTGGGAATAAACAGGCCAGAAATGGTAACCACTTCGGTGGTAATCAGGGCCAAAATAATAAGAATGGACATTTTAAGAAGAGGAGATTCAACAATGATGGAAAGACGTCAGCACCTGCACCCGTTGTTAAGGAAGGAGAACGACCACCTATCATATGCTTCAAATGCGGAGGGGAGGGACACATCAGTCCAAACTGCGCGATGCCGTCCAAAGCATGTTATAATTGTGGAAGAGAAGGTCACTTAGCCCGATTTTTTCATTCATCGAAGACAAGTTCAGCTAGGATGGAGGCACCAAAGGCCGTCCCAGAAAATTCAAAGTCGGTAGTGCAAGGGAGAGCGTTTGTTGTGACCTCCCAAAAAGCAAGGAACCCGAATGAGGTCATCAAGGGTAAGCTTATCATAAACTCTAGCGAAGTCTATACTTTATTTGATACCGGTTCTACCCATTCTTTTATTTCTCCTACTTGCGCTTAACAATTAAATTTGACTCCGGAGAAATTAGACTTTGACTTATCTGTAAAAACTCCATTAGGAGAAACCTTCATTACATCCACTGATTTTAAGTCTTGTTTGGTTCAAATCAGTACCCTCATATTACCTGTCGATCTTATTTCATTGAAAATACTTGCATTTGATGTGATTCTAGGGATTGATTGGTTAACTACTTATCATGCAAAAATTAATTATTTTCATAAGGTTGTTAGCTTTCATATTCCTAATCAACCTATTATACGAATTCAAGCGACCAAACCATTAAAATCATTCATGGTCATCTCAAGCCATAAAGCTATTCATTTATTGAAAAATGGATGTCAACCTTTCTTAGCTCATGTCACAGATCTAAACAAAAATACGTCAGTTTTGAATAATATTTCTATTGTTAATAAATTCCCTGACGTATTCCCTGAAGAACTTCCTGGCCTACCCCCAGAGCGTGAAATTGAATTTTGTATCAAACTTGAACCCGGTACAAAACCCATTTCCAAAGCCCCATATCGAATGGCTCCTATTGAACTTCAGGAGTTAAAGACCCAACTGCATGAATTGTTAGACATTGGCTTTATTCATCCTAGTGCTTCTCCTTGGGGTGCTCATGTTCTATTCGTGAAGAAGAAAAATGGGAGTATGCAACTTTGTATTGATTATCGGGAGTTGAATCATGTCACCATCAAAATTAGGTACCCATTTCCACGTATTGATGACCTGTTTGACCAGTTGCAAGGAGCCAAATTCTTTTCAAAGATTGATCTTCATTCTGGATATCACCAATTGAAGATTAGAACATATGACAATCCAAAGATGGCTTTCAGAACTCGGTATGGGCATTATGAATTCCTAGTCATGTCCTTTGGATTGACTAATGCTTCTGCTGCCTTCATGGATATAATGAACCGAGTATTCAAGGAATATTTGGATCACTTTGTGGTCGTCTTTATTGATGACATTCTTATTTATTCCAAAAATCGTGAAGATCATGAGCAACACTTGAGGCTGACACTCCAAAAGCTTCGTGAATACAAGCTTTATGCCAAGTTGAAGAAATATGAGTTCTGGCTTGAGGAAGTAGTATTCCTTGGGCACGTAGTATCAAGTCATGGAATATCTGTTGACTCGGCAAAGATTGAAGCAATTCAAAGCTGGGAGCAACCTAAATTAGTGATCAAAGTACGTAGCTTTCTCGGCTTAGCTGGTTATTATCGGAGATTCGTGGAAGGATTTTCTTGAATAGCTACTCCATTAACTCAGCTGACTCGGAAAGATACAAAGTTCGTTTGGAGCGAAAATGTGAGAAGAGTTTTCAAGAACTCAAGAGGAGACTCATTTCAGCACCTGTTCTAACAATACCATCTGGCTCAAAGGGATTTGTCATCTACAGTGATGCTTCGGGCAAAGGGTTGGGATGTGTTCTCATGCAACATGGGAAAGTCATAGCCTATGCCTCAAGATAAATCAAAGAATGTGAGAGGAATTATCTTACTCATGACCTAGAGTTAGCAGATGATGTCTTCGCACTTAAAATTTAAAGGCATTACTTGTATGGGGAGAAGGTGGAGATCTTTATGGATCATAAAAGACTCAAATATTTATTTACTCAAAAGGAACTCAACATGGGACAACGACGTTGGCTTGAACTGTTGAAAGATTATGATCATACCATCCTAGAAAAGCGAACGTGGTAGCTAACGCATTGAGTAGAAGATCATATACGGGTACGAGTGCGATATTGTCAACGCAAAGACCCATTTTGTGTGACTTGCAAAGGATGGAGATAGAGTTAAAGACTCTAGGGACCCATGTGATGATGGCGAATATACGAGTAGAACTGACTTTAATTGATAAAGTTAAAGCTGCTCAAGTTACAGATCTGGAGCTGATGCGTATGAGGAAGAAATTGCAAGAAGGTGTTATGTCGGACGCAAGAATCGATGAAGAAGGAATACTTCGAGTCAACTCCAGACTTTGTATTCCTAACGACCCTGATTTAAAGTATAAAATCATGATGGAGGCGCACAACACACCATTTGTAATCCATCCTGGGAGTACCAAAATGTATCGTGATCTTCGTCATACATTTTGGTGGAGCAATATGAAGAGAGAGATAGCGTTGTTTATCTCAAGGTGTCTAACTTGTCAACGAGTCAAGGCGGAGCATCAAGTACCAAACGGTCCATTGTAACCACTTGAAATTCTAGAATAGAAGTGAGAGCACATTACCATGGATTTCGTTACCGGTCTTCCTAAGGTTTCTCAAGGTATAGATGCGATTTGGGTCATTGTTGATAGATTGACCAAGTCTGCTCGTTTTTTATCGATACGAGAAACTTATACACTTGAACGTCTTGCTCGTATGTACATAAACGAGATTATAAGACTGCATGGTATGCCAGTATCCATAGTATCTGATCGAGACCCAAGATTCACTTCACGATTTTGGGTTAGTTTTTAGAAAGCTATGGGCACAGATTTATGATTTATCTCGGCATATCATCCTCAGACGGACAGGTAGTCGGAGAGGACTATTCAAACTCTTGAAGATTTATTAAGACTCTATGTCCTTGACTTCAAGAGAAGTTGGGATAAGTTCTTACCATTAGTGGAGTTTTCCTACAACAACAGTTATCAAGAAAGTATTGGCATGGCTCCATTTGAGGCGTTGTATGGAAGAAAGTGTCGTTATCCAGTATGTTGGGATGAGGTGGGAGAAGTAACGTTGTTGAGACCGGAGTTGGTACGTATAACTACAGAAAAGATTCAAACGATCCGACAACGTATAAAAACCTCACAAGATCGACAAAAGAGTTATGCTGATCTTCATCGAAAGGACGTGGAATTCGATATAGGAGATCATGTGTTGTTACGTGTTGCTCCATGGAAAGGAGTTACGAGATTTGGAAAGAGAGTAAAACTCAATCCTCGATTCATCAGCCCATTTTTAATCCTCGACCGAGTAGGAACTGTGGCCTATAGACTTGTTTTACCGCCAAGTATGTCTCGTGTTCATAACGTTTTTTGCATATCCATGTTACGTAAATATGTGAAGGACCCGAACCACGTTATTGAGTTAGAACCGGACAAAATAGCAGAAGATTTGACGTATGAAGAGGTTCCTATTCAAATCTTGGATAAGAAGGAACATATTCTACGCTCCAAGGTTATACCTCAAGTCAAAGTTTTGTGGAGAAACCACAATGTTGAGTAAATGACTTTGGAGTTAGAATCTGAAATGAAATCAAGGTATCCTTACCTCATCGACATACCAGGTACGAACCCTAATTTTGAGGGCGAAATTTCATAAGAAGGGAAGGTTGTAAGACCCCAACTTTTATAAATAAAGATGAATTTTCTATAAATATCATTTTTGAATGTTATGGAGTAAATTTGATATAATGTTATAGTTGTGGGTAATATTTATAAACTTTGCAAAGTACACAAGTTGTTATATAATATTCGATTGGTCGGGAAATATTCGTTTTAACAGGGAATATTCGTACAACGGCACAATCATTGGTGGACCCCACAACGGAATTAATATCGGATTGAGAAAACGACAAAAATATTTTATTAAAAATAACGACGGAAGTTTTATCATTAATACTGTTGAACTACTCGGTAGTAAAATTACAGTAATACGCGTGGTTGCATAGTAGCACACGATATTGATTATTTATGCTTATGAAATAAGTCACTCAGTTTTGTGTTATTGGTATTATTAATGTAATAAAATAGAAAAGCTTTTTATATAAAACAGAATACTTTTATAAAGTTATTCGTTTTATTAGGCTAATAATAAATCTTTTTATATAAAATAGAATACTTTTATAAAGTTATCTATTTTATTAGACAATAATTAGAATATATTATATTTTATGCATAGTGTTTGCATAGTGTCTGCATAGTGTTTGCATAGTAAAATCTTTTATAAAGTTATTCATTTTATTAGAGTATAAATAGAATATATTATATTTTATTTAAAAGATTTTGCTTTAAATATGGACTGTCAGATTCAAGTAAATCAATCTGGATTGTTCATAAGTTAGTTATTATGCAGTCCATTTTTCTATAAATAGAAGCTCATTCCTTCATTATTTCTTACGAATTCATTGAAACTCTAGAGAGAGAAATTATAGAGAGAAATAAAAAAAGTATTTTGCTACTTTCCTACTCTTATATTCAGTTTCTTTTACGGTAATGAGTATTATTTCTTTTGTATTCATGAAGAGAACTTCTATTTTTCCATTCTTTATTATTCTGTTGGAATAACTTGTATACGCGGGCTACCCTATACTTGGTGAAATTCTTATGTTATTCCATTCTTTATTATTCTGTTGGAATATCCTGTCTGTGCTTTTTATGCCAGACATGGTTCCGTCTTTATTATTCTGTTGGAACATCCTGTCGGTGCGAATTTCGCCTGACCTGGTTCCGTTATTATTATTCTGTTGGAATAACCTGTCTATGCGAAGTACTGCATGCATGGTGATTTCTGTTGTTATTCCATTCTTTATTATTCTGTTGGAACATCCTGTCGGTACGAATTTTGCCTGACCTGGTTCCGTTATTATTATAATATTAGAATAACCTGTCTATGCAGTCTATCGCATGCCTAGTGATTTCTTTTGTTATTTCATTCTTTATTATACTTAGTTGGTTAAAGTTTTGACTTTTATACTCCATAAAATTGGTGGGATATCTTTGATATTTGCGCTTCATCCAGTATCTTTTCATGGAAATATTTTTCTAAGCATTCTTTAATTTTACTCTACAAAGCAATATCATGTTGACAATTTGGACGTTATTAGTTCCTGGATAAATTAATTCTTGAACTTGTTTTATTGAATTCTTATATCATTGTCATCATCCTCATGTTTATATTTTGTTGAAAGTTATCTGTGGCATGTATTGCATAGATGGACTTGGTATGATTATGACCTGGGATTATTCGGTGTAATCATGACCGTAATGTTGTAAATGATGTGGTAAAAGTCCTCATTGGCCCGTAGTGCATTGATGGACAGTTGTTGGCATAATCATGACCATTAATGAATACACAAATATCCTTGGCCCGTAGTGCATGGATAATTTGTGGTCGTGATACTAAAGAATATCCTTAGCCATAGTGCAGGGGTGATTCGATGATGTGGATTATTTATTAAGTTGAGTCTCAGCGATAAAAATGATGAAAAACCTTTTAAATCATAGAAGATAGTATATTTTATTCTCTTCTTAACTCTTCTAATGAATTGCTTATTCCGCTGCAGTTAAACTTGATGTTTGTTATATTTTATCAGTTTAACACTGTTGAAGGCTAATGATAATTTATTCTGCATTATCTTAGTCATAATATTTCTTACTGGGCTAGTTGAGCTCACTTTTTTGCTTTTATTGTTCTCTTCAGGAAATGAGAACGTAGCAGGGACTAGTCGGGGAATGGAGTGATGGTCCAGATGATAGCATTAGTAGTCCTCACTATTCTATGAAATAGTGTAATAATAAATGTAATGAGGACCCCATTGAGTTTGTATATTTTCTAGATGACAATATTTGTATTAAAACTCACAGTATATGTTTAGTCGTATTTTACACGACTGTTGTATAATTAAGTTGTATTTGAATTTTGTACCATGTATTTGATTACTCAAGATGGGTGATGCATACCTATTTTGGGGGCGTCACACAATCAATCCCTAAAATCACATCAAATGCAAGTATTTTCAAAGAGATAAGATTGACAGGTAATGTTAGGTTATCGATTTGAGTCAAACAAGATTTATAAACAGTGGTTGTAAGGAGGGTTTCTCCCAACGGAGTTTCAACAGATAAGTCAAAGTCTAATTTCTCCGGAGTCAAATTTAAACGTGAGCGCAAGTAGGAGAAATAAAAGAATGGGTAGAACCGGTATCAAATAAGGTATAGACTTCATAAGAGTTTATGATTAAGTTATCCGTGATAACCTCGTTCAGGTTCCTCACTTTTTAGGAGGTTACGATAAACGCTCTCCCTAGAACTACTGACTTTGACCTGTCTAGGACAACCTTTGGTGTCTCCATCCCAACTGGACTTGACTTCACTGCACGATAAAATTGGGCTAGGTGACCTTCTCTTTCGCAATTATAACATGCTTTGGACTGCTGCGTAGAGTTTGGACTGATGTGTCCCTCCCCTCCGCATTTGTAGCATACGACCGGTGGTCGTTCTCCTTCCTTGAAAATGGGTGATGATGCTGCTGTCTTTCCATCATTGTCGAACATTCTCTTCTTGAAATTTCCACTTCTATTATCTTGGCCAGGATTACCACCGAAGAGGTTACCATTTATGGCATGTTGATTTCTTCCACGTTTGTTGTCACCGCTTTGATGACTGCTACCACTGGTAATATCGTTTTGTTGGCTGCTATCTCTTGGTTGGGCTGACTCATTATCGCGCTCCAATAACTAAGCCATATTCACAACATCTGAATAATAACAAAGTTTGTGAGAAATGAGGTATTAACGTATTTTGGGTTTCAAACCTCTTAGAAACAACCACGTCATACACTATTCATTATCTACCAAATGGGATGCAAACCGGGATAACTCGATAAACTTAGCCTCATACTGCGATATGTTCATATTGTTTTGTTCCAGCTTGATAAATTCCACCATTTTCATGTGATGAATACTTTCGGGAAAATAATTATCGTTGAACAATTCTTGGAATTTCACCAAAGACATCTTGAGTGTGGCAGGCTGAGTATGTTTTACAGATTCCCGCTAGTAATCTGCTTCTCCTCGCAACATGAAGATGGTAAAGGGAACCTTTTGCTCCTCGGAGCATCCCAAGACATCAAATATCTTGGTGATCTTCTTTATCCACATCTCTGCCTTAAATGGTTCTGGCTTTCCCAAAAACTCAGGTGGTCCCAGCTCCTTGAATTGCTTAGTGGTGACCATCCGTGAGTTGCCAGTGTTTTCACCTACATTTTGAACAAGATTTTCCCTCGCTTGATGTTGCATGAATTGTAGAAAGCCTCTGAACATCCCATCGTTCATCATTTGGTCAGTGTTGTTGTTTACTTGAGGATTATTGCCTTTCTGATGCACATTATCCTGGTTATTAATCTGTGGTGACTCAACGGTCTCCTGTGCTCCATTGTTTATCTCAATATTTTCAGATGTCATTTTTAAACACTGCCAAAAACAAGGGTTAATTGACATGCCACATATTATCCCTATATTCTGACCGACTAATTAAATAAAAAATAAGCTTAGGAAGGTCATACTAGCGAAGGAATTACCTGTCTCTCCCCTCCTAGTTCTAGTCTCACATCTCAGCCAGGGATCATATCCATAAGATTTGATACCAACTATGACGCCCCAAAAATAGGTATATATCACCCATTCTGAGTCACCAAATACATGGTATAGAACTTAAATACAAACTTCATTTATACAATATAAAAAACGTAGCTGAGAGTTTTAACACGGATATTGTCTCATAGACAGTATTCAAACTCAAATAAATTCCTCATTACAATTATTATTACACTATTTCATGGAACAGTCAGGACTACTATATCCACCATCTCGGACCATCACTCCATTCCCCGACTAGTCCTGGCTATGTTCTCATTTCCTGTAGAGAACAATGAAAGCAAAGGGTGAGCTCAACTAGCCCAGTAAGAAATATTATGACTAAGATAATACAAAATTATCATTAGCCTTCAACAGTGTTAAACTGATATAATACAATAGACAATAAGTTTAACTATAATGGAACAAACAATCCATTAGAAGAGTCAAGTAGAGCATGATATCTACTATCTTCTATGATTTAAAAGTTTATCATCAATTTTATCGCTGAGACTCAGCTTAATAAATAATCCACATCACTGAATTGTCCATGCAATATGGGCCAAAGATATTTATTAGTATCACATCCACGAATTATCCATGCATTACGGGCCAAGGATATTCATGTTATCAACAATGGTCATGATCATGCCAATAACTTTCCATCAATGCACTACGGGCCAATGTGGACTTTTACCACATCATTTGTAACATTACAGGTCATGATTATACCGAATAATTTCTAGTCATAATCATACCAATCAATAGTCAATCTATGCACTACGGGTCAAAGATGATTTTCATCACAATATAAGCATGAGGATGATGACAATGATATAAGAATTCAATTAAATGAAAGCAAGGATAAATTTTATAGATTTATAATTCAATTAATCCAGAATTCAATAATGTCCAAATTGTCAACATGATACTGCTTTGTGGAGTAAAATTCAAGAATAATATTGTATCAAAAATAATTTTGACAGAAAAGAAATCAATTGTTTGTCATGAATAGTACCCTGGGTGAATAGTAACTGAGTGAATAGTACTCCATGAATAGTACTTTGAGAATAATACCCCGTAAAATAGTACCCCCGACATGAAAAAACTAAAAATTATCAAGAATGTTCATAATAATATTTTGTGAAAAGATATTAGATGAAGCGCAAATTTCAATGATATTCTACTAATTTCAAGGAGTATAGTAAAATACTTAACAAAATGAGTGTCGAAATTGGAATCTCAAACGAAACAATATTACTTACATACTACAGAGTATGGAAGAAAATATTATTTCATACGAATATTAAATAAAAATAATATCCCTTACCTTAAAAGGAGAGTATTTCTGATTGGTATAGACTAGTATAGCGGATATATTCTTGAAGAAAACTTACACTATTTTTTACACTCAAAGCTTCCTTAAACTCTAAAGAAATACGTTCAATATTATAGAAGAAGAATTATCTGATTCTGATGTGATTTTCAATTCTAAACTAAGCATCCTATTTATAGGATAATGGAATGATAGTATTTGAAACTAATTCACGGGTGAACATGATTTTTCTCATGGGCGCGAATTCGCCGACTGAATTTTTAATTTTTCTGATTTATTATGCAAACACTATGCAGACACTATGCAAATACTATGCATAATAAAATATAATATATTCTATTTTTCTTAAAAAAACAAAACTTATTATAATATATATATATATATATATATATATTATAATAATAATAATAATCATACTCCCTCGTGACTTTTTAATCCCCTCCAAACCCGTGAGAAACTGATAAGTAGGTTTTATACCTACTTATCCGGTATCTTTTACTTGAATTAGTTGCTTTTATTCACGTGTCTTAGTTACTTTTCATGCATTTTGTGTTCGTTTTGTAGGTTATACGTTTGGAAGCGATGTGAGCGATTATTGGTAAGGAAAAGCACGGAAAATGCAAACAAAAGCAAGCCAGACATCGTTTATGCTTTCATGTTCATTTCATGTTCTTGGCTTGGAGCTTGGACTATATTGTAGAGCATTTTCTTAGCTTTCCGGAACATCTTGAATCATTCAAATCGGAGTTCGGATGAAAGAGTTATGACATTTCTACCAACGGACGTTGAACTTCACCGTTTTGGGTGGTCATTTTGCGTAGCAGTCACTTCCAGTCAAATTTCGACCATCATAAGTTCGTTATTTCTCAAAGCTCAAAGAATAAAAGTTGTAGATCTCGTCGATAGCTTCGATTTGATATGTCGCGGGCCTCGTAACGCCTCTCGGTTTAGAAGTTATGGCAGTTTTAGCAGAGGAGGTTCCGGCAGAAAATATTTTTGGCAGATTGGTGCCCAGCCGGGGCTGGGCGTTTTTGTGCTTAGTACCCAGCCGGGGCTGGGTGTCTGGGCGTGAAATCAGTAGCCTATCCAGCTGGGGCTGGCTTTTACCAAAGGAAATACCCAGCCGGGGCTGGGTATACGCGAAAATGAGTGGATTTTGTCCGAATTTGAGTCCGAAAAGGATTGTTTCGAGTTGTTTGATTCAAGGACTTCCAAGAGGACTTAAAGATATGTACAAAGACTTATAAAAGGAGGGGAATAACACAGATTAGAAAGATTATTAGGAGATTAGAGAGTATTCTATTAAATTAGATTAGAGTAAATTAGAGAAAAACACTAGTTTTTATGAGATTTGGAGATTGATGCAACTTGGAGACCATTGAAGATTTGAAGTAGGAGCAAGAAGGGAGCGTCAAATCTACAGACAATAGATTATTTCTTCTCAACTTCTTCTATTTTTATCTTTTAATGTGTATTCAATTGTGGATTCTTAGTTTTAATTCAATAATAATGAACTAATTCTTTGTTTGAGATTACAATGGATCTTATTGTGTAGTTTATTTTAATATGCTTCATTATCAATTATTATGTTCTATTTAGAGGATTGTCTATTGTGATTTGAACTTAATTGTTTAATTGCTTGGCCATCAATTACCGTGATAATCTATATGAACTCGAGAGATGAAGTATAGATTTAGATCTAATCATGATAGCATGTGTTCAGGATTTTGTTAGTAGCTTAAACTTGATGTGTGTTAAGGTAGAGATATGCTTGACATCGCATGTAATCTTATAGAGAACTTGTTCTTAAACCTTCTTCAATTGTAATTCACATAGAGATATAGTGGGTTAGTTGATTAAGGTGTTTAACGAATTTCTATCTTAATTGTGGATTGACGTTAATACGGTATTAGTGCATCGAGAGGTGGTTAATACTACTTTCGTGTTCTTGATTAACAATTCGGGATAGAGAATAATTGATGAGAAGTGTGTTAACTTAAATGAAGCAATAAGTGAAGTTGTGATCTTAAATCTCCATAATCTTAATTTAATTAGTGGAATAGTAGTTAATTTATATAGTTTGTAATTCATTCGTTTAAATAAGATTGAGTTGGTTACGGGTTAGTACTTGGTGATTTTTATTAAATAATTCTCTGTGGGAACGATACTCAACTTAACACTTTATTACTTGTTGACCACGTATACTTGCGTGTTGTGCGTATATAGATTTTACCCAACAAGTTTTTGGCGCCGTTGCCGGGGAATTAGTTTAATATTTTTTACCAATATTAATTTCAATCAAATTAGTCTTAATTTAAACATTTTTATTTTTATTTTTAATTCTCTTCCTATATTTCTCTCTTTTCAGGTACCATGGATGACTTTGCGTATCAATGGCCATACACGAACATGACTCAACCAAAAGAAAAGGAGATTGACAGACTCGCGACACTTTCCGCAATGTCAGCACAAATTAAAGAACTTTCGAGGAAGTTGGACGTTATCGCAGCCCAACAGAGTCAAAGGATGGCAATCATGTGTGACTATTGTGCTGGCAACCATCCGAGTCATCAATGCACCGTTAGTTTTGGGCGGCGAAAACAAGGTGGTGTATACCTCAACCAGTATAAATATGATAATTACCATCAAGTTTGGGGGTATCACCCGGATTCTTCATGGAGCTACAACTATCAGGACCAATACTCTGCTCCAAATCCAACATATCCATCAAATTTCTCAAATCCACCTCCAATGCAACAAGAAGACAATTCAGATTTCAAGGAATTCATGTTAAGGATTATAGCAGAAAAAGAAGATATGATAATGAGTCAGGAGATATCAACCCAAAATTTTAATAATCGAATGGAACAACTCCTCACTGCCTCAACCAATGGTCCTCAATACATGGCTTCCGAGACTGAAAAAGAAAAGTCAAGGTTGGAGGAATTGGTGTCCAAGTTCATAACATCAAATGAGGAGAGAATGAGTAATCAAGTGAGGTCAATTCAAAATCTTGCGGATCAGATAGAGCAAATGACCAAAGCCGTAAGTAACCTTCCTCCAAACACTTGGTTTTATGACATGGATGACGAAATTGGCGAAGAACCTGAACCAAATCTACAACTAGATGAGCCTCGAGATGTTGAAAAAGAGGAGACAAGTAGGGATAATGACAACAAGGTCGGTGAAGAACTAATTGTGAGAACCAACGATGATGAGCCGATGTTATTTATGCCTCAAGTGACTTCTCCTCCACAGTTCAAGAATCTGGTTAGATTTGCAAAACCTTGTCCAATTGGTAGTCATGTCATTGGCAATACTCCATGTGACGTAAAAGTGAGTACAACTTCGAAGCCATGGTGCGATGAGTTGGAGAAGATAGAAGAAGAGATTGTTGTGTCTGACAAGCCTCAATGCCAGAATACATTCGCAGACACAATGGAGAAAACGCCTAGATGTTGGACGTTCTTCAATCTAATCTTATATAAACAAAGCATGCTAGGTGACTTTAACTCGATGGCTATCACAAATGGGAACCTACCAAAAGCTATATTATTTCCGATGGATGGAGGGTTTCTCAACTTTCGAAGAGGAATTGGATAGCATTGACCAGACAAAGTCAGGCTGAAAGACTATAAATCAAGCGCTGACTGGGAGGCAACCCAGGAATTTTTTATATTTATATGCTTTACTAGTTTATTTAGTAGATAGGAATTAAGTTGCTTATTAAGCTCTCTTATAATCTAATTCATGTTGTCTCTCTTCATTGCAGGTATTGGAGGTCCAATGGATATCAAAATGATCGTCGCCGCCATCGCCACCATCAACTCACGCTTAGCTGATTACAGGGAAGTTCTCTTCTATTTATCGTTATATTCTTACAATGAGGACATTGTAATTGCTAAGTTTGGGGGAGTTTTGTTTAATTCATTATCGCATGTTTAGTTTATGTTATGTTATTTTGCATATGTTGTTAATTTAGTTTAGGTTCATTATAAAAAAAAATCAAAAAAAAAATCAAATATTCAAAAATTCAAAAATAATAGTTAGTTACTATGTTCATCTTGCATGAGTCCAGCTGTTTGATATTTACAGTTTATTTTGGCCAATGATGAGAATGGGATTGAGTAGACAAGTATAATACTGATTATTAGAGCTTTTGATGTGATTTCTTGTTATGAATTGAATCTTTTTCTGTTTGAAACTGGTATAATAAGGATAGCACAATAAAAACAACTTGTTGATTGATTGAGTTTAAATTGATACATAATGCGACTCTAAAGGATAATGCTAGTTTGAATGAAAGAATGAGAAGAATAAGTAGTGATGACTAAAGTTCGATAAAAATTAAGTTCGAGAAAAAAATTGGGATATATAAGCTTCAAAAAAAAAAGAAAAAAAAATGAAAAAATACAGTGGCTAGTTTTGTTTTGGGGCCTTTGTTACTTGAGCAAGTACGCCCGAAGGGGTATCTTAAAACCTAGCGCCCTAAGGTCTTTTATGGTCTGGGAGTCGTTGGTCGAAAGCTCGCTAAGGGGTGGCACTGTTAGCCTAATGGAATGAGGCATTGCACAGTCATGGTTAAAAAGTAAAAAAAAAAATAAAAAATAATAATAAAACGGGAAAAGAGCAGAAAAGCCCCCGTAATGAAAAGTAAAGCATAAGTATCCCGGATTGGACTCTTGAACTTGGTGGATGTTTGACTTTAGTTGGATCTAGCTTGTTCGTGAATTTTATGAGTTTTCACTGTTTGATGCCTTTAAAGAGACCTATTATGTGTTAAATTTAATTTCATATAAATTAGCATGTTTGTTGAGCACACACGCACTATATCAGTGATAACAGTTTAAGACTTGATGATTAACTAGGAAATTGTTGATTGGTTTTGATATGAAGTATTATCATGTTTACTTGATTTCTCTAAGGCCGAGTGAATAGATTTGTGTTTATCAATACTGCTGGATTCGTAGGCATATAGATTAGTTGCATTTCATTGCATTGCATTGCATTATGTTATGTTGCTTGGGGACAAGCAAAGGTTTAAGTTTGGGGGTATTTGATAAGTAGGTTTTATACCTACTTATCCGGTATCTTTTACTTGAATTAGTTGCTTTTATTCACGTGTCTTAGTTACTTTTCATGCATTTTGTGTTCGTTTTGTAGGTTATACGTTTGGAAGCGATGTGAGCGATTATTGGTAAGGAAAAGCACGGAAAATGCAAACAAAAGCAAGCCAGACATCGTTTATGCTTTCATGTTCATTTCATGTTCTTGGCTTGGAGCTTGTACTATATTGTAGAGCATTTTCTTAGCTTTCCGGAACATCTTGAATCATTCAAATCGGAGTTCGGATGAAAGAGTTATGACATTTCTACCAACGGACGTTGAACTTCACCGTTTTGGGTGGTCATTTTGCGTAGCAGTCACTTCCAGTCAAATTTCGACCATCATAAGTTCGTTATTTCTCAAAGCTCAAAGAATAAAAGTTGTAGATCTCGTCGATAGCTTCGATTTGATATGTCGCGGGCCTCGTAACGCCTCTCGGTTTAGAAGTTATGGCAGTTTTAGCAGAGGAGGTTCCGGCAGAAAATATTTTTGGCAGATTGGTGCCCAGCCGGGGCTGGGCGTTTTTGTGCTTAGTACCCAGCCGGGGCTGGGTGTCTGGGCGTGAAATCAGTAGCCTATCCAGCTGGGGCTGGCTTTTACCAAAGGAAATACCCAGCCGGGGCTGGGTATACGCGAAAATGAGTGGATTTTGTCCGAATTTGAGTCCGAAAAGGATTGTTTCGAGTTGTTTGATTCAAGGACTTCCAAGAGGACTTAAAGATATGTACAAAGACTTATAAAAGGAGGGGAATAACACAGATTAGAAAGATTATTAGGAGATTAGAGA
This sequence comes from Panax japonicus, assembly GCA_020205505.1. Lineage (NCBI taxonomy): Eukaryota > Viridiplantae > Streptophyta > Magnoliopsida > Apiales > Araliaceae > Panax > Panax japonicus. Next base: position 30,732,710 of record CM035111.1, read on the forward strand.
GTATTCTATTAAATTAGATTAGAGTAAATTAGAGAAAAACACTAGTTTTTATGAGATTTGGAGATTGATGCAACTTGGAGACCATTGAAGATTTGAAGTAGGAGCAAGAAGGGAGCGTCAAATCTACAGACAATAGATTATTTCTTCTCAACTTCTTCTATTTTTATCTTTTAATGTGTATTCAATTGTGGATTCTTAGTTTTAATTCAATAATAATGAACTAATTCTTTGTTTGAGATTACAATGGATCTTATTGTGTAGTTTATTTTAATATGCTTCATTATCAATTATTATGTTCTATTTAGAGGATTGTCTATTGTGATTTGAACTTAATTGTTTAATTGCTTGGCCATCAATTACCGTGATAATCTATATGAACTCGAGAGATGAAGTATAGATTTAGATCTAATCATGATAGCATGTGTTCAGGATTTTGTTAGTAGCTTAAACTTGATGTGTGTTAAGGTAGAGATATGCTTGACATCGCATGTAATCTTATAGAGAACTTGTTCTTAAACCTTCTTCAATTGTAATTCACATAGAGATATAGTGGGTTAGTTGATTAAGGTGTTTAACGAATTTCTATCTTAATTGTGGATTGACGTTAATACGGTATTAGTGCATCGAGAGGTGGTTAATACTACTTTCGTGTTCTTGATTAACAATTCGGGATAGAGAATAATTGATGAGAAGTGTGTTAACTTAAATGAAGCAATAAGTGAAGTTGTGATCTTAAATCTCCATAATCTTAATTTAATTAGTGGAATAGTAGTTAATTTATATAGTTTGTAATTCATTCGTTTAAATAAGATTGAGTTGGTTACGGGTTAGTACTTGGTGATTTTTATTAAATAATTCTCTGTGGGAACGATACTCAACTTATCACTTTATTACTTGTTGACCACGTATACTTGCGTGTTGTGCGTATATAGATTTTACCCAACAGAAACATATACATATATATAAAACAAAATTGAGATAACTTCTCCCGAATATTTTGAAAATGGGTAAGTGGGGTCCATATAATAATCCAAATGTACAAAAAATACTTCAATAAAACCCCCTCTATTTATCTCAATTCACTTGGCTTCTCAAAACATATTTTTAATAACATTCATCATTAATATTATAACTCATAATATTAACAAACAGATCATTTCCATGAAAGAGGGGGGTTTCCGATAAGGATTTCTCCCTATTGGCGCGGAATTAGGTGACCAAACCCCTTTCCTCGACATAACTTTCTAGACATTGTCAATAATACAAATAATAAAATGAATAACTTTGTAATCTCAATTATTGATTTAATAATATAAAATATTGTGCAGATGATATTGTGACAATAATTAAATCAATAATGTGAGATACTATCAGCAATTACTGTAGCAATAATTGAGTATAACTGAGTGACTTCTCACGCAAGCATCAAATATTGTGTGCTACTATACAACCACGCGTATTACTGTACTTTTATCACCGGGTATTTCAATAGTTAACGTAAAACTTTCGCCGTTATTTTTATAAAAAGGTGTTTATGTCATTTTCTAACTTAGACAATAATTTTGTTATAGGGTCCACCAATGATTGAGCCGTCGTACAAATATTCCTTGATAAAACGAATATTTTCCAACCAATCGAATATTTTATGACAACTTGCTTACTTTGCAAAATTTATAAATATTACTCAAAACTATAACATAATATCAAATCCACACCATAATATTCAAAATGATATTTAGAGAAAATTAATCTTTATTCATAAAAGTTTGGGTCTTATACTTTCTATATTGTCAACAATGTTCAAAAGATTTCAAAGTAGCTGAACAATAAATCATTTTCAAGAACAAGAATTTTATTAAATTCCAGAATAAATAACATTTCAAGAATGAAAAAATTAAATTCGTTTGAAGATTCAATAATATTCATTTGATTAGGAACAATTAACAATAATGAAACAATATTCATTAAAGTAAGATATTCCCAGATTTCATGCTGAGTGATCACAAATGGATCAAGAACTAATAGAGGAATTATTAGTTAATTAATATTGAATTACCTCAAGAGTATCAGTTAACCATAAAGATTAAATCATACTCTTTTGCGAGTACATGAAGTGATCAGTCTCATTGTACTCGATATTATGCATAATACTCAAAAATAGCACAAGTGTCAGATGTCTGACGATAAAGTTCCCCTTTTTATAAGGGTTGTTCATTTTCTCAGTCTTACATCATGAGTATGTACCACAACAATATGGTTTGGATTGCTTTTAAAGAAATACTGTGATTTCAACATATAATATCCATATTAATCTAGCCGAAATAAATGACATAGATCTTCTAATAATAAATCAATTCATAATAAATAGAACGTTTCATGCTTTAACAAATATTAGTCTCACCAAAACAAATAGCTGAGACATGGCTCGTAAACAGTTCAAATAATAGAACATGAATCAATTGCACTGTGTACGAATAACAATAATCATTATGGATGTGAATAACCAACAATAATTATCCACTAACATGCTTGAAAGATAATAACTCGAGTTTTAGTTAAGGAAACATGCCTTGATTGGCAATTACTGTTATACAATTTATTATAACTTCTTTTGAAATACCTTTGATTTATGATATCTTTCTTCTTCTCCCCAAGAGTTATGAAGCTTAAACAAAATCACACTTTCTTCTAATTTGTGACTGATCTGAACCTACATTCTCACACTATCTCTTTCTTTGTTTTTCTCTTTTTATTTTCTTTTTGTTGACAAAGTTTGGAAGTGAGATGAAAGAGAGATGAAAGTGATTTTTTTTCTTTTACTTGTTGGGAAAGTTGTATAGATATAATATTTATAAGTATACAAATTGCTCACACTTCTCTCCTTTAATTATCTAAGGGTTGCTACAAAGCTTTGCAAAAGTATGTGGCTAATTCTTAAGATGACACCTTAGTTGGAGTTAGTAAGAGTTAGTAGCAAATTTGGAGAAAACGATAACTCACATGTGCTCTCTTTTCTCCTTCTTATTGTCGAAAATGAACACCTATAATCCCCCATTTTGATTTATTTTTATTGCCAAATTTTGCTTAACAAAATGACCTAAAAGTCCCTCATCCATTGGACTAAGTTTTTGGCTAGCTTGTTAGTTTAATGTTTGCGCTTTCTAATTAAAATAATTGGGCTATGTAAAATACAATAGGTCCAATACCAAAATTTTATTTTACCCTAATTATTTAATTAGGGTTTTCATACCACTCATTTGAGATTTAAATGGTTACTCTCGTACATTTAATTATATAACTCAATTAGACTTTTTTTTAATTAGGTTTTAAATAAATAATAAATTGAGATAATAAAATAAATTTCTTAAGTTATTATATATTTTAAATACTAAAATTCTTCAATGCTACAACCCTTGGGTTAATTAATCCACTTCCTAATATATAATATTAGGTTATAAAGCTTTTTTTTAATTCACTATATATAATAAATAAATATATATACACATCTATAATATATATATATATATATATATATATATATATATATATATATATATATATATATATTTATTTATTTAATCACTTACATCTTCTACATATGTCATAACATATTTATCAACATTGATAAATAATTATTATATTTATTTACTCACATATTTATTCAATATATGCCACAAAATATTTAAAATATTGATAAATAATTTAATATTCTTATTTCTTGGCTTTTCTTTTTTGTTCCATTAATTCATTAACTTAATTAGCCCTAATTGGCTTAATAAGTTATTACATAATCATATAATCACTTTATATTAATCATATCAATTTAATCACTTAATGATTATAAATCCTTTTAATTTACCATTTAACATTCAAGTTATATTAACTCTCAACATAACTTATCTTACTCTTCCTTAATCAAATTGATTAAGTATTCATCTTAGTTAACTTAAAATAATTAAATTAACTAACTCACTTAATTCACATATTCAATTATATGCTTAAAAAAATTGTTCATAAAAATATACATATATAATCATATAAAATTCCCGGTCCTTACATAAACAATATTGGTATTAAATAATAAAATTTAAAATTTTAAGAATTCAATTCAATATTATATCTTAAGAAACTAAATATAAATTTAAGAATTATATTGAATTAAACTAAATATTACAAATGTATCATCATTTATATAATTTGAAGTTGTTACAGGTTAAAAAAAATTATAACTATAATAAAATTATCCATTTTGACTTAATCTTGTTGACTTTTTGTTGTGATTTGATATGCTAAAACTTGTATTATGAATATGGTAAATCATTAGAAAAATAAATATATCAAAATCTAATTTGGATAAATATTAAAATAAAATAAAAACCTCTCCGCCTAAACTCCGCCTAATTTCCTAGAGAGATTTTCTTGCCGCCTTGGGCCCAGGCGAGACACCAGAGAAGGCTAGCGCCTAGGCAGAAATTTTTAGAACACTACTATTAATTATGTTATTTTTGGAGATAAGACACTGGAATCCATGGTTATGCTTTTACTATTATGTAGTTAAAATGAGTATTAACATGCAAGGAAAGCTGTAACATTTAGTATATATGACAAGTTTAGGCTCAAAACTACAAAGTAGCTTTCAATACTTAGAATAGGTACCTCTTAGTGATTAATTAATAATAATTTTAAATTTAAAATAATTGTGCTAAAAAGCAAAAAAAAATGTTGTAAATCTCAATTTAAATAATATATATTTTATTAAATATTCAATAATTTTATCATCACACTCATCTTCAACACCATTATGATCAAAGCGCTATCTCCAAATTTAAAATTCAACCCCTACTTCCCTAGACTGTGGAATTGGACCAAACATGATATATCCGTTTGGGATTCCTCAACAGCAGGAATTATACTTGTTGTCTTTCTGAGTTACTTCATCTTAATGTGGTCATCTTGGTTTATTTTAGGGTCCATATTTTTGAAGAATTAATGAATTTCATCATTCTATGATTCTATAAACATCGAATCCATATAGAATTCTATAAAGAGAAATAGTTGATGAGTTAGCTACTAAGTTTTAGTTTTTGGTAATTTAAGATTGGTAATAGTTGATGAGTTAGCTTTCAAGTTTTATTCTAGAAAATACATCTATGTCTTCCTCTTCCACTTTTAATTTCTGTGCCATTATATATTCGTTTTGTTCCCCTCTTTTCCTCCATTATAAATCAAGGTTGCTTACCACTGCAGACTACAACAATTTGTGCAACTGTGAAACCCTAAACAACATCAAGATGCATGTCCCCGCCATTGACAATGGTCCTTATCTTCAAAACGGTGATTTTTTTAATTATCAACTATATTTCGTATCTAGATTGTTATGATTTTTTCTTGATACTTCTTTTTATCTCTAACAACTTAATTACACAATTTACATACATATTCATGATAATAAATATGTATATAATTGTCTTTTAATTGTGGGTGTTATCTGATTTGTTGGAGATTAAGAAATCAACGCGTAAAGGAGGGTGATCGGAATGAGGGAGAGACTCTTTAACTCTCCTTCACAAAAATGCACATAATCCACCTCCTACTTTGCAGTGTCAACGGCGATTTTGAGACACTCCGTAAGTCCCCTACATGAACTGAATATAATCATTTTGTAGCAATGTACGAAAATCATGTTTATTTGTGCATTCCATGCCAATACTTCTAATACTTTAACCCAATTGATGTGTTCTTCCAGTCCAATTTATCCTTGAATTAGCAGTTTAAAATAGTGCACATTATATGTGACACCCCCAAAATTAAGTATACATCACCCATCTTGAGTCGCCAGATACATGGTACAGAATTCAAATACAACTTAATAATACAATTGTCGTGTACAATACGACAAAACATAAATTGTGAATTTGGATACAAATATTGTCTACTATAGAGTATACAAACTCAAAAGGAGTCCTCATTATAATTATTATCACACTATTTCACAGAATAGTGAGGACTACTAATGCACCATCTAAGACTATCACTCTGTTCCCCGACTAGTCCCAGGTACATTCTCATTTTCTGAAGAGAACAGTGAAAGAAAGGGTGAGCTCAACTAGCCCAGTAAGAAATATTATGACTAAGATAATGTAGAATAAATTATCATTAGCCTTAAACAGTGTTAAACTGATACAATATAACAAACATCAAGTTTAACTGTAGAGGAACAAGCAATCCATTAGAGCAGTCAAGTAGAGAATAAAATCTACTATCTTCTATTATTTAAAAGGTTTTTCATCACTTTTATCGCTGTGACTCAGCTTAATAAATAATCCACATCATCAAATCATCCCTGCACTACAGGCCAAGGATATTCTTTAGTATCACGACCACGAATCATCCATGCACTATGGCTAAAGATAATCATATTTTCATCAACGGTCTAGATCATGCCATAAAACAATTCATCTTTGCACTACGGCCAAAGAGAATCCATAGCCATAATCATACCAAAAACTGTCCATCAATGCACTACGGGCCAATGAGGACTTTTTCCACATCATTTTTAATATTACGGTTATGATTATACCGAATAATCCCTATTCATAATCGTACCAAGTCCATCTATGCACTACAGGCCACAGATGACTTTCAAAAAAAATAAACATGAGGATGATAACAATGATATAAGAATTCAATAAAACAAGTTCAAGAATTAATTTGTCTAGGAACTGATAACGTCCAAATTGTCAACATGATACTGCTTTGTAGAGTAAAATTCAAAAATGCTCAGAAGAATATTTTCATGAAAAGATACTGGATGAAGTGCAAATATCAAGGATATTCCACTAATTTCATGGAGTATAGAAGTCAAAACTTTAACCAACTAAGTATAATAAAGAATGGAATAACAAAAGAAATCACCATGCCTGCGGTACTTCGCATAGACAGGTTATTCCAACAGAATAACAATAACGGAACCAGGTCAAGCGAAATTCGCACCGACAGGATATTCCAACAGAATAATAAATAACGGAACTAGGTTCGGTGTAAAACACACAGACAGGATATTCCAACAGAATAATAAATAACGGAACCAAGTCCAGCGTAAAACGCACAGACAGGATATTCCAATAGAATAATAGAGAATGGAATATTAGAAGAATTTCACCATGTATGCAGTACTTTGCATAGACATGTTATTCCAACATAATAATAAAGAATGGAATAACAGAATAATTTCACCAAGTATAGGGTAGCCCGCGTATACAGGTTATTCTAACAGAATAATAAAGAATGAAATAACAGAAGTTCTCTTCATAAATAAGAAAGAAAGAGTACCCCTTACGAGTACAACAAATAATATTCCCTACCTTAGAAAGAAGAGTACTGGATATAAAAGTAGTGAAGTAGCAGAACACTTTTCTTCTTTCTCTCTATAGTAATAATAATAACAGAACCAGGTCAGGCGAAATTCGGACCGACAGGATATTCCACAGAATAATAAATAACGGAACTAGGTCCGGTGTAAAACGCACAGACAGGATATTCCAACAGAATAATAAATAACGGAACCAGGTTCGACGTAAAATGCACTGACAGGATATTCCAACAGAATAATAAATAATGGAATATTAGAAGAATTTTACCATGTATGTAGTACTTTGCATAGACAGGTTATTCCAACATAATAATAAAGAATATAATAACAGAAGAATTTCACCAAGTATAGGGTAGCCCGCGTATACAGGTTATTCCAACAGAATAATAAAGAATGAAATAACAGAAGTTCTTTTCATAAATAAGAAAGAAAGAGTACCCCTTACGAGTACAACAAATAATATTTCCTACCTTAGAAAGAAGAGTACTAGATATAAAAGTAGTGAAGTAGCAGAACACTGTTCTTCTTTCTCTCAATAGTTTCTCTCTCTAGAGTTTTAGTGAATTCGTAAGAAATAATGAATGAATGAGCTTTTATTTATAGAAAAATGGACTGCATAGTAACTAACTCATGAACGGTCCAGATTGATTTACTTTAATCTGACGGTCTATATTTAAAACAAAATCTTTTAAATAAAAAATAATATATTCTATTTATAATCTAGTAAAACGAATAACTTTATAAAAGATTTTACTATGCAAACACTATGCAGACACTATACAAACACTATGCATAATAAAATATAATATATTCTAATTATTGTCTAATAAAACTAATAACTTTATAAAAGTATTTTGTTTTATATAAAAAAATTTTACTATGCAAAATACTATGCAAACACTATGCGACACTATGCATAATAAAATATAATATATTCTATTTATAGAATAACTTTATAAAAATATTTTGTTTTATATAAAAAGATTTTACTATGCAAAACACTATACAGACACTATGCAACACTATACATAATAGAATATAATATATTCTATTTATAGAATAACTTTATAAAAGTATTCTATTTTATTACATTAATAATACCAATAAAACAAAACTGAGTAACTTATCACGTAAGCATCAATAATTAATACCGTGTGCTACTTATACAACCACGCATTTTACTGTACTTTTAACACCGGGTGTTTCAACAGTTAACGGTAATAATCATACCGGTGGCAACGGTCATCAGAACAACGATAACCATCGTGGGGGATATTATCATGCCAAGAATGGTAACCATTTCGGTGGTAATCATGGCCAAGATAATAAGAATTGACATTTTAATAAGAGAAGGTTCAACAATGACATGAAGACTTCGGCACCAGCACCTATTTCAAAGGAAGAAGAACGCCCATCGGTCGTATGTTTCAAATGCGGACAAGAGGGACACATCCGTCCAAACTGTACGTAACAATCCAAAGCGTGTTTTAATTGCGGAAGAGAAGGTTACCTATCTCGATTTTGTTGTATGGTGAAGTCAAGTCCAACTGGGATAGTGATGCCAAAGGATGTCCCAGACAAGCAAAAGCCGGTAGTTTAAGAGAGAGCGTTTTTTTTTCTCGTGACGAGGAACCTGAATAAAATTATCACTGGTAAGTTAATTATAAGCTCTTTCGAAGTCTATACCGTGTTAGATACCGGTTCTACTCACTCTTTTATTTCACCTAGTTGTGTTCAATGTTTGTACTTAACTCCGGAGAAGTTAAACTTTGATTTATCTATTGAAACTCCATTGGGAGAAACCTTCGTTACCTCCACTGTTTATAAATCTTGTTTGATTCAAATCGACACTTTCACGTTACCTGTCGATCTTATCTCTTTGAAAATACTTGCCTTTGATGTGGGTTTTTTTTTAAATGATTGGTTAACTACTCATCATGTTTTTCGTAAGGTTGTTAGCTTTCATATTCCTAACCAACCTATTATGTGAATTCAAGCAACCAAACCAATAAATTCAATCATTGTCATATCAAGCCATAAGTAAAGAGCCCCGATCCTTTTGTTGATGACTTCCTGGTGTGGAATGCACCGAAGCCAGACTTTCTGTAGGCGATGTCGTGAATGGCGATGATAAGTTGATAGGTATCATTGTGAGGTGCTATCTAGGTTAAGGGATAGAAGTCACAATTGGTATCAATGTGACGTACTATCCAAGTCTTGGATGAGAGTAACAGTTTTGAATGATATTTCTATCATTAATAAATCTCTTGACGTATTCCTGAAGATTTCTTAGCCTACCCCTAGAGCGTGAAATCGAATTTTGTATTGACCACAGTACAAAACCCTTTTATAAAACCCTCAAATATTTTTTTTACTTAAAACGAACGTAACATGCGCCAAAGACATTGACTTGAGCTGTTGAAGATTACGATCGTACTATTCAATATCATCGTGGAAGAGCCAACGTGGTAGCTGACGTGTTGAGTAGAAGATCGTATGCGTTTACAAGTGCGATGTTGTTAACACAAAGACTCATTTCGTATAACTTACAAATGATGAAGATAGAGTTAAAGACTCTAGGGACCCACGTGAAGATAACGAATATACGAGTAAAATCGACTTTAATCGATAAAGTTAAAGACGCTCAAGCTACATACCCGAATCTGATGAATGTGAGGAAGAAGGTTCAAGAGGGCGTTATTCTAGAAGCAAGAGTTGCTGAAGAGAGGAAATCTCAACCCTCGATTTAATTGGCCCATTTGAAATCCTCGAGTGAGTAGGACCTGTGGCCTATAGACTCGTTTTACCGCCAAGTATGTTGCGTATTCAGAACTTTTTTTTTTACGTATCGATGTTACGTAAATATGTGGATGACCCGAACCACATTATTAATTTAGAATCGGACGAGATAGTGGATGATTTAACATATGAGATCTCGTGTTAAAATCTTGGATAAGAAGAATCGTATCCAACACTCAAGGGTTATACCTCAAGAGTTAGAATCTGAAATGAAGTCAAGGTATCCTCACCTGTTCGGCATACTGGGTACGTGCATAAATTTCAAGGGAAAAATTCCATAAGGAGGGGAGATTGTGAAACCCCATATTTTATGAATAAAGAATTAATTTACTCGAAATGATTTTTTTTATATTATGGTGTGAATTTGAGATAATGTTATAGTTGTGGGTAATATTTATAAATTTTGCAAAGTATGCAAGTTGTCATATTATATTCGATTCGTCGGGAAATATTCGTTTTAAATAGAAAATATTCGTACGACGGCACAATCATTGGTGGATCCCACAACGGAATTATTGTCGGATTGGGAAAACGACAAAAATATTTTATTAAAAATAACGGCGGAAGTTTTACCGTTAATATTGTTGAACTACTCGGTAGTAAAAGTACAGTAATGCGCGTTGTTGCATAGTAGCACACGGTATTGATTATTGATATTTATGTGAGAAGTCAGTCAGTTTTGTTCGATTATTGCTACAATAGTTGCTGCATAGTATCTCACATTATTTGATTCAATTATTGTTGATTTAGAAGTTTTGTTTTATTCGTATTATTAACGTAATAAAATAGAAACATCTTTTTATATAAAATAGAATACTTTATTAAAGTTATTCTATAAATAGAATATATTATATTCTATTATGCATAGTGTTTTGCATAGTAAAATCTTTTTATATAAAACAGAATACTTTATTAAAGTTATTCTATAAATAGAATATATTATATTTTATTATGCATAGTGTTTGCATAGTGCCCGCATAGTGTTTGCATAGTAAAAATCTTTTTATATAAATAGAATATATTATATTTTATTTAAAAGATTTTTCTTTAAATATGGACCGTCAAATTAAAGTAAATCAATCTGGACTGTTCATAGATTAGTTACCATGCATTCCATTTTCCTATAAATAGAAGCTCATTCCTTCATTATTTTCTTACGAATTCACTGAACTCTAGAGAGAGAAACTATAGAGAGAGACTATAGAGAGATAGAAGAAAAGTTTTCTGCTACTTCACTACTCTTATATCAAGTATTATTTTACGGTAAGGGATATTATTCTTTTTTATTCAAGAAGAGAACTTCTGTTATTCCATTTCATTATTTTTCTGTTGGAATGACCTGTATACGCGGGCTACCCTATACTTGGTGACATTCTTCTATTATTCTATCTTTATTATCCTGTCGGAATATCCTGTCTTTAGTATCTTTTCGTGAAAATATTCTTCTGAGCATTCTTGAATTTTACTCTACAAAGCAGTATCATGTTGACAATTTGGACATTATTTGTTCTTGGACAAATTAATTCTTGAACTTGTTTTATTGAATTCTTATATCATTGTCATCATCCTCATGTTTATATTATGTTGAAAGTCATCTGTGGCCTGTAGTGCATAGATGGACTTGGTATGATTATGACCAGAGATTATTCGGTATAATCATGACCGTAATGTTAATGTTACAAATGATGTGAAAATTAAAAGTCCTCATTGGACCGTAGTGCATTGATGGACAGTTTTTGGTATGATTATGGCTATGGATTCTCTTCGGCCAAGGGAGCAAAGATGAATTGTTTTATGGCATGATCAGGACCGTTGATGAAAACACGATTATCTTTGGCCCGTAGTGCATGGATAATTCGTGGTCGTGATACTAAAGAATATCCTTGGCCTGTAGTGCAGGGATGATTTAATGATGTGGATTATTCATTGAGCTGAGTGTCAGCGATAAAAGTGATGAAAAACTTTTTAAATCATAAAAGATAGTAGATTTTATTCTCTACTTGACTCTTTTAATGGATTGTTTGTTCCGCTGCAGTTAAACTTGATATCTATTATATTTTATCAGTTTAACATTTTTGGAGACTAATGATAATTTATTCTGCATTATCTTAGTCATAATATTTCTTACTGGGCTAGTTGAGCTCACCCTTTCTTTCACTGTTCTCTTCAGGAAATGAGAATATAGCTGGGACGAGTCGGGGAACGGAGTGATGGTCCAGAGGATAGCATTAGTAGTCCTCATTTTTTGTGAAATAGTGTGATAATAATTGTAATGAAGACTCCTTTTGAGTTTGTATAATCTCTAGTAGACAATAATTGTATTCAAGCTCACAGTTTATGTTTTGTTGTATTGTACACGACAGTTGTATTAGTAAGTTGTATTTGAATTCTGTACCATGTATCTGGCGACCCAAGATGGGTGATGTATACCTAATTTTGGGGGCGTCACTGTTGGTATCAAAGCTTAGGGATATGATCCCTGGCTAAGATGTGAGATAAGAACTAGGAGGGGAGAGACGGGGAATTACTTCGCTAGTATGACCTACCTAAGTTTATTTGATATTTAATTGGTCGTTCAGAGTATAGAGATAATATGTGATATGCTAATTAACCTTTGTTTTGTGGCAGTATTTAAAAATGGCATCCGAGAATGTTCAATAATCAGGATAATGTATAACTAGAGGACAATACTCCTCATGAAAATAATAACACCGATGAAATGATGAATGATGGGATGGTCAGAGACTTTATGCAATTCATACAACAACAGGCGAAGGAAGCTCATGTCCAAAATGCAGGTAGAAATACTGATAACTCTCGGACGGTCACCGCTACGCAGTTTAAGGAGCAATTCATGTAACAACGGGCGAAGGCAGCTCCTATCCATAATGCAGGTGGAAACAATGGTAACCCACGGTTGGTCACCGCTAAGCAGTTCAAGGATCTGGGACCACCGGAGTTTTTGGGAAATCCAGAACCACTTAAGGCGGAGACATGGAAAAAGCAGATTACCAAGATATTTGATGTGATAGAATGCTTAGAGGAACAAAAGGTTCCATTCGCCACCTTTATATTGTGTGAAGAATGAGATCGTTGGTGGGAATTTATAAAACGTACCCAGCCTGACGCACTCAAGATGTCTTGGGAGAAGTTCCAAGAATTATTCAACGACAAGTACTTTCCTGAAAGTATTCATCACATGAAAGAGGTAGAATTCATCAAGCTGGAGCAAAACAATATAATCGTGTCGCAGTACGAGACTAAGTTTGCAGAGTTATCCCGGTTTGCATCCCATTTGGTCGATAATGAGGAGCGAATGACGTGAATGTTTTTACGAGGTTTGAAACCCGATATACGTCAATACCTCATTTCTCATAAACTTTGTTTATATTCAGATGTTTTGAATAGAGCTCAGTTATTGGACCACGATAATCAGTCAGGAAATCCAAAAGGCAACGACCAACAACACGATAATAATCATACCGGTGGCAACGGTCATCAGAACAACGATAACCATCGTGGGGGATATTATCATGCCAAGAATGGTAACCAATTCGGTGGTAATCATGGCTAAGATAATAACAATGGACATTTTAATACGAGAAGGTTCAACAATGACGTGAAAAAGTCGGCACCAGTACCCGTTTCAAAGGAAGAAGAACGCCCATCGGTCGTATGTTTCAAATACGGACAAGAGGGACACATCCGTCCAAACTGTACGCAACAATCCAAAGCGTGTTTTAATTGCGGAAGAGAAGGTTACCTAGCTCAATTTTGTCGTATGGTGAAGTCAAGTCCAACTGGGATAGTGATGCCAAAGGAAGTCCCAGACAAGCCAAAGCTGGTAGTTTAGGAGAGAGCGTTTTTTTTCTCGTGATGAGGAACCTTAATAAAATTATCACGGGTAAGTTAATTATAAGCTCTTACGAAATCTATACCGTGTTAGATACCGGTTCTACAAACTCTTTTATTTTACCTAGTTGTGTTCAATGTTTGTACTTAACTCCGAAGAAGTTAAACTTTGATTTATCTATTAAAACTCCATTGGGAGAAACCTTCGTTACCTCTACTATTTATAAATCTTGTTTGATTCAAATCGACACTTTCACGTTACCTGTCAATTGTTGGTCGATTTCGCAACCGATAAACACACGCAAGTATACGCGGTCTAACAAGTAATACAGTGATAAGGGGGTGTCGAACCCACGAGGACAAAGACTTAACAGGAAACAACTACTAAGGTAAAGTCGTAACTAATCTTATCTAAACAAAAGAAATAGATGGTTGGTTAAACAAATTCTATAGGACAATCAAGTTGGAGAAGAAACAGTTCTAAGAAATAAAGATAGGATTACAACTCCCCTAATGCTTCGCCTAATCTTCTAACTCTCCGTAAATAAACAAATCAAGGAATGGTCAACCGAGATTAAAGTAAGCATAAGCTTCTGTCGAAGGTCAAATGCTAATCCTTGACAAACTAGAACACAATATGTCTATTGGTGAATCTAATCTGACCAAGGTCATTATGCACAACTCCAAGGTCACACAAGGCAAATGAGGATATGTCTATCCAACAAGCACAATAAGCCCACAATTAAATGTCAGGACAAAACAAGTGTCATTGTATTTAAAGGAAGACAGTAATATCCATTTATCAATATCCACTACTATCAAAACCTATTTCTTTATCAAGAAATAAGACATTATAAGCAAAATACAACAACCCATTCCAAAATGCTTCATTATATAAAACGAGAGAGAAAGTCGATTAAGCTATTCAAAAAGTTACATTGCAATCCTAACAATGGAGTTAGTTCATAACTATGAGACTAACACATAGTTCTAATACACCACCCATTTCAGACAAATACAATAAATAGAAGATTTGAAATAAGAAAAACCCCTAAGGAAAGGAGTACTCTTCAGCCAAACAATCTCTTTCACTTGCACGATCTGAGAAAATGGAGAGCAACGGAACTCTTTTGGTCAAGCTATCTCTTCTCCTCTTCTCTATTTTCTAGCTGTCCTTCTATATTCTGCTCTTTGCTCTCTGTCTGGTTATTACAGCCGCCGCCCCCCTCCTTGTATATCTCTCACTTGCTAGGTCAAACACTTCCTGTCTGCCTGGGAACCGGAGGTGGCGCCGCGGCGCGGGCCACGAAGCTTTTGACTCGCGCTGCGGCGCGGCTTAAGGAACTTGGACACGGAGCTCGCGCTGCGGCGCGAGACAGCATATGGTAAGTGGCGCCGCGGCGCGGCTTTTTGTCAGTGTGGGACAGCACGTGGCGCTGCGGCGCGGCCTTTGGCTCTGGCCTTGGCGCCGCGGCGCGGGAAAGCTAAAAATGACAGTTTTGCCCCTTCAAAGCAGCAAAAACACTGCGAAGCTCTGCAATGCAACGATTAAATACAAAAACACTATAATCCCAATAAAACTATATAAAAACTATGAATCCAGGCAAGTAATTAAGGCAGAAAATATTCGATTCGCAGGTTTAAATCCCACTCATCAAATACCCCCAAACTTAAGTCTTTGCTTGTCCTCGAGCAAACTATCTAACAAATAATAACAGTAGATACTAAGAATGCGAAAGGAACATAAAAATAAATACTAGCATCGCAGCTACGCTTATCTATAAAAACTACCCCCAAAAGAACAAGTCAAACACGGGGATGAACAAGGGGTCAATCTAATTCAAGCATAAGACTGTAATCGATCCAATCTGTGCATGTGTGTGAAAATCAACCGTCCTGACTAATCATAGCCCAAATAAGCTCGCATAGTTGATTGTTAAAACCACGCACATTCCGCAACTTAAACATTCAACAAGCATTAAGAACAAGACGCAAATGCAGGGAAAGATCAAAGGATTTAGCAAGCCGATAGTAAAATCAGACTCGGACAGTACTTAATTACCTTAGGCTAATCAGAACTACCCATGAATGAGCTTTTGATCAGCGACTCCCAAGCCAGACGACTATAGGGCACTAGGTGTAGAACACCCCGAAGAATCTAATAACTCGAGCAGTAAAGGCCACGTAATCAACATAAGCCAACTGAGACTTCACAACAAGAATGAAAATTTAAAAGCGAGTGCATTTTATGCTCCATCTCGATATCGGCCCTGCGTTTATGGGCGAGTGCGTTTTACGCTCCATCTCGACCCACCGCACAACTTTCGATATAAAATAATAATTTTTTTTTTTTTTTTTAACGAGTGCATTTTATGCTCCATCTCGATATCGGCTCTGCGTTTATGGGCGAGTGCGTTTTACGCTCCATCTCGACCCACCGCACAACTTTCGATATAAACACCCTTAGCTAGAAACCAAGATCCAAAACTGCATAGACACCCAAGTCTTTTATTACCTTGCACAAATGAAAGTTTATAAGAGTGAACAACTAGTCAACACAATCAACACACAAACTAAATTCGAAGAATAACTAGTTAACACAGCTGGTCAGAGCTTGCAAGAAGGACGGATCAATAACAGTCTAAACTTGTCAATTCGTAAACCCCTAGCACAAGGCAAGCTTGACACAATTCTACGAGATATATGCTCATTTGGCGCTAGACATAGCCACAATCCCACAAAAATTAGCAATGATAAGTATAACACCCTTGCTAAATAGCAGCTCAAAATAGGGTGAAAAGGCCATTAACATGGCACAAACATCCAAATCTGTAAAAGCCCCAAAAAGATGGCTAGAAACCACAATCATGCTAAATAAAATCAAAATAAAACCCAAAAACAGCTCATGCATTCATAATGATAAAGCATCCATAATGATAAAGTTAATAAACCAAATCCCGCAGTTCAAAAGACTGCACCAAAACATAATAAGGAAATAAAGACAGTATTCCTAACATGGTAGCACTAAGATAAACAAATAAAACTTAAAAGCAACACCCCCAAACTTAAGGAAAGCAATGCCCCCATTGCTAAAACATAAAGCAGTTGAATACACAAGAGGGCTTCCCTGGAGATCGCTCACTCCGCAGCAGGATCAGCCTCATCTTCATCAGCGCCGTCAGCTTCGGCGGGCGGTGATGGAGGAGGGTAAGGTGGAAAGATGGGAGGATCGGGAAACTGGTAAGGCGTGAAGTCAATGCCCTCGCCACAATAATCGGTGTAGATCCCCTGCATAATATTAACCAGCTCAGCCTGGTACTGCATCGCTATCTCCTGCCTTTGAGCCACAGCAGCGATATGCCTCCGCTGCCTCTGTGCTTCGGCGTCCTGCTTCTGATGCAGCAGGGTAAGGGATGCCATGATGTCTGTCAAAAGACCCTGACTAGCCGGTTTTGACTCAGGTGCTTGAGGAGGCTCTGGTTCGGCGGAAGGAGGCGGTGCTGTAGGCGGTCCATACCCTTCGCCCCTGACATGAGATTCTGCCCCGTCCCAAACAGTGAAGCGTTTGATCGTCAGATGGTCAATTATAGTCATGGGCGGCGAAACTGTCTCATCAAGCCCCCACCGTACCCCTGCATGCTTGCACAATGTTGTGATCACAGATGGATGGGGAAGTCCCGAAACGACCGTACTCTTGATTGCCTTAATGATCGAGTCGTGGATGAGGACCCCTATATCCACGTTCAAGCCCGTGACAATGGCGAAAAGCAGAATCGCCCTGTCTTTAGTCACATCGCTTAGGTGACGGGTTGGTAGCATGGAGGCGCAAATGAAGCTGTACCACGCCTTCCCGTAGCGACTGAGCGCAGCAGCCGGGAAGCTGGTCTTCTCACCGGTATAATCATTTTTCTTCCACGCCGTGCCAGGCTTGCAGAGCCTTCTGATAACATCCTCCTGGTCATAACTGCGGAGCCCTAGCTGCAAATAATCATTACCCGCGTAGTTGGGTGCGTCGAACAGTGCATTGATTGCTATACTGTCAAATGACACCGGTCTGCCCCTGACTATAACCACAGCAGGACCATCAGGACTGGCGTTGGCATAGAATTCTCGAACCACAGGGACAACAGCAGACACAGGCGGCTTGGTGAAGTTTACCCACTTCCGCTCAATAATCATATTCATGAGCTCCCCGTCCTTTCTATCGGGCCGCAACCCCCGCTCAGGAAGCAAATTGCGCTTGCCAAAGGAGTCTCTGTACCGCTTCCATGTTGCCTCACTAACAAACTTGGCAGGGTCCCAAGCCTGTGGCGGCGCCGGGGCAGAAGACGAAGATCCGCCGACACTAAGACGCTGTCTTTTTGGTGCCATGGCAACAGTATGCTTGAATCAAATTTGAGCAGAACGACCCTAGAAGCACGGCCAACCTCAACCCCAAAGCAAACCCAACGAAAATTAAACCAAGACAACCCCAATTGACCTACACTTTTGGTTCAGGCAATTTATCGAACACCTTGCGTGCGATGTCCAAACAAAACCTGGACAGCCCTTGATTGAACTAGCTCTAACCCGATTTCCGTCAGTGGAAATCGCCCCAAATCAAACTAGAAGAAGAGCACGGAAAATAACTGAACAAAATCTCGGATCCAAGGAAAACTGTCAAAAGTACCTTTGGAAGGAAACCTAACACTTGAGTGAGGGGGCCTTTGATTGAATTGATGCAAATAGGATTGTTAGAGGCTGAGTAGATACACGACCGATGGAGACAAGGATATGGCTGATGGATCGTAGGAGCAGGAAGCCAAGAGGGAGACTGCAGAGATTGTTTGAGAAGAGGAGGAGACTTGCCGATCGGTTTGCTTTATAACGCACTGGGAGAACAAAATCTCGCTAGTGGCGCCGCGGCGCGAGATATTGTATAGTGATTGGCGCCGCGGCGCGAGTTTGCAGTGTCTGGGCACATTTGGTGGCGCCGCGGCGCGAGCTTTTCCTTTGTTAAATGGCGCCGCGGCGCGAGTTTGCAGTGACCGGGTACTTCTTGTGGCGCCGCGGCGCGGGATAACCTTTGTTTGATGGAGCCGCGGCGCGAGTTTGCAGTAGGTGGGCATATATTGTGGCGCCGCGGCGCGAGATCTTCCTTTGAAAAATGGCGCCGCGGCGCGAGTTTGCAGTGGCCGGGTACTTCTTGTGGCGCCGCGGCGCGGGATCCCCTTTGGTAGATGGCGCCGCGGCGCGAGTTCCTGCACTCTGAGCCCCCCTTTTTTTTATCTGTTATCTGCACAGACCAAAACACGCATAACAACTACACTATACAAGCAATCATATATTATTAAAAACACAACAAACTCTAATGGCAACATGCTAAACACAAAACATAAAAGCTATCAACTATGCTATTTGATAAAATTAACAATCACTGAAAACTGGAAATCAGTGAAGAAACAAATAATATTTATACCGAGATGGGGGTGCCTCCCCACCAAGCGCGTGTTTTATAGTCGTCAGCTTGACTATTCATCCCGACTTAGGTCGGGTCTCCAAGTGTAATGGAGGTATTTTGACGGTCAACCTCGCCGCCCCAGTAGTGCTTTAAACGTTGCCCATTCACCTTGAATGTGGAATCGGAATTTGGATCCAATAGCTCAATTGCTCCATGATTATAAACCTTAGCTATAGTGAAGGGGCCCGACCATCGGGACTTTAGCTTCCCGGGAAACAATTTTAGCCGGGAGTTAAACAGAAGAACTTGCTGACCCGGTTCAAAATGCCTGTCAAGGATCTTCTTGTCGTGCCACTTCTTGGTCTTTTCCTTGTACAACTTGGCGTTTTCATATGCCTGCAGACGAAATTCATCTGCTTCATTCAGTTGTAACAGCCGTTTTTCGCCGGCTGCGTCAAGATCAAAGTTAAGCTTTTGAATCGCCCAGTAAGCGCTGTGCTCCAATTCGACCGGGAGATGACAAGCTTTTCCATAAACTAGTCGGTAAGGGGACATTCCGATGGGCGTTTTATAGGCTGTGCGGTAGGCCCATAATGCATCATCAAGCTTCTTCGACCAATCCTTACGGTTTGGGTTAACGATCTTTTCCAGGATTCGTTTAACCTCTCGGTTTGAAATTTCAACTTGGCCGCTGGTCTGAGGGTGGTAAGCAGTGGCTATTTTATGAGTTACCCCATACTTGGCGAGAAGTGCCTCAAAATACTTATTGCAGAAGTGCGACCCTTCATCGCTTATTATGGCCCGAGGTGTGCCAAAACGGGTGAAAATATTCTTTTTGAGGAACTGAAGCACCACCTTCGCATCATTTGTCGGCAAGGCAACTGCTTCCACCCACTTTGAGACATAGTCAACTGCCACCAGTATGTAGAGATTGTTGAACGAGGAAGGGAAAGGTCCCATAAAATCAATGCCCCAGACATCAAACAACTCTACTTCCAGAATATTATGCAGCGGTAGTTCATGCCGCTTCGAAATAGTGCCCACCCTTTGGCATCTGTCACAATGCATCACAAATGCGTGAGCATCTTTAAAAAGGGTGGGCCAATAGAATCCTGACTGAAGCACTTTAGCGGCAGTTCGCTGGCCTCCGAAATGACCTCCATAATTAGATGAATGGCAATGATGCAACACGTCTTCAATTTCTTCTTCAGGTAAACATCTACGCAAGATCTGATCCGAACACTGTTTGAATAGGAAAGGCTCATTCCAAAAATATTGCTTAGTATCTTTAAGGAATTTCTTCCTTTGTTGGAAACTCAGGCCTTGAGGGATTACTTGGCAAGCGACGTAATTGGCGAAGTCCGCATACCACGGGGCTTTGCCATGTACCAATAAAAGCTGCTCGTCTGGAAAGAATTCATTTATAGCTCTGTCGGCTTCAGTAGACGATGTAGTGTTTTCCAATCTACTTAAATGGTCGGCAACTTGATTCTCAGTTCCCTTCTTGTCTCTGATTTCTAAGTCAAATTCTTGTAGGAGCAAAACCCACCGTATCAATCTCGGCTTAGCATCCTTCTTTTCAATCAAATACTTGATTGCCGAGTGATCGGTGTATACGATCACTTTCGTACCGATGAGGTAGGAACGGAACTTATCGAAAGCATACACTACTGCCAACAACTCCTTCTCAGTGGTAGTATAGTTTAACTGCGCGTCCGTCAGTGTCTTGCTGGCATAGTAGATAGTGTGGAAGACCTTCTCCCTTCGCTGGCCTAAGACTGCCCCTATAGCAAAATCACTAGCATCGCACATAAGCTCAAAAGGGTAGGTCCAATCAGGAGCTACCACAATAGGTGCTGTGACAAGTCGTGTCTTTAAGGATTCAAAAGCGTCCAAGCAGGCGGCATCAAAGTGGAAAGGCTGATCTTTTTCCAACAGGGTGCACAACGGTTTGGTAATGCGCGAAAAGTCCTGGATGAACCTTCTGTAAAATCCAGCGTGCCCGAGAAAACTCCTTACCCCTTTTACTGTAGTGGGCGGGGGAAGGTTGTTGATAACATCTATCTTGGCCTTGTCAACCTCAATACCTCCAGCAGAAATCCGATGACCCAAAATAATGCCCTCTTCAACCATGAAGTGACACTTCTCCCAATTTAGCACAAGGTTTGTTTCGACGCAACGATGGAGAACTGCAGTCAGATTTGTTAGGCAGTTATCAAACGAGCTCCCAAACACAGAGAAGTCGTCCATGAAGACCTCCAGGGTCTTTTCAACCATGTCAGAGAAGATTGACATCATACACCGCTGAAACGTAGCGGGGGCATTGCACAACCCGAAAGACATCTTCCGAAAGGCAAAAGTCCCATATGGACATGTGAATGTCGTCTTCTCCTGATCTTCTGGGGCAATAGAAATCTGATTGTACCCCGAGTATCCATCCAGTAAACAGTAGTATTCATGTCCCGCCAACCGATCGAGCATTTGATCAATGAAAGGAAGAGGAAAGTGATCCTTACAGGTTGCTTTGTTCAGTTTCCTGTAATCCATGCACACTCTCCACCCAGTCACTGTCCTGGTAGGAATAAGCTCATTATTCTCATTGGGCACAACTGTCATGCCTCCTTTCTTGGGCACACACTGGATCGGACTAACCCACGGACTATCGGAGATGGGGTAGATAATGCCCGCATCGAGCAATTTAATGATTTCTTTCCTGACGACCTCTTTCATTATCGGATTTAGCCGCCTCTGGTGCTCTATAGAAGGTTTTGAGCCTTCCTCCAATAGGATCTTGTGCATGCAAATAGTTGGACTGACCCCTGTTATGTCTGCAATCGACCATCCCAACGCCGTTTTGTACTTCTTTAGCACAATGAGCAACTTCTCTTCCTGACACTTGGTTAGAGAAGCAGAAATTATCACAGGTAATGAAAGAGAATTTCCCAAATATGCATACCTTAGATGGCTAGGCAACGGTTTTAGCTCAAGAGCTGGAGGCTCAATGATTGACGGCAAACTCTTGGAAGTTGATGCCTCGTCATCTTTAAGAGATTCGAAATGCCGGTGCGAATGCCTTGATCTAAGCGGATCATCAAGCCACATGGCACATTCAATGTGTGATGGCTCTTCCGTAGTACTCGCCCCTGTTAGTGTAGCTTCTAGAGAATCTTTAATGCACGTCTCTGAGAATACCCCATTCACTGCTTCAGCAATTGTAGTGACCTGGAAGCAATCCTCGGGGGTACTAGGATATTTCAGAGCACGGAAAACATTGAAGGTCACCTCTTGGTCTTGTACTCGCATTGTTAGCTCCCCTTTTTGGACGTCAATCAGGGTCCTCCCTGTTGCCAAAAATGGCCTTCCCAATATTATCGGGATGTCTCTATCTTCCTCAAAATCAAGAACTATGAAATCTGCCGGAAATATGAACTTGTCCACCTTCACTAGTACATCCTCCACAATTCCCTTCGGATAAGTTAAAGATCTGTCAGCCAATTGCAGGGTGATGCTAGTCGGCTTGGCTTCATTAAGACCCAATTTTTTGTAAATGGAAAGGGGCATCAAGTTTATGCTGGCCCCTAGGTCACACAGAGCCTTTCCAATGAATTGGTCCCCAATTGTGCACGGGATTGTAAAACTTCCCGGATCTTTGAGCTTAGGCGGAAGTTTGTTTTGGAGGATTGCACTACTTTCTTCAGTCAAAGCCACCGTCTCATAGTCTCCCAATTTCCGCTTTTTGGACAAAATGTCCTTCATGAACTTTACGTAACTGGGCATTCCTTCCAACGCCTCTGCAAATGGAATGTTAATGTGCAATCTTTTGAAGACCTCTAAGAATTTGGAAAATTGCTTATCTAGTTTCTGCTTTTGCATCCGCTGGGGGAAGGGTAATTGAGGGAGAGGCCGATGTATTGCAGTGATAGGAGGAGATGGTGTCGGGGGTCTGTCTTGACCACTTGCGTCACCCCCATCTTTCTCAACAGTCTCCGTTTCAGGAATTGCCTCTTCAGCTGCCCCATTGTCGTTCACAGGAATTTCCTCACCACTTTGTACTTGAGTGGTTCTCCCACTTCTGAGGGTTACTGCTTTACACTGTTCCTTTCCTTCCCGTTTAGGGTTTACATCAGTGTCACTAGGCAGTGCGCCTTGTGGCCGACTGTTTAATGCAGTAGCCAACTGTCCCATTTGTACTTCAAGATTCCTAATGGAGGCCTCTTGATTGTTACTTCTGGATTCGTTCTGGGCTATGTACCTAGAAAGCAGATCTTCTAAACTTGGTTTTCTCTCCTGTTGAGGGGGAGGATGGTGAAACTGATTCTGAGTGCTCTGAGGTTGTTGGTTGAACTGAGTTGTAGGTTGGAATCCGGGAGGGTTAGCATAACTCTGCCTGGTAGAAGGAAGTTGTGGTTGGTTGGGGTTATTGCTGTTGTTGTTGTTGTTATTACTCCATGAAAAATTTGGATGATTACGCAACCCCGGATAGTAATGAGTGGGAAGGTTTGAGTTCTGTTGCCGCCCGTAGTTAGAAACAAATTGCACCGATTCAGGGCTTATAGCACACAGGTCGGTCGGGTGGCTTCCTTGACATAATTCACACTGGACCATGACACTCTGCACATTTTGAACTGCAGAAGGTCCCAAGGTGTCAAGCCTTTTTGTTAGCGTCGCTACCTGAGCTGCTAGCGATGTGACCGAGTCCACTTCATAAACCCCCGCTGCTCTTCTCGGAGCTTGCCTATCATTAGGCCACTGGTAATTGTTGGCCGCCATTGTCTCCACCAGCTCATACCCCGCTGTGTGATGTTTGGACATGAATGCCCCTCCAGATGCGGCATCAATACTCGAACGAGTAGATCCGGATAATCCATTGTAAAAGGTCTGGATGGGAAGCCATTCCGGCAGACCATGGTGCGGGCATTTTCTCAGGAGATCCTTAAATCGCTCCCATGAGTCGTATAAGGATTCAGATTCAAATTGCACAAAGGATGTGATTTCGTGCCTGAGCCTAGCTGTTTTGGCAGGCGGAAAGAACTTCGCCATGAATTTCTGCGCCAAGTCAGCCCATGTTGTAATGGAGCCAGTCGGCAGTGAATGTAGCCAGCTCTTGGCTTTGTCCCTTAATGTAAACGGGAACAGCCGGAGCCTGATGGCATCGTCAGACACTCCGTTGCATTTGAAGGTGTCACAGATTTCCACAAAATTAATCAGGTGATCATTGGGGTCGTCATTAGGCATTCCCCCAAACTGAATGTTTGTGCACATTTGAATTGTGCCCGGCTTTATCTCGAAATTATTAGCCTGAATGGCGGGCCTTACAATGCTCGCCTGGAGATCATCAACACGAGGCATAGCATAATCCCTCAGAGACTTCTGAAGCTCCTCAGCCATTATGACGGGCACAGGTATGTCCTCGGGTGTGTCCACAAATTTCTTTCTCAACAGTCGTCTGAAGGTCCTTTCAACCTCGGGATCAAGAGGTATTGTATTCAGCCCTTTCCGAGGTGGCATACACAATGAAGACTACCTGAAGAGAGAGGTAAACAAATCGGTTTAAACTAAGATTGTAATGACTTAGATTTAATAATGTAAAACAATTAATTCTTAAGTCCCCGGCAACGGCGCCAAAAACTTGTTGGTCGATTTCGCAACCGATAAACACACGCAAGTATACGCGGTCTAACAAGTAATACAGTGATAAGGGGGTGTCGAACCCACGAGGACAAAGACTTAACAGGAAACAACTACTAAGGTAAAGTCGTAACTAATCTTATCTAAACAAAAGAAATAGATGGTTGGTTAAACAAATTCTATAGGACAATCAAGTTGGAGAAGAAACAGTTCTAAGAAATAAAGATAGGATTACAACTCCCCTAATGCTTCGCCTAATCTTCTAACTCTCCGTAAATAAACAAATCAAGGAATGGTCAACCGAGATTAAAGTAAGCATAAGCTTCTGTCGAAGGTCAAATGCTAATCCTTGACAAAGTAGAACACAATATGTCTATTGGTGAATCTAATCTGACCAAGGTCATTATGCACAACTCCAAGGTCACACAAGGCAAATGAGGATATGTCTATCCAACAAGCACAATAAGCCCACAATTAAATGTCAGGACAAAACAAGTGTCATTGTATTTAAAGGAAGACAGTAATATCCATTTATCAATATCCACTACTATCAAAACCTATTTCTTTATCAAGAAATAAGACATTATAAGCAAAATACAACAACCCATTCCAAAATGCTTCATTATATAAAACGAGAGAGAAAGTCGATTAAGCTATTCAAAAATTTACATTGCAATCCTAACAATGGAGTTAGTTCATAACTATGAGACTTACACATAGTTCTAATACACCACCCATTTCAGACAAATACAATAAATAGAAGATTTGAAATAAGAAAAACCCCTAAGGAAAGGAGTACTCTTCAGCCAAACAATCTCTTTCACTTGCACGATCTGAGAAAATGGAGAGCAACGGAACTCTTTTGGTCAAGCTATCTGTTCTCCTCTTCTCTATTTTCTAGCTGTCCTTCTATATTCTGCTCTTTGCTCTCTGTCTGGTTATTACAGCCGCCGCCCCCCTCCTTGTATATCTCTCACTTGCTAGGTCAAACACTTCCTGTCTGCCTGGGAACCGGAGGTGGCGCCGCGGCGCGGGCCACGAAGCTTTTGACTCGCGCTGCGGCGCGGCTTAAGGAACTTGGACACGGAGCTCGCGCTGCGGCGCGAGACAGCATATGGTAAGTGGCGCCGCGGCACGGCTTTTTGTCAGTGTGGGACAGCACGTGGCGCTGCGGCGCGGCCTTTGGCTCTGGCCTTGGCGCCGCGGCGCGGGAAAGCTAAAAATGACAGTTTTGCCCCTTCAAAGCAGCAAAAACACTGCGAAGCTCTGCAATGCAACGATTAAATACAAAAACACTATAATCCCAATAAAACTATATAAAAACTATGAATCCAGGCAAGTAATTAAGGCAGAAAATATCCGATTCGCAGGTTTAAATCCCACTCATCATCAATCTTATCTCTTTGAAAATACTTGCCTTTGATGTGGTTTTTTTTGTTGAAACGATTGGTTAACTACTCATCATGTTTTTCGTAAGGTTGTCAGCTTTCATATTCCTAACCAACCTATTATGTGAATTCAAGCAACCAAACCACTAAATTCAATCATTTTAATATCAAGCCATAAGTAAAGAGCCCCGATCCTTTTGTTGATGACTTCCTGGTGTGGAATGCACCGAAGCCATACTTTCTGTAGGCGACGTCGTGAATGACGATGACAAGTTGACAGGTATCATTATGAGGTGCAATCTAGGTTAAGATATAGAAGTCACAGTTGGTATCAATGTGACGTACTATCTAGGTCTTGGATGAGAGTAACAGTTTTGAATGATATTTCTATCATTAATAAATCTCTTGACGTATTCCTGAAGACTTCTTAGCCTACCCCTAGAGCGTAAAATCGATTTTTGTATTGACCACAGTGAAAAACCCATTTCTAAAACCCTCAAATATTTTTTTACTTAAAACAAATGTAACATGCGCCAAAGACGTTGACTCGAGCTGTTGAAGATTATGATTGTACTATTCAATATCATCGTGGAAGAGCCAACGTGGTAGCTGACGTGTTGAGTAGAAGATCGTATGCGTTTACAAGTGCGATGTTGTTAACACAAAGACTCATTTCGTATAACTTACAAATGATGAAGATAGAGTTAAAGACTCTAGGGACCCACGTGAAGATAACGAATATACGAGTAAAATCGACTTTAATCGATAAAGTTAAAGACGCTCAAGCTACATACCCGAATCTGATGAATGTGAGGAAGAAGGTTCAAGAGGGCGTTATTCTAGAAGCAAGAGTTACTGAAGAGAGGAAATCTCAACTCCCGATTTAATTGGCCCATTTGAAATCCTCGAGTGAGTAGGAACTGTGGCCTATAGACTCGTTTTACCGCCAAGTATGTTGCGTATTCAGAACTTTTTTTTTTTACGTATCGATGTTACGTAAATATGTGGATGACCCGAACCACATTATTAATTTAGAATCGGACGAGATAGTGGATGATTTAACGTATGAGATCTCGTGTTAAAATCTTGGATAAGAAGAATCGTATCCAACACTCAAGGGTTATACCTCAAGAGTTAGAATCTGAAATGAAGTCAAGGTATCCTCACCTGTTCGGCATACTGGGTACGTGCATAAATTTCAAGGGAAAAATTCCATAAGGAGGGGAGATTGTGAAACCCCATATTTTATGAATAAAGAATTAATTTACTCGAAATGATTTTTTTTATATTATGGTGTGAATTTGAGATAATGTTATAGTTGTGGGTAATATTTATAAATTTTGCAAAGTATGCAAGTTGTCATATTATATTCGATTCGTCGGGAAATATTCGTTTTAAATAGAAAATATTCGTACGACGGCACAATCATTGGTGGATCCCACAACGGAATTATTGTCGGATTGGGAAAACGACAAAAATATTTTATTAAAAATAACGGCGGAAGTTTTACCGTTAATATTGTTGAACTACTCGGTAGTAAAAGTACAGTAATGCGCGTTGTTGCATAGTAGCACACGGTATTGATTATTGATATTTATGTGAGAAGTCAGTCAGTTTTGTTCGATTATTGCTACAATAGTTGCTGCATAGTATCTCACATTATTTGATTCAATTATTGTTGATTTAGAAGTTTTGTTTTATTCGTATTATTAACGTAATAAAATAGAAACATCTTTTTATATAAAATAGAATACTTTATTAAAGTTATTCTATAAATAGAATATATTATATTCTATTATGCATAGTGTTTTGCATAGTAAAATCTTTTTATATAAAACAGAATACTTTATTAAAGTTATTCTATAAATAGAATATATTATATTTTATTATGCATAGTGTTTGCATAGTGCCCGCATAGTGTTTGCATAGTAAAAATCTTTTTATATAAATAGAATATATTATATTTTATTTAAAAGATTTTTCTTTAAATATGGACCGTCAAATTAAAGTAAATCAATCTGGACTGTTCATAGATTAGTTACCATGCATTCCATTTTCCTATAAATAGAAGCTCATTCCTTCATTATTTTCTTACGAATTCACTGAACTCTAGAGAGAGAAACTATAGAGAGAGACTATAGAGAGATAGAAGAAAAGTTTTCTGCTACTTCACTACTCTTATATCAAGTATTATTTTACGGTAAGGGATATTATTCTTTTTTATTCAAGAAGAGAACTTCTGTTATTCCATTTCATTATTTTTCTGTTGGAATGACCTGTATACGCGGGCTACCCTATACTTGGTGACATTCTTCTATTATTCTATCTTTATTATCCTGTCGGAATATCCTGTCTTTAGTATCTTTTCGTGAAAATATTCTTCTGAGCATTCTTGAATTTTACTCTACAAAGCAGTATCATGTTGACAATTTGGACATTATTTGTTCTTGGACAAATTAATTCTTGAACTTGTTTTATTGAATTCTTATATCATTGTCATCATCCTCATGTTTATATTATGTTGAAAGTCATCTGTGGCCTGTAGTGCATAGATGGACTTGGTATGATTATGACCAGAGATTATTCGGTATAATCATGACCGTAATGTTAATGTTACAAATGATGTGAAAATTAAAAGTCCTCATTGGACCGTAGTGCATTGATGGACAGTTTTTGGTATGATTATGGCTATGGATTCTCTTCGGCCAAGGGAGCAAAGATGAATTGTTTTATGGCATGATCAGGACCGTTGATGAAAACACGATTATCTTTGGCCCGTAGTGCATGGATAATTCGTGGTCGTGATACTAAAGAATATCATTGGCCTGTAGTGCAGGGATGATTTAATGATGTGGATTATTCATTGAGCTGAGTGTCAGCGATAAAAGTGATGAAAAACTTTTTAAATCATAAAAGATAGTAGATTTTATTCTCTACTTGACTCTTTTAATGGATTGTTTGTTCCGCTGCAGTTAAACTTGATATCTATTATATTTTATCAGTTTAACATTTTTGGAGACTAATGATAATTTATTCTGCATTATCTTAGTCATAATATTTCTTACTGGGCTAGTT
The DNA here is from genome assembly GCA_020205505.1 of Panax japonicus. Lineage (NCBI taxonomy): Eukaryota > Viridiplantae > Streptophyta > Magnoliopsida > Apiales > Araliaceae > Panax > Panax japonicus. The sequence goes on from CM035111.1 coordinate 30,762,264, forward strand.
GAGCTCACCCTTTCTTTCACTGTTCTCTTCAGGAAATGAGAATATAGCTGGGACGAGTCGGGGAACGGAGTGATGGTCCAGAGGATAGCATTAGTAGTCCTCATTTTTTGTGAAATAGTGTGATAATAATTGTAATGAAGACTCCTTTTGAGTTTGTATAATCTCTAGTAGACAATAATTGTATTCAAACTCACAGTTTATGTTTTGTTGTATTGTACACGACAGTTGTATTAGTAAGTTGTATTTGAATTCTGTACCATGTATCTGGCGACCCAAGATGGGTGATGTATACCTAATTTTGGGGGCGTCACTGTTGGTATCAAAGCTTAGGGATATGATCCCTGGCTAAGATGTGAGATAAGAACTAGGAGGGGAGAGACAGGGAATTACTTCGCTAGTATGACCTACCTAAGTTTATTTGATATTTAATTGGTCGTTCAGAGTATAGAGATAATATGTGATATGTTAATTAACCTTTGTTTTGTGGCAGTATTTAAAAATGGCATCCGAGAATGTTGAGATTATCAATGGAGCACAGGAGACCGTTGAGTCTCCACAGATCAATAATCAGGATAATGTATAACTAGAGGACAATACTCCTCATGAAAATAATAACACCGATGAAATGATGAATGATGGGATGGTCAGAGACTTTATGCAATTCATACAACAACAGGCGAAGGAAGCTCATGTCCAAAATGCAGGTAGAAATACTGATAACTCTCGGACGGTCACCGCTACGCAGTTTAAGGAGCAATTCATGTAACAACGGGCGAAGGCAGCTCCTATCCATAATGCAGGTGGAAACAATGGTAACCCACGGTTGGTCACCGCTAAGCAGTTCAAGGATCTGGGACCACCGGAGTTTTTGGGAAATCCAGAACCACTTAAGGCGGAGACATGGAAAAAGCAGATTACCAAGATATTTGATGTGATAGAATGCTTAGAGGAACAAAAGGTTCCATTCGCCACCTTTATATTGCGTGAAGAATGAGATCGTTGGTGGGAATTTATAAAACGTACCCAGCCTGACGCACTCAAGATGTCTTGGGAGAAGTTCCAAGAATTATTCAACGACAAGTACTTTCCTGAAAGTATTCATCACATGAAAGAGGTAGAATTCATCAAGCTGGAGCAAAACAATATAATCGTGTCGCAGTACGAGACTAAGTTTGCGGAGTTATCCCGGTTTGCATCCCATTTGGTCGATAATGAGGAGCGAATGACGTGAATGTTTTTACGAGGTTTGAAACCCGATATACGTCAATACCTCATTTCTCATAAACTTTGTTTATATTCAGATGTTTTGAATAGAGCTCAGTTATTGGACCACGATAATCAGTCAGGACATCCAAAAGGCAACGACCAACAACACGATAATAATCATACCGGTGGCAACGGTCATCAGAACAACGATAACCATCGTGGGGGATATTATCATGCCAAGAATGGTAACCAATTCGGTGGTAATCATGGCTAAGATAATAAGAATGGACATTTTAATACGAGAAGGTTCAACAATGACGTGAAAAAGTCGGCACCAGTACCCGTTTCAAAGGAAGAAGAACGCCCATCGGTCGTATGTTTCAAATACGGACAAGAGGGACACATCCGTCCAAACTGTACGCAACAATCCAAAGCGTGTTTTAATTGCGGAAGAGAAGGTTACCTAGCTCAATTTTGTCGTATGGTGAAGTCAAGTCCAATTGGGATAGTGATGCCAAAGGAAGTCCCAGACAAGCCAAAGCTGGTAGTTTAGGAGAGAGCGTTTTTTTTCTCGTGATGAGGAACCTTAATAAAATTATCACGGGTAAGTTAATTATAAGCTCTTACGAAATCTATACCGTGTTAGATACCGGTTCTACAAACTCTTTTATTTTACCTAGTTGTGTTCAATGTTTGTACTTAACTCCGAAGAAGTTAAACTTTGATTTATCTATTAAAACTCCATTGGGAGAAACCTTCGTTACCTCTACTATTTATAAATCTTGTTTGATTCAAATCGACACTTTCACGTTACCTGTCAATCTTATCTCTTTGAAAATACTTGCCTTTGATGTGGTTTTTTTTGTTGAAACGATTGGTTAACTACTCATCATGTTTTTCGTAAGGTTGTTAGCTTTCATATTCCTAACCAACCTATTATGTGAATTCAAGCAACCAAACCACTAAATTCAATCATTTTAATATCAAGCCATAAGTAAAGAGCCCCGATCCTTTTGTTGATGACTTCCTGGTGTGGAATGCACCGAAGCCATACTTTCTGTAGGCGACGTCGTGAATGACGATGATAAGTTGATAGGTATCATTATGAGGTGCAATCTAGGTTAAGAGATAGAAGTCACAGTTGGTATCAATGTGACGTACTATCTAGGTCTTGGATGAGAGTAACAGTTTTGAATGATATTTCTATCATTAATAAATCTCTTGACGTATTCCTGAAGACTTCTTAGCCTACCCCTAGAGCGTAAAATCGATTTTTGTATTGACCACAGTACAAAACCCATTTCTAAAACCCTCAAATATTTTTTTACTTAAAACAAATGTAACATGCGCCAAAGACGTTGACTCGAGCTGTTGAAGATTATAATTGTACTATTCAATATCATCGTGGAAGAGCGAACATGGTAGCTGACGTGTTGGGTAGAAGATCGTATGAATTTAAAAGTGCGATGTTGTTAACACAAAGACTCATTTAGTATAACTTGCAAATGATGAAGATAGAGTTAAAGACTCTAGGGACCCATGTGAAGATAACGAATATACGAGTAAAATCGACTTTAATCGATAAAGTTAAAGAGGCTCAAGCTACATACCCGAATCTGATGAATGTAAAGAAGAAGGTTCAAGAGGGCGTTATTCTAGAAGCAAGAGTTACTGAAGAGAGGAAATCTCAACTCCCGATTTAATTAGCCCATTTGAAATCCTCGATTGAGTAGGAACTGTGGCTTATAGACTCGTTTTACCGCCAAGTATATTGCGTGTTCAATTTTTTTTTTATGTATCAATGTTACGTAAATATGTGGATGACCCGAACCACATTATTAATTTAGAATTGAACGAGATAGCAGATGATTTAACGTATGAGATCTAGTGTTAAAATATTGGATAAGAAGAATCGTATCCAACACTCAAGGGTTATACCTCAAGAGTTAGAATCTGAAATGAAGTCAATGTATCCTCACCTGTTCGGCATACCAGGTACGTACGTAAATTTCGAGGGTGAAATTCCATAAGGAGGGGAGATTGTGAAACCCCAGATTTTATGAATAAAGAATTAATTTTCTCGAAATAATTTTTTTATATTATGGTGTGAATTTAAGATAATGTTATAGTTGTGGGTAATATTTATAAATTTTGCAAAGTATGCAAGTTGTCATATTATATTCGATTGGTCGGGGAATATTCGTTTTAAACAAGAAATACTCGTACAACGACACAATAATTGGTGGACCCCACAACAGAATTATTGTCGGATTGATAAAACGACAAATATATTTTATTGAAAATAACAGCGGAAGTTTTACCGTTAATACTGTTGAACTACTCGGTAGTAAAAATACAGTAATACGCTTTGTTGCATAGTAGCACACGGTATTGATTATTGATATTTATGTGAGAAGTCACTCAGTTTTGTTCAATTATTGCTACAATAGTTGTTGCATAGTATCTCACATTATTTGATTCAATTATTGTTGATTTAGAAGTTTTGTTTTATTCGTATTATTAACGTAATAAAATAGAAACATCTTTTTACATAAAACAAAATACTTTATTAAAGTTATTCTATAAAAAGAATATATTATATTCTATTATGCATAGTGTTTTGCATAGTAAAATCTTTTTATATAAAACAGAATACTTTATTAAAGTTATTCTATAAATAGAATATATTATATTTTATTATGCATAGTATTTGCATAGTGCCCACATAGAGTTTGCATATAAAATTCTTTTATATAAATAGAATATATTATATTTTATTTAAAAGATTTTTCTTTAAATATAGACCGTCAGATTAAAGTAAATCAATCTGGACCGTTCATAGATTAGTTACTATGAATTCCTTTTTCCTATAAATAAAAGCTCATTCCTTCATTATTTTCTTACGAATTCACTGAACTCTAGAGAGAGAAACTATAGAGAGAGACTAGAGAGATAGAAGAAAAGTTTTCTGCTACTTCACTACTCTTATATCAAGTATTATATTACGGTAAGGGATATTATTCTTTTGTATTCAAGAAGAGAACTTCTGTTATTCCATTTCTTTATTGTTCTGTTAGAATAACCTGTATAACAGAACAATAAAGAAATGGAATAACAGAAGTTCTCTTCTTGGTGATATTCTTCTATTATTCTGTCTTTATTATTCTGTCGGAATATCCTGTCTGTGCTATACGCCAGACCTGGTTCCATTTTTATTATTCCATCTTTTTTATTTTGTCGAAATATCATGTCTATGCTATACGCCGGACCCGGTTCCATCATTTATTATTCTGCATTTATTATTCTGTTGGAACATCCTGTCGGTGTGAATTTCACCTGACCTGGTTCCGTTATTATTATTCTGTTGAAATAACCGTCTATGCGAAGTACCGCATGCATGGTGATATCTTTTGTTATTCAATTCGGTATTATACTCAGTTGATTAAAATTTTGACTTCTATACTCCATGAAATTAGTGGAATATCCTTGATATTTGCGCTTCATCCTGTATCTTTTTGTGGAAATATTCTTCTGAGCAATCTTGAATTTTACTCTACAAAGCAGTATCATGTTGACAATTTGGACGTTATTGGTTCCTGGAAAAATTAATTCTTGAACTTGTTTTATTGAATTCTTATATCATTGTCATCATCCTCATGTTTATATTATGTTGAAAGTCATCTGTGGCCTGCAGTGCATAGATGGACTCGGTATGATTATAACCAGAGATTATTCGGTATAATCATGACCGTAATGTTACAAATGATGTGAAAATTAAAAGTCCTCATTGGCCCGTAGTGCATTCATGGACAATTTTTGGTATGATTATGGCTATGGATTCTCTTCGGCCAAGGGAGCAAAGATGAATTATTTTATGGCATGATCAGAACCGTTGATGAAAACACGATCATCTTTGGCCCGTAGTGCATGGATAATTCGTGGTCGTGATACTAAAGAATATCCTTGGCTTGTAGTGCAAGGATGATTTAATGATGTGGATTATTTATTGAGCTGAGTCTCAGTGATAAAAGTGATGAAGAACTTTTTAAATCATAAAAGATAGTAGATTCTATTCTCTACTTGACTCTTTTAATGGATTGCTTGTTCCGCTGCAGTTAAACTTGATATCTATTATATTTTATCAGTTTAACATTGTTGGAGACTAATGATAATTTATTATTCATTATCTTAGTCATAATATTTCTTACTAGACTAGTTGAGCTCACCCTTTCTTTCACTGTTCTCTTCAGAAAATTAGAATATAGCTGGGACGAGTCGGGGAACGGAGTGATGGTCCAGAGGATAGCATTAGTAGTCCTCATTATTTTGTGAAATAGTGTGATAATAATTGTAATGAGGACTCCTTTTGAGTTTGTATAATCTCTAGTAGACAATAATTGTATTCAAACTCACAGTTTATGTTTTTTCGTATTGTACACGACAATTGTATTAGTAAGTTGTATTTGAATTCTATACCATGTATCTGGTGACCCAAGATGGGTGATGTATACCTAATTTTGGGGGCGTCACAACGTTTGCACTTCCACGATGATATTGCATGGTACGATCGTAATCTTCAACAGCTCTAGCCAACGTCTTTGGCACGTTATACGTTCGTTTTAGTTGAAGAAATATTTGAGGATTTTAGAAATGGGTTTCGTACTGGGGTCAATACAAAATTTTATTTCACGCTCTAGGGGTAGGCTAATAAGTCTTCAAGGATACGTCAGGAACTTTATTAACAATAGAAATATCATTCAAAACTGTGACCCTCATCCAAGACTTGGATAATACGTCACATTGATACCTTTCAACTTGCCATCGTCATTCATGATATCGCCTATAGAAAGTCCAGCTTCGGTGCATTCCACACAAAAAAGTCAACAACGAAAGGACCGTGTCACTTTACTTATGGCTTGATATGACAATGATTGACTTTAGTGGTTTGGTTGCTTGAATTTGCATAACAGGTTGGTTAGGAATTTGAAAGTTAACAACCTTACGAAAGGCATGATGAGTAGTTAACCAATCGATTCCTAAAATCGCATCAAAGGCAAGTATTTTCAAAGAGATAAGATTAACAGGTAACGTGAAAGTGTCGATTTGAATCAACAAGATTTATAAACAGTGGAGGTAACGAAGGTTTCTACTATCAAAGTTTCAATCAATAAGTCAAAGTCTAATTTCTTCGAAGTCAAATTTAAACGTTGAACGCAAGCAAGAGAGATAAAAGAATGGGTAGAACCGGTATCGAATAAGGTATAGACTTCGCAAGAATTTATAATTAACTAACCCGTGATAACTTCGTTCGATTCCTCGTCACGAAAAATTCTCTCCCTTAAACTACCGAATTTGACTTGTTCGGGACAGTCTTTGGTGTCGTCATTACCACTGGAATTAACTTTCGCTATATGGCATATTCCACCTTCAACTGCTTCGTCGTACTCCTGCTCCATGATCTGAATCATTAGCCTTCGATCCATATCGAATTGGAGTTGACCGCAATGTATAGGGTAATTCAAAACTCGATGATGGGTTTTCCCAATTGTTGTCGAAAAAGAGAAATACATATCATCTATTTTAGCTTTCTTGGATCGGACTTCTCTTTCCACAATACCAACGCATCGTGTGGCCTTTACCCATGCATCTTTCATTCTCACTCATTTAGTTATTTCTTCTTTCAGTTGCTCCTTGACATTTGAATTCTCAGATTCCAGCTTTAATATCGTATACTCTGCCAAAGAGCGCTCCTGTTCAGCTATCGCACATCGGGTAATACAATTTTGAATTGTTACATTTTCTTGTTCCACGACCGCCTTCCGTTCTTTAGCTTGCTCATCTAACTCATGAATATAATTTTGCAATTCTACATTTTGATCAATAAGTTCTTCTAATAAATCCTCCTCAGGTTCTTCTTCTTCCTCACTCTCAGTTACTACCTTTGCGACTAGCTTGAGTGTAACTTTTAATTCCTCAATCACCACATGGATATCTCTAATCACATTATCTTGGTTGGTGATTAGAGATGTCTCCACGGTCTCATGTGCTCCATTGCTATTCTCAACATTCTCGGATGTCATTTTCAAATACTGTCACAAAACAAGGGTTAATTAACATATCACATATTATCCCTATACTCTGACCGAACAATTAAATACCAAATAAACTTAGGTAGGTCATACTAGCAAAGGAATTTCCCGTCTCTCCCCTCCTAGTTCTATTCTCACATCCTAGCCAGGGATCATATCCTTAAGCTTTGATACCAACTGTGACGCCCCCAAAATTAGGTATACATCACCCATATTGAGTCGCCAAATACATGGTACAGAATTCAAATACAACTTAATAATACAACTGTCGTGTACAATACGACAAAACATAAACTATGAGTTTGAATACAAATATTGTCTACTAGAGAGTATACAAACTCAAAAGGAGTCCTCATTACAATTATTATCATACTATTTCACAAAATAGTGAAGACTACTAATGCACCATCTAGGACCATCACTCTGTTCCCCGACTAGTCCCAGCTACATTCTCATTTCCTGAAGAGAACAGTGAAATAAAGGGTGAGCTCAACTAGCCCAATAAGAAATATTATGGCTAAGATAATGCAGAATAAATTATCATTAGCCTTAAACAGTGTTAAACTGATACAATATAACAAACATCAAGTTTAACTGCAGAGGAACAAGCAATCCATTAGAAGAGTCAAGTAGAGAATAAAATCTACTATCCTCTATGATTTAAAAGGTTTTTCATCACTTTTATCGCTGAGACTCAGCTTAATAAATAATCCACATCATCAAATCGTCCCTGCACTACAGGCCAAGGATATTCTTTAGTATCACGACCACGAATTATCCATGAACTACGGCTAAAGATAATCATATTTTCATCAATGATCCTGATCATGCCATAAAACAATTCATATTTGTACTACGGCCAAAGAGAATCCATAGTCCATAATCATACCAAAAACTGTCCATTAATGCACTACGGGCCAATGATGACTTTTTCCACATCATTTGTAATATTACGGTTATGATTATACCGAATAATCGCTGGTCATAATCATACCAAGTCCATCTATGCACTACAAGCCACAGATAACTTTCAAAAAAAAATAAACATGAGGATGATGACAATGATATAAGAATTCAATAAAACAAGTTTAAGAATTAATTTATCTAGGAACTGATAACGTCCAAATTGTCAACATGATACTGCTTTGTAGAGTAAAATTCAAGAATGCTCAGAAGAATATTTTCATAAAAAGATACTGGATGAAGTGAAAATATCAAGGATATTCCACTAATTTCATGGAGTATAGAAGTCAAAACTTTAACCAACTGAGTATAATAAAGAATGGAATAACAAAAGAAATCACCATGCATGCGGTACTTCGCATAGACAGGTTATTCCAACAGAATAATAATAACGGAACCAGGTCAGGCGAAATTCGCACCGACAGGATATTCCAACAGAATAATAAATAACGGAACTAGGTCCAACGTAAAACGCACAGATAGGATATTCCAACAGAATAATAAATAACGGAACCAGGTCCGGCGTAAAACGCACAGACAGGATATTCCAACAGAATACTAAAGAATGGAATATTAGAAGAATTTCACCATGTCTGCAGTACTTTGCATAGACAGGTTATTCCAACATAATAATAAAGAATGGAATAACAGAAGAATTTCACCAAGTATAGGGTAGCCCGCGTATACAGGTTATTCCAACAGAATAATAAAGAATGGAATAACAAAAGTTCTCTTCATAAATAAGAAAGAAAGAGTACCCCTTACGAGTACAACAAATAATATTCCCTACCTTAGAAAAAAGAGTACTGGATATAAAAGTAGTGAAGTAGCAGAACACTTTTCTTCTTTCTCTCTATAGTTTCTCTCTCTAAAGTTTCAGTGAATTCGTAAGAAAGAATGAATGAATGAGCTTCTATTTATAGAAAAATGAACTGCATAGTAACTAACTCATGAACGGTCCAGATTGATTTACTTTAATCTGACGGTCCATATTTAAAGCAAAATCTTTTAAATAAAATATAATATATTCTATTTATAATCTAATAAAATGAATAACTTTATAAAAGATTTTACTATGCAAACACTATGCAGGCACTATGCAAACACTATGCATAATAAAATAAAATATATTCTAATTATTGTCTAATAAAACAAATAACTTTATAAAAAGATTTTACTATGCAAAATATTATGCAAACACTATGCGACACTATGCATAATAAAATATAATATATTATATTTTTAGAATAACTTTATAAAAGTATTTTGTTTTATATAAAAAGATTTTACTATGCAGACATTATGCAACACTATGCATAATAGAATATAATATATTTTATTTATAGAATAACTTTATAAAAGTATTCTGTTTTATTACATTAATAATACCAAAAAAATAAAATTGAGTGACTTATCACGTAAGCATCAATAATTAATACTGTGTGCTACTATGCAACCACGCGTATTACTGTACTTTTAACACCGGGTGTTTCAACAGTTAACGGTAAAACTTTCGCCGTTATTTTCATAAAGCATTTTTGTCATTTTCTCAATCCGACAATAATTCCGTTGCGGAGTCCATCAATAATTGTGCCGTTGCACGAATATTCCTGATAAAACAAATATTCTCCGACCAATCGAATATAATATGACAACTTGCATACTTTGCAAAATTTATAAATACTACCCACAACTATAACATTATATCAAATTCACACCATAATATTCAAAAAAAATATTTCGAGAAAATAAAATCTTTATTCATAAAATCTGGGGTCTCACATTATATGTTTGGTGAAATGCTAAGAAATGATATACTTTGGTCAACAATGTGCTGTGTGAGTCTTTCTCCATAAAAGTTCTTTATTTTTTGTGTGAGTCCTTTATTTTTTGATTTATAGTTATTATTAATTTTCCCTCCACTGACTTTTTGATTTATTATCGTCATTAATTTGCTACAAATTGATGACCAAATATGGAAGTACCAAAAAGCAAGTATCATGGAGAGCAATTAATTTGGGGTTCAAAGAAGAATCTGACCTGCAAAAAAGTGACGTACATGTGGTGAAAGAGAATTTTCATTGTCGTTTTTATTCAACTAATTTGGAGTTAAGTTAGACTTTGGTTCTAATACATTCAAATGTGTGCAGTTTTACAGTTGTAGCCTTTTTTGTCTTTAATTTTTCACCACTGTTATACAATAGTTTGATGAGGCAATGTAAGGCAAAAAAGAAGAAACACGGTGTAATCCTTTTGTGGCAGAGAATGTTATTATCAGAAGTTGAATTTTTTTTTAAAAAAAAATCATGCATGTTGAGAGTCGGTGTAATTCTTAAAATCAGAATTTTAATTGGACATAATGACACTTTTGGGGGTTTTCTGCATCTACCCTTAGATTATGTGGTATAATGAAATGTTTATTCTTGTTATACACATTATTCTATTCAAAATAAGGCAAGCCATATTTATTCCTTCATGATTTTCATATGAGTTTTTAGTGGTCTTAGTAGGAGTATGCATATATAGTTCAACCTTGAAATAAAAACTTTTACATGATAAATTTGTTGATAACTTGGCATCTCAATCAACAAATTCATCAATAAAAAGGTTAGTTCCTTTTTTAAAATATTTTTTCTCTTTAATCCACTTATGATCAAAGTAATACATTTTTATTTTTCTTTAGAATCTCTTACTTCAAAATTGCTTCCCTTTGTCCTTTCATAATTGTAATCATAAGTATATGCATTCGTGATCAATTCATTCAAGTTATTATTACTTTTCATTACTTTACCTTTGTTTTGGGAACTCCAAGGAGAGAGCATCTAAAATGGAACTTTGGGAGTAACAAGTACATAGACAAGTTACAGTAACATTTAGATGCGGGCAAAAGAAGAAAGTCATGTATTGGGCCTCTAAGGATAGGGCAGTAAAATGGAACTCGGGGTCATATATAGATAGATAAGGTACAGAAATAAATGGTTTCAGCACAGTAACTCTTATGGAAAAAGAATAAGCTCACCCATAATAGGTCGAACCTATCAGTGGGATGGTAATCATCTCTTCCTGAGATATTTTGAGCTTGTGTGCTTGCAAAATGTACTGAAGTTCAGCTGTTTGGTGCCAGATGCTGATACTGGGATGTTTTTGTTCCAGCTGTCGATAGAATAATGCAATCTACATGTCTGTTATTAGCTTCATAAGCCATTGCAAGTCATATTTTATATCTGAAACTCATAACCCATTTTTCAAATTAGTGCCCTTTATCAAACTGCATATTAACAAAACTTAATCTCCAAAAGAAAGATTTTCTTCATGAAAATATTGACTAAATTTAAATTATTAAATTCATTATTCTAACTAGCACGTGCATTGCATGGGCTATCAACTAGTTAGTTAGAAAACTATACAGAGGGTGGTCGTTTAAATTTTAGGTTGTTTTTACTCAAAAACGATGTCTAGGGTGCAAATTGATTTTGAGTCTAAAATATAGGGTCCAACTTGCAATTTAGTCCACTTTTGATTTTGCATGCATGCCCATCAAGTTGTTGTTCAAGCCGACAAAGTTCAAATCTAGGTTTATTTTTTTAGAACCAAAAATTCTAGATCTTATTATCTGAAGCCTTAAAGGAAGGAGATGGAATATATGTTTTGTCGGGTGTAATCTAATTAAGCACGACACGCAAGTATACATGATCAACAAATAATATAATGATAAGTTAAGTATCGTTTCCATGGAGACAAATATCAATTTTAATCTAACAATTATAAGTTTTGTATTTTCTCAATTTTATTAAACTAAATGATTTTGATAATGAAAATAATGAAAAACTAATAAATAAAATCAACTAACAACCATAAATTTTACTCAGATAATGGAGAATTAAGCCTACAACTTCACTAATATTATCATGCCTTTGTTTAATCCAACTTAACCATTCCAGTTCATTAATCAAGAACACGAAAGTAGATGTAGCCATCTCTCAATGCACTATACCCATATCAACTTAAATCCACAGATGATAAAATTAAGCCAAACACCCTAATTAACTAATTCACTATATCTCTATGTGAATTATAATTAAAGAAGGTTTAAATCCCAAGTTCTCATACGATTGTATGCGATGCATCGGTATATCTCTAACATATATTATGAATTCCATCAAAATACAGAAAATCACAAACACGTGCTATTATGACTAAGTGTAAACTCATATTTCATCTCTCGAATTCATACAAGTTCACATAGAATTGGTGATCAAGCAACTCAAAGATTATGCACAAATCATAATAGATGAACTGAAAATAGTATCATTGAATTAAAATTAAAGCATAATAATCCTAATTACATTTAAAGATCCATTATAAGCTTAATAAGATAAATTAGTTCATAAATAATGAATTAAACACTGAATATATCAAAGAAATCAACATCCCAATTTCAAAACTAAAATTAATGTAAAAGAACAGTAATAAAACCACCTTTTCATTACTCCAATATGCAATGTTTGTGTTCCTCGCTCCTTGCTCCAATTCCTCCACAATCTTCACAATTAGGGCTTGAAAGTTGTTATGATTGATTGATTGTCCAATCCGTGAATAGAGTTGATGAAGTATGTGTTATTATATTTGAATACGTCATCTTTCAAGTCCCAATCGCGTCCAAAGTCCCAAGAGATACGCAACAGCAGTAGTTGAAACACATAATAACTCTTCTCTCTTGGTCGCGCACCCCCGCCTCGATAGGCTTTTTGCGCATGGAAACCCCCGCCCCGGCGGGGTGTTACTCTCTCTAATTTTGTATACCCCCGCCCCGACGGGGTATTTTAGCATGTGGATGCCCGCCCCGGCGGGGTCTATCTCTGTACTTGCTGATTTTTGCTGCTTGTCTCGTCGATCTCTTGCCTTAGCTAATATATACTGACCATGCACACAAAAACATACACAAAACACATAAAACGATAAAAAAATAAAGTGCAAAGGGTCAAAAAAGTCTCTGATATTTACCCCGATATCCTACTTACACCCTAAACTAATTTTTTTTAAAAGTACCCTTAACGTTATATTTTTTGGGTCGTCCGAGCCCTTGCCGTTAACAGAAGACAAACGGGGTTTAAATGTGATGATGTGGCAGGCTTAAATATAAAATATATTCTAAATAAAATAATATATATCATTTAATCAAAACAAAAAATACTAAAATTTAAAATAAAAAAAATATAACATATTTACATCATTTAATCAAAATAATAAAATTCAAATTATTTTGTTATCTAATCAAAACAACTAATTAAATAAAATAAGTTGTATTACATATTTACATTATTTAATCAAAATACTAAAATTTAAAACAAAACATATTTACATCAAATACTAATTTAAAAAAAATACTAAAATACTAATTAAAAAATACTAAAATACTACAAAAGTCAAATTAAAAAAATACTAAAAATACTAAAATTTAAATTATTTTGTTAATTAATCAAAACAACAAAAATTCAAATTACATCATTAAAATTCTAAAATCATAATACTAAATACTAATTGATATAAAAATTTTAAATTACTAAAATCATAATACTAAATAATATTTTTAAAATTCAAAACTAGAGTATTTTGATTATTTTAATAATTTTTAATATTAATTTTTAAAATCATATCAATTTAAAATTATTATGATGTAATTTGAATTTTTGAATATATTTTTTAAAAATATTATTACATCATCAAATTATAACATATACTATTATGTATAGATTATTACATCATCAAATTATTTATATTATTTATAACATATACTGTTATGTATAGATTATGCATAGATTATTACATCATCAAATTTTTATATAGTTTAAAAATTTTATTTAGTATTATGATTTTAGTAATTTAAACTTTTTATATTAATTAGTATTTAGTATTATGATTTTAGTATTTTAATGATGTAATTTGAATTTTAGTATTTTTAGTATTTTTTAAATTTGATTTTTTTAGTTTTTTAGTATTTTTTTAATTAGTATTTTAGTATTTTTTTTTAATTAGTATTTGATGTAAATATGTTATGTTTTGAATTTTAGTATTTTTATTAAATGATGTAAATATATTATACAACTTATTTTATTTAATTAGTTGTTTTGATTAGTTAACAAAATAATTTGAATTTTATTATTTTGATTAAATGATGTAAATATGTTATGTTTTTTTAATTTTGAATTTTAGAATTCTTTGTTTTGATTAAATGATATATATTATTTTATTTAGAATATATTTTATATTTAAGTCTGTCACGTCATCACATTTAAACCCCGTTTGTCTTCTGTTAATGGCAGGGGCACATGCGACCCAAAAAAATGTAACGTTAAGGGTACTTTTGGGAAAAAAATAGTTTATGGTGCAAGTGGGACATTGGGATAAACATCAGGGGATTTTTGACCCTTTGCCCTAAAAATAAATGAATTAGTCACCATTTAAGTCTGAATAGGCATTCGATTTGTAGGTATGAAACGCACTCATCAAATTACCCCAAACTTAAATCGTGTTTGTCCTTGAGCACAACAGAATGCAATGCAACTAAATACATGCCTACGAATCCAGCTATCAAACAGAACATAGTCTATTCAAATTGCCTCAGAGAAACTACAATAGACATGAACAGTACATCTTTCCAAGACAAATCAATAACCTCTTATCAAACACCAAATCTTTTCCTGTTATGACTGTTATAGTGTTTGTGTACTCAACAACCATATTAACTGACAGTAGCTTAAATAAAACACATAACATGCCTCTTTAAATGAGTCAAACAATTTAACAACAAGAAACCTGTAAATAAGCAAGATCCAGCTAAAACCAAATAGTTACCAAATTTAGAAGTCAGAATGGGATATTTTTATTTCTTATTCACTTACGGGGCTTTTCACTCTTTTTCCCATTTTTTACGTTTTATTTTACTAATGAATGTGCAATGTCTAGTCCTCTTAGGCTTTTCTGTACTACCCATTAACGAGCTTTTGACCAATGACTCCCAAACCAAATAGCTTTAGGGCGCTGGGTATAGAGACATCCTCTCGGGCGTACTTATTCAAGTAACAAAGGTCACAGAACTAAACTAGCCACAATGTATATTTATACTATTTTTTCTATTACTTTTTCATTCTTTTTACTTTTTCTTTTCTCAAATATATCCCAAATCTTCCCCCAAACTTAGGTTTCTGCCTAATCTTAGCATTCACCACTTATTCATGACTTTCTTTCATTGAGACTAACATTCTCCTTAAGAAGTCAAATATGTGTACATTTAAACCCAATCAGTCAACATAGTCATTATTACGGTGCTACCCTGATTATACCAGTTTCAAACAGACAAATATTTAGGTTATGATAAGAAATTACATCAAAGCCCTAGTAGTCAATAATATTCTTTTCTATGCAATTCTAATCTCATCATTGGCCAAAAAAAAACTTTACCCATCTAAAAGCTGGAATCATGCAAATATGAACTAATATTCAAAACATAAACTTTAAACTGACTAATATTTTTGAGATTTTTGATTTTTCAGTTTTTTTTATAACTCAACACGAAAAATAAAGACCATTATTTACAAACTAAACTACAAAAACATAAAAACTACACTATACTAATAATACAACTAACATGCAATGCAAACATGAGATAATATGAACTAACAAATGCAAAACTACGCTACACATGCAAAATGACATACTCAACATGAACAAAACGAAACATTAAACAAATACTCCCCCAAACTTAACACAAACAATGTCCTCATTTTTAAAATATAGTAATAAAGCACAAGAAGACTTGTGACACCCCCAAATCCGGGCACTTCAATCCCACAGATTTGGTGTTCACTGTACAATTAAATCATAACTAACTACCCATATCCAAAGGATAAAATTAAACTCAAAAGCTTAAACAATCAATCTCCTATTAAAGGGTTACATAATTTAAAATAAATCTCAGGTCATCTAACCTTTATTACAATCATCAGCGGAAAATTAAAACATGATTATAATTACATCTATTACATAAGCTTCATAAATAAAAGATAAATTAAACGTTGTCGTCTAATCAAGCATTTTATCCCTGCCCTTGCTTGTAGAAAGCTCTTCAAACTTCTTAACTTCATCTGCATTGTTTTGCGCAAGAGTGAGCAAACAATTGCCCACAAGAAGGATAATATACAATAATATTTTATGAATGACAATTAACTGAGCTTTCAATGATAAAGTGTTCTTACCAGAACAATAAACTTTAATTCAACAACTATGAGTTCAAAGGAATAATGAACGTTAAGTTAACAATAGATATCAACATCAAAGAATACACTGAGGGTCACAAGACCACGAACTATACTCTAGGTCTCAAGTATTTCTACTTTAACCTTTAACAGTCTAAAATACTATAATCATCATCTTCGTCCTAGGTTAACAGGTGTTTCTACTGTAACCTGTAACGGTCTAAACGACTATATGGACCATCATTCTGTACTCCAGGTGATAAGACCGTTGTACTATGTATTGCACAAATATTTTAACGCTATTGCGTATTTCTAAAATAATCCCCTAATAATAGGGTTGTTCATCTCAACTTAGATCGTTAGGTTCCAAACCAAATGAAGTTTGGTTGGGAATTAGCTTTTAAGGAATTCTAGACCTTTAGAATGCTCATCAACCAAGTACTGGTTGAATCAGATAGAAATAAATAAATATTCAAGAGTTTGATTATAATCTTCATGAACAAGGTATATCAATGAATCAATAAGATCTAGAGTATTACAATTTCTAAATTGAACAAATGTTATCATCGATGACATGCTTTCAAAATTTGTGAGTACCTATGCAAACCAAAGGAAGTTTGGTTTGGGTTGACTTCAAGGGAAATTTAGAGTTTAGAACATTCATCAACTAAGGATTTGTTGAATTGGTAAAGAATCGCTAGAAAACTTAGAGTTCGGTACAATAATGTAAGATAGTACAATGATATTGGAGAACGAAGATCAAACAACAGTTATTGGTCAATGATTAAACAATATTACTGACTTTGAATAAACAAGGTAATCTCGTTTGAAATAAAGAAATAAAGATTAACTAACTTGTTCAACAATTAAATGAGAGTTAAAGAATTCACATAACAATAAATCGTTAAACAAGAGATTAGAGTTAGAGAATTTGCATAAATATAACGTAATAGTGAAAAGTAACCTTGTTGAATAATAAAGTAGCAAAGTTTAGGGAAATTGCATCTTGCGTAAGCTATACAATTACAATTCACGTACTCCAATATCCTACACATTTTAATGCAATCGCAATATCTATTAGACATACTAATATTCACCTTTCAATATAAAACGCATTAATAGCTAAACTTGTTATTTTAACACAAGTCTTATGCTACCATTTACATCTCAAAATTCCCAAGTGTTAATCAACACAACACTTAACTAGCGTTCATTGTATAAACTATGTCATTACATAACACGTTCTTGATTTACTAATCATTTTTGCAACTTTGAACTTACTAACCACAATTCACTATGTTATGTTAACCTTAACATTACACATTTAACATGCTAACAAAATTTCAGACCATGCTGTGATGTTTCCTAAAGTCTGCAGTAACAGTAGAAGTTAGAATCTCAAACCAGGGTATGGCGCAGCTGCGCCATACAAAGGCTTGAGACCAGCGCAGCTGCGCCGTTTTTTGCCTTGGCACCGGCGTAGCTGCGCCGGTGTTCAAACAAACGTAGAGAAGGCTAATGAACAGTTGTCGACTTTAGCCCAACAAACAGAAATTTCACCCAATAGACAATAATATCAACACGTAAAATAAATATACAACTATCATAAACATGTTTGCTAACATTTACTATCACTTAGCACAATTTAACAACAACTAAAACTATTTTAATTTCTCAAATTCTATATTATCATATAAAAACTCAATTTTTGATATTCTTCACAAAAAATCAACATTGTTATCTCTATACTTGGCCAAATTGCTTCGTTCAAATTATGTTATGCTCGTTTCTTAATGAACTAGCATAATCCAGCCTTAATTCACAGTTTCACATACAAATTAACCACTGCAATTGGTACTTTTCACAAGACATATGGAAATTATAAACACTGTAATTATTTTCTTTCTTTTAAATGTAATTAGCATAAAAATTCTTATCTAAACACTAGTTCTAATCATCACAAACATATACAATAACAAGTAATCAATTGTATATCAATAATTCCAAAAAAATGAATTCACTGAACTTGAAGTTATATGTCGTACCATTCATATATATATATATATATATATATATATATATATATATATATATATATATATATATATAATTAGGGTTATGAGTAATACCTTCTATTAGCTTGGTAATCACTGAAATTGCTGTGAATCACAGACTTTCTCTCAATTCTCTCACTAGTTCCTCTTAGTTTCTCTGTATTTTCTTCCTTCTTCTCTTCTTAGGCTTAAGCCAAGTTTCTTTTACGTAAAATACACTAAGCCTAATGTACAAAATCAAATGTCTATAACTGACGTTGTAATAAAAATAATAATACGTTATCAGTTATAAATATATTTTATATTATTTTACTTTATTTTATTTATAATTCAAATATTAAAAGAAATCCAAAAGTCATAAGGCTTTGTTTGGCAAAAAGTCTTTAGAATAAAGACTTAATATATTTAAATCTTGTTTGGTCAAAACTAAATTAAAATACTTTAATTCTATTTTAATAAACAATTTAGTTTATAATTCATAATCACATACTATTTATTTAGATTTCTAGATCCAACATTAAATCAACTAAATTAATTACACATACTATATTTTAAATAAATCTTCCACTTAAACACATATCACAAAATTATATTCTCATTATAATTTTATTTATTAAATTAATATACCATCTTAATTTATCACATCACAACAATAATATAACATCTCATGCTATCTTACAACATAATAACTATAAATTAAATTAATTTAGAATATTATCTAATAAATATAATTTATAAATATTTACTAACAAAAATCACATATTCATTTAATTTAAGAAATATTTTAAATTACAAAACAACAACTTCATCAATAAAATATTTATTTAATTTAATAAATATTTTAAATTATAAATAAAATCTTGGATTGTTATAACATTCCATCCTTACAAGAATTCTGTCCCCAGAATCACAACTCAAATAATCAAATTGTCACATTCTTCCCTCCTTAAAAAGATTTTGTCTCCAAAATCGAAGACACAGACAAAACAAATAACTCATGGTAATTCTTCATCATTTCAGTTTTGAGTTCCCACGTAGCATTTTCGACGATGTGGTTCCTCCATAACATCTTCACAAAAGATTTTAACTCATTCATGTACACATGATCTTTCTAGTCGGCTATCTGGATAAAAATTTCCTAGTAGCACAACCATAACGGTTCGTACTTGGTCATATGATTACAGTCGAGCTTGTTCGATCATCTCAACGAAACATGAAAAACATTACGAATGTGCTCTAACTATAGAGGTAAGGCTACCTCAAGACCATCTAACTTAATCTTAAAAAACTTCTAACTATCAAATATATACATAAGAAAAGAATCACCTTTCCACCACATATACCTTGATAGCGCGATACCGATATTCCCATGATTATTAATGTGATAAACCAAGTATATGCACAAAACCTCTGCCCATACCAAGGTTTGTACGACTTAGTCACCATATGTGTCAGTTGAAATCCCACTTTTGTGGAAGGGAGAGGATATAGCCAAAGCATGGTTGAAACCCACCTAACATTACCTTACTCTTAAATTATTTCTAACTTATCCATAACTTGCTCAATGCGAATTCCTCACATGACATTATCGAAAACTTCTCGTGCGCTAAGCATGCCTTCCGATGTTTGGACTTCCTTTTCGTTTGGCAATCAATTTGCAAATGATATGACATACTTATTTCTAATTGCATTCCACACGTTCTTGCAAACCCTTTTGAAAATTCGATATAAATCGTGAATCTCGGTTCGACATAATTGACACAGAAACATCGTGTCCTTAAATGATTCCATTAATACATAACTTCACACACTACTCGATATGTAATATGCTAACTTTGACATACCAAAAATATATCGTCACATCTTGCCACCATTAGTAATATCGAAGGCAATAACTAATTTCGTGATTCCTAGTTGATTCAATGTATAAATTTTATACAAAACTTCATTTTCAATTCATGGTACTAGCGAAACCTAGTTTCTTCCTTCTAATTTCAACTATCCCTCGGTATCGATTTTGAATTTGACACCTTTATCTTGGAGCTACTCTTCTTTTACTCTATCCAACAAAGTTGTACGGTTTCCCACCTGAATAGCTTCTCCTCTGAATTTTTCATATATCTTACCTCCTACCACATATTAGTCATTTCTATTATGAACCCATCCTGCACAGTTAACAAAATTACTACTATTTTTTTAAGACGTCGGCAACCACATTCGTTTAGGATTTTTGTAGTCATAAACCTTGAACAACTTCAACTACTGTAATAACCGTGAAATTTAAGTCACTGTATATATATATATATATATATATATATATATATATATATATATATATATATATATATATATATATATATGTACATTATTGATGTTTAAAACTTTGTGTTATGTAGTGATTCAATATGTGACAACATATGTGAAGTGGTGCATGGATCAATTAACATATATACTATAGTTATATATATATATATGTATAGATTTCATTAAGAATTGAACCTTTGTAACCTAATTATACATTAGGTGAGACAATTAAATAACCTAAGGGTTATGGTAATAAGGAGAGGTTAGTATTTAATATGTATACTAACTTAAGTGGATAATCTTATTATTTCAAGTGACTAATAATTTTAAACCTAATTCTTGTGAACCTAATTAGGTTATGAGCTAAAGTCACATGTATAGGTAATTAAATTTCATAAGATTAGGAATGGAAACCCTAAATAATCAAATTGGGTAACATATATTAAAATTGCTAGACTATGTTTATTACATTGCCCAAAACAATTAAAGGAGAAGCCCAAAAGAAATAAAATGCAAACCAATACTTAACCCACTTGATTAAGGGTATTGTAGAAATTTGATTAATTAAAATTGGGCATTAAAAATAAAAGCAAAATGAAGATTTGGAGAGCTTAGGGTTGTCCCCATTGTGTCCATATAAGGAAAATTTATTTGCTAACCCATTTTCCTTAAATAGCTAATGACCTTACTTTTCTCAATTTCTTACACAAAGTACAATGTTGTCTACACCTCATTGGTGGGAAATCTCACTAAGCATACTTAAGAACAAGTTAAGGGGTTTTGTCTAATGGATAAGAAAGGTGTGGGGGATAATAGCTAGATACAATAAGTGTATCTATATTTTTGCAAGTATCCTTTTATTTCATTTCTTCTCTCATTCTTCCTCTTATAATTTTCTCCCAAGCTAGCAACTTCAAGAGAGAGAAAAGGGAGAGATGTTAGGCCATATATAGAGAGAGGAGTGCTAGTTTGTTCATGCATCCTAAGTTAATCACTCACTTTGGTAAATCAAGGAAGATTGCCATTATATCAAGGTATAACCTAACCTTCATCTTCTTCTTCTACTTTATTTTTTTAGCTTGAGTTTTGTTGGGGTTATGAACAAATACTCAAGATACCCTAGTCCTACATATCATCATGTATGGAACTAAGTATCTTGAGTGTTAGATCAAAGGCTTAGAGGAAGAATATTAGCATATGTTCTCCAAGGGTGAAAACTCTTGTTTTCTTCCACTAAATCTTGTGTAACTCAAGTTTTCCAACTTAGATTTGTGATCCATCGAAGGGGGGGGGGTGCTAGATACATGAGTTATCTAGTAAACCCAAGTGATAGAACACAAATCTAGCAAGTTTTGAAAACTTTGGGGATGATTTCCCCAAAACACTCCACTTGGAATGTTAAGGGTTCAAAACCCTAAAATAGCTTCTGTCCTATTTTTCTTGGGACTGTTTCGGACACTTTCATGTCTCTTAAAAATCTGGGAAACTTCACAAAGGTACCTTGAGAAGTTATCTACATGTAGGAAAAAGAACGGACAGGTTTCGAGTTATATATTGTGCGTAATGACTATTTCTGTAAAGGACTCCTAAACATTTACCTTTGAATATCTCACTGTGTATACACTGGAAAATCCCGAAATTATTAAAGTAGGTTCCTATATATTAAGAGAACATACCCTGAAAATTTCATATTTTTCTGAGCAAAACTCAATTTATGAAAAATGAAGCAAGATCCGAGTGTTTTGGGAACTTTAAAAATAGTAGATCATTTTCTAAAATTCCAGAAAATTTTGGAGATCCTTGTGGGTTCTTATTCTGTCAAAATACAGAAGATGAGAATTTTTGGAATCAGTTTGCTATTTTTCCTAAAAATTATTAAGTTATGAATAAAAGAAAATAAATAGTTAAATGATGTATTTAATAAGCAAAATGTGATTTTTATGCTTGAATACTCATAATATATCATATCATGGCTATCTTAGAGCACTTTGGTAATTTATGATAAGAAATATTATCTATAACCTTTTTTGGATATTAAATAAGAGGTTTAATAAAGGGTGAATAATTATAATAAATTATTTATTAATCCAATAAATTATTAAAATATTATTATGATATTAATAATTTTAGAACATGATATTGATAAGTAAATAAAAAAAATATTAAGATTAAAATTTCCTTAAAATATTATTAAATAGTTAATAATATTTGATTTAAGCATTGATAAATGATTAAAGTATTATTAAATGATTAATAATATTAGTAATGGAATAAGATATTATTAAATGAATAAAATATTATTAAATGATTAATAATATTAGTAAATGAATAAAATATTAGTAAATGATTAAAAATATTATTAAATGATTAATGATACTAAAGTATAAGTAAGATAGTATTAAGGTAATAATATTAATGCATAATTAAAATATTATTAAGATGATTAATAATATTAGTAAGGTATTAAAATATTATTAAGATGTTAATAATATTAATAAGCGAACGAAAGTATTATTAGGGAACTAATAATACTAAGAGGTGAATTAAATATTATCAAGATTAATAATATTTAGTTGTTATTTAATAGTAACATTATCAAGACAAGATAATGTTTATAAGAATGTGATTACATAATCTAATGTTATTTTATGACTAATTGAAAGATTAACTATAGGTCTCTCAAAGGAAGATAATTTAATTGCATAGTGGATATAAATTAATTACGTAGCTGTAATCTACAAACGAGGCAAGTTTCCTAACTCAAACTCGAGTTATTATTTTCAAAGCATATTAGTGAATAATTATTGATGATTATTTACATCTATAATAATTATTGAAATTCGCACTTTATGCAATTGAATTCTTGTTCTACTATTATTGAACTGAGAATTAAATTAAAGTTCTTCATTCATGAACTGTTTATGAGATAGATCTATGCTAATTGTATCAGCTAGATCAAACATGTTTAAATTTGTTAAATCAAATGTATTTTAAAAAGTTGTTCTTATTAAATTGATATGATAAGAACTCTTGACTGAGAAAAGGACGAATTTGATTAAGGCATGATATTATGCCGGATTATTAAGTGTTTATGCATAAATCACGAGGTATGAAAGGCTAATCCCCTTGAATACCAAAACTTATTAAGAGGTTCAATTTAAATAACTGAGCACCTTGGCAAATGTTCATGGTTATTTCAAAACCACTCAGTACATGTTATTCAATTATTTGAATATTCAATTGTTGATTATTAATTTATGTTCCTTCACGAAATTATTCTATTGTTGAACATTGAACGCAAAAATTTCTTTCTAAATCATGATATATCTCCCTTTTATATAAACTTGCTAAGAAAATTAGTTGCTTACCTTTGCTATATCATGACATCTATTTCAGCTAAGCCCGAAGGATCCAACACGAAAGATAAAGGCAAGGGCAAGATCCAGGAGTAGCTTAGAATGAATGTTAATTTAATTATTATCTGATGGAATTTCTTATAAACCTTTTGTAATATGAATGGTGTGTTTAAAGTTAAGGTTATAAAAACCTTGGGACCATGTTATGAGACATTATTATAATGAACAATGTATGTTTATTATTCTGTTATAGTTATAGAATGTTTATGATGATGATAGATCGTGAGCATCGAATCTGAGGTTAGAGAACCTGGATTTGGGGGCGTCACAACTACCACTTTAAACACATGCCTAAATATCCTAGTGTGAGAATATACTTTAGACACTTATGGTATGTTTATATCTCACACTATTTTCCAATATAACACCTCTAAATCCTCAAAGCAACCAGTAATATCTCTACTCTAAATCGTGAGTCGGACACCCTTTCTCATAAAAATTTTAACTAACGTGATGCGTAAGAAATGACCCTTTCGTTCTGCCTAAATACACTGCCTAATACATTGCATGATGTGTCGCTATACAACACAAAGTTTTCTGTACTATCTGGTAGAGACAACATAGGTGCCATACTAAGTTCTTCTTCAATTCTTGAACATTCACTCTATAATTTTCTGCCCATATAAATTCCACCGATTTTCTCGTTAAGTTAGCTAACTAAGTAACTATCTTGCTCTTAACATAACCCACGGATTATTTTTTTAATAACTTCTTATTTTACTACATCGATAAATAACTCTACCGTACAGACGTCTTGCAACTAAAAGAATAAAATACTACCTTTGACTTCCTCAGAGCCTTAAGGTTTATGCGCTTTCTATGACAACGACTTATCACCACCTGGTTTAACCACTTTAGAGTTTCATAAATCAAATCAGAAATAAATCAATTATGTGGCTTTTAATACCAACACGGCAATTCTACACATCAACTTAAAAGGAATCACTATTCACATTTTCTACTTTTTAGGGAATAGTCTAACTCTTCCCGAAGAGAATCTAGTTTCTAAATAAATTCATCAGGCATAAATTAACAAGTGGTGATTAAATTAAATAACATACAGCCGTATAGACAACTGGTCGGAACCATACCTTCCATTACGTTCTGGATCTTCATGTTGGATGATTGATCCGTTGGTCGACACAACGGAGTTGACTCTACAATAACCTGTTTTCTACTGCCCCCTTTGCTTCCATTTGCTTTTCCTACCTCTTTCTTTGGGAAACCTCGAGTCAAGTGCTCCTTTGATCCACACGTGAAGCAGGCTCTCTTACTCGGTCTTGAACATTTTGGTGCAATGTGATCCTTCGATCCACAATTAAAGCACACCTTTTTTTCCCTCAAACAAACACCTATATGTTTCTTTCTGCAGTTGATACACGCCTCCACCTTCTTCTTTTCATTCCCTTGCTGATTTTCAACGTTACAATTATTGTCCCACTTTCTTTTATAAGCGTTACCAGTATGACTATCACCCACCTTATCATCTTCACTCTTCTTTTCCCTTTGCTCTTGATTGTATGCCAGCGTATTACCTTCCCCGTCTACATCAATCATTCTTTCCGACCCTGTTGTAAATGAATTTGGTTGGAACATCGAGATTTGATTATACAGCCAAAAATTCAGTTGATTTGCCAGTGCTCCCACCAGCAAATTCACCAATTGTGGCACTTAATTTGTGTTAGCTTCCCTATTGTATGCATTTTTCTTGGGGCTCTGTTGACGTTGTTGTCTTCTACTAGGCGGCATCTTACTGTTTAAACTTGAACTACTAAATCATCGTTCACCCACACATTAACATTTTCAAACTTATCTTAACCACTTATAGATAACACATAATATATCTTAATAAACAATGATAATACATTATTCATTTATTACATCACCACATTACAAAATAGCCACACTGCTATTCATATTATTTATCCCGAAATAATAAATTTCTAGGACTACTTCATAACATCCCACTATTTAATTCAAAAGTTAGGATCCACATTTATTAATTTTAATTATAATTTATATATCATCTTATTATTTTTCTTGCAATCTACAAGAACATTCCACGTTGTACAACTTCATTGCGCTCTTGCTCCACGATACGAATCATCAGGAGATTGGAAGAGTAAATTCTAAGTTTCATCATTCGCTTAGTGCTCTTTGACTTATCTTCAACACGATCTATGCAATTAGATGTCTTCACCCATGCGTCTTCAGCTCTCGCACGCTTTGTTGATTTCTTTCCCCCGTCATTCATGTGCAATCTCATTCCTAGCTAATAACTATCCTCTTTAATATTCTGACTGAGTTAATATCCGCTCTACATCTACAAATGGTGCAGTAAGGTCTTGAGTCGCGACATCCTCTTGTGTTAACGTGGCTTGGTGTTTTACGGCTAGACCTTCTAATTTCTCGACCTTCTTTTATAACTCAATGTTATGACCACATACCTCATTGGAGGATTTCCACCTCCTCGTTCTCATCCTTCACCTTTACCACCCCAACTTTATCCTCTCGTTCAAACTCAAGCCTATAGCCAAGGTCTACAACAGAAATCATCGGGTATGGCTTTCCCAATACCAACCATACTCAGACTATACAACTTCTAAGGTTCTTAATCCTTATCATCCTTCGTCAGTCATTCTGACAACAAAGTTTTAACATCCCCAAAACTCCCCCAAACTTAACAAATACTCCCCCAAACTTAAAACAAACAATGTCCTCATTTTTAAAATATAGTAATAAAGCATAAGAAGACTTGTGACACCCCCAAATCCGGGCACTTCAATCCCATAGATTTGGTGTTCACTGTCTAATTAAATCATAACTAACTAATCATATCCAAAGGATAAAATTAAACTCAAAATCTTAAATAATCAATCTCCCATTAAAGGGTTACATAATTTAAAATAAATCCTAGGTCATCTAACCTTTATTATAATCATCAGCAGAAAATTAAAACATGATCATAATTACATCTATTACATAAGCTTCATAAATAAAAGATAAATTAAACGTTTTCGTCTAATCAAGCATTTTATCCCTGCCCTTGCTTGTAGAAAGCTCTTCAAACTTCTTAACTTCATCTGCATTGTTTTGCGGAAGAGTGAGCAAACAATTGCCCACAAGAAGGATAATATACAACAATATTTTATGAATGACAATTAACTGAGCTTTCAATGGTAAAGTGTTCTTACCAGAACAATAAACTTTAATTCAACAACTATGAGTTCAAAGGAATAATGAACGTTAAGTTGACAATAGATATCAACATCAAAGAATACATTGAGGGTCACAAGACCACGAACTATACTCTAGGTCTCAAGTATTTCTACTTTAACCTTTAACAGTCTAAAAGACTATAATCATCATCTTCGTCCTAGGTTAATAGGTATTTCTACTGTAACCTTTAACATTCTAAACGACTATATGGACCATCATTCTGTACTCTAGGTGATAAGCCCTTTGTACTATGTATTGCGGAAACATTTTAACGCTATTGCGTATTTCTGAAATAATCCCCTAATAATAGGGTTGTTCATCTCAGCTTAGATCGTCAGGTTCCGAACCAAATGAAGTTTGGTTGGGAATTAGCTTTCAAGGAATTCTAGACCTTTAGAATGCTCATCAACCAAATACTGGTTGAATCAGGTAGAAACAAATAAATATTCAAGAGTTTGATTATAATATCTTCATGAACAAGGTATATCGATGAATCAATAAGAGCTAGAGTATTACAATTTCTAAATTGAACAAATGTTATCATCGACGACATGCTTTCAAAATTTGTGTGAGTACCTATGCAAACCAAAGAAAGTTTGGTTTGGGTTGACTTCAAGGGAAATTTAGAGTTTAGACATTCATCAACTAAGGATTTGTTGAATTGGTAAAGAATCGCTAGACAACTTAGAGTTCGGTACAATAATGTAAGATAGTACAATGATATTGGAGAACGAAGATCAAACAACAGTTATTGGTAACTGATTAAACAACATTATTGACTTTGAATAAACAAGGTAATCTCGTTTGAAATAAAGAAATAAAGATTAACTAACTTGTTCAACAATTAAATGAGAGTTAAAGAATTCGCATAACAATAAATCGTTAAACAAGAGATTAGAGTTAGAGAATTTCCATAAGTATAACGTAATAGTGAAAAGTAACTTTGCTGAATAATAAAGTAGCAAAGGTTAGGTAACTTGCCTCTTGCGTAAGCTATACAATTATAATTCACGTACTCCAATATCCTACACATTTTAGTGCAATCACAATATCTATTAGACATACTAATATTCACCTTTCAATATAAAACACATTAATAGCTAAACTTTTTATTTTAACACAAGTCTTATGCTACCATTTACATCTCAAAATTCCCAAGTGTTAATCAACACAACACTTAACTCGCGTTCATTGTATAAACTATGTCATTACATAACATGTTCTTAATTTACTAATCATTTTTGCAACTTTGAACTTACTAACCACAATTCACTATATTATGTTAACCTTAACATTACACATTTAACATGCTAACATAATTTCAGACCATGCTATGATGTTTCCCAAAGTCTACAGTAACAACAGAAGTTAGAATCTCAAACTAGTGTATAGCGCAGCTGCGCCATACAAAGGCTTGGGACCGGCGCAGCTGCGCCATTTTTTGCCTTGGCACCGGCGCAGCTGCGCCATATTTTGCCTTGGCACCGGTGCAGCTGCGCCGGTGTTCAGACAGACGCAGAGAAGGCTAATGAACAGTAGCTGAATTTAGCCCAACAAACACAAATTTCACCCAGTAGACAGTAATATCAACACGTAAAATAAATATACAACTATCATAAACATGTTTGCTAACATTTACAATCACTTAGCACAATTTAACAACAACGAAAACTATTTTAATTTCTCAAATTCTATATTATCATATAAAAACTCAATTTTTGATATTCTTCACAAAAAATAAACACTGTGATCTCTATACATGGCCAAATTTCTTCGTTCAAGATGTTGTTCACTTCACTATAGGGCATGCATTGACGAATCATCTTATTTGCACATTGTCTAAATAAGTATGGCTTATCCCACATGTACCACTTGATATCATACATGAATTTCTTTTTCTACTGACGTGTCAAATCTGGAGGAAGGATCTTTCTAACCAAGTAGTTAGCAAAATCCGCATACTACGGAAACTCCAAACTTACCCCAAATAATTATTCATCTATAAATGACTCTTTGATTAATACCTTATTTGCCTTGTCCTTGTCCAGATTTTCCAACCTTGAAAGATGATCAACTACCTGATTTTCTGTCCACTTCCAATCCTTGATTTCTAAATTGAACTCTTGAAGAAGTAGAATCCACCGAATAAGCTTAGGCTTTACATCTTTCTTGGATATTAGATGTCGAATCACCGAGTGGTCAGTGTAAACAACAACCTTTGTTCCTATCAAGTATGAGCAAAATTTGCCAAAGGCATACACGACTGCAAGTAACTCCTTCTCAATAGTTGTGTAGTTTAACTGAGCATCCATGAGGGTTTTACTTGCATAGTATATAGCATGAAAGATCTTGTCTCGGCGTTATCCCAAAATAGCCCATACCGCATAATCACTAGCATCACACATCAATTCAAATGACATTGTCCAATCCGGTCCTATGATTGAGCTGTTGTCAACTTCTTCTTCAATTGTTTAAAAGATGTCAAACACTCTTCATCAAATTTGAAAATTGCCTCTTTCTTTAACAGACTACATAGTGGTTTTGCAATCTTTGTGAAGTCTTTGATAAATCGGCGGTAGAATCCAGCATGTCCCGAAAAAACAATGAATCCCTTTAACTGAGGTCGGTGGTGGTAGATTCTCAATTATTTCCAAATTTACTCGGTCTACTTCCAACCCTTTTGCAGAGACTTTGTGCCCAAGAATGATTCCCTCTTCAACCGTGAAATAGCATTTTTCCCAGTTCAGCACATGATTGGTTTCCACACATCTTTTTAATACCATAACCATATTCTCTAGACACCGATCAAATGTATTCCCATATACTAAAAAGTCATTCCATAAAAACTTCTACATTTTGCTCCACCACATCTGAAAATATTGTCATCATACATCTTTGAAAGGTCATCGATGCATTACATAGTCTGATTGACATCCTCCTGAGAGCAAAGGTGCCATATGGGCACGTGAACATCGTTTTCTCTTTATCTTTCGGTGCAATCACTATCTGATTATATCCTGAATACCCATCCAACAAGCAATAGTACTCATGTCCAACCAAACGGTCCAACATCTAATCAATGAAAAGGTAAGGAAAGTGATCCTTCCAGGTTGCCTTGTTGACCTTCTTATAATCCATGCATACCCTCTAGTCAGTCATTGTCCTAGTCGATATCAATTCATTATCATCATTGGTCACAACCGTCATCCCACCTTTCTTCGGGACACACTGCACTAGGCTCACCTATGAACTGTCTGAGATAGGGTATATTATCCCAGCATCTAGCCATTTCAGAATCGCTTTCTTCACAACCTCTTTCATAATTGGATTGAGCCTTCTTTGATGTTCAACTATCGGTTTCACCTCATCTTCCAAGAGTATCTTTTGCATGCAGAATGAAGGGCTTATCCCCTTAATATCAGCAATTGTCCATCCTATCGCAAACTTGTACTCTCTAAGAACCCTAAGCAGTTTACTTTCCTGCAAATCGTTAAGCGTAGATGCATTAATAATAGGTAAAGTATATGAATTACCCAAAAATTCATACCTAAGGTGTTTAGGAAGAGGCTTTAGCTCAAGAGTGGGCGGTTCTTCAAGTGAGAGTTTCATCCGTGTTGATACTTTCTCTTCGTATGTAATGGCTCGAATGGCACCTTGAATCCACTCACTCTAGGCAATGCATCCAATATATGCAAATAATCCACAAATTCCGGATCATCCAAGTCGACATCTCCCAGTAAAGTGTTTTCCAACAGATCCCTGTCCATACCTTGAATCAGATTTTCATTAACCATTTTTTCGATCACATCCATTCTGAAACACTCTTCATCATCCGTAGGGAATCTCATAGCTTTAAAAACATTGAATTTCACCTCTTGGTCTTGCACTCTCATTGTTAACTCCCCTTTTTGCACATCAATAATAGTCCTCCCAGTTGTCGAAAATGGCCTCCTTAAGATAATTAGAATGTTCTTATCTTCTTCATAATCAAGGATGATGAAATCTGCTGGAAATATGAACTTATCCACCTTTACTAGTATATCTTCAACAATCCCCCTCGGATAAGTAATTGATTTATCCGCCAACTATAGTGAGATGTTTGTTGGTTTTGGTGTCGGCAAACCCAACTGAGTGTACACAGATAATGGCATGAGATTCACACTCGCACCCAAATCACATAAACATTTATTGAAGAATATGTTCCCAAATGTGCAAGGAATGGTGGAAACTCCCCGGATCCTTCAACTTTAGAGGCAATACAGCACTACATTCCTCCGTCAATGCAACAGTCTCATAATCTTCTAACTTCTTCTTCCTTGAAAAAATACCATTCATAAACTTTGCATAGCTCGACATCTGTTCTAGGGCTTCTGTAAACAGAATATTAATTTGTAACTTCTTGAAGATTTCTAAAAACTTTGAGAACAGTTTGTCTAACTTCTGCTTTTGAACCCTCTGTTAAAATGGTGGTGGAAGATAGACAAATGGTTCAACATCTGCCTGATTCTTATCCACTTGCATGTCTTCACCCTTTTTCTCTTCAACCAATTTTTCTTCACTTTCTTTCACATCTTTCTTTTGGCAAATTTTCTACACTTTGCCCCTTTAGATGTTTTCCACTCCGTAACGTGATAGCTTGACACTGCTCATGATTTCCCCTTGGATTCTTCTCAATGTCACTCGGTAAAGTCCTTTGAGGTCTATTATTCAATGCCATTACAAGTTGTACCATCTAATTTTCCAAGTTCTTAATTGTCGCAGCTTGCATTTTCATAGCTGCCTCATTACTGGATATATATTTCAACAATAGCTCCTCCAAATCTGACATTTTCTTTTGTTGTGGAGCTGATTGTTGATGATGATTTTAGAAACTAGGGGGATACGATGGTCGTGGAGCTTGCTGATGGTTCTGATTGTTACTCCATGAGAAGTTTGGATGGTTCCTTGCCCCCGAATTGTATGTGACAACCCGATATTTTCTATATAAATAAATCATAAATTTTGCGTATAAATTTTTTTTTTTTTAAGGATGAGGATTTGTACAAGATTATGTGTATATGTATTTATGTAGTAAATAAAAATATATTTATTACATGAATATTTATAAGTAAATTTATTTTAGAATTATTGATTATTATAAAGTATATTTTCATAATAATTAATTTTAAGATAGAAATGTTTTTATTAATTATTTTCCATGATTATATAATCATATATTATTTAAATAATATATGAAGTGATTTTTAGAATAAATATAATAATTATTTTATTATATGAATTTTTGTACAGATTATTAAGTTAAAAATTTTACCTTAATTATTAAGGTTAAATATGAAAGAATGATCAGATATGGAATCCAAACCCTAATTTTGGATTATTGTCAAGATATGAGAATAATAATATAATATTAAATATATTTTGATTTTTCAGTGCTATGAATATGTACTGTATTTCTGTATTGATAATGGTTGGTCAATTACGGTGTATTATGATCAAACCTTAGTAATAATGTTAAACCCTAATTTGATATCCAAATTAGAGTGCAAGATTGTTTTATAAGTATGTTATATAATTTATGGCATGTATTAAATGTATTAATTAGGTAAACCCTAATTAAAATTCTAGAAACCCTAATATTTCTAAAATACAAATTTTTGAGAATGAGAAACCCTAATTTGAAACTCAATTATGAGTCCGGGGTTATTATATAACTGTGTTATATGATTTTGTGATTTATTAGGTAAACCCTAATTGATAAATAGAGATATAAATTTCTAGAAACCATAATTTGATATTTATAAAACCCTAATTTGAAATTAGAGTTTGAGAATGTTGGTGATTGTATTAATGTGATTAATTAACAAGTATTATGATTATATATAATTATTAAATTTAGAAACCCTAAATCGTTAAACCCTAATTACTAAACTAGAACCCTAATTTAGTAATTGAAAACCCTAATAGTAATTTAGTAACCCTAATTATCGAAAGAATAAACCCTAATTGCTTTATTAGCAAAGTTAATTATGATTATGATTAATAAATCCTAATGTCCCTGTATAATTTAATTATTAACTTAATTTAATTAACAAAAGTAATTTCTAAAATGTTAGAAATTAAAATGAGTTTGTAATTTTACAAACCCTAGTTGCTAAAAATCATTTGTTCAATGTGCTAAACCTTAGGGTTAAACCCTAAGGGTCAAACCCTAAGGGTTTGTCAAGATTCAATTTGTCCATTAAAATCAATTACCAAATGACATAAAAGCCCTTTTGACACATTTTTAGGATTTCTTCCAAATCTTGCTAAGATTGGAGTTGGTGATCTAACCTTACCAAACCCAACCACTCTTACCAACTCTATGTGACACAAGCATACCAGCAAATCAGCCCAAGCCAGCCCATTCATTCATCTACACTTCTATAAATGGATTAAAGGAGAGAGAAAATCACTTTTGTTCAATAAATTTTGCACAAAACCATACTTAACTCTCTCAAGCCTCTCACCTCCGAAATTATATAGCATTTCAGTCCCTAAGAACAGCCCCACGAAATCCAACAACAAAACAGCAACACAAAATCAGAAATTGCTTATTTAAGGTATAAACTCAAGCTTGAATTTATGTCCAAAATTTGTTGATAGATGTTGTGTTTAAGTGTTAAATTATGTTGGTTGTAGTATATAATGATGATCTGGGTTAGTATTTGATAGATCCATAATATTTAAATGAACGAAATTGGTATTTTCAAAAATCTGAGAAAGTGGTTTTCTGTTGTCTGACATCAAATGTCAGGGGCTGTAGATCGTTGTGTATTTATTGTTTTCGTTGTTTAAGTGTTTACAATTGTAGCCTTGTATGAGCTATTTAATCTGAAAGTGGATTCACTATCATTGGATGTCTAGATCAAAAGATATTGATGGTCAAAGGTCGTTGACCGACCATGACTAAGTGATTTCTGGGTAACCCAGAAATCCTTTAAGTCTGTCTGACAAGTTTTTTTGAAGCCTTGATCTTGTTTATATTAGTTATTTTGTTGTTGTTTTTGTAATAGAATCGTAATACGTCAAGTGTACTAGATATGTATGCTTATAGATCACCTACAAGATTAACAGAATAGTATTAGTGGATTGGTCAAACCAAGCAGAAGATCATGGAATCGGTTTTCTGGGCAACCCAGAAAACTGATGACCATGTCTTCTGACAAGGTTTGACCGGAGCAGATCTCATGATTGAAAGGTTATTACGGTGATATTTGGTAATGAATCTGTAGCTGGTTATGTTGTCTACAATCTGAAAACCTAAGATCACAAATCAGGTTCATGTGTTGCAAGTTATAAAGATCGAAAGAAGGCAGTATGAACTGTTCTTCATTTCTGGAAAAACCCAGAAATGAAGAACAGCTCTGACAATGTTTTTGGAAGGCTAGATCTCGTTCGTTTGATATAGTATGGTCATGATTGTTGTTGTAGAATGAAGTGTTACACTAGTACTACATGCTCTAATGCTTAGTTAGTCCAGAATCACACTACACGCTGAATTATTGGTGGTCAAACTAGCCTACTCGGTGACTACCTATGAATTTCTGGGCAGGCTCAAGAACATGAAGAACACCTATAGCGACGGTTCTGTCGCTATAGGTGGTCTTTAGCGACAGATAATTTATATTTTCTGGAAATTAATAAAAAAATAGAAAAAAAATAGTTTTTAATTATTAAAAATACAAAATAAATCATTAAAAATTATTTTAAATTTTGAAAATTAGTTTTTAATTATTTTAAATATATTTCATAAATATTTAATATTTTTGAAATATTAAAATTATTTAATTTATTTAATTATAATATTAAATAAATTATTTAAAATGATTTTAATATTTGAAATATCATTTAAAATTATATTATAATATAAGAAAATATTTTAAGTTATTTTTAATAACTTTTAATATTATTTGATAATTTTCATTAATAAATTAATATTAATGATAATTAAGTTATTTATTAAATGAATTAAATAAATGAATTAAAAATGATTTTATTATATTAAAAAATTATTTTAAATAATGATAAGGTATTTAAAAATATTTTAAGTTATAAAATATAACTTTTAATATTTAAAGGTAAATTTAATTAATTAATGATTATTAATGATATTAAAGTTATTTAATATTTATATTAAATAAATTAGTTTTAAAATAATTTTAATATTATAAAAATCATTTTAAATGAAAATAAAGTGTTTAAAGATATTTTAAGTTATAAAATATAACTTTTAATATTTAAGGGATATTTTCATTAATAATTTAATATTAATGATATTTAATGATTAATGATATTAAATTTATTTAATAATTATATTAAATAAATAGTTTAAAATGGTTTTATTTATTTAAAAATCATTTAAAAAGTATGTTAATGATTTAAAAATATTTTAAGTTATAATTATGACTTTTAATATTTGGATAAATAGTTCATTAATATTTAAATATTAATGGTAATTATTTAATAATAATTTTAGATGTTTAAGAATCAATTAAAGGTAATATAAATGTTTTAAAATTATTTTGAGTTATTATACATAACTTTAATATTTTGGCAATGGTTTCATTAATAGTTTAATATTAATTAAATATTAATGATAATAGAATTGTTTGATATTTAAATCATTTAATAATGATTTTGATATTTCAAAAATTATGATAAATGATAATAATTATTTAATAATTATTATAAGGCCATGAAAAATAATGCGACTGATGTTTAAGTTATCCAAATGGATATTGAACTACGGTTTAAAGTCTTAGACTCGATATTTACCCGAAAAAGCTGTCGGTAGACCGACATGTTTCAGAAATTGATCTGGACTTAGATAATTTATTGGATATGTGTTTATTTGTGATTCAATGGTTATTAAGGTTGTGTGATAATGTGAATAGGAAATGTGATGACTGCAATAGGCAGTGTTATGTGTACGATATGTTGTACTAATCAGTAAAATGATCTGATTAATGATAGGTTGTGATAGAAAAGGGTAGAACTAAGTTGAGAATTGTAAGCAGCGCATCAGGCAAGTATCCTAACTTTGCATTTTCTTTATGCAATGGACAGAAGTAAGAAATTCAGAATAATTATTATTAATAATATATAGATTGTTAAACCTATATTATATAAACCCATTGATTATCAACATGTTAGTATATGATAATTCAGTTATATATTCTGTTCGTTAATTTCTAGAAATGATTATACTGTTAGGTTTGTAAAATTCATGAACGCAATCAAATTGCAAAAATATGCGGAAGCGTGGAAAATCAGAGTTTTAAAAAATTTACAAACCATAAACCTGGATCACCCTTTATGCGCAATTATTAATTAAACAAAAAAGAAAGAACAAGAACCATACCCTTGAAGATCCGAGCTTCCTCAGGTACAAGTTCACCTCCAATCCTTTTCGCGTTCAACTTGAATCCACCGGGTTTGGTTCCTTCCTTTGATCAATGTTAGCCACCCAAGTGTTTGGCCTCTAGAGGTTATCCACCAAGGAAGAATAAGAATTCAAGAAGATGGGTATTTGGCTCAAACCCTAGTTTTCTATCTCTATAGAAAAAGTGGCGTACTCTCCAACAATTGGAATTACGTATGTTGTTAGGGTCAACAACCACCCCACCCATAATAAGACTCCTCTTATTTATAGATGTGGTCAACCCTCCTTAACAATTAAGGAATTGGGTTTTATTTTAATTAATTAAATTCTTTTAATTAATTAAGCTTCCTAATCTTATTAGGGATAATTAATTAAACTCCTTTAACTAATTTTCCCTCCTAATCCTATTAGGAATAAATGAGAGTACTTATATTAAATTAATTCCTAAACTCTTTTAGAAATTAAAATAATAATAATTGTAATAATATTAATAAGACTCCTTTTATTAATTTATATTTAATATTTCTAAAATATTAAATAATAAATATTAAGCTATTTAATTTATTCTATCACCATAGATTAAATTAAATATACTTAACATATTATTACGATTATGCCATTAACTTCTTAAATAATTATTCTTCCTTTTTTGGTGTGACCCTTTAGGTTCTCCATATTAAACCGGTTGTGAATAAATCAATTAGAACAATTCTAATCTTATTTAAATAAATAAATTAAACTAATAATTTATTTAAATAAATAATATTTATTCTACAATAGGGATAAGCCTCCCTAGTGATCAACGACTTTCCAGATAATATAGATTTCAACATTAATCATAAAAGAACCTTTGAGTAAATAGTTACCGTACAATTCAATCCTTCTACCATACAATGTCCCAATTAAATATAAGGCATGGAATTACTGTCAAGTCTTATTTTATTTAATTATATGTATTTCGACTCTTAAATACACAACTCCAAATAATGCAAATTAGAAACTCCTTTCTAATTTCATTCTGCCTTGGCCAAGGACTACTGGGTTGTCATTTATCGAATCACATAAGACATATCTCTTCTTTTACTAGAAGCGGTAGATTCTTTATTGATCATACATTATCTCCATGTACAACTTTTTATACCCAAGCATACCCTTTAATATACCCTAATGGTCTTAAGGAATAAGTCAAAGTATAACTCATCATACACAAGATACTATGATGATCTCAAGTCCAAGGATCACTTGTACTACTATCACTACAGGAATTCCTATTGACATGCAAGTAAAACTCCATTAGGTATTCCTTAGCGAGTCACGTTCAGTGAACTTATTCTCTAATAAGCACCTATATACTTGCTTTAGTGTCTCCACACAAATGATCATAAGATCAATCATCCTCATCCAATGAGCAAGCAACGTATGTACCAATCTATCCGGATTCACTAATCCCCAATTTAGTAATCCAACGATTGGGAACTATTTTAATTTTAAGCTTTTTAAGAATTTAGATCTCATTAGAATGATCATCATCATTATTCTAAAAGCATTGCTTAAAACTATGGGTTTATTACATATTATAAAACAGCATCATGTAGATAATTAAAAGCCTTTAATAAATTAATACTTTTTATTAATAAATGAATAAGATTGTTTACAAAGTATATGCTTTATCATCAAACATGATTGGCTTGTGTGCATACTACTTTCAATCTCCCACTTGCACTAAAGTCAATCGCCATGGTATCTCATACCCTTCTTCTCTAAGTGACGATTATCCTGCTGTTGGATAAGCTTTAGCTAATGGATATGTA
Source organism: Panax japonicus (assembly GCA_020205505.1). Classification (NCBI taxonomy): domain Eukaryota; kingdom Viridiplantae; phylum Streptophyta; class Magnoliopsida; order Apiales; family Araliaceae; genus Panax; species Panax japonicus. Next base: position 30,801,002 of record CM035111.1, read on the forward strand.
ATATTGTTCTTGAGAGTTCACTATCTCTATAGTGATTTCCCATCTTTCAATGATTCTTATAATCAAATGAAAGTGCCACAACACATGTTTTGATCTAAGATGAGACTTAGGAACTATTCCTAGTTCTTTAATGAACTTTTCATCCAAACAATCAACTTGTAGCTTCATTTATAGCTATATACTTTGTCTTTATCACTAAACCAACAACTCTTTGTTGTTTGGAACCTTTCCAATTCACTGCACCACCGTTCAAGGTAACCCTTTACCTTAAAGTGGATTTTCTGTCGTCTTGGTCTGTCTAAAAAACTTGAGTCTGTTAAGCCCTCTAGTTTTAATTCAGACCCACCATGAATTATATCACATCCTTAGTGCTGGTTAAGTACTTTAAGATGTTTTTCACTGTCTCACAGTGAACTTCTCCAGAATATGACTGATCAACATCAGGTCTCATACATTTCATTGCATACATGATAGTCACTCATGCGATCTCTCTTTTGGAGTCTATGGGGACTATTAAGAGAGATACACTCCATGACTCATCAACATGAGACATCTCCTGGAGTTTGCCATGTTAAACGACTTTAGCATCAAATGAATATATGTTCATTGGGTTAAGCTGAGCATTCTTTTAAATTTATCTATATAGATTTGCATCCCCAATTAAGATACTCTTCCCAAATCATTCATGGAGGAATGTTTAGACAGCTTTATCTTTACTGATTGTAGCATTGGTATGTTATTCCTCATCCGTAGTATATCAATATATAATACTAGAAATTTCACAATGCTCCCACTAACCCTTTTGTACACACTTGGTTCATTCTTATTTTTGATAAATCAAACTCTTTTGATTGTCTCATCAAAATGAATGTTCCATTATTTGAGAAACTTGTTTCAATCCATTTCTCTGAGTGTCTACAACTCTTACCTCATCATATGTAACTGGATCATCATCTTCTATGATGTGTATCTCATCATCATCATCCATAATGAATCCATACCTCCTAGGTATCTTTGGTACTATTCCAGATTTACGATTCGGTTGTGGTACAATAGGTATATCTGCAGGTTCCTCTTATTTGACTTATAATGTTTTGTGGATCTTGAACTCTTCAAGATCTATAATCCTCCCACTAGCCCCTTCAATGATAAACACATTTATCTCAGAAGGCAGCGTGTTTCTCAACAAACACCTTTTGCTAAGTAGGATTATAGAACATATGCCCTAAACTTACTTTAGGATGTCCCACAAATCTGTGCTTGTCAAATTTTGTCCCAAGCTTATCCTTTGAAACCGTTTCACATAAGTTGGACAAACCCTTATCTTAACATACTTAAGATTAGGAATCCTCCCTGTCCATAACTTTTATGGAGTCTTGGGGCCGGATTTTGAGGTTACCTTTTCCATAGATAAGCAGCCATTTCTAGGACATTATCTCAGAAGGATACTGGAATGTCGGTAAAATCATTATGGATCGCACCATGTCCAACAAGGTACGATTTTTTCATTCAAATACATCAATCAATTATTGCGTATCAGGAGGCGTCCATTATGAGAAAACCATTTAAGATGATCTAGAAACTTATTGCACAAGTATTTATTCCTTGATCTAATCAAAGAATCTTAATACTTTGTCAATTTGTTTCACTTCTGAATTCTTTGAACCTTTCAAATAATTTACACTTGTATTTCAACAAATACATACATTCAACTCTTTAAATGATCATCTCCTTTTCTTATATTAGTTTGTTCAATTTGCAAAAAATATATTTTTCACGTAAGTAAAGTATACAAAATCCATTAAGTAATATTTCAGTTCTATACAAAACATTATTATTATAAATAGAATAATAATTGTTCTTAATTATAATACCAAAGATTTCATTGTCCAACAGTAAAATAGAAATAATGTTTCCAACGAGAACTGGAATACAATAACAACTTATTGACTTAATAGACTTGTCCGTAGGCATTGCTAAACTATAAGTTTCTATGGCTAATGTAGCAACCTTTGCTTCATTTCCCACACATAGGTTTACTTATATTTATTTAGCTTTCTACTTCTACTTGGTCCCTTCATAAATCTATATTTATGATAACCAAAGTCGGTATCCAATACCCAAGTAGAACCTTGACTTAAAGAAAAATTTATTTTAAATCATGAACAAAATTGTATTTGTAACCGAAACTTCACTAAGCTTCTTTGGTTAGCCTCTGCAAGATACTTCTTACAGTTTCTTTCCAGTGTCCAGGCTTATTGTAGTGGAAGCAAACTCCTTTGCTATCCGTATCAGTTTTGTTCTTATTATCCTTTGTTTTTGCCTTTCTATTTACCTTCTTTGAATCATTCTTCTTTTCAGAAGATCCTTTGGCCCCTACCAGTAAGACTTGGTCTTTCTTGGTTGTAAAGTGACTCTCAACATTTTTAACATGTTAAGCAAATCAGCGAGGCTGATACCTAGCTTATTCATATGAAAAATTCACAACAATTGTGAAAGGAGTCCGGGAGTGAGTGCAAGATCAAATCTTGGCTCAACTCTCCATCCATGACAAAACCAGTTGTCTTAATTGTTCAATCAAATTGATCATGTTATGGACTTTTATCTGTACTGTAGTGTCATCGGTCATTCTAGATCGGAAGAGCTCCTTAGATATCTTATATCTACAGTCCTACTTTCCTCACCATCAACTACTTGATGTGCAGGAATATAATAGGAGCATCCATAGTTTCATGCTGACGCTGAAGCTCGTTACTCATGGATGCAAGCATGATGCATTGAGCCAACTATGCATCATTTAGCCACTTTCTAAAAGTAGCAATATCTTCCTCAGAGGCATTGTCTGCAACCATTGCAGGGATAGGCGTATTAAGGACATAAGATAGCTTTTCAGCCGTGAGAACTATTCGCAATTACCTTAACCAATCCATTTAATTCGGTCCGGTTAATTTAGCATCTAATATGCTACGCAGTGATAGTAATTTAGACATTGTAAAATTCTGTAAATGAATTTGTAATTAACAACATTTTAACATACATTCTTTTATTAATTACCAAAATAAATTAGGTCTTGTTTTAAATTGGTATCTCCCACTATTTTCTTCAAACTATATTACCCTCACTTATATAGTTCGGCAAAATCCAATTAAAGATATGCTAGTGAGAATAAGGATCTCATTTCAAATGTATATAGCCTTGTGTGTGCACAACAAACTATATATAAATAAATAGGTAGACAACTCTTGTCAATTACATCAACTATGTAACTCCTTGTATTTTGCCTCTTAAATCGTAATGGTCAAGTGTGTGCACATCCGAACTAAAATGATTTAAGTTAAGTCAGACTCAGCATTTCCATATAAGTGAAGAGAAAACTACAGCCCTTGTGTGTGCACAACAAAGCAGTAATGTTCAATTCCTTATAAACATCATATGTAATAAAAACAACATCTTAAATATTTAATACTCGCCTTGTGTGTGCACAACAAACTCATATTAAATATTCAATACTCTATTGTTTCTATCATGCTAGAAGGCGACGTTTGATATTCCAAATATCTTTGAACGTTACAACTTAATATAAAATATTTGAGGGGTTTTTTATTAATTTGTCTCATCTTATTTAGCGCGCATGCACATATATATATAAAATACGCGTCATATTAATAAACATGCGAAGAATGTTTGCATAATATATAATATATATATATATATAGTATAAGCATGCACATATAGAATACTATATTCTACCCGGATTGATTATGAACTTTTGTTCTAGTTTGGTTCACTAGAGCCATCAAGTGAACCAAAAGGTCAAACTTAGGGGTGCAAGAATTAAATTTAAATATAACTATTACATTTAAGTCTGGGCTCCATTACAAACGGGTCTTCAAGCGCTCCTTGCTCTTTGATCTCCAATTTTTCAAAATTAATTCTAAATATTCCTATTACAAAACTATTTTAAAATAAATAGAAACCTTGATCAGCAGTCAAGGGGAAGTACATAGGAGGGAGATAGAATTTACATTAAGAAAAATTAGAGAAGACGAGGTACACAGACCCCATTTAATAAATCCCATACATTCATGCATCCAACTAAAATAAAATCCAATCACATTGGTCAATAGTCCATAATCAATCCCATTTATTATCATACACATCACCATATGTATCAATAAATAACATTCATCTCATGAATAATAAAATTTATATATATATATATTGATATCATTTAATGGGCAAATTTAGTTAGTATAAAATCTAATTTTGAATCAAAATAAACTCCTTTATTTTAATCCAAATTTAAATCAAAATAAAACTATTTTATTTTAATTTATCCAATTTTAAATAAAATAAACTATTTTATTTTAATCAAATAAACTATTTATTTAATTATCCAATTAATAAATAAACTCCTTTATTTTAATTAATTATGGAATCCAATTCCATGTAAAAAAAAACTTTATTAAAGGAAACACGGATTTTTTTTCCTATTCACAAATAAACTCCTTTATTTTGAATAATATGAAATCTTATTTCATATCTAAATAAACTCCTTTATTTAAGGAAATTAGGATTCTCTTTCTTATTCATAAATAAACTCTTTTATTTTGAATAATATGAAAAAAAAAATTCATATTTAAATAAACTCCTTTATTTAAGGAAATTAGGATTCTCTTTCCTATTCACAAATAAACTCTTTTATTTTGAATAATATGAAATCTTATTTCATATTTAAATAAACTCATTTATTTAAGGAAATTAGGATTCTCTTTCCTATTCATAAATAAACTCCTTTATTTTGAATAATATGAAATTTTATTCCATATCTAAATAAACTCCTTTATTTAAGGAAATTAGGATTCTTTTCCTATTCACTAATAAACTCTTTTATTTTGAATAATATGAAATCTTATTTCATATCTAAATAAACTCCTTTATTTAAGGAAATATGAATCCAATTTCAACTCCAATTAGTTATCATGGAATCCAATTCCAACTCTAATTAGTTAGCATGAAATCTAATTTTATAATTAAAATAAACCTTTTATTTTAAGATTAAAATAAACCTTTTATTTTAAGATTAAAATAAACATTTATTTTAATAATAAAATAATTAAGAATAATATATATATATATATATATATATATATATATATATATATATATATATATATATATATATATATATATTACCGTATTGTGTGGCAAAATCCGAAATTACGTTAATTTAGAAACAGGTTCATAAATCACGTGGCCTTCAGTAGGATTCCATGTGATTACTAATACAGGTTTCATAGAAATCATGTGTGAATCCCTTGTAGAAATCATATAACATATATATAATATATAATATATATTAACCATGCAATGACTAATGGAGTATTATTCTTGCTGGCAACAATATATATATATATATATATATCATATATAATATATCAAGTAACGCATGAGTTAACAATCATCATTCACGCGGAACAAGGACAGCGCAAAAGCGAAAAACTGTTATACGAACCGTTCTTATAAAGTTTTTCGAAAATAATTTTTTTTTATTTTATACAATAAATTATGCCCAATTAAATTGTTCTAAACACATATCAATATACATATTAAATCTGAACAATTAATAATTCGCATAAAGGTTTGGCTCTGATGCCACTGTTAGGTTTGTAAAATTCATGAACGCAATCAAATTGCAAAAATATGCGGAAGCGTGGAAAATCAGAGTTTTAAAAAATTTACAAACCATAAACCCGGATCACCCTTTATGCGCAATTATTAATTAAACGAAAAAGAAAGAACAAGAACCATACCTTTGAAGATTCGAGCTTCCTCAGGTACAAGTTCACCTCCAATCCTTTTCGCGTTCAACTTGAATCCACCGGGTTTGGTTCCTTCCTTTGATCAACGTTAGCCACCCAAGTGTTTGGCCTCTAGAGGTGATCCACCAAGGAAGAATAAGAATTCAAGAAGATGGGTATTTGGCTCAAACCCTAGTTTTCTATCTCTATAGAAAAAGGGGCGTACTCTCCAACAATTGGAATTACGTATGTTGTTAGGGTCAACAACCACCCCACCCATAATAAGACTCCTCTTATTTATAGATGTGGTCAACCCTCCTTAACAATTAAAGAATTGGGTTTTATTTTAATTAATTAAATTCTTTTAATTAATTAAGCTCCCTAATCTTATTAGGGATAATTAATTAAACTCATTTAACTAATTTTCCCTCCTAATCCTATTAGGAATAAATGAGAGTACTTATATTAAATTAATTCCTAAACTCTTTTAGAAATTAAAATAATAATAATTGTAATAATATTAATAAGACTCCTCTTATTAATTTATATTTAATATTTCTAAAATATTAAATAATAAATATTAAGTTATTTAATTTATTCTATCACCATAGATTAAATTAAATATAATTAACATATTATTACGATTATGCCATTAACTTCTTAAATAATTATTTTTTCTTTTATGGTGTGACCCTTTAGGTTCTCCATATTAAACCGGTTGTGAATAAATCAATTAGAACAATTCTAATCTTATTTAAATAAATAAATTAAACTAATAATTTATTTAAATAAATAATATTTATTCTACAATAGGGATAAGCCTCCCTAGCGATCAACGACTTTCCAGATAATATAGATTTCAACATTAATCATAAAAGAACCTTTGAGTAAATAGTTACCGTACAATTCAATCGTTCTACCATACAATGTCCCAATTAAATATAAGGCATGGAATTACTGTCAAGTCTTATTTTATTTAATTATATGTATTTCGACTCTTAAATGCACAACTCCAAATAATGCAAATTAGAAACTCCTTTCTAATTTCATTCTGCCTTGGCCAAGGACTACTGGGTTGTCATTTATCGAATCACATAGGACATATCTCTTCTTTTACTAGAAGCGGTAGATTCTTTATTGATCATACATTATCTCCATGTACAACTTATTATACCCAAGCATACCCTTTAATATACCCTAATGGTCTTAAGGAATAAGTCAAAGTATAACTCATCATACACAAGATACTATGATGATCTCAAGTCCAAGGATCACTTGTACTACTATCACTACAGGAATTTCTATTGACATGCAAGTAAAACTCCATTAGGTATTCCTTAGCGAGTCACGTTCAGTGAACTTATTCTCTAATTAGCACCTACATACTTGCTTTAGTGTCTCCACACAAATGATCATGAGATCAATCATCCTCATCCAATGAGCAAGCAACGTATGTACCAATCTATCCGGATTCACTAATCCCCAATTTAGTAATCCAACGATTGGGAATTATTTTAGTTTTAAGCTTTTTAAGAATTTAGATCTCATTAGAATGATCATCATCATTATTCTAAAAGCATTGCTTAAAACTATGGGTTTATCACATATTATAAAACAGCATCATGTAGATAATTAAAAGCCTTTAATAAATTAATACTTTTTATTAATAAATGAATAAGATTGTTTACAAAGTATATGCTTTATCATCAAACATGATTGGCTTGTGTGCATACTACTTTCATATACAAGTGTCCCCACTTGGATAATCATTGTATTTAATCACATGTTGATACACCTTTGATATACATATATGTTGAATTATATATTATTGTTGAACAAGATAAGACCTTTGTTATAAAAACCCGACAGGTATGAAAATCCCGATAATGGAAAAAAATTTATGCGCCCAAGGCGGACAGAGTGAACGATAATTTCGTTCTTGTACATGTAGTATTGATCAATACAGGGTACAATGGGGCTGATCACCCACCGTGCCCGTAAGTCATGACGGTTTACAGATGAATTTCTGTTCAAACCTTTTCGAAAATGAAAACAATGTTCATAGTATGTCACAGAAACCCCATATATAGTCAATACGTAGTTTCAAAAATTTGAAAAAGGGTTGTTATGATACTATTATTGGTATAGATTACTTCACAACTATTGACTGGTTGTAGAAGGGTATTATAAAGAAAATATTTAAATTCTTTCAGCTTATATATATAATACTTGCTGGGCACTCAAATTCTCATCCTTGCTTAATTTAAATATTTTCAGCTAAGTGTGAAGAACCAGAAGGCTCATGCCGAAACAAGGGAAAGGGAAAGCTAACCAAATAAGATTTGTGGTACTGTTTTGTAATAGTTTAAGATTATGAAGACTATGATATTTAAATATCTAATATCATGTAATGAATGACTAAAGGTTACGTACTTGGGAGAAAGACTCTGATGTATATGTAAATTTAAGTTATGTTTTATATTATTGTTATTATTATTAGTATTAATCCGCTCATAGAAATGGTATCATGAAGTACCGAGTTCGGGTTTTAAGTATCCGGATTCGGGGGCCTCACAAGTTGGTATCAGAGCTATAGGGTTAGAAACCTTAGGTGGGTTAGACCTTAGGCTATAACCTTAGAACAGAGGGAAACGTTGAAAATATAAATAACACATGTAGAGTTTAAAAAGAGATGAATTGAATAAATTCATCGTCAAACAAAATAAAAGATAATTCATACAAAACTATTATTTGACTATGTGTATATAATATATGCTAATCAAAATAATTTATGTGTGTAGATGTCAGGTGGAAAAGGCTTGCTATATGCTTATAACATGAAGAAGAATCAAACCCATACACCTAAGCTGATATCGAAGCCAATAGCTGAAATAGAAGCTCACAATGAAAACAACTTGGATGAGGTGCTCATCATAGAAAATATAGTACCAGATCCGAAAATGGTGGAGCTGACAGATAGTGATTCAGACACTAAAGTTGAAGCCGAACAAGCATCAACGAAGGTACAGAATTTGAGGAACAAGGTTTCTTCTCTGGAAAGGCTATGGGAGATAGAAAAGCTATTAAATAGTCAACTGCGTCAGGCATTAATAGAAACAATGGAAGAACAGGATAAGCTTAAAATCCAAATTGGTCAGATAGGAGCCTCAAGCAACATCTCGTGTGCAGCTCCGAGAGATAAGGGAAAAAGAAAGGTAGAAAACTATGATTTAGGAAAACCTAATAAGAAAAAAGGGAAAAGAATTTGTTATCTTTGTGGATATGAAGGACACACTATTCTGTACTGTCCTGACTATAAACCAGGAGCATGTTTTATCTGTGGAAACGAAGATCATCAGGCAAGAAGTTGTCCAAGAAAGAAGGCGTAGTAAATAGATAGTATAGGTTATGTTGTGTAAGCGTGTTTAATATTATATGTGTGCTTAATATGTATGTGTAATGCATTATTATAAAACTTTTGTGCAAGTGGTGATGTAAATCCCGACTTTTGTAGTCACAATGGGATAACTGATGTTTAAAGCACTATGTGCTGTGTTATGTAAGATATTTTGAAAGCAATGAATGAATATGAATCAAAGTTTGAGTTATGAAACAAGTTTAATAAGTTTAAACTTATATGATAAAGTTTAGAATGTTGAAGGACAGAAGAGTCTGTCAACAATGTTGAAGGACAACAACAAGCGGATCAAATGCAGCAGTTCGCAAATATGGTAGCTCAGGCTATGCAACAAAGAAACCAGTCGGATAATCACTTGGCGAATTTTAAAGATTTTAAGCCTGTAGGACCGCCAGAATTCAAAGGTACGACTGACCCTGTAGAAGCCCAAACATGGGTTAAGGAAATTGAGAAGGCGTTTATAATAGCTAGGGTAGCTGAGGGGCAAAAGACCTCTTTTGCCACCTACATGATGAAGGGCGAGGCAAATTTCTGGTGGGAAGCGAATCAGGTGAAGGTAGGAGCAGGTGTGGTAACATGGGATAGATTTAAGACTTTATTTTTCGAGAACTATTTTTCAGCCAGTATGCAGTCTAGAATGGAGGTAAAATTTCTGGAGTTGAAGCAAGGGGATATGTCAGTGGCAGAATATGCCGCAAAATTCAATGAGTTAGCTAGGTTTGCTCCGCATCAAGTCGATACGGAGGCTAGGAAGGCGAGGAGATTTGAGCTGGGATTAAAACCCTGGCTCTATAACAAGGTGGCAATGTTGCAGATTCCAACATTTGCAGCACTCATGGAGAAGGCGATAATTGCGGAAGAGGGAAGTGAGGCTATGAGCCTCTACAATAAGGAGAAGAAGAACAAGGGCAAAGTCGAGGGAGCTGAGAATGTGAGAATTAATAGTGGAAGCATGAGTGTTGATGGAAAAAGGAAGGGGAACTATTTTGGCAATGTCCAGGTTAAACAGGAAGGTGTTAAGAAACCAGCGGTGCAGTGCATAACGTGTGGAAAGAACCACTCTGGGGAGTGTTTGAAAGGGAAGTTTGTGTGTTATAAATGTGGGCAGGAGGGCCATATCTCTCCCAACTGCCCAAATCCTAGAATGAACAGTGGTTGTTTTATTTGTGGATCATTGGAGCATAGGGTTAAGGATTGTCCGAACAGGAGGGTAGAGGCTGGTAGTGTGATTACTGGTAAGGGTAGTGGAACATTAGCAATCACGGGACGGACATCATCAAACAAACCAACAAAGTCTACATCAAGGGTCTTCAACACGACGGTTCAAGACACGGTGGCAGCTGGTAATGCAGTTCCAGGTAATATTCGAATAACTTTTATTTGCATAATTAGAATTTTTCTATTTATAGTAAATTATTTTATAAAGAAATTTTGAGGGAGGAACTTGAGTTCTTTTAGAAATCAAATTTCTGTTTAATCAGAAAGACAAGCTTTATGTGATTAGTTAAAGATCAGTTCGATCAAAGTTGATCGAGATCTATTTGCGAAGATTGTGTATGCTATGAACCCAGTTATGTATAGGTTTTAAAGCGGTGATTCCGGGGACGGAATCCTTATAAGGGAGGGTGAATGTGACAACCCGATATTTTCTATATAAATAAATCATAAATTTTGGGTATAAAATTTTTTTTTTTTTAAGGATGAGGATTTATACAAGATTATGTGTATATGTATTTATGTGGTAAATAAAAATATATTTATTACATGAATATTTATAAGTAAATTTATTTTAGAATTATTGATTATTATAAAGTATATTTTCATAATAATTAATTTTAAGATAGAAATGTTTTTATTAATTATTTTCCATAATTATATAATCATATATTATTTAAATAATATATGAAGTGATTTTTAGAATAAATATAATAATTATTTTATTATATGAATTTTTGTACAGATTATTAAGTTAAATATTTTACCTTAATTATTAAGGTTAAATATGAAAGAATGATCAGATATGGAATCCAAACCCTAATTTTTGATTATTGTCAAGATATGAGAATAATAATATAATATTAAATATATTTTGATTTTTCAGTGCTATGAATATGTACTGTATTTCTGTATTGATAATGGTTGGTCAATTACGGTGTATTATGATCAAACCTTAGTAATAATGTTAAACCCTAATTTGATATCCAAATTAGAGTGCAAGATTGTTTTATAAGTATGTTATATAATTTATGGCATGTATTAAATGTATTAATTAGGTAAACCCTAATTAAAATTCTAGAAACCCTAATATTTCTAAAATACAAATTTTTGAGAATGAGAAACCCTAATTTGAAACTCAATTATGAGTGCGGGGTTATTATATAACTGTGTTATATGATTTTGTGATTTATTAGGTAAACCCTAATTGATAAATAGAGATATAAATTTCTAGAAATCATAATTTGATATTTATAAAACCCTAATTTGAAATTAGAGTTTGAGAATGTTGGTGATTGTATTAATGTGATTAATTAACAAGTATTATGATTATAATTATTAAATTTAGAAACCCTAAATCGTTAAACCCTAATTACTAAACTAGAACCCTAATTTAGTAATTGAAAACCCTTATAGTAATTTGGTAACCCTAATTACCGAAAGAATAAACCCTAATTGCTTTATTAGCAAAGTTAATTATGATTATGATTAATAAATCCTAATGTCCATGTATAATTTAATTATTAACTTAATTTAATTAACAAAAGTAATGTCTAAAATGTTAGAAACTAAAATGAGTTTGTAATTTTACAAATCCTAGTTGCTAAAAATCATTTGTTCAATGTGCTAAACCTTAGGGTCAAACCCTAAGGGTTTGTCAAGATTCAATTTGTCCATTAAAATCAATTACCAAATGACATAAAAGCCCTTTTTGACACATTTTTAGGATTTCTTCCAAATCTTGCTAAGATTGGAGTTGGTGATCTAACCTTACCAAACCCAACCACTCTTACCAACTCTATGTGACACAAGCATGCCAGCAAATCAGCCCAAGCCAGCCCATTCATGCATCTACACTTCTATAAATGGATTAAAGGAGAGAGAAAATCACTTTTGTTCAATAAATTTTGCACAAAACCATACTCAACTCTCTCAAGCCTCTCACCTCCGAAATTATATAGCATTTCAGTCCCTAAGAACAGCCCCACGAAATCCAACAACAAAACAGCAACACAAAATCAGAAATTGCTTATTTAAGGTATAAACTCAAGCTTGAATTTATGTCCAAAATTTGTTGATAGATGTTGTGTTTAAGTGTTAAATTATGTTGGTTGTAGTATATAATGATGATCTGGGTTAGTATTTGATAGATCCATAATATTTAAATGCACGAAATTGGTATTTTCAAAAATCTGAGAAAGTGGTTTTCTGTTGTCTGATATCAAATGTCAGGGGCTGTAGATCGTTGTGTATTTATTGTTTTTGTTGTTTAAGTGTTTACAATTGTAGCCTTGTATGAGCTATTTAATCTGAAAGTGGATTCACTGTCATTGGATGTCTAGATCAAAAGATATTGATGGTCAAAGGTCGTTAACCGACCATGACTAAGTGATTTCTGGGTAACCCAGAAATCCTTTAAGTCTGCTGACAAGTTTTTTTGAAGCCTTGATCTTGTTTATGTTAGTTATTTTGTTGTTGTTTTTGTAATAGAATCGTAATACGTCAAGTGTACTAGATATGTATGCTTATAGATCACCTACAAGATTAACAGAATAGTAGTAGTGGATTGGTCAAACCAAGCAGAAGATCATGGAATCGGTTTTCTGGGCAACCCAGAAAACTGATGACCATGTCTTCTGACATGGTTTGACCGGAGCAGATCTCATGATTGAAAGGTTATTACGGTGATATTTGGTAATGAATCTATAGCTGGTTATGTTGTCTACAATCTGAAAACCTAAGATCACAAATCAGGTTCATGTGTTGCAAGTTATAAAGATCGAAAGAAGGCAGTATGAACTGTTCTTCATTTCTGGAAAAACCCAGAAATGAAGAACAGCTCTGACAAGGTTTTTGGAAGGCTAGATCTCGTTCGTTTGATATAGTATGGTCATGATTGTTGTTGTATAATGAAGTGTTACACTAGTACTACATGCTCTAATGCTTAGTTCGTCCAGAATCACACTACACGCTGAATTATTGGTGGTCAAACTAGCCTACTCGGTGACTGCCTATGAATTTTTGGTTAGGCTCAAGAACATGAAGAACACCTATAGCGACGGTTCTGTCGCTATAGGTGGTCTTTAGTGACAGATAATTTATATTTTCCGAAAATTAATAAAAAATAGAAAAAATAGTTTTTAATTATTAAAAATACAACTGATGACCATGTCTTCTGACATGGTTTGACAGGAGCAGATCTCATGATTGAAAGGTTATTACGGTGATATTTGGTAATGAATCTATAGCTGGTTATGTTATCTACAATCTGAAAACCTAAGATCACAAATCAGGTTCATGTGTTGCAAGTTATAAAGATCGAAAGAAGGCAGTATGAACTGTTCTTCATTTCTGGAAAAACCCAGAAATGAAGAACAGCTCTGACAAGGTTTTTGGAAGGCTAGATCTCGTTCGTTTGATATAGTATGGTCATGATTGTTGTTGTATAATGAAGTGTTACACTAGTACTACATGCTCTAATGCTTAGTTCGTCCAGAATCACACTACACGCTGAATTATTGGTGGTCAAACTAGCCTACTCGGTGACTGCCTATGAATTTCTGGGCAGGCTCAAGAACATGAAGAACACCTATAGCGACGGTTCTGTCGCTATAGGTGGTCTTTAGTGACAGATAATTTATATTTTCCGAAAATTAATAAAAAATAGAAAAAAATAGTTTTTAATTATTAAAAATACAACTGATGACCATGTCTTCTGACATGGTTTGACCGGAGCAGATCTCATGATTGAAAGGTTATTACGGTGATATTTGGTAATGAATCTATAGCTGGTTATGTTGTCTACAATCTGAAAACCTAAGATCACAAATCAGGTTCATGTGTTGCAAGTTATAAAGATCGAAAGAAGGCAGTATGAACTGTTCTTCATTTCTGGAAAAACCCAGAAATGAAGAACAGCTCTGACAAGGTTTTTGGAAGGCTAGATCTCGTTCGTTTGATATAGTATGGTCATGATTGTTGTTGTATAATGAAGTGTTACACTAGTACTACATGCTCTAATGCTTAGTTCGTCCAGAATCACACTACACGCTGAATTATTGGTGGTCAAACTAGCCTACTCGGTGACTGCCTATGAATTTCTGGGCAGGCTCAAGAACATGAAGAACACCTATAGCGACGGTTCTGTCGCTATAGGTGGTCTTTAGTGACAGATAATTTATATTTTCCGAAAATTAATAAAAAATAGAAAAAAATAGTTTTTAATTATTAAAAATACAAAATAAATCATTAAAATTATTTTAAATTCTAAAAATTAGTTTTTAATTATTTTAAATATATTTCATAAATATTTAATATTTTTGGAATATTAAAAGTATTTAATTTATTTAATTATAATATTAAATAAATTATTTAAAAATGATTTTAATATTTGAAAAATCATTTAAAATTATATTATGATATAAGAAAATATTTTAAGTTATTTTTAATAACTTTTAATATTATTTGATAATTTTCATTAATAAATTAATATTAATAATAATTAAGTTATTTATTAAATGAATTAAATAAATGAATTAAAAATGATTTTATTATATTAAAAAATTATTTTAAATAATGATAAGGTATTTAAAAATATTTTAAGTTATAAAATAAAACTTTTAATATTTAAAGGTAAATTTAATTAATTAATGATTATTAATGATATTAAAGTTATTTAATATTTATATTAAATAAATTAGTTTAAAAATGATTTTAATATTATAAAAATCATTTTAAATGAAAATAAAGTGTTTAAAGATATTTTAAGTTATAAAATATAACTTTTAATATTTAAGGGATATTTTCATTAATAATTTAATATTAATGATATTTAATGATTAATGATATTAAATTTATTTAATAATTATATTAAATAAATAGTTTAAAAATGGTTTTATTTATTTAAAAATCATTTAAAAAGGATGTTAATGATTTAAAAATATTTTAAGTTATAATTATGACTTTTAATATTTGGATAAATAGTACATTAATATTTAAATATTAATGGTAATTATTTAATAATGATTTTAGATGTTTAAGAATCAATTAAAGGTAATATAAATGTTTTAAAATTATTTTGAGTTATTATACATAACTTTAATATTTTGGCAATGGTTTCATTAATAGTTTAATATTAATTAAATATTAATGATAATAGAATTGTTTGATATTTAAATCATTTAATAATGATTCTAATATTTCAAAAATTATGATAAATGATAATAATTATTTAATAATTATTATAAGGCCATGAAAAATAGTGCGACTGATGTTTAAATTATCCAAATGGATATTGAACTAAGGTTTAGAGTCTTAGACTCGATATTTACCCGAAAAAGCTGTCGGTAGACCGACATGTTTCAGAAATTGATCTGGACTTAGATAATTTATTGGATATGTGATAATGGAAAAAATTTTATGCGCCCAAGGCGGACAGAGTGAACGATAACTTCGTTCTTGTACATGTAGTATTGATCAATACAGGGTACAATGGGGCTGATCACCCTCCGTGCCCGTAAGTCATGACGGTTTACAGATGAATTTCTGTTCAAACCTTTTCGAAAATGAAAACAATGTTCATAGTATGTCACAGAAACCCCATATATAGTCAATACGTTGTTTCAAAAATTTGAAAGAGGGTTGTTATGATACTATTATTGGTATAGATTACTTCACAACTATTGACTGGTTGTAGAAGGGTATTATAAAGAAAATATTTAAATTCTTTCAACTTATATATATATATAATACTTGCTGGGCACTCAAATGCTCATCCTTGCTTAATTTAATTATTTTCAGCTAAGTGTGAAGAACCAGAAGGCTCATGCCGAAACAAGGGAAAGGGAAAGCTAACCAAATAAGATTTGTGGTACTGTTTTGTAATAGTTTAAGATTATGAAGACTATGATATTTAAATATATAATATCATGTAATGAATGACTAAAGGTTACGTACTTGGGAGAAAGACTCTGATGTATATGTAAATTTAAGTTATGTTTTATATTATTGTTATTATTATTAGTATTAATCCGCTCATAGAAATGGTATCGTGAAGTACCGAGTTCGGGTTTCAAGTATCCGGATTCGGGGGCCTCACATTGTATGTATTCTGATATGGATTAGGAGGTATTCTTCTATAGCTACCTACAAACTGAACTGTTGCTGGATTGATAACACACTTCTCTGTCGGATGTTCCCCCCGCACACAATTCACACAATACGCCACATGCTGAGCCTCTACTCCCGTGAGGGCATCCATTTTCTTTGACAACACTGAAATTTGAGCTGCTAAAGTCGTCACTCCATCTACCTTTAACACTCCAGCTGCCTTAAGTTGTGTCATTCTTGCTGTTGGCCACTGGTAATTGTTAGCTTCCATTGTTTCAATCAAGTCATAAGCCTCCTCAAACCTTTTACCCATAAACGCCCCTCCCGATGCTGCATGTATACTAGTGCGAATATTATTATTTAGCCCGTTGTAGAAGGTGTTCATCTGCAGCCACTTGGATAACCCATGTGGACACTTCCTCAGCAATTCCTTATATCTTTCTCAAGCTTCATATAGAGATTCCTCATGTTGCTATTAAAACATTGTAATTTCATTCCTCATCTAAGCAGTCTTCGCTGGTGGGAAGAATTTGGCTAGAAACTTTTGAGCTAGGTCATCCCATGTAGTGATTGATCCTGGTGGTAGTGAATATAACCAGCTCTTTGCCTTGTCTCGCAGTGTGAACGGAAACAAACGAAGCCTAACTGCATCATCAGATACCCCATTGTACTTGAAGGTATCGTATATGTAAGACCCCAGCTTTTATAAATAAAATTGAATTTTCCTCTAATTATTACTTTGAAATAATAAGGTGTTAATTTGATATAATGTTTTGGTTATAGGTGAAATGTGCAAATTTTTGCGAAATAAGCAAGTGGTTATAAAATATTTATTTTTGTCGGGGAATATTTGTTTGGTCGTGGAATATTCATTCTGTCGGGGAATATTTGTACGACGGCTGTAACAACCCAAAAATAGGTCCATTCAATCCAACCCATTCTGAGTCGCTATATACATGGTACAGAAAACAACTACAACTTTATTACAATAATTGTCATGCAAAATACAACAACACATATACTGTGAGTTTGTATCCAAATATATATCAAATGTGACCCTCATGTTCCAACCGTGGACAACACCTCACAGTGACACCTTACATAAAGGTATAGTCAAAAACTGTTTTAGAAACTAAAATCTTTGGGAAGTGCTCAAGGAAACCTTCGTACATGGGAGACCATGCTTCTAGGTTATAATAGATATCATATGGCCACAGAATTATCCCTGGTTGACCCAATAGACCCCAAAGAAAAATGAGAAGATTACTATCATATTCTTCCCAATGGCGAGTCTTCTCTTGACATATCATTATCTCCACTGTCTCTAATTGGGTATTATACTCCAAACAAACACAAGATTATATAGGTAGTGTTTGTAAATATACTCAGCAAGTGGATGAGCACATCCCTGTCCTATGATGACTCGAGGTTGTATGTCATTAGACATCTTGTATGACAAAACACCCTTCCAAAGTTGAATTCACTTCACCCTCAACATCTATAGACCAACGTTCTATTCCCTTGTTATTCCCCGCTCGACCCAGCTACACTTTTATTACCTGAAAGGAATTGTGAAGCAAAAGGGTGAGCACAACTAGCTCAGTAAGAATATCATGACTAAAGATAATTAAATTATCAATAGCCTTCATCAATAATAAATCAGAGCTTTAGAACATATGGTAGATGATAACAAATTTCAACCCATAGTTGCAGCGGAACGAGCAATCCATTAGAAGAGTCAAATATAAACTATAAAGTTTATTATCTTCTCCATGTTAAAGTCCATCAACAATGTTTTATCACTATACACATCAATCAACAATTCCTGTCCACAATCACATGTATAACTCATAATCGTAATTGTTGTTCTAAACTCCTTTTCTCATCAGGACAAAGATAATTTTTATCACCTGAAACATCAAAGATCATGGTTATACCAAATCACAGTTCATGTTCATAATCATACTAACAAATTCATCTTTGCACTACGGCCAAAAGATATACATCAATAAGTCATCTTTGCACTACAGGCCAAAGATATTCATCAACAAGTCATCTTTGCACTACAGGCCAAAGATATTCATCAACAAGTCATCTTTGCACTACAGGCCAAAGATATTCATCAGTTGGTCATGTTCATCTAAACACCTGTTCATCTTTGCACTACAGGCCAAGATATCATAATAAAATCAACCATCTTTGCACTACGGCCAAGATATTCAGTAACACCATCATTTCGGACTGAGGATTGATGAAAAATATTTAAAGGAAACGAATCCAGTGAAACAAAATAACAAGTATTAAGGATTAGGATTCGTACTTTATTTATCCATGTCCAAAAATACCTCAACAATAATCATAGTGGTTGTAAAATTCAAAAATGATCAAAACATGGATACAATCAAAGCTAGTATCCACAATAGATATTTTAGACGAAAAGGGAAATTTCCTTTTCGATGAATAGTGCCGTATTCGTGAATAGTGTCGTATACGTGAATAATAACTCCGACACCAAAAGATAGTAATTTCACAAAAAAACATCTTCACACTTCGTGAATAGTACTCGTGAATAGTAACTCGTGAATAGTAACTCGTGAATAGTAACTCATGAATAGTAACCCCGACATGAAAAAGTTCCAAATTTGATAAAATTTCCAACCAACATTTTAGCATAATGATATTGAAGAAATAATATCTTTGAGAAGAAAATAACATCCCCTATCCCTTACCTCAAAAGCGCAGTACTTCTGACTGGAAACGTTGAACGAACTTGCACCGTATAGCAATACTCAAAGTATACTCAAAATACTCACAAGAATACGCTCGATAATATAGAGAGAGAAAACTTCAGTTTCTGGTGTGATTTTCAATTCTAACCTAAGCACCTATTTATAGGAAATTGCTTAGAACACCAAAGCAGAA